>CP126891.1:15395000-16762500 GCA_030440675.1 Furcifer pardalis | reverse complement strand
TAATGGATGGAAAGGGGTTTGCGGGGTAGAAAACATGACTGTCAATGAATGGCCTTTCTTCACTTCTAATGCATTTTCTGGAGTAGCTGGAAATGGTACAATTTATGCCAGCATTGAGTGGACTCAAAAAGGCATCCACTTATTCAGCCTGGAGTGGTGGGGTGGAGAGCTGCCCCTGAGCTCTGAACTCTTGAATGCTGGGTTGCTTGGGGAAGGGGGGAAGCAAGAAGAAGCATAAAGGCTACCCTTGTTGAGCTCTACTCAAGCTCTTAGGCAGACCCGGATAAGCAGAGAAGATCCATTTTGTACTCTGATGGGGAGCAATTTGGCAGAGGTCGAATGACTCAGGTGGAGATCAACATTCCTAATTTCAATTAAGAGAGATTTTGTTTGTTTGCTCGCAATTATGGGCCTTCTTGAAGTCTAGGCCAGTTGCAATTGACTGAATGCAAGCCAGGGTCACTTATGTGCCAGTCTTACGTAAAACCTTGCTTTGACCAGGACCACTGAAATGAGACTTTAGAAATGAGCATAAAGAGGAATGAGGTTTTGCTCTTTGGTCCTGCTTCCTCCCGGAGTAGATATAGGCCTAGAAGAAGATGCTGAACTAAGGCTTCAATTTTGTCTAAGTGGCTGAAATGAAAGTTTCTGTAGGCATGTCTTTCTGGGCTGGAACTTCCTGTCGTTCTCCCTGATGAATTCCTAGATAATTCTGGGGTTTGGAGTCCCCCAAAATCCCAAAAAACAAATAAAAAACCCCTAGACATAAGCACTTAGTTTCTGGGGTTCCCAAACTAAGGCCTTTTGTGTCATTTCGGATACCAAATTTGTTGATATTCAGTGTGCTGTATTTGATAGAGCAGGTGTGCCCAAACTACGGCCAGGGGCCGGATGCGGACCCCGATGCCAATTCATCCAACCCATGAAGTCCTGGTTGCTCCTGGAAGCATACGGGTGTGGGCTGAAAGGTTTGGGCACCCCTGAGATAGAGTGATAGCCTAAGAGTCAGGCTCAGCCATGGAAGCTCCGCTGGTAGAGTGGAATGAGCAAAGAGGTCGGGTCTCCCTTGCTTGAGAACCAGTCACGTCCAACTCTAGGACGCAGTGTTCATCTCCATCTAGACCCAAAGAGCCAGTGCTGTCTGCCTTTGCAAACTTTTTGTGGCCATGTGGCATGGCTCGATGCCAGAATGCACAGAACATTGTTACCTTTCCCGCAGAAGTGGTCCCTACTTATCTACTTGCAAGGTCTTGCTTTCGAAATGCTAGGTTGCCAGGTATTGAGACAAAGATGACGGAAGCAGCTCTCAGGTCTCGAACTGCTGACCTGCCAACCTTGTGATTGCCATCCTCAGCGTCCTAACCACTGAGCCACCCCAGCCCCTGGAATTGGTAAACCCACTCCATAAATATCTCACTTACCCTGAAAGCTTTATTAGGATTGCTACAATTCATTTCCAACTTGATGGTGTGTAACCACAACAACCTAATTGTTTAGTCTTTCTTTCTGCTCCACATTGGAAGAAGGCTGGTTTCTTCTTTTGCTCTTGTACCCTGATGGTTACCGCCCTACTTTCCATGGTGGTAAAACTCACAGCCGTAACTCCCTATTATACAGAGGTCTTTAACCTAATAGAACCAGACAGAGTAGAGAAGGCAGGAATGTCATTTCCATTCCCAACAGTTTAGCTTCCTTTGGCTGGACTTAACAGGGGAAAGAGATTTCTCCTCCTCCTCCCCATCCCCCTTTTTCGTAGGAGGGAATTATAGCTTTGACCTTGACTGGATACTTTCCCCCCTCTCTCTTTCTCTTACCAAAATATTCAAGCAAGCAAGATCTTTGCTTAAACAATTTATGCTCAGTGGACAGATTTATTCCCTTCAGCTGCCAATTGAAAGAAAGCCTTTCTATTCACCCTGGTGCCTTGGGTTCCTCCTCCGCCCCCAGGGGTTGTAAATCCTCCATGATGAATTTGGTGAGATTTATAAAGGCTCACAAATAAGCCAACCATCCATTATTTTTCCTGGGTCCAGCAACTAAAGTCACGTTCTGGCTGAGATGTGCAACCCAGACCCCAGTACTGATAAACCACATGGTCCTCCTCCTCCTCCTCCTCCTCCTCCTCCTTCTTCTTTAGTTGATCTTGACAGATGGTACTGTAGTAAGAGTTTCATCAGTAAAAATTTTCCTTCAAAAAGTTTCCATCATCATCATCATCATCATCCAAATATTGGCGATCATCATGCGATCAGCCATGAAGACTGTCCCAAGAATATAACACAGTGGCCTTTCATCTGTATTCCACATCATAGCATGCCCCCAGTACCACTGATCCAGTTCCACGAGTCACATTTTGGTCCTGAACCCTTTTGTCATGCAAAGTTCTATTCAGCCTCAGGCCAGGACTGATGAAGCTGCTGCCCTCCATCAAGATGGATTCCAGTGGGGTTCAATCCACTTGGGAACCATCAACCTTTCCTGTAGACTTTGGCACCCAAGACCATTAGTCCTTAGGCTTTCTGGTAAAGACTATTTCTATTGTTGTCTGCCCGCTCCAAGACCAGCTTTACTTCTTTCATGTCCAAGTCAAACTTTAAACTGCCAAAACGAAGCCACATTTTTGGCTTTGCCGTTGGCCAAACTTAAATCCTCATCTGTACATGTTTCCGATTTGTAATTGGCCAACCGTCAAATGAGCCAGGTTCTGTATCTCTCCACATTCACACAATCTGTTGTTGTCCGCCAGCAGTCCCCACTTGAGCATGTTGGTCTTACATTTAGGCACTCTGACCCTCAGCCTATTCTGGTTCCTTCAAGTGACATTGGGGAGGTCAAGTTCCTCAGCCATAGCTTCCTTTCATGTTATCCCTTGTCCAGTGAGCTCCTTCCTCCATCTTCTAATTTGGTTTTGCTGTTCTGGGCTGCACATTACAGAGGCTACAAACGATGTAGCCTAAATCAAAGGCAACTTCCACAATGTCTTAGTCAATGCTGGATTTCCAAAGTGACTTGGAACTACAGCATGCTTCCAAAGTGGATTTCTAACTTGTTTACATAGTCATTTATTTCTTTTCTGATATTCCATTCCAGCTTTTAATCTCCATTGTGCCACTTGCCACAGATTTGAAATGTCTCCCCATCTTTCCATGTCCTCCTTCATCTGTGAATGACTTGTCGCTACTTGCACCTTGACCAGACTACAAAAAAATCCAAAGATTTGATGCTTTTGTCTTGTTGCTTACATCGCCGTAGCAATGGGAGATGACAAGAGAGATTAATAAAACTCTGCAGAGACGTCTGATGAAATTATGGGGTAGAAGACATCTAGATGAGATTCTCGCAGTGTTTCATGAGGGAGAATACTTATGCCACTGAGAGAAATAAGGCAAGAAGGATGATGGTTGCTTTCACAGTGCTATTTTGAGCCATTGTTCCATTGATTCATTCAAAGAAATGTACTGTGTGGTTGGTTGGTTGGTTGATTATTATTATTATTATTTTGTATTTTGTTGGTTTCTATATCACAAACTAGGGACTGCAGTGGTTCAAGTGGTTAAGATGTTGACTGGAAGGCGGCAGGTCAGCAGTTCGATACCCAAATACTGCAGGACAGAAATGAGCATTAGTCTGTCTTGATCCTTCTCAGAATCACATTCTGATCTGCATCCAATGATCATGAGAAATCATTTGGTATGAGTTGTAAACACAGTCTAAGCTCAAACCTTAGCACTGGAAAAAAATCTTTCAATTACACATTTTTAATGTCAATTTGGGAACTATAATTTTCTTTATTTGAAGAGTTGGCTTGGCTCATTTGGTTGATTATTTTTAATTTCCGTTTTTATTCTATCCACTCGCCCACCCATGCCACAAATCAGCATTTACTATGATGATATTGTATTTGTACTTACAAGGCAATAAGCAGGGAAAGCAAAAGTTCATGCATTCGAAATGCATTCCAGAATAAATGGTCTGGAACCTGTCTAGACCTGAAATGTTTTTAATTATATTTATTATCCATGAAAAGTATCATTCCAATACTTAGCGGAGATCAGACAATTGTGAGTAGAAACTGTAGTTTAATATCTGTATAATAGAATATGGCTACAAAATACACACACACACACACACACACACACACACACACACACACACACACACACACACACACACACACACACACACACACACACACACACACAATTTGTGCTGTGTGTTACATCTTAGGAACATGGAAACCTAGAAAACTGACATACTGAGCCAGATAACTGGTCCATTTATCCCAGTATTGGCAGCTCTGATGGGCAGCAAAATAGTTAATATCAGCCCTAAAGGTTGGCTGAATATCCCAGTCTATCACACTTAATATGGCTGATTTTATGTGATATTAGCAATAATAGGGGTGTGGTGGTTTTTGGTTAAGATGCTGAGCTTGACGAATGGAAGGTCGACAGGTCAACAGTTCAAGACCCAAGTTTTGCACAACGGACTGAGCCCCTGTTGTCTGTCCCAGTTCCTGCCATCCTAGCAGTTCGAAAGCAACAAATTACAAGTAGATAAATAGGTGCCACCTCGGTGGAAGGTAAACAGCATTCCATTGCACCCTGGTGTCTAATCATACCTGCCACGTGTCCATGGAAACATCTGCCAGTGCAGACAGTGCTGGCTTTTTGGCTATAAACAGAGATGAGCACTGAACCCTAGAGGTGGATATGTCTGGCTTTTGAGCAAGGGCAACTTTGTGTCCTACAAGTCTTCCATGTTTATATGTTAGACCAGGGGTTCTCAACATTTTCCAGCCATGGGCCAGGCCACACCCCCTCAGATAGCTGAGTGGGCCGGATTGGTGCTGTCAAATGGGTCCACAGCTGTAATAAATTCATTTATGATTGCCGCGAACTCATTTACGGCTGTAGTAAACATGTTTACACAGCCGTAAATGAGTCCACAGCTGATTCCAGTGGCTGCGGGGGCAGCTGGAGCGAGGTCAGGGGCTGGATTATTTGGCACCATGGGCCAGATTTGGCCCATGGACCATAGCTTGCAAACCCCTGTGTTAGACTGTACCTATGTCATGCAGGTAAGTTAACCCAGGAATCCGCTCCTTCTGATCTTACCTATGCCTCATTTTTCCATCTCGCTTTGCTAGTTCCCTGCACTGTATCTGTTTCAGCTTGCGAAGACTGAGGGTCGATAACTCCTTCGCATACCTGTTTCTCTTCAGAGTGGTACATCTATAAATGCTTTTTCTATATAAATAAACATAGCCGTCCCTCATCTACCTCCCACAACTTCAAAAAGTGAAGTTGGAAGTCTTAGATAAGAGGGTTGTGGTGTTTTTTTAAAAATCATACTTTATGTTGTTATGTTAATTAGCCCCCTCCTGTCCCTATAATGAGAAATAACCTTGAAAATGTAAAGACAGCAGGTGCAGTTGTTATCCTCAAATGTGCAAATCTGTAATTTTCACCTACAAAGGAAAGAGGGGGCAAGGGAAAGAGTATTTGGGGAGGGGGGGGCGAAATCACACCAGCTCTCTTGAGACAGCAAATTTATTATTATTATTGCTATTCATTATTTATATACAGCTTTCAGTATTATGTGAAGCTTTAACGAGTATAATGAAAACAACCCTCTCTTCCTAGCTGAAATTGGGGGGAAATCAGACAGGCCTACTGTGTACTTCTATTTTGTCTAAGCTGTCAAAACATTTTTGGGCTCCCTTTGCAAAATCCAAAATCCACAGCTAGGAAGATTAGCTGTAAATGCCCAAAACGAGAAAGCGTCCAATCGCCGCCCCGTCTTTCTCAATCTAGACGGCAAAAGATGGCCACGGGGGACTTCATGGAAGTCCAAATGGACGCAACTTATTCAACGTCTTGGTTGTTCTTCTTCTTTCGGGTCTAGATCAAACTTTGGACTGCCAAAACGAAGCCACTTTCTTGGCTTTGCCATTGGCCAAACTTAAATCTTCATCTGTCCATGTTGGAGGTAGTAACTGGAAGACCAGTAAATGAGCTGGATTCTGTATCTCTCCACATTCACACAGCGTGTTGTTGTTCACCAGCAGCCCTCATTTGAGCATGTTGGTCTTACATTGAGGCACTCTGACCTTCTACCTATTCAGGGTCTTTCAAGTGACGTAGGGGAGGTCCAGTTCCTCAGCCATCCCCCCCCCCCCAATAAGTGAGCTCCTTCCTCCATCTTCTGCTTGATTTTGTTCTTCTGTACCTTCAAGAATGTTTGTTCTTGCCCTAAAGTTCTTCTCATAAGCTGAGAGTGGGGTACGTCTGGCTCTCCAGATGTTTTCTGGACTGCGTTTCAGGTCTCCACCTCTGTTATAATGTTCAGCCCAAGCACCAATTACTCCCTTAAAGGGACACCATTTTCACTGAGCAACAGGTTTTGAAAATTGATTGACCAGTTCATATTGATGAAACATTGCAACCCTACTTCTGATCCTCATTGGAGGAAAAGAAATGCTCTAATAATCGCATCACAGAACATAAATATTGTCTGCTGCTTGGTCTAATCCATGTGTCCTATACTAAATCATGTGTGCCGAATCCAAATCTGAAGTCTGATTCTGCCTAGGATCTTAAGTTAGCAAATCTCACCCTCTTGGTTAGGTTCTTGCATTGATCACGTAGGTTATATTTGCCACAAATGTAGCAAAAATTGTCCAGTTTATTAACCTAATCCAGTGGTTCCCAACAAGGGGTACACAGCCCACAGGGGGACTTCAATTCCCAGGAACCTAAGTCAGTACATTGGCTGATCAGTGCTTTGGGGAAATGACTTAGGCTTCTGGGAATTGAAGTCCAAACACCAGCATTTGGGAAACACTGACCTAAACTGTGCCTACTCATCTTTAGCTCAAAACAGACTCACTACAGCCTAGCTGTGCTATCCAATAAGATGATTTCACACTAGAGACAAGCCCTTAGTCCATCTCACCTTATATACCTATTTCTAACGTCTGCTCATTGATTTGCCCAGACATGCCTGACTGCTGCTGGAACATGCATTCCACCAGGGGACGTGATTCAGCTGAGGCAGCAGCAGGCATAGTGGTAGCTACAACTGTTCTAATATTCTCATGTAAAAATACATTACCCAATGACCAACTGTTTGAACAGCTATAGCACACCTCAAATACATGATAGGTGAATTCTGAGTTCAGATTTGGAATCAGCACACTGGATATCATGTAAATCACATGGGTTATTCCCAGTAGCAAAATCATTGTGCAGAGTTATCAAATAGCAAGGTGGCAACTACTGATGTTTTGAAAGAAGATTTAGACTTTTTCAGTTGTTGAGATTAAAGCTATGGGGGGATTAAGTTTTGTGATCAAAATAGAAATGTTTGGGTTTGCATACAGGGATTCAATTTGAATCCTTTTATTCTGTTTTTCCATTTAGTTTCTGTTCCGGCTTGCTTTCTTATTTTAGCGTTCAGCAGATCAGCAGGTAGGTTCCACCTCTGGCAATCCAGCTCCTTATCACCCAAGGAATTAACAGAACAATTGACTTTCTCTTAAGTCTATGCAAACTTTTCCAGTCAGTTAATTGCTTCCTAACCCTGAGAGAAAGAAACATTTATTTAGCAGGCAATCTACTTCTTCACAGAAAGCAGGTGGAAGAAAGGAAAGGATAGCTTTTCAATAGTGGTTTTTTTAAAAATATAATTGTTGTTGGTGTTGTTTAGAAATGCAGTTCACAAGCATTAGGAAAACTGCAGTCGCCTGTCCGGAATGACTTTTGTCTGCTGGTGGAAGGTGTAAGAAGACTAAACAAATATCAAACAGCAATGTCAGTCCGTCAAGGGGAATATTTCAAAAGCCACAACAGAGAAAGAACTTTGTCAGGTCCATTTGCAGTATCCCATTGTCAGGAGCAAGGGTTTTGAATTTGGAGAAATCCCTCAAATAGATGGCTTATATTGGACCATTTCTGCCACAGAAAGCAACTTCCAAGAGCATTGGGTAAGGTAGAGTAGGACAGAAGTGTGCTAGGATATGAATTTTTACCTATATGAAGGGAAGGGATTTTGTTGCATTTGGGATGAAAAAAGAGAGTGAGGAGAAGGATCGTTTATACATATAAAGCAAAACTGTGCAAGTAATCATGGTCCGTGAAGAATGATAATGGGTCTTTCCTACTATGTGAAGATATTTTGGTATTTGTAGCATTGGATAGGTTGCTTTCATCTTTTTACACCAGAGGTTCCCAAACTAAGGCCTGCAGGCTGGATCCAGCCCATGGTGCTATTTCATGTGGGGACCCCCACCCCTCCAAAGGCATTTGAGAAACAAAATGGCAACTCCTTTGATGCTGTTGGGACAAAATGGCCACCCCCATTGTGCAGGGAGGGCAAAATGGCCATCCAGCCATCGAAGCTGACTGAGAGAGAGTGACCCGGCCCCTGGCTTGAAAAGGATGGGAACCCCTGGTTTATACTATCAAATAAGATGTGTCTGTGTCTGTGTGTTTGCATGGGGCACAGGCCCCACAGGGGGGACTTCAATTCCCAGAAGCCTGTCAGTCCATTGACTGATCAGTGCTTTGGGGAATTGACTGAGGCTTCTGGGAATTGAAGTCCAAAAACCAAAGGTTGGTTTCGCTCTAAGCAAACCCAAGGAGCCTTGTGTCTTCCACTCAAATCTATCCTCCCTGCCCTGCTTTCCCCCCTTCCATTATTATTCCGTTCTGTTTCTTTCCCAGCCGCCACCCCTCCAATCTTTATCAGCAGCTAATGAAACAGGCAGGGAGAGACCCAATCCGTACAGTAATTAAATTTGCTTAACGGGTATTCAGTTCGAGTAATGAGAAGTTTAATTCAGTGATTAGCTCTCCCTTTCATTAATTAAAAATGAAACAATAGCAGAGCGGCGGAGGGTAGGGCTTGCTTCACTTGTTGCAGCACAGATAGCATGGCAACGAATAGCCAAGGTAGCTGCAGGGTCTCCTTACCTATAGTTGTTCTTCAAAGCGTTGTCCCCCTCCTCTGACTTACCTTGAAAAAGGTCTCCATACATTTCGTCTGACTGTTGGAGGTTGTGGTGGTACAGAATGTCCATTCTAGGATGCTAAAGTGTGTTTTAAGGGACTACATAAGATCAGGCAAGCAGAAGATAGGAAATGCTAGAGATCTCACATTAGGACTATGAAAGAATCCTGCCTGAACCTCTGAAGAGATGCTGCCAGGTCATCTAGCTCCGGGGTCTACAGACTTGGTTCTCTAGATGTTCCTGGACTTCAACTACCAAAAGTCCAAGTTAGCACACCTGCTGATCAGGGCTTCTGGGAATTGGAAGTCCAAAAACATCTGGAGAATCAAGTTTTCAGAAACCTGATCTAGTCCAAGGCCCATGTCCAACTCTAAAGTTTCATGCATAATTCTTTTCCAGTCCTATCTAAAGATCTCCCACATGTTCTAGAGCAGTGGTTCCCAACAAGGGATACACAGCCCACAGGGGGACTTCAATTCCCAGAAGCCTAAGTCAGTACATTGGCTGATCAGTGCTTTGGGGAAATGACTTAGGCTTCTGGGAATTGAAGTCCAAAAACCAGCATTTGGGAAACACTGCTCTAGAGTGTCCCATGTGATGGAAACCACCAAGACATATTTTGCAAAGATTGTGGAGTCTTTCTAGTTTTAATCTGGACCTTACAAGAGCTATTCTCGGGTGTAGAATCCAAAGAACTACCCAAGGTTTCATAACCTTAGATAAGTTCCTCTGCTCTAGACCATAGATGGCCAAACTTGATGCCCCAGGTGTTCCT
Source organism: Furcifer pardalis (assembly GCA_030440675.1). Taxonomy (NCBI): domain Eukaryota; kingdom Metazoa; phylum Chordata; class Lepidosauria; order Squamata; family Chamaeleonidae; genus Furcifer; species Furcifer pardalis. The sequence goes on along the minus strand of CP126891.1, from coordinate 16,752,712 downwards.
GGACTTCAATTCCCAGAAGCACAAGTCAGCACGCCTGCTGATCAAGGCTTCAGGGAATTGTAGTCCAGAAACATCTGGTGCATCAAGGTTGGCCATCCATGGTGTAGACCTTATTTTCTGACTCTTTTTAGAGATTGGTAAAAAAAAATTGTATTTTCATTCATTTCACTCCTGACTAAGAAAGAGGTTGAGAATTTAGAAAACGGAATGCGAGAAAATACATTTGCCTGTTCTTAGATTTAACTGTGCCTCAGATGTCACTCCTTTTAAACTAACGGGAACAGAATTGTCAAGTCTGATCATCTGCACATTGGTATAACATCTCTGGAAATGGGGAGACAGAGTCCAGCTGTCACCTCAAGAAATTATGGGAGACTTTCACAGCTGTTCGTTACTTAATGCTAATTGCTTTGATTAGTATTAGTGATCCTCTCATCCAATTATTGCCTCAAGCTTTGGGTTCTGGGATGGGCAGCAGGTAAATTGTGGGGAGGAATCACCTGGAGATTCATAGTGTCCATATTTTTTAACCCTTTACTAACAGAGACTGGGTGCTGACTTTGTGACTAGTAATGAATAGAACTAATTACTCTGGATACTAGAAAGAAATAACACGAACTATGGTAATTATGTGACATCACATTGATTCCAACTGTGACCCTCATGGGTTTTTTCTCTGTATAAAGGATTTATGTTTGGCCAATAACAAAGCTAAGAAGGTGACTTCATTTTGGCAGGGCAAAGTTTGATCTGGATATGGGAGGAGGAGGAGGAGAAGAAGAATTTCAGTTATTGAGAAACCATTCCTAATTTTCTGTAGATTATCTACAGATCTCCTGGTAGACTCTGATTTGCTTTCTGCCTACAAATCAAAATGCAATTTTGACTTCACCTCTGGAATTGCTGAACCAACATTTTGAGCACCGAAGCCCACAAAATAATGTTTCCAAGTTCCAATTCTGAAATTTATAGTCCGAAAAAGCTCAGGCACTCCGGCATGTGGCTTTCACCAACGCACACGCTTTAATCAAGAGAAATTGTGGGGAAACAGTTCAGCAGATACACACCCACATCCCCTGAAATTTGTGGATATTTAAGGCAAACAGCATGCGAGTTTTACCTTTCAAGAGTTCCACTGGGCGTGATTATTACAGTTCTCAGAGAAATGACAAGAGTGATACCAAAGAAGAAGGAATAACATCTGACAAAGAAGTAGACAATGAAGCTAAACGTTCATAAAGCACTTACTCCAAACAGAATGGTTACCATCTATTATAATACTGCCAAGCCACTAACTGACTCAGTGAATTAATATTTACATACTGGGAACATCACAGAATGCTGGCAAAGAGCCAAGAGGCTGTAGAAATGCCAAAAGCAAACAAAGATCCATCAATTGTCTTCTCTCCCTCCCTTTTCAAAGCCTATATCATTACCAAACAATGCCTACAAAATATTTACTATAATTTTGGCAAGGAGGATTAACAAAGGGCTCCGTAATTATACAGACAAAGATCAGGCCTGCACACTTTCCAGACAAAAAACTGACACAACAATATTATGGCAGTGGGGTGGGGAACTGTAAGTCTTTACACATTGTCAGCAATAGTGCCATGTGATTTTTTTTCACTAGGATTCTAGAGTAGGGTGGAAATTCTGTTGGCTGGTGACCACATAGGGCTTATATGACCTTGTAATGTGGTCTCCAGGACAGATATCTGAGACCTCTCCCATCACATACATACCTATACATACCAACCAACCAACCAATATACAGAGAGTGCCAAAAATATATACATTTTAAGAAAGGAAAACACTGTATTAAAATTGTAATACTCAGCATGTAACAAATTACATTTGACTTTGCCATTACAAGATGTGCTCAAAGTGTTTACTTTAGACCGGGGTTCCCAATCTTTTCAAGCTGGGTCATCCTCTCTCAGTCAGCTTTGAGGGCCGGATGGCCATTTTGCCCTGCCTATATGCTGGGGGTGGTCATTTTGTCCCAACAGCTTCAAGAGGCAGTCATTTTGTTTCTTGAATGCCCTTGGAGGGGTGGGAGCCCACATGAAGTGGCACCATGGGCCAGATCCAGTCCGCAGGTTTTAGGTTTGGGAACCCCTGGTCTAGAGTCTAAAAGTCCTAGAAAATAAAGACAGGATGGAATCTTCTTCCTATTCACCTGAGAATGAGCATCCCCAAACTCAATGAACTTGCTTATGAGAAGACAAATGCAAGATATCTCTTGTTATTAGAGCCCATGGATGTGTTGCATGCAACTTTGCTTCTGGGTTGGCCCTATTTATCTTGGAAGTGAAGGAAGACTTTCAATAACGTTACCAAGCGGAGTGTGAGACAATTGCTTTTTAGCTGTTCCTCAAGCTGTACTGGTTTGCTCCAGGTATAAACATAACTGGGGCAAAGGGAGGACAGTGATTTCTTATCGTCTGACCACCAAATTTAAAAAGTTGTGGCAAAAGAAAAACACATCCCATAACATTCAACTTTGTTCTACTACCCTCCATGTCATATCACTCCCCTCCTTGACTCATCACCATGTTATTCAGCTCATGGCTCTTCCCCTGAGAAGAGGAAGCCTGGTAAAACAAAACTCAGCAAGAGAAGAAACAAGAATGGAAATAAATAAATAAATAAATAAATAAATAAATAAATAAATAAATAAATAAATGTCACCGCCAGTCCCTCAGCTCCAAAGCAGCTGTTTGGTTTCCTTGTTAAAATCCTGGCAATTGAGTAATGGGGCTGAGAGGAGGTGGCAAGACTGATTCGTAAAGAGGATTTCAAGACAGCCATCTGGACAGACAGAGGAATTGTAATATCATCTGGCTTCAGTCTCACCAACATCCTTTGGTCGGTTGGTTGGCTGGAGGAAGGTGGCTCTGATTTGGATTCGTCTTTCATGTCCAGGTCCAACTTTGAACTGCCAAAATGAAGCCACCTTCTTGGCTTTGTCATTGGCCAGTCTTACATCCTCATCGAAAGGGACTGTGGTGGCCTTTCTTCCCCTCCTATTTGCCAGGGTGTGATAGGGTGCTGCTACCTGCAGTTAATTGAGAGGATGCTGGAGTATGCCTCAGGTGTTTGTCTGGTCATGCATTTGATTGCACAAGCGAGATGTGCCCCCAAGATTGTGTTAATCAACCATGACCAGTTCTACAAACCTACACACGACACGACGAGGATTCTGGCCACTTCCATTTAAAAGTGAAAGTGTAGGGGGAGGATCCCACCAAAACACATATTTCCATACCGGAAGGACAACAAGTTCTCACAACCTGGTGAGATGGAGGGTGTTTAAGGAACTGGGAGAAATGCAACAAAAGCAAAACTGAGAGGGTGTTTGTTTCAAATGTACATCTCTAGAAAGGACTGAAGTTTTTGAGAATCTATGAATAAACATGGTCAGTTCTTTTACAAAGGAATAATTAATCAACCTCCTTCTGTTTATTTCTGGCCTTTAAAAAAAATGCCTGTCTTTTATGCGTCCCCAGCTGACAGTATGCAAAAATGTTTGGGGAGAGAAATGGACTTCCGATTCTGCATCTTCATGTCCATAAAAATCCAAGACAGTTGGACGGTGGGTGCCGCAAGCAGCCTGGGAATTTGACGTAAACTTAAGTAACGGAGCGAGGAGGAGATCTAAAATTTAGAGCTTTTATTTATAGCTCCCGCACCAGTTGTCTTTTGACTTCTCTTTTGCAAATGGATCAGAGAGCTGACGGGTTTAGGAATTTCATGACTCACAATATGAAGTATAGAATATTCTAGCTTGTTCTGCAAGGAAAGATCCCTGGAAAGAGAGGCTCTGGATATAGACCAGGGGTTCCCAAACTAAGGACTGTGGGCCATATCCAACCTACAGCACCATTCCATGTGGCCACCATCCCTCCAAGGGCATTCAAGAAACAAAATGGCCACCTCCATTGTGCAAAATGGCTGTCTGGCCTTCAAAGCTGTCTGAGAATGTATGACTTGGCCCTTGGCTTAAGAAGGTTGGGAACCCCTGATGTAGATGAAACTCATGGCTGAAGAACCTGAGAGGTTGGTGTGCATGACCTCGGAAGAACTGTTACAAAGAATTAAGAACAGGAAGACTATTGCCATGATGATAGCCAATATCCGGAATAGATACAGAACCTGAAGAAGAAGAAGAACGCAACTCACCAAAATCAACAGGATGCCCACCTGACATGAATCCCCTTCTTTACTCAAGCATGTCAAAGAACACATCAGTAGGAGCTCAGTCACAAGACCAGCTCAACCCAGAATCCTTCACATAAAGTAAAAGTAGGAGAAACTTGAGATCCAAATCCTCATTTTGAAAGCTTTTCAGAAAATGGATTGCATGAGCTGCGGGGGCCAAAGTCAAAATGGATGGATCCAAAATAACATGGGACCAATAGGTAACAAAACCTCAAGCGGCCACAAGATTTCACTGATTTGGCTTCAATAGACTAAAACAATTTCTTCCCACCCTGGAAACTCTGACATTATGGAGGCTGATGGAAGGTATTTTTGGCCAAGACGATTCTTGCTGAAGTCTCAAAGAATTGCTGTGGTTATCCAAGCCTCCAAGGAATTCTTAGGACGAGCAGTATTAGAGGAGGAAGAAGTTTGGTTTTATTTTGTATGCACTGTTTAATACCTGGATGGCCATTTCCTCCACATGCCCCAGACATGCCATAGCTCAGTGCACGATTGCGAAGGTTTGTGTAGATGTGCTGTTTACATATTTTTTAAGCTGGTGATATAAGAAATCCCCTATACACCTACCATGCACATTTACCATATGGAGAAGAAGACATTTCCTCTCGTAGCACAATGGCCCTCCCACTGGTCTCTCCTTTTGGCTCTGGAAACTCAAGGAGTGGGATGCGATTCATTTAGCAACCTTTCCTAGAAACAGGGCAGCAAAGTTGCTGAAATGAGATTTCAGCTCCACAGGAGAGGAGACCTCACTCCGATGAGTCTGTGGCTCCTGTGGTGAAGCTCTGCTTGGTTGGGTTTGGTGCCTGTAGAGGTGAGACTTCTTTCATTAATGCACTGTGAAACATGCTGCGATTTCTCAATGGGAATGGCTCCCTAGAGAATGGTTGGAGGGGAATAAGCCCGGCTTTGTGAGAGAGACTCCATCTCCGTCTTTTTTAGTTTATCAAAAGGGAAAGTGAAGAGGTGACTTGATGCCACATAAGTGCCTTCATGAAGGGAGAAGGAGAGGAACATGGAACGCTTGAAGAGTCCTTTTGCCCAACAGAAGAAATCCAAAGAGTATCCAAGAACTGCTTCCCATTGCTGTTTCATTTCAGGTAGACCAGTTTTCTTACCTAGGTAGTATCCTTTTTAAAAGCTGCACCTGTGAACAGGATGAGGTGAAGAGAATTGGTGCTGCCCGTTCTGTCTTTGGTCGTCTATCACGTGAACAAAGATTTAACAATCCAGACTAAGCTCATGTTATACCAAGCTTTTGTTATCTCAGCATTATGGCTGTGACACATGGACCCTCTATTGCCAAGACATCAAAAAGCTTGACCGCTTTCACCGACAGAAGCTAAGGTCCATCCTGAACATCAAATGGGATGACTATGTCACTGACATCGCAGTCTTCGAGAAGGCAAATCTAAATAGCATTGAAGCTTCCTTCATAGGCCATCATCTTAGATGGATTGGGCATGTCTACCCCATGGATGATTCCAGCTTCCTCGCCAAATCCTTTATGGGGAACTTGGCTCTGACACAAGACTTCATGGAGCTCCTTTGAAGCATTATAAGGACCAGTTGAAACAAACCTTGGAGGTGTCAGGTATGAACCCACAGACTTGGGAGACAGCGACCGAAGATCGCCCACTTTGGCACCGAATCATCTCTGCATGAAGAGACTAAGCGACAAGCACAAAAGCTTCATCAAAATCAACCATTCCCCCTCAATCTATTCAGTGCACTATGTTGGTTGCATTTTCCATGCCAGGATCAGTTTATGGGGTCACCAAAGACACATCCATCAGCTGAGAAAATGACTTCCGGGAAAGAATGTATGCTCGGATACGAGTTGCAGCAACAGCTGATGACAACGACGATAATTTCAGCATATCTGAACAAGGACAGAAATATGGAAGATGATTCATCATTCTGGGACACCTTCCCAAAACTGGAGGTGGTGGAGGATGGTAGCCTTTACCCAAGATCTCCATATCTTGGAAAGAGAGAGATTGGTTGTGAACGGGGCGAGAGCACAACCAGCTCCTGGCACTCCAGGCTTGGGAGAAATTTCTCACCACTAGGTCATCTTCTTCAAGGCTTCCCTGACCTCAACTAGGGGAGGTTAATGATAATGATTTCACAGGGGTGATGAGTAATTGGCATGTTTTAGAGTGAGTTTTGGAGGAGCTTTTCCACAGTACTGAGCTTGTTTTCTCAGTGCTTTGTAGAAATTGCAAGTCGATAAATGGATAAAGAACAAGAACTGTTTGAGACCATTAAGCAAAGAAAGTTCTAGTACCTTGGCTGTATCGTGAGGAAGTACATAAAGTATAGAATCCTCCTGCTCACTCTGCAAGGAAAGATTCCCGGGAAGAAAGAGGCCCTGGACGTAAATGGACTTCATGGCTGAAGAACCTGAGAGATTGGTGTGGTGTGTCCTTGGAAGAACTGTTCTGAGGAGCTAAGAACATGGAAACTATTGCCATGATGATAGCTAATATCTGGAATGGATATGACACCTGAAGAAGAAGTAGGTACTGCTTTGGTGTGAAAGATAACAGTGTTCTGTGTGCTTAGGCATCTAGTCACGTCTACCACATGGCCATGGAAACATCTGCAAATGCAGACAGCACTGTTGCATTGGCTGAAAATGGAGATGAGCCCCGACTCCCAGAGTCAAACATGACTGGCTTTCAATCAAGGAAGACCTTCTTTGCCTAATCTTTTGGTGTGCAAGAAGTAATGACAGGTATTCAGTGTTTCTCCTAGCAGCACTGTGGTTGCTTAGTGGTTAAGACACTGAGTTTGAAGACTGGAAGGTCAGGGTACGATACCCGAGTAATGCATGATGGATCTTGGGGACATGAAAGGAGCCTTGTTCGGGCATCACCTGAGCAGAGTTTTTCTAACAAAAATCCTTTCTGACATGAAATTTATTTATTATTGTTTCTCCTATTCCTCTGTGTCCTTTACTCATAAATTCATCATCCATCCAGCTCACAATAACAGAAGAACATACAAATTTCCTTCTCAGAAACATGAATCTAACACTACTGTCAGGATAGGACAGGGATGGTGAACCTTTTAGAGACTGAGTGCCCAAACTGGAACCCAAAACCCACTTATTTATCACAAAGTGCCAACACAGCAACAGCAGAAGAAGGAAACGCTCCCATTAGGCTGCTGGGCAGAGGGGTGGGGTGAACTATCTGCTGGAGGAAGGGAGGAAGCACTCTTATTAGGATGCTGGGGAGAGGAGTGGGGTGATCTCTGTGCTGGGGGAGGAAGAAAGCACTCCCATTGGCCTGCTGGACAGGGGGCAGGGCAAACTCTATGCTGCGTTGACTGCACAAGTGCCCACAGAGAAGACTCTGAGTGCCACCGCTGGCACGCGTGCCATAGGTTCATCACCCCTGGGACAGGTTTCTCTAAAACAGAGGTTGTTGGGCAGACCATAGAAAAGGTGAGGAACTGCTTCTATCTGGACAGATCTGCCCAATGGACACAGATCAATCTGAGAATTTGCTACGGTTCACTTTGGTGCTGAATCTCATCAAACATTACACAGATCAGTCTACACTGGGCCAATTCAGCAGGTAATCCAGATCCTGGTGCGCAGCCCTGAAATATGTGGAGGTGGGAAAGGTCAGGTTGAAGAGGTCTTCAGGAGAGGCACAGGTACATGACAGCAGCGCTCTCTCAATCTGTTTTCACCATCTGTAGCAAGTATGAATGCTAACAAGCTTATCAGTGGAAAAGGTGCTAAGCTGGGTATAGGCTTACTAATCCTAGATGTTCTCTAACACCCTTTAATCACCTTATAAAGCTCACAAGCTTGATTGCCAAAGAATGGCAAATTAGAATGGACATTTCTCGTTTGTTCTTTGCAAATGTGCTCGGGAACAGATGTTTCTAATGTAAGCTACCAGTGTCTGGGATGACTTCACACAGCTGCCATTGAGGGATCAAAGAAGACCATTTCGTATGTCACGAGGCTAGAACAGATCTGCTCAGAAATGCATTTGTTGAACTGAAAGGGAGACTGGCCAGTCTACTGTTTGATTTAGTGATTGCTCATTATGCTTTGGCACACACAGTGTGAAAACCGAGCTCATGAATGGCGCAATGTGAACCCAATTGTGGCTCAAGTTATGCTGCATTCTCGTTATCCACATTTCCCCAGGGAAAGGGATATGGTGAAAGTTATCACAGCAAAAGGAAAATCTGTGCGGTGGGAGATAAAATTCGACTCAGCTTCTGCCCACAAAATAAAATACAATAAAGCAAAATAAAGGTTGTTAAAGTTCCTCTTCGAAATACGACTCCTAGAATTACCTCTGAAGTCAGGCCAGGTGATCCTGCTATGGTAATAGAGTAGACCCTATTGCCAGTGACTCAGCATCGAGTGTCAGGTGGAGGTTAACTAACATATAAATTTAATAATAATAATAATTTAATAATAATAACCTCACCATCCTGAGTATTAATGACTTAGGGTAGTGATGGCTAACCTTGGCACTCCAGATGTTCTTGAACATCAATTCCCAGAAGTCCTGATCAGCAGGAGTGCTGACTTGGGCTTTTGGGAATTGAAGTCCAAGAGTGCCAAGGTTAGCCATCACTGGTTTAGGGTCCTGAAGTCCACAGGGAAGGGTGATGGTCCCCAAGTGCATTAAATCCCACTTGAATTCATCTTGATGGAGGGAAGAAGCATCAATCCTGCCCTGGGGCTGAGGAGGACTTTGTGTGCCAAAAGGGCTCAGGACCAGAAAGGGACTCATGGAACTGGATTAGTGGTGTCACACTGAGATGCAGAAGGCAGATGAAAAGTGAATGCATTATATTCTCAGGACAGTTTTCATGGCTGGTCGCCGTGAGGATCGTCAATATCCAGCTCCTGATAGAACAGAAGGAGAAGGAGAATTACCTCCAAGATTTGTGGCGGCTGCCAGCAGTCAGATAGCCTTTTTGACCAAAAGCCATTTGATTTCTCATTGGGGGTTTGTAAGACTTCTGGGTCTGAGATCTGCTGTGTATTTCACAGCTAAGTTCAAAGAGCATCTCAAGAAAATGGGCAACACTTTGAGGAGTGTGGAACACAGTCCGAGCACAGCAATTTGAGGTTTCCACATGAAACCTACACGCAATGTCTGTGCTTGTTGCCCTCAAATTTCCTTGCATTGTTCAGGAAGAAAGGAGAAACCCTTTTATTGTTGATGTTTTTAAGCCTTTGAAAGAGGTCAGGAAACAATTCTTTGCTGACCTCCAGCAAAAGACTGGCTGCTACCTTTGATCTACTCTTTCTTCTGCTCTGATCTGAAAAGATGAAAGAAAGAACAAAACAAATATAAATAGACTGTCAGGACACCTCTTGAAACAGACTGGCCAGAATCTGGTTGGATACTGATGCTGATGCACAATTGAGGTGGCCAATTTGTCCCAACAGCTTCAAATGGGGTGGCCATTTTGTTTCTCAAATGCCCTTGGAGGGGTAGAGGGCTACATGAAATGATGTCATGGGCCATATCTGGCCCATGGGCCTTAAGTTGGGTGCCCCTGGACTTCATGATACTGCTTCACAGTGGGAACAGAGAAGACCCAACCTCTTGTGAAGAAGGACCTCAACAAGAATGAGGCAATAGAATTATAGGTCTAAATTGTGGCTGTAAAGTCATAAGGCTCTGGGACCTATACTTCAGAGTTTAGGACCTCCACATCTTGGAACCATTTTCCATGCTCATTCCCAAGGGGGTTCAGTGTTGGGTTAAAGATAGTTCTGGTGCTCTCTTTTCTTTTTCGGGTCTCAGTCTGAGCCCTCAGGCCTGCAGCCAGAAACCCGAACGAGCCAAGAGAAGTATTGGTTGTGAGGTCTGGAACGTGTTGTGACTTGAACACAGATTCTCAAAGTTTGGTGCCATCTGCTTGAGAATGGTTCTTGGCAGAGTCCCTGAAAGCCAAGAAGCTTCTCTCAAGCTGTGTTTCCATTTGTACTTCTCTTCCATTCTTGCCCTGTTTGCTCCGTATATGAATACATGTGCACTGCAACCAGGACACCACCTTTCCACAACCCAACACAAAATTTGAGATTATTTCCCTCTGAAGAAGAATATACCCAATTCGCTGATACTATTGGTATTGTAGCTGTGTTTGCATTTCCCCCTTTATGGTGCCAGTGTGAAATGACCAAAGATGCCAAAAGTTGGTTTCTTAGCAACAGGGATGTCGATAGATAGATAGATAGATAGATAGATAGATAGATAGATAGATAGATAGATAGATAGATAGATAGATAGATAGATAGATAGATAGATAGATAGGAATTAAGAAAGGAATAGATAGGTAGATAGGTAGATAGGTAGATAGCTAGATAGATAGATAGATAGATAGATAGATAGATAGATAGAATTATTGTATTTTCTTTTCTGTCTCTTTTTTGACAATGTCTTAATGAGGAGCCCTTCTCCTCCTCCTCCTCCTCCTCCTTCTTCTTCAACACCCTTGCTTGAAAGCCAGTCATATCTGACTCTAGGATCCAGTGTTCATCTCTCTTTCATAGCCAAAGAGCCAGCTCTGTCTGCTCCTGCAGACGTTTCCATGGTCATGTGGCAGGCATGACCATGGAACACTGTTTACCATCCCACCTATCTACTTGCAATTTCTTGCTTTCGAACAGCTAGGTTGGCAGGAGCTGGGACAGAGACAGGAGCTCACTCCGTCCTGCAGTATTTGGGTATCGAACTGCTGACCTGCTGCCTCCCAGTCAGCGTCTCAGCCACTTGAGCCACAGCATTCCTATGAAATGAAGAGATGGAACAGGGCAAATCTGCTCATCCAATACAATTGTTGTGATATATTTGTAAATTATCGTTTCTGCCCCAGTGGCATTCTTCCTGTGACAACACCGACTTCCAATGCACTTCTGCTCTTTGTGTCCCATGTAGCTATAATTATAGATTTCTGACATCAGCCTGGAGGAAAGTGAAGGGGGAGGTGCTTGTAATTTTGAATGGGTGGAAAACAGACCCATTGCTTCTCAGTTCACATTCTTTCCCTTAGAGACCCAATTGCATGTCTGTAACTCCTTAAAGGGGCTGCAGTGGGTTGGTGGTTAAGAAGCTGAGCTTGATGACAGAAGGTTGACAGGCAGCAGTTCGAGACCAGAGTACTTGCACCACAGACTGAGCTCCTGTCGTCTGTCCCAACTCCTGCCAACCAAACAGTTTCAAAGCAAGAAATTGTGAGTAGATAAACAGGTACTGCTTCAGCAAGAAAGGTAACAGCATTCCGTGCATGCCATCATCTAGTCATGCTTGCCACATGGCCACAGAAAGATCACCAGATACAGACAGTGCTGGCTCTTAGGTGTAAACAGATATGAGCACCACACCTAGAGCCATGATGGCGAACCTTGGCACTCCAGGTGTTCTTGGACTTCACTTCCCAGAAGCTTAAGTCAGCGCTCCTGCTGATCAGGACTTCTGGGAATTGAAGTCCAAGAACATCCAGAGTGCCAAGGTTAGCCATCACTGCCCTAGAGTCAGACATGACTGGCTTTCAAGAAAGGGAGACCTTTACTTAACTCCTTAAAATGGTACCAGGGGCTCTAAATGTGGTGTCATTTTTTCCTCAGCGCATGATTGGTAACGAACAGGCAGGATAATTGGCACGGCACCTCCAGGAACGAATCCACCTGCATCCCGACACCATCTAATTTGGGTGAGTGAGAATTTGACTCTTATGAAATGTAAATGAGTTTTACTATGCTTGAGATAGAAAATCCAGACCTCTGCACTTCATGACACTGTTTGTTCCCTGTTTCTTAAAGAAGGGCATTTATTTCGATGCACATTGATGTTTCATGTACAGCAGAAATGGGTAGACTTTTGGCCTTCTAAATGTTTTACATTTGAATCCCCAGAGGAACCAGCCAATGTGGCAATGAATAAGGGAAAATGGGTGTCCCAAAATGTCTGGTCTGCCAAAATTCTCATTCCGCTTTTCCTCCTTATTTGGTTTTGAAGTGTTTGACACCCAAAGGTGGAAAGCGGATTGCAGTTTTGAAGGGCACACTGAATTTTTGTGCCATGTACCTCTGGAACATGGGTGTGGATTGTCACATTTATTAAAAATGTCCTTGCCATGGAAAAGCTCTGCAAATGTATGCCAGGAAATGGTGATGCCTCTAACCTTTGGTGGGTCTTCTATGGTGGTTTATGATGTGCTGCGAGTTCCTTTCCTGCAAATGCAAAATATAAAATGGAAACAATCACCCGTATCAGTTTGAAGTTGGACAGTCCAACATTCTTCCATTCCATATATGTGCGATCCAAGCATGGCCTAAACTAGCAGTCAGATCCAAGGTTGTAAAATGGACTGCAAGGCATTAGAACAGAGGCAAGGGAATCACATATTTGAATGTTTATCTGCCTTTAAAGAAACCCTGCAAGTAGAAACATAGGTCTCAGTTGTCACAAGGCAAGATTTAAATAAAGGAGTGACTTATGTCTAAAAGAGTACAAGCTTATAAAGCTTTGGACGAGACACTATTCTGTGCGCCGAGACAATATTGGTAAGAACATTCCTCTTTGGTATGTGACTTCTTTGATTGTTGGGAGATGTTCCACAAGGTGGAAACTCATGCGTTGTATTCGTCATTTGTGATTGCAAATGATAAGATCTACTCTAGCACTTCATTCTGTTCTCCGTTGTGGAGCAAAGCTTCAGTTCCGCCTTCAAATGCTTGAGGGAAATCCTCATAAATTAGTGTTGTGATGGAGGCAGGAGGTACAAAACTCACCAGAGCACCCTCCGACGGGCACAGTGAAAGTTGAGGGTGCACGTCAATGCCTGCCTATCCCAGGGGTGGCCAAACTATGACTGTGGGCTGGATCTGGCTCACTGCGGCAAACCATCCAGTCTGTGCCGCTCTCACTGCTACCCAGAAGTGGAAGTAAAACACACCCACGCATGTGTAAACAGTGCCGTAAATTCACCCGCGGCTGTCATAAACACATTTACAACAGCCACGGATGCGTTCTATGGTAGGAGGAACCACATGACTGGCCCACGCACGAAAAATTTAGGAACCCCTGGCCTAGTCAGTGGGTGACTTGATATCTAAATAGCTAAACCGCTGCATGCAAATGGACCTGATTTTTTTTGGGTCTATTTGCATGTGTGGAACGTCGTCGCATAGATGTTTGCCAATGCGTGGACGCCTCGCTAAACTACGACGCAAAGGCGTGTTACCCTAGTCAAAACTCAAACTGGCCTTTTGTGGGTTCTGTGATGCGGTGGTGTAATGTTCTCCTCAACGAAGAGGCAGAAGGTAGCTTTTGTACGGAAGATGGTTGTATGAAGTGTACTCGAACAATGTACTCAAATTAGATAAAAGGGTTAGTGGTTAAACAGCGAGGTGGAGCTTGTTAATTGTACAACCTGTTTGTCCGCATGGAGGAGTTAGTTAGGCAACTTCACTTGTCAAGAGTCCTGTTGCATAACAGAAAGGAATGTTTAATTGGCACTTGACAGATCTCCTTCTCATTCCTCGCCTTTGCCATTGCAATCACATACCACCCTTCTTTCTCTATTAGGCCTCCTCTTCCAGCATCCTCTCTCTTTCTCTCTGTGTCTTCCCTTCTTCTGGATGTTTGGCGGAGACAGAAGCAGGCTTCAGCGTGTGCAGTACATACCAAAATCCTAGACTAAAAATCTGTGAAATGTCAGTTTGATATAAGTGGCGCGTGAGACAGCAAGCATCAGACCCGGCTGGGCTCCGGCAATTTTTGCAGCCTGACGGCCCCTCCGGAGGGAACAAAAGGGATCTTTCATTGCAGAACAAAAAATTAGTTGCTTAATGGAAAACATCAGGATGATTTCAGTGGCTGAAATGAGTCAGGGTGGGAGCGAAGACGGGTGGGAACCAGTTGCCCAGGAATGCTGCTAAACTGGTTAGGGACAGCAAAAGGAACTGTGGTCTGAAGCTACCTTAGATGATGGAGAGGTGGACACCAGGCACCTCTATCCTCCACCATCCTCCACCGCCCGCTCAGCTCTACGCCCATTGCATCAACAATGCCATCCAGCCATCTTATCCTCTGTTGCCCCCTTCTCCTTTTACCTTCAATCTTTCCCAGCATCAAGGCCTTCTCAAGTGAGTCCTCTCTTCTCATTTGGTAGCCAAAGTACTTGAGCTTCAGCTTCAGTATTTGTCCTTCCAATGAGCAGTCAGGGCTGATTTCCTTCAGGATTGATTAATTTGATCTCTTTGTTGTCCAGGTTACTCTCAAAATTCTCCTCTAGCACCACATTTCAAAGGCGCCTATTCTTCTGCACTTAGCCACATGGTCCAGCTCTCACAACCATACATTGCTACTGGGAATACCATTGCTTTGACTATCCAGACCTTTGGTGGCAGGGTGATGTCTCTACTTTTTATTATGTCCCCTAGGTTTCTCATAGCCTGCCTCCCAAGAATCAGTTGCCTTTTTATCTCATGGCTGCAGTCCCCATCTGCAGTGATCTTGGCTCCTAAGAAGGTGAAGTCTATCACTGCTTCCAATCCTTCCCCTTCTATTTGCCAGGGACTGATAGGGCCTGTTGCCATTATCTTGTATTTTTGATGTTGAGTCAGCTTTTGCACTCTCTTCTTTCACCCTAATCAAGAGGTTCTTTAGGGTCTTTAGCAAGAAATTGCAAGTAGATAAATAGGTACTACTTCAGTGGGAAGGTAAACAGCGTTCCCTACACTCTGAGGTTGAGTCATGCCTGTCAAATGTCCATGGAAATGTCTACAGACAGCGTATTTAGCTGTAAACAGAGATGAGCACTGAACCCTAGAGTTGGATACAACTGGTTTTTGAGCAAGGGCAAGCTTTACCTTTAACCTATCTAGCCCTTGTCTCCACATCGACAAACATCAAAAGCTTGCTGCAATTTGGCCTAAGAGAGGGATTCTTATATTATTCCCGTTGTACATATATAGAACTAAGAGACCAACACACTACTCTAACTATTTATATACCTATATGAATAGCTTGGACCAAAATTCTCTTCTTTTCTTTCTCGGCCCTGTTTTTGTACTTATCACATCCCTCGGTTTATAATCATCCTTTCCTCCCGGCGTGTGTTAATTTCTTCAACTGGGCCATGACTCATTTTTCTCCCCTTTTCTCAGTGTGTATTTAGCACCTCCGTGCACATATGGCGTTTCCCTTCTGGGGAGCTGAAGTGAGAATGCCAGTCTTAATTTGTTATAGGTCACTAAAGAAAGTCGTTCCCAAAGACCTGACTAGCCCACCCATGGGGGTGTGATTCCCCCCCCCTTATATTTCCCACCCACCCCCTTCAAAAAACGAAATGTGTTGTTGTCTGAAGCTTTTGGGAGATGAGGAATTCTGATAGGAGCCCCACCTCTCCATGGGCATTTGAGACACATCTTTGAAGCTGTTGGTTCAAAATGGCCACCCCCATCATGCAGGAAGGGCAAAATGGCCATCTGGCCCTTGAAGCTGACTGAGAGAGTGTGACCCGGCCCCCCGGCTTGAAAATATTGGAAACCCTTGGTGTAGACTGAGCTCTAGCATTTGAATACAGTTTTTCCTTTCTTAAAATGTATGCATTTGGGGGGGGGGGGCATCTTCTGCATTTGGTGGATTCTGTGGGACTCCAGGGGACTTGGTGTTGAGTGTTGTGATGGATTACATGTATGTATTTCTCCTTCTCCCCTTAAATGTTCCATATCTGACATTCACCTGGCCTCATCCTATGGTACGTCTAGAGCAGTGGCTCCCAATGTTGGCCACACACAGTGATGGGATGTAACAGGTTTGCACCAGTTCGCCAGAACCGGTAGTAACTTTTCCCAGTGTCCCGGAGAACCAGTAGCAGCTTTTGGGGGGAACCACCTTTGGGGCTTACCTTTTCACTGGTTCCCCCACTGTGCAGGCAGCCAAGCACCTACAGTGCTTGGCGTGAATGCACAGCCTCCTTGCTGTCCTCCTAAGTGGGGAGGAGGAAGAGATGCTGCTAGCCTGAAGCTCCCCAGGGTAAGTGACTCACCTTTGGATGTGGTGTGTCTGTGTGTATTTTAATGTGTTTGATTTATGTTTGGGGTGGGTGGGTGTATTTTAATGTAATTTTTATTTTTATTTATTTATTTATTTATTTTATGGTTTTGTGTTGTGGGTTGAGGTGTGTGTGTGTTTATTTTTATTTTATTTTATTATTTTATTATTATTTCTTTGGCCCCGCCCATGACATCATGATGTCATGAGGTTAGCTCCACCCACACTGATGACATCACAGTGGGGTAGTAACATTTTTGACAACCCACCACTGGGCACACACCCTGCAGGGAGACTTCAATTCCCAGAAGCCTACATCAGTCCATTGGCTGATCAGTGCATTGGGGGAAATACTTAGGCTTGTGGGAATTGAAGTCCAAACACCAAAGTCTGGGAAACACTGGTCTAGAGACTACCAATTGAGCAGGGGTAGAGGGAGGCTTAAAACTGCTTTCTGTCCAAGATAACTCTTCTGCTCATAAGGAAAGAATTGGGTTGGAGAATCCTGAGATGAAGGAAGAAATATGTGGGAAAGAAGGAGATTGAGGACTCTATCCTCAGTCGAGGGAGGAGAAAGAGAACTTATTTATAGAAACGTTTCTACCCAGGGCTTGCCTGTCATTGAATAGGTCAGCACTTTCCTGGAGAACGAACAATATAAGTTGTCAAGTGCGGAATCATTACATCTACCGATAACTTCATTTCCAGAGCCACCCTGCAATGAGGAAGGAAAGGTGATCAAGGAAAGAGGCAATTTGTGGAGAAGGAATGGGTTTCCTTAGCCCAGGCTTCACGTAATAGAGAAGGCCCATATTCACAGCTCTGGGGTCATGGAATTAAGTCCAGTAGGCTCTGTCAGAGCTTGCGTTGTAATGGCGAGAAGGCTTCAAGAACCCAAATTAACTCGGTGCCATAACCAGGAGGCAGAAGAGTACTACGCAGAGGACTATTCTTGTTGTTCAGTAGTATAGTCAAGTCCGACCCTTTGCAACCCCATGGATCACTGCACGCTAGGCATCCCTCTCTTCCACCATCCTCCGCAGCCCACTCAGCTCTACGCCCATTGCGTCAACAATGCCATCTAGCCATCTCATCCTCTACCACCACCTTTTCCTTTTGCCTTTGATCTTTCCCAGCATCAAGGCCTTTTCGAGTGAGTCTTCTCATTTGGTGGCCATAGTACTTTAGCTTCATCTTCAATATTTGTCCTTCCAAGGAGACGTCAGGGTTGATTTCCTTCAAGATCAACTTATTTGTTCTCCTTGCATCCACGGTACTCTCAAAACTCTCCTCCAACACCACATTTCAAAGGTACCTATTCTTCTGTGCTCAGCTTTCCTTATGGTCCAGCTCTCGCAACCATACATTACTACTGGGAATACCATTGTTTTAACTATGCGGACTTTTTGTTGACAGGGTGATGTCTCTACTTTTTATTATGTTCCCTAGGTTTCTCATAGCTTGCCTCACAAGAATTAATCTTCTTTTTATTTCATGGTTTACTATAATGGAAAATAAAAGCACATTATTAACCTTGACCTAACTTACTCTGTAAGGTTTCTTGGCTGACAAATGGAGAAGAATGTCTATGCTATCCTGTGCTCCTTAGAGGAGGTTATGATGAATTTATAAAAAAAACCTGTACGCTTTATATGCTGTATGCTGGACACTAAATAGTCTTTTAAAAATGGGAGGCATTTTCCAGTGACTAATTGTTACTCCTTTGAGTTAGTCAACTCAAGCTACAGTTTGACCAAGACCCTAATTAAACTTTGTGTCTCCAACGATATGGCCTATGGACCTCAGGCGAGATATGTAGCCAAGCTAAAAATGCCATGACTGGTTCTTGAATGTTCTTGCATTGAAGGTAAAGGTAAAGGTCACCCTTGCTTGAAAGCCAGTAGTATCTGACTATAGGGTTCAGTGCTCATCTCTGTTTCATAGCCAAAGAACCAGTGCTATCTGCATTTGCAGACGTTTCCATGGTCATGTGACAGGGACCAAAGTGGCTCCTATTTATCTACTTGCAGTTTCTTGCTTTCAAACTGCTAGGTTGGCAGAAGCTGGGACAGAGACGGGAACTCACTCTGTCCTGCAGTTTTCAGGTATCGAACTGCTGACCTGTCGCCTTCCAGTCATCGTCTTAGCCACATGTCACTGCAGATCAAGGAATGTCAACCTAAAACATTTCAAATACTGAGGACGGGCCTGAAAAGGCCTGGGGTAGACAAGAGACATTCTTGAGTCCAGGCTTGTTTCACGTCTCTCACTCCGGGGTCTCCGACATCAGTATCAGAAAGGAGATGTTCTTTTTTTATTTTCCCTTGCCACTATATGAACAAAAGGAAATAAATATTAATAGGACAAATATGCTAATTGGCAGGGAGGGAGAGCATGGGAGGCCCGGTGATTTGATTGTCAAGCTGTCTTTTGTCTTCTGTGCCCTGGTGGGAAACTGGGTGTTAACAAAGCCTGAAGTGGAGAGAAGAAGGTAGGAGATGATTAGCCTTCTCCGGGGACAGGAAAAAGTCTAAAAACTCCTGTAATTGCTCTTCATTCTTCAATAAACTCTGCTGAGGTCTTAGGGTCTAAAAACAGCAGGACAGTTGTCTTCTCTGAAGAACATCATTCACCATTAGAAGGGGTGTTTCTCTGGCCAGGTTATCCTGCTATGGTAATAGAGTAGACCCTACTGCCAGCGACTCAATGCAGAGTGTCAGGCAGCAGTTAACTAACCTGACAACCCTGAGGACTAGTATCCTTGGTGAAGTCCACAGGGAAGGGTGATGGTTCCCCAAGTGGATTAAATCCCACTTGAATCCCTCTGGATGGAGGGCCCCAGCTTCATCCATCCTGGCCTGGGGCTGAGGAGGACTTTGTCTGCCAAAAGGACTCAGGACCAGAAAGTGACTCATGGAATTAGATTGGTGGTACTACGGATGTCATGCTGCAATGCGGAAGGCAGATGAAAGGCCACTGGGTTATAGTCTCGGGACAGTCTTCATGGCTGATCACCATGAGGATCACCAATATACAGATTCAGATACAGCAAAAGAAGATGAAGAATTACCTCTAAGATATGTGGAGGTTGCTAGCAGTCAGATCGTCTTTTTGACCAAAAGCAACAGGGCCATTTTGATTCCAGTCTTCATGGATGATCGCCATGATGATCACCAATATTCGGATACGGCAGAAGAAGAAGATTAGAAGGGGCAGAAAGTTTGTCCTCCTACTCCAGTATTTCAGCCTCTGTGTGCATACATGTGCCTCTGCGTGTATGCGCAGCTTCTGAAGGACTGTGCCTGAGTATCCGGGCAACACTGAATGGTTTTCTTCATATGTCAATTATGCAGATGTAATTGGTTGGTAAATTGGTTTTTTTTTTAAAGTCCATACAATTAATTGACTAAGACTGCCTGAAGGATATGACAGCTCCACACAAATACTGTAGCAAGATAAAAATCAGGTGGAAGGCGGGGAATCAACTCAACAGTGATACGATTCATAAAGCATCTCTCCTGAAGGAAGGGACTGCTCAGATTATCCACGCTGCAGAAAGCATTGGCCAGAAGAATGAAAACGAGGTTTTCGGCAGATACAGGAAAATATTGAGTAAAGGGAACTGGAACTCTCACTTGGGGAGGGAGTTCTAGACTCCCAGTGACACCACCACAAGTTTGTGTTCAAATGGAGGCTTCCTGACAACTGAACAATCAATTCTGAAGGAAGGTGAGCTTCATGTGATTGTGTGGCAGGGATGACAAGACACTGTTAGAACACTGTTACCTTCCCCACCAGAACAGTACCTTTTTATCAACTTGCAATTTCTTGCTTTCATACTGCTAGGTTGGCAAGAGCTGGGACAGACAATGGGGTCTCGAACTGCTGACCTGCAGACTTTCCTGTTGTCAAACTCAGTGCTTTTACTACTTGAGCTGCCATAGCCAAGAGCCTAATACATTTTTGTTTTGTTTGTTTATTTATCACATTTTTATACCATCCATTTGGGGTATTTCCACTCTTCTCCTTTTGTAATTAATTACATTGATATGCACAAAAGAGTAGAGGAAGTGATTTTTGTTGTTCAAAGCAGGAGTCCTCAACCTTTTTAAGCCGGGGGCCATTGGGTCATGCTCCCTGAGACAGCTTCGGGAGGACGTACGGCCATTTTGCCCTTCCTCCACCACATGGCACTTCCTGGTGTGGTGAATGTGGT
Source organism: Furcifer pardalis (assembly GCA_030440675.1). Lineage (NCBI taxonomy): Eukaryota > Metazoa > Chordata > Lepidosauria > Squamata > Chamaeleonidae > Furcifer > Furcifer pardalis. Next base: position 16,732,213 of record CP126891.1, on the reverse strand, counting down.
GGGGGGTCCACATGACATGGCGCCGCAGGCCACATCCATCCCACAGGTTGAGAATCCCTGGTTTAAAATCCCCTTCCTTCTTTTTTGAAAGAACCTCTATGAAATATTCAGGCTGTTCTGAATGGGCAATAAATAAATAAAAAGCAAGGTGATCTAATGGCACCTACAAGGTTTGGTTCAGAGTCTCTTGGATGCCCTGAGATGGAAAGAACATCTCATTAATGAGGTGTGGGTTCAAACATTGCCAGGCTCCACAGGTCCCAAGGAATTGGGTCCCAGCATGGTGGTAAGACTCTCTCGGCCCCTCAATGGCAGTGTGAGCACACCTGTATTTCTGTGCTCATTATTGGCTCCTATGTGGCAAATGTTTGTGTATCTATTCTACACAGCAGGGAGGCTCCTGAAGTGGATATTTGCATGAGAGATGTATTGGTTATCCAAATTCTCTTTACCTCCCAAATTTCCTCCCTGCTTTCCCTCTCAAGAGCTGACGTTCCCCATCTAGGCCTTTTACAAAATCAAATATATATACAGTATTATTATTTTACTTGTACTTTACCTAGATTGCTAAATAGCTCGATGGTTTAGTGATCCGGCTGCAGAACCAGAAGCACAGGTTGGGGAGTTTGAATCCCAAACATTACATGACACAAGTTGACTTTGATGAACCATAGGGTCCCTTCCAGCTCTGCTGTTCTAAGATGAAGTTGGGGGTGGTGGTGGTAGTGATGATGGCGGTGACGGTGATGATGATTTAGCAGACAAAGAATATAGATGCCCTGACAATACCCTAGTTCAGGGGTTCCCAATGTTTTCGAGCCATGGACCAGTCACGCCATTGAGTGGGCCAGTCACGTGGTTCCTCCTACCCGGAAGCGGAAGTAAAACATGCCCGCACATGCTCAAAATGCTGCCATAAATTTATTTATTTAGATTTATATGGCCACACCCGAGGCTGTCATAAGCACGTTTACAACAGCCGCAGGTCATTTACGGCAGCGTTTTGCTCATGGGCAGGCGCATTTTACTTCTGCTTCCCGGGAGTGGCAAGGGCGGGGTGGGCCAGATGATTTGGCACCATGGGCCGGATCCCCTGCCCTAGTTTATGCACCACGCGTGAGATCTATTTATTTGCCTGTTCACTCCTTGTTTATAGCTACCGGTAAGCATAAATATTTGTTAATGTTAATTAATATTTAATAATTACACTTATTACTTCTGCCGAGGAGAGCTCTCAATGAAGCGAGGTTTTAAAAATAAAAACCAAAACAAATTCAAAGCATTTAAGAAAAAACACTTTCAAAGAACCCAGACAGAGAGAAAGTAAAAATATCTCATTGTATTTCAGGGTGTGGGGAGGGAGGGAAATGGACTGTGTTTTCTCATTCTCAGATATAAGAAGGGAATATTTAAATTTCTAGTGTAGATGCTGTGTTTAAGCGGTGCAGCCATTAATAATTCCATGTCAGAAATTATTCTGGGTTGAAAGGATTTTTTGCGGAAGAAACTCTGCTCAAGGAACGCCCAAAAGAGGCTCCCCAAGAGCTGAGACAGGGACAGGTGCTCAATCCATCATTCAGTACCCGGGTCTTGAATGTCAACTTGACAGCCTTCCAGCTAACAAGACGAGCTACTTAACTACTGGAATTTATTCCATTCGACTTACAGGTCTCGCCCTTGAACCTCTCCTTATCCCACCAACCAAACAGCCATCAAAAGAACAAGGGTAGGACAGCGTGGTGTAGTGGATTGACACCAGTTGCGTTCAACACAGCTGATAATTTCGTTCCTACCCATCAGAGGTTGGCCAACGTGCGCTACGTTGCCGGATGGAGCACAATGTTTCTCCAGCCCTCTGCCGGCTTTCCTAACATGTTTACAAGCAATGCCGTGACATTTTTATCCCCGGACTCCTTCTTGGAAGGGAGACAGAGGGCTCGTCATAACACAAATTTTCTCACCCGGAGAGAGGAGATAAAGGCTTGGTTGTCTGAAAACTGAAGGGCAGCTTAACCTCTGCAGTAGAAGCAAGAAAGGCATTTTTTAAAAAAAAATGCGAGTATAGAGAAGATAGAGGCCCATTTCTTGGAACCTCCTCTTCGCTGCTGAACCTGTAGGTCCCAAATTTTGGAGCTAATGGGGCATGTGATAGTGCATGGGTGGCCAAACTATGGCCAGTGGGCCAGATCCAGCCCCCAACGGCAATTCATTCAGTCCATGCCACCCTTGTAGCTCTCGGAAGTGGAAGTAAAACATGCCTGTATGGGCACGCTTTATTTCCACTTCCAGGAGTGATGAGGGTGGTATGGGCCAGATGAACTGCTGCTGGCAGCTGGATCAGGCCCACTGGCCATAGTTTGGGTAGTAATAGAGTAGACCCTACTGCCAGTGACTCAGCACCCATTGTCCAGCGGTGGTTAACTAACCTGACAACCCTGAAGAATAACAGCCTTGGGTGGCAAAGTCTACAGAGAAGGTGGATGGTCCCCAAGTGGGTTAAATCCCACTTGAATCCATCTTGAGGGAGGGCAGCAGCTTCATCCATCCTGGCCTGGGGCTGAGGAGGACTTTGTATGTCAAAAGGGCTCAGGAGCAGAAGGTGACTCTCAGAAGTGGACCAGTGGTACGGGTTCATGCTGTGATGCAGGTGGCAAATGGAATATTGCATTATATTGTCCCTAGGACAATCTTCATGGCTGATCACCCTGATGATAGCCAATATTTGACATCAGATATGGCACTTGAAGAGGAGATCTCTACATGTCAGGAGCAACATAGGAATACCAGCAGAAACGATGGGTCTAGCATTCCCCCCTCCATAGATGTTCTGACCAGTCTTGCATGAATGCTTGAATCAGGCTCTTCTCTTTAACAATTGGAGACAATTATCTTTCGGTAAAGGTGCTTTGCTCTGATAGAGGATCTGACAGTCCTGGATAATAGTGTTCCAATTTCTCCACATCTTAGTAGTGGGGCTATTCACCTGCCTGAGTAACCTCTGCTCGGAATTTGTCAGGCTATGACAGGCTGCTTGTACACATCTGCATTGAACATGTAGCCATAGTCTGCATGCTCAATGACAATACACAAATGCACACACAATTACAAATTTAGAGTCCCCTTGGAGACATAGCTCAGCCCCTGGGGTGTACAGAATATTTGCTAAATTCTGTTTTCTTGCTGTCATTGGCTATTTTGACAGGATGAACATCATAACTCATCATTATCAAGCCTAGCAAGATTTCTTGTCTTTCATGCAAGAGTGAAACAAGAAAATCTCTTTCTTGGTGTTTGTGACGCTTTCCATCATTTGTGCAAAACTGCTGTCTTTTCCCTTTGACAGATAAAGCACATTCACACATATTCCCATTAGACACCTGGAGATGGTTCCTTTCTTCTTTCCAAAAGGGACTATGACAGCTTAGTGGTTAAGATGTAGAACTTGACAGCTAGAAGGTCAGCCGTTTGAGACCCATGGCGGAGTGAGCTTCCGTCTCTGTCCTAGCTCCTGCCATCCTAGCAGTTTGAAAGGAAGAAATTGCAAGCAGATAAATAGGTGCCACTTCGGTGGGAAGGTAAACAGCATTCTGTGTCTAATCATGCCTGCCACATGTCCACGGAAATGTCTGCAGACACAGACAGTGCTGACTCTTTGGCTATAGACAAAGTTGAGCCCTAGAGTAAGATATGACTGGCTTTTGAGCAAGGGTGACCTACTGGCAAAACTTCTGCTCATATAAGCTTCTTAATATAACTGCGTTTAACATTGGGGATAATATATTTGCTAGCTACTGGCAAATATATGATCAATAAAATGTTGTCATTGCGTGTTTACTGCACACACTCTTATTACAGATTACCAAGTGCACGTGAAATGTTCTCTAATTGAAGGTGAACCATCCAATGTGTAGAGCAGAAGCATGAGGTGTGACTATATAATAAAGACATGTTTGCAATCATGGCGTATCATGAGCACACTCTTATCAGCTGGTGTGACTTCCCTGTGGAGAGAGTGCGCAGTGGCAAATTTGCCACTGCATAATTTCTTGAACAATTCCAAGATGCTTCCCAGCAGAACATATGCTCAGAAATTGCTCCCCTTTGTGGAGAGTCCATGAGCTTAGTTTTTCCAAAAGCTCCCCTCCCCATTACCGGTCTTCTGTCTTTTTAATCTCCTAGATCTGGAATCAGGAGAAGTACAATTTGTAAGCTGAACGTGGCCATTTATAAACAGTTGGCACTGAGCTTGATAACTGGAAGGTCACTAGGTCATTATTTTGGGACTCCAGTGCTGTGTGAAGGAGTGAGCACCCGTCGTTTGTCCCAGCTCCTGCCAACCTAGCAATTCAAATGAAAAAAAAATGGCAAGTGGATAAATAGGTACCGCTTCGGCAAGAAAGGTAACAGTGTTCCATGCAATGCATTCCAGTGCCTAGTCATGATGCCACATGACCACGGAAATGTCTGCAGAGGCAGACAGTGCTGGCTCTTTGGCTGTAAGTGGAGGTGAGCAGCACCCCCTAAAGTCAGACACGACTGGCTTTCAATCAAATGGAGACCTTGATCATGACCTTCCTTCTTCCCCAGTCCCAGAAATCTGCCTCCAGAACTTTAGGCAACTTTTAGTGCTGGGAGCCTTGGAATTACACAATCCTCATCTCGGGGGTACAAATGGTGGCCATTTCTAACGTGGAAGGCAGCTTGGCCACGTTTTGCAAGGAGGACATCTTTACGTCTGGGTCCATCACCAGCAGAGATTGCCTCCTCCAACCTCTGAGCTGTTCTCTCCTGTTCTGTGAAAGGCTGTTCTTAACCATGTTTTAATGAATTAATCAAAGATGTGTTGGCTTGTGCCTTTGATATAAAGAGGGCTTTGCAGCGTGTGTGTTTGTGTGTGTGTGTGATGTGATTGCTTATTGGCGCTTTCTCCTCTGCGCGCCCCTGCCAACAGGAACCCTCCAACTCCCAGCCGCGTCCTGCCGAGAGGCGGCGGGTGTGCTTCCCATCTCCAAATAAAACAAACAGGAACAAAGCAGACGATAATATTGACTTTCGTCGTTGATATCCCCATTTATCTCGGCAACAATTAGTAATTCCGTGGCCGCAAAAGGCATCGCTCATTGTCTCGTGGCTTCCAGGGGAGCTCATAAATGGCGCCAGAGGCAATAATGACATGGGGGGAGGTCTACGCTAGTCGAGTTCATGATGGGAAGGGGCACTGAGTCTAGCTAGAGAAAGCAGGGAACAGAGAATGAAGGCTTGAAGAGTTGTAAGAGTTGTTGATGTTGCCTATCCTCCAGTTTGCTTTCTGACTGATGGTGACCTATCCAAAATGCCCTGCCTTTAATAGCCTGGTTCAGATGTTGCAAACACAAGGCTTTGATGGAATCACTCCATCCCATATTTAGTGTTCTTCTTCACCAGCTGCCTTCTGTGGTCCTAGGATCACAAAGGAGATTGGAGAGATGGAACCTGAGTGAAGCAGCATGGTGTAGAGCTTAGGACAAAAAGATAGGGTTGAGGGTCAGGTCTTTAAGTTATTATTATTTCATGTTAGAAATTATTCTGGGTTGAAAGGATTTTTGCTGGAGAAAACTCCGCTCAGGGGATAAGGCTCCTTTCATGTCTCCAAGATCTTTTCCCCACCAAAGTGGTCCCTATCTATCTACTTGCAATTCCTTGATTTTGAACTGCTAGGTTGGCAGGAACTGGGACAGAGACGGGCACTCACTCTGCCCTGCAGTACTCGGGAATAAAACTCTGACCTTCCAGTCTTCGAGTTCAGTGTCTTAACCACTTGACCCATCAAACAGTTGATGCCTTCAACATGTTTCCACCACTGTAGGCCTTCTTCAGAGACATTCTGAAGGCTAAGGACAGCTTCCTATGAAGAACCCAGTCTTGTGGCAGGAGCTACGTGTCGTCCAACCAGTTAGGAAAGGTTTTATGTTGTGCAAGAATGACATGCCTCTGCCGTTCGCTTCCCAAATTCAGTTAGGAAGCTGTCTTAAGTCGACTCTCTGGCCCCAATCACTTTGTTAAATTTGGGTATCTTCCCAGTTTATAAAAGATAGTTTTCTGGTACACAAAATCCCCGAGCATTATCAATTCCTCAAGAGCTGCTGTCACGGAGAAGGAAATGCAAATGCAGGGCAGTATTTTTATTAGGATTTAAATGAGTTTAGGGCTGTTTAGAATTACAATACGATCGGAGTCAGAAGAGGCTTATAAAATCAGCCCAAGTTCATATATTATACAATAAATGTGCCAGAACCCCTGACTTCAAGCTCACTGAGTGTCTATGGAGAGAGAAAAATGATTTTAAAAAAATAAAGACAACCATGCAAATGTAGACTTTGAAGGAAGCCAAAAGAAGGGGAAAGAGGGAAGGCTGTTTGTTCTGCTTCTTTTAGGGCTAAATAAAGAAAGGTAGAATAAAGCTCATATTAAAGCGTTTAAGTACAATCATCTGCCTAGACACTAGTAGCTCCTGGGGTGAACTGTTTCCAGAATCTGCAGCCATTTTTTTTAAAAAAAATTATTAATTATCTGTGCAGCCATGACTATCGTCTCCCTGCTTCTCATTTTCCTCCATTTGCATGGCTTTTATATGTCAAGTATTCTAGTGCAACTGGCATGCAGTAACCAGAGAGACAGAGGAAACACTAAGCTGACCTAAAGTTGTTTTGCATTGTTTGTCTGTAATTATGGTTAGAAAAGTTCTTTCCTACCTCATAGATAGCCTGGCCCTATTTGCATGTGTTAAGGCCTTTGTTCACTCTGGCCTTCTCTCTCTCTCTTTCTGCCTTGGAAGAGGAAAGATGTCTTTTTGAGCCATGTTGCTGGAAGAAAGACTTTACTTCTTTCTAAACCAACATCATCAAGACTCCTGAGCACATGTACAGTGGAACCTCAGTTTGAGAACGCCTCAGTTAACGTAATTTTCAGTTTACGAATGAAAATTCATTGTAAATAATGCCTCGGTTTATGGAATATTTTTCTAGAATGGATTAATTGGTTTTCAATGCATTCCTATTTGAAACTGTGTTTTGATTAAGGTATTTTGGTTTTCAATACATTCCTATGGGAAATTACATTCAATGGGAAATTTGGTTTATGAATTTTTCGTAATATGAAAAGTCCCAAACAATGCATTATTTTCTTAAACTGAGGCTTCACTGTATCTTCTGATCTCATCTTGTGAGTAAATGATATTTTTCTTTCACCACATTTATATATTATTCCCAGGACAATCTTCATGGCTGATCGCCATGATGATAGCCAATATTTGGAACTGAATACAGCCCTTGAAGAGGAAGAAGCAGTTTCTCATTCCTTCTTCTGGGGAGCATCCTGGGGCTGTGCCACTTGCCCATGGCTTCCTAGGCTGGCTCTCCACCTGAGAGGCAGAGTGGGGGGGATCGAACCCCCAGCCTCTGACTCTGCAGCCGGAGACCTAAGCTCCAACCAGCTTGGCTAGAATAGAGACATCATTAATTAGATCTGAATTCCCTGGCTTTGAACACAAATCTCATGGTGTGAGTTTGACATGTCAGTGGAGATGTTCAAAGCCGCCTCGAGGTTTAGACATGTGGTTGCTACTAATTTCAGTTGGGATGACACACTGGTCACATCAATGCCTTGGTAAGGTCTCCCTTCCTCCTCCCCCATCACCTGCCCCTTCCCCAACACTGCTTAGAAAATCGCTACGATTTAGCCTCAGCCTGATGAACTCAGCATGCGGAGAGATGACAATAGCAAGCTTCCCACTGGGATGAGCCATTGATTAGACGAGGCTTTCAGGGGAGCTGGCAAGATTTGCAAGGGACGGAGAGCGGAAACACATCAAACGCACCAGGGAAGGTACATCAAAGAGCCTCCAGAGCCCAGCAGCCAATGAAAAGCTTTTAATACGTAGCCCTGAAGCAAAGAGAAATGTACACAAGGGGGTGATTTACATGCTCTGCCAGACATTTGTTGGTAGCAAATGGTGTCAACTTGATATTTGTGAGGAAACTTAACTTCAGTTACAGTACTTAAGACTCTGGAAGGGGGAAGAAGAGTGTATCACTCTACAGCAGTGATTGCCAAATTTGGCACTCCAGGTGTTCTTGGACTTCAATTCCCAGAAGCCCAAGTCAGCACTTGTTGAGCAGGGCTTCTGGGAATTGAAGTCCAAGAACACCTGAAGTGCCAAGGTTGGCCATCACTGCTCTACGGGCTAAGATAGAACTTGGACAAGTTACTTTTTTTAACATGCTGCAATGGTGGTCATGCTGCCTAGTGGATTTAAAAAGTTATGGTCCAATATTTTTGCATTTTCCTATGTTGCTGAAAATGGGCAAATTGCAGATTGTGTGGTTTCTGTGGGTACCAAAAAGAATACATGCACAGGAAGTAGGAGAGAGAAAGGCTTTATTGTGCATATGAATACAAACTCTCCACCACACAGCAAAACCCTTCTTATATACAAAGCTCAGTTGGCCAGTAAAGATATGAATAACAACAAGTCAAAACTGATTTGACCAAGTTTCCTTTACCTGCTTCTAGGTATTTATACAGAGGCATGAGGAGGGGGTAAGGGGGATTTTTACACTTGGTTCACTTAAAGTTTAAAATGGTTTTTCATTGGTAGACCTAGGTTTGAAGGTATACTGAGACCCCAAAAAGGCTGAGGGTCGGAGTCCCTAATTGTAAGACCAACATGCTCAAGTGGGGGCTGCTGGAGAATAACATGTGCTGTGATTGTGGAGAGATACAGAATCTGGCTCATTTACTGGTCTACAGTTTGGGCTTTGTTCAATCTTGCAAGCTGTGAAATGGGCAGTCTCATGTTAAAATGCAAATGCAACCAATGTGTCACCCATTTCTGCCACTCAATTGGTAAGAGCAATGGATCCAAGCTGAATTGTCTTCTGAAATTCATGGGCGCTCTCCATGGTGCTGAACTAAATTTGCAGGCTAAAGTTCAGTATCTTCAATAGATCCTATAAAATTCAGCATAAAACCTGGGATGGGTTTCATACCTCTAGTGTTTACCAATAAGCTCTTCCACGCCACAATGTACATTTGATGCCACATGCTTAAATTAATATTATTATTATTCAGCTGCCGTATTCATTCTGGATATTGGCTATCATCATGGCGACAGTCTTCCTGTTCTTAACTCCTGAGAACAGTTATTTTGAGGACGTGCCACACCAGTTTCTCAGGTTCTTCAACCATGAAGTCCATCTACATCCAGGGCTTCCTCTCTTCCCAGGGATCGTTCCTTGCAGAGTGAGTTGGAGTAGTCTATATTTTATGTTGTTCCTCATGTATGACCAAGGTATTGGCGGTCTTAAAGAGTTCTTTTTATCTTGATTGTCTTAAAGAGTTCTTTTTCTTTATCCACTTCTACATTAGGCATATGATCCATCCAATCCTTAGCAGCCATCTGTAGATCCAGATTTCAAAAGCTTCGATTCTCTTTCCAGATGCTTTAGTCAATGTCCATGCTTCAACTCCATATAGCAACACTGGGAATAGGTAACATCTCACTATTTGGATCTTCGTAGTGAGAGTTAGATGTCTACTGCATAGCAAGTGTCACATTTTTATGAAAGTGGATCTTGCTTATTCTATTAATATTTTAAACTCTACCTCGGGATCCCAATTTTCATTTAACACATTCCTCAAATAGGCAATTTTATCCACTCTTTTGATTTCTAGTGTTCCTGCCATGAGTTGGCCTTGAGTTGGGCTTCAGCTTATAACCAGATATTTCATCTTCTTGATGTTGAGATCCCAACCATATTCTGCACTTGAAGCTTACATTATAGCCAAACAGAATTACCGTGAGCCATGAGAAGTGGGGTTTTGGTCCGAATTAATGTTCAGCTTACTGTACAATGCCCTGTTGAGGAATGAGTGAAAAATGAGCAGAGAGTAGAGCTTGGGAAATGTAATTTTGGGACTACACACTTAAGAAACCACAGTAACGAACAGTCCATTCCATGTTGGTTGTGGTCCAAGCACATTCTTCTGCTTCCCCAAGCTCTGAAAGCGAGGATCAGAAATGGAATTAGCCATTCATAGGCCAAATGACTTATCTTTCTCTCCAGTCGGTTGCCTAACAAAGCAGCAGGGCCCAGGGGCTGGTTGAAAGGGCTGCATATTTCCGTGTACCCATAATGAAGGCTTGATGGCCTGCATCCATGGTTTGATTGCTTATAATGGTCCCCCGGTGAGTGGTTATGGAACAGTAGAAGCTCCCGTTCCTACGCAATTCTTAGAGAGGTGGAAAACATATATATATACACACACACACAAAGGAAGAAGCTGTGAGCAAAAGTGGGCATCAGGGCATTTTGGGGCAGGAGGCCTCGGAGAAGAAACAGATGTGAATTGCAGCTAAAGCAAAGCGAGGGGAGCAGTTAAGGACACCGCTTGTTAAACTCGCTGCCTCTGACAACGTTTCCCTCTGTATGCAAAGGCATATGTTCTAGGGCCTGCTGTTTTCTAGAGCTGACAACAAACAATACAAATCTGAAATAAACACATCAAGGCCGACACCCTGTTTTTTCAACACTTTGTGTGTTATGGTCTGTTTTGGGCGTCATCCTACTTTCCCTGCTATTTCCCCAAAGGGATGTTCGCTGGCTCCTTACGGAAGCTGAACCCTTGTTGCATTGAACAGGGAGATCTTCATCTCTTGAACCTGCCCGTTAGACGTTGGTGGAGCATTTCGTCTGCAGAGGTGTGGAAACGAATAGGGAGTGGTTAATGGTCTCCCCCTGGAAGACAGTCCATGCACACATCTATGAGATCCATTTTCTGACCCCATTCAAGAGCAAACCACCTTCAAAGACTTGGCGTGACATTTTGTTCTTGTTCAGTCGCACAGTCGATTCCGACTCTCTGTGACCGCCAGGTACTCCTGTCCTCTACCGTCCCCCTCAACTCACTCAGCTCTGTGCCCATTGTCTCTACAATACCATCTAGCCATCTCATCTTGGGCCGGCCCCTTCCTCTTTTGCCCTCGACCCTTCCAAGCATCAAGGCTTTCTCAAGTGAATCCTCTCTTCTCATTTGATGTCCAAAGTACTTTAGCTTCATCTTTACTATTTGACCTTCTAAGGAGCAGTCAGGGTTGATTTCTTCCAAGATTGACCTATTTGTTCTCCTCGCTGTCCAGGGGACTCTCAAAACTCTCCTCCAACACCACATCTCAAAGGCGTCTATTCTTCTGCACTCAGCTTTCCTAATGGTCCAGCTCTCACAACCATACATTGCCACAGGGAACACCATTGCTTTGACTATGCGAATCTTTGTTTGCAATTTGATGTCTCTATTTTTCACTATGCTCCCCAGGTTTGTCATCGCTTGCCTCCCAAGCATCAGTCGCCTTTTTATTTCATGGCTGCAATCACCATCTGCAGTGAGCTTTGATCCTAGGAAAGTAAAATCTGTCACTGCTTCTACTTCTTCCCCATCTATTTTCCAGGGACTGATAGGGCCTGTTGCCATTATCTTGGTTTTCTTGATATTGAGTCTCAAGCCAACTTTTTCACTTTCTTCTTTCAACCTAATCAGGAGCTTCTTTAGGTCCTCCTCACTTTCTGCCATGAGGGTGGTATCATCTGCATATCTCAAATTGTTGATGTTTCTTCCAGCAATTTTGATCCCAAATTGTGAGTCCTCCATCCCTGCATTGCGCATTATATATTCTGTGTATAAGTTGAATAAGCAGGGTGACAAAATGCAGCCTTGTCTTACTCCTTTTCCTATTCCAAACCACTCCGTCATTCCATTTTCTGTCCTAACTATTGCCTCTTGATTCATGTACAGATTTCTCATGAGGCTTATAAGGTGTTCCGGTATTCCCATCTCTTTAATTACTTGCCACATTTTTTTGTGGTCAACACAGTCAAAAGCCTTAGGAGTAACCATATGATGCCCCTGAGAACGTCAGTTTCTCCCTAGCTTCTGTGGAAAGAAGCCTCATTCAGACATTCCCTAAAAAATCCTTTCAACCCAGATTAATTTCTGACATGAAATTATTATTATTACAACAAACTTGTTCAAGGTCTGATTCCAGTCCTTTCAAGAAATGGGTCTACTCGAGAGGAGGACCGTTATTAGCTCCATTGCAACTCTTTGCCTGCAATTTTCTGCTTTACAGAGGTGTGGAACCCTCAAATGGAAATAAGAGAGAGAGAGAAAAAAAAACACTTTATTTAAATGCTACCATAAGCAACGCGAGTGAATTGACACTTAATCTTAAGGTATCCAGTCAGAATGACTTTGGCCTCCATATTCTCAGCTGCTTAATAGCTAATCTGAGCCACCAGGGAGTCATTTCAGGAAAGGCGCAATCGTTCTCCATAACATGGCAATGTCTCTTCCCCTGCATTTCTGCAAAATTTTGACTTTACTGCACTAAATGTAATTTAGTCTACCATCCTCTGTATTTCACACATCTGATAAAACAAGAGCGAATGCTTTGCACGGCTACTGCGCCCCATCTGCTTTTATTTGGATTCCATTTGCACTCATTCCTGGCTCTGTCTGGATCAAAATAGCCTTCAGGAAGAAAAAAAAAGCAAGAGAACAAACTGTAGAGGATCTTGCTTGGCCTGGCCTTTTGGTAAGGTGCCCTGCGTTGTTCCAGGAGGACACGGTCATTGGCGATCAACAGCCTTCTTTCCCCCAAATATCCCGTGCCTTTTGTGAGGAGAAGGCATTCTGGGAAGGGGGGACAGCCACCAATTGAACAAAGCTGCTAGAGCAAGAATTCCCAACTTTTTCAAGCCAGGGGCCAGATCACACTCCCTCAGTCAGGTTTGAGGGCTGGACGGCAATTTAGCCCTGCCTTCACAATGGGGGTGGCCATTTTGTCCCAACAGTTTCAACGGGGTGGCCATTTTGTTTCTTGAATGTCCTTGGAGGGCTGGGGGTCCACATGAAATTGTGCCATGGGCTGGATCTGGCTTATGGGCTTTAGATTGAGAACCCCTGTGATAGAGAGTACTCTTCGTCATTTCAACAATCCCATGACCCTCAATAGCCTATGAATGGATAAGAGCATTGGTGGGATTCATCAGGTTCATACCGATTCGCCAGAACTGGTTACAGAAATTCTGGTTGGCTTAGCCCATCCAAGTTTTGAAATAAAGTAGTCCTAATTTGGGTGCAATTTGGCTTTCCCCCTGGCCACGCCCACCATACCATGCCCACAGAGTAGGTAATAAAAATTTTTGAATCCCTCCACTGGATATGAGCCTCGTGTCTGCCAGTTCAGATCCAGGAAGAGCTTTATGGCAAGAACAATCATTTTTGAGGTTGCACAAGAGCAAAACCAAATTAGAAGATGGAGGAAGGAGCTCACTAGACAAGGAATAAGGTTAAAGGAGGAGATGGCTGAGGAACTCAACCTCCCCTACGTCACTTGAAGGACCCTGAACAGGATGAGGGTTAGAGTCCCTCAATGTAAAGCCAACATGCTCAAGTAGAGGCTGCTGGTGGACAATGACATAGTGTGTGAATGTGGAGAGATACAGAATCCGGCTCATTTGCAGATCTGCTGGTTATTACCGGAAAGATGTGCCAATGAGCATTTAAGTTTGGCCGATGACAAAGCCAAGAAGGTGGCTTCATTTTGGCAACCCAAAGTTTGAACTAATCATAAAATAAGATGAAGAAGAAGGCTTTGGTTATTTCTCAAAGAGGTGCTTTGATCCACTTTTAATCACTCAGCAGATGAGAACAACGTACTATGAGAATGGCCTTTATATTGCTAGTTAAAATTAGGCTGGCTGCTGAAGAACTGATGTGACCAGGAAGCTCATGTTCCTGAAAACTCAGTTTCTGATTTGCAAGTCTGACTGCCTTTGTTCTATCATCCCCACTTCTCCAAATGTCCCTTGCTTTCAATACATTGGTATGAGTTGGCCTCCTTGGTTTTCAATCTGCTCATTCAAGCAAAATATTACAGGTGGAGAAGAAATCAATATTTCTCGGGCTGAGCAGAAGAAGAGAACAGTGAGTGTCTGTCCATACATGACATACAGTTTAGGAGAGGGATTCTGGCTGGAGTATACTAGTAAGAACTAAAGCTCAGATGGGCAGAAGGCCCGTGTGAGTGTGTAAATGTTCTGAATGGTCAAAATGCAGGCATGTGCAAATGAGTGTGTAGGTGTGCACATGATTGGGTGGGGAGACAGATCTCTTTTTAATGAACACTTTGTTAAGGCGACTGTCAGACTGTGCGTCTCCAAGGAACGTTTCCCACATGTCTTCGAAGCAACTCCTACACGCCTTCTGCCGATGCTTCTGCAGTTCTCCCACTGGTGCACACGCTTCGGTTGGGCAGCCCTACCGACCTATGACAAACTACAGAGCAGGGATTCTCAACCTATGGCCTGTGGTCCAGACCCAGCCCATGGCACCATTTCATGTGGACCATGTCACCGCCGCCGCCAGCAAAAGCGAACACATTTATGACAGCCATAAATGCATTTACGACAGCTGTGGATACATTTTATGGCAGCGTTTACAATGGGGGGGGGGGAGACCACTAGTCTGGCCCGCTCAGATGTCTGACGGAGCATGACCTGGCCTGTGGCTTAAAAAGGTTGAGAACCCCTGCTATAGAGCCATCCCGCAAGTGGAAGTTTGGAAGCCATATTCAGTCTGGTTTTGAGATTTCACCAGGGTACTAGGATATATTTTTTTCTGATTCTGGAAGCTAAGCAGGGTCAAGCTTGGTTAGAACTTGGATGGGGGACCATTAAGACATGTTACAGACTTTCAGTAAGAGCTCAGAATGAATCTTGCCTGAACTCTTGGAGAAGAGCTGCCAGTCAGAGCTGACAATACTTATTAAGATGGAGCAGGGGTCTCATTCAGTCTAAGGCTGTTTACTCTGTTCCTCAGCTTTGATAGATCTGAATCACAGTTGCCTGGCATCAGAATGGAGCCTGTCATTACCTCCAAGGGAGTCTTAGACAGTTCTGCCATGTCTGAGTGAAATCCAATGAAAGCTATTCAAGTTTCTTTTCCACTCGTTTCACTGGAGCAACATCTGGGCAGTTAATCTTATCGTCCCCCTGGAAATGGAACAGGGAAATAAAGTGGCATGGTGAATTATGCAGCATGATTTCTTTGCTTGCAACTGTCACATTGGGAAAAGCAAATGACCGTCACCTTGAAACTTGACTCTGACATTTCCCCCCCCCCCCTTCAACTAGGATGTTCGATCCTCGTCTTCCACAAAAAGAATGAGGAAGTCACCATCCCTGTGAACAGAGCAGAACAAATAATTCTATTTGGCAGGCTCAGCAAAATAGCGCCAATGATGCTTTCATTGTCTGATGTGCAAAACTTTAATGGTTCCTGCTTTGTTGCATGAATGGTCCTTGAAGACTTAGAAGCACGAGACTGGTTGGTTGCATCTTTTTTCCAAACCATAGCCAGTCTTTTTCAGGCTGTGCAGGAGTGTGTGCAAGAATCCTGCCCAAACAATCCTTCTTGAGGGTTCTTGGTAAGGGGATGCCACTTAAATTGATGAGAATAAAGACTCAATAGCAGGGATCCTGTCCATGGAGATACTCCCCACAAGGCTGGTGATTTTAACTGGTGGCAGTGATTTCCAGAATATAAAGGATCTTTCCCATCTTGTGTCCCTCAAGGATACCCTAAAAGGAAAGGGATCCCATGGAAGTCTCTGGAGATTTTGGGAGGAGTAGAGTAGAGTAGAGTAGAGTAGAGTAGAGTAGAGTAGAGTAGAGTAGAGTAGAGTACCCACTACTCTAGAGTAGAGTAGCCACATTGATAGCCACTACTCTAGAGTCAGAAACGGCTGGCTTTCAAGCATGGGTGACCTTTATCTTGACCCACACTCAGGGTTCTGTCTACAGTCCTGCTCATCTCATCCCAAAATAATTTAATGGAGTTGGGAAAGGTGAAGGAAATCCAAATGAGCAGGAGGTCAGAATGTTCTTCCTGAGAGAAAAGAGACTTAGATGCAGCCCTACTAGTCAACATCTCCTTTTCCTCAAAAGCCAGTTGTAGCTGACTCGAAAGTTCAGTGCTCATCTCTGTTTATAACCAAAAAAACAGCGCTGTCTACATCTGCAGATGTTTCCATGGACATATGCACAGAACACTGTTTCCCTAATGAGGTCCCTAATTAGCTACTTGCAATTTCTTGCTTCAGAACCAGTGATGGGATGTCACCGGTTCTAGACGGATCTCTGGAACCGGTAAGATGATTCCCGGAGGGTTCTCCGTGAGGGGAAGTCCACTTTTGGGGCGTCCGGTTCCGGACGCCTGACCGAAAGGAAAAAAAAAAATTAAAATCAGAGATAAAATGGCTCCAATTGACTGCGCATGCGTCAAATTGAGTTTCTGGACATGCGCAGTCAATTGGAGCCAAATGGATCCAATTTAAAAAAAAAAAAAATCTTCCGAAGCTGGAGCTGCGAACCAGAGTTGAGGGATAGGAAAATGTGAAGGGGGAAAGGGGGGAGGGTTAGAGGGGGGGGAGAGAGGTTAGAGATGGGCTGCCTTCCTGCCTCCCCCTCCCTCCCCCCTCTGGTTGGCTCCCTCCCAACGGGGGAGAGGAGAGAGCAGGAGGGAAGGAGGCGGCGACAGAGACGGTGGCGGCGTGAGAAGCCTGTGGATGCTCAGCCCCTCCCGGGGGACTCCAGGCATGAGCGATGGGGGGAGCGATGCTGGCAGGCGCCCCTTCCTCCTGGGGGAGCCCGCGGCCCCCCCAGAACGACTCCGGGACAAGGAGCCCCACGGGGCGCTGGAGAAAGCCAAGCTACGCGCAGAGGTTGCCGGAGGAACCCAGGATCTGGCGCCAGGGACTTCGGCCCCCAGCCCCGGGGGCGCCTCGAAAGACTCCGTCCGGGACACGGAGAGCCAAGCCTCGGCCGGCGAAGCGGACTACTGCCGCCGGATTCTGGTGCGAGGTAAGAGCCCGGGACTTCCCTGGGCGGCTGCGTCTCCGCCTTCGGTTTCCAAGCGGCCCGAGCCCTGAAGGCGACCACTCCCTTTCCTGCTCCGGCCCCGGGAGCCAGTGGCCCTTCCTCCCAGTCCTGCTTGCGCCTGGGTCACCGCCTCCCGACCCCCGCTGCCTGGCACCCTTGCCCTCCTAGAGCTCCGAGCCTGCCCCGAGTTTTCTCCTTCTTCGCCCCCCCCCGCCCCTTCTAGGGGAGGTGGGTGGGTGATTTATTTGTGTTTTCGGTGGGTGGTTGTACTTTAATTTAAATTTTATTTTATTTATTTCTTTATTTTATTTCTTTAAGTTATATACGGGTCTGTGTGCATGTTTATTTATTTATTTTTTATTTTTGGCCTTGCCCACAACGTCATGACGTCATGACGTTGGCTCCGCCCATGACGTCATGACGTCATGACATTGGCCACGCCCATGACGTCCGTGACGTCATGGCGTGGTAGTAGAATTTTTGACATCCCATCACTGTTCAGAACTGCTCGGTTGGCAGGAGCTGAGACAGAGACGGAAGCTCACTCTGTCATGGACTACTTGGGCATCGAACTCCAGCCTTCCAGTCTTCAAGTTCAGTGTCTTAACAACTTGAGCCTCCACAGTCGCTACTAAGCACCAACCAAAGGGGAAAAAAACACTTCCCCGCTTCCTAGGGATTCTGGCGAGAAAGGCGGGGATTTCCAACAAGCGTCCCCTTTGCCAAGACAAGACAGGAGCGCGAATACTTCCAGCAGGGCTTGTTAGCTGTCAGGGCAGGACACCATGACGTTTCAATAAGCCATGCTCCAAGGAAGCCTCGGATATAAATATTTGAAAAGGAGATCGCCATGTGTTTTTCCCATTGTGCTTCCTCCCCCTGCTCTTCCACTTGACTAAACATGAGACTGCATTGTTTGACGATTGTAGAGTTGATGGCCCTGCCCTCTCCCAACGAAGAGGTACACCGCGTGTATTATTAACTATTCAGCTTTCCACAGTGGAGTGTGTCCGACTGGACTCCCTTTTCTCTTTTTTTATCATCCCTCTTTCCTCAGGAGTTCACCCGAGGCCAACAGTTTCTCGAGGTGGTTTCCATCCCAGAGGGCCTAAAGTATGTCATTCCTCAGGATATGTCCAAAGTATCGGAGATTTCTTTGTTTAATGGCCTTAAACAGTCCTTGTTCTTTATCCATCCGGCCCAACACTTCTGCATGAGTCGCATGGCCACACCATGATATCCTTAGCAGAAGATCCACATTTCAAAAGCTTTTCTTTTCAGATGTTTTAGTCCAGGGGTTCCCAATCCATGTGCCTCCCCTCCATGGGCATTCAAGGAACAAAATGGCTGCCCCTTTGAAGCAGTTGCCCTCGTACAGGCATGGCAAAATGGCCGTCCAGCCCCCATTTCAAATACTCGCCAAAAAGGACAATTTTATCCACTCTTTTGATTTCCTATGTTCCTGCCATTATTCTGCCATGAGTTGGTGCTTGGCTTATAACATGATACTATTATATCTTCCATAGTTAGTGATCTTTACAACATTTGATTTGCTAGTGAGTTCTGAAGAAAAAAAATGAACTTCCCTACCAGCAAAGTGGCATCATCTTCTGAATTTGGTCCTCTTCCAATTGGACCTGTGACTCAGACAAAGTGTGGCGTCCTGATCATTCCTGCCACTGGCCTTCCCCACATCACATTCTTACAAGTCATAATGATTTTGTGTCAGAAATTATTCTGGGCTGAAAGGATTCTTGCTGGACAAACTCTGCTCAGGGGATGCCCTAATGAGGCTCCTTTCATGTCCCCAAGATCTTTTCTCACCAAAGTGTTCCCTATTTATCTAGTTGTGGTTTCTTGCTTTTGATCTGCTAGGTTGGTAGGAGATGGGACAGACACGGGCACTCAAACTATCATGCAGTACCTGAGTCTCAAACTGCCGACTTGCCAGCCTTCCAGCTCACAAGGCGAGCTTCTTAACCACTGAGCCCCTTATTCTTACAAGTAAAAAGTTGGTAATGAAAGTTAGGCCCTGTCCTAACTTTAGACTCTTCATAGGCAGCTGAAACCTGCCAGATTTCTTACCATGGGCCTTGCCCATGTTCACTACCAACTGGATTCTCTGCCCACATTTTTATGTGGTCAAGTGGATGGAAGGGGAGGAGAGAATGAATATGGATGAATAAGCCAGTGATGGCCAACCCTGGGACGCTAGATGTTCTTGGACTTCAATTCCCAGAAGACCAAGTCAACACACCTGCTGATCAGGACTTCTGGGAATTGAAGTTCAAGAAGACCTGGAATGCCAAGCTTGGCCATGACTGGAATAAGTTGACTTGAAATATGAGCGCCCCCAACACATAAAGAATAAGATGGATTTGGACTGGCTTGTCTTGAGCCCCTCGGCCCCTTTATTTGTCTGCCCGCCTTTAGTAAAGATTAAATTCAGTGAGGTAGCTTGAAAACTAGCAGAACTGACAGTGAAGTCATGATCACCAAAATTACCTTTCTCTCTTTCTCTTTCATTACATAAAGGCAGCTGTGAGAAAACTGTACAACATTTGAGTCGTTCTTAAACATTGCACAGAAATGCAGAAGACTTGGAGTCTGTGCGAGGGAAGAGTGTGACGTGTGATTGTGAAAAGAGCTTTGCCCATGAAAGTTTGATCAGGTCCCCTTCTTGTCTATATTTAGATGCTCCCAAGGTCACTAGAGAATTCTCCAAGCAGATGGCATGGAAATAGGCTTCCCAATTGCAGCCGAGGCTCTAGGATCTGGAGGGAGTTCTTACTTTCTCGTTGAAAGGATCCGTGCTCTGTAGAGAAACAGAGTAATTTGCTTTGGGGTTCAGGAGTTGAGGGGTTGGTGTGAGACCTGAGACAGAGAAAGACGGTTGGGTCCAGGCATGCCCAGAGATATCAGAAGGCATCTAGAAGGATCAGAACCAAGGCTACGTCACCTTTGCTCGAAAGCCAGTCGTATCCGACTCTAGGTTTCAGTGCTCTTTTCTATTTACAGCCAGCGCTGTCTGTGTCTGCAGATGTTTCCCTGGACATGTGGCAGACATTCCCAGACAGCGGAGTGCACAGAATGCTGTTACCTTTCCCAACAAAGTGGTACCTATTTATCTACTTGCAATTTCTTGCTTTTGAACTGCTAGGTTGGCAGGAACTGAGACAGAAGCTCACTCTGTCGTACAGCACTCAGGTCTTGAACTGCTGACCTTCCAGTCGTCATGTTCAGTGTCTTAACCACTAAATCATCACAGACAAGAACCAAGACTAGCTCCTGGTAACAACATTACCTGAACTGAGGGGTCTTATGCTTCCGGTCCAGCATTACTCTCTCAACATACAACCCCTTTGCACCAAGTAGGAAACTTAAAAGGGACAACTTCCCACCCCATATTGGTACTCTGTTGCCTTTCCTTGAACTCCTACATGACCTACTGCATGTTGGCTTATTGGTTTGTGGGATCATGTTGCTCCTGATGAAACATCACATGCCCTAGCTGGCCACCACATCAAGGAGATGCCAAAAGCGTTGTGAGCATGGAGACCTCAGATTCCAAGGTTTGGTAGGTGACCATCTCCTTAGGATCTGGATTCACTGACTCCAGGGTGTCATGTTTAACTGTTTCTGGGATGAAAGGCTATGGAATGGGATCTAGGCCAGATGTGAAACTGCCACCTTTTTGGCAGTTTCACATCTGGCCTAGACACAGAAGAAGAAGAAGATGGGGAAGGAAGAGTTATCTCAGGAACAATGGATTTAAAATTATAAAAATGATCAAAAGAAGATTTGGAAAAGTTATCTGGATACAGGACATATTCCTCATGATACCAGGGATTCTCAACCTGTGAGCCGGATGTGGCCCAAAGCACCATTTCAGAAGGGCACAACCTCCATCACACCCAGAAGTGCCATGTGGTGGAGGAAGGGCAAAATGACCATCCAGCCCCCCAAGCTGTCTGAAGAAACGTGACCCAACACCTGGCTTAAAAAAGTTGAGATCTCCTGGTTTAGAGCAGGAGTTCTCAACCCATGGCCTGCAGACCAGATCCAGCCCACAGTACCAAATAATCTGGCCCCTGCCCTCACTCCATCTGCTGCTGCTGGAATAAGCCATGGACTCATTTATGGCCATTGTAAATGCATTTACAACAGCCATAAATGGCAGGGGGACAACCAGTCTGGCCCCCTCAACTGTATGAGGGAGCATGACCCAGCCCCTGACTTGAAAAGTTTGGGAACCCTTGTCATGTACGAAGGAGCTATAGCAACACCCCATTGTAATGTTATCACCTCTGTGGATCAAATTTCTCCACGCTAAAAGCATTGGAAACATATTACAGAGTAAACGCACACACTGCTCCACATGTATTTCTAGTCTGTTATGTTGGGGATTAGCTGCTTTCCATAAATACGAAAGCTCTACAATTATCATTACAGCTATTTATTCCAATTTGTGGGTAGATTGAATAATGAACACTGCCTGTAAACATCCCCGTGTCGTTCTATCACGGCACCTGACTGTGAACATCTGTGATACCTGAGGACTCCCTCTTGAGAAGGACAACGGAGTGGAGGCAAAAGGCTACAGAATGGAGAATGAGCTCCTTCTAAGATGCCTTGCAGGTCTTGGGGAATTTGACGTCTTTGGGAGGGCTGGCGACTCATCCGCCAAGGGACTTAGGGAGAGAGGGATCAGGCTATCCAAACTTCAGAACTGCGATATTTCCCCAAGCTGGGTTTAGGCTCTGTGCAAGCAGCTTTTAGACTTCCCACCGCCTGCCTCTTTCTGCGCCCCCTCTCTGTCCCCGTTTTTATGCACCTTGTGAGCACTGCCTAGGTAATTTCAGGCCAGGCTGCGGACGGAGTGGAATCAAATTCACAAGATAAGGCTCCCCAAAGCCTCTTAGGCACTCATTTGGCATGGTAATTGATTTTTCTCGGAGGCTGTGCATGGCCTAGTGAGCAGGCTCTTTGCTCCAGTTCCAGATTTCCATGCGGCTAAAGGATGGCAAGACTCTCTGTACTATAAGACCATGTCCTTTTATTGTTGTTTCCTTTTGGGGTTGTCCTACCTGCCAGCTTTGATGATCAGGTCTATTGCAGACCTCATGAAACTGTCCTCCTAGACCAGTGATGGTGAACCTTGGCTCTCCAGATGTTCTTGGACTTCAATTCCCAGAAGCCCTGATCAGCAGGAGAGCTGACTTGAGCTTCTGGGAATTGAAGTCCAAGAATACCTGGAGTGCCAAGGTTTGTCATCATGGCCCTAGACCAATGGTGGAGAACCTTGGCACTCCAGCCGTTCTTGGACTTCAATTCCCAGAAGCCCAAGTCAACACTCCTGCTGATCCGGGCTTCTGGGAATTGAAGTCCAAGAACAGCAGGAGTGCCAAGATTCACCACCACGGTCCGAGACATTTACTCACATTCTGATGTGTGAATTTACATCTCCTAATTCTTTCCCAATAGCATTGGGAATATTCTCCAGTGTCATTATTGAAGCCCTCTATTTTATTTATTTGTTCAGATTTATATTGTTCAGATTTATATTTGCACATCCATATGGACAATTATGGCAGCTTCAGATCATCAACCTTTACTGTTGTGGGGGATAAGGGCTATGTCTGTCCTTTGGACAACTACACCCTAGCTTCAGACACTACATCAAAGGCAAACCTATGTAGTTTGTAGGGAAATCTGCCTCCTAGTGGCTGAAGATGCCAATGCAGAAATCGACACAGACATGTATTGGCAATGATCAAAATGAACAAACACCTTTTAATAATCAAATAACCCCTAGATCTTCACAGAGCGTCCCGCGCACATCTGCCGAAATCCAGGTGTGTGGGCTTCAAAGACATGGGACTATGCCGCCGACAGACATACCGAGTTTTCTCCAAATAGCATCCCCTGTTTCTCTAACGACCAGCTATTCCACAGCTCCACGGTGCTTCTTAACAATCTTTATTCTGGTATCACGTCACGGCTTGTGGTAATAGCAAAAGGAAAGAAGGGAAGCAAACCCCTGGGAAGCAGACTGTGCTGTTGCCATTATTAATCTGAGCAATCCGACTCCTAAAAAAGAAACCCAGTAGAAATCCTGTTCAAGAATTCCTTCCGCCCCTGGGAAATTCAATAAAATGATCACTCCAGTTTTTCTGCCCACAAATATAGTGGAAGACTTTGAGAAGCCATTGGTGATCAGCAAGTGGAAAACATTGAACTGTACTCTTGCATGTACAGCTGAAGGTTAGTGGCACAGTAGGTCCACAGTGGCTTAGTGAACTTCATGACCAGAAAGTCAGCAAGACCCAAGTATTGCAAGATGGAGTGGACTCCCGTCTCTGTCCCAGTTCCTACCAACCTAGCAGTACATAAGTAAAAAATGCAAGTAGATAACTAGGTACCACTTCAGCAGGAAAGGCAATAGTGTTCCATCTGTTCATGCCTGCCACATGACCATGGTAATGCCTGCAGACACAGACAGCACTGGCTCTTTGGCCATAAATGGAGGTGAGCACCGAACCCTAGAGTCAGACACAACTGGCTTTCAAGCAAGGGAGACCTTTGCCTTTACCTAGAGCAGTGATGGCCAATCTTGGCACTCCAGATGTTCTTGAACTTCAATTCCCAGGAGCCCTGATCAGCAGGTGTGTTGACTAGGGTTTCTGGGAATTGAATTCCAAGAACATCTGGAGTGCCAAGGTTGGCCATCACTGACCTAGAGGCCTACCAAGGCTGTTTTCTGCTACAGCTGTGATTTGGAGTTGTTCCATTTCAGCTGGGGGGCATCATAATCCGCTACCCCCTCCTTCCTTTGGTCTTGTCCACCGCAGGAGTCTGGATCCAGACAGCTCTCTGGAAGCCCATACAGAACCTGCCCCTCTGCCATTCTTGCCCTGCTTGGTAGTCGGTCCACATGAAGCTAGGGATTAGCATTCCCGTCACTCTGCCACTCCATCACCATTTCTGTTAAACTCATTTGCTATCTAAAAGAATTCATTTTCCTCTTTGTTTGCTGGAGCCTCCGTAGATAGAGGCGGCTCTCCTCCTCATAAAGCCACCCTCCCTGCGAGCACGGGAGCAGAAGCTGTGATAGACGGTGCCAACTAGCATGACTCTTGTCATGAAACCCAACTGTTTGGCTGTACATAGAGACCAAACTTGCCATGCTGCTGAATAGATAAACATGGAATCCATCCTTTCTTAGGGGCTTTTAAGGACTGAGTTGCTAGAGAAGACCCAGCAATATTTCACCGAGGTGAAAAGTGACCCTTACAATATTACAGATTAACTAGGACTCAAGGAAGAAGAAGAATCCTTCGAGACCCTTGTTGGCCAAGGGTCAAAGCCTTTGCTTAGTGTCAAGAGAGCATCCCGGCTCCCCTCCATCTGGCATCAGTCCAAGCTTCCATCTTTTAAGATCCATGTTCCCAGGTGGTCAGCAGTTGAAGGGAAGATTCATGGGCTTTCTTCTCCAAACATAGAGATACCTGATCCACAAAAGCTCACATTAAAATATAGTAGTGAGTCTTGAAAGTACCACAACTTTGTCTTTTTGTTTGGTTTACTATCTGACATTCCTCTGCTGTGATTGCTTTAAAACAGTGGTTTCAATCCTTTGGTTTTGAGATTTCAGTTCCTGACTTAGGCTACTGGGAACTGAAGTGGCCCTGTGGGACCTGGGCCCCACGTTAGGAAAACAGTCATCTTCCAATGAGGATTCTTAAAGTAGGAAGGGGACATTCCATCTCAGAGCCGCACCACGTTCACGTTGAGTAATTACGAGAGCCAGCACAAATCCTGTGTGTTGAATCAATCAATAATGTATAACGAAGTTGAATGTCACCTTAGTGTGTCCTTCTCGATCCCATCCCTCGATTTTCTGAGTAGGCTGACATGCCACTTCCACTAAGTGCCATGATGCTCGCTCACAGTTAAGTATGCATATGGGGTTGTTCCATAAGTTCACGAACAGGTCACCCTTCTCCAATCTCACACCTTCCAGATGTGCAAGGCCATCGCCAGAGGAGAGCATACCTTGAGTTAGCAGTTTGCCCACCCTGGCAAGGTGTGGTTTCCCATAGGAATGCATTGAAGAGCGATTGTGTTACCCACCCTGACAAAATATTCCCCCACCCACATCTAGAATCCTGGCTCTGCAGATGTGTCGCTTGCATCACGGATCCACAGCTGGACATTGTAGTCCAAACCATCGGCAAAACACCCATTTGGATAAAGTCGCTATGGCTTATTTATTGGTCTAACACAGTATATTCGCAAATGCAATATAATCCTGCCACCCTAGCAGTTAGAAAGCAAGAAATTGCAAGTAGATAAATAGGGACCACTTGGGTGGGAAGGTCAACAGCGGTGTCTAGTCATCCCTGGCACATGTCCATGGAAACATTTGCAGAGGCAGACGGTGCTGGCTCTTTGGCTATAAATAGAGATGAGCACCAAACCCTAGAGTCGTATATGACTGGCTTTCAAGCAGGAGTGAATTATGGTGGGGGGTTTGGGAGATAGTTTTATATCTCATTGTCATTCGCCCAGAGAATTCTGATTAATGCTGTCACCAAATTAATGAGGGTGTCCCCCTCCCCCTCCCAGTTTACCCACAAATAAACTATCAGGAGGTGCATTGATTCTGGGTTTACTCTGAACTTCCAATTAGCTGACCCTATTCAGCCATATTTGAAGGGTAGTGCTGGTACTGCAGCATGAATACCTCGTGTAAAGTTTGGAGTAAAATCCAGGGCGGAGACACCCCACCGGAATTGAAGTCATCGGATTCTAAAAGCACCCAATAAAGCCAGTGAGATGCTCACCCTTGGTTCCTGGAATTTGT
Source organism: Furcifer pardalis (assembly GCA_030440675.1). NCBI lineage: Eukaryota > Metazoa > Chordata > Lepidosauria > Squamata > Chamaeleonidae > Furcifer > Furcifer pardalis. Next base: position 16,706,371 of record CP126891.1, on the reverse strand, counting down.
AGATTGCATTTCCTAATCAAGTACATGAGTTCCCTTTAATAAGGAGACAAATGTGCTGCTAAGATGGTGATGATACATGTAGGGCGATTGAGGAGAGAGTCTGCTAATGAGAAATTCCTTTCAAGCTCAGATTTCGTGATTCTGTGGTTACAGGGGTGTAAAGAGAAGCCTCATCAAATCTGACAACTATGAAATTATCACATTGAGGCTGCTTACTCAAGGATTCCGTCTGCAGCAAGAAAGCATTGCTGTCTTTGAGAGCACAACTGAAGGATCCCTACAAAATGTGTGCGCCTGCGCACGTGGCAAGAGAGAGAACGAAGGGAAGGAGATAAGCAAGGGCCACGATTTTATTAAGGTTATGATGACTGGAAGGTCGGCAGGTCAGCAATTTGAGACCTGAGTGTTGCATGACAGAGTGAGCTTCCATCTCTGTCCCAGCTCCTGCCAACCTTGCAAGTAAATAAACAGGGACTACTCCAGTGGGAAGGTAAACAGCGTTCTCTGGTATCTAGTCATGCCTGCCACATGACCACGGAAATGTCTGCAGATACAGACAGTGCCGACTCTTTGGCTATAAACAGAGAAGAGCACTGAACCCTAGAGTCAGATATGGATGGCTTTTGAGCAAGGGAGACCTTTATCTACTCTACACAGTTATATTTGGATGCCAGTGTCACAGCTCCACCCTAAAAAAAATTGAGGGATGTCAAGATTGTGGTGGTACATAACTTAGAATTTTATGTAGTCGTCCATCACCACAGTAAACCACAGAACCCCTAGATTTTGTAGAATGACGGCACGGCAGTTAAAATGGTATCAGATTGTTATAACCATGTAGCGTAGATGTGCTCTTAAGAAACTTTCAAAAATACGAGTGGCAGCAATCAACAGTCAGTTTGTAATTGCTTTTCTCCACATACATGCATGAGCACGTACTCCATTTAGGTACTATTCGTTCACAGAACCATCTCTTTTCTCGGGTTTGGGTGATTCCAGCTGAGCTCAAGCCAGCTGTTGGTATGCTTTGAGACCCCACCATGTGTGCATTGAGGAAAGGCCCATCTGGTTGTTTCATTCCTCGAGTCAATAAGCTGTGAGGAATGGAGTGCAATGGCTTAGTGGTTAAAATGTTCAACAGGCCAGTAGTTTGAGACCTGCGTACTGCATGATGGCGTGAGCTCCCGTCTCTGTCCCAGCACCTGCCAACCGAGCAATTCCAAAGCAAGAAATTGCAAGTAGATCAATAGGTACTGCTTTGGTGGGAAAGGTAACAGCATTCCATACGCTCCGGCATCTAGTCATGCCTTCCAAGTGACCATGATCATGTCCAACTGGTTACTCTAATTAATGTAGAGAAGAGGCCTCTAAGGCTTCTTCCACCAGCTCGTCTCGTTTTCACTGTTATCATTGCTGAATACCTCCTATATGGGGGGGAGGGAGGAGGAACCCATAATATTTATTTATAGTATTAGATAGTGAACCTGTACACCACCAGATATTACCGAACTATGGCTCCCACAGTTCTTGAGCATTGGTCATATAAAACCATAGGAAAAGACAGTATCTTATACTTCTCAGAAGCTGCACAGATAGTAAGTCCTATTCCCAAGTACTGGAGCTATTAACCTACAGCAGAGGTTCCCAACTTAAGGCCTGTGGGCCAGATATGGCACATGGTGGCATTTCATGTGGCCACCCCACCCCTCCAAGGGTATTGTGCCTATACCAACTGCCAGGGGAAGAAGCCAGGGCAGGATGAAGACCTTGCCGCCCCTCCCCCTGTGCCCACCCCAACATATTGTATTGTAATGTAATGTATTGTCTGTAAGCCGCCCTGAGTCGCCACGGCGAGTGGGCAGCAATATAAATTTGAACTAATAAATAAATAATAAATAAAATGGCTGCCTCTTTGAAGCTGTTGGGACAAAATGGCTTTCCCCCCATCATGCAGGCAGGGCAAAATGGCCACCCAGCCCTCGAAACTGACCTGGCTTGAAATGGTTGTGAACCCCTGACCCACAACAAAACATGTAAATCTGTCATTTACATATTGTGTCCATATGAGAGACGGAGGAGTTAATACAATATTTGTAAGTTTATTGTTCTGGTTATACTTACTCTCTACAACAAGACACAGTCATTTAGACTTATGCTTATGAATGTCAATGCACAATGTTCTCAGCATCTGGCCAAAACAAAAAGTCCACTGAGACATCTCCAGATCTTGGAAGCCCATCAAGTGAACATTCTGCCCCTTTATCTTCTCCTTCCAGCATCAAAGCCAAATCCAAGTGCCAACCTTGGATATTGGCCACAGATAAACAGGTGTTCCCTGTACTGCTGTGCACATGAACTCAAACAGCTGAAGAGGGAGGACTCTTCTAAGCCAAATTCTCCACTGGATACCTGTCCCAAAAGCCAAGATGCAAGACTACATACACTTCCGCATCATGGCTTCCTTCCTCCTCCGCTGCCAATTCATTGTAGTTATGAATCCCACCCAAAGCACTTGTTGGAAAACAAGCTTTTCAAGACATTCTTCTAGAGTAGGTGTTCCCCAACCTAAGATCTGGCTCATGGCACCAAATCATCTGGCCTACTGCCCTTGCTCCAACTGCTGTACAAAAACAGTCGTAAATGCATCCACAGCTATCGTAAACTTGTTTTACAGCAGCGTTTACTGCAGGGGGGTCACCAGTCGGGGGCCCCCAACCTTCTGAGAGAGCGTGACCCGACCCCCAACTTAAAAAGGTTGCTGAGCCCTGACTTAACAAACATTTTAAAAATGGTGGAGAATTTGGATACTGTCCAAGGTCCTGAAATCGCTAATTCAGCTCTAAACTCACCTGATCTGCATTTCATCGACTAACCATTCCCTGCAGAATGGTTCTGACAATGTTAAACCCAAGGTTTGTCATGCATCAGAATTGATTTGACAACAGTTTTAATGTAGGATTTGGGACACAGTTTACTAATGTGGTATAAACTTGGGTATTGTAATCAGGGCCGTCACCCACTGTAGCTGAAGCCCCAATTATTAACTCAATTGGCCTGATTTAGACCAATTTGAATGAATTCTAGATCCAAATGGAACAGCTAGATTTTGTTCTGAGATGAAGTAAAGTGAACACACGAAATGATTCAAATCTAGGACATAGATTGAATTGGATGGGATGCAAATCAGTTTGGTCTACTCAAGTATTGTTAAAGCAAATTTTAAAGGTGTCTAGTATGCGATACCTATGTTAAATCTGCAAAGTTTACTCTTCACATGAGGGTCTCTTGGGTATTCAAATTTCACGTACATCACTGTGCAACAAAACAAACAAAAAAATGCCACTGTTTTGTTTTTCTAATTCGAATCAATGAGAGGCTGCCAGTCTGAATTTACAAATTGATTTGAGCCCAGGGAACAAATCAGTCTAGATTGAATCAGGGTATATTTCAGAGACCCTAACACTGTGATGGCGAACCTTGGCACTTGAGATGTTCTTGGACTTCAATTCCCAGAAGCCCAAACCCCCTTGTGTATCCACACAAATGGGTTTACTGTGATTCATCTGGCCCGCGCTGCCCTCGTCGCTCCCAGAAGCTTCTGGGAATTGAAGTCTGGAGTGCCAAGGTTCGCCATCATGGCCCTAACAGATCTCTGAACTGTAAGTCAGAATTGACTTATGAATTGATGTGACGGCACACAATTAGTGTTAGTGTTCTAAATGTTGGACTTTGGATGTGAAAGAGGAGACTTTTGGAAATAGGTTTGACTCATTCATTGCTTTGGGTTTCCGGCTTGGTTCAAAAGACCACTTTTAATGTGAGCTAAGGAGAGCTTAGCCATACCTGAAACCAAGGGCCTCCTGGACTGCATCAGGGCGATGTACTTGTTACACACCACTACTCAAGGCTATGATCTTGAGAGGTGAACGCAGCCTTTTAGAGCCACGCTAATGAGTAACAATAAGGTATGTGTAACAAGCTTTTCATTTGATTATGGAGTGCTTAAAGACAAAATAAGGTTTTCTAGTGATTGTACGTTTTGAGCTAGGACTTGCCAGGTACTTCAGCTTAATTAATCAGGATGAAAAGAGAGTGGTCTCATTAGAAGCGTGGTGTGAATAAGCATTTCATTCCTCCTCGAGGCTTTCAGCCATACGGGTGCCAGATTATTTTTGTTCAGTGGTGGTGGGAAGGAGAGAACGGTTTTATGACTGTCACATCAAGAACCCAAGCAGGTTTGTTCTACAAGACCACTGCCGGATGGTGACTTGAGCTTAAATAACACGAGTTGGGGCCTCTTGTTCACCTCAAGGAATATATATATATATATACATTGCTGCTGATTTGCTGATATCGACCTGCAGTGAAGATTGGTCTTTAAAGAGCCTCCACAGGTGCCAATGTAGGCTTGTTCAAAGCCTGATTGTAATGAAGCATGAGTACATTTAGAAGGAAGGGGTCACAGCGGAAATTCTCTGTAAAATTCACCCACCCAGCTGGCCCTTAAGCTCAAGTTAGGTTATTAAAAAGCCACCACTAGTTCCAATGGAAGTTTCTTAAAAAGCCTAAAAGCAGAATAGAACGGAGAAATTGTTCATCTTCTGTTGGTGACTGGAGATAACATTGCGTCTCTGCAATTATCAACTGAGCATGAGAAATGTGGAAATGGGGGAGATGGGAAGAAGCCAAAGTAAAGGGTGTGAATCTGAGCTGGGAAGAAGATCCATCCACCTGATTCATGATGCACACAGGTCCACTTTCACTTTCCACTGGAGGCATTTGAACAGCCTAGATCCATGATGGCAAACCTTGGCACCCTACGTGTTCTGGGACTTCCATTCCCAGAAGCCCAAGTCAGCCCTGCTGTTGATCAGGGCATCTGGGAATTGAAGTTCAAGAACAGCTGGAGTGCCAAGGTTCACCATAACTGGCCTAGATGCAGCTTGAGGACCGGGGAGTAAGCAAGTATCTCTAGTTTGTCCAAGAGGTTAGGTGTCCCATCCCTAGGAACCATAACTCTGTCGAAGCCAGCTTTCCACTCCTATCCCATCTGTGACCACCTGTTCTTCTGCATCTTCAATCAATTCCACCATCACCAGGTCTCCCAAGTGTCTTTCTACCCCCCTTACAGCCGCCATCTCCTTCTCTTCACAAAATTATCTCCTACCCTCAATGTCTCCTACATCACCTCCTAATCTGAACCCCACCCATGATCTCAACTACCTACCTACCTTCCACAGAACCTGCCATAGTCCTCTTCCTTTATAACAAAAGTCCGGGGCCCCTTGTAGTCCTCTGTCTCCCTATCAACTGGTGAACTGGAGGTCTGGAACTCCAGGGCAGTGTTAACAGAGGGGAAATCAACCACAAACAATTTGGGGGTGCCAACTCACAAACTTGTAAAACCCTAATCCAGATGCCACAGAGAAGTTGACCAGGTAGATTACACTGCACTACCAAAAAAAATATTGTCTGCTACTTGGTCTAATCCATGTGTTTTATACTAAATTAAGTGTGCTGAATCCAAATCTGAAGTCCAATTCTGCCCAGGTTGTCAGGATCTTAAGTTAGAAAATTTCACCCTCTTGGATAGGTTCTGGTGTGGGGTATATTTGCCACAAATGTAGCAAAAATTGTCTGGTTTATTAACACAGCTGCACCTCCTCATCTGTAGCTCAAAACAGGCTCACTATGGTCTAGCTGTACTATCCTATAGATGGTTTCGCATTAGAGATAAGTCCTTGGTCTATCTTGCCTTATATACCTATTTTTGACATCAGCTCAGTGACTTGCCCAGATATGCTCAGCCGCTGCTGGAACATGCATGCCACCAGGGGATGTGATTCAGCTGAGGCGGCAGAAGGCATAGTGGTAGCTGCAACTGTTATAATGATCCCATGTAAAAATAGATTACCCAATTACCGATCATTTAAACAGCTATAGCATGCCTTAACATCTGTATGTGATAGGAAAATTCTGAGTTCAGATTTGGAATCAGCACATGTAAACCACATGTGTTATTCCCCGTAGAAAAATTGTTTTTGTGCAGTGTTACAGATCTCACCCATGGCCAGGCAGACCTTTAAGGGCAGTAGAGCATGGTGGCAGGATGTGTCTTCTTCATATAGCACATGGCACTTCCGGGTGTGGTGGAGGCAGTGGGGGCCTCATGAAATAGGGCCATGGGCCACATTCGGTCCACGGGCCACAGGTTGATAATCCCTGCATTAGCTGCTCCTCCGCCCACGTGTGGTCGAGGTGGCACATGGTCCGTTCTCTCTGCATCCAGTCCAACTGGGCCTTGCACACCCTGTTGAAATGTTTCCCCCTCGGTTGCCATGGAGACACTCGATTCCTTCCCTCGCGGGAGGGAGGGAAGTCTCAAAACATTTAATTCTGCCGATCCGCTGGGAGCCTTTTAAACTCCCCTCTTGGCATTTGACATGTAATAATTTTTTTCCCCCGCCTGCTTTTAAGATTATCCCCCAAATTCTCACCCGTTCCCTGCATCTTTCTACATCACAGCAGTTGGGTCACCATAGAAAGGGGTGGGAGAAATACTGATACCTGCTTCTAATAATGATTTCAGCGGGAGGTGCTGGAGAAAGGGTGGGATTCCATCCTAGTGGCTATTTCAGACAGAAATGGAAGTCATACGAGGAAGTTACGAGTAAGAAGGTAGCTAAAGAAAAATGCAACATTGATAAAGGGTTTTTTTTTCCTATAACGCCGACTGGAAGGTGGCAAGTCAAGCAGTTCAATACCATGTTCAATACCAGTTCAATACCAGTTCAATACCATGATGGAATGAATGCCCATCTCTGTCCCAGCTCCTGCCAGCCTAGCAGTTCGAAAGCAAGAGATTGCAAGTAGATAAATAGGGACTAGGTCGGTGGGAAGGTAAACAGCATTCCGTGCACTCCAGTGCCTAGGTATGCCTGCCACATGTCGATGGAAACTTATTCAGACACAGTCAGCGCTGGCTTTTTGTCTATAAACAGAGATGAGCACTGAACACTGGAGTCAGATACGACTGGCTTTTGAGCAAGGGTGACTTTTTACCTTTACAGAAAGAGAGAGGGATATGCACTTACATGCACACAAATATACAGAAACCCGCAGAGGAAGCAGAAAAGGATGACTGTTTTGATGACAGAGACTCAAGCACCCCATCCAGTGCTTCTGATCTTGCCAGTCTGTACAATACCAGGGCAAAGCTGTGTGAAACACCTGAGTGGTGGTTTGCCCTTCCCTGTTTTATAGGGTTTGGTGCTTATCTCCAGTGCTGTCTGCATCTGCAAATGATTCTATGGACATGTGGCAGGCATGATTAGACACCAGAGAGCACAGAATGCTGTTACCTTCTCACCAAAGTGATACCTATTTATCTACTTGCAACGTCTTGCTTTTTGAACTGCTAGGTTGGCAGGGGCTGGGACCGAAATGGGAGCTCACTCCGTCATTCAACACTCAGGTCCCGAACTGCTGACTGGCCGACCTTCCAGTCATCCAGTTCACATCTCTATAAAATCGCAGCGATTTTTATGAGCTTTGTTGAGAAGAGGGAGGAGTTGAGAGGAGGGATCATCTCAGGAGATGCCATGCTAATTTGCCACCCTGCCTCTCTTTCTCTCTATCACTCCTCTTGTTTTGGCACCCTAGAAGCCTGATCCTGGTTGAAAATGCTAAGCGTCTTTCCCTCAGAATAAAACCTGGGGGCGGGGGTGGCAAAGTCTGTAATTATAGAGTCGGTTTCATGCAGGAAAAGATCTGCTAAGTCGTCAGAAAAGAACTATTTCCCTCGTGTCACTCTGATCATCAGAGATGACACAGATCGAGGGAGAGAGAGAGGAAACAGAGCGGAGGAGCGAAAGGTTTCATGGGGAGAGAAGGACCGCAGGCGAGTCAGCAGGGACTGGTACAAAGGCAAAAGAGGAGCTTTACTAAGATTTGTAAGTGTCTCTCCTATGACTACAACGATGTTCCAGACAACCCTTGCAGTCCTTGCAACTGGCTCATAGGTTGGCAACTTGTAGACCGCAGGGATTGGGTGGGTTTTTGAAGAGATGTCTACAGAGGGCTTAGTGGTGAAGAGGCTGAGCTTGATGACCAGAAGGCTGGCTGGTCACCAGTTGGAGCCCCAAGTGATGTGGTGATGAACTGACCTCGCGTTTTCTGTCCCACCTCTTGCCAACCTAGCCATTCAAAAGTTCATTCGTTTTTGTATCTGGATTGAAAGGATTTTTTCAGGGGATGTCCGAATGAGGCTCCTTTCATGTCCCCCATCATGCAGCTCTCAGGTATCGAACCTGTCTTTCCAGTCTCCAAGCCTAGCGCCTTAACCACTAAGCCACCGAGGAGCTACAGTCATTCAAAAATGGGAAATTATAAGTAAAAATAGGTAACATTTTGATGGTAAAGGTAACAGTCAGTGGTGGGATTCAGCCGGTATGCCCCGGTACCGGTAGTAGAAATTCCACCTGGCTCTGCCCTATCCAGTTGCCAGAGCCTCAGGTTATACCCAGCAAGTCACATAGCCACATGGCCATACCCACCCAGTCCATCATGCCATGCCCACAGAGTAGGTAGTAAAAAAATTTGAATCCCATAACTGTTAACAGTGTTCTGTGCATTCCTGTGTCTACACATGCCTACCATGTGATAACAGAAACATCTGGAGATTATTATTATTATTATTTACTCATATTTACTATCCTGCCCCAATTGAGTAGACCCGACTCTGGGCGGCTTACATCATAGATTAAAATCACAGGTTAAAACCTTAAAAATTCATAAGAAAAATTACAACTCAACAGATAAAAACAAGGGCAGAAAGGGGTGGCTGTCCCTTAAATCCCTTAAATCAGCCAACCTGCATGGGATCCCACATTCCTAGGTCCCCACACTTGCTCCGCCAGCCAGGTCTTTAAGCCTCTTCGGAAAGGCAGGAGCTCTGCCTGTAGGCGCAGCTCAGTTGGGAGGAGGTTCCAAAGGGCCGGGGCAAACACAGAGAAGGCCCTCCTCCTAGTGCTAGTGAGGTGAGCCTCTCTAGCCGATGGAATAACAAGAGAGCCCCTCCGGTCTGCCCTGGTGGGACGGACAGACGTTCTTAGGGTGACGCGGTCTCTTAGGTATCCTGGCCCACTAACATATAGGGCTTTAAAGGTAATGACCAGCAGACAGTGCTAGCTCTTTTGCTGTAAACAAAGATAAGCACTACCACTTAGAGTCAGACACAACTGGCTTTTGAGCAAGGGAAACCTTTTCCTTTGCCTTTCATCTCCAGGGAGAACAGAGAATACTGGCAGTCGATAAATTGAACAGAAGGAAGCGGGAATAAAATATAATCTGGTAGTAAGAGCTACTGGCACTGAAATGGATGTTCTAGATGTTCCAACCTCTGAGGCAGGAGGTAGGCCTCACACAGAGGCCATCACACTCAGTGGTGGGATGTCAAAATGTTTACTACCCCACTGTGACGTCATCACAGTGTGGGCAGAGCTAACATCATGATGTTGTGGGTGGGGCCAAAGAAAAATACAAAATACAAAATAATAAAAAAAATAACAAAAATAAGCACGCACACACACACACACACACCCCTCAGGCCTTTTTAGGAACTGTGGTAGTACGTCAATATAGGTAAAGATATTAAATACACATTAAAATACACACAGACACACCACATCCAAAGGTGAGTCACTTACCCTGGGGAGCAGGCTATAGGGAGCTTCAGGCTAGCAGCTTCTCTTCCTCCTCCCCGCTTGGGAGGACAGCAAGGAGGCCGTGCATACGTGTCAAGCACTGTAGGCGTGCATGCACACCAAGTGCTTGGTGCATATGTGCAGTGGGGGAACCAGTGAAAAGGTAAGCCCCGAAGGTGGTTCCCCCAAAAAGCTGCTACCGGTTCTCCGGGACACTGGGGAAAGTTACTACCGGTTCTGGCGAACTGGTGATAACCTGTTACATCCCATCACTGATCACACTCCCTATAGCCGTGATGGCAAACCTTGGCACTCCAGGTGTTCTTGGACTTCAATTCCCAGAAGCCCAAGTCAGCACTCCTGCTGATCAGGGACTCTGGGAATTGAAATCCAGGAATACCAGGAGTGCCAAGGTTGGCCATCAGTGCCCTATAATTTACTTGTAACAAGGTGTGGGCCAACATATCTGGAAGGCCAAGGGTTCCTCAGCCCTGTTATGCAAATATTTCTTAGTGCATTTTGCGTGCTAGGAAGCAAATTTGACAGTTGCTACAATGCTTGAATGCAGAGCCCACAACGATGCCCTGAATACTCCCGAAGTCTTGTCTGGTTCTGGAAGCTAAGCAGGTTTAGGGCTTGTCAAGACCTGTCTGGTTTTGGAAGGTAAGCAGGTTTAGGCTTAGCCATGACTTGGACGGGAGGCCGTCAGGGAATACTAGGGATGTCAGGGTAAAGATGAGAAAGAGCCTGGCCTGGAATACATGACTGATGATCAGAGTTGACAGTTCTGAGCAAGAGCAGCCACTTGTCTTCCTTTTATAAAATATAGTTTTCTATTATGTACAGCGAGAGTTCCCAATCTTTTCAAGCCAGGGGCCGGGTCACACTCTCTCAGTCAGCTTCAAGGGTTGGACGGTCATTTTGCCCTACCTGCATGATGGGGGTGGCCATTTTGTTTCTCGGATTGCCCTTGGAGGGCCACATGAAATGGTGCTGTGGGCAGGATCTGACCTTAGGTTGTGAACCCCTGATGTACAATATGGAAAAGTTCAAATAGAGGAAAAGTAGAGCCTTCTCCTCCTGTAGCTTCCCAGCCACAATTCCTCGTGGATTTGAATAGTTGATCACAGGACGTGGCGGAATACCACTGACCCAGTGAGTAACCTTTGGGGAGCTAATATCTTCCTGTGTAAACCTAACTCGCAGGGCTGTTCAGAGATAAAACTGATTAAAAGGTACGCTCCTCCTAAACTCCTTGGAGGAACGACCCTCCAATACAAATCAAGCAGAAAGAGAGAAATAAAACATTGAAATCTGCTCTAAGCAGTAAAGTTAGCACGCTGTTGATTTTTCACAAGATCCCGTTGCCCTGTCTTTGTTCTCTCGAGACTTAAGACTCTTCTTACACCCTCCCTCACTCGTAAATCTCAACCCTATTATATTCCTATGCAACATAACCCGCAGCTTGTTGCACTCATATTACTCTGAGTTGAAACAAAACAGGCCTTCCCTGTACGCAGACCACATCTATATCTGTAGGCCTCTGGCAAAACCACAGCTTCGTATTTCACGTTCATGGTAACTTCTCTTGGATGGAGACACGCAGGGCTCCAGCGTGTTGATTCAGTTGTCCTAGACAACTAGGGTCCGAGAAAACTAATCCTATCTCAGCTACTCAAAAACTGTGTTTTTCTTCTTATCCAGGGACAATTTTCACATAACTGTCTATTTTGTCTGTCTCCTTCTGTTATCCAAATATATCACAGACCAGTACCCCCATTCTGCCATGCTCTTCAAATGTTTTAGAGAGGAGTGGGTTATTCACAGATGGGTTATGCTCTACCTTCCGTCTATCCCATTTTATGGTGTTCAGGATGTTATGAAATACGTGTGTGAGACGAGGGAGTGCCATTGGCTATGGTGACTCGATGACTTGGGACGCTGTAGACTCCAGAGAGAAGGTGGTTTAGTGGTTAAAACATTGATGACCAGATGGTTGACAGGTCAACAATTCGAGACCCAAGTGCTTCATGACAGCTCCTGTCATCTGCCTCAGCTCCTGCCAACCTAGCAGTTCAAAAGCAAGAAATTGCAGGCAGATAAATAGGTACCTCTTCCATGGGAAAGGTAACAGTGTTCTGTCCACTCTGGCATTTAGTCATGTCTATCACATCACCATGGAAATGTCTGCAGATGCAAACAGTATTGGCTTTCTAGCTATAAATGGAGCACCAGCCTCCTCGAGTCAGACATGACGGGCTTTTCAGCAAAGGAGACCTCTACCTCCACCTCGTCCTCGTCCTCGTCCTCGTCCTCTTTCTCTACCTTTTCTTTAGATGTGTGATTTACCTTTACCTTTCCATGTTACCTTTCAGAATACAGATGAATATCCAGATTCTCAGAATACATGAGGATTTTCATCCCTTTTAAATAGATGAGCATAGGAGAATTTATCAGAACAGGTTACACTATTCAGAATTTGGAGTAAATGAGAATGTTCTGTTTCAGAGACTATTCAGAGAGCATCTGACATATTTAAGAATAATTCCCATTTCATGTCGAACCTACATCTGAGTAGACATGCATAGGACTGCACAGCATATGGGACTAATACTTTAACTTAACAGACAAGGGCTTCTTGTCTCTTCCGTTAATGAGCAGGTATTGAGCTCATTTCTAATGGCTTCGAATCTAAGAGGTCAGTTGGGTAATTCCAGTGGTTAAGATGGATGAATTATGTTTGCCTTCTTGTTAGTCATTTGTGTGTACTATTTTAGTCTGGATGTGACACATGACTTTAGTCGAGATATTGCTTCCATTTATATTTTGGTGGGTTTTGTAAGGGTCTTCTTCTTTCATGTCCCAATCAAACCCTGGACTGCCCAAACGAAGCCATTTGCTTGGCTTTGTTGTTGGCCAAGCCTAAGTCTTCATCAGTGAATGTTTTGGGTAGTAACCAGCAGACCAGTAAATGAGCTGGATTCTGTATCTATCCACATTCACACGGTGTTGTTGTTGTCTACCAGTATCACCAACTTGAGCATGCTGGTCTTAAGGATAGTCAGCCTTGTCCACCGGGAGCCAATTTGGACACTAGAGAAGTAGGAAGTTTCTCCATTTTCCCTTATTACTTAGGTTGCTCTTGTCTGAACACTAATTCACTTCTTTTTTTCCTCTACTAAGTTACTTTTTGTTCTCCCCGTCACATAAGAATGCGCACGGGGCGTAATTGATGGACAGGCCCTTGCTCCCGAAACCTATCAGCGTAGCAACTGTGAAATCACACGTCTAAATATGTTTATCCTCTCAGCTTTTCTAGGCCGTGCGCTGTCTGGCCATGGATTTTTGTGCTCAGAGATGGAGGCAGAACTTTCTTTCAAAATGTCAGGGCTGAAGGAGGGGAGGAAATGGGAGGGAAAGATAGCAGGGAAAGACAGGGTGCTGAGACGGACTTTGAATTCAAAACAAGACCTAGGCCTGGTTGTTTCGAAGGCAAACCAGAACTTGCAGATGGATTAATAAAGTGTTAAGCAATGGCGCTTGTTCCCATGGGATGGCAACATAATTTTCTTTGGAGGACTTTGTGTTTTATCTCTCTCTGAAGGTTGTACAAGCCTGGTAATCCTTTCCACCAGTGTGTCAAACCTACTCTGGCCCAGAGAAGTTATTCTTATCTTAGAAATACAGGTCCAGATTAACAATCGGGCAGAATTATCTCTACCAACCACCGCCAAAGTGTGGTGGATGAGCCACCAGTTTTGCCTGGTAGAAGCTATCAAGAACATTGCCCTGTCCTAAAGAGAGACTTAGTATTGCATTACAAGTTTTATTTATTAATCTGTTTATTTATGCTGGTCATTTCAGCCCCTGCCGTTCCTCACAAGTAAGGCAGGGGGGAGGTGGTGTGGCATCTATCAAAACTGACCCTTTCTGGGAATGAGGAAGGTCAGAGATGCCAGGTTGAAATGGCCTCTCAGTAAAGGGGAGAAGCAGATCACAATCAAAAAATAGAGGCTATGGTAAAATGCATAGAATTAAATGGGTAGGGAATTTTTCCTTGGGTTGACCAACAGAACAAGATAACTCTCTTCTTCTTCTTCTTCTTCTTCTTCTTCTTCTTCTTCTTCTTCTTCTTCTCCTTCTTCTTCTTCTTCTTCTTCTTCTTCTTCTTCTTCTTCTTCTTCTTCTTCTTCTTCTTCTTCTTCTTCTTCTTCTTCTTCTTCCTCCTCCTCCTCCTCCTCCTCCTCCTCCTCCTCCTCCTCCTCCTTCTCCTCCTCCTCCTCTTCTTCTTCCATGTCCAGATCAAACTTTGAACTGCCAAAATGAAGCCACATTCTTGCCTTTGTCATTGACCAAAATTAAATCATCATTGGTACATGTTTCTGGTAGTAATTGGCAGATCAGCAAATTAGTTGGAGTCTGTATCTCTCCATGTTCACACCATGTGTTGACGGGGCATAAGTGCAACTAATAAATAAATAAATAAATAAATAAATAAATAAATAAATAAGACATGAAAGGGGCCTCATTTGCGCGTCCCCTGACCGGAGTTTCTCCAGCCAAAAAAACCTTTCAACCCAGCATAATTTCTGACACAAAATTATTATAATACTAAGATGCTCACCACAGGGACCTTTCATCTCATACCTGTGAAAGACAGAGAGAATACAATGAAATTGTGTAGGATACTGGTGTGAGGATCCTTGCCCGGTTGTGGATGACAATATTAGGCAACATATTTCTCTTTCATTGCCTGCAGTTTTTCTTAATCTGCCTCTCCATCTCTTTATCAAAACGGCCAAGAGGAGGCTTTTGCAAGATGTCCGATAGAAACGTCTGTCACGCTCTGGCTGTGTGACTGGCAGATAGTGAGAAAACACACAGTGTGGCCACAACGAGGGGCTCCTGCCACACACTGACATGAAAAGAAAACCGGTTCGATGGTGCAAAGCAGGTTGTATTGACTTCCAGATTTCCCAAGATGCTGCAAAGAGAATTGCTCTTCCTTGGGAGATGTTTGTGTAAGAATTGAATGGTGCCTGAACCAAGGCATTTCTGCATTTCATTCTAGCTGGCCCAAAAGTTAATGCTTTCTTTCACCAGTTTGATGGTTACAAATATCCTCTGGTCTTCTTGAGCATAAAGAGATAGGCACCCGCTGCTTCAACGTGATCATCCATTCATAAAAACCATTGAACAATGCCTTTCCACTCCTTATCGCCTGTATTCAGAAATCCACAGTTCTGAACATCGCCACAATCGTCTCCTGCCATCTTTCTGTGAGCTCACAACCAGAACTTGATCAGACCTCTGCCCTGAAGAAGGAGTCCTCTGAGAGCCCCAGATTGAGGAAGGGAGGGGGGATGGTACATTCCTTGTGTTTTTGTCTGTTTCAATGGTATTCCCTGTGGCAATGTATGGTTGTGAGAGCTGGACCATTAGGAAAGCTGAGCGCAGAAGAATAGACACCTTTGAGATGTGGTGTTGGAGGAGAGTTTTGAGAGTCCCCTGGACAGCGAGGAGAACAAATAGGTCAATCTTGGAAGAAATCAACCCTGACTGCTCCTTAGAAGGTTAAATAATAAAGATGAAGCTAAAGTACTTTGGACATCAAATAAGAAGAGAGGATTCACTTGAGAAAGCCTTGATGCTTGGAAGGGTCGAGGGCAAAAGAAGAAGGGGACGGCCCAAGATGAGATAGCTAGATGGTATTGTAGAAACAATGGGCACAGAGATGGGTGGGTTGAGGTGGATGGTGGAGGACTGAAGTGCCTGGCGGACAGTGGTCCATGGGGTCGCAGAGGGTCGGAATCGACTGTGCGACTGAACAACAAAAGGTCAGTGATGGCAAAAATGCTCCATATCCTACGAAATTCTGCATCTCCAGCTGAAAGTGAGGCAATAAATAGTTTCCCCAGCGTTCAAGCGCTCTGATATTTGCACAAAATGCATCTAGCGCCCTTTTGATTGGGAAATCAAAGCAAGTGCTCAGTAATGCACCCAACAACACTTGGCCAATTGGTAAAGAACACAGGCCAAAATCCTGTCGAGTGAGGTGCGCCTGCACAATGGGAATGACATCTTTGGAAATGGCAGTGTCACTGATTAAAGCAGGGATTCCCAACCTGTGGCCCACAGGCTAGATGCCGCCTGTGGTGCCATTTCATATGCTCCCACCACCACCACCTCCACCACACCCGGAAGTGCCATGTGGTGGAGGAGGAGCAAAATGGCCATCTGGCCTCCGAAGCTGTCTGAGGATGCATGACCCAGCCCCTGGCTTTAAAAGGTTGACAACTCCTGGATTAAAGACTTGCTTTTGTGATTCTGTCTTTGCCTTCTACATCTGCACCGAATCACTGCTTACATCTGTAAATTCCTTTTCCAGGACCACATCCTCTAATCTAGAACTGTTTGCACTGCAATTTGAAACAAGTTGGAATTCTTTGGAATTTCCCTTTCTTTTCATTACCAGCCTACACTGGTCTCTCCAGTGAGTTTCTCAAAGAGCGCAAAGAGAGAAGCCACATTGTTTTATCTTAAATAGTTCAGCATATTAACCTTTTGCAACCAAGTTTTAGCCATTTCTACTTCTCATCTTACAATATAAAGGGCAAATCTATAAACTGTGGTCTGGTTGCTCCATAAAGCCCACATCTCCTGGGCAGCTCCTTTTTAGGGGTGACATTTTAGGTACCAATCACTTCTAGAACTGCTACTTTCATCTGGAAGAAGAATAATAGCTTTGTGATACGTTCCCTGAACCTGAACATACAATGAGAGAAACACGACCCATCTCCGACTGGTTTTTTGAAAAAATTCTAGTATGACACATTTGGTGAAAGAAGCCAAGATTTAAGTCAGTGTGAGCATACTTTAATGTTGAATTAAAACACAGAATGGACAGGAAGACTCTAAGCAAGCTATGTAGTTTAGATACTGATTATGTCGCACAAGCAAGCACAATTAGGCTGAGTGGTTAAGATGCTGGACTAGATGAGTGGAAGGTCAGCAGGTCAGCAGTTCAAGACCTGAGTGCTGTGCAATGGAGTGAGCGCCCATCTCGGTCCCAGCTCCTACCAACCTAGCAGTTCGAAAGCAAGAAATTGCAAGTAGATGAATAGGTACCACTTCAGTGGGAAGGTAACAGTGTTCCATGTACTCCGGTGTCTGTCATGCCTGTAACATGTCCACAAAAATGTCCGCAAGACCAAAAAATCTACATCACTCACCTAAACTGATCAGTAATCTTCTTCTGAGATTGGACACCAGGACCTGGATTTATGGCCAACATCTAGAGAGAGAACATCTGGAAGGAAACATGTTACAGACAATACTAAGTGGTGTAGAGAGCACAGAACTAAGCAAAACCATGCCCTCTGTCAGCTGAAGTTAGCATCTCCTATACTCCTCAAACCAGCCGTTATGCTGCTATGGCGGCCCAAAGGAGGTCTGAATTAATTAACATCTGATTGCTTCCTGAATGACAACAGCACCCTTAAATTCATTAACTTGACTGCTTTGGTTCACACAGAAGAAAGGCTTTGGCAGAGCCCCCTATAGATTGCTTAATGTCCTTGAAGGCAACCATAGCAGATGTTCTGAACTCCACCGGGAGCTTCTTGGGACTTCTAAGAAGTTCAAAATCCCCTAGCAGACAAATCCACATTAATCATGCAGTCTTCTCCCACATGGTAAAAGGGACGGATGCGGTTGCATAAAAGCCTTCCTTCTTTCTTCATATCAGAGGGTTGCAAAATTTAAGATTATGGACGTAATACGAAATATAGGTAAAATTCAAAACAAATTAAAATGTTAATGCGCAGAAGAATCGATGCCTTTGAAATGTGGTGCTGGAGGAGAGTTTTGAGAGTCCCCTGATTGCTCCTTGGAAGGTCAAATGGTGAAGATGAAGCTAAAATACTTTGGTCATCAAATGAGAAGAGAGGACTCACTTGAGGAAGTCTTGATGTTGAGAATGATTGAGGGAAAAAGAAGAAGGGGCCAGCAGAAAATGAGATGGCTAGACGGTATTGTTGACGCAATAGGCACAGAGCTGGGCTGGTTGAGGAAGATGGTAGAGGACAGGGGTGCCTGGAGGACAATGGTCCATAGGGTTGCAAAGGCTCAGAATCAACTGTGCGAACGAACAACAAATAATTACATTGTTTCTGACTGGAAGTGAACTACTTCAGAAGCATTATCTCAGCCACTTACTGGATCTGCTTTTCAACATGTGATGGGGTATAAATTGCATGCACTTCAACGTTGCATTGATTGAATGTCTCTACATTCATAGAAATTTTGTCCTATAACCAAGTGGCCCCATTTTACTTGATTATTCTCTGATTTTCCTACATTGCTTCCAAGTGGTCCAGCCAGAATCCTGTCCTCATTAGCATCCATTCATCCATCCATCCATCCATCCATTCAGTAATATATGTTATTTTTGCTCTCCATAGGTTTAAACTGACTTCCTCTGATTAATATTTAGAGTTTGAATGGTGTGCAGAAAAAAATTCCTTAATTTCCATTATCACCTAGAGCAGTGTTCCCCAGCCTTTGGTTTTTGGACTTCAATTCCACTTCCGGGAGCAATAAGGATTTTGCGGGCCAGATGAATTGGTGTCGGGGGCCGGATCCAGCCCCCAGGCCATAGTGATCGGCCCCTGAACCACATGACTGGCCCACAGCCCAAAAAGTTTGGGCACCCCTGCTTTATAGTAACTATGAAGTCCTTATCCTACTTCTAAACCAGAATAAAAAAAACAATAATTTTTCATGGCATCTTTCTGTTGCGTTTGATTTTCAACCCTCTCCCCTTTTTCAACTGACAAAAAAACAGATATACGATTAGGTGACAGCATCTTTCAGCTCCTTCTCTAACATTGGACAGTCTGATAATTACTGTTTGAATAAAACTATGGCTTGTATAAATTTGCATTTATTAAATGTACCAAACAGGGTCTTCTTATATGCCAACATATGCAGAAGGCGTTTTTTCTTAAACTAGCATAATAACTTCAGGCTTGACAGGATATTTCTGGCATGCATTTCAAATTATTCCAGAGTGTCTTATTTTCCTATGGGTGTGGGAGAGAACTGTGGAGAGGGGATCTCTTTCCACGATGACCTCAAAATTTTTGGAGATTATCCCTAGAGTTACTGCAAATAGCAGTGGAAATCACAAGACAATTTTGTTCAATAATCTTTTTTTTTTTCTCCTTTTGAAGCAGAAGCAGCTAACTCACATTCCCTGGAGTAAAACACAGATCGTAACACACTCTTCCTTCAGACTGCATAGTTCATCACATTTTAGGATATAACTCACGGCTTCAAAAATTGCTTGCCAAAAGCAGATCTAAGAAAGAGATGTGTATGGAATTATGACTAGACACATTACCAAAGCATCTTATGTTATACCAAGTGTGGTATGGACAGAAGTCTGAATTTTTGCATGCTCTTAGAAGTTGGTTCAAGTGGTTAAGACACTGACTGGAAGGCAGCAGGTCAGCAGTTTGAGACCCGGGTTCTGCAGGATGGAGTGAGCGCTTGTCTCTGTCCCAGCTCCTGCCAACCTAGCAGTTTGATAGGAAGAAATTGCAAGTAGGGACCACTTCGGTGGGAAGGTAAACAGCATTCTGTGTGCTCCAGTGTCTAGCCATGCCTGCCACATGTCCACAGAAACATCTGCAGACGCAGACAGCCCTGGCTCTTCGGCTATGAAACAGAGATGAGCACTGAACCTTAGAGTCTGATACAACTGGCTTTTGAGCAAAGGTGAGCTTTACCTTTAGAAGTTGCAGAGGCAGAAATTTGCAAGTTGCAAATAGTTGAAGTTTGATCCAGACAAGAGAAAATATAGGTCCAAAATTTAAAAACACTTAAAAAGTAACTAAATGGCAACTCATCATTAATGAACACCAAACCAAATTGCTCTTGCCATAGCACACATTAAAGAATCTCAGAAAGGTAGTTCATAATGTCATAGTCCCATCTCTGGTCTAGGAACAATCTGGTTGCAGAAAATAATCTAGCCCATGGGTCCTCAAACCTGGCACTCCAGATGTTCTTGGACTTCAATTCCAAGAAGCCCAAGTCAGCTCTCCTGCTGATCAGGACTTCTGGGAATTGAAGTCCAGGAACATCTGGAAAGCTAAGTCTGAGGACCTCTGCTCAAGGCCCATGATGGTGAACCTTGGCACTTCAGGTGTTCTTGGACTTCAATTCCCAGAAGCCCAAGTCAGCTCTCCTGCTGATCAGAACCTCTGGGAATTGAAGTCCAAGAACATCTGGGGAGCCAAGTCTGAGGACCTCTGCTCAAGGCCAACATCCCAAATCTCACCTAACCCAAGACTGATGAATTTACTGATACTGGTTTGTTGGTTGGTTCATTGGTTTGTTGGTTCATTCGTTGGTTCATTCGTTCATTCGTTCATTCATAATTGCTACTTCCTCATTATATTGTTGAGATGACCATCTCAAGACTTAATCTCTTCTTTTCCTGCATGAGAAAGACCTCCAGGAATTGAAAAGAATGTCAGATGCTGCTCTGAAAAGATGTTCATCCTGCATGCCAGATCTTACAGATTCTCCAAGTCCAAGATCAAATTGTGTTAATGTATCTGGCATCATCTCATGCTGAAGACTTTAAATTTTGGGTTTTGCTGATTTACTTTAATGCCCGGAGTGTATGCTGTTATTTAAGGCTCTAACCAGAGGGACAGAGAGCTAGGAAAGCAAACTGATAATATTAATTCTGCATTTTAGCTCTTAGAGAAATACTTTGGCTTCCTTCTTTAACAATGCCTCTCTTCTAAGCATGAATGCGCCCGAATCACTCTTATTAGTGGGGAAAGTATACCCCTAGGGAACAGGCCATTCTGTTCTCTCTGCATAAAGGCTGGGATGTTGGTTTGATTGGGAGACACATAAGTGTGGAAACTGAGAGAACTACGAAGGCAAGTACAGAATGAGAAAAAAATGATGGGACAGTGTGTAGGAAGGGACTTGGGAAACCAAACTTTGTTATTGTTGTTCAGTCGCATAGTTGAGTCCGACCCTTTGTGACCCCATGGACCACTGCACGCAAGGCACCCCTATCCTCCATCATCCTCCACAGCCTGCTCAGCTCCATACCCATTGTGTCAACAATACCATCTAGCCATCTCATCCTCTGCCGTCCCCTTCTCCTTTTGCCTCCAATCTTTCCCAGCATCACGGCCATCTACAGTAAGTCCTCTCTTCTCATTTAGTGGCCAAAGTACTTGAGCTTCATCTTCAGTATTTGCCTTCCCAAGGATCAGTCAGGGTTGATTTCCTTTAGGACCGACTGATTTGATCTCCTTGCTGTCCAGGGGACTCTCAAAATTCTCCTCTAGCACCACAGTTCAAAGGCGCCTCTTCTTCTGCGCTCAGCCTTCCTTATGGTCCAGCTCTCACAACCATACATTACTACTGGGAATACCATTGCTTTAACTATGCAGACTTTTGTTGGTAGGCTGATGTGTCTGCTTTTTATTATGTTCCCTAGGTTTCTCATAGTTTACCTCCCAAACCAATTCCTTCAAAAATTTGGAGAATAGTTGTCACTTTATGGTTCTGTAGGTGTGCTGGATTGTCCACAATTATGGAATCATCATTAAAAGCCTGGTAAAGTTTCTGTGGTTGCCCCCTTCCTATCAAGGCAAGAGAGGCATTATTTTAATGACTAAAATTGGACTAAATGTGGATGTAGCTGTTAATGAATAATGCAGGGTTATTACTGGCTGCCTGAAATCTAGTAAAGGTCTCCCTTGCTCAAAAACCACTCACATCTTTAATGCTCATCTCTGTTTACAGCCAAAGACCCAGCACTATCTGCATCTGTGGATGTTTTTGTGGTCCTGTGGCAGGCATGCTAGATGTGAAGCACATGGAATGTGTGTTTGTGTGTGTGTGTGTGAGAGAGAGAGAGAGACAGACCCCTTTCCTTCTTTCCAGTCCAATATGCTCAAATGGTAGGGACAAATTACTTCTGATCTATTTCAGATAATTCCTCAAGTTCAGCCCCAATATTTGGATAATGACTATGTCCAGCTCTAAGGCTACCCCATGAGGGCTACAGTTTGGGTATGGATGTTTGATGAATTAATTGACTTTTTGAAATTTGCCCTAGGAACCATTGCAATACACAAGCCAATATGCTTTGACGCTTGGTCCTCCCCCCTTTTCTAACTTCTCAAATGCCCTGACATAGTTGTCAGCGAAAAGACCATGTCAAATCACCTGCGCGAGGGTGTTGGCTTATAGAAAGCAAGTGTAGAAAGGTGTGTGCCAAGAGACACCTCATTTGCAAACACACCTGTCGAGAGACAACGTGGTCAAAATGCACGTTCAGGCGCATAGAGGGCAGGACTGTTAAAGGAACCAAAATAACAAATTAGTGTGGCAACAGGATGGAGAGGATTTATAGGGGAGCACACGTGAAAGTGACACGGACCGGAAATAGACTGATTCATCTGTCTTTCCATCTCTTTTTCGGAAGCCCTTCTTACGCCTTGTGCCAGGGATGGAGAAATTCAATCACCTCCAATGAGGGAGAAATAATTGTCTTTTTCAAGAAAGGGCGGCCGCGGCTATTTTCCAATGAATCACACCATCAACTTTCAATTGCAAGAGCAAAGGCATTTAGCTTGTGTCCAATCCAGCTAAGCCTTTGCCACATCAAGGGCAACCTTGATAAACTGTTGGGCCGGATGCTGCCTACCTCTGAGGACCTTGCCTATGTGGAAGCTGAGACCGATGGTGCTGAAGGCATTGATGGCTCTAGAGAGCTTGGCCATCTTTTCAAAGTGGTTAAGACGCTGAACTCGCTGACTAGAAGGTCAGGAGTTTGAGTCCCAAGTGCTGAATGATGGAGTGAGCTCCCATCTCTGTCCCAGCTCCTGCCAAACTAGCCATTCGAAAACAAGAAATTGAAAGTGGATAAATAGGGACCACTTTGGTGGGAAGGTAAACAGCGTTCTGTGCACTCTAGTCATGCCTGCCATATGTCCACAGATGCAGATGCAGATAGCGCTGGCTCTTTGGCTATAAACAGAGATGAGCACTAAACCCTAGAGTCAGATATGACTAGCTTTCAAGCCAAGGTAACATTTATCTTTACCCAGGAGCTGGAATAAAAACAGGCACTCACTCTGCTGTCCAGCACCCAGGTCCAAAATGGAGAATTATGGGATTAGTAGGGACTGCAGTGGCCACTAAGATGCTGACTGGGAGGCGGAAGGTCAGCAGTTCGATTCCCGAGTACTGCAGGATGGAATGAGCTCCCGTTTCTGTCCCAGCTCCTGCCAACCTACCAGTTCGAAAGCAAGAAACTGCAAGTAGATAAATAGGGACCACTTCGGTGGGAAGGTAACAGTGTTCCGTGCGCTCCGATGTCTAGTCATGCCTGCCACATGACCACAGAAACATCTGCAGAAGCAGACAGCGCTGGCTCTTTGGCTTAGAAACAGAGATGAGCACTGACCCCTAGAGTCGGATATGACTGGCTTTCGAGCAAGGGAAACGTATACCTTTACTAGTTTACAAAACCTGAAAATTCCTCCCATTTCCCCTCCCGGGAGCCTACAGGAGAAGCCATTTTCATTTTTAGGGCAACTATAATAAAACCCAACCTCCCTCAATACCCTAGAATAAAATTGGAGTGCAGGTTACAGCCTCAGCAACTACAGAAAGGATTTCAGGCGAAGCAAGGAGATCTTGCCCTTGAAATTGCCACCCAGTTAATTCCTAGTGTCTGGTAGGTCTGTATTTCTTGTTTCAGTGAAGAAGTGTGGTATTAAAAATGTAGCACTAATAGGATTGCCAATTATTGGGGTAGAGGGCTAGGCTTTTCTAGCTGCATGAGAATAAAAAGAAACGTA
Source organism: Furcifer pardalis (assembly GCA_030440675.1). Taxonomy (NCBI): domain Eukaryota; kingdom Metazoa; phylum Chordata; class Lepidosauria; order Squamata; family Chamaeleonidae; genus Furcifer; species Furcifer pardalis. The sequence continues at coordinate 16,682,760 of CP126891.1, read as the reverse complement.
TAAAAAGAAGACTTTTTCGTGTACTTACAAGGACTTTGACAAATCCCAAATTCTGAATCAAATCAGCCTAATTCAGGCCCATTTGTGGGAGGTCCAGATTGACGCTGAATGGCTAAGATTTTATTCTGGGATGAAGGGAAATGAATTTTCAAAGTGATTTGCATCTGGAGCATGAATCAAAATAATGGAGCACAAATCACTTCCGCTTTCTTGCCCTGGGGGTGCCGTGGTTAAACTGCTGTACCGCAATCAAAAGGTTGTGAGTTTGATCCTGACCAGGGATCAAGGTTGACTCAGTCTTCCATCCATCCAAGGTCGGTAAAATGAGTACCCAGCAAGTTGAGGGCAAAATGCTAATTAACTTGTGAACTGTCCAGAATGTGGACTAGGCACTATGGGGTGGTATATAAGTGTGATTGCTTTGCATTTATTTATTTATTTATTATTTGGATGGTTGGTTGGTTGGTTGGTTGGTTTGTTGGTTGGTTGGTTGGTTGGTTGGTTGGTTGGTTCGGTCGGTCGGTCGGTCGGTCGGTCGGTCGGTCGGTCGGTCGGTCGGTCGGTCGGTCGGTCGGTCGGTCGGTCGGTCGGTCGGTCGTTTATTCATTGGTTGGTTGGTTGGTTGGTTGGTTCATTGGTTCATTTGTTGGTTCATTCGTTGGTTCATTTGTGAGTTCGTTCATTCGTTCATTCAATTGTTCAATTGTTCAATTGTTCAATTGTTCTTCTTTGGGGAGGCAAATTTAAATGAGCACAAGATACAAACCCATGAAATGATCTATCTGACATTTGGCAGCTTCATTCTCCTCTTTAGCGACTGTCATGTCTCTGAATATCATGGACAATAGTCCAAAAAAGTCATATGTATAGCCATTTTGGTTTTCTAGTTCAAGTCAATGAGAAGCTTACAAATCAATTCAGATCCAGGGCATGAATCAAACTGGTTGGGCTACAAATTGTTCTGGACTATGTAGGATATATTCCTAAGGTCTGAATTAGCCACCAGTTTTCCTTCCTCATGTCTTGTGGGCTTGTATTATTATCATTATTTTGTCAATTTTTAAGCCTTCCATTGTAAATCCACCAAATTTCAGACAGCTCACTTCAGCGGGTGAGGTGTAATGGGCACATTTCAATTTTATTTTAAAAGAAAACAGGACTCGAAGCATTTTTGTCCCCAAACTAATCTGATCTGTGCTTGAAATGAGAGTCCGTTTGTGAATTCACTTCACTCCAGGACTGAATGTGGCCATTTCATTTCGATCCATCTTTTGCCCTCTTACAAATAGGTCCAAATTTTGCCAATCCGGGGAGCGGTTCAGGGTTTCTCTGAATCCAGGTTGACTGCCTTGTCTGTCTTTTCCTCAGGCTCACATCGCCCAGAGGCTTGCGGGACAGACTAGACAACCTAGTTAAATCCCATCATCAAGTGGAGAGTTCCCCTAATTGGAAAAGGTGGTCAATTTATTCTAACACAAGCTTGCCTCCGCCTACGTCCTGAAAATTAGTTAGCTTCCATTTCAGAATGAGTCACTTGCGGGAGAGCCTATGTCTGTGTGCCTGATGTCTGAAGTCCATAGCTCTGAAAAATGTCCATACCTGGAGGGATAATAATGTAAAAGGAACATGTACACGTTTGCCCTAATGGGTAGTCTGACCCCGAGGGCTCCCGAATGGAAGGTGTGTCATCTCTTTTCAAGTGTGTACACTTGCTTCCATTCATTTCTGTCCACTATCAGTGCAGCAGGAGGGAGAGATTATCTGCAAGATCTAAGGAAGAGGTTCCCGTAGGCCAGGGGGCCTGACCACGCCCCAGAACAACTGATCAGGCCAGACCACACCCCCGGAACAATACATGTTTGCACATGTCCGACACGGATGCTTTTGCGCGCGCGTGAAAACGGCCATTTTGCACCCTGGTTTGGCACAGGAAACAAAACGGCTGCTTTCACACATGTGCAGAGGCACCTGCGCCAAGCCAGGAAATAAAACGTCCACTTCTGCGCATGCGTGAAAGTGGCCATTTTGTTTCCTGGCTTGGCATGGATCCTTCTGTGCATGCACAAAAGTGGCCATTTGTTTCCTGATTTGGCGTAGACGTTTCCGCCCCTGTGTGAAAGCAGGCATTATACTTACTGTGTCAAGCCAGGAAGTAAAATGGCAGTGATTCAGGCGTGCGCAGAAGCACCCGTATTTACTTCCTGGTTTGCCGAGGGCATCGCAGGCCTGATGAATGGCTTAGGGGGCCATATCTGTCCCATGGGCCATAGTTTTGGCATACCTGCTGTAGGCCATGTCTCCTGTAGAACTTCCCTCTCCAGTCTACACCTGGCAAAGCTCAAGTTCCCCCACTGAAAGGGAAAGAAGGAATTCACAGGGAGGCAGATGAACCAGACTCCAGTGGGGCGAACATCCGGACTAGGTTAGCATCCCAAACTCATTCAGATGTGATTTAGAAATATGCGGATGAACTTTCCACCTCGTGTTAATGCAAACACCAACCCAATGGGGGCCACTCTTCTGAAAAGCAACTGGGAGGGAGAGCAGGGAAGGAACGGGGGAAGTTTAGCAGTTCTGCAAAGCAAGCTATTTGTGGATAATGAAACCGCCCCGCTTCTCTGCGATATGGTTTTCCAATCCTTTAATTATCTGCAGTTATTTCATGCTGTGTCTGCTTGTTTGTCTGATCCTCTGTGTGCATTCTCTGGGAGGGGGGAAGCATGCAAACAGCTGGCAACAGCTGGCTGGATAGCTCAGGGGTTTAGGTACGTCTACAGAGTCAGAGGTTGGGAGTCCAATTTCCCACGCTGCTTCCAGAAGAAGAGCCAGCCACATTTCGGCTGATTTATACAAAGGGTGCCAAAAAGTACATAGACATCAAAGATGATGCTGTTTCATTGGCAAGTAGCTTCCATGTTTGTCGTGTTATTTTGTCAGTGCCGTACTTGAGTTATTAGAGGGCATTCCAGTCTGGAAGAGACAAGGTGGGTTTTCATAATGCTACGAAGAAAAGTATTGTCTGGCCAGACATCCCACTATGGTAATGGAGTAGACCGTAGAAAGCAATGGAGCGCACAAGTGACTCCACACCAAGTGTTGGGCGGTGGTAAATAACCTCACTCCCTAAGAGGAGGCCAATGGCTATGGGTGGATGAGCCCCTTTAGGTGGGGTGAGGGTGCCCCTCAGTGGAGGTCATGCCACTAGGAACCATCCTATTGGGCCCAATGGCAAAATGGGTGCAGAAGGAACTCTGATTCCCAATGGTCATGGAGATGGAAGAGGCCATGCCAGATGGACTGGTTGTAAAGGCACACCTTGATAATATCCTCAAGGCTTCAGCAGTCCATTGCAGTCCTGGTATTAATCCTGCATGTCTCATTTCATATGTACTGCAGGAGATGGCTCTGAGATCATTGGTGTGGGCGTGTTTTACTTCCGCTTCCGGGAGCGACAAGGGCGGCACGGGCTGGATGAATTGCAGTAAACACATTCATGTGGATTCACAGGAGGCTTGGGCTTCTGGGAACTGAAATCCAAGAACATCTGGAGTGCCAAGGTTCACCACCACTGCCCTATACCCATTATGGCGAACCTTGGCACTCCAGGTGTTCTTGGGCTTCAGTTCCCAGAAGTCCAAGTCAGCACTCCTGCTGATCAGGGAACTGAAGTTCAAGAAGACCTGGAGTGCCAAGGTTCACCATCACTCCTCTATACAAATCCAGCCTGTGGCAAGAGGGAAGCTGCCTTCTGCCTCACGTCACCCACCCTGTGCTCCCTAGAAAGACGGTGTTACAAAGCTCTAAGAACTTTGCTTAATCCACTAATAGTTTTAGACATAAACCAGCCAAACAAGGAGCTGTGGGAATAATCTCTCAAACTCAGGGGGAGCAGAGTGAAAAGCCTCACCCCCTCCCCATATAACCTCATGCAGACTCCACAGAACCGGAAAGATTAGATGCTTTGTTCACACCTTCCCGGAGATTCACTCCCTTCCAACCCAAACAAGATTAGGAAAGTGGGATGAGAATCTTGTAGAGCAGGAGTTCCCAAACTTTTTAAGCCTGGTCACGCTCCCTTAGACAGCTTTGGGGGGGGGGGTGGACATTTTGCCCCTCCTCCACCACATGACACTTCCAGGTGTGGTGGTGGTGGGCCACATGAAATGATGCTGCGAGTCACATCTGGCCCACGGGGTGAAGAGAATCCCTGTTGTAGAGTCTTACTTTTGGGAGAATAAGCCAAGAAGGGAGTCTTTTTTTCCTTTCCCACCGATGTAAGAGATTTTTCCACGCCTTCCTAGATCACTGGATCTCTCGGAATTTTCCTGGCCATGTTTTCAGGGAAGACGGACCAAGCAGGATTGTTACAGATCCTGCACAAAACTCCATATTTCCTGTTATTACTATTCCTGCACAAAAGGGCATCATTCCTGTACAGGACATGAATCGGACCCTTTTTTTAGGGTTAACGAAAATGGGGAGGAAAACCACAAAGGAGTTTCTTTCTTTGAGGCTTTACTTTTGGGAGCCTCTAAACTACAACCAAGGCCAAGCTTAGCTGGTTAAAACGCTGAGCTTTGATGGCTAGGAGGTTAACAGAGTAACAGTTCGAGAGTGAGCTTCTGTCTCTGTCCCAGGTCCTGCCAACCTAGCAGTTTGAAAGCATTGAAAGGCTAGGTCACTGAATGGACCTGATAACAAAAGAGGATCCTGAAAATGAACCCAAACTGAAAGCAAACAGGAAGTTAATCCATTGCATATTTCTAGTATAGGATTCGTGAGTTATGGAATTACGGTGCCCAGAATTTGGCAGTTTCAAGAGCAGAACGTGGGTGTAAAATGGAAAAGGATGAAAGAAATAAGGAAAGGAGAGCAAGATCAGGGTGTTTCATTTCTGGGAGGAAGCCCCTGATGTTGAGAAAGATCAACGGCAAAAGGAGAAGGAGGCAGCAAAGGATGAAATAGCTAACTGGCATCGTTGACACAGTGAGTGTAGATCTGGGCAGGGTGTGGAGGATGGCAGATGACAGGAGTCTGGTGCGCTGTGGTCCATGGCGTCGCAAACAGTCAGACTCGATTGTGTAACAATGAGTGGCTGAGGAGCTCAACCTCCCCTATGTCACTTGGAGGACCCTGAATAGGCTGAGGGTTGGAGTCCCTCAATTCATGACCAACATCCTCAAGTGATGGCAGAAAACAACCCGCTGTGTGAATGTGGAGAGATAAAGAATCCGGCTCATTTGCAGATCTGCCGATGACTGCCAGAAACATGCACCGATGAGGACTTAAGTTTGGCCAACGACAAAGCCAAGAAAGCGGCTTCATTTTGGCAATCCAGGGTTTGATGGGTTACGAAAGAAGATTTCTAGGAAGTGGAGAATTCCTTCCAATGCAGGGGCTCTTGGCCGACAGAGTTAGCACGGCGAGAGTGAACATTGCCAAGAGAGAAAATAGCTGTGATTACTTGCCATATTCATACTGAAGGAGCAATTTACCTTTTGTCTACTTGAACGGCCCTGAAATTCTCAATCTTACTTAACCTCCTACAACTGAAGTAACCTGTTGATAGTGTTCGGCTTTGGAAACATGTCAATCACCCAATTGCAAGTGAATTTGTCCAGTGGCATAATATGCAGTTTAAAAAAAAAGTAGTGTACAAAAATGCAAAGATTATGGGAGCGTGTGTATAACTCGGGGATTATCAACCTGTGCCCTGTAGGCCGGATGTGGGTCACAGTACCATTTCATGTGGGCCACCAACACCTCCACCACACCAGGAAGCGCCATGTGGTGGAGGAAGGGCAAAATGGTCATCCGGCCCCCAATGCTGTCTGAGGGAGCGTGACCCAATGGCCCCCAGCTTAAAAAGTTTGAGAACTCCTAGTGTAACTGTTTGAAATCAAAGAGAGGAATAAAATGATACTTTGCTTAAGACCCTAATAAAAGTAACACAGACTTTTGCCTTTGGATGTTTCCTTTGGGTGCGTAAGTATATGTATATTAGGGGCAAAAAGCATATAAAATGGCATACATTGGCACCGCATATGGGAGAAACCCTACATACATTAGGAAAAATACATAATTACTCCTTCTTCTTTCATGTCCAGGTGAGACTTTAAATCAGGGGTTCAAGCCCAGGGCCAGGTCACATTCTCTTAGTCAGCTTCAAGGGCCAGATGGCCATTTTGCCTTGCCTGCACAATGGGGGTGGCCATTTTGCCCCAACAGCTTCAAAGGGGTGACCATTTTGTTTCTTGAATGCCCTTGGAGGGGCCCACATGAAATGGTGCCATGGGCCAGATTTGGCCCACAGGCCTTAGGTTGGGAACCCAAGCTATAAACTGCCAAAATGAAGCCACCTTCTTGGCTTTGTCATTAGCCAATTTAAATCATCATCAGTACGATGTTTCCAGTATTAATCGGCAGACCAATAAATGACTCAGATTCTGTATCTCTCCATGTTCACACAGCATGTTCTTTTCTCCGGGCAGCCCCCACTTGAGCATGTTGGCCTTGCATTTAGGGACTCCAACCCTCAGCCTATTCAGGGTCCTCCAAGTGACATAGGGGAGGTTGAGTTCCTCAGCTATATCCTTCTTTGATGTTATTCCTTGTCCAATGAGCTCCTTCATCTTCTAATTTGGTTTTGCTCTTGCGTACCCTCAAGGATATTTGTTCTTGCCATAAAACTCTTCCTCGATCTGAGTTGGCGGAATTGAGTCTCATATCCATTCAGAGGCTATCGAGGGTCATTCTCTCGCTGAGTTTAGTGTCCACTGCTCCTTCTCTCCTTAACTTAGGTGGAGCAATACCAACAAGAGGATATATTTTCTCAACTGGTATAGGCTAGCGGCATCCTATCATTATGCACATTGTTTCTTAGCCCAGTGAAGGCAAACCTTGGCACTTCAAGTATTTTTGTGCTGATTTGTGCTTCTGGTAACTGAAGTCCAAGAACACCTGGAGTGTCAAGGTTTGCCATCACTGTCTTAATCTTTCAAGTACACATCACCACATTTCGAAATCTGATGGACAGGTGGATGTTTTAATTCGCACAAATTTCAAAAATCCCGTTTCTGGCCCAGCTGCCGGAGCGGATGTGTTTCATCTAGACCTGGACTGTTCCAGCTCATAAGTAACAGGCAGAACCTTTGACGAATGGTGCAATTTCTGGGGAAATGTCTCTCTTCTTAAAGTGCTCTTTGAGACGAAGGCTTTGCTTTATAAAAAGAAGACGAAGAAGGAAAGAAAGACAAGGAATGACTGGGCGCTCAGCTGTCATATATTTTTTCATCTTTATAGTCATAACAATGTGGGCTTTTTCACCTTCCTTCTGTCTCAGCTCTGGTGAAGGCTGCTCCTCTCTGCTTTGAGTCTAAATATCCCCTGAGGAAAATGGGTTTTAGGAGAAAGAAAGGAAACCAGACGATAGGACAGATATTAACAGAGCTTTGCTGTGTGCTCTGTGTGTGTGTGTATTGTACACGCATGTGCACATGTTCAAGCACAGTAATCTCAACTAGCAAAGGTGTTTTGCACTTTGAATAGCACAATAATGTACAGTCCAGTTTTAGTAGCTGTACTGTATTTCCTCCAGGCTACCGTCTTCACTCAACAACATTCAACGCCGAGTGTCAGGCGGCGGTTAACTAACCTGACTCTCTAAAGAGATGAGCACCACACCATAGACTCAGACATGGCTGACTCTCAAGCAAGAGAGATCCTTACCTTTACCCTTTTCTCAGCTCACAAGAAACATGTGAAATAAGCTGAGAAATTGTAAATGGCCAAATGTGGCCAAGGGTTTTCATAACTAAGTAAGGATATGAATCCAGCTCCCTTTGAGTCCTAGACTAGGGGGCCGGATCTGGACCATGGTGGCATTTCATGTGGCCCCACCTCACCCCCAAGGGCATTTGAGAAACAAAATGGCCATCCCTTTGAAGCTGTTGGGACAAATGACCACCACCACCCCATCGTGCAGGCAGGACAAAATAGCTGTCCGGCCCTCGAAGCTGACTGAGAGATCATGACCCGGCCCCTGGCTTGAAAAGATTATAAACCCCTGTCCTAGACTGAGGTCACGGTAGCCGTAAGAGACAACTGTGTGACAGACCCCAAACCTACATAGTGTAGTGAGCAAACTAGGCAGAAAGCTCTTCCTGAAGTGCTCCAGGGCTTACAAATTAGCCAAATGCCAGTTTAATTTCTTTCAAGGCTGATTATCCTGCCATCTTCCCAATTATCTATCCCCACCTTCCATTTCTCAAGTTTACTCTTCTTTTTTTGTCTAGAGGATATGAAAGATAGTCTTGGGTTGTGAGAGCCAAGCCAGTCTTCTGTGCGCATGTGTGTGTGTGTCCGTGGATGCGTTTTGTGCATGTGCTTCTGCGCGTTATCTTTTCTCCCTTCCGCTTGGCTGGAGGCTTTTCAGTATGCAAATCCCTTCTGGATTAAATCCACCAGAGCATCAGAGACTTTTTAGAAGGAGCTCCGTTTCCTCCCCAGGCGTTTAAGCGTTTTATGGGCCAGTCTTCGGTACCTTTATCTCCCTCTTCCTTGGGTGAATCGTCTTCCATTGTACCACTTTCCCTCATTCCTGTTAGCTCAACAGTTTAAACCTCACTGGCTTAGTATAATAAACATTTTCCACCCCTCAGGTGGCTTTTTACCTCCTGGAAGGGAGGGAGGGAGGAAGGAAGGAAGGAAGGAAGGAAGGAAGGAAGGAAGGAAGGAAGGAAGGAAGGAAGGAATCAGAAAATCTAGGGCAGGGGTTCCCAACCTAAGGCCTGTGTGCCAGATCCTGCCCATGGCACCATTTCATGTACCCTCCCACCCCTCCAAGGGCATTCAAGAAACAAAATGGCCACCCCTTTGAGGCTGTTGGGACAAAATAGTCACCACCACCATTGTGCAGGCAGGGCAAAATGGCCATCCGACCCTCAAAGCTGACAGAGAGTGTGACCCGGCCCCCTCTTTGAAAAGTTTGGGAACCCCTGATCTAGGTGAATGTTTAACCACGAAGCATTGGCACTTCATAATTCATGATTTATGGGAAGCTCCAGTGAGAAAGGAAAGATTTCAAATGACAAAAAAAAGGGGGGGGAGATAAAGAAATAACATCTGTGTAGTAATGCAATAAAATCTCAGTTATAGCAATAATCACTTTTAAGAATTCAATTCTTGGCCCTTGAGCCTTTTCTCAGTCTAAGCAGTTACGAGTTTCATTTCTGTAAGGAGAAATCTGCATTTAGGACTGAACTGAAAGATAGGGAGGGAGGGAAGAGGGAAGGGAAAACTAGACACATTTTAAGAGACGCTACCCATGTCTCACTTTTTGAGGTTGGATTGGATTACAGTAATGATGTGTGTGTTATCTTTTCCTCCTTTGGCTTCATATCACATTCGCTCAAAAGAGTTAATGCTAGCATCACCATACAACAGGCGGGACAGTCAGACAAAATGGCGGAAGCACGGTTGTCATTTGAAGAGCACAATAACATTTTGAAGTTGACAAAGAGTTGGGATTGGGGTTCCTTCATATTCTCCTGACTTAAGACCCCTTGACTTCTACCTATGGGAGACCTTTAAGCAGGGGTTCCCAACCTACGGCCCATGGGCCAGACCTGGCCTGCAGGACCATTTCATGTGGCCCATCGCCTCACCCAAAAGTGGAATAATAATAAAATTATTATTTGTGTGCCAGGGTACCAGTGGCAAGGGCAGACTAGGATGAACCCCCCTGTCCCGGTGGCCCAGCCCATGCCTAAGTACTGGTATTGAGTACTAACAGTACTAGTATTGATGCTCATAAAGAAGGCTTTGTCCCTTTGTGTCTGAGCTGGTGAGGTACGTGAGATGGAGCATCTTGCTTGCTTTCATGTCCCAGTTCTGGCTTCCTACAGGGAAATGACTTGAACTTTGTAGCAGGCTGGCTTTTGTTCTGATCCGGCGTGACTTTTATATTCCGATGTTCTCCGTGCATAGCTATACTCATTACACAGAGCAACAGTGCTCGACAATAGAAACCTGCCGTGAGTCTCCACTAGCTTCTTGTTCTTTCTGCTGTGTTTGCAAACACAAAAGAGGGAAGGATTTCCCAGCATGCTTCCTGTAAAAGGGAGAAGAAACCTATTCTCTTTGGCTCCATGTGGTGTGAGCTTTGACGAGCATCACCAAACAAGATGATTGTTAAGTGACACTAATTGGATGATGCCGCCTCCATTCTTCCAAATCTACAAACGGCTGGGCATTTTTAAGGAAATCATTTCAGCTACCTTGGCAAAGTTGTGGAAATTTCTCATCTTTATTGTCCAGGTCAGACTTTGAAGTGCCAAAATGAAGCCACTTTCTTGGCTTTGTCCTTGGCCGATCTTAAATCATCATTGGTACATGTTTCTGGTACTAACCAGCAGACCAGCAAATGAGGCAGATTCTGTATCACTCCACATTCACACAACGTGTTGTGGTCTGCCAGCAGCCCCCACTTGAACATGTTGGCCTTGCATTTAAGCACTCTGATCCTCAGCCTATTGAGGGTCCTCCAAGTGACATAGGGAGCATCTTCATCAATCGTGGCCTGGGGCTGAGGAGGACCTTGTGTGCCAAAAGGGTTCAGGACCAGAAAGTGACTTGCAGAACTGAATCAGTGCTTATGGGCATGAGGATGCAACGCAGAAGGCAAATGGAAGGCTATTGCATTATATTGTCCCCAGGGCGATATTAATAGCTGATCACCATGATGATAGCCAATATTATGAATCAGATATGGTACAAGAAGAAGAAGAAGAAGAAGAAGAAGAAGAAGAAGAAGAAGAAGAAGAAGAAGAAGAAGAAGAAGAAGAAGAAGAAGAAGAAGAAGAAGAAGAAGAAGAAGAAGAAGAAGAAGAAGAAGAAGAAGAAGAAGAAGAAGAAGAAGAAGAAGAAGAAGAAGAAGAAGAAGAAGAAGAAGAAGAAGAAGAAGAAGAAGAAGAAGAAGAAGAAGAAGAAGAAGAAGAAGAGTAGTCTTGTTCTGTGTCATTCAGTAGCAAAATGTTGAGAGCCAGCCACATCAGAAGTATCATGTCACCTTCTGATCAACCACATGTTGGTCAACCCAAGGAAGACCTCCCTACCCAATTAATTGCCTTTATCTGCTGATTGTGATCCCATTCTCCCTTTTACCAAGAGGCCATTTCAACCGGCATCTCTGACCTTCCTCATTCCCAGAAAGGGTCAATTTGAATAGTTGCCACACCACCTCCTCCCTGCCTTACTTATGAGAAACAGCACCTGCTGAAATCCCCTCTTTTATCTTCTCACACTGGAGCTCGTCATCCAAACAAGGTCAGTCCTGATGTATTTATCCTGTTTGAGGCAATCATTTGATTGTTGTTTTCCTAGAGTTTGTTGTTGTTATTATTGTCACATTCTCCAGTGATTCTTTAATGGGCTGTGAAATTTGAGATGGTTCACTAATCACAGATTAATCAAGGTTTCTTTAGCATTTGTTTGGGCACGCCTATCCATGCGTTAGGTAAGGAAGAGGTAAGGAAGGGAAACATTCAAACTCCAGCCGTAACTGGAGAGAGATCTTTCAATAGGACCAAATCCTCCCCAAAAGCATTAGACCATGAGTTCTTAACCTTTTTAAGCTGGGGGCCGGGTCACGCTCCCTCAGGCAGCTTCAGGGGCTGGACGGCCATTTCCCCCTTCCTCTACCACATGGTACTTCCTGGTGTGGTGAAGGCAAGGGGGAGGGATTCATGCATCTGTCCCACAGGCCATAGGTTGAGAATCCCTGCATTAGACTGAAGGCAAGATAAGTCACCTGATACCCAGTCAAGCCATGATGTATCTATTCATCATCATCTACTCTGCATGAAATTGCCTATCCGGGGATACAGAAAGAGATCTTTCACAGCCCTACCTGGAAACATGGGGGATTCAACCTGGGAGGTATTTCATGCTACAAATTTGCTGTCGAGTGCAAGGGGGAAAATCATGCAATTTGCATTTTAATGCACTCTGTATTTGCATTTCATTTGCATTTTAAGGCAAGTGTCCCCTGTTTCTCACTCCTGAGTCAATATGCTCAACAAAACTCTGTCGTCTTTTGAAAATCCCGCTGCACAGAATTGGAGCTTCAGCTGGCACTGCGAGCAAACATGCATTTACCCCACCCCACACCCCCAGCCCCCACCAGAGTTGGCAGAAAGTAGACATAGCATGCATGTAGTGGTGAAAACCTATCATTCAGCGATGCATTGTATTGTAAGAATGGCTTGAAGAAATGTGTACGCTAGGCATTCCAATGATGATATAAGAAATAGCAAACACAATATTTAATGCAAACTTAATGCCTGGCCATAGGGTCGCAGAGGGTCAGAATCGACTGTGCGACTGAACAACAACAAAAAATTTTAAAGCTTTCAACATTCAGAAGATACCAAGCTGAAGGTTCAAAAAATGTCCCATTGGAGTACGAATTGAACTTGGGATAAGGAAACGAGAAATTGGGAGAAATTGAAATTAACATATAGGGTCTTTTAAGGTTGTATGGACCTTGAATCCTTTCAGTGGTTCCTCAAAAAGATGAGACCCATGTTTTGAAGGGTGTGGAAGAGTTACTCCTTTAGCTAAAGCTCTTTGCATAACTTGGTCAGCATAGTCTGTGGCCACGTTGACTGGGGATTCTGGGTTTTGTAGTCCATAAGTTTGTTTATACGAGGCCTGACTCCTGCATTCATGTCCAAATGCACAAAGGATTGATAGGACCAAACTTTTTACACCAGTGGCCTGACCAAGCCCCCAGAACAGTCTAGCCAGCCTGACCACACACCCGGAAGTGGGCATGTTTGTCCATGGGCTATAGTTTGGGCAGCCCTGAATAGGACAGTAAAGGCCAGACCCAATAGGAAAGCCACTATCACACCATCTCAGCCCAAATATTCCACCCAGGAATTCTAGAAATGCAGAGTTTGGCAATATAGCTGTTCTTATCCATTGGCTGCCTAACTGAGCACTGTAAAACAAAGGTCTAGCTTCCCGCCACCTAATGTAGTATTGAAATACCTAATTTGAGAGGTCAAATGAGCCTTGCAGAGACAGTTTTGGAACGAGGAGCCCAACCAGAGGTATTTACATAGCGGCTAAATTATTTAAGCAAACATCAGAGGACAAGTGGCTCACAGGGGTGGGGTGGTCCATCCACCCAGAGAGTTCAGCCACTAGGGCGAAGGTGCCAGCAATTCAGTTTGTCCTCTTTTTTTCTCAGATACGTAACTCAAAGGAGGTGTAAAAAATGCCAAGGAACAGCTTTACTTTCTGCCAGGTGCCAACAGGGAGCTTGTACAGATGCACAAAGGGACTGCGGTGGCTTAGTGGTTAAGAAGCAGAACTTGATGACTGGAAGGTCGGCAAGTCAGCAGTTCAAGGCCCGAGTACTGCATGAAAGAGTGAGTTCCTGTCTCTGACCCAGGCAGTAGAGTGTTGTGTGGGTCTACCCAGTTATCTGTTAGTTCCTTGCTCGCCTTCCATAGTTCCAAGGTGGTCTGTGGGGCTGGTTGTTCAGAGGGGCAGAAGGTGTGAGGAAGCGAGGCCTCCGTTTTGGTCTCTGCTTAGGTGGTTGGTGACAAAACGGCAGGTGTGTCTCCGCGGGACTTGGTTTGACCCACGCTTTCTGAGCAGCACCTTTCTCAACGCAATGTTGGTGTAGGGATGCCAGCTATGTAATGTACTTTTTGTATTGGGGTTGGTTTTAAACATGCTGTGTCCAGTCTGGCTGTTTCATTTAAGGCCACATTCCCTTGTTTTGCATGTTTTGATCTGTACCACACTGGACTAGCATGCTCTCCTGCAGAGTCACACAAAGCTAGTGCAGAAGTTCTTAAAGTGTGTGGTTGGACACTCCAACTTGTGCCTCTTTATTTTCCTCAAAATATTGTTCCTGGCAAAAAAAAAAAACACCCTTCTGTTTGATATTTAGGCAGTTGGTCTTGAACGTGTGAGTTTGATCCAGGTTAACTCTCAGTTAGTTAGTTAGTTAGTTAGTTAGTTAGTTAGTTAGTTAGTTAGTTAGTTAGTTAGTTAGTTAGTTAGTTAGTTAGTTAGTTTGATTGATTGATTGATTGATTGATTGATTGATTGATTGGTTGGTTGGTTGGTTGGTTGGTTGGTTGGTTGGTTGGTTGGTTGGTTGGTTGGTTTTTATTGCCACCCGCTTGCTGAAGCGACTCTGGACAGCTTACAATCAACCAATAAAAAAAGCACTGAAATATAAAAACATCCCGACAGCAATTAAAATCATAAAGATGCTAAAACACATAAAGGTGTTTTTGGGTATCAAAGTGGTGTCAAAGTGTTTCAGCCTGGTTTAATCAGTAATGTTCACCTTTGTGTTAACTCTCTAACATCAGTGATAATTCAGTGCTTCTGCTCTATTTCAGAGCAACAACCGATGGTATCTCTGCTTTTTAAAATTGAGGATAAGGTTGATTTCATTTCATTTCTTCGATTTGTATACCGCCCTATTCGGTACAACCGACTCAGGGCGGTTTACAGAAACCATACATATAAGACAATCAAAAGTAATATAACATAATCAAAGGTCATCCAGTTTTTATTTTAATAGAAGGTGGGATTAATTGCTGGTGCGCAACGTACATCACCGCATGGAGTGAAATGAAGCAGCCCTTCTTGCTTCTCTTAGGTGTCTGCGTAGAGTTATAGGAAATAATCTACACAACAGCAGGCCTATGGATCTATATTTTATATGCGTCTGTCTGTTTGTGTCAAAGAGAGAGAAAGAGAAAGAAAGAGATGAAACCATGGCATTTCCCCTGAAACATAAGCCCTGATCCCGACTCCTTGATGTCTTTGTGGAAGGATGACAAGAGAGGGGGTGAAAACGAAGATCGCTGTCAACCTTCTCCTTCCTTAGTTTTACTTAACGAGATGTTTATAGGAACAACATGACACCTTGCTTTCCTCTTTTATAACTTCAATAATTTATGGCAGATATTAAGGACTCTGTACGCTCCCCTGGATAGCATGCGCAAGGAGTGCCAAAAAAAGATAGGGGCGGGCGGGAACAATGACTTACACTGAAGAACACGTGGAGATATTTATTTCCACCCTCTTTATACATTACGAAGGGGTGGTTGTTTTGCATAGGATTACGCCGGCTTTTATGTTTCTCGCTCCCTGTTTTCGATACATTTCCTGAAGGCGCCAGGCATTTGTAACAAAGGGGTTGGAGCAAACTGTAAGGTTTCAAGGCTGTTTGTGAATGGGATGATAACAGGGGAAAGGGAGAGTGTTACAGGTAAAGGTGTGAATACAGATTGTGCCTAGGCAAAGAATGGTGCATTGGATAAAAGAGCGTGTCCTCAAAACAACCATGGTGCTTGCTATTTCCAGGCCAGGAGGAAAACATTCATTGCTTCTGAACCGTTGGGTTTGGCAGCCAGCTCCGGGGGATTCCCCAGAGGCAAACTACATTGGCTGATGTGCAAGAGAGAAGATGGAACAAAATGATGGGCTAGGTCAGGGGTGCCCAGACTTTTCGGGCCGTGGGCCAGTCATCTGGTTCAGCGGGCCAGTCACGTGGTTCCTCCCACCAAAAGTAAAACACACCCTGATATCAGTTTTGCAACAGGATGAGATAGATTTTAATCTGCCATTTTCTCTGCTTAAATCAGGGGTGCCCAAAATATGGCCCGTGGGCCAGATCCAGACCCCAATGCCAATTCATCCAGCCCACACCACCCTCATCAATTCCAGAAGCAGAAGTAATGGGCTGGATGAATTGGCATCCATGCCAGATCTGGCCCACAGGCTGTAGTTTGGGCACCCCTGGGCTAGGTTGACAGGTGTCAGGTGCGCATCCTCTGGATGACTAAAAAGGATCATAAAGAGAGAAGAAGAGCAGGAGAAGGTTGTTGATCTGATGCTAGGTTGAAAACAGGTCCAAAGTGGTGGTCAGTTCTCTGTCCCCTTCTCTGCTCCCTTGAACCAGAAGAGGACCTGAGTTGTTTTACACATTCACTGGAAATGAAACTACCCAAATGATGTCTTGGATCAGCTCAAAAACAACACTCCATACCCGTCCGAGAAGCTGTCTAGTAAATCAGGATGGGCAACAGCAGCTCATTTGATTGGACTTTTGAGATGTCCCGAGAATAGAAGTAGATGTTATTCTTTCCCGATACATGCCTGGGAACAAAAAATCCACAAAACAAGCAGACAAGTAAGTGGAAGGATGTGTTTGTAAGCATCATGGAACACTAACATCGTAGTTCTTCTTCTTCTTCTTCTTCTTCTTCTTCTTCTTCTTCTTCTTCTTCTTCTTCTTCTCCTCCTCCTCCTCCTCCTCCTCCTCCTCCTCCTCCTTCTCCTCCTTCCCAATCAAACCCTTGACTGCCAAACTGAAGCCACTTTCTTGACTTTGTCGTTGGGCAAACTTAAATCCTCACCAGTGCATGTTTCTGGCAATAATTGGCAGACCAGTAAATGAGCCAGATTCTGTGTCTCTTCACATTCACACCATGTGTTGCAGTGTGCCAGCAGCCCCCACTTGAGCATGTTGGTCTTGCATTTAGAGACTCTAACCCTCAGCCTATTCATGATCTTCCAAGCATAGTTGTTAATGGATGTATTAATGATAGTTCAGTGAGTTAGGTGTCTTGCTGAGAAGCCAAAAGTTGGGAGTGATGTTCTTGGACTTCAATTATCAGAAGCCCAAGTCAGCACTCCTGCTGACTAGGGCTTTTGGAAATTGAAGTTCAAGAACATCTGGAGTGTCAAGGTTCGCCATCACTGTCATAAGAGAAGAGACAGCTTGAATAGCCTTGGGTAAACCGCACAGTCTCAGAACATCCTCAGAAGAAGGAAACGATAAACCAATTCCAAGTTCTCTTCTAGACATGAGGGGTTGTCATAAGTCCAGCACTCAGGTCTCAAACTGCTGACCTTCTGGTCGTCACATTCAGCATCTTAATAGCTAAGCCACCATGGCCACTTCATGGAACCTACTCAAGGGTAAATGTTGGAAATTTTATTTTCCTAATCCTCAAGGAGCCAATTTATGTTTCATGAAGTTTTCTTCATCCAGGATTCCTTCCCATGGTCAACAGTCAACAAACAGGCGGGCGGGCTTGCCTTTAAATCCACAACCAAGTTTCTGATCATAATATTACTCATTCTGAGTAGCAGCCTTACTCTTTCAGGAGCTGGACTAATTAGTGCAGGAGGCGTGATTGGGAGGGGTACAATGAGAAATATTTGGAGGAGCAGAGGATTAGTTACACATCCTTTGAAAGTGGGACAGATAGTGACAGCTATTGCCTTCTTAGGAAAGCAAGATGAACCTGGAGCTATAGTAAGGGTGAACCACACATGACAGATAGTACATTCATCCCAGCCAACACAGCCTTCAAGGATACTCCCACTAAGCTCGGAGACCAAATGTTATGTGCTGACTTTTCTACCAGTACACGCTTCACCACCAACACCAGCAAATAAGCGTAGATGGCATTTTGATTCATGTTCTTGACTTTAATCAACCCTATTGAGATACTCAACTCCTCCGGTGTTTGGAAGGGTGGGAATCCAGAACTTTGATTTTCTTCATCAAAGTTTCTCCCTAGAGTCTGGCTTCAGGTTCTTCTTCTTCCTCTTTTGCTGTATCCGAATCCGAATATCAGTGATCATCATGGCAATCAGCCACAAAGACTGTCCTGAGAATATAATGGCCTTTTATCTGCCTTCTGCATCACAGTGTGACCCCCGGTACCACTGATCCAGTTCCGCGCGTCACTTTCTGGTCCTGAGCCCTTTTGACACACAAAGTCCTCATCAGCCCCAGGCCACAATTGATGAAGCTGCTGCCCTCAATAAAGGTGAATTCAAGTGGGATTTAATCCACTTGGGGACCATTCCCTTCCCTGTGGTCTTTGGCTCCCCAAGGGTCATTAGTCCTCAGAGTGGTCAGGTTAGTTTACTGCTGCCGGATGATAGGTGTTGAGTCACTGGCAGTATGGTCTACTCCAGTGATGGCAAACCTTGGCAATCCAGATGTTCTTGAACTTTAATTCCCAGAAGCCCTTATCAGCAGGAGTGCTGACTTGGGCTTCTGGGAACTGAAGTCCAAGAACACCTGGTGCAGAGGCGTAGCTACCGCCGTATCAGCCGTATCAATTATACGGGGGCCCCGGGCTATGGGGGCCCCCAATGGCAAAAAATAAAATAAAAAAATATTGGAGCAAAAATTTACTGCGCATGCATAGAAACTCAATCTGACGCATTGCTCATTGGTCAGATTGAGTTTCTGCGCATGTGCACTTTATTGGAGCCATTTTTGGCTCCAATTTTAAAAAATAAAATTTCGGAGTCGGAGCCGCAGCTTTTCGGAGCGGCTCCGATGATGGCCCTCAGAGGAGGGCACCTCCCCTGGGGACGCCCAGCTCCCACGGGCAGGTTGAGCCCTGCCCGGGCTGTCCGCTGCTGCCGAACCCCCATGGCCTGGGGACGCTTGGCAGAGTGTGCCACGGTCCAGCAGCGTAGGAAGGCGGGGTCCACGGGGGCCAGTTGCTCCCAGCGGCGCTTTCCAAAAGGGGCGGCAAAGCCTTGGCTCCTTTCCCTTCCCCTCATCTTGCTCCACCACCCGGGTCCGGCGGTGGTGGCGGCAACAGCAGCAGCGGCAAGCGGCTCCGGAAGAGGAGGAGGAGGCTGCAGTCGGGGGCAGCGCGCCTTGCCATGCGGCCCCAGGAGGGTAAGTGAGGGTTTTGTGTTTCGGGTGGGTGGGTGGTTTATGTGTGTGTTGGGTGGGTGGGTGGATTTTTATTAAATTTTTATTTTATTTCTTTGTTTATTTTAATTATTTAAGTTATTTACGAGTTTGTGTTGTGGTTGGTTGGTTGGTTGGTTTGAGGTGTGTGTGTGTTTGTTTGTTTGTTTTAATTCTATTCTATTTTATTTATTTATTTTTATTATTTTTTTATTTTTGGCCCCGCCCATGACGTCATGACGTTGGCTCCCCCACGACGTCATGATGTCATGAAGTTAGCTCCGCCCCGCATATAAAGGGCCCCCAAACAATTTTTATACGGGGCCCCGCCAAGGTAAGCTACGCTTCTGACCTGGTGTGCCAAGTTTCGCCAACATTGGTCTACTCTATTACCATAGCAGGACAACCTGGCCAGACTCTCATCCAGGTTTTTAGTTTTATTTATACTGAGGACAGTCTTCAGCCGTACAGGAACTCATCATAATGACTTTCACAGACGTGTCCCCAGAGAAATGCATCTGAACATCAATAAGCTCATTGTAGCAGGAGGTCTTTTGTCATGCTGTGGTCGTCACTAGGTGCTGTCCAGTTTCGTCTGATGAATCACAACCCTAAAGAGGGTTCTCAAAGTATTTGAACTGTTTTAAGGAGCAGCTTTAGCCATTCCATGCTTGCGGGTTTCCATGGCTGAGTGGCAATTTGCACTTAGACCACCTGCATTCAAGTCCATCACTCTACCTGCTCTTCCACATTGTTGGTCTAATGGTGCAAGACTGAGATTTTAATTGCCACTTCAAAATACAGTGCTTTGGAACAAAAGGTAGTTCACAACAATATCATGCTACTGGAAAAGTCCTTTTGTGCTTCAACTGAGGGTGACAATTGGCTGTCTTCCATTGGTGCATTTCAAAAATTGTCTCAATGTTGGAATTGGCAGGTGGTTTCATGTCTACATCCCTCTGTCTCCCACCTGCATGAACACACACATATATAAATACACTCTTCTTCCTCTTCCTCTTCCTCTTCCTCTTCCTCTTCCTCTTCCTCTTCTTCCTCTTCCTCTTCTTCCTCCTCCTCCTCTTCTTCTTTGTTTCCTCCTTCCGTGTCTAGGCCAGGTGTGGAATTGCCAAAAAAGAAGGCACCTTTTGGTGAATTCATTCTGCAGTTCCTTTCACCCGACCTAGTGTGAGAAAGATTAACCGGCAACACAAGTTTTTTATTATCAGGGTACACCCAAGTGTGGTTAAAAAATATCACAATCTTTGAGGAGGCTCTTTCTGTGTACCCTGAAATGCACACAAGCAAACAGACATACACCAGTGTCATTGTGCATCCTGCATTGATAAGAAATTGGAACAAAGCATCATGCTGAAATGATTGCATAGATCAGTGATAGTGAACCTTGGCACTTCAGGTGTTCTTGGACTTCAATTTCCAGAAGACCAAGTCAGCACTCCTGCTGATCAGGGCTTCTGGGAACTGAAGTTCAAGAACATCTGGAGTGCCAAGGTTCTCCATCACCAGCATAGATGCTCATAATGGATTTCTTCCAACATACACACAAGCCTGCTTTTCAGTCTTTTAAGAGTAAATTGAAACCAAGAAATCATCTTAAACTATGTTTCCTTCAGATTAGAGCAGATAAAAGAAAGGGATTTGATAGTATAACAGAACATACACAACTTAAAAAGGTGCACTGTAAAAAACATTCCTATTTGGCTTTGCCCTGTGCCAGGATATTTCATCCTACGCTTCCTGAAAACTTTCTTCTTCCCGCTTCGAAATTAGATCAGGTTTCCATGCCCACAGAGCTAATTTGGATGTCTCCTCCTGTCCCCCTCCTCTCAAGAATTTTGATCCTTCTACACACTTCAGAGGGCCTTCAGAATGCTAACACCTTCCTCCTACGTGTAACAGAATTTGACCACATAGGTATATGGGCACACAAGAACTGAGACCACTATTGGCAAACCCCATTGTCAACCTTTTCAATGTATTTATTTCAGTGCTCACTTCCTGTCTTCTCTCTGCTTCAACCCTTACTGTCACTTACTTCTCCCACATCTGTGCTTCTTCTCACTTGGTTTTACCTACAAACCAAACTAGTTTGTTAATCATCACAACTTCGGTCCATCAATCAAACTGATCAATCAAATAACCAACCAACCAATCAGTCTACAGATGCAATAAGGAGGCATTTTCATTGCCTGTTTATGGATTGAAAATATTTTTTCTTTACAAATATTCAGCACAGTCCATTTATTGCAGGAGTTCTCAATCTTTTTAAGCCAGGGGCCGGGTCACGCTCCCTCAGATAGCTTTGGGGGCCAGACGGCCATTTTGCTCTTCCTCCACCACATGGCACTTCCTGGTGTGGCAGAGGCAGTGGGGGAGGGCACATGAAATGGTGTCGTGGGACGCATCTGGCCCACAAGCCACAGGTTGAGAATCCCTGATCTATTCTGTCCTGCTACATTCCATTCAACAGCCACAAAGGATGACAACCTATGAGAAGATGCTTGCTTTTTTGCGCCTCCCTATTGCAGTTCTGCAACTCATTCAAAGAAAGCTAGCGGATTGTGTTGCTCCGCTTCTGCCAAACGGCAAAGGAAAGACGCAGGTGTCCTGAACTTGCATCTCTTGAGTTCAGCTCCCTCCAGGGTCAATTTTTCAGTCGATTTGAGCTCAGCTTCGCCCTTTTCACATCTCACACCGACAGCTCAGCAATCAAAGCAATGTCTGGATGGTCAACCTCAGTTTAATGCCCTGATGGGGGTGATCATAGGCATAACCCGGCTCCTTCACTTTACCCCAGCCCATGCACACTACTTTCACCTCTTGGCAACTGTCATGATGATATCTGAGAGGATTAATTTCTGTAGCGTCTGCCACATCATGGCAAGGAGAGAGTTAGAACAGACAAGATCTAGGGCTCTTTCCCTCCCCTAAGTGCAGATGTATGGAATGTCATGATTTAGACCAGCGATGGTGAACCTTGGCACTCCAGGTGTTCTTGGACTTCAATTCCCAGAAGCCCAAGTCTTTGAATCCACACAAATGGGTTTACTGCTCACACGGATGGTTTCACAGAGACTTGGGCTTCTGGGAATTGAAGTCCAAGAACACCTGGAATGCCAAGGTTCACCATCACGGACTTAGACTTTTGTTGAGACCTTAAAAAATGTTTACTAGTCCTCCTGGTAGTGAAAATTTTTATAGTCCTGTACTGTACTATCATACAGGACTGAAGTAGCTTAGTGGTTAAGATGTTGATCTTGACGACCAGAAGGTTGGCAAGCCAGCAGTTCAAGTATATAAATATGTACCACTTTGTTGAGGAAGGCAACAGTGTTCTATGCACTCCACGTCTAGTCATGCTTGCCACATATCCATGGAGCCGTCTACAGATGCAGATAGTATTGGCTCTTTGGCTGTAAACAGAGATGAGCACTGAGCCCTAGAGTCGGATACGACTGGCTTTCAAGCAAGGGAGACCTTAACGTTTTCTCTAGTGTTGAAAAAAGACAGAAACATCACAGAGTCCATCACCAGTTTTCCACCTTAAGCCAACCTTGTCTGTTGAGTGAACTTTGCTTTGGGCCTTCTTCTTCCATCCTTCCTTTCCTTCTGAAAGAGCAATACTTCCCACTGATTTCTAAGGTGGCCGGATTGTAGAGGTGCCTCCATTACGCATCTCGTCTTTGATCCCTTTTTTCATCACAGGCTGCAGAAATCCATTCCACAGCTTGCACAAGTAGTAAATGTCACTCACGGGGAAGGAATCAACTCTGCCGATGGTTTGGAAACATCCCAGCACAGACTTAGACTTCCAATTTCTCTGTTCTCTTTTCCATCCCCAATAAGGGGAAGAGAAGAGTGGACTAAATAACCACCACCGCTCCCTTTCCTTTTGAAATCCTCCTCCGCTCACCTCATTTCCCTGCCCCCTTTACACACTCACTCACACACACCTCTGTTCTCTCCTTCGCCCACTCATTCTGCAACATGTTTCTAAATGACAAATGTGCACAGATGCCCTGGCATCTTGCTGTTCTCTCCCCCTTTCCCTGAAGACCTCCTTCATCATCCTCACCAGGCAACCCAGTTAGCTCCTCCTTTGCTAAAGTCTAGCTGTTCCTATTAATGAATGGCTCCTCTGAGCTCCTGCTTGGGAGATGCAATGAAATCCCACATGGTGATAGGTTGTGTCCTTGCAGGGGCCAAACATGCTGAAACCAGTTATCCATGTTCTTTTCTGAAGGTAAAGGTCACCCTTACTCAAAAGCCAGGCATATCTGACTCTAGGGTTCAGTGCTCATCTCTGTTTCAAAGCCGAAGAGCCAGTGCTGTCTGCTTCTGTAGACATTTCCGTGGTCATGTGGAAGGCATAACTAGACACTGGAGTGCACAGAACGCTGTTTACCTTCCCACCAAAGTGGTACCTATTTATCTACTTGCAATTTCTTGCTTTCAAACTGCTTTCAGACTCTCTCTTGAACAATGGCTCCACCGATTACACAGGCCAGGTGTTTACCTTTCTGCCATGCGCCGTCCAACTTCGTCCATTCGGCAGGAGACGATGAGCTTTGGTTCTCCATGTCTTCATTGTACCGCCTCAAGAGGCGGTGAGTGCTCCAACACCGGAAGCCTTCAAGAGAGAATTAGACCACCATAGATCTGATCTACTTTGATTCGGATTCCTGCACCGAGCAGGAGGCTGAACCTGACTGCTTAAAACAGGGTTTCCTAACCTAAGGCCCATAGGCCAGATCCATCCTGTGGCACTATTTCATGTGCACCCCACCCCTCCAAGGAACAAAATGGCCACTCCCTTTGAAGCTATTGGGACAAAATGGCTGTCCCTATAGTGCAGGCAGGGCAAAATGGCCATCCAGCCCTCTAAGTGGACTTAGAGAGTATGAACCGCCGCCCTGCTTGAAAAGTTTGGCAATCCCTGGCTTAAAAGGCCCCCTTCCGACTCAGTGGTTGTGTGATTCTATGAAGTCTAAAACATTCTGGACTGCAGAAACATTCCGGGTGCAAAGCGGATATAGCAGGAAGCAGGGACGGGGTGTTGACTCCAACAAGCCACCTGAGTCACTTCTGTCCATTCCATGCCAAGAGGATCTTTCTGCCCGGTAGGCCTGTCTGCCAGGAAACTCCATTTATCCCTAGTTACAGGAAGAGCCTCTTGCTGATGCTGGGACGAAGGGCTTTGCTCTGGCTGATTGTCTTGGGAGTACTGTATCGAAAATATGTTAATTCCTCCTTTCTCATCCTTGCAATTATTTTCCAGCAAGTCACAGTGTATACACCACACTGGCACCCTCTGTCGGAAGCAAGCAGCCAGCACTGATGTATGTCATGCTCAAGGATGAGCATCAGCCATTATTAGCACAGTAAAGGCGGGTCCTAGCTTTACTTTGAGAACTCACACAGACACAGGTGGCTCCGTTTTCTATACCTGGTGATTCGCTTTGGACCAGCTGCGGACCGGGGTGAGTTAGTGGTTAAGACACTCAACTTTATGATCGACAGGTCAGCAGTTTGAGACCCGAGTACTACACGACAGAGTGAGCTCCTGTCTCTGTCCCAGTGCCTGCCCAATTAGCAGTTTGAAAAAAAAGACATTGCAAGTAGAAAAATAGGGACCACTTCGGTGGGAAGGGAAACAGCGTTCTGTGCATTCTGGTGTTTAGTCATACCTTCCACATGACCATGGAAATGTCTGCAGACACAGACAACGCTGGCTCTTTGGCTATAAACAGAGATGAGCACTGAACCCTAGAGTCAGATATGACTGGATTTTGAGTAAAGGTGACCTTTACCTTAGACCCTCTTCCAGTTCATTGTCTTCATTCCTCCATGCAAGCACAGAGAACCTTTTAATTCTCTCAGCCAGAAATGCTCTACGACCCATCCAAAGAAATTAGGAAGGATCCTCCTTGAATAGTTTTAATCAGTTTCTCTTAGCGGGCCAGATGAATTACGCATTTTAGTTCCTCTTCCAGGAGCGACAAGGACAGTGCGGCCCGGATGAATTGCAGTAAACCCATTCGTGTGGATTGACAGGGTGAATTGAAGTCCAAGAACATCTGGAGTCTCAAGGTTCACCATCACGGGCCTAGGTTGTAATCCCAACAGGTCTTGAAAGGTCTCTCATGTCATTCATTGACGTTGATTTCAAAAAGCACTGGGTTTAACTTCTCATGAACTTGCTGGATGGCTCCATGAGTTAGGCATCTGGTTGAAAAGCCAGAGGTTTGGGGCTTCAGTTCCTCCATTATACATCCCAGAAGATCCAACTAGTATGGCCATGGGCAAGCTGTAAAGTCCAAGAGCATCCCCAGAAGTAGGGAAGTGTCAACCATTTTGGAGTACAAAGCTTTGGGGCCGCTCCCCATAAGTCAGAAATTGACTTGAGGTCATGCATCTTCTAGTTCATGGGTCCTCAAAAATGGCTCTCTAGGTATTCTTGGACTTCAGTTCCCAGAAGCCCAAGACAGCACACCTGCTGATCAGAGATCATGGGAATTGAAGTCCAAGAACATTTGGAGAACTAAGTTTGAGGATCCCTGTTCTAGTTGGAAAGGACTCAGGTCTCACCCTATGGGAGATAACACTGTCATGGAACTCATAGATTAGTCCTCCATATTTGGGATTCTTCTAATGTCCTCAATATGGGGATGCAGGAAGTAACACATCTGGAGGGCACCAAAATGGATAAGGTTGGGGTGGACAGTACTGGGACTGATCTACAGGGATCTGTCTTGGCACCAAGCTAGAGATATGGTGAGTTTCCATCCATAGCCCTTCCGTGGTTATCCTAAATAATTAAGATGGTGATGCTGAACTGGATCAGGACTTTAAAAGAGGTGATCTTGCCATCATTCCTTCCTGTTTGATGAGGCAGAGAAAATGTTGAAATATCAGAGTGGCTTGCTCATGAATGAACAACTATTTCGCTTTCTCTCTCTCTCTCTCTCTCTCCATTCATTGCCCATTCAGGGCCAGGCAGCCTCCCTGCATTAGAGCAGGGAAGCTAATAACCAGGTATTCAATTATTAAAAAACTTCCTTTAGCCCTGACTTGATGTGATCCAGTGTCATCCAGATCTCCACAAATCCCAGAAATGGGAAATTAAGTCTGATGGGGCTGGATGATGCAGGAGGATGTCTTACGATGTCGCACATTGTGCCAGCTGACCCCTTTCTCCTCTCCCCTGGACCCACGTTTTGCCTGCGTCCTTCGGGCCAAAATTCAAGTGGAGAAGGGTGAGTTTATAGGGCTAGCAAGGGATGACTAGGTAACCTGGTCTCAGTTCTGGATATCATCTGAAGTATGCTATAGTCCCAGTCTAGGTGCCACACCTTCCAAACAACAGGGGCTGAAAGGCTCAGAAAGAGACAGATAGTTCACCTAGCTTGACCCCCTTGCCTAGGTCAACTTTCTGGGCTAAGAGGAAATATCTAGAAACAAGACAATCCAACATGGATCAAAGCGTGCTCCTTTTTGCTTCGAGCCACCTACATTCCAGAGCGAGAAAGGATTTTGTTTGGGGGTGGCAGGAATAAAATCCACATGGCGAGCACACAAACAGCCTGCCATGCGGAGCAGGCATCCGTGGCTTGGGTATTTTAAGCAGCTAACACATGGCAGGGAACTAGTACTGAGAATACCATGTTCTCCTCGCAGCGATCTGTAACTAAAGCATGGCTGGTCCCCTCCGTTCTCATTAGGGCCACCATCGTTTCAGCTGCGCATGGCCCGGTTCATGCCAGCATTAGTTTGATGCAAATATATGGGACTGTAGTATGGGGAAGAGTCATCAGGGGAGAGATTGTGAGTAGCTCATGACCAGGCCCTTGCTTCTTAATTATGAGCATGATTGCCTATCTAAAAGCACAACATGACAAGCAGTAGGAAATATATTTATTTAATTGATGTCTGGTTGGTTGGTTGGTTGGCAGCCATTTTGTCCCAGTAGCTTCAAACAGGGTGACCATTTTGTTTCTTGAATGCCCTTGGAGGGCCCCCACATGAAAAGCCTTAGGTTGGGAACCCCGACCTTAGAGGCACGGATAGGAATGGAACTCCCAATTTCTAGTCCAGCTCCACATACCAAAACCACTGAGCTCTTCAGCCAGACTACAACTCCCATAATTCCTCAGCCATCATGGTCATGCTGCTGGGGGAGGTTGGGATATGTAACCCAAAGAGGTCTAAGAGTGTGGAAAGTTGTTTCTAGTCACCTAAGTACTACTAGGTCGGTTAGAGATGAACAAATAGGCTCAGCCTGAAATATATATACACACACTCTAAATTTCCGAAACCTCCTGTCCTTTTGGATAACAAATTCCCAAAATATCCAGTCCCTGGGTTCGCATAGGCAGACCGCCTGTTTACCTCCATCCTGTATAAATTAAGATATTTTTCTTTCCAGTTTTCTGTTCTTGAGTTTTTTATAGCTTATCAAGTCTGTTCCGTTGGGCTAATTTTGGGTTAGAAACAAAAAAAACTACCCTCCAGATTTATTTATTTTATTTTTTAGATGGCTGGACACGCTGGTTACAGATTTAAAACAGTATTTCTCAATCTTGGGGTCTATTTTTTATTTCCAAACTACTTGAAGCAAACAGTCACACACACACACACACACAAATACACTCCCTTAAATTTGAACATCAGTGGACACTTTGCTGGATCAACCAAGAGCCCATCTTGACCATCAACCTCCCCAGAGATTGCTTATCTAGCTTCTTGTTTGCGCTCACAGAACAATCATGCCAAATCTGCGTCTCTGGGCTGATCATAAGACTAGGCCAAATAAGGTGAGCACTTCAGGTGGAAAAATGTCAGGAGGCGAGAGGAAGGTGTTGGAGGAGATCTTCGTGTCCTTGGTTGGCCTTGACTTCTTTTGGCAAACTGGATTCTATTTGGCATGAGTCGCTCTATTGGAAGCAGGGCTGCCAATTTCATCCAAACTTTACATGAACTATCCTTGGTGCTGAACTCAAGCCTGGGAAGGAAAGGCGGGATTCAAGGCTTTGGCTGAAAACTTTAAAGTTCAGAGCATAACCCACAGTGGATCCCTAGTGTGCTGACATGGGACCCGTCAGCCTCCCCAGCTCCCCATCTCAGGTGTGGCGAAGACCTGCCCATGTGTAAAGGTCAAGGTGCCCCTTGCTCAAAAGCCAACCGTATCAGACTCCAGGATGCAGTGCTTGTCTCCGTTTACAGCCAAAGAGCTAGTGCAGATGTTTCCATGGCCATGCGACAAGCATGACAAGATGCTGGAGCGCACGGAATGCTGTTACCTTTTCTGCTGAAGCGATACCTATTTATCAACTTGCAATTTCTTACTTACAACTGCTAGGTTGGCAAGAGCCGGGACAGATGGTGGGAGCTCACCCCATCATGTAGCACTTCTAACTTGTCAAATTCAGCATCTTAACCATTAAGCCACCACAGTCCCTGATGGGGTGGTAGATAAGTCTAATTACTATTGCTAATTGCTATTCTCCATAACTTCAGGAGGGAAAGCTATATACAGTATTAGCAATTGGCTTAAATCCATATGCCTTTAAATTCCCAAGAGGGGCTTTGAACCCTAATATGCCTGGAGAAAAATGGAGGGGGTGGGATCCAGAGTCTTTTGATGCCCAGATCTTTCTTCTTCCTAATATCTAAGGAGTAGAA
Organism: Furcifer pardalis; assembly: GCA_030440675.1. Classification (NCBI taxonomy): domain Eukaryota; kingdom Metazoa; phylum Chordata; class Lepidosauria; order Squamata; family Chamaeleonidae; genus Furcifer; species Furcifer pardalis. The sequence continues at coordinate 16,654,295 of CP126891.1, read as the reverse complement.
ACTGATGATTCCCAGAACAAAAAAAAATTCCCAAAACCTCTTTGTTCTCAACCATCCGCTGAAGAAGAGATTCGACCCTCCCCTTCCCCCACCCCTGGCAACTTCCCTCTGGTCCAAAAAGCCAGAAAGATACAGAAGCCGAGGGAAAGAGAGAGTTACACACCCCCAGACCCAATTTTTCACCCCCGATCCGCCCCTCCCTTTTCCTCTCTCTCTCTTTCCTTTCTTTTCTCCGCCACATCTCCTCCTTGGCTCCATAGATCACTGGATTTATTTATGTTTTTGGAGGGGAGAGGGCGCCCAGGAGATGATGGAGATGATGCCTCCCCCTCCCCTTTGCCTGCGATCCTCCCCCCTCCCGCACCCCACCTTTAGGGGGTCCTCTCCCCGTCTCTCTCCCCGTCACACCTTTGATTCTGGGAGGGGGGAGATGATTAGGAAGGAGGGGGAGATTCTCCTTTCTCCCCCCCCCCCACTCCTACCCTGCCTTCCAAAAGGGGCGATGCCCTCCCCTCCAAAATAATAATAATAATGCGCCCAGAAAAGGAGAAGAGGGGGTTCATTGAAGGGGAGAGGAGGAGAAATGATGCCTCCCTCCTTTCCCTCCTCCCCCCCCCCCCAACATCCTCTGCCAGGGCCGGCCTCGCCTGCTTTGGCAGCCTACCTTCCCCGCCCCGCGCCGCCTCGCTCGCTCGCTCAGTCGCAAGCTCTTTCTTCCCCCCTCCTTTCGCACGCTGCCCACCTGCCCTTCGCAAACGCGTCGGGAGCAGCGCAGCGAGCAGGGTTTCCTCCACCACCAGCTCCCAGCCTCATCGGCGGCCGGATCGGACCCCGGCAGGGCGGCTACACCACCACCACCCAGCCAGTGGCAGGAGGAGCCGGCTGGCAAGGGCGGGCCGGAGGGAGGGGGCCCGATCCTGCCTCCCCCCCCCCCAATAAAAGAGAGGAGTGGGCGAACCTTGCTGCTTAAGAGCCCCGGCGCGCTTGGATCGGCGTCGGTGGGGTGGGGTTGGTGGAGGGGGGGTGTCGTCGGAGAGAAGCGAAGCAGGCGACGCCCGGAGCCCCCCCCCCCACACCGACCCACCCAGCCTGGCGATCCCCGGGCGCGGCGATCGGCGAGAATGAGAGGAGATGCAGGTAACGCGGAATATATATATATATATTTTTGGAGGGGGGTCGGTGATGGGGAGGTGGTGGTGGTTTTGAAAGCCGATTTTTGGGGAGATGAATCTGGGGAGCAGCAGGGGGGTCTGGTTGTGCCCCTCCATCCCTCCCCGATTGGGGGGGGGGGAGATCGGCCAGGTTTCCAGCTTTTTTGGGGGGGGGGAGAGAACCAGAGTCCAATGTGAGGGCTGGATGTGTGGAAGAAATCGGATTCTGCGCCGAGAGGTTCCCCCCCCTCTTCCCACGCCACCCCACTGCCCTTCCGAGGCGAAGTTGTCAAGACCCACCGTGCTGGGTGTTAGAGGTGCCTTTGGCGACGGGGGGGGGTTTGGAAGGAAGGAATAAAGGGAGGGAGGGCAAAAAAGAGGAGGACCCCAGCACTCCTTTGTACCCCTGCTCACGATCGATCTTGATTTGGGGGAGGCGGAGTGGGGTGTTGAATGGGGGACCCTTGGATTTTTGGGGGGTATAGAGGCAGTTATGGGGAGCTCCAAGCTAGATTTTTGGTCTATTGTTGGTGTTGAAGGATGCGCTCCAGGTGTGACAGATGTTTGTGGGTTCAGTTGTGGGGTTGAAGCTGCGAGGGATTGGGTTGGGGGGGTCTTGTGAAGGGAGGGGGCAGGGTCTGCCCTAGACACAACCAGGTCTCCTTCGCCCTCTTGGTGTTCAAAATGTAACCACCACCTCTCCCTCCAAAACCAGCGTTTCCTTCAACCCTCGTTCCCCCCTCTCCTCCGCCCCCCCCCTTGATTTGGCTCCCGACATTGTGAGTATCTCTTACACAGCTTGCCTTGTGTGTTGTGTATGTGGTCCTGGGTTCCCAGGTGGAAGGGGCAGCCCCCCGTCTTTCCATACAACCTAAGCTTGATTCTGGGGAGGGAATGACATTCAGATGTGTTTTTAGTGCCTAGTGTCTTACTAAAACACACACACCTCTGTTTGTGTTTGTGTGTGTGTTAAAAAGGGATGGCTCTGTGTCGGATGCTGGCGTCGTGCTCAAATGCAGGAAGGTCCTTAAATGGGAAATATGTCGCTCTCTGGATGGATGGGTCGTGCAAAGGACCAGGGGTGTGATGTGTTGAATTGTTGTGCTGAATTCCCCAGCCTTTTGTCTCGGGCATTTGTGTGTGTGATCTTCGGCTTTCCCTTCCCATGCGATCAATGTGCTGTCCGGTTGTCCTGTCTTAAGGTCCCCTTATGGTTTGGTTTCTGTGTCTGTTTCTGCCAAGATCCTGGATGGAGACATTTCTGCTTTCCGCAGAGACCAGCCAGCCTTCCCTACAGAGGAGGGTTTTTGTAGGAAAGGGTGGCTGTTTGGGGATGGGGGGGGGGGTATTCTAATGTGGGAATGTGATGGGTCGAGAACCCAAACAATCCATTTCCTTGAAGGCCGGTTCCTAAGTAGCTTCATGGGGAATATTTGTCCTCTCTGCTAGCTGTGTCCTCATTTTGTGTTCCCTTCCATTTTTTTCCAACGCACCCCTCCTCAGCACACACTAACTACTTGACAAACACACCAGGTTGCTTCCCAGGAGCAAGGCATCTGTCTCCGTGCCCCCTCTTTTCCTGGGGGGGGGGGGGTGATGACACAAAATCTGCCTAGGTTGCTTCCCACGTCTCCAATCGGTTCGAGCGACCAGGACATGCGAGATGTCTCTGATTCTTATTCTTATTATTTTATTACATTTCTATGCCACCTATTTGGGCAGTATAGAAATGGGTGTCAAAAGGCCTTGCAGACTTGACAGAACAGATGTGGAAGGGGTAGCCTTCCAGCTGTGGTTGTAGGGCATCTCCAGAGAGATGATGGTAGATACAGCTCAACTGTAGCTGGAAGGCCACATCTGGCCCACTGGAGTGACACTCCATACCCATCCCAACCTTAGTGTAGCTATCACATTGGCACATGGGCCTCTGATCAAAGATGAATCTCAGAAACTGGTGTGGCCAGTGGAGGATCAAGGATCTCTGTCAAGTGAGCTGAGGACAAGGACCTCCATCACAGCAGAGTCCAGTGTGGTCAGGGCAGAAACCAGATTGGTCTCCATATAGCTTAAGCAGGTACCACGTTGTGTGTCATCTGGAAATCATGTGAACACAATGTGCTGGCTTGTGCTGATGGGATCAACAAAACTCCGGTTTCTTGGGTCATTCCTCTCTCTGGTCCTTTGGTTTCTTCATGTTGGAGGTTCAACTTGGGGTCCTCTCCTCCTCATTCTCTTTGATCTTGGGTCATGCATTTCAGCTGAGTAGCTGGTGATTCAAAGCGAATGAAAAGCAGTTCTTGTGTGGTTGATTGCATAGTTCATGGAGACGTTATGTTGGCTGAGCAACTTGAGCTGCTCTACCAGTGTATTAGATATTTGGAGCCTAAAGTAGCTTCTACCCAAGATGTCCTCTCAGGTCATAGAGCAGTGATGGCCAACCATGGCCCTCCAGGTGTTCTTGGACTTCAGTTCCAAGAAGCCCAAGTCAACACTCCTGCTGACCAGGGCTTCTGGAAATTAAAGTTCAAGAACACACCTCGAAGTGCCAAGGTTCGCCGTCACTCTCTTAGAGTATTCTGTGAATCAGGACAGAAACAGTTGTTGCAGTTAGTGCCTGTTTGGAAAATAGAATTCTTTAGCTGCAGAAAGGCATCTAAGTGCTCGTTTCATGTAATTTTTTAAAATTAGCTCATTGTGTTTTATGATTGGGCATTGGGACTTCAGCCCAGAATGTTGCCTTGAACTTCTCATTTACAAAGTTTGAGTAAGATGGAATGAGCAGTTTGTTCATAATGGGGAGCTTCCAAGACTGAATGTGTGGAAACAGGAGACTGGATTATGTAGATGGACTTTGGTTGTACTGTGTCCCAGAGGGTTCTTACAATGTCTATAAAAATGGTCCTCATTCACCCATATCATCCATCCTATTCACAGATAGCAGTGGACTGGTTCTCTTACCTCTGGGTGAAAAATCATTTTTCACGTGCTTTATTATTTATTAAATTTATATACAGTAGCATCTTTCTGTCCAGGAGGGCCCCCATTGTTTAGAGCAGAGTTTTCCAACCTTTGGTTCTTGGACTTCAATTCCCAGAAGCCTAAGTCAGTTCCCCAAAGCACTGATCAGGCAATGGACTGACTTGGGCTTCTGCGAATTGAAGCCCATCCCTGTGGGGCCTGGGCCCCACATTCAGAATCACTGGTCTAGAGCCATCACCCTGGTTTATCCACAACCAGGCCTTTTTCAGCCCACTTGAAGGGTTGCAAATAGGATCCTTAGGATCAGATGAGAGATGGGGGTCTACCTCCGGGTCTTTGTCCCGCTCCTCTTTCCAACATATTGCCTTGTGAGGTATGGCCTTCCGAGACATTCTCTCCAAGTGGGTGACCCATTTTATTTGTTGTCTCTGTATGCAGTTTAAGATCAGTTCTATTCCAATTCTTTCCTTCATAATCTCATTCCTGATTTCATCCTGTCTAGTCACTCCACCAGCCTTCCTCAGACATCTCATTTCCATGATGACTAGCTTCCATTTATGTTTTGTTGCAAGTGTCCATGTTTGGTGCTGGTAACATCAGGTGGGAATGAATATGCTTTGCATGAGGTGTTTCTTTGTGTTCGTTGGTATGGCCTTATGTTGTAAGAGCGGAGTTAACTGTCCCAATATTTAGTTTGCCTTACTACACTGTAGGTTAATCTCTTCATCCATTTTGCTACCTTCAGTCAATGTTGTTCCTAGATATTTGAACTCACCACTTGTTTTACACCTGTTCCCTCTATTTCGATATTTAAAGTATGCTGTTTCCTTCCAATTGCCGTTACCTCAGTCATCTCTTTATGGATTCTCATAGTATTTATCTTGCATTGCAAGCAAAGAGGGGTTTACCTGGTTCCAAAGACCATCTCAATGTTTTCATATAATTGCTCTTAGGTCCAGTAGACAACAAATCTGGACTTCATGATACTGTACTACAAGGTCTGTTTTCAGTAGTGAACAAGGCCTAAAATTTCATCTCCTCTTTGGGTCACAGGAAGCTGAAAAATGCGGAGAGCTAAGCTATGAATCAGACTAGCCTGTGGAGAAGCAGAGATGTTCGGAAAGAAACATCATGGGTGTCGTGAGCTTGGAAACCTTCTTGTTTTGGGCTATGACACCCAAAATAATCTCCCCCACCCCCTTCAATGCTCAAAATAAAACCCTCCAGAAAAGGAATGTTGCCATGTGCTGCTCTTGTTAATGCTCTTGTTAATGTTCATCATACCTATGGCGCTATGATGATTTCAGTGAGGAAGCACGTGTTTCAGCTGCAACAAATGGATTTGAAAGCACACTCCGGATTCTCGGCCCAAATGAATGTGGAGCCATTTTTCAAAAATTTGCCAATTAGCAGCTAAATGAGGAACGGCAAAGTGACAATTGAATGTGGGCTTCAAACGAGCTTTAGACTATTAGTAAATACGTTGGAAGCCTTCCAGCCAGATGTCACATGAGCTGTCCACAGTCAAAATACTACACAGCCGTTGCAAGCTGTCGAGCAAATTGTTTCAGATGTCAGGAGTTTGAGTCCCCACTGGGTCTCTGAGGAGAAGTGCCGGTATATCCCTGGGCAAGCTGCAGACACCCAAGAGCTCCCTCCAGAGGAAGAGGATGGTAGGACACTTCTGTGTCTTCTCTACCCAATACTCTTGGACATGGTCACCTTAAGTCAGAATTGACTTGATGGGCACACTGTAGGTTAATTCTTCATCCATTTTGCTATCTTCAGTCATTTTGCTATCTATCTATCTATCTATCTATCTATCTATCTATCTATCTATCTATCTATCTATCTATCTATCTATCTAATGTTATCCTATCTATCTATCTATCTATCTATCTATCTATCTATCTATCTATCTATCTATCTATCTATCTATCTATCTATCTATCTATCTATCTAATGTTATCCTATCTATCTATCTATCTATCTATCTATCTATCTATCTATCTATCTAATGTTATCCTATCTATCTATCTATCTATCTATCTATCTATCTATCTATCTATCTATCTATCTATCTATCTATCTATCTATCTATCTATCTATCTAATGTTATCCTATCTATCTGTCTATCTATCTATCTATCTAATGTTATCCTATCCATCCATCCATCCATCCATCCATCCATCCATCCATCCATCCATCCATCCATCCAACCATCCATCCATCAAACCAACCAACCAACCAACCAACCAACCAACCAACCAACCAACCAACCATCCATCCATCCATCCATCCATCCATCCATCCACCCTGCAGGTTAATAGTGAAGTGTTTGAGCACATTGGTCACATGCACAACTAAATGACTGAAATGCATCCCAGCACCTCCACAATTAGCTACTATTAGCCCCAACAACTGATATATACTTTATGCAAATGCTGAGAGAATTCCAAGCACAGCTCTTAAATAAAAATGTATTATTCATTTAAATAAAAATATATCTTTTAGACAAACTTATCCATACATAATAAAAAGCATGACTAGACACAAGACAAACAAAATCTAAAGGAATGTTTAACCATGAAGCGTTGGCATCTCGTAATTCATGATTTATGGGAAGCTCCAGTGAGAAAGGAAAGATTTCAAATGACAAAAAAACGGGGAATAAAGAAATACGTCTGTGTAGTAATGTAGTAAAATTTCAGTTATAGCAATAATCACTTTAGGAATTCAATTCTTTGGCCCTTGAGCTTTTTCTAAGTCTAAGCAGCTATGAGTTTCATTTCTGTAAGGAAAAATCTGCATTTAGGACTGAACTGAATGATAGGGAGGGAGGGGAAGAAAGGAAGGAAGACCAGTTAAAGAGGTTAGGCTGAGTGAAGCTGGTCCTTAGATTATCTTGTGTTGTTGTCTTGAGGGGTCTAGGTAGCAATTTAACCACTATACCACGCCAACTCCTAGAGCAGAGATTCTCAACCTGCAGCCCGTGGGCCAGATGTGGCCCATGGCACCATTTCATGTGGCCCACCACCTCCACCACACCAGGAAGTGCCTTGTGGTGGAGGATGGGCAAAATGGCCGTCCAGCTCCTGAAGCTGTCTGAGGGAGAATGACCCGGCCCCCGGCTTAAAAAGGTTGAGAACTGGATCCGGAACCATTTTCCTTTCAGCACGATTGCTGGGTCGTGTTCCTCCACCCCTTAAGCGGGGATCGAAATTAGATTTATCGAAACAACACCCCACCCACCTCACAGCAAACATTTGGGGAGTGAGTAAGACATTTATGACTAGATGCAATGGAAAGATGGAAAGTTTGCCTTGAATGTTAGCGTAGGCAGAAGGGTTGACTTTCGTTGGTTTTTTATCACCACCATCGCACATGTAAGGAGCTAAAACAGCCAAACTTCCTGCTTCCTACGCATGATAATTCTCGGAAAATCCCACTCTGGTTTCTCTCTGACCCCCCCCCCCTCCTTGTTTGATGATAAACGAAATCCCTTAAAAGAGGTAGAAGAAGGTGACTGACTGTATAATCCCAAACCAAAACCTTGACAACCGACATGGTGGGTATCAGCCACAAATCCTTTTTCCAGATTAGGAGGAAAGGGAAATATATCCAATGTTTGAAGCTGGCTTCATGGGGTAACTTCTTTCTTCTATTCCATTTCTCCCGCCGCACGCCAGCTCACAATGAAAACAGAAACAACAATTAGCAAGGATATTGAAACATAACCCTGCATCACACAAAAAAATAAATATTGTCTGCTACTTGGTCTAATCCATGTGTCCTATACTAAATCAAGTGCGCTGAATCCAAATCTGGAGTCCAATTCTGCCTAGGATGTCAGGATCTTAAATTAGCAAATCTCACCCTCTTGGTTAGGTTATTGCGTTGACCAAGGGGTATATTTGCCACAAATGGAGCAAAAATTGTCCGGTTTATTAATACAGCTCTGCCTACTCATCTTTAGCTCAAAACAGACTTACTATGGCCTAGCTGTACTATCCAATAAGATGTTTTCGCACTAGACACCAAACCTTGGTTCATCTTGTCTTATATACCTATTTCTGACCTCAGCTCACTGACTTGCCCAGTCGCTGCTGGAACATGCATGCCACCAGGGGACGTGATTCAGCCGAGGTGGCAGCAGTCCTAGTGTCAGCTGCAACTGTTATAATGTTCCCATGTAAAAATACATTACCCAATACCATTTGAACAGCTATAGCATGCCTATAACTTAAAATCTGTACACGACAGGCAAATTCTGAGTTCACATTTGGAATCAGCACACTCGATATTATGTAAATCACATGTCTTACTCCCAGTTGCAAGATCGTTGTTGTGCAGTGTAATTGAGCAAGGTGTTGTGTTAAAAAGGAGCACCACTTTCAAAGTATTTGAAGGCAGAACAGAAGGAGTGTAATGCCATGAAAGAAAAGGGTTTAAATCCAGCTGTCAGGAACCAGATGTTTTAAAAGAAAGGTGTTTGGGGTCCAGATGGTTTTGGGGTTGACATTTCTCAGAATCTCTTCCGTCCTGGATCTGAACTCGTAGATGTTCAAGGGCAAAACAGCAGAGTTTGTGAAGCCACTCTGCACATGCCTGGTCTTGTATGACTCAGGAGTCTTCTCCGACTCAAATTTGGTTAATACTTGGTGATGACGACGGAATACTAGGGATCTCAAAGTAGGACTAGGAAAAAGCCCAGCCAGAAATCCAGGAAAAACCATACTACCTGCTAGGGTTGTTAACCCAGCTGAGCCAGTGATCTGACTCATTAACCCAAAGAGTGGATTGCACCACAGTAGGTCCATAGAATCGCACTGTTACCTTTCCCACTGAAGTGGTTCCTGTTTATCTACTTGCAAATTCTTGCTTTTGAAGGGCCTAGTGAAGGTAAAGGTCTCCCTTTCTGGACAGCCAACCATGTCAATCTCTAGAGGGTGGTGCTCAATGTGTGTGGAGACATTTCCATGTTCATGTGGCAAGCGTGACTAGGTACCAGAACACATGGAACACCACTACCTTTCCTGCTGAAGTGGTACCTCTTTCTCTACTTCCAATTTCTCACTTTCGAACTGCTAGGTTGACCGGAGCTGGGACAGATGACGGAATCCCACTCCATCATCCAAAACTCGGGGCTCGAACTGCTGACCTACCAACCTTCTGGTCATCAAATTCAGCATCTTAACCACTAAGCCACTGTGGCCCATTCAAAGAGTCTATTCTAGTGCAATTTACTGTGCAGATTTTAGGCCAGTATAAGGTAGATTCCTTCTGGTTGGACAGATCAATGAGGTAGGTATCTGGCTGTGACTTCAGAGTTCGGGAGTTCAGTTCTCCACTGAGTAGCCTAGAAAAGCCATCCTGTGTAGCTTTGGGCAAGCTGCACTGTCCCAGAGCGCTCCCTGCAGAAGGATATGGGGAACCACTTCTGAGTATCCCTTACCAAGAAAACCCTGAAAATGGCCAGTTATACATCAGACTTGATGGCTCACAATTATTACCTAAGAGACCGCGTCACCCTAAGAACATCTGTCCGTCCCACCAGGGCGGATCGGAGGGGCTCTCTTGTTGTACCATCGGCTAGGGAGGCTCACCTCGCTAGCACCAGGAAGAGGGCCTTCTCCGTGTTCGCCCCGGCCCTCTGGAACCTCCTCCCAACTGAGCTGCGCATGCAGACAGAGCTCCTGTCCTTCCGGAAGAGCTTAAAGACCTGGCTGGCAGGACATGTGTGGGGTTCCAGGGATGTGGGATCCCATGTGGGGTGGTTAGTCTAAGGATTTTACCCTTCTGACGACACCCCCAGATACTGTTTTAGTCTATGAATTTTTAAATTTTTTATTGATGTGTTTTAACTTGGGTTGTAAGCCGCCCAGAGTCGGGCTTGCCCGATTGGGGCGGGTTAGCAAGTGTGAAATATAAATAAATAAATAAATAAATATTATAACTATTAAGGCAGATCCCTCCGTTCCTGTGAATCCCAAAGGTTTGCCTCTCCTGGTACCGCCCTGTCTTCTTCCCCCTGTTGCTGATAAAGGAATTCTCTTGTAGAAGGTGTTTTCCTCTTCTCTAATTCTCTGGTACAGATGGCTGTAGCCATGTGCCAATTTCCGATGGAGAATGCGGTAATCAACTCCACAGAAATGCCTATAAATGGAGAAATAACTCAGTAACTGTTTGTAGAGGAAAGAGGAGGCGAAGGTAATACCTCCATGGACTTCAGAGGGGTGGGGACGTTTCATCCCTTTGGGGAGAAGTTTAGAATTACGCCCCGTTGTTTTCTGTTACTCTGAACTTCCTCTCTGCTTCTTAACAGCAAGGGGTGGAAACACTGTCAGAAGCTCCTAACGCAGGGATTCTCAACCTGTGGCTTGTGGGCCAGATGCAGCTCCCGACACCATTTCATGTGGTGGAGGAAGGACAAAATGGCCATCTGGCCCCCAAAGCTGTCTGAGGGAGTGTGACCCACCCCCCGGCTTATAAACGTTGAGAACTCCTGTCCTGTCTTTTCATTGCCAGCCAATCAGTCCCCCAAAATACAGTTTCTTTGATGCACTGACTGTTCTTTGGACATCTGTTCTTTTCTAATTGTGGGGGGTTTTGGGCCCTTGGGCCAAATCCAAATTCCCCAAGTTGCAGTCAGATATTCTTGACTAGGCTTCTACCTACTGCTTTGTTTAAAAGCTGCAATTCCCCTCCTAAGGTTTAGTTAGAGGCAGCATGAGCTTTATTACAGTGGACTTCTCAGTCTTGATGGCCACAATGGCTTAGTGGTTAAGATGCTGAGCTTGACGACTGGAAGGGCGGCCGGTCGGCAGTTCAAGACCTGAGTGCTGGATAATGGAGTCAGCTCCCGTCGTCTGTCCTAACTCCTGCTAGGGTTGAGGTGTGCCAACAATTTAATTAATTTTCCCATATTTTCTTGTATTTTGATTATTGAAACTCACTAGCAGATGCCGCATTTCCCACCCTCGGCTTATACTCGGGTCAATCTATTTTGATGGGACCTGGGCTTTGGGATGTCAATTTGGGGTAATAACCTCCTGAATCCTCAGCTTGGACTACTGACCGGAGCTTTCTGGGAGTTGTAGTCCAAAAGGACAATATTTCCAAACTCTTCTAAGGGTTGGATCTTTAGCATAGGACACTGATGGTGAACCTTTTAGAGTCCAAGTGCCCAAACAGAGGGGCGGGAGGAACTCTGTGCTGGGGGAGGGAGGGAGAGTTCCTATTGGGCTGCTGGGCAGAGGGGTGGGGTGAACTCCATGCTGGTGAGGGAGGAAGCGCTCCCATTGGGCTGCTGGGTGGAGGGGCGGGGAAACTCTGTGCTGGAGGGAAGAAGCACTCCCATTGGGCTGCTGGGCGGAGGGGCGGGCGAACTCTGTGCTGGGGGGAAGAAGCACTATCATTGGACTGCTATGCAGAGGAGCAGGGCAAACTCTGCTGGGGTGGCAGCACGTGTGCCAACCAAAAGGCCTGCTCATGGCACATCATGCCACCCATAGGCTCCCCACCACTGGCATAGGACATCTGTGAGCATGAACTAAAAATAGATTCCCTTTCATAGGGTATGACAGGTCAGAAGCTTCTCAAAGCATTTCAGATCAGATGGTTCCTAATTCCTCCCTTTTGGGGGGTGCCACTAGGACCCCCCCCCCCAACCCACCCCCCAATCTGTTTTTTTCTCCCTTGCCAGCAGCCTCTCTGCTTCTTTATGTAACTGGGGCAAAATTGATTGGACTTTGAAGTCTTTCTGCTTTGCGCTTTCTCCCCCCTCCCCTTCCTGCCCGCCCAAACTCCATTTGATGCCCTGCTGCCAATGGCACGGACCTGCTTGGCTGAAAGCCCCCCTCAGGGGGTCTTTGCAGAGAAGACAAAAAAGCTTGGTTACCTGCTGCTGGTCTCGCCTCCATTTCCCCTGCTCATGTCTGCAGGGGGGCATGGAAAGGCTTTGCAGAGGAGTTCCAGACAGCCTCTGATGCAGGGCCAGCTTCTCTGCAGTCCTTCTTAAAAATCTCTCCTTTTCTTCCTTCCTTCCTTCCTTCCTTCTTCCTTTCTTTTCTCATTGTTTTATTACCTTCCTTTCTTCCTTTAAATTCCTTTTTTTCCTTCTTTGTCTTTCATGTTCCTTTCTTCCTTGTTTTCCACCTTTCATCATCTTAATTTTCCTTCCTTCCCTTTAATTTTCTTCCTCCTTCCTTTTCTCATTGTTTTCTTACCATCCTTTCATCCTTTAACTTTCATTTTATCATTCTTCTTTGTCTTTTTCCTTCCTTGTTTTCTCACATTTTCTCCTTTCTTAACTTTCCTTCTTTTCTACTTCTTTCCTTCTTTTTTCACCTTTCCTCTTCTTTCTTAATTTTCCTTCCTTCCTTTCCTCCTTGTTTTATTACCTTCCTTTCTTCCTTTAACTTACTTTCCTTCCTTCCCTTTTTATTTTCTTTTTCCTTCCTTCCTTCCAGTGGCAACTTGGCAATTCTGCAAAAAACCGCTGGAGCGTGTCAACAATTGAGCACCTTTTTCAATATCTCTCTCACACCTAAGCAACCTTATGAAGACCACCATAAGTTGAAAAAACCCATCACAGTAACTTTTCCAAACCATAGTAAAGGTCAACACGTATCCCAGCTTCTCTAACTGTGATTTGGTATTGTGTGGGAACCACTGGAACTTTGCCTCAGGCAGCAAAATGCCCTGGGTGGAACCTACTGGGTGAAAAGAGAAGACGCAGCACCTGGCTTCTTGCTTTAAAACCACCCCTTTTCTATCAGTTCAATTTTATTGCAGTCATTGAAAATGTTGGCTTTTGTAACATTTGGCAAGATTTGAAGGAATCTAAACATGGTTGCTTAGATCCCCTGTTGATTTGTTTGTTTAGGTAGCTTAATTGCAAAGAAGAAACCCAGATGATCCTACTCTATACCTCCCAGGGAGTAAGACCCCATGTCCTCAGTGAGAGATGTATGTTTTAGTGAAGAGGAGTAACATTAAGATGCACTTGTTATTTCTTTCCGCTGGGAATAGATGAATTAGTCTGATTTCTGATCGGTGCCACTTTACCATGTCTTTGGATATGTATTTATTTTTGAAGTGGGTGCGCTGAAAAAAAAATTGCATTGACCTTTATCGTGTGAGAGAGTCAGTGCATAATTAAGTTCTGGTCAATACTTCCAACGTGGTATTTTTCTTTCTTTGTTCCATGTGTATCCTAACTAGCCTGAATTAAAATAACTAACATTAGCAGCTTAACCACTGATTAGTTATTCCATCTTAATACATGGTGTTTCCATGTGTAAATGAAAAGTCATGTTTGCTTAGCATGCGTGTGCATGATGTTATATCTTAGACCAGGGCTTTCCAACTTAATGCCCAAAGGCCAAATCCGGCCCACACACCATTTTGTGTGGCCCCCACTCCTCTAAGAGCATCCAAGAAACAAAATGGCCATCCCTTTGAAGCTGTTGGGGTGACATGGCTGCCCCCATCGTGCAGGCAGGGCAAAATGGCTGTCCGGGAGGTTAAGATCTTCAGCCATCTCCTCCCTTAATGTTCTTCCCTGTCCAGTGAGCTCCTTCCTCCACCTTCTAATTTGGTTTTGCTCTTGTGTACCCTCAAGAATGTTTGTTCTTGCCATAAAGCTCTTCCTGGATCTGAGCCAGCGGACTTGCTACAGAACATGGCTATCTCTAGGGTGTGATCTGCCTATAAGACATGATGTAAACTAGAACCAGGTGTTATGTGTCAGGCTGTTCTTATCTTGAGTTTGCTGTGAGACTACATCCACAATATGTATCTCCTCTATCAGAAATGTTTATCTCCATTACTGATGATGTTGCATGTACAGTGTTTCCCCCCCTTCTTCCACTGTCTCTGTGATGCATTTTCTGTTCTGATATCTCTGCTTAAAACCACATGGCATTATCGGAAAGGTCAATGGTATCTACGTTAGTTTTGACCACATTAGTTCATTGCTTTTGAAACTATTCTCTATTAAATCTCTGAATATTCTCTTCTAAGTAGTACCTTTCAGGCTGCCAGGGATGTTTGATTACATTCAAATTGGCATATTGTTAGCCTTTGATTTCACTTAGTACCATGTTATGGGAAATTGCGACAACTCTTTTTCTGCCTTCCGATAGCAGCCAGACCAGTTGAAGTTCCCAGGGCATCTAAAGGACTCACAGAGTTTATTGATATGCTTTTCATTTGATTTTTGAGATCTTTTTCCCTTTTAATGAGCATAATAGTGATGGTAGCCAGAATAAATGTTGTACAAACATTAGAACCGGAGTTCTCAACCTTTTAAAGCCAGGGGCCGGGTCATGCTCCCTCAGATAGCTTTGTGGGCTGGGTGGCCATTTTGCCCTTCCTCCACCACATGGCACTTCCTGGTGTGGTAGAGGCGGTGGCAGCCCGCATCCTGCCCACAGGACACAAGTTGAGAATCCCTGCATTAGGGGGAGGGAGGAAGTGCTCCCATTGGGCTGCTGGGCAGAGGGGTGGGGCAAACTCTGTGCTGGGGGAGGGAGGAAGTGCTCCCATTGGGCTGCTGGGCAGAGGGGCAGGGCAAACTCTGTGCTGGGGCAGGAGGAAGTGCTCCCATTGGGCTGCTGGGCAGAGGGGTGGGGCAAACTCTGTGCTGGGGGAGGGAGGAAGCACTCCCATTGGGCTACTGGGCAGAGGGATGGAGCAAACTCTGTGCTGTGGTGATGGCTGGATTTGCCCACAAAGAGGGCTCAGAGTTTCACCTCTGTCACACATGCCATAAGTTTGCCACCACTGCACTGTCACCACTAATTCGAAGTCATCATCTCCTTTGTTCTGAACCAAAGTCACCGAATCCCTCCACTTTATTTGCTGCGACTTCAGCCAAAGTAGAATTCTGTCAAGGAAGACTTAAGATCCTGCAGGAAGCAATGGGCAAGAGAGTAGAAAGTAATGGCATTTTAGAAGCTTAATACTACTTCTGCCAAGAGCTTAGCTGGCAAAAATATCCTTGTTGCCTTGGAAATACCCCAAGATAGGTGGAGACAAATTCATGCCACTGTCTTTTCCAGCTATGGGATTTACTAATGCTCGTGTAGCATTTGTGGTTAAGATGCTGAACTTGGCGACTGGAAGGTCTGCCAGTCAGCAGTTTGGGACCTGAGTACTACATGACAGGGTGAGCTCCCGTCGTTGATGTCCCAGCTCCTGCCAACCTAGCAGTTTGAAAGTACTAAAATTGCAAGTAGATAAATAGGTAGCACTTTGGTGAGAAGGTAATAGGAAAGGTAAACACCATTCTGTGCATTCTCATGTCAAGTCCTGCCGTGTCCATGGAAATGTCTACAGACACAATGTCTTTGGCTATAAATAGAGATGAGCACTGAACCCTAGAGTCGGATACAATTGGCGTTCGAGCAAGGGCGACATTTACCTTTACTAGCAATCTTTATTTTATTTATTTATTTATTTATTCATTCATTCATTCATTCTTTTATTTCCTTTG
Organism: Furcifer pardalis; assembly: GCA_030440675.1. Lineage (NCBI taxonomy): Eukaryota > Metazoa > Chordata > Lepidosauria > Squamata > Chamaeleonidae > Furcifer > Furcifer pardalis. The sequence continues at coordinate 16,638,665 of CP126891.1, read as the reverse complement.
TACCCCGCCCTCCTCCGAAGACTCAGGGAGGCTTTACAACCAAAAACAATTAAAACACATACCTGCACATAAGTAATAGATCAGTGGTAAGTCGCATTTTAGGTTGGTATTCCTTCATCTTTGAATGTTTTGACTATTTTCTCAGGTGCAGACAACCCCCCGCCCATCTCTACCCAACAAAATCCATCCGAATCCCTCCGTATTAAAAAAGGAGATGCTGAAAGATCTCTCATCAGAATAAGGACAGGAAAATAGACCCTTTTCATTTCCTCCTGCTTCACCATTTACACACCTCAAGAGCTTAATACTCCATGTTCTGAACAAGTGGTTGGAGAATTTTAGTACAGTAATTTGTTGGAGAACTAATTGGGATGGATAAATTTTACCTATTTATCTACTTGCAATTTCTTGCTTTCGAACGGCTAGGTTGGCTAAAGGAAGCTGAAATGTAGGCCAAGCCTGGAGCTGGGGGAGACGACGGGCGCTCGTTCCATTGCACAGTACTTGGGTCTCGAACTACTGAACTGCCAGCCTTCCAGTCGTCAAGCTCGGCATCTTAGCTGCTTAGCCACCGTGGCCCCTGCCGTAACTATAGAGGGATTCATTCTCAAAAACTGATGGATTAAGCCAGGCATTCTAAACCTATGGCCCACAGGCCAAACCCGGCCCTGACACCAATTCATCCGGCCCCCAACACCTTCGCCAGTCCCGGAAGTGGAATTAACATGCATTCTGCGCATGTGTGGTTTTCATCTTCAGGGCAAGTGGCACACCAAGAAAAGTATCACTTTCTATGTATGGTAGCATCTGGCTCGGTGGGTTAAAGCACTGTGCTTGGAGACTGTAAGGGCGCAGTTCGATTCCCTGAGAGTTGCACGATAGGGGACATAAAAGGAGCCTATTTGGGCATTCCCTACAAAAATTATTTCAACCCAGAGTAATCTCTGACACGAAAACACACAATCTTCTTTTGGTTTCCCTTAACCACTTCTTAGTTTTTATATCAAAGGTGGCTTCTCTTGTCCTCGAGGGCCACCGAAGCTTCTGAGGAGCTATCTTGAAGAAAGAAAGTTCATTGAGGACCACCCGATGATGGTGACACCGAAGTTGAGTCCCCAGTGGTTCCAACCAAGGAGCGTCTTCTGCTTCCTTCGCCCCTTCCGGCTATTAACCTTGCCCCAGAACGAACCAAGGAGAGGAGGGGAAATGTGCTGAAAACTTTGTTGAAGAAAGCAGGTTGAGAAGAACAGAGGAAATGAACAGCAAAAGAGTCTCTAACAGATACGTGACGGAGGGGAAAGAAAGAGCAAACATCTTGGGGAAGGTCTTCCATTCACATGAAAGAAGAAAGGGCTATTCTTGTCATGTTCTACCTTTCAACCAATATAACTCTTCACCAGATGGCTCCAGATTTCTCGTGACTCAGAATAAGAAGTCCTCACCTGTTCCATCCTTTTCTTGTCAGTTTAGGTACATTTTTAATATGGTTTTCATGTGCCTTTCAAACTGTTCTGCTTAAGAACATAAGTACGCAGGAAGAGCCATGCTAGACAAGACCCAGGTCAGCAGAGTCTGTTGCCTAAGATTTCAGGAGAAAGATCTTGAGATGAAGAGGGACCCATGTTGTGTCACCAAAACAGGAGTTGGAAGCAGGAGATTCTCCCCCAATGCTTTGAGCCTCTGTTGCCACACCTTGTAGAGTAAGAGGTGTCGTGAATTCTGATGCTCATGAGTTCTCCACTGTTTGTCCATGGCACAATTTCATGCACCCCCACCCCTCTAAGGGCAATTTGAAAAACAACATGGTCACCCCTATGAAGCTATTGGGACAAAATGGCCATCCCATCATGTAGGCAGGGGGAAATGGCCATCTGGCCCTCAAAGCTAAGAGAGCACAACCTGGCCCCCCGGCTTGAAAAGGCCGGGAACCCCTGATTTAGACATTTCATGTTGTTTTTTTATCTTTCCTTCTTTTGCACAAATTCTAATCTGTCTAAAGAAGTTCTCCAAAATCTGCTTGCGAGGGCTCAGAATGGATCTGCTCAGCAGCTTGTGTTCAGCAAGATCGGTAAGCCCTCTGCTTTCAAACTGCAGAGCTACGGTATTAAAATATTATATGAGTTTTATATGATTAGAATCATAATGATGGAGACAGAAAGAGAACTTTTGCACCGTAGTGGGAGTTAAGAGGAGACTGCGGTGGCTTAGTGGTTAAGACGCTGAAATTGATGACTGGAAGGTCGGCAAGCCAGCAGTTCGAGACCCAAATGAGGCACGATGGAGTGAGCTCCCAGCTCCTGCCAACCTAGCAATTCAAAAACAAGCAGTTGCAAGTAGATAAAGAGGTACCCCTTTGGTGGCAAAGGTAACAGCGTTCCATGTGCTCTGGCATCTAGCTCACTCGGTCACACCGCAGTTGGGTCATCAAGCTCAGTGTCTTAACTACTAAGGCAACTCTCAGGGTGGAGACCCTTAACAGTGAAGGACCTCCTAATCTGGATCGAATTCCTGTAGAAGAGTCACTCCATCAGGTAACCAAGTCCAGGATAATGTAAAGCCACTTCTAAGTGGTAGAGTAGTAAGACAATGGAACCAATGAACTTGGGAGGTTGAGAGTACTCGCAGAATTGGAATTGCTCAAGGGAAAATTAGACCACCATCTAGCCAATATAGTTTCACTTGGATTCCTGCATTGAGCAGAACGCTGGATTTGATGGCCTTAGAAGCACCTTCTAGCTCAATGTTGTCCAACCTTTGGTTTTTGGACTGAAACTCCCAGAAGCCTCAGTCAATTCCCTAAAGCACTGATTAGCTAATTCCAATGGGAATTGAAATCCAAAAACCAAAGGTTGAGTAACACTGTTCTTGCTCCTTTATTCTATGTTTCCACAATTCCTTTGTTCCTGAGGATCCCAGCCAACAGGAAGGGGACACAGAAAGCGCCTCCTTGAAGATTGTGGTATTTTTGGACCACAATCAGGCATACCCTGATAACGGCAACGTTGTGTTGTCAGCTAATCTTTCTTAGCCTGGGTCAGGCGAAAGGAACTGCAGAATGAACTCACCTAAAGGTGCCTTCATTTCGGCAGTTTCATGTCTGGCCTAGATATGGAAGAAGAAGGAGAAGGTGGATACTGTATATAACAATGATGGTGAACCTTGGCACTCCAGGTGTTCCTGGACTCCAATTCCCAGAAGCCCAAGTCAGCACTCCTGCTGATCAGGGCTTCTGGGAATTGAAGTTCAAGAACAGCTGGAGTGCCAAGGTTAGCCATCGCTGGTATATCTCTCAAATGGCATGGAAGAAGAAAAAAGAAGCCAATGAGAAAATGCTGGAAATTGTACTCAAATGCTCCTACACTATAATAATAATTTAGTGTCAGGAATTATTCTGGGTTGAAAGGATTTTTGTAGAAGGAACTCCGCTGAGGGAACACCCAAATGAGGCTCCTTTCATGTCCCCAAGAGCTGGGACAGAGATGGGCATTCAGTCCATCATGCAGTACCCGGGTCTCCAACTGCTGGCTTGCCAGCCTTCCAGTGAACAAGGCGAGCTTCTTAGTCACGGAGCCCCATTCCTATGCCGTGAACGTGAGAAACCGAGGGCGGGCAAGGCCTTCCTTTTTGGCCGTAGTGTTTTATAAGCTGGCTTGCACCTGCTCGCACGGAGCGACCCCTCACTCCTGTTACACCGCCCAAGATTGCAGTGCAAGGAAGAGCAAGGACACTCGTCTCTGGTTTCAGTCCAAGCCAAAGGAGGAGGAAGAGGGAAGGCAAGGTTCCCAGTGTGTATTTGCGTTCATTCTTCCCCCTCCATAAAGGATCCAATTTGTCAATTCAGCACTTCTCAGCCCTGATCTGATAAGACCAGGGGGAGGTGGGGCAAGAGATTCGTTTCGCAGAGCAGCCGGTGCCAGAGAGAAAGGCAGGGCGAAATTGTGCTAGCAACAGTGGAAAATTGCCAACACGGCCCACGGGGAGTTGAAAAGACCGGCAGAGGTGGAGGTCGCGACTGCTTAGCTTGCCCGGCAAGGCATGGAGTCGGAGAGAAGGGGAGAATAAATAAAAGAATAAATTAATGCCACCCCGAAAAAAAGTCCGTGACCTCAATTTTCTTCCCGAGCTGTTTCTTTATTCTCTCCCTGGCTCTCTTTGCACTTTGGAGGTACATAAAAGAAGTATAGGCTAGAGCGGGAGTTCTCAACCTTTTAAAGACACGGGCCGGGTTACACTCCCTCAGACAACTTTGGGGGCTGGATGGCCATTTTGCCCTTCTTCCACTACATGGCACCTCCTGGCGCAGTGGAGGCGGTGGGGGTCACATGAATTGGTGCCGCGGGCCGCATCCAGCCCACTGGCTGCAGTTTGAGAATCCCTGGGCTAGAGTGAAAAAGAGAGTCATTTCTCAGTTGGGGGTAAATGAGTATCTTACGGCGTTGCTTTTGCATGGCTGGCGAAGTACATGAACAAATCCATACCAGTATTTACTTGGCTCTGCGCTACCTTTTCTACACTAATCTAGAAACCTGGGTTGTTTATCTAGGAGGTGGCAGCTTAGAAGCAGGAAGCAATCACTGGTGGGCAAGAATACCTACTCATGAGTAAACTCGTTTCCTGGCATAGGGTTGGTACGGGTGGATGATCAAAGCAAGGGACAGATTTTGGAGGTGAGATGCTCCTTCTCTTTTTAGCGCCTAAACTGCCTGTAGCCATGATGGCAAACCTTGGCACTCCAGGTGCTCGTGGACTTCAATTCCCAGAAGCCCAAGTCAGCCCTCCTGCTGAGCAGGGCTTTTGGGAATTGAAGTACAAGAACAGCTAGCATGGCAAGGTTCACCATCACCGGCTTATAGGCATATATTTACTACTACTACATCCGGTCGTGTTGACGTTCCCTGTCCAGTCTTCTATTTCTTTTGTTTTATGGAGGAGGATTTCCACTTGCCCAAGGTGGCTCCTGGCAATCAAAAACTTGCCTTGACTATATGTTGACCTCCACCAGCACCCCTAGACAGCTGGCCCTGGCTGTGTGAAAGATGTAAGGAAGAGCAGTGGATGCATCCAGGCAAGCAAACATTAATTGCCTTCTTGACCCGGGTAATTGAATAAATGCTAATAAATGTCAGAAAGGCAGCGGTCTTCTCTTTAGCACTGCTGAGAAATGTGGAGCACCATTCATCAATGACAAGGGCACGATGGATGGCGTCTCAAGCCTTTCTTTGGAAGGATGGAGAGAAGATAGGAGCAAAGGGGAGCTGTGGACCTTTCACCTCTTCGTTCACGCAACAAAATCAGTTCTTTCATAGAGCCTAGTGCAGAGCATCAGGTTGCGGTTCACTTACCTGACCACCCTGAGGACTAGCAGCCTTGATGAAGTCCACAGGGAAGGGTGATGGTCTCCAAGAGGATTTAATCCATCTTGATGGAGGGCAGCAGCTTCATCCATCCTGGCCTGGGGGCTGAGGAGGACTTTGCGTGCCAAAAGGGCTCAGGACCAGAAAGTGACTCTCAGGACTGGATCAGTGGTACTATGGGGGTCACACTGTGATGTGGAAGACAGATGAAAGCAGTGGTGGGCTCCAAAATGTTTACTACATCACTGTGGGCATGGTATGGTGGGCATGGTGAGGGGGAAAGCCCTGCCTTGCACCTGAATTAGGACTACTTTATTTCAAAACTTGGATGGGCGCTGACAGCCAGAATTTCTGCTACCGATTCTGGCGAACCGGTGCAAACCTGCTGATGCCCACCATTGGATGAAAGGCCACAGTGTTATATTCACAGGACAGTCTTCAAGCTGATCACCATGATGATCGCCTATATTCAGAATCAGATATGGCAGAAGAAGAAGAAGATAGTGCTGAGGGACAGATTTAAGATAACTCTTTTTTGCATCCATCCTATATTGTTTAATAGGCCATTTAGAAAGCCTCTTTTAGGGGTGGGGGATAAAGTATCTGTTTTCTCATCTTGCCATTGTGCATACCTTAAAATCTTGGAGCATGTCTTTCCCACAATGGTGGGGGACACTGTTCCCCTTTCTCTCTGCAGTCGTCCTGTTTGACTTTCCTGCAGTTTAATTTAAATATTTATACCCCGCTTTTTTTTAAAATCCAAGGTGAATAATGGTGGAAAACTAAAAGACAACACGATAGAATTAAAATGAATGCAAAGTTTATAAACATTTTTTTAATTGTGTCAGAAGCACAACAGCAATCCAAAGAGCCTCCGTTAAAATATGAATAATACCAACAAATTAAAAACATAACATTATTAATAGAGGTCTCCCTCGCTTGAAAGCCAGTCGTGTCTAACTCTAGGGTGGTGGTGCTCATCTCCATTTAAGCCCAAGAGCCTGCATTTGCAGGCATTTCCATGGTCATGTGGCAGGCATGACTAGATGCCAAAGCACATGGAACGCTGTTACCTTCCCCACCAAAGTGGTACCCATTTATCTACTTGCAATTTCTTGCTTTCAGACTGCTAGTGTTGGCAGGAGCTGGGGCAGAGACAGGCGCTTACTCCACTGCACAGCACTGGGATCTCAAACTACCGACTGATCTATGGCTTTTACCCCACGTCAGGGGCACATTTCAGAAGCACTACTTCACAGGTAAATGGGTACAGCTTTGCAGGCTGAATGTCAGAGATTTGGATTTCTATCCTAACCCCATGCCACGCAGAAGGTTCTGGCCAATAGTTATAAATATCCCTTTGCACTTCTGGGCATTGTAAATTTGCCCTTTAAAGACATTTGGCTTCATCGGCAAGAGATATTTACATAAGGTGCCTCATCTCTATATTTCTCCTCCTTGTAACCTTTTTTTCTCACTCTTTATCATTTCCATTTTTTAAACTCAAAGCGCATCTCTGGTGGCTTAGCACAAAGAGGCCATACCTAGACTTGTACACAACAGAATGAGAAGACCAGATCCTCAGGTGGAAGAACAGCTTGGGCAGCTTCAGCCTATGAGCGGAGAGGTGCATTTGTAAAATCTCTCTTCCGTTAAAATATAAAAGCTCCCAATCAAAGCTCACCCCAAGCAATATTAATAATAATTTGGTGTCAGAAATTATTCTGGGTTGAAAGGATTTTTGTTGTAGGGACTCCACTCAGGGGACGCCCGAATGAGTTCTCCTTTCATGTCACCAAGATCTTTACCCATGGAACTGGTCCCTGTTTATCTACTTGCATTTAATTGCTTTCGAACTGTTACGTTGGCAGGAGCTAGGACAGAGATGGGAACTCAAACTGTCATGGAATACCCAGGTCTCGAACTGCCGACTTGCCACCCTTCCAGCTAACAAGGCAAGCTTCTTAACCACCGCAGCCCACCTCAGACAATATAATGATATATGGGGCAGAAAAGTTCTAGCGTTGTCCTTCCTCTTCCCCGTTGGAAGTGGGACGGAAGTGGACATCTTTTGTGGGAACGTAGGAATTCCCAGAGATTTTATCGGATGGCAAGAAATCTGATTTCCACCCACTCCTGCTTTTTGTTGTCATTGTCTTTCTGCTCCTTTTCTCTCTTTTCCGAAAATTGTATGACATGAGCACCGTTCCGTGGAACATGATATGCAATGGAGAAGACAGTCTCCCCCTGTGGCTGGATAGTCACTTTCTGTTTGTACAAAGGAGGGCTTTTAAGGCCCCAAACAAAGCATGGGGGAGAATTATGTTCAGGGGAGAAATTGTGCCCTCAATTGCCCTTAGATCAGTGGTCCCCAACATGGTGGTCAGACCCCATAGGGCAGGAGTGTCCAAACTTTTTGGGCCACAGGCCAGTCATGTGGTTGAGTGGGCCAGTAACATGGTTCCTCCTGCCTTAAAATATGTCCACAAAATTATTATTATCACCAGTGCCCATCTTGAGTTCTTCCTTTGTGCCCACATGCCTTTGAGAAACATAGGGATTTTCTGAAATTTTATTTTGGTGCTCTAAGACTAAGCAATCCTAGTTTCTCTCCCTTTAGGTCCCCCCAATCTTTGCTTGTCTTTTTGCTTCTTTTCTTCATTTCACATGCCTCTCCGAAGGCTGCTTTATCTCTTTGTGTTCATCGAAATGCAAAGTGTGCAGGCGCTCTCTCTCTCATGCAATTATTGTTATTTTCATAACCACCACCTTAATTGGATTAGTCTCTGATGGGGATTTTTTTGCAGTAGAGCTGCATGTGGAAGTATGCTTGACAATGCCAAGTCTTTTTCAAGATGTTGTTTGGGTCATCTGAGGTATGAAAGCCTTTGAAACCTTCGAGATGGGAGGTTGAGGATTGGATGGGCACCAAAGTTGAGCAGAATATTCCGCACAGCACTAAACTGAGCAATGAGGACACATAATTTTTCTGGTGATTGTCCAGGTACAGAAATTATAAGACTGCTAAGAGCAGGTAGGAGGCTAATGGCAACTCCGATTGTGCAGGTCTGGTGAATCTTCACCAAAGTCTTGTATGGATTTTCAAGAGCTATCCATGGTTCTGAATCTCAGGATTTAGGACCTTGGATAGCTCCTGCAAAATTCAACTAGAACAGTGATAGACAACCTTGGCACTCCAGGTGTTCTTGGACTTCAATTCCCAGAAGCCCAAGTCAACACACCTGCTGATCAGGGCTTCTTAGATGGAAGTTCAAGAACACCTGGAGTGCCAAGGTTGTCCATCACTGTTCTAGTTGAATTTTGCAGGAGCTATCCATGGTCCTAAATCCTGAGATTCAGAACCATGGATAGCTCTTGAAAATCCATACAAGACTTTGGTGAAGATTCACCAGACCTGCACAACTGGAAATGCCATTAGCCTCCTACCTGCTCTTAGCAGTCTTATAATTTCTGTACCTGGACTAGAATCTGGTGGAAATGGAACAATGACTTCCCTGAGCAGAGATGCTCTAAAAGATTTCCCCTGAGCAGAGATGCATGACTAGGGTCCATCCTGCCTTGAAGTGGTGAGCTTTGGAGTCCAGCAGTATTTGAAAGGCCACATGTTTTGACACGTTCTGGGATTAAGTGTGCCTGTTCCATAACTTTGGTAGGTATGTGCTGATTGTCCTGCAGATGTTCTGTCATCTTCTAGTCCAGGGGTCCCCGACCTAACTCCTATGGGCACCATTTCATGTGGTCCCCCCATTGCCTCCACCACACTTGGAAGTGCCATGTGGTGGAGGAAGAGCAAAATGGCCATCTGGCCCCCAATGCTGTCTGAGGGAGCATGACTTGGCTCCTGGCTTAAAAAGGTCGAGAACTCCTGTTCTAGGTACTACAAGTTCACCTGACCAGTGTCACCCAACTATATTAGCCATATTAGGCTGGGTAATGACTAGACCAAGGGTTCCTGACCTTTTCAAGCCAGGGGCCAGGTCACGCTCTTAGTCAGCTTCGAGGGCCGGATGGCCATTTTGCCTGGCCTCCATGATGTTGACAGCCATATTGTCACAACAGCTTCACAACGAAATGATGCCATGGGCCAGATCTAGGGTTAGGAACCCCTGGACTAGAAAATCCAGCCTGCCTACTACAATACCAGCAAATAAATCTAAGCCCCAGAAAGGTTTTGAATAGCTTGGAAACATTTGCATTAACAGGTTTTGGAAAGGGGCATCAGGAGAATGGTCTCAAATGAAAGAGATGCGCAACAGACCCAAAGTCACTCGGGTCGGTGGTCTGACTCTGTAAATTAAAGCAACCAGGACAAAAGTTATTGGATTGTATTCCTTTAAAAATAATAAGGTGTTCATATCAAAAGACTTACATGCAGACCACGTCCAGATCTGTTCTGCGGAGTGCCGGCCGTACAGTATATATTCTTGTTTAACATTCTGAGCTGGAGACAAATAGCTCAGAAAATAACTCTCGATCCATAACCCAGCTGACTGCTTATGAGACAAATTCCCATGCAACGCCATGTCCCTGTAACTTTCAGCTTCATCACTGGCTAGATCCCCATATGTCGGCAGACCTTGGCGAAATAACTTTCATGAACCGAGAGTCCCAGCCTCTCTCAGCTACGCGAACGGTGGTTTCTGTGAACTACAGTCCAAAGACGTAACTCAATAAATGTCTAGTTGTGGGGCAGAGGTAGAATTTGTGGAGGATCGGCTTTTAATTTGTTTTATTTAGGCCCCCACCGCGGTATTCGCTGCCTGGTTTCATTTTTCATGAAAGGAAATCACTTCTCACTCAAAGCAAAACAAAGCAGATCAACAGATGAATCTTAACCATGTGTGAAAGATGGAATTGATCACGGAGTTCTTTGTTCATTGGGTTCACAAAGATCTCCCATTGCATCCACAATGCCATCCATCCACCTCATCCTCTTCCACCTCCTTCTCCTTTTGCCTTCATTCTTTCCTAGCATCAAGGCCTTCTCAAGTGAGTCCTCTCTTCTCATTTGGTGGCCACAGTACTTGAGCTTCAGCTTCAATATTTGTCCTTCCAAGGAGCAGTCAGGGTGGATAGGCAATACATTTGGCTTTACCCAATCGTCTGATATTTACTTCCAGAAATGATGAAAGGAATTTATGAGATTTTCTCCCTCAGGGGGTCCAAAGAATTTGGTTCGCTTTGGGCACCCTGCAGCTAAACTGGGGGCGGAGAGCGGTCGGGGCACAAGATCTTGCTTTGCCTCAGACAGCAAAATCCCTTGAACTGCCCCTCCATTTCATGATGGCCCTTACCTCCATTTTGTTGCACAGTTGTCTGTTTTCTGCCATACAGAGGACAAGAAAAGGCAAGGGGTGGCCAGGAATGGTTTGCTTTGATCTAATCTGCTCTACCGTTGAATGAAGCAATAACCGTGAATGCAGGAAATGCCATAAATAATGTAAAAACAAATAAGCATAAAAGATAGGAGGAGCGGTATGTGTGTGTGTGTTGATATTCATACGGGTGTAAAATCAGCCTAGAGACAGGAAACTGAAATGATGGCGCTTGGCTTTATCTTTCTATTTATTTGTCTCTTTATTTCTCTCTTTATTTCTCTCTTTATTTCTCTCTCTCTCTTTCTTTCTTTCTTTCTCCATCCTTTTCTCTTGATGTTCCTGCAGCCATATTTTTATTTGTCTGTTATTAGATGAAACGTGACCGTAATGAGTGAGAGCAGTCTGGCTGTAGCAAAATTGTATTGAGTATTGGAAATCCTTATTTCTAATTAATTCCTAATATCGATCTGCATAAGAACAACCAGGCCTTTGACTTTCACCTTGTTCTGAGTAAGCAATCTCTGTGCTGGGAACAAGGTGATAAGAAAACAGGGGGAAATACGTAGCTGGGTGACTGTAAGGCCAAGATCGACTGTACACATTTTGCACTGTCTAGGATTCAGTTCAGTTGATTACTCAGCTGACCGTATTAAGTTACTTTCTGGTCCTGGGCCCTTTGGGCATGCAAAATCCTCCTCGGCCGCAGGCCAGGATGGATGAAGCTGATGCCGTCCATCAAAATGGATTCAAGTGGGATTCAATCCACTTGGGGACCCTCACCCTTCCCCTGTGGACTTCGCCACCCAAGGCCGTTAGTCCTCTGGGTGGTCAGGTTAGTTAACTACTGCTGGACAATAGGTGTTGAGTCGCTGGCAGTAGCATCTACTCTATTACCATAGCAGGATAACCTGGCCAGACTAGCAAATCTTGCTCTGGTCAGTGCAATTCTATGATACGGAGTCAGGCATTTTTCAATTTGAAGGTGTTTTTGCCTAGGAAAACCCTTGTCCAGTGTGTCTCTCCATTTTCTACCTGTCTGAGGAACGGCTTTCCTTCTTCTCTATATAAGCCTGGGGTTCCTAACCTTTTCAAGCCAGGAGCCGGGTCACACTTTCTCAGTCAGCTTCGAGGGCTGGAGGGCCATTTTGCCCTGCCTGCATGATGGGGGTGGTCATTTTGTCCCAACAGCTTCAAAGGGGGCAACCGTTTTGTTTCTCAAATGCCCTTGGAGGGTGAGGGACCACATGAAATGGTGCCATGGGCCGGATCCAGCCCACGGGCCTTAGGTTGAGAACTCCGGGTCTAGGAAAACCCTGTCCGACGTGTCTCTCCATTTTCTACCTGTCTGAGGAGTGGCTTTGTTTCTTCTGTATGTAAGCTATGTGAGTTCTGAGATAAAGAAGGCATTGATTTGCAACCTGGTCCCTATGTTTCTCAATTCTGCAGATTGTGCAGGTGTGGGTGTGCTTCCCCAGCCCTTCCTTCAGGTAAATTGGAACGGGAGCCTGCCAGGCGATGAGATGGTGACCAATATGGCCACCAGGGAGAAAGCCCCTTAGGAGAGGGGAAAATATTGTGAAAGAAACCTTTCTTTCTACTTCTTCATTCCTCCCTTCCTTGTTTCTTCGGCTATGACGGTGTCACCTTCAGGACCGTGGTTCCAAATGGTTGCCTTGTTTTGCCGGCCCATTTATTTCCCTAGCAGAGCAATCGCAAAGTCGGCATGGGTCCTTGGAAGGCTGCGGTTAGAGCGAGCGTGCAGATGTTCCAGCAGGCCAACTTCACCTTCGGATACAATAAAGAAATGTGGGCTTTGTGGAAACGATAGACAGGTCGCTCCTGCTTCGATCACAAACGACACACAAAGGAATTGTGTCCCTGGGTATGCTTTTGGTGCCTGTTCTTTTTGCTGACAGTCCCATTCCTCTCTCCCCAAGCATGCCTTTCGCTCCAGTAAGTTTGACCACCAGAGCCACGAGTCGAAAGCTCAAAATTTCAAATTTTCTGAGAGAAGAGCCAGTCACCCCAGCCTTAGTGATTCAATTAGGTAAAAGTAAAGGTCACCAGGCATGGGCTGGGCCACCGGGACAGGGCGATTCATCCCGGTGCGCCCTCACCTCTGGCACCCTAGGGTGCAAATAATAATTTTATTATTATTTTATCCACCTGGCGCACTGCACTTTAGATTGAGCCATTGCTCCAAGCTTCCAGCAAATTACCGACTGAAATGACGATTCCCCCAAGAATAGAAAGCAGAACAATTTTTTTTTTAAAAAAATGTAATCCTAACAAGTTACTTAGGGGACCTTGTAATTAGAGCAGTACTTAATTATTGCTCAGAAGTTTGCTTGCACTTCGACAGCTGAATTGCTTTGGTTAGGTCGAACTCCTCGGAATAGACTTGGATTCTAGAAGATTGAGGAGGATGAACAAAAACCTTGTGCTTAAGAAATCATGTTTGTTGGACTGCAAGTCCCAGAACCCACAAACACAGACAGAATTGTTTCTAGCCTGTTAGCCTTGGGAGCTGCGAACCCAAGAAGGAAGTTTTTTTAAGGCCACTTTGCTTGCACCATTTGCTTTGGAAGCCCTCCTTGCAAATGGCTGAGACAAGGGAGAAGGCGTTGTGAAAACCCACAAGCCGTTCTCATGCCAATTAACAACTCTAACAGTTGAGACATATTCCCTGATATTCAGCCTATACCTGCATTCCTTTAGTTCAGGGGTTATCAGCCCACAGCCCGAGGGTCCGCAACACCATCTCATGTGGTACCACCTCCATCACACCGGGAAGTGCCATGTGTGGCAGGCAGGGGAAAATGGCCGTCCAGCCCCCGAAGCTGTTTGAGGGAGCATGACTCGGCCCTTGGCTAGAAAATGTTGAGAATCCCTGCTTCAGTTTGAGCCCATTATTATGTGTTCTGCACTCTGAGGAAATCGAGAACAGATCCTTCCCCTCCTCTTTACGATTACCTTTAAGGTTTTTGAAAAGTCCTATCATATCCCTTCTCAGTGTCCTTTCCTCAAGGTTAAACGTGCCCAGTTCCATCAGTCTTTCCTCATAGGGCTTGGTGTCCAGTCCTCTGACCATCCTTCTCACCCTCCTCTGAACCTGCTCCGGTTTATTAATGTCCTTTTTAAACCAAGGTGTCAAGGAACTCGAGATGTGGCCTGACTAGTGCTGAACATAGAAGGACGGGTACCTCACTGGTTTTGCATTTCTGTTCATGATCTCCTGCTTGTACTGAGATGGCCTATATTACTGATGGTGAACCTTGGCACTCCAGATGTTCTTGAACTTCAATTCTCAGAGTCCCTGATCAGCAGGAGTGCTGACTTGGTCTTCTGGGAATTGATGCCCAAGAAAACCTGGAGTGCCAAGGTTCACCATCACAGGCGTACATAATATAACAAAACATGTGGCACATACACGGAGCCAGAATTTGTTTTGACTGGGTGTCATCAAACTGCCACACAGGTGGCACTAATAAGATACTTGGAGTATCCTCAGTGCAGAGCTGGAGTATCCTTGTGTTGACAGCTTGTTGCTCTCCTGACTCACCAGTGTGTTCTTGCCCTGTAACGTCCTCCGGCGCTTCGTAAATCTGAAACAAGGGTGCTCTTTGAAATGTTCGCAGTACTTAACTTACTTCTGATGCCTAAATATGCTCTCTTTTTTTTACTGCATTAACAACATAAAACGCATCATTTACAATTTAGCACATAAAACTGTGCTGTTTGGCATATTTATGAAATGCTCGGAGTTATTCTTTGCGTGTGAACTCCGATAGAAGATCCATTTAGTTTAATGGAGCTTGCTTCCAGGTAAGCATGCAAATGATTGCAGTGTTCGAAGGATAAATAGCTTCATTTTGTTTTGTTTTTACAAACAGAATTGAGATTATAACTGAGAGTATACGGAGAATATATTCATCAGGTTGCAGCATTGTATAGTACTGGGTCACACTTACCTTATCTGTCTGTCTGTCTGTCTGTCTGTCTGTCTGTCTGTCTATCTATCTATCTATCTATCTATCTATCTATCTATCTATCTATCTATCTATCTATGTCCGTCCACCCGTCCGTCCAAAGCAATCTCATTTAGTTAGCAGCGCAGAATTTGGCTGAAGCTTGGCCCTAGGGTTTTGGACTTCAATTCCCAGAAGCCCAGTGGTGGGTTCAAAAAAAATTTACTACCACACTGTGGGCGTGGTATGGTGGGCATGGCCAGGGGGAAAGCCCTGCATTGCACCCAAATTAGGACTACTTTATTTCTAAAACTTGGTTGGGCAGAGCCAGCCAGAATTTCTGCTACCGGTTCTGGTGAACTGGTGCGGACCAGTTGATGCCCACCACTGCAGAAGCCTCAGTCAATTCCCCAAAGCATTGATCAGCCAATGTACTGACTGAGGTTTCTGGGAATTGAAGCCCAATAATCAAAGGTTGACCAACCCCTGATCTAGTCCGCTACTATCAGCTTTGGCCGGTACTCTGTTGCATTGCTCTGCCAGCCTAGTGGGAATGACATCATTAGCAATGGCTGATTGCTGTTTATTAGAGAGTTCCTACAACAATTTCCAGTTCTACACAACTCCAGTGCAATGAGACAAAACTGTGTCTTCTTCTTCAGCCTCCATATGCACTCCAGATATTGGCTACCATCAGGATGATAGTCTTCCAGTTCTTAACTCCTTGGAACAGTTCTTCCAAGGACAGGCCACGTCAGTTTCTCAGGTTCTGCACCCATGAAATCCGTCTACCTCCAGGGCTTCCTCTCTTCCCAGGGATCTGTCCTTGCAGAGTGAGTTGGAGTATTCTATACTTCATGTTGTTCCTCATGATATAGCCCCCCCCCTTACGTTTTAATTTAAAACAAAGATTCAGCTGTAATTTTTAATTGGTTTTAATTATAGATTTTAAGAACTTTTAAAAAATTTAATCTGCATTGTTCTGATGTTTTATGATGTGTCAAACCACCCTGGGTCGCCTTGGTGAGGAGGGCGGTATAGGTAGGTAGGTGGGTAGGTGGGTAGGTAGGTAGGTAGATGGAGATGGAGATGGAGATGGAGATGGAGATGGAGATGGAGATGGAGATAGAGATAAAAAAGAGTTCTTTCTTCTTTTTTATCAATCCAAAATTTTGCACAATCCTTAATTAGAGGCCATCTACTGCTGCCTTCTGTGGCGGCGGAGCTATGTAACAGGATTTTGACTTCAAATCAGCAACAAATGGTTTTCCAGAGAATCAGACAGGATCCTATCCTTGACTGAGCTAGAGAGCCTTGGTATGGTATGTCGACCTCCCATCCAAGTGCTAACCAAGCTGTACCCTGCTTAGCTTCCAAAATTGGACATGAGTTTTTTGCGATCAGGGTAGCTCAAGGTCGTCGGTTGGAAAACATCCCTCGCCCAGCAGGGACTGGAACCTACATGCATTAGAATCATCTTATGCCGTACCCGTCTCACCTTTCTGACATCTAACAGCTCAGGCGAGGGGGCTGAAGAGAGCCGGAGAGCCGGATTGCCGGCATGCATGCAAAAGAAACGTTCTGAAGAGGCGGCCGCAAAAGGTAAAGTAAGGACTATCATATGAGGAAACCAGCAGCGCCCTTGGTAAACAGAAAAAGTAGGAGCATATGTTGTCATTCTGTCATGGTCGATTATGCTGTCATTGTACGGCAGCAATAATTTGGCCTGTCCAAAATCCCTGCCTAACCATCCCTGTTGCTATGGCACTGTGTTTATTCTGTTGTATCTTGTTCCCAAGAGGCTCCGGTTTTTGGACTAGGAATACATTGCAGGAATCAGGGTAACAAGCTCAGAATCGTCCTTAAGGAGCTTAGCGTCCTAAGGCCATTGCTCACAGACGGTTGGTTAGTTAGTTGTCAGGAGTCATCAGTGTTTTGGGCCAGCCCTATCATTAGACAGAGTGAAGGCAATCACCTCCTGTGACAGATGCCAGGCAACAGCAGGGACAACCCAACCCTGCTTTTGTTCCGAACGCTCCCCCCGGTGATTCTTCTGTCTTGGAGGAGAGCGCTGTGTCCTATGCTATTAAATGGGCCTGTGGTTTTCAGGTATGATGGTTGAAGCTAAGGTTTAACTGGCAGCGCCAATACCCAGAATCATAGAATGACTGAGTTGGAACCAACTTCGAGTCCATCCCCCTCCTCATTGCAGGGATCCAAATCAAAACAGATGCGACAGAGGGTTGTCCAATTCTCTCTTGAGTATTTCCAGTGTTGGAGCGCTCACCATCTCTCCAGGCAGTTGGTTCCACTGTTGTACCGCTCTAACCATGATGACGTTTCCCCTGATATCCAGCCTGTGTCTGGCTTCCTTTAGACTGAGCCCATTATTATGTGTCCTGCACTCCAGGATGATTGAAAACAGATCCTGTACCTTCTCTTTCTGATTATCTTTCAGGCATTTGAAGAGTGCTATCATCATATCCCCTCTTAGTCTCTTTTTCCTCAAGGGTAAACATGCCCGATTCTTTCAGCCTTTCTTCGTAGGGCTTGGTTTCCAGCCCTCTGGCCATCCTTGTTGTCTTCTCTAATTTGTTTGCATCTTTCTTAAAGTGCAGTGCCCAGAATTTGACACTCTAGATGTGGTCGCAAAGGATCGGAATCGACTGAACAACAACAAAGATGTGGTCCAGCTAATGCTGACTAGAGGGGGAATAGTACCGCATGGATTTTGGAGAGTATGCTTGAGTTATGTAGTAACATCTTCTCCTGTGTCTCAGACACCCAAATATCTTGGGGTGGCCATATTAATTTAGAAGGGAGACCATCAGGAAACAATCCGAGAGGACGGAGCTCCCAGGCGAGCTAGCATAATAGATGTTCTCTTGAAAATGTTAGATGATATCTAGACCAAAGATTGCTCTAGTTCAGTGATGGCGAACCTTTTAGAGACCGAGTGCCCAAACTCAACAGGCTGTCATCCGCACCACAGTGGGGCGGGGCAAACTCTGTGCTGGGGAGAGGGAGGAAGCGTTCCCATTGGCTGCTGGGCAGAGGGGCGGGGTGAATTTGGTGCTGGGGTGACTGCCACACATGCCAACAGAGAAAGTTGGGAGTGCCCCCTCTGGCACCTGTGCCATAGGTTCGCCATCACTGAACTAAAGCATCTCTAGGGGAATGGCTGAAAGGATCAGTGGAGGGGTTTGCAAACCAAGCTGTAGAAGGGACAGTAGAATTAGACATGTGGAGCCTGGAGGAGAGAACATAGAGAGGAAACATCTCAATTTGTCTCATAACCAGCCCATGCGTAATAATCGTCACTGACTTTGCTCCTTCACCAAGTGTGAAAGCTGAGCTTTTGTGTGTTAACATCACAATGAGTTTCAGAAGTACCTAATGTGCATTTCAGACTCAGCGTGACCATGGAAACGACCCTGAGCCTTCCTCCCTGAAGTCCAAGGTAGGCAGAGTGGGTGGAAGCCTTGACCTTGAAGCGCTGAGACTTCAAGGAATTCAAAAGAAGATATAGGCATTGACAAAGAACAGTGCTGGATCAGACCAGGGTTCTAGCTAGTCAATCAAGTCCATTAATGCTTTAACACAGGA
Source organism: Furcifer pardalis (assembly GCA_030440675.1). Classification (NCBI taxonomy): domain Eukaryota; kingdom Metazoa; phylum Chordata; class Lepidosauria; order Squamata; family Chamaeleonidae; genus Furcifer; species Furcifer pardalis. The sequence goes on along the minus strand of CP126891.1, from coordinate 16,620,398 downwards.
CCTGTGTGTAATGCCACTATTCATCTCATATTTGTCCAGCAACTGGTACACAGTGGCATGTTCTATGGCTATCCTAACTAGTATACACAGATGGTCCTTTTAAAGCCAGGGATTCTCAACCATTTCATCCCCCCCCCCCTGCCTCCACCACACCCGGAAGTGCCATGTGGTAGTGGAAGGACAAAATGGCCGTCCAGCCCCCAAAGCTGTCTCAGGGAGCATGGCCCCCTCCTCCTCCAGCGTCTTGTGGAAGGATGTTGCAGAGTTGAGCTGTGCCCTACATGAAACCATTCTTTCTCCTTTTGGGGTCTTGGCCTGAAGTCTTGGCACTTTCCCTTCAATTTGATAGCCCAGGAGAAGTCAGGGCGTTTCCCAAACGTTGTGAGAGACCACAAGAGATCTTAGAAACCAAGATTTGTTTATTCAGAATTGTTTTCAGAATCAGTACAAGGCCAGTGATATATTTTTCTCCCCCCCCCCCCCCCGGCCCATGAGAAGATTGTTAGGACCTCTTATGCAGACAAAATGCATTCCTCAGGAGCAAGTGAATCAATGCTTTGTAGTTTTTTGGAATAGTAGCCGTGTTAGTCTGTGGTTCAGGCATATCAGAAAACAAAGTAAAATAAACAAAATAAAATTAAAAAACACTGTAGCACTTTAAAGACTAACTGCTTTATTTTTATTGTTAGCTTTCGTGGATCAGGGACTGCAGTGGCTCAAGCCACTAAGGTGCTGACTGGGAGGCGGAAGGTCAGCAGTTCAATTCCCCCAGGACGGAATGAGCTCCTGTCTCTGTCCCAGTACCTGCCAACCTAGCAGTTTGAAAGCAAGAAATTGCAAGTAGATAAATAGAGACCACTTTGGTGGGAAAGGTAACAGTGTTCTGTGCACACAGGTGTCTAGTCATGCCTGCCACATAACCATGGAAACGTCTGCAGAAGCAGACAGCGCTGGCTCTTCGGCTTAGAAACAGAGATGAGCACTGACCCCTAGAGTCGGATACGACTGGCTTTCGAGCAAGGGAAACCTTTACCTTCGTGGATCAAGTGCTGAAGAAGTGGACTTGATCCACGATAGCTATCAATAAAAAAAAGCAGTTAGTCTTTAAAGTGCTACAGTGTTTTTTTATTTTATCTTTATTTTGTTTTGTTTGTTTTGTTTTGTTTTCTGAATTGTTTTGTAGGTCATGTTTCAAAGTAAGAAAATTGCAAGTAGATAAATAGGGACCACTTCGGCGGGAAAGGTAACAGTGTTCTGTGCACGCAGGTGTCTAGTCATGTCTGCCACATAACCATGGAAAAGTCTGCAGACGCAGACAGCACTGGCTCTTTGGCTGTAAGCAGAAATGAGCACTGAACCCTAGAGTTGGATACGACTGGCTTTCAAGCAAGGGAGACCTTGACTTTTAGTGGTGTCTGTATGACTGTCTGTCAGTCCCATTCACCACTTGCAGCTTCCGTCCCAGGTTTGTGCTTTTCTACCGCACCTTGGCACGTCCAACAGCATCTCTAATCTTGCTACTTTGGCAGCACCCATCTCTGCCGGTGACATATACAGCAATGTTATCAAGATGACTTTAAGACTTCTCCGCGCCGCCAGTCATCCGGCTGCACTTACGACTCTAAGTTAATCAAGCCCTATCAGTGCCGCCTGTCATTGTGAGAGCATTGCAGCCCCATTGGCCAAATGCACCTTCCATGCCCGTGCGTTATCAAAAGAACCCCCGTTATCGCCCGCCACAGTGTCCCGGCGGTCTGAAGTGGGCTAGGTGATAACTGTGGCTTAAGGATGTTGCCTTCAGATGCATCATCAGATAGGATGTGGCGGTGGGTTGAGAACTTGCTCCACCGCGCATTATGGCTGGAACGTTCCCACGCCAGAGCTGATGGAATCAGACTGATGCGACATCAGCCCTTTTGCATAATTAAAATGGCATCCCATTAATTAGGAGGTTATTTTAGGGGATGTGCCATGAGAATGCAAATAGGTCTAGTAGATTCCTCCCCCCCAGCCTGAATTAAACATAACTAACGGAAAATCTGTTTTCGGTAAAATAGATGTTCTTGTTTGCCTATCCGGTGATTTTGACTCTTTCCCCTTGTCTTGTCAACAGCTGGAAACATTATCTTTAGAAGACAAGCCCCAGAATCCTTCACTGGCCATACTAGCTACTAGAGGATTCTGGGATTTGTATGCCAGATAAATAATTTTTCAAAGCTGCATCCTGGCAACATCGCTGCCTCTGTTTCATTTTAAGGGACCTGAGAAATCTGTACATGAGTGCCTGTTGTGGATTTTTTCCCCCTCCCCATTTTTCACCCACCCCAAGGAGACCATTAATAGGAAGTGCAACATTCACTTTATCCCAAATTTCATCTCACATCACTACTCCATTTGCAGGTTTCTTTGAAGGCAAGTTAGATTTTCATTCAAGATTGTCTTTCTCGTTTAACTGAATCTCTTCATTCCTGTGCGTGCCCCCATTCCGTTGCTTTTTACTGATTTTCTTTATTTAAATTTTTGAAAAGGAAGATTAAAGCAAAACATTTCAGCTTCTAACTTCTTCAGTTGTCTTGGTAAAAGTTTATTGTTTCCTGGTCAACAGAACGGAGAGATAAGATCTTCCAAAGCATATGAATGTTTGGGTGTGTGTTGTCTTCTAGGTTTAGGTCAGGGTTTCCTAACCTAAGACCCGTGGGCCAGATCCAGCCCAGGGTACCATTTCATGTACCCTCACCCCTCCAAGGGCATTTGAGAAACAAAATGGCCACCTCCTTTGAAGCTGTTGGGACAAAATGGCCACCCTCGTCGTGCAGGATTGGAAAGCGCTCCTTCTCTGCTACCAGTGGCTTGGTCTGATACTGTATCTGACAAACCAGAGCCAATGTTTGCCTCTCTCTCCCCAGAGACTTTTGGGACCAGGAAGGAAGGAAGGCAGGAACGAACATTAAAGAATGCTTAAATGTCTGCTCTGGTTCTCTTCTGAGATTTCAAAACACATTGCGCATGGGTGAAAAGGCCTCCCAAGACTGCCCTCCAAAGGTCTAAATGAGCTTCTAAATAGCAGCTCTGGATTGCTTTGGAATAATTAACCACCTTGTTGCCATGGAATAATAGAAATAACAGTAATACAGAAGCAATGGAGGGGAACATTTGCCCATGTATGCAGAGCTTTAAAGAGTTCTGTGTGCTGCCTATATATTAACTCTATCTAATGGGCCAACATTATTCCTTCTGTATCATAAAAGCAGCAGTGAAGCCAAGAACGGAACCTCAGCTTTCCTGTACGCAAGGAGATTTTTGGTTCTGTTGTTTATCTGCCTGCTTGATTATATTTGCATGCATTTCAAATAATGCCACATATATGCACCTTTGCGTCCACGGCACCTGTCGTCTGCGCCAGCTCCTGACAACCTAGCAGTTTAAAAGCAAGAAATTGCAAGTAGATAAATAGGTACCCCTGCATTCCGTGCAGTCTGGTGTCTAGTCATGTCTGCTACATGACCATGAAAACGTCTGCAGACACCATCAGTGCTGGCTCTTTGGCGATAAACAGAGATGATCAATGAACCCTAGAATTGGATACGACTGGCTTTTGAGCAAGGGCGACAGTTGTGTAGAAGTGGTGGTTTTGGGCCACAACTCCCCAATGTCCTCACACAGCCGCTCTAGTCCAGATCTACCCATCTGCACAGTTCTCATCCGTCATCCTCCACTTGACCCTTTTCTAAATGGAGAGGACGGGGAATGAGGTTGGAACAATCTGCGTCCAAAACAGTTGGATCGTCTTCCAAGCTGCGCTCCTTTCTCTGTGGCCTTTTGCAACGATCACCTGCCTGTAGAGCTTGGCTTTGACACTTGGCTTTCCGACAGTCAAAGCTTTGAAAAGACACTTCCTTGGCCTCGTGATGCCCAGAATTCCTTGAACCTGAATTTCCCGTGGCGTATTCCACAAATTGCCCTGATCATTAGAGGCCGGTCTCCTTTTGCCGATGCCTGATTCTCCTTCTCCCCCCATAAATAATCGCCATCCACTCGGGCTTCTTTCTCTCTTTGGGGAATCGGTCTCCACTGTTTTGTCTAATAATCTAATTTCAAGCTACTTTCCTCAAGCGATGCCATTTTCTTTGTTCCTCAAGGGAGACGGTAGACCCACAACATTCTTGTCTTGTGTCTTTTGCAAACCAGGGGAAGGAGAGAAGAGAAATACCTTGTTTTCTGAAAACGCTTGATTGAGAGGGAAAATGTTGACCCCACAAGAGTGTTTACAAGACTGCAGTGGCTTAGTGGTTAAGATGCTGAACGTGATGACTGGAAGCTTGGCAGGTCAGCAATTTGAGACTTGATGATGGAGTGAGCTCCCGTCTCTGTCCCATCTCCTGCCAGCCTAGCAGTTCAAAAGCAAGGAATTGCAAGTTGACAAATAGGGACCACTTTGGTGGAAAAGTCAACAGGGTTCCATGCACTCCAGTATTGAGTCATGCCTGCCACATGTCCACAAAAACATCTGCTGACACAGACAGTGCTGGCTCTTTGGCTATAAACAGAGATGAGCACTGAATCTTAGAATCGGATATGACTGGCTTTCCAGAAAAGGCGACCTTTACCTAGAACAATGATAGTGAACCTTGACTGTTCAGGTGCTCTTGGACTTCAATTCCCAGAAGCCCAAGTCAGCACTCCTGCTGATCAGGGCTTCTGGGAATTGAAGTTCAAGAACAGCTGGAGTGCCAAGGTTGGCCATCACTGCACTAGAGACGGAGTTCTCAACTTTTTAAAGCTGGGGTCTGGGTCACGCTCCCTCAGACAGCTTTGGGGGCCAGATGGCCATTTTGCCCTTCCTCCACCACATGGCACTTCCTGGTGTGGTGGAGGCAGTGGGGACCCCACATGAAATGGTGCTGCAGGCCTCATCCAGGCCACAGACCGCAAGTTGAGAATCCCTGGCCTGGAGTTTTGGGAGGGTTCAGAGGCTTTCCTTGCTCTTGTGAATGCGGGGAGCGTTGAGGTTTTCAAAGGTGACAGCCAAGGACTCAACGGTCTCTTTCTTCCTTTTAAGATTGATTCCTCTCCCACCACTGTCCAACCATCTCCTCGCCCCGTCTGTAGGGCTTTGAGCCTCAGCCACGCTCAACTGCCTTCACAATTACCTATCGATCATGTCAAAGAATGGGTTCTTTGTCTCATGGGTCGCTGCTGAGCGTGCGGGAGAGAAGCAGAAGATAATCTTGGCCAAGGTGGAAGGGCAACCGCCGTCTGAGATAGGAAAGAGGAAGGTGACTGGAGGGAGGAAAAAGGTGTTTGGACGGAGAAGGTTATTTGCCACACATCTGAATGTGTCACACTGGAGAAGCAGAGTCTGATAGGAAACAACGCCCAGCCCTCTGGCTGCTTTACAGAAGGGATGCCCGTTTCAAGACCAAGCTACACAACTGGCAGAGTGCATTTAGAAATTCTGCAAATTCCCTCTCTTTTTTTGGTAGCTAACTAGCAAACCTATTGATTGCAAAATTCAGGCTTAGACTAAAGAAAATAGGGAAAACAACTAGGCCAGACAGATATGACCTAGAAAACATTCCTTGGGAATACTCAGTGGAGGTGTGGAACAGATTTAATGGCTTGGACCAGATAGACAGAGTGCCAGAAGAATTATGGACAGAGATGCGGGACATCATGCAGGAGGCAGCAAGGAAAACCATACCAAAAGAAAAGAAGCGTAAGAAAGCTAAGTGGTTGACCGATGAGGCTCTTAAAATAGCAGAGGACAGAAGGAATGCAAAATGCCAAGGAGAAAAGGAAAAATACAATCACTTGAATACAGAATTTCAAAGGAAAGCAAGGAGAGATAAGGAAACCTACCTGAACAAACAGTGCAAAGAAATAGAAGAAAACAATATTAGGGGTAGGACTAGAGATCTTTTCAAAAAAATTGGGGAACTCAAGGGAACATTTAAAGCAAAAATGACCATGATAAAAGACAAAGATGGCAGGGAGTTAGCTGATGCAGAAGAGATTAAGAAAAGATGGAAAGAGTACACAGAGGCACTCTACAAAAAGGACCTCAACACACCTGATAATCACAATGAGGAGAACACTGAACATGAGCCAGACATTCTAGAGAGTGAAGTCAGAAAGGCCCTAAAAAACACTGCAAACAACAAAGCCAGTGGAGTTGATGGTATCCAAGTTGAACTTTTCAAAGCCCTACAAGATGATGGAATCAAATTATTGCACTCTGTATGCCAGCAGATTTGGAAAACAAAACAATGGCCACAGGATTGGAAAAGATCTGTATACGTTCCACTCCCCAAAAAGGGTAATGCTAAAGAATGTTCAAATTATCGAACAATTGCGCTCATCCCTCACGCTAGCAAGGTGATGCTCAAGATAATACAGGATAGACTGCAACAGTATGTGGAGAGAGAATTACCAGAAGTGCAGGCGGGTTTCAGAAGAGGCAGGGGGACTAGAGATCACATCGCCAACATAAGATGGATCATGGAAAAAACAAAGGAATATCAGAAACAAGTCTACTTCTGTTTCATTGATTACACTAAGGCTTTTGATTGTGTTGACCACAACAAGATGTGGCAAGTAATTAAAGAGATGGGAATACCGGAACACCTTATAGGCCTCATGAGAAATCTGTACATGAATCAAGAGGCAACAGTTAGGACAGAAAATGGAATGACGGAGTGGTTTGGAATAGGAAAAGGAGTAAGACAAGGCTGCATTTTGTCACCATGCTTATTCAATTTATACACAGAACACATAATGCGCAATGCAGGGATGGAGGAATCACAATTTGGGATCAAAATTGCTGGAAGAAATATCAACAATTTGAGATATGCAGATGATACCACCCTAATGGCAGAAAGTGAGGAGGACTTAAAGAAGCTCCTGATTAGGTTGAAAGAAGAAAGTGAAAAAGCTGGCTTGAGACTCAATATCAAAAAAACCAAGATAATGGCAACAGGCCCTATCAGTCCCTGGAAAATAGATGGGGAAGAAGTAGAAGCAGTGACAGACTTTACTTTCTTAGGATCAAAGCTCACTGCAGATGGTGATTGCAGCCATGAAATAAAAAGGCGACTGATTCTTGGGAGGCAAGCAATGAGAAACCTGGGGAACATAGTGAAAAGTAGAGACATCACATTGAAAACAAAAATTCGCATAGTCAAAGCAATGGTATTCCCTGTGGCAATGTATGGTTGTGAGAGCTGGACTATTAGGAAAGCTGAACGCAGAAGAATAGACGCCTTTGAGATGTGGTGTTGGAGGAGAGTTTTGAGAGTCCCATGGACAGCGAGGAGAACAAATAGGTCAATCTTAGAAGAAATCATCCCTGACTGCTCATTAGAAGGTCAAATAATAAAGATGAAGCTAAAGTACTTTGGACATCAAATGAGAAGAGAGGATTCACTTGAGAAAGCTTTGATGCTTGGAAGGGTCGAGGGCAAAAGAGGAAGGGGAAGGCCCAGGATGAGATGGCTAGATGGTGTTGTGGAGACGGTGGGCGCAGAGCTGAGCGAGTTGAGGGGGATGGTGGAGGACAGGAGTGCCTGGCGGGCGGTGGTCCATGGGGTCGCAGAGGGTCGGAATCGACTGTGCGACTGAACAACAACAAAACTAGCAACTGCTTGGGAAAGTGGATGGGACAGGAAAGGGTTAGGGAGGTTTTTCATGGCCCAGATCTAGTGTTGTGTCCTTCCCATATATCGATACACACAATGTCTGCTGAAGAAGCATCAAATCACTTAAAGTGCAAACAGAAGCCTAGGGGAAAGAGTTGAAATACTTCTTTTTGGAATGCCAGTTACACAATCTTGATACACACACCCCTTTATTAATATGTTTACCCATATACCCATCATTATATTCTCTCTCTTTCGCTCTCTGTACACACCTATACAGTTTAACAAACTCCACTATATTTTACAGTGAAGCTGTGTTTTCATTTGAATCCTGTTCCTTACGAATTCTCTCTGCTTTGTTTACTTGCTTTGTAAGTAAAACCTTACAGGTTCTTGACTGGTTAAATTACTACCCACATATAATAATAATTTCGTGTCAGACATTATTCTGGGTTGAAAGGATTTTTGCGGAAGAAACTCAGCTCAGGGAACCCCCAAATGAGGCTCCTTTCATGTCCCCAAGAGCTGGGACAGAGACAGGTACTCAATCCGTCATGCAGTACCCAGGTTTCAAACTGCTGGCTCGCCAGCCTTCCGGCTAACAAGGCGAGCTTCTTAACCACTGAGCCACCGCAGCTACCCACAGAGACACAGCGCTAAGCATGCATCAGAATGGGATATCTGAAAATGCACGTACATCTTCCAGACCATGTCTGGCTGAGCCCTGAAACAGAAGGTCTGCTTCATTTGGGCTTCAGGGTTGTTTGTTTAAATTAAATAGACTATTTACTGTTCATTGGGTAATAGAACCCTAGAGTTGGATACGACTGGCTTTTGAGCAAGGAAAACCTTTACATTTACTACCCCATCCCTGTGATAGAACAAGGATGTACCTCCTACTAGAAACTCTGGACTCTCAAACGTTAGGAAATCGAGTGCTTGTGACCTGTTGGCTTTGACTGTAATTCCCATCACTTCTGGCCTTCCAGGTAAGGAATTGCTGGGATCTATCAAGTGGCATGGATTTATATGGGCTAAAATTGTATTCATCCCTATGAAGAGTGGTCACCCAGTGTTTTTGTCCTGTGATCTAGCAAGATCATATGGTCCACCTTGTAGATCTTCATCTGTTGTCAGTGAGAACCACCACAGGCCTGCTCAGATTGAAAGGTCTATGCCAGTGATGGCTAACCTTGGCATGCTAGAGGTGTTCTTGGAATTCAGTTCCCAGAAGCCCTGATCAGAAGGAGTGCCGGCTTGGGCTTCTGGGAATTGAAGTCCAAGAACTCCTGTAGCCTCAAGGTTAGCCATTACTGGTCTATGCATTAGCCCAGGATTCCTCAAACTTGGCTCTCCAGATGTTCTTGGACTTCAATTCCCAGAAGCCCAAGTCAGCACAACTGTCAATCATGGCTTCTGGGAATTGACATCCAAGAACATCTGGGGCACCAAAGTTGACAAACCCTCCTGTGGCTTCTTAAATCAACTCTGTTCCCTTAACCTATCTTCACTGGATTCAGCCTTGAGATCTCACCATCTTTCCTACATTCCCTCTTAAAACCGCAGCGCACAGAACTGGGGAGGAAGGAAGAGAATTCATTTTGGTCGATTTCCTCTTTACTGCATGTGGTGCTTCTTTCTACATAAGTCATCTTTGCTCTTAAACATTCCTGCTGCCCCTCCTTCTCCTTTCCTGCCCAACTACCTTTCTGCTCTTTTCTTTTTTTAACTTGCCCTTTTACATACAGATAAAGATAACACACGTTTTTGTACAGCTGTTCTAACAAAGGTCAGAGCATCACTACAGCGAAAAGTATTTTCTGTGCTTTTTTTGTTTTGTTTCCCTCCCACGATGACCCGTCCTCAGACATTGTATTCTCTGCAAAGGCAAATGCCTGGATAGTTCGGTGAGTTCCGTGCCTGGCTGCAAAGCCAGAAGTCTTCTTCCTTCATCTTTACTTCCTCTTTCACTTCTTCAGATGTTGCGGGAGATACAAGGTTCTTGCTCCGGCACTTCTAGAGGCCTCCACCTACATTATTAGGTGTCAAGACCTTCTCTCCAAATGGGCAAACCACTTGATTTGCTGTCTCTGTATGTAGTTAAAGATTAGTTCTATTCCAGTTCTTTCCCTTATAACCTCATTCCTGATTTCATCCCTTCTAGTCACTCCAGCAGCCTTTCTCAGACTTCTCTTTTCCATGGCTACCTACCTTCGCATATGTTTTATTGTAAGTGACAAAGTTGGGTGCTGGTAACATAAGGTGGGAATGAATATGCTTTGTATGAGGTGTTTCTTTGTACTGGTCGGTATGGCCTTGTGTTGTAATAGCAGAGCTAATTGCCCCAGTATTTTGTTTCCTTTGCTGTGTTGTATATTAATCTCTTAATCCATTTTGCCATCTTCAGTCAATGCTTTTCCTACGTATTCGAACTCTGTCACTTGCTTTACACCTGTTCCCTCTATTTTGATATTTAAAGTACAGTAATACCTCAGATAACATTAGTATTGAATAACACTAAAATCGCATAACATTAAGCAATCTGGGAGGGAGAATTGCATCGGATAACATTAAGATCCTATGGGATGCTTCGGATAACAACCGCTAAAGCCTGTGTGGTTACAATGTATCTCTATGGATCCCATAGGATTTTAACATGCATCGGATAACACTAAAAATCAGATAACACCAAGACTTGTGGAACCAGGTTTTAACGTTATCCGAGGTTTTACTGTACAAGCAAAACCTCGCATAACAAAATTAATCCGTTCCACAAGGTTTTTCGTACAGTGATTTTTTTGTCATACGGATTTCTCATAGGGATGCATTGGATGCAATTTCCCATAGGAATGCATTGAAAACAAAAATCCGTTATACGAAGTGTGATTTCCCATAGGAGTGCATTGGGGAAAAAAATACCAAAAAATTTTCACTATATAAGGCACCATTTTTCTTCCACTTCCTTTCGTTGTACAGTTTTTCTGCTATCAGAGCCCTTTGTTATATGGGATTTTGCTGTATGTTGTTCCCTTCCAACTGCCATTACCTCAGCCTTGCTCAAAGCTACCAAGGCTGGGATACTCAATGGGGATTTGAACCTCCAACTTCTGGGTACTAATTGCCATTAACTCAGTTTTTTCTTGATTGATTCTCAGTTAATGGCAATTAATGCCCAGAAGTTGGAGGTTCAAATCCCCGTTGAATATCCCAGCCTAGGTAGCTTTGAGCAAGCCACGCAGATGCAGGGCATCCTTCAAAGAATGGCCAACCCATCTTGAGGAAAAGTGCAGGGTTTCTCCAAGGCTTGCCTCGGATGACTTGAAAAGAAAACGCCGCGCTCTCCATTTTCCTTTGGGCTGCTGTCATGTCTGAGAGCGCCGATGTAATCATGAAACAATTGGCACATCTAGCGTTGTTGTGGAGAGAGACGTCGCAGAGGTCAGTCTTGTTCTCTCTGTATTGTAAGCAAACAGGATTGTTGAGACCAATTTTCTGGCACTCTACGCTAAAGGAAAACCTAGAATATTTAAAAGACAGAGAGAGAGACGCATACCTCAAGTCCATAGCTAGCGATTTTGGATCTTTCTGTAATCTGAGAAATAAAAGGCAATGATAGGGTCAGAAGTGGTCCCAAATATTTTGCTGCCTGAAGCCAGAACAGCAAATTCTTGTACCCCCTGCATTGATATCAGGCTACGTAGTTCCCTAGACATATTTGCCACCTGCCACAGGAAATTCCCCAAAGGGTACCTCCCCTCCTTTAGCTTCCAAAAGTAAATTCATAAATAACTCAATCCTTGTCGTTCTTTCGGTGACGGGACAAATTAGCTAGCTGAGGAAGTGTACAGTGCTTCACTCTGCCTAATGTTGGAGCCGGCCCTGGTAAGAGCACAGGAAGGAAAGTTCATACTGATGACCACTTGGGTGGGAAAGGTAACAACATTCCATGCACTCTGGTGTCAAGGCATGCCTGCCACATGTCCGTGGAAATGCCTGCATATGAGAAGGGACTGCGGTGGCTTGGTGGTTAAGATGCTGGACTTGATGACTGGAAGGTCAGTAGTTCGAGACCCGGGTATTACACAACGGAGTGAGTGCCGTCTCTTAACTCATTCCAGAGATGTTTTGTCAGGTTTGTTAATTTTTCCTCCTAGCAGAGGGTCTCATCCTCGCTTAAGCAGGTTATGCCCTTGGTACCAGAAATCTGAACCCAGGGATAATTAAGAGCTCAGCCTTTGTAGTCGCGCAGCACAGATGACTTCTGCAAAGACAAAGGAGGAGAAAGACAAATAAAGGGGTACAGTGTGGGTCTTCTATATCCTGAGTTCCACGGATGGTTGATTGCAACTATGGTGAAGGCTGGAGAGCCAGCTCAACCTTGGCCAGAAAGACTTTGAATTTGCCAAATTGGTCCAAGCTCAGGAAGACCTTGGCTGGAATTCCCATCTCCAGAGGGACGTTCAAACTCAATTCGGCATTATTTTTAAATGAGAGAAAGTCTTAGATTTTTGACTTCAGCGATTCAGCCACTGCAGTCTCAATTATCTCATGACCTTCCCTGAAAGCACATGTTCTACATTCATGAACCTCAGTGCGGAATTTGGGAGGGAGAAAATTGGTAGCTTATAGGGTGCATAGCCCCCAAGCTGAAACACGAAGGTCAGATGATGGGGGCCTCACTCACTTGGGTCTCCAACTGCTTACTTGCCAACCTTCTGATCCTCAAGCTCAGCATCAGAACCACTAAGCCACTGTGGCCCCATTCAAATTTCAGATGAAAACCCACAGAGCATTCACCAATGGTAGAAACCCCAGCCTCCATAGCTGGTGGTTGTTGTTTAGTTGCATAGTCAAGTCTGATCCTTTGCGACTCTATGGACCACTGCACGCCAGGCACCCCTGTCCTCCACCACCATCCATGGTTGGAGAAGAGGTTAAATGAGGTCCTGCTCTGGCATGGGAAGAACCAGGTCAACCCAGATATGTCTTGTTGTCCAGCCGCACAGTCAAATCTGACCCATTGTCACCCCATGAACCACTGCATGCCAGGCTCCTCTGTCATCTGCCATTCTCCATAGTCCACCCAGATCTACACCCATTGTGTCAATGATGCCATGGCCATCTCATCCAGATGTTTTGACCACCATCAAATATAGCACAAGAGAATGGCGATACCATTATTGGATCACTAATAAATAAACCAAACATTATGCAAGTTTTCATGATTCAAGATCATTTCTTTAGGCATGTGCTAATTTCTTGTGGGTAGTGTAGGGAAATTATCAATGAGAGCCCCAGATGTTCATGGCAAGATGTTGTGCTACGTTTTGTGAATTGAGGGGAAACAGTAGGATTAATCTCATATTTGTATTCCACAACAAAACATAGGAAACTGGGTATCTGCATATTTCCACCCCATCTCACCTTCGGATACTGTTGGTAAAATCTCCCCACCCACCCACCCCACGGCCCACGGTTGCCTGCTGTTCCTAGCTAGCTTCTCCCTGCTGCAAATCTTTGTGAATCGGGCGGCTGTTTATCCAAACATCTCATTACCAAATGCTTTGAGACATTGCTTTCGGGAGCATCGCTCAATAAATGAAGCATAGTGTAATAAAAGAAAATGGGGATAACGACACTTTCGTCCCTTACAGGGGGATAAATATATTCGGGTATATTAATGACGCCTAACTGATCGGAGGGAAGGAGGGAACACAGACAATAAAGCATCCAGAAAGTATGATAACAGGTCAGGGGAGGGATGGATACATGGAGCTTTGGGAAATGGAGGTTAAGAAGGGAGCCAATAGTCTTCAAGTTTTTTGCATATTGAAAAGAAGATGGGAAGAAAATTGGTCACCCGGCATTGTGGGAGGGAAAGACGGCTACCATTAGGTTTCTAAAATTAGAATAGGAAGGGTCATGAAGCCACTTAATTTCATCCCCTGATGTGATCAAACACCATTCCTACCACCCCTCAACCCGTCCTGTTGCATATTAGGCAAATTCTGTCTTGTAACTCTTGGGATTTGTTTAGTATTGAGCTGGAAAATGGGGCATCATTATTATTATGAACTAGGAAATGCAATTAAAGACAGTTCAGAAGGAAAAGGATCACTAGATGTGGACACAGAAGGTCCCAGGACTTTTTCTTGTTAGCTTGCTTGGATTGTAGAGTAACGCCCATGTAAATATTTAAGTCAGTGTTTTCCTACCTTTGGTTCATGGACTTCAGTTCCCAGAAGCCTCAGTCAGTACATTGGCTGATCAGCACTTTTTGGAATTGACTTAGGCTTCTGGGAGTTGAAGTCCAAGAACCAAAGGTTGGGAACACTGGTCTACGTACAGGGCAGGTAAAGGTCCCTGACATCACCCATTCTGTTGGTTTGTCATTAAATCAGACTTTGAAGTCAACAGTCTGACCAAGAGCAGACACCTTGAAAAAGAGGTGTGGGCTCCCCAGGAAATGATTTATGGCTCCTCTAGGTCTGAGTTCAGTTCTTCCCCCAAACAATCTTTGATGGGACCAGTTATTACCTTCCAAGGGAGAATACCTGAGACAGTCTGAGGCCAAACGCTATGTCAGCCACCACACCCCGATGAGTAGGACTCCAAAATTTCAAGAGTAGACATACAATGGGTAAAGACACTTCTGGGTGGAGGTAACGCCACTATCTCACTTCCCCATCTTCTGAAACTAAGGGGAAGTGGCTGGTGCCTCCCCTTCTTTCCGATGGGTCTTCCATCAACTCAACATCTCAGTAGCTTTCACCCATAGCCATTTACCTCAAAGGAATTTTTCATTGGTGTGTTTGCGTTTAGATGAGGTTTTCTCAACCTTGGGCCTCCAGGTATTCTTGGACTTCAATTCCCAGAAGCCTAAGTCAGCACACCTGCTGATCAGGGGTCCTGGGAATTGAAGTCCAAGAACATCTGGGGTCCCAAGGTTGAGAAACCATCTGAGCCAGTGATGGAAACCCTTGACACGCCAGGTGTTCTTGGACTTCAGTTCCCAGAAGCTCTGATCAGCAGGTGTGCTGACTTGGGCTTCTGGGATTTGAAGTCCAAGAACACCTAGAGGCCCAAGGTTGAGAAACAACATTTTTAAGCCAGGGGACAGGTCACAGTCCCTCAGACAGCTTTGGGTGCTGGATGGCCATTTTGCCCTTCCTCCACCACATGGCACTTCCTGGTGCAGTGGAGATGGTGAGGAGCCACATGAAATGGCACCATGAACAGCATCCAATCCATGGGCCGCTGTTTGAGAATCCCTGGATTGGATTCTTTGGACAAGGCATGGCTGTATTCATTTCATATTTAAAATCCACCAATCACAAGAAATTGGCACAGTTTGGGATGAATCAATGGCAAATGTGGGTCTTCTACTATCGAGTGATCAAACCAGAGTATGTTTGCCTTGCCTCTATTGTCCCGTTATTTATTATCTGTTTGAAGCTCCACGAGATATGTATAAAAAAATTTTTAGCTCCTGGACACATCAAAATAAGGCAGGCTGTTCTTCAATATAATGAGGTGAAGCTGTTTCAATCCTGGCCTCATTAGACTCTTTAGACTGTGTTTTGCTTCACAAGTGATGGCTTTTTGCCTCTTTCTTTCTTCCTAAACATCTCTCTCGGCAAGAGCAAGAGCAGAGTGCATTGAATTCCAACAGGAAATAACAAAGATGATTGTTAGCAAACGAAGGGTAGTGTAGATTTTGCAAGCCGCACTGCCGCTAAATTTTTTAACAATTGACATTGAGGTTGTCGAAAAAGGCTCTGTCGGTAATCTCCTGTACAGATTGTATTCACAATCGTGGACATGTTTCTCGGATGGATTTTTCCTTTTTTCTTCCCCACTTCTAAGATGGTTGTCAGATTGTTCATTCTTTTGTTTTCTCTTGCCGTTCCCTTCCCTGTGTTGTTTTAGGAACAAAGATTAATTGGAAGCCATCAAGGTACCACTTTTTCTGGTTGAACAATTAGTGTCAATGGCACATATAATAAGAACAGAAGGTGTTGAACAGTTTTTTTTTTAAAAAATTGTCACTCCTTCAAGGCATAATCTGGCAAAGAGTCTGCCCTACAACATATAGAGCAGGGGTGCCCAAACTACAGCCGATCCAGTCCCCAATGCCAATTCATCTGGCCCATGAAGACCTCGTCGCTCCTGGGAGCATACAGGCGTGTTTACTTCCACTCACGGGAGCAACAAGGGCTTTGTGGGCCAGATGAATTGGTGTCAGGGCCAGATCCAGCCCCCAGGCCATAGTGACCGACTCCCTGAACTACGTGACCAGCCCATGGCCCAAAAAGTTTGGGCACCCCTGATTTAGAGCCTAAAGCAGTGGTTCCCAATGTGGGGCTCGAGCCCCACAGGGAGAATTCAATTCCCAGAAGCCTAAGTCAGTACATTGGTTGATCATGCCTTGGGGAACTGACTTAGGCTTCTGGGAATTGATGTACAAAAACCAAATATTGGGAAACATTGATCTAGTGCAGTGATGGTGAACTTTGGCGCTCCAGCTGTTGTTGGACTTCATTTCCCAGAAGCCCAAGTCCCTGTGAATATTGGAAATGAATGAATTTACAGGGAATGGGGCTTCTGGGAATTGAAAGTCCAAGAACAGCTGGAGTGCCAAGGTTTGCCATCACTGGTCTAGTGTAACATAGAGTAAACTACCTTCACTATTGATAAGATGTTTGTGCTAACCAGTCCTTTGAACGTTTCCAAAAAGTGTTAGTGATACAATCATCATTCTTCTGTGCTTTATTTCATTTTGTTTCACCCCATAACCAGAAAGGGTGTTCGTATAATTCTGTGGCTTGAATATTGTGCTCCACACACTTGATGACATGCTTTAAGTCCACAAATGAAAGTGGCTAGCTTTAAAGGTACCACTGTGGTCTATGTGATAATCAAAATGCAGGTCAAACTCTACAGTTTTTTATTGTTCAGTCGCACAGTCAATTCTGACCTTTCGTGACCCCATGGACCACTGCACGCCAGGCACCCCTATCCTCCATCATCATCCTCAACCCACCCAGCTCTGTGCCCATTGCGTTTACAATACCATCTAGCCATCTCATTCTCTGCCGCCCTCTTCTTCTTTTGCCCTCGACCATTGCATCTTATATGCCAGCAAATATGGTAATTCAGTATCAATTTATCCAGGGATAAATTGTTGGCCTCCAGATTCTATGGCTACCGTCATCCGTTGCCAGTAAACTGAGACTCATTGTCTCCTAGCAATGCCAGGAGAAAGTAGCTAGAGAAGAACAACTCAGTTTGGTACTGGACTTTTCAGATGGGAGGATCCAACATAATAAACTGTAAATTAATTCTTCATAAACTCCTGATTCATAGAGTTTATGTTTTCTGGCACGGTCAAAGCCTGTCATATCTATGGTTTCACCCGTCACTTTTCGTTGTGGAAACTCCCACAAATATTGGAATATTTACAATAGAGAAGGAAATTTAAGCAGAGGCCATAAATCTCTGCCAAGTGACAGAGGTAAGCATCAATGATGAGAGTAACGTACAGGGGAATATCCAAGTACGATAAATAGTACCTGGGGGTGTGAGAATTAATGTAGAAGATGTCCACAAATCGACATAGTACACCCACCCACAACCGTTCTATGTAACGTGCAGCCAACAGTCGGCAGCAGCTGTCAACAGAATTAACCAACACAAAGGATGAACATGTACATAACAATGGAAATAAACACGGCCAGTGGGGGGTGATGAGTGGAATGCGTACAACCTGCAATATTAATGTAATTCAATCCTTGGTAGCAGCTTTCGTGACATAAAAAATGGAGGCACCAGAAGCCCTGTGATGTAAAATTTTAGCATCCTACTGACAAGATGATGGTGTTGTTTTATGGCCCGGAAAGAAAGGCTGGCTTGACAAAGCCATAAGTTCTCCGAAATAACTTTATATATCAAGCATGAGATTGTCTCTTGGCAGGGCTTAGTTGGGAACTCAACTCTCCTAACTTTGCTTTCCAAACCAACTTGCCTCTTCCCAGGAACAGCAGAGCTTGAGTGGCAAGCCATGGATTGCCCTTGTGCAGTGTTCAGATTGCCTCACTGGTAAGCCTCAGCAAGCATTGAGATCCAGCCAATCAGCATGTAAACCAGAGTAGATCTGGCTAGGACAGTGATGGGCAACGTTGGCACTCCAGGTATTTTGGACTTCAATTCCCAGGAGTCTCTGTGAATC
This sequence comes from Furcifer pardalis, assembly GCA_030440675.1. Classification (NCBI taxonomy): domain Eukaryota; kingdom Metazoa; phylum Chordata; class Lepidosauria; order Squamata; family Chamaeleonidae; genus Furcifer; species Furcifer pardalis. The sequence continues at coordinate 16,602,536 of CP126891.1, read as the reverse complement.
CACACGAATGTGCAGTAAACCCAAAAACACCTAGAGTGCCAAGGTTCGCCATCATGGGGCTAGGAGAACTAATAGGACAGATATGGTAGTATGGTCCAGAATGAGATGGGGTGCAAGGTACTGTGCAACCAAGACTGAAAAATTTGGAAGCATCTTCACATTAGGATATGTTCCTCAGGTCTAGGCTGAGCCTAGAATTTGATAGCAGATGGTGCCGAGTAAAATCAGCTGGTGGAAAGTTGAAGCAGGCTGGTGTTACAGTCTAGAACAGTGTTCCCCAACCTTTGGTTTTTGGACTTCAATTCCCAGAAGCCTAAACCAATTCCCCAAAGCACTGATCAGCCAACGTACTGACTTAGGCTTCTAGGAATTGAAGACCCCTTGTGGGGCCGGGGCCCCACATTGGGAAACACTGGTGTAGATTACATCCTGCAAACACAAAACACTGAAAATCTAGTGGCATTTTTTAATACAATAAACTATCTCAAATTGTATGTTTCAGAGTCAGTAGATGCTCAGCTAGATGTATGGAGTGGGATTATTAGGAAGATATGTTTTGAGCTAGCTACAATGGCAAAACTATCAAAGGGATCTTATTTAGCTCTGAGGTCAGAAACATTTGGCCTTCCAGATATTATGGGTAATAGCTCATATGATGCTCTACCATTGACTGGTTGATCTGAAGCTTTGGGGAGGTGAAATTTGGAACATTATCAGTAGTCCAATCTAGAGTTGACCATTGACTCAAATCCTGGATCCACCATTGACGTTGAGTCAGTGTGTTTATTTCACTTGTGTTCAGGCTGTAAGGGTTTGAATGAGTTCTGCTTTAGCTCATCCAGGAAACATGTAGTTTGTTGATGTTGTTCAGTTGCATAGTCGAGTCCGACCCTTTGTGACCCCATGGACCACTTCAGGCCAGGCACCCCTGTCCTCATCCATCCTCCACAGCCTGCTCAACTCTACACCCATCGCGTCAACAATGCCATCTAACCACCTAATCCTCTGCCGCTCCCTTCTCCTTTTGCCTTCGGTCTTTCCCAGCATCAAGACCTTTTCGAGTGAGTCCTCTCTTCTCAATTGGTGTCCAAAGTACTTTAGCTTCATCTTCAATATTTGTCCTTCCAAGGAACAATCAGGGTTGATTTCCTTCAGGATTGACCTATTTGTTCTCTTTGCTGTCCAGGGGACTCTCAAAATTCTCCTCCAGCACCACATCTCAAAGGTGTCTATTCTTCCTTATGGTCCAGCTCTCACAACCATACATTACTACTGGGAATGTCATTGCTTTGACTATGCAGACTTGTGTTGGCAGGGTGATGTCTCTACTTTTTATTACAATAGGCTTGCATTTTTATTATGATATTTTTATTGTGATAGGCTTGTACAACTTATCAACTATGTATTGGCACAAGTGCATTAAAGAAAAGAAGGGCCATGAATTAGAAGATGCATCCCTAGGGTCAGTATGGCTGGGGATACAGCTTGAAGGAACATCGGTATTTATGGGACCCAGTTTTGATAAGACTGAAGTGGCTTGTCATGAGGTTTTTTCCTCCCCTGCTGTTCCAGTAAAATAGGAGCTCTGCGTTCAAACCATATTTTACCGATCCAAGCTCCCTCCCCAAGGAATTGAACATTATAAGAGCTTAAAATAGGAAGCGGATCTTTTTCTCCTACAAAAAAGAAGATTGGAGGGGAGGTAGGAGAGGAAATCTGGCTTCTGAAAATTTAGCACTTTAACAAAAGCATTTGACAGGTGTTTTCTAGACAGGTTCTGCATTGTATCTCCAAAACCAAGGTTTAAAGCAAGTATTCCCGACCTTTTCAAGCCAGAGGCCAGGTCACCCTCTCTCAGTCAGCTATGAGGACCACATGGCCATTTTGCCCTGCCTGCATGATGGGGGTGGCCATTTTGTCCCAACAGCTTCAAAGTGGGTGGCCATTTTTTCCAAATTCCATGGATGGGTTGGAGGCCAAGTGAAATGTTGCCATGGGCTGAATCTGTCCTGTGGACCTTAAGTTGGGAACTCCTGAACAAAAGGTTGCCAGATAAAGGATGAATATTAGGCAAAACACTCCACAGTTAGAGCAGTACAATAATGGAACCAACGGCCTCGAGAGATGGAGAGGTCTTCAACACTGGAAGCCTTCAAGGCAGATTCGGATTCCTGCATTGAGAAGAGGAGTTGCAGTCGATGGCCTAAAAGGTCCTTTCTAATGATTGCATAAGCTCTAAAATATAGCGTGGTTAAGATGCTGAACTCAATGACTGGAAGGTCAGAGTTCAATTCCCGAGTACTGCAGGACGGAATGAGCTCCCGTCTCTGTCCCAGCTCCTGCCAACCTAGCAGTTTGAAAGCAAGAAATTGCAAGTACATAAATAGGGACCACATTGGTGGGAAGGTAAACAGCATTGTGTGCAGTCCGGTGACAAGGCATGCCTGCCACATGGAAACATCTGCAGATGCAGACAGCACTGGCTCTTTGGCTATAAACAGAGATGAGCACTGAACCCTAGAGTCGGATACGACTGGCTTTTCAGCAAGGACGACCTTTGTCTTTACCTTATACCTTCATTACCTCCAAAAAGAATCACCAAAAAGAATCAGTTATATCCAACTGCATTATCCTTTACTTCTTACTCCATAGCTTCATTCAAGCCACAGCTCAGTTGCCTCTGATATTTCACAGGCGTGTTCTTGAGCGGAGAACCATCTGTGCATTAAGCAGAAGGGGGGGGCAGAATTCCAGACAATACCATTTCAGACTGCAGGATGAAGTTGCATTATTAATTATTTTTTCTAATGCTTTCATCTGCCTCGCATCATGAGTTGACTGTATGTCGTGGTGGTGGGGGGTGGAATCAGGGTGTCATGAAGGTACGGAAAGCATAGCCCTCTTCCAATAGCATCGCTGTGCATGGATCTTGACACCGTACAGCCTGGCAACCTGCCCGCCTCAATCTGTCACAATGGTTCCCCTTTGTCGGAGACACCGAACGGAGGATATTGCAGGAGAGAAAGCGAGGTAGACAGCGGCCTCCATTTCTCAAGCGGGAGCACCGCACGCAGTGTGACAAGTCACTGCTGCTCCCGCAAGCTAAGCCAGAAGCAGATGTCGTTGGCACGTGTTTCACCTCTGAAGCCAGGCCTTCAGAAACAGAGCCAGCTCCCGATACACGAGTGAACGCAGACTCATAGAATCAAAACCACTGAGTTGGAAGGGCCTTTTAAGCCATTGAGTCTAACACCATTGTCAATTCAGGAATCCAAATCAAAGTGGATCTGGCAAATGTTTGCCCAATTCTCTCTTAAAGACGTCCAGTGTTGGAACACTGAAGGGTCCATTGTCCTACTGCTCTAACCGTTAAGATGTTTCTCCTGATATTCAGCCTATTCCTGGCTTCAGCCCATTATTACATATGCTGCACTCTGGGATAATTGAGAACAAGTCCTTCCCTTCCTCTTTAGGACAATCTTTCAAGTATTTGAAGAGTGCTATCATCATCTCCCCCTCTCAGTCATCTTTTCTCAAGGCTAAACATGCCCAGTTCCTTCGGTCTTTCCTCATATGGCTTGTTTTCCAGTCCTTTGAAACTTGGGGGACATAGTTAAAAGCAGAGACATCACCTTGCAAACAAAAGTCCGCATAGTCAAAGCAATGGTATTCCCGGTGGTAATGTACCGTTGTGACAGCTGGACCATTAGAAAGGCTGAGTGCAGAAGAAGAGAGGCCTTTGAAATGGGGTGTTGGAGGAGAGTTTTGAGAGTCCCCTGGACAGCAAGGAGAACAAATAGGTTGATCTTAGAAGAAGTCAACCCTGACTGCTCCTTAGAAGGGCAAATAGTAAAGATGAAGCTAAAGTATTTTGGATATCAAATGAGAAGAGAGGACTCACTTGAGAAAGCCTTGATTCTGAGAAAGTTTGAGGGCAAAAGAAGAAGGGGTGGCAGAAAATGAGATGGCTAGATGGTATTGTAGATGCAATGGGCACAGAGCTGGGCGGGATGAGGGTGGAGGTGCCAGGAGGACAATGGTCCATAGGGTCGCAAAGGGTCGGAATCGACTGTGCAACAAAATAACAAAAATACCTACTTTGATTTGATTGCATCTTTCTTAAAGTGTGGTGCCCAGAATTGGGCACAGTACTCTAGACATGGTCTAACTCGTGCTGAATAGAGGGGAACTAGTACCTCATTGGTTTGGGAAACTAGACTTTTCTTAATGCAGCCTAAAATAGTTTTGGCCTTGTTTTGCATTTCTTGTTACTGCCTGGTTCATGAGCTATAACAGTGATGGCGAACCTTGGCACTCCAGCTGTTCTTGGACTTCAATTGCCCAAAGTCCACGTCAGCACTCGTGCTGATCAGGGCTTCTGGGAATTGAAGTTCAAGTACAGCTGGAGTGCCAAGGTTGGCCATCACTGAACCATGACATTGGCAGCAGTGGTCAGGTCAATGGGTTATGGTAAGGAGGCATCTATGATGAGCCCAAGACTCACCTTGACCCAGGAAAAGATATTAGCAAATTGTTCCTCTCCTCTCAAGGGATTATAGTACAGGTTCCCAACCCATGGGCCAGATCCAGCCTGCAGCTCCGTTTCATGTGTTCCGCACACCCTTCCAAGGGCATTTGAGGAAAAATGACCGCCCCTTTGTAGCTGTTGGGACAAAATGACCACACCCATCCTGCAGGCAGGGCAAAATGGCCATTCAGCCCTCAAAGCTGACTGAGAGACGATGACCCGGCGCCCAGGTTGGAAATTTTGGGAACCCCTGGTTTATAGCAAAGTCTTAGTTATGGTGGTGGATTTTTCTACCCTCCTTATTAGCTGCCTGGGCTGAAGCACGCTTGGTGGTTCAAGGCAGAGGTTTGGGAATCAAGGATCTCTCTTCCAATTTGTTCTTTCAAGTTCAGGAGGAGTTCAACCATGTTTCCACCTGTTTCTAGTTTGATTGGGGTGAGGGGACGGTCAAGCATATCTTTCCTCAAACTTCCCGTCTCTTTGTTCTCCGATACATGCTAAGATTTTACCGCACCTCGAAGGCCTGGCTTTAAAACCCTCCTGATGCCAACAAAAGATCAAGCTCGGAAATTGTTTCAGCCATCAATTCCAGGCCAGTGGCATGCTCGATTTGCGTGATATGATTGAATGCTTCCCCATACCAAAGGTTCAGGGGAAAAGCAAATGCCACAAGGTGTTTCTTGATGCATTAATGCTCTAAGACTCAGCGATGGTGAACCTTGGCACTCCAGGTGTTCTTGAACTTCAGTTCCCAGAAGCCCCGATCAACAAGAGTGCTGACTTGGGCTTCTGGGAATTGAAGTCCAAGAACACCTGGAGTGCCAAGATTCACCATCACAGATCTAAGTGTAGAGCTATGCAGTAGACCACGGCTTCCCAACCTAAGGCCCACAGGCTGGATCCGGTCCCTGGTGCCATTTCAAGTGACCCCACCCCACCTCTCCAAGGGCATTCAAAAACAAAATGGCCACCCCCTCGAAGCTGTTGGGACAAAATGGCCACCTTCATCGTGCAGACGGGGGAAATGGCCATCCGGCCCTCAAAGCTGACTGGTAGAGTGTAACCTGAAAAGGGTTGGAAATCCTACAATAGACTCTTTTTTCTCAGGTCATTTCTCCTTTCTAGGTTTTTATCCCCAGTCCTTGACAAAACATGGGGGGGGGGGTTAAAAATAGCAAAAAGAAGGAGTAAACTAAAATACAAGATGGGTTAAACTTTCACTGGACCCATTTGAAATGTCAACAGACTAGGTAAACTTTCCAGCTGTCCAAATGTCTTTGACCAAGTTGGAATGGTAGGAGGGGGAGAAATGGACAGGGGGAAAGAGGGAGACCAAAAGACTCAAAATATACCAGTAATTGGCTGCAGAAGAACAATTCTGGCAGGAACAATTCAGCCAAATAAACTACAGTTGTACCTCGCCTAAAGAGCATAATGCGTTCCACAGGATTGCTCTTTAAGCGAGTTTGCTCTTTAAGCAAAACACCATTGTACATGACCAATTTTTTTTGGGGGGGGGGATTGCGAACCCCAATTTATTTGTTAACCGAGTTTTTGGTTGGTTTTATTTGTTAAGTGAAGCGAACATTCAGAGAAAATGCTGCTCTTTAAACGAGTTACTCTTTATGTGAGGCACTCTTTATGCAAGGTTTGACTGTACTAGCGCTACAGCATAGATTTAGTTGTAACATTATTGATCTTATGTTTTAATTTTACTGCTCCTTAACCTTGAGCAGAAATGCTCCTTTTAAACACCCTCATTTTAACTTTTGTCTCTTGATATATTTTAAGCACTCTCATTTTAACTTTCGTTCCTTTTTGCTGTTCTGTGCTGGTCTTGGACCATAATAAAGATTTGATTTGACTTGACTGCAGTGGCCATTGGTTTGAAAAAGGGAACTAGGAAGATTACAATAACCCTGATGTTTTTGAGCAGGGGTGACCAAACTACGGCCTGTGAGCCGAATCCGGCCCCCGAGCCGAATCCGGCCCCCAATGCCAATTCATCCGGACCACATCACCCTCACCGCTTCTGGAAGCGGAAGTAAAATGTGCATGTGCTGGTATGTTACATGCCTGTGCATGTGCAGAACGCTGCCATTAATGACCCCACAGATGTTGCAAACCATGTGACCAGCATGCTCAACCACATCACTGGTGCATGGGCCTGAAAAGCTTGGGCACCCCTGTTTTTGATCATGACCATCTCCTGTTTTGAGAGAGGCAACATTGGTGGCCATGTTTTGAAAAATAATGAAACCAAATGTATGTAAGGGCATGTTTAAAAACAACAGTTTTACTTACGTGTAAATTTTCATGGATTACAATCTACAACTTCATATGTCATAATTTGTTCACATTAATGGTGGAATGTAGGTTTGCTGTTTGGTTGTTCTACCATTGATTGGCTGGAATCCTGTTGCTTAGCCTAGTAAGTCACACTAGAGTAGGCCCATTACTTCAGTGGGGATTCCTTAGTTCCTTTGGCTTGATCTAGTGTGAGAAAGATTAGGCGGCAAAACAAGGTTGCCATGGCATCCAGTTGTGGTTCAAAAATATAATATGCACCCACAAACATTGAGGAGGGTCTTTCTATATAATAAGATACAGAACCAACTAACTAAAAATGTACCAATGAGGATTTAAATAAGCCAAGAAGATGGCTTAAATTCATTTAAAGTAATTTACGCTGTAAGAAACGTCCCAGAGACCACATTAATTACGTTAACCGGGGTTCCACTGTATAATAATTCTGTGTCAGAAATTATTCTGGGTCGAAAGGATTTTTGCTAGGGAAACTCCACTCAGGGGACGCCTGAATGAGGCTCCTTTCATGTCCCTGAGATCTTTTCCCAGTGAAGCCATACCTGTTTTCCTACTTGCAATTTCTTGCTTTCAAGCTGCTAAATGGGCAGGAGCTGGGACAGAGACGGGCACCGTCATGCAGTCCCCGGGTCTCGAACTGCCAACTTGCCGGCTTTCCAGCTAACAAGGCAAGCTTCTTAACCACTGAGCCACCGCAGCCTCTTCCTTACTTAGTGATGTTGTCTTCTATGCAGTGCCTGTAAATTTGGTGTCCTTCGTATCTAACGCCTTCTCTCTCTCTTTTTCTCTGCCACCCTTTGTCTCTTGCAGGTGAAAGATAGGATGGTGGCGGGTGGCTTGAGCATGTATAGCCCAATCCTGGCCTGCTGGCAGCCGATCCTGATCTTGATGCTGGGTTCCATCCTCTCCGGCTCTGCCACCGGCTGCCCGCCCCGCTGTGACTGTTCTGCCCAGGAGCGCTCCGTGCTTTGCCACCGGAAGCGCTTCTTGACAGTCCCGGAAGGCATCCCTACGGAGACCAAACTTTTGGATTTGGGCAAGAACCGGATCAAGACTCTCAACCAGGATGAGTTTGCCAACTTCCCTCACTTGGAGGAACTGGAGTTAAACGAGAACATTATCAGTGCCGTCGAGCCTGGAGCGTTCAATAACCTCTTCAATCTCAGGACCCTGGGTCTCCGAAGCAACCGGCTCAAACTCATCCCACTTGGGGTGTTCACCGGACTCAGCAATCTAACCAAGTTGGACATTAGTGAGAATAAGATTGTGATTCTCCTGGATTACATGTTCCAGGATTTGTACAACCTAAAGTCGCTGGAGGTTGGGGATAACGACTTGGTCTATATCTCCCACCGGGCCTTCAGCGGCCTCAACAGCTTAGAGCAGCTCACGTTGGAAAAATGCAACTTGACTACCATCCCTACAGAAGCCCTTTCTCACTTGCACGGCTTAATTGTGCTCCGGTTGCGCCATCTGAACATCAACGCCATCAGGGATTACTCCTTTCGGAGGCTCTACAGACTCAAGATCCTTGAGATTTCACACTGGCCCTATCTAGACACCATGACATCCAATTGCTTGTATGGGCTCAACTTGACCTCCTTGTCCATCACCAACTGCAACTTGACTTCTATCCCTTACGTCTCCTTGAGGCACTTGGTTTATCTCAGGTTCCTGAACCTGTCCTACAACCCCATTTTAACCATCGAAGGATCCATGCTCCATGACCTCCTCAGGCTTCAAGAGATACAGCTGGTGGGGGGTCAGCTCACCGTGGTGGAACCCTATGCTTTTCGGGGCCTGAATTATTTGCGTATCTTGAATGTTTCAGGGAATCTCCTGAACACCTTGGAAGAGTCCGCTTTCCATTCTGTGGGGAACCTGGAGACACTTATCCTCGACAACAACCCTTTGGCCTGTGACTGCCGACTCCTTTGGATTTTCCGGCGCCGCTGGAGGCTAAACTTTAATAAACGTCAACCCACCTGTGCGTCTCCCGAATTTGTCCAAGGAAAAGAGTTCAAAGACTTCTCCGAGGCCCTGCTGCCCAATTATTTCATCTGCCGCCGGTCTCGGATACGAGACCGCAAACCCCAACAAATCTATGTGGACGAGGGCCACACGGTGCAGTTCATCTGCCGCGCGGACGGCGACCCACCTCCCACTATCATGTGGCTCTCCCCAAGGAAGCACCTCATTTCTACCAAAACCAACGGGCGGCTCACCGTCTTCCCCGATGGCACTCTGGAGGTGCGATACGCCCAGATCCAGGACAATGGCACCTACCTATGCATCGCCAGCAACGCCGGTGGCAACGACACCATGCTGGCCCACCTGCACGTCCGGAGTTACTCCCCAGACTGGCCCCACCAGCCCAACAAGACCTTTGCGTTCATCTCCAACCAGCCCAACGAGAGCGATGCCAACAGCACACGTGCCACCGTGCCTTTCCCCTTTGACATCAAGACCCTGATCATTGCAACCACCATGGGTTTCATCTCCTTCTTGGGCGTCGTGCTCTTCTGTCTGGTGCTCCTCTTCCTTTGGAGCAGGGGCAAAGGCAATACCAAGCACAACATTGAGATTGAGTACGTCCCGCGCAAGTCCGACGCAGGCATCAGCTCCGCGGCTGATGCGCCGCGCAAGTTCAACATGAAAATGATCTGATGGGGGCGGGGAGGGAGCCATTGACACAACTTAATAAAGAGGGGTGTGGTGTTTTTAAGAATAACAATAATAAAGAGAAAAACAGTGCAACGAACGTACCAACCTCTCTTCTCTTCACCAAGCTCCTGGCTTCCTGTTCTGATTCCCATAAGTCCCTCATCACTTCTTCCTCGTCCTCTTTGTGAAATCGTTCTGCTGATGTCTTCGGAACTCCGTGTGTTTTGTCGGACTTACTCCAACAGACCTCTGGTGTCGATTCCTAACGCGAGCAGGAAATTTAAAACAAAAATCAGAACAAGAACCGGTAGAAAGTTACGAACTTCCTCTGTAACTTTTTGATTTCAATAATTATGGATTTTTATGAAAAGTTGAAATAATTAAAAAAAACCTATTTCCTATAGCTAGTTGGAATGCAAAATCTTGACTTCTTGATCTGTCCACTCCCTTTTCTGTCTCTTGGTTGGTCTGTGTGGAGTTTTTTTTTAATACATCCCTATAGAATTGTTTTCCACCACACAACTATTTTGCTACTGGGAATAAACATGCAATTTACATGATATCCAGTTTGCTGATTCCAAATCTGAACTCAGAATTTGCCTATCACATACAGATTTTAAGGCGTGCTATAGCTATTCAAATGGTCGGTAATTGGGTAATGTATTTTTACATAGGAACATTATAACAGTTGCAGCTACCACTATACTTGCTGCTGCCTCAGCTGAATCACACCCCCTGGTGGCATGCATGTTCCAACAGCAATCAGGCAAGTCTGGGCAAGTCAGTGAGCTGACGTCAGAAATAGGTATATAAGGCAAGATGGACCAAGGGATTGTCTTTAATGCAAAATCATTTTATTGGATAGTGCAGCTAGGCCACAGTGAGTCTGTTGTGAGCTAAAATTGAGTAGGTGCAGCTGTGTTAATAAACCAAACAATTTTTGCTACATTTGTGGCAAATATACCTTGCGTGATCAACGCAAGAACCTAACCAAGATGGTGAGATTTGCTAACTTTAAGATTTTGATGTACTAGGCAGAACTGTACTTCAGATTTGGATTCAGTACACTTGATTTAATATAAGACACATGGATTAGACCAAATAGAAGACAATATTAATTTTTTTGTGATGCAGTGTTACCACAGATATTAAAGAAGATTAATCCAGTGGAGCAAAGAAGGTGAGTAGAGAAAGAACTGGATGTCCATCCCTTGTGTAAATCTATTATGGATTTTGCTAGTTGGAGATGATCAGGTGAGACATTTGGACCATTGAAGATCGCAGGATGCTCATCCATCCTCTGGTTCAAGAATCACACCCTTTTGTCCTTGCAAAAAGGGCCTCTCCTTTCTCTAGAGGTCAAGACAGAACAGAATCAAGCCTGATGTGGTAGTCTGCAAAGTCATGAAGGCAACAGTAGGCTTAGAAAACTATGTGTCTGTACTCTAAAAGAGCCAGACATTCAGTGGTATGAGGATCACTGCCAGTAAAGTCCTATGCATGTCAACTCCAATATAAGTCCCATCCAGTGGGGCTTCCAACCAGCTGAACTGGTTAGCTTGGTTGAACAGCACATCTGGATAGATCAAGTTAAAGGAGTCATGCCACGTAGCTGCAAGGGGTGGAAAAAGTAAAAAAAAAAACACGTGTAATTCCCAGCCATTCCACCCTTGGGCTGTCCTGAATGTCAGCAAAGAAATGTGGTGGGTGGGTCTATGGATGATATTGAATTTAGCCAGGGGTTCGTAACCTTTTCAAGCTAAGGGTTGGGTCACCCTCTCTCAGTCAGCTTTGAGGACCAGATGGGCATTTTGCCCTGCCTGCAAGCTGAGGGTGGCCATTTTGTCCCAACAGCTTCAACAGGACAGCCATTTTGTTTCTTGAATGCCCTTGGAGGGGTGTGGGAGCACATGAAATAGTGTCAGGGGCCGGATCTGGACTCCAGGCCTTAGGTTGGGAACCCTTGAATTAAGCCATTGCATTTCTGCATACCTGCAGCTACTTTTCATCTGCTAGTTTGAGGTCCTCAAGGTCAACGATGCTGTTTGCTGCTCTGCCATTAACTGAACCATGCGCCCTTTGCTAACAGGGAAGAGAGAGAGAGTGATAGCAACATTTGTGATTTCTATTTCTCCATTAGCACTGTTTGGCCACTTTTTACACTTTGGGTCCACAGTTTCCAGAAGCCACTTAGCAGTCAAGGACTTGGCTTTTTCCATGAAGTCTGTTTAGGAAAAAGCAAGGCTGACACATTTTCCCTCTCCACACTGATAAGAGCAGCAGCTTGGTTAAATGCCTAGAAGAGTGATAGTGTGCAGAACCAGCCAATGGTGGACTTGTTCTAGGTCACTGATGGCGAACCTTTTAGAGACCGAGTGCCCAAACTTGAGAGGCTGCCATCTGCACCGCAGAGGGGCGGAGTCAACTCCGTGCTGGGGGAGGGAGGAAGCACTCCAATTGGACTGCTGGGCAGAGGGGCAGGGCAAACTCTGTGCTGGGGTGACGGCACGCATGCCCACAGAGAGGGCTCTGAGTGCCCCCCTCTGGCACGTGTGCCATAGGTTCGCCACCCCTGTTCTAGGTGGAATGAAACTCATTCTTGAGGTCTATCTATCTAAATGTATGTTAGTACCAACAAAAGCCAGGGGTTTCTCCAGGAAGTACATCTGGTTGAAATAGTGAGAGCGTTTTATTGCAACCTCTTCTTAAAGAGTTTATTTTATGTAATCCTGAAGTTAGCCAAGACAATGTACTTGGACAAAGATCTACACTAAAGCATATAATCTCATGCCAGCATATCATTGTTGGTTTCCAATTTTGCACTAGAAGCCAAGGTTGAAGAACCTTGGGTTGTGGGAGGTTAGCTGATTCCAAGCTGATGCCCAGAACCTGCCTGGTTGAGATGTTGTTTAATTATTCGCAGAATTGTTTTCTTTAATTTCCATTCATGCCAAAACTCATCATGAAGCCAAAGACCCATACAATCGCCATAGTCAATTTGGGTAGAGGATCTAGAACCCAGGGTTCAGTTCAGCAGTTCTCAAGACCGACAGCCACCATAAAGCTAAAATGTATTTACAATAGTAACTTTCCCATCTAATCATACATTTTAAAAAAAAAGTTAACCAGAGCAGCTATCATCACATTACAAAATTAAGTAACAGTATCAAGACTGGTAGTCACGATGTTGGGACCTTAAAATCACCTCCGTTCCTATCCATTCCTATTCCAGGGGCCCCAAAAGCTTCCTCAGATGGAAAGGGGAGTGTTAGAACCATGGTAGGGGTAATAGAAACGTTTGATTAAAGATTAAAGGCTGTAGATGATGACATCATCAGCCTTACCTCCATTGACCTGGACCAACTGGATTCCAGGCAACATGGACTATAGTTAAGAGTTTTGTCCTATATGGTGTTTTGTCCTATATGGTGTTAAGAAGCTCACCTTGTTAGCTGGAAAGCTGGCAAGTCAGCAGTTCGAGACTCGGGTTCTGCAAGACAGTTTGAGTTCCCATCTCTGCCCCAGCTCCTGACAACCTAGCAGATCGAAAGCAAGAAATTGCAAGTAGATCAATAGGGACCACTTTGGTGGGAAAATATCTTGGGGACATGGGACTCTGGGTGGTGTACACAAGTTAAAACCAATATAAAACAATTTTAAAACCCTTAAAAACATAGCAATATGTCCATCAAACGCCCTAAATATGTACCATAGGTTCCTCTGATTCACTGGCCTTATAATTAGTAGCTATTGGTGACTTTCATACAAGCCGTGAAGAAGACCTACAGGTTGAAAGAAGAGATGTACAAATACTGTCTGGTCTAATAAGCATACAGATATTTGGATAGCAAATATAGACTGGCCCACTTTGAGCTGACTTGGAGGTGACCTGAACCAAACTGCTGAGATTTCTGAAGGTTTTCCTTGATATGTGCACATTTCTAGCCGAAGACCCACCTCGAGTTGATTTTGAGATGGCCTGAACAAATCTGTACTGAGATTTCTGAGGTTTTTTCAATTAGGTGTTTGCTTCTAAACAACAAAGGAAATGTAGAAAATAAAGGGCCATATCCAAATATTGGCTACATCATGAGGATCAGCCATTGAAGATTGTCCTGGGAACAATATAATGCAGTGGTCTTCAATTTGCCTTCTGCATCACAGGGTGACACCTGGTCCCCTACCCCCTTGCCGCTCCCAGAAGTGGATGCGGATGCACCTGCCAATGTGCATGTGTGTCCAGAACAACTTCTGGGAGTGGTGAAACCACTTATGGGAGCGGCAGGGATGCGTTTGCACATGTGCAGAGATGTCCAGTACAACTTCTGGGAGTGGCTAAACCACTTCCGGGAGTAGCGATGATGCACATGTGCAGAGATGTCCAGAAGCACTTCCAGTGGCATGGTCAGGCCCACTCTACTGTTCCAGGGGTCTCGTCAGTCCCCCGGAGTGAAACGTTTGGGCACCCCTGATCTAAACTGTGTCTAGCCAGGTTAACCTGCAATGGTACTTGGGTAGACCCTACTGCCAGCAACTCAACACCAATTATCAGGTGGTGGTTAACTAACCTGACCACCCTGAGGACTGGGCACATTTTACTTCCACTTCTGGGGAGTGATGAGGGCAGCGCGGGCTGGATGAATTGCAGTAAACCCATTTGTGTGGATTCACAGGGTGTTTGGGCTTCTGGGAATTGAAGTCCAAGAACATCTAGAGTGCCAAGGAAGGTTCACCATCACGGATCTACATCTTCCGAGTTCCTTTTCGGCCAAACCATTGCCTCCTGGTCTTCCTCAACTGTCTAAAAATAGCTCCTACTGACTGGTTTTTCTCCCTGACAGCTGAAAGCGACTCTGTGATAAACCTCCTCAGGCATTTCTCTGGGACTTCAGCTGCTGCAGCCACTGGGAAACTAGAAACCTTGGTGACAGCGGGGTAGATTTGCAAACCGCATACCTGCCCGGAAGATGGAGGTAGGTTCAGAACAAACACATTCCCTTCCACCTGTTGAACCCGGCTGCAATCAAGGTCATGATCCAAGCCGGTCTTGAGCCTGGGTGTTTCATTTGCACCTCATCTGCATAGATATAATCCTTGGATACATTGGAGTCATTATTCAGCAAGGAGTAGAGTCTACAGAACGACGTTCCACACAACTTCTTTCCATAGCCATCTGTCCCTGGCAGTTCTTCTCCATGCTAGTTCCAGTCCATGACGTGGTCTTCCACTGGGTCTTTTGCAATCTCTCGGGTTTGTTGTTCTGTCGCACAGCAGAGTCCGACCCTTTGCAACCCCATGGACCACTGCACACCAGGCACCTCTATCCTCCACCATCCTCCGCAGCCCGCTCAGCTCTATGCCCATTGCATCAACAATGCCATCCAACCATCTCATCCTCTACCTAGGGTTAGTCCTTGATAGCTCTGTAGAGATGGCCTTGTCTGTCTTAGGGCAGTGATGGCGAACCTTGGCACTGATCAGCCAGAGTGCTGACTTGGGCTTCTGGTAATTGAAGTCCAAGAACACCTGGAGTGCCAAGGTTGGCCACCCCTGTCTTAGGGTCTCTATCTGGATAACAAGCAACACCAAACTTGATTCAGCAGCACATAATTTAGGGGCCAATCATGTTTTTAATTCGGTCCTGTTGCTACGTCAGTGGTCTTTTATTGAAGATGCTAAAACTGGAGCTCTCAACCTTTTAAAGCCAGAGGCTTAATGGGATTTCTAATGGAGTTTCTAGGCTACAAGTACTATAATGTTCTATTGGGGGGGGGGGTCTTCCAACCTTCCAGACACTTTACAAACTTCTAAAACTAATGCACTTAAAAAGTTGAGAGGCTTAACTAAGCCTAAAGGTCTCCCTTGCTTGAATGCCAGTCATGTCCAAGTCTAGGAGGCAATGCTCATCTCCATTTACAATCTAAGAACCAGCACTGTCTGCATCTGCAGACATTTCTGTGGTCATGTGGAAGGCATGACTAGACACTGGAGCACAAGGAACACTGTTGCCTTTCCAGTTCCGGCTGAAGTGGTACTTATTTCTCTACTTGCAATTCCTTGCTTTTGAACTGCTAGGTTGGCAGGAGCAGAGACAGACGATGAGAGCTCACTCCGTCTCCCAGCACTCAGATCTCGAACTGCCCACCTTCAAGCTCAGGGTCTTAATCACTAAGCCACCGCAGTCCACATACAAAATTTACTTTATACAAAAAGTAGAAATTTAAGGAGGGGAAATGGACAACAAGAGAAGGTGGCTTAAGGCATACATTCCAGTTCAGATACAAGCAGGCCAGGCCATGTGGAGACAAAGTGCCTGGAAGGAACACAAGAGTCATCTTTTGGATGCAATAGAGTGGTGAGATTATCGCCCACTTCAAGGTAACAGCTGTGCAAAGAAGCTCCCTCTCCTAGGTGATTTCTCTTTGCACCTGGGCAATTGTCACTTGACATCGCAGGGCACACCTGGGACGCCTGGCCCTGCTCCCAGTTCCTAGGCAAAGTTTGCTTTCCGAGCTCCACGTGCCACGTTAACCTTTCAGCAGATGAGCACTCTCTCACCTGGCGAGTTGTCATGAATTTTTCTCATGGCTCTTCCACATGTCACGCTCTGCACAGCGCAATGCACTGCCAAGGGATTAATACGGGCAATGCTTTAGCCGCCACCTCAAATTTTCTTTTGCTACTGAGGACTCGGCTCACCACATGGACCTCTATGCACATGCCTGTCTAAGATCTTGGCAGTGGATTAGAATCCCGCATGTCTCAGCTGGCAAGGTAATTACAACAGTGTTGCCTGAATAGGACACAGTACCATCAAGTGGAGTCATAGGCTGCATAGGGTGGTTTCACACCCAGTACATATCATATACTTGCACAGAGGAGGACCAGGAGAGCACTAATAAAACTGTGACTGGTGTATAGAAACAGGATGGTGGAAATGACAAGAAAGAGGGCACCAGGCCCCACTGAGTAATCTTAGGGCAGACATTCTCTCTCAATCTACCATGCAAGGTTGTTTCCATCACTAAGTGAGCAGAGGTTAGTTGAGGTTTGTTGAGTGTAGAGGAGAAGGAGGCGGTGGTGGTGGTGGAGATGGAGATGGAGGGAGATGGAGAGGTGGAGATGGGGTGATGGAGATGGGGTCATGGAGATGGAGATGGAAAGATGGGGTCATGGAGATGGAGATAAAGAGATGGGGTCATGGAGATGGGGTCATGAAATGGAGATGGTGAGATGGGGTCATGGAGATGGAGATGGAGAGATGGTGTGATGGAGATGGGGTCATGGAGATCGAGAGATGGGGTGATGGAGACAGAGATGGAGATGGGATGCTGGAGATGAGGAGATGGAGAAATGGGTGATGGGATGAGGGAGATGGAGAGATGGGGTGAGTGACATGGAGATGGGGTAATAGGGTGATGGAGATGGGGTAATAGGGTGCTGGAGATGGGGCTATGCATTTTCATTTTTATGTTAGATTTACTGACTGTATATGCTTATGTTGTATTTATTTGATATTGTAATATATGATGCCCGTGTTATGTTAGCCGCTCAGTTGCTTCGGCAAGTAGAGCGGCATATAAGTCTAAATATAATAATAATAATAATAATAATAATAATAATAATAATAATAATAATAATAATAATAATAATAATAATAATAATAATAATAATAATAATAATAATAATAATAATAATAATAATAATAATAATAATAATAATAATAATAATAATAATAATAGGATGAATGAGAGATGGGGTGATGGGGTGAGGGAGATGAGCTGAAAGAGATTGAGAGACGGGGTGATCAAGATGGAGTTTGGGTGATAGTGTGATGAAGATGGAGGTGGGGTGGTGGAGGGTGGATGATGGATGATGGAGATGGGTCAATAGGGTGATGGAGATAGAGGTGGAGATGGGGTGATGGGGTGATGGGGTGATGTAGTAAAAAGTGAAGGAACCAGAAAGAAAGGAAGATCAAATATGAGATGGATGAATTCCATAAAGGCCTTTGCAGGCTTTGTGAGGACAGAACATTTCGGAGATTGCTCATTCATAGAGTCACCCTACATCGTAGAAGACTTCAAGGCATATAACAACAGTAATAAGCAGTTTCTGGCTCAGCACCTCTTGTGTAAATGCATCTCAACGTCCCAAAACATAAAATTCGATCAGACTTCTTTCCCCTGCTATTCCTGCAACATCAATATGCCACCAATAGGATTCATTCATAGTGTCCCATTTCCTTTCCTATCACCCTGTGTTTCCTTTCTTTTTCTGCTCAACAGCTAAACAACCTAAGTCCCAGCTGTGGAAACAGCAGCCGGCTTATAGGTAGGTAGAAGATAGATCCATGTTTTCCATGGATGGCTATTAGCACTGGCAATTTGCAAAGGGCTTTCTATAATTGACTTCCAGTTATCCCCTCTCTTTTTTTAAATACTGTAATTAAAGAACCTAATTTAGTTGCGCATGGAAACAGAAAAATAAAATCCCAAGAGGAATCTGCCTCACTCCACTTGTAGTGGCCCTGCGTATCAAAGGATGGGAGAGGAAGAAATTATCGCCATGGTGTTATAAAGGGATTAGTTAAAGCACGTTTAAACCGGGAGTCTCTTAGGGGACTTCCATAGGCAACGTAGAATGGTCGTCTCACATCCCAGCCTTAATCAGCCTGTTTCAGGTTCAGAATGAAGTCCAAAACTCAGAAGTGAGGTGGGGACAGTTATTCCTGGGGAGAAGCAAGGTGGTTTAGGTCAGAGGGACAAATCAAATCAGATGGTTCACAAATCGTTATGGTCAAATTCATACTCCTCCCATTTGTTTTTACAAAAAAAGCAAACTTTAATGGTTCCTTGCAGGATCACTAAAAACTGGCAAGTTTACTTCCTTCTTTAGTGTCTATCACAGCTCTGACTTTAAGGTAAAGGTTACTTTGCTCAAAAACTAGTCGTATTCAACTCTAGGATTCAGTGCTCATCTCTGTTTACAGAAGGGGTTCCCAACCTTTTCATGTCGGGGGCCGGGTCACACTCTCTCAGTCATCTTCAAGGGCCGGATGGCTATTTTGCCCTTCCTGCATGAAGGAGATGGCCATTTTATCCCAACAGCTTCAAAGAGGTGGCCATGTTATTTCTTGACTGCCCTTGGAGGGGTGGGGAGCCGCATGAAATGGCACCACAGGCTGCATCCAGCCCATCGGCCTTACGTTGGGAACCCCTGGTTTACAGCCAAAGAGTCTACATCTGCAGATGTTCCCATGGACACGTGGCAGGCACGACTAGATGCCAGAGTGCATGGAATGCTGTTACCTTCTCCCAGAACCGGTGCCTATTTATCCACTTGCAATGTCTTGCTTACGAACTGCTAGGTTAGCAGGAGCTGGGACAGAGACATTAGCTCACTCCATCATGCAGTGCCTAGGAATCGAACTCCCGACTTTCCATTCAGCAAGTTCAGTGTCTTAACCACTTGAGCCACTGAATTAGCCCAATGGTATTCCTTTAAAAATATGTCACCACTGTCTGTCCATGCAGAGGCGGGGAGGTCCTCCCAGCAGCCACAAACCAAGATCTGTTCAGTCTTGAAAATCCTCCCCTCATTCCTGCAGAGATTCAAGGCAGGATGAGGTGGTAACTGTCAGCTAAATGCAGTATTTGGGAAAATTACAACCTAGTTCACAACTCTCAGCAGAAGCAAGCTGGCAATTTCAGTACCCAGGCTTCGTCGCAATAAATAAAGAAGCATTCAAGTGCTGTTCTTGGAGGCACCTGGAGGCTCCCAAACATTGGTATTTGAAGACACAACTAAATACTGCATTCCAAATAGCATTCTTGGGAGAGCTCTCTTCTGGTTTTATATATCTAGAAATCATCATCATTATGAGTAAGCAAGTGCTGGCGAATTCCCTATATTGTCACTTGATAGCAACATTGCTGTTGGAGATGGAGTCATCTAGAAACCTGGACCCCTAGATTTTTGTGGTTCTAGATCGCGTGAAGAACATCCTTCATGCCTAAAGAAAGGCTGCTTCACCGATGGAAACCAAGCAGTAACCTCAATCGTTAGTCCCAACTTGAGTAGGTTCACAAAAGGAACTGAATTTCTCTAAATGTTGACTTTTCAAGCTACTGCTGATTCAGTGGATTCATTATTATCTCACTGGATCTAGGACCAAGGTGTCCTCACCAAATTGGGTGAAACCAAGTAGAAACTTCAACTCTTAGTCCCACCTTGAGTAGATTCACAGAATGAATCAAATTTATCTAAATGTTGACTTCCCAAGCTACTGCTGATTCTCTGGATCTATTTTAGTTGGAATTAATCTCAAACTGGATCTAAGATCAAGGTTTCCTCAACAATGGAAACAAAGCAGTAACTTCAATCATTAGTCCCACCTTGAGCAGATTCACAGAATGAATCAAATTTATCTAAATGTTGACTTCCCAAGCTACTGCTGATTCTCTGGATCTATTTTAGTTGGAATTAATCTCTAATTGGATCTAGGATCAAGGTTTCCTCAACAATGGAAACTAAGCAGTAACTTCAATCTTTAGTCCCACCTTGAGCAGATTCACAAGAATGAATCAAATTTATCTAAATGTTGACTTCCCAAGCTACTGCTGATTCTCTGGATCTATTTTAGTTGGAATTAATCTCTAATTGGATCTAAGATCAAGGTTTCCTCAACAATGGAAACTAAGCAGTAACTTCAATCGTTAGTCTCACCTTGAGCAGATTCACAAGAATGAATCAAATTTATCTAAATGTTGACTTCCCAAGCTACTGCTGATTCTCTGGATCTATTTTAGTTGGAATTAATCTCTAATTGGATCTAAGATCAAGGTTTCCCCAACAATGGAAACTAAGCAGTAACTTCAATCGTTAGTCCCATCTTCAGTAGGTTCACAAAAGGAATTGCATTTATCTAAATGTTGACTTCCAAAGCTACTGCTGATTCAGTGGATCTATTCTTGTCGGGATTAATCTCAAACTGGATCTAGGGTCAAGGTCACCTGTGCTTCTTTCCTTCCTTTGTGAATTAAGAACGGAAAATTGTCTCCCACAGCTCCCAGCCCATACTTTCTCTATCTCCCATCAGGGGCCATAAATCAGAGGCAGATGAAATGTAGCATAGATTTTATTAAGATCTTATAAACAAATTACCAAGTGCCAGGATAGCTTCCTGCTGTTTTGTAAGGGGAAAAGGGTCAAAACGCTGGGCTGTCACACGGATGGCCCCAAGAGAACAAAAATCATTGCTCCCAGCAAGAGAGAGGGTGAGCGAATCTGGCTCTCTTCCTAGCAGCTACAAAGCCCGTAGGAGATATTTTACTCCAGGCAATCCACTTAGTGGAAATGACTGCTTTTGATCATTTTGACGAGGGGCTGGGGCAGAGAGTGTCCTGCGGGGACTGTACCCCATGAAGGCCGCCCCCATTCTGAGGCAAGAGCTCTCGTAACAATAATCATAACCACAGCGACAATCCTAGATTTAATGAAGATATTTATATACTGCTATTTCAATAAACTGCCCCAGGAAATGAGTAACGAACTTAGAACACAACTAAAAATCTCATAAAATCCATGCATAGCTACAGCATTTTTAAAAATGTGGAAGAAGGAGAAGGGGGGAGGTCCCTGTAGCTGTAATCCAAAAAAAGTAACTTTTCTGAGTTCTTTTCCTCCTTCACACTCATGTATAACTGTCTTTCTTGCTCAAAAGCCAATCATGTATGACTCTAGGTGACTCTGTTTACAACCAAAAAGCCAGAGCTGTCTGCACCTGCAGACATTTCTATGGTCATGCCAGAGACACGACTAGACATTGGAGTGCACAGAATGCCATTACCTTTCCTGCCAATGTAGTACCTATTTGTCTACTTGCAAATTTTAGGGTCAAGTAAGGAACCTTTTAACCACTGAGAAGCATCAATTTCTAAATCTCCACCAACTACCTGTCCTCTGGAATTATCACACATATCCATATAGATCATGGCTCATGGCAGCTGGGATTCCTGAACAACACTCACTATTTAGTAGTGAGATATTCCAAGATGGATTAAGACAAAGACCTAATTTACACCAAGATTTAAACCATTGAGGTCAAAGCGAATTGTTCTAGCCCAGGGTTCCTCAAACTTGGTTCTCCAGGTGTTCTTGGAGTTCAGTTCCCAGAAGCCCAAGTCAGCACACCTACTGATCAGGGCTTCTGGGAACTGAAGTCCAAGAACATCTGGAGAGCCAAGTTGGAGGACCCCTATAATATAACCTATCACATACAACAGTGATGGTGAACTTTGGCGTTCCAGGTGTTCTTGAACTTCAGTTCCCAGAAGCCTTGATCAGCAGGAGTGCTGACTTGTGCTTCTGGGAATTGGAGTCCAAGAGCACCTGGAGTGCAAAGGCTAACATATGGAGTTTCTTGTCAATCTATTATGGAGCATCTTTTGACCTTTTTAAAGAGAACATGGCATCTCATGTCCATGACAAATTGGGTGACAGCAGTGTCTGGAATCTTTTGAGAGTGGAAAACTAGGAATAACCTTTTCCAGGGTTGAGAGCTAGATTTTTCCAGAACAAAGAATGTGTTCCCTGACACTGAAATATGAAGAGAATAGGATGCCTCCAACCTACCAACCCCATCTAAAGTTCAGAGCCAAAACCAACCAACATCAGGAACCCAAATTATACTGATTTTGAAGCCTAGCCTCTTTAATTCTAATACATCATTTTCAAGTTTGATTGTTTTGTCTCACAGCCTCTGGGTATTTCTACAAACAATGATGACTAATGACTCTTCAGTCAATTGGATTTAAATGCAATTGTGAAATCCAGGATTTACATTTGCATTACAATTGACACTTTGGTGCTCTTCACTTCAACTCAAGCATTAGTCAGACATTCCTATTAATATCACAAAAGATCCCATTCCAGGCTTGCTATCCTATTTACATGTGTTTGTGTGCTCATAAGACCCATTGAATTCAGTCTGACTCAGGTCTGACTAAACATGAATAGGACTGCACAATCTAGCTCTAACCCGATCACCAAGTAGAGCAGAATTCTTCCATAGCATTTTTATGTATCCATTACTTATTTGTTTATATTAGAGTGAAATCTATGCCAACCTATAACATCAAACCAGAAGGCATATCAAAACATTTTTTCAAGCGGAAGAACAACCACTGTAAAGATGAAACATTATCATTTTTTAAGAAAAGGAGGGAGAAGAAATGAAAACAGCATAATGTAAAAATGATTTTAAGGATCTGAAATAAGCACAAGATGTGAATCCCTACCCCACCCCTTTGATTCCCTTTGCAGTTGTTATTATGGGCCATCAAGTCATCTTCCACTAATTGCTACCCTATGAATGAGATACCTCCAAAATATCCTGTCCTTAACAGATCTTCTCAACAGCTACAAGTTATAGCCTCTGGCTTCCCTTAGAGTGGGGGTATGCAAACTTGGCTCTCCAGATGTTCTTGGACTTCAGTTTCCAGAAGCCCTGATCAGTAGGTGTATTGACTTGGGCTTCTGCTAGTTGAAGTTCAAGAACATCTGGAGAGCCAAGTTTGGAGACCCCTGCCTTAGAGCAAGGGTGGCCAACCTTGGTGTTCCATCTGTTCTTGGACTTCCAATTACCAGAAGCCCAAGTCAGCACACCTGATGATCATGGCTTTTGGGAATTGAAGTCCAAGAAAACCTGGACCACCAAGGTTAGCCATCACTGGTCTATGCATTAGCCCAGGGTTCCTCAAACTTGGCTCTCCAGATGTTCTTCAATTACCAGAAGCCCAAGTCAGCACACCTGACGATCATGGCTTCTGGAAATTGAAGTCCAAGAAAACCTGGACCACTAAGGTTAGCCATCACTGGTCTATGCATTAGCCCAGGGTACTTCAAACTTGGCTCTCCAGATGTTCTTCAATTCCCAGAAGCCCAAGTCAGCACACCTGATGATCATGGCTTCTGAGAATTGAAGTCCAAGAACACCTGGAGAGCCAAGTTTGCAGACTCTTGTTCTAAGCCAGTGATGGCAAACCTAGGCACTCCAGGTGTTCTTGGGCTTCAATTCCCAGAAGCCCAAGTCAGCACACCTGATGATCATGGCTTCTGGGAATTGAAGTCCAAGAACACCTGGAGAGCCAAATTTGCAGACTCTTGTTCTAACCCAGTGATAGTGAACCTAGGCACTCCAGGTGTTCTTGGGCTTCAATTCCCAGAAGCCCAAGTCAGCACTCCTGCTGATCAGAGCTTCTGGGAATTGAAGTTGAAGAACATCTGGAGTGCCAAGGTTCACCATCACAGTTCTAAGCTATTCCTTTTGTTTATCTTTTTGCTTTTTATCACTAAGTGATTGGTGAAGGAGACCAAACGATGACAAAATGTGGGCCCTGGTGATATTTTATCCACAAGAAGTGCCTCCTTTTTGTTTTCTTCTGTTTAGTCATAACATGATCAAAACAGATGGACGGAACAGAAGAAAGCCCCTGAAACTCACACAGAGCAATTTCTGTACCACAAAGGGAGAACAGAAAGCACTATCAGCTTCAATCTGAACATTATTTTTTATTGCTGTCTGATTATATTGCTGAGAGTGGCATAAAGTAAGAAACGCTGCACCCTTCATTGAAAGAGACAGTTTCAATAAGAGAAATATTGGAACAATGAATTGCAAAGCTTCGGAAAAGTTACTTTCTGAACAATGTCTTTTACAGCATTTCCCGTCCGGCCATGGACACTGATTAACCTGCATGAGCAGTTATAGGAACTGCAGAAGTAACTTTTCTTGATGCAGTGTGAAGGAAAGTAAAGGGGGAGATGCCCCCATCACATGGAGTGAGGAGAAAGAGAATTTGAATACAATTTTTAATTTTGAAATACTTGCCCAAAGGAGATATAATAGCTGCCAATATTGCTTAATTTTCTGTAAGAACCAAAATATGTATTTTGTGCAAGCATTTTGCACATAATTATCAGTGGCAACAAAACCTAAGGGAGTTACTTAGGCATAGATTTAATAAGAATCCTTTGTTCAGTGTATTCTAGCCGCGGCCAAGAATTGGATTTAACCTGAAAAGCTGTTTTCAATTGGACTGGTTTCCTTGTTCTTTGTTGATTAAATAGTTCAAATGGCTCTTGTTTTGCAATTTTATTGCTGTCATTTGCTTTTTTATATAATGCCATACACAGAGACCATGGGGTTCCTTGTGAATATGAAACATCGCATCGGTTTTTTTAAAAATTAAAATTAAACTTGTTATATATGTGAGAGAAAGGAGATCTCTGATCTGATAATGAAAATGTCATTTATTAAAAGAATAGCAATATTTGCAGCTGGGGTAACATGAACAGAACTGGATAGATTTCCTTCCATCCAAAACTTACTAAAAAGACAAGGGCAGGGGAAGGAAAATTCAGCATGAGGAGGTTAATAATAATCGTCACCGTCATCATCATCGTCATCGTCATCGTCTCATTTCAGAAATTATTCTGGGTTGAAAGGATTTTTGTAGAAGAAACTCTGCTTAGGGAACGCCCAAATGAGGCTCCTTTCATGTCCCCAACAGCAGGGACCGAGACGGGTGCTCAAACCGTCATGATGTACCCGGGTCTCGAACTGCCGAATTGCCAGCCTTCCAGCAAACAAAGTGAGCTTCTTAACCACTGAGCCACCACAGCTGGGATGAAATCAGATAAATGGTGACCTTCTCAGATGGGTGATGGAAGGGACTTGGCTATCTGAGGTCAGAGAAAACAACCTCTAATGGAAGCCAATCTGGAAGGGAAGGAAACATATGTTGGATGAAGCCAACCCAGTGGAATGAAACTTATTATTGAGAAAGTCAGGGGAGTTTTACTTCTTCTTGAGTTTTATTCCTGAGTCATCCCCTACTTCACGCAGGCTCATTATAATGGAACACAAGTTGTCTTCCTTTTCTCTTCTGTCTAGCAATTTCATGAGATAGGTTAAGGAAGGAGTTCCCAACCTAAGGCCTATGGGCTGGATACGGCCTATGGCACCATTTCATGTGCCCACCCCACCCCTCCAACATCAAACCCAACAAGGTGGCTTCTTTCTGGCAGTTTAAAGTCTGACCTAGGCATGAAAGAAGAAGAACTGCAGAATCAGTATTTTCTTCTGATCCTCCCTCTCCTTGTGTGTCTACATTGGACACCACACAGCTGTGTGAGCATAGAATTAGAGGGTGTTCTCTCAACCCCACAGTGAAATCAACTTCCACTGTGAAATCAGCTTTCAGCAAGAAACCACAGCTCCCAGTAAGGCCAGCTGTCTTGTCTACCCATCCGTCAAGCCCATAAAGCATAATACGCCGATGACAGCGCTGTCGAACTTTGGCGCTCCAGCTGTTCTTGAACCTCAATTCCCAGAAGCCTTGACCAGCAGGAGTGTTGACTTGGGCTTCTGGGAATTGAAGTCCAAGAACACCTGGAGTGCCAAGGTTTGCCATCACTGGCCTATGACAATGCCTAGAGCTACATTAAAGGAAAGTACCAAACCAACCAACAACAGAACCCTTAAAGATTTGTGTGTGTGTGTTTACTTTCACTTTCCTGTAAGGCAGGAAAAGGAAACACAAAAGCAAACATCTAGATTATTCCCTCAAATTTGACTACATTTATTAGGCCTCATAAAAATGGGGGGAAAGAGACAGGGAGGGGAACAGACCATAAATCTCAAGCCGTTCAATGTGGCCTCCTCCTCCTCCTGCTCTAGCCAGATTTTCATCTCCATCCTGACAAACTGCCAGGGATTTTCACAGAAGGTCATGGATAGGTCTGGCAAAATTCCAGAAGCTGGAGGAAACCAGCCTGCTCAGGGTCTCCTTTTATTCTGGAGCAACCTTTCAACAGCTGTCTTTGCAGGCCAAACACCAACAGATGCAGCATTCCCAGTCATTTCCTCTCCCCAGCTTTCCCCTTGGAACTGGAACTCCAGTGAGAGGTGGCCATGGTAAAGGGAAAGGTCACCCTTGCTCAAAAGCCAGTCATATTCGACTCTAGGGTGCAGTGCTCATCTCTGTTTATAGCCAAAGAGCCAGCGCTGTCTGCATTTGCAGACATTTCTGTGGACATGTGGCAGGCATGCCTAGACACCAAATTGCACCTAACACTGTTTACCTCCCCACCAAAGTTGTCCCTATCTATCTACTTGCAATGCCTTGCTTTCAAACTGCTGGGTTGGCAGGAGCTAAGACAGAAACGGGTGCTCATTCCATCCTGCAGTCCTCGCGTTTTGAACTCCTGACCTTCCACCTCCCAGTCAGCATTTTAACCACTTGAGCCAGCAGTCATGGCCATGGATGCACCAAAAAAAAAGAGAGAATGTGTGCATAATCAAAAGAGGGACTTGAGATGCACACAATGATATGTGCTAATTTATATCTGCAGAGGGGAGAGCCCCAGAAATTATTTATTTATTTTTTATAATTTAAAGCAGAATTACAGGGCATCTTACTGGAGCAATGGGAGCCAGCAAACAAGTCATTAGCATGGTTGAGTCTTCTGCCCAGATTCTGTTAACAGTTCTTGGCCAACTTAACGATCTCTGATCTCTGTCCAGGTGGTTGGCTCAGATTTCGTGCAGGCAGTGAATCCACTTGGGTTTTTCATCAAGAGTTTTAAAGGCGCTATCCAAGGTGCTGAACCTATTTTGAAGCCATGGCTCAGGCCCAGGAGTAGCATTCAAAGTAAATCCCAAGGGTGGGTTCCTTGTCCCACCCCTCAAATAATTAGTGGTCTGAACAGTTCTTTCATCTTTAAACCAGGCTCAGAATGGAGAGCCTTTGAAATGTAGAAATGGCCTCTCTACAAGAGGACGTTTGGCCATCTTATCCCCAAAGGGTGACTAATACCCTCAAATTTCAGCTCTATGGCTCAAGTAGTTAAGACGCTGAACTCGCTGACTGGAAAGTCAGAGTTCGATTCCTGGGTACTGTATGACGGAGTGAGCTCCCGTCTCTCTCCCAGCTCCCGCCAACCTACGAACACAAGAAACTGCAAGTAGACAAATAGGGACCACTTCGGTGGGGAGGTAAACAGCGTTCTGTGCACTCTAGTGTTGAGTTATGTCCACAGAAATGTTTGCAGATGCAGACAGAGCTGGCTCTTTGGCTATAAACAGAGATGAGCACTGAACCCTAGAGTCAGATACGACTGGCTTTCGAGCAAGGACGGCCTTTGCCTTTACCACTAATGAGCCTCTCCTCTTCATCTCCATTTGTGGCCAAGTTTTCTCCTTATCTGTCATCAGCCTTATAAGAATTCTTCAGATGACACCAAAGATACAGGACTTTTACTGTTTTTTATATCATCATTTGCTGAGGGTTTTTTCTTTATTTACAACATTGTCCCCTGAAGAATCGCAAGGAAATGGATAGCTCTTTTATGTCTCTGGGCAAGTGTTACCTGCCTGGGAGCTGCTGGGATTTTTTAAAACTTCTTTTCTTTTAAGAGCAACAACCTCACAAAAAAAAATATATGGCCCTGAAGCTGAGTTTCAACCAAGATGCTGTTTGTTTTTCAGTTTGGCTTGTTTTCTGCTATAAGGGCCTCCAAATGGAAAATCGCCTGGCCTTCAAAAGGGGAAAGATTGGAAGTGCAAGTATTTAATAAGAATTTTAAGGGGGACTTTTTAGAATGCTTTCTGAAAATGACCAAGCATCCCCAATGCTGGAAATCTCTGGGACAAAGACGGGAGCTCATTCCATCCTGCAGTATTCGGGTATCGAACTGCTGACCTGCCGCTTTCCAGTCCCATTTTTCACCATTAAATCAGACACCACTGCAACTGACGGCAACCAACCTAGCGTG
This sequence comes from Furcifer pardalis, assembly GCA_030440675.1. NCBI lineage: Eukaryota > Metazoa > Chordata > Lepidosauria > Squamata > Chamaeleonidae > Furcifer > Furcifer pardalis. Next base: position 16,574,179 of record CP126891.1, on the reverse strand, counting down.
TCTTCCCCCAATCCAAACATACACAGCAGCTCACGTAATTTACATCCACCATTTCTGACAGTCCGAAGTCTCCATCCCCTAGCCCAGGGTTCCTCAAATGTGCCTCTCCAGATGTTCTTGGACTTTAATTACCAGAAGCCCAAGTCAACACACCTGCTGATCAAGGTATCTGGGAATTGAAGTCCATGAACATCAGGAAAGCCAAGTTTGAAGAACCCTTTTCAACCTATCACCCCTAGGTTGTGGTGATAACACTGGAGGGGAGAGGGCTCCGTAGGTTTCCTCAAGATCACTGAAGGAAAGGTAGGAGTTTAATGTAGCTATAACCTCATTGTTACTGTCCTCTTATTTGCTGCTGAAACGCTACTCTATTGATCTGTGTCTTCAGTTCATCCACTGCTAGCGCCACTCATTCATTGTTCAGTCATTTTGCTCAACCTTTTTCTTTTCCTTCCTCCTCTTTCCTGCACGCTCTTCCCTTCTGTTCTTTCCCCCTGCTCCCTTCTTTCTAAGGAGAGCAAGTCAGGAGGTGAATTGCCATCTCTTTCCAACGCTGTGAAAGAAATCACAACTTACGAGCGCCGAGCAGGAACGACATTTATGAGTGAGGGCTCCTTGACCCACCCATAAATCTGGCTGGCTGTTCAATACCTTTTATGAGGGCTGCAGTTGTGTCTCTGTTGAGGATTGGTCTTCCCTGGCCAATCATCTCAGAACAGAAAATGCTTCTTCGTAACCTATAGCTCAGTTATCACAGGCTTCCTAGCTCAGCTTTTTTTAATGATTTGAGGTTCGTGAGAATGGGCAATCTAGTTTCAGAAGAGAACTGCTATAGCGACATTTCCTTCGACTGTCATTATCTTTGTGTGCCAACATATATACAATGGAGCTGAGTAATGGAGAGCAAGGATCGTGTTCTACTTTGCTTTGCAGTACCTAGAAAATGATTAAGGTTGCTGGAAATCTTGGGAGTTCAATTCCCTTCTGAAAGTAGAGCTTGCCTGGGTGACCTTGAACAAGCTGCACATCCCAGGGCATCCCTAGAAGAAGGTATGGTAAACAACCTCTGTGTCTTCTCTACCTAGAAAACCTTACAAAGGGTCACCATAAGACAGAATTGACTTGATGGAACACAATTCTTACTATTATTAGAGAAGCATAATTCTATATTCTCCTACATTTGCTGTCTGTAAATTAACAGTGTGGGTTGGGCTGGGCAGGGCTGGGCTGGACTGGGTTGGGTTGGGTGTGGCTGGGTTGGGTTGGGTTGGGCTGGGTTTGGCTGGGCTGGGCTGGGCTGGGCTGGGTTGGGTTGGGTTGGGTTGGGTTGGGTTGGTTGGTTGGTTGGTTGGTTGGTTGGTTGGTTGGTTGGTTTTCTGGATCATAGCTATCAAAATATCCCCACTATCACAGGCTATGGCCTTCTTGGCGATAGGATTTGAGGTTTTGTAGTAGCCATGCTGGCAGAGGAATTCTGGAAATTGTAGTTGGTAACTTTTCCAAGGACTCTTTAACAACCAGGTTATTTCTATGCTGTTCGTGAATATAATGTTAATGCATTCCTTTCTTTTCTTTTTTTAAAAGAGGGATGTGATAAAATTCCCAGCCTTTGCACTGAACAATTTAAACTGCTACTTGCTGCACGGCGATAGTAATGTACCTTCCTGCTAAGTAGCTGTATAGTATTAGGCCGTTATAGGAGAGGTTAGGAGGATCACCCTTAATTAAAGGCAACATACATGGCTAAGTACATAAGGGCTGAAAGTTGAACTTTAAAATTCTACTTATTCCAACATCTCAGCATGGATAAATGACTCTTCTTTCCACATTTCATGTTTTAAAAAACAAAACCTCTCAAGTCCATTTCAAATCCCATTATTTATCCTCTTTATGACCAATTTTGGGTAAAAATCTCCTTTAAAAGCCAAACCTAACAAGATTCACTCAATCTAAAGGATAAATAGCATTCCTATCGCCTGATTGTCCTGCCTATTCATTCAATTATGGCTTTGGATTTACAGATTTATAGATGGGACAGGAAGCAGGGAAAATAAGCATAAACACAAACAGACGGATGTACAAGCAAACATACACACACATCTCCGTAGTGCTGATATGCCAAAAAAGGACATTTGCATTTGCCTATCCAGTGGTACCTTGGTTTACAAATTTAATGCGTTCTCCGGGATGATTCAAATTGCGAAAAATTTGTAAACCGAAACACAGTTTCTCATAGGGATGCATTGGAAAAACTTTTTTCTGACCTCTGGAATGGTTTAATTAGTTTCCAATGCATCCCTATGGGAAACCACATTTTGGTTTGCAAATCTTTCACAACTACATTTGCAAAGCGAGGCATTGTTTTCAAAAGATTTTCATCCGTAAACCAAAAACTACGTTAACCAAGGCATTGGTAAACCAAGGTACCACTGTAAATCCTTTTGGCAGGGTTGACAATAAAGTCTTATTTAGACTTTTCTGTTCTCTGTACGCTTTTGTGTTTACGGGTAACACAGCTTTTAAAAGCCGAGTCTTTCATTTTATGTTCCTTTTCAGGCGGCTATGATAGATTTCCTATAAGCATACAATTTTGTGATTAAAAGCGAAATGCTATGCGTGATCCACTCAAAGGTTTCATTGCACACAGCAGACCTTACTCTCTGGTGAGCACGTTTTGGGTTGCACTGAAAGCTCATAACTGTTAGAAGACACTTTGCTTTCTCCTGCACTCTCTCTCTCTCTTTTTCATAATCCTTGAAATTCAAAACTATCAAAATTTAACAGGGAAAGTGTTGTGACATGGAGCAAGTTCTGATGTAATGAAGATGGCTCCTTTCTCAATCTCATTGCCGTTATGCGCGACATTAAAAGAAATATTAGCATGGGAAAGACAATTTCCTAAATCTCCCCTTTAAAACATGCCAGGATCGCAGCCAAGGGCAGTAAAAAATAATAATTTCAAGAAGTATTAGCATTAAACACACAGCTGGTTGCCATAAAATATGGTGCCATTGAGACAATAAAATGTGAATCAAAGTCCCTTTTTGAACTGCCGGCGCAAAGATTCCCAGTTTATTTATTTCTTAACAAACAAAGCCACCTTGCTTAGCCTGATTACTGCGGTTTTGATTTATTTAAGTTTTCTCTGCTTTGCTGGATTTATTTAAGTTTTCTCTGCTTTGCTGGATTTATTTAAGTTTTCTCTGCTTTGCTGGATTTCATTTTAGTTTGGTTGGGGATTTTTAAAAATTAATTATTATTTATTTATTTATTATTTCAAATTTATATTGCCGCCCACTTTTTCTTTTTTCTTTGCATGTATCCAGAGGAGTAAATCTCTTAAGGTGCATATAGGAACCTCTGTTTTAAAAATTATAAGTGTTTTAAAATAATATTATAAGTGTTTTAAATTAATAGTTTAATCCAGGAGTGGCCAAACTACGGCCTATGGGCCGAATCTGGCCCATGGCATCCATGCTGCTACCAGAAGCGGATGCGCCCCACACATGTGAGTAGTCTACTCATGTGCAAGGTAAAGGTAAAGGTTTACCTTGCTCAAAAGCCAGTCATATACGACTCTAGGGGTCAGTGCTCATCTCTGTATCTAAGCCGAAGAGCCAGCGCTGTCTGCTTCTGCAAACGTTTCCATGGTCATGTGGCAGGCATGACTAGACACCGGAGCGCATGGAACGCTGTTACCTTCCCACTGAAGTGGTCCCTATTTATCTACTTGCAATTTCTCGCTTTCGAACTGCTAGGTTGGCAAATACTGCCGTAAATGCATGGACGTGTTTTAAGGCAGCAGTTACACATACGCTATGGTAGTTCAAATCCCTAGGAACAACATTTAGGGAAGACAGGAAAATGGACAAAGAGATTATCATACGGTGCAGTAAGGCAAAGCAGATATTGGGACAGTTACCTCCGCTCTTACAACACAAGGCAATACCAACCAGCACAAATTGGATACAAGAATCGGATACAACTGCCTTCCGAGCAAAGGTAATCTTTATCTTTCGCTCATACAAAGCATATTCATTCCCACTTTAGGTTACCCACGACAAAGATGGACAATTACAACAGAACATAAATGAAATATGGTCACCATGGAAATGAGAAGGCAACTCACTCCGCAAATATCTCACCTATCTTAAAACCCCTACGAGGGTTGCTATAAGTCCAGTGTCGCTAGATGACACATTACACATGGAGTTGGTCTAGATCAGACATAATTTTCCTAGTCTACACCACTCATAAAAGGACACTTTGTGCCCACACATTTATGAACGTTTTAAAAAAATGTTCCCAATAAAATTTATTCTAATTTATATTGCTGCCCAACTCCGAAGACTGCGTATCACTGAGAAGTCTGGATAGGATAATGTGCACATTTTGAAAATATTTGCAAGTCTTCTACGGCCCATGGTCCGATGTTTCCAAACAAGGCATGCATTTTTTAAAAAAAATTATGACCCTACCGAAACAGATAGAATTTTATCAGGTATTTTTTAAAATCCAGATGAGACATGTGACAGCATGGACTGGAATTCGAAGTAAGAGGGAACCTCGTGGAAATCTAGTTGATGTATTGTTACCTCACTTCTTTTTATCAGCCAGAACAGTTGAAGACAGGAAAAGGCCATTGCAAAAAGACGTTGAGTTTCGTAGATGTCACCTTTTGCCAGATACTAACTGAGCAATAAGACATTTTGCTATCAAATTGCCAAAATTTATTTCGGCAGAACTTTTAAACAGCGACATCCATAATCCCATACTTACCGGCAGCCCCTTTATCACACGCTAAAGCTACAACATCCATCGTGTGGAGGCAGTGGCTGAAATATCTCCTTGAGATGAAGTACAAAGCTTAGAAGATAGATGGATTTAGCGCCGATGCTGCTGGGAGTTAGGTACCTGAAAGCAGACCATGCCATTGGGGACATCACAGGTCAAATTCCAGCTATGCCTGGGCTACTGGGACTGTGGTGGCTTGGCGGTTAAGATGCTGAAATTGATGACTGGAAGGTTGGTAGCTCAGCAGTTTGAGACCCAAACGGTATGTGATGGGGTGAGCTCCAGTCTCTGTCCCAGCTCCTGCCAGCCTAGCAGTTTGAAAGCAAGACATTGCAAGTAGATAAACAGGTACTGCTTCAGTGGGAAGGTAAACAGTGTCCCGTGCACACCGGTGTCAAGTCATGTCTGCCACATGTCCATGGAAACATCTGCAGGTACAGATAGTGCTGGCTCTTTGGCTATAAACAGATGAGCACTGAACCCTAGAGTTGGATTCAACTGGCTTTTGAGCAAGGGTGATCTTTACCTTTACCTAATCCCCCTCATGCAACAAATCCCAAGCAAAGCCTCGCCTTCCATCACTTCCTCTCCATTCACAAACCCATCTCCAAGCTACACTCAATTACATCCGGCCACTTCGTCATCATTCCCCATGTGTCACTGTATGCTCAGCTAGAACATTGGCCTGCATCAGGTTACAGCCTTCTCATAATCCATCACCTTCTTCTACTGCAGTGGTGGCGAACCTATGGCATGCATGCCAGAGGGGGCACTCAGAGCCCTCTCTGTGGGCACGCGCACCATCTCCCCAGCACAGAGATTCACCCCGCCCCTCTGCCTAGCAGCCCAATGGGAGCACTTCCTCCCTCTCTCCAGCACAGAGTTTGCCCCACCCCTCTGTGGTACGGACGACAGCCTGTTGAGTTTGGGCACTCAGTCTCTAAAAGGTTCGCCATCTCTGTCCTCATGTTTTGCCCAAGAACGTTTGGAACAGCCAGCCACCCTTCTTTGTCACTGCCATGGTTATGAACCCACTAATGTGTCTCACTTCCCTTTCCCTAGTTCATCACCCTTGACTTGGCCTATCACATTCATTGATGTTGTCCTGCCTAGAATACAGCTAACTAATTAGTGCCGTACAGCAGCAACAGAAAGAAAAATCCTGGAGGATAATTAGAGAGCTCGCTGAAAGCAAGAAACTAGGGCATCGTGCCTTAAAGAAAGGCATGGCAGAAATCTTTGGTCACAGCCGGTGACCCTGGCCGGTAATTACAACGTTTTCTTTGTCTTCCAGGCTGACGGCTTGATGGTTCTGTTCTTCTTTTATAAACAGATAACGGTTGGGGCAGAATCTCTGGCCATTTCTAATCTCCAAAAGCCAAATGAACAACTAAGAGAGAGACGCTTGAGTTTTGACTGCAGAGCTCGATGGAAGAAACCTTGGAGCATAGGCTACAACCTGACTAAGCGATGCTGATAACTCCAGTTTCATGAGGGGCAGTGAGTCTACTCCAGGTTTTATTCCTAGCCTTAAAAAAATGTTACCCAGCTTCATAAATTTACAACTGAAATGGAAGGAAGGAAGGGTAGAAAAATAATAATATCAAATTTCTTCAAGTCACATAGGTGGTTATGCACATATTAGATATATCATGTGTGTTATTTTCTTTGATTGTATGATTTTGTTGAAAAATATTAATTTCAATTTTTTTAAAAAAAAACATCCTATGCAAGCTGTCTGACCTGTTTGGGGTGGTAGACTTCGTCACAAAAGAGAGAGCTTTCAAAACTTGGACTCAGCCCGCATTGCCCTTGACACTGCTGAAGGGTATTTGGTAGACTTCAGGAAGTCGAGATTTATAGAGACAGAGAGCTGAGTCTTTTATAAGTGCAAGTGTGAACTTCAGCATTTTCTGGAACAAGAAAATGCCTGTAATTTATAGCACACATTCAGGTTTGTTTGCAACGCTAGCCTTCAGATGTTACTTTGGTGTCTTGGTTGCTATTATGCATTACTTGCGCATCAGTTACCCTTATGGGACTGCAGTGGCTCATGTGGTTAAGACACTAAACTTGAAGACTGGAAGGTTGGAGTTCAAGACCTGAGTACTGCATGACAAAGTGTGCTCCCATCTCTGTCCCAGTTCCTGCCAGCTGAGCAATTCGAAAGCAAGAAATTGCAAGTAGATAAATAGGGACGGTAAACAGCGTTCCATGCACTCCGGTGTCGAGGCATGCCTGCAGGAGTGTGCTGGGCAACATGGGAGGGTGCTGGACAGGGGCAAGGGGCAGCAACCAAGGGACAGGGGAGAAGGCTGCCCCCAGGAACCCCTTGGTTGCCGCCCCTCGCTTGCTCCGCCCAGTGCACTGCACTTTAGAATAAACCATTGCTCCAAGCTGAAGGAGGGAGCTTGGAGCAATGGCTTAAACTAAAGTGCAGCACACCGGGTAGATAAAATAATATTAAAATTATTAATTGGCACCCCAGGTTGCAAGAGACAAGGGCACACCGGATGAATCCCCCTGTCCTGGTAGCCCAGCCCATGCCTGCATGTCTACAGAAACATCTCCAGATGCAGACTGTGCTGGCTCTTTGACTATAAACTGAGATGAGCACTCCACCCTAGAGTCAGGTATGACTGGCTTTTTAACAAAGGGGCCCTTTACTGTCCATATAGTCTGCTTTTTCCCCTTCTCCAGTGAATTCAATGTGACCTGAATGGTTCACCCTCCTTCTCAATATGTCAAGACAACATCCCTCAGGTCAGGTTGAAGAAGAAGATGACCAGGTGAAGGTTACCTGCTAAGCTTCCCAAGTCAACCAGGTCACCATTAACCCACACAGACTCTCAGTGGTTGGTGTGCAAACTGTTTGCAAGAGCTGTGTAAACAGTGAACCATTAACAGGTGGCATCGGCTAACTGGGTGACAACTGGAATAAATAAAACATTCAACCGTGCAGTGCACATTAAATATGAACAAGCCACAAGTTCCAAGCTGAAGTCAACCTGATTCAGAGCCAAATGAAGGAAATCTCCAATGAAACATGAATGGCTCAGTTTCATTTCCAGGACGAAGACTGAAGCCGATGAGATGCGAACGGCTCCAGTCCACAAGCTGTAAAATAAACCTGAAAGGTGCAAATGTGCAAAACCCTGAAGCTAAATGTCTGAAACCTGCCAGATTTCTTCTTCTCTCATTCAGTCATGGCTCCGTGTTACAACCACGACAGTGTTAAAAAGAAAGCCATCCATTTTGGTTTTGCAGTGCAAAGTCACTACAAATTTACGACGTGAGTTTGATTCAGCACTCAAATCAAATCCGATCGGCACAAATCGCTCCGAAGGGAACCAGGACACTTTCCACGAATCAGTCATATATCTTGCATCCCTCTAAGGCCTCATTGACCCAGTTGAGCGGTAGGACATGCATTTTTGTGCCAAGACCTCGCCACTGAAATCATCCAAACTTTTATTGTCTACGATGGACAGGATTGGGTCTTTGGAGCTTGGGAGTAAGATTTTTTGCTTGGTCTACCTGGAGATAACAGGGAAATGTACCTAAAAGAGACATTTGGTATGCAGATTATATGTTGTACCAGCTGAGCTGGAGCAAATTGCCATGTCGATGGAGCAGATTATTAAATTCAACAACGTCTCTGCAGATTTGAGGAAGGAAACTAGCATTTTCTATTTAAGATTGGATTTCTGCTTTATTGACACTGAAGCTTTGCCTTATGCAACGTTCTTTCAATTCTTCCTCAGCTTGCTAAAGATCCCGTTCCTCCCCAATGCATTGCTAACGGCTTTCGCACGCCGGAGTCACTATTGAAATCAGCATAATTAATCAATTATATTTAATAATAGCAATCTGACACTCTGCCTCCAAGGTTCATTCAAAACCTGGTAAAGGCACACTGTGTTGAAAGTCTACAGCAGGGCTTGCCAACCTGTTTAAGCTGGGGGCCGAGTCACCCTCCCTCAGACAGCCTCAGGGCCGGACGGCCATTTTGCCCTTCCTCCACCACATGGCACTTCCAGGTATGATGGAGGCAGTGGGGGAATGGCGCATGAAATGATGCTCTGGGCCATGTCCGGCCCATGGACCTCGAGTAGAGAATCCCTGCTCTACAGGCTCCTTGGTCTTATTAGGGTTTGGGCAAAATCTCTGCAGATCTTGACGGTTTAAACGTCTTGTGTTTTTAATCTTTTGTTTCCAGGCCTCTATTTTTAAATCCTGTGTTTTAATACGTACAAGCTGCCCGAGGCCACTGAGGATTAAATGTTTTTAATAAGAGCTATTATTTTATAACAGTATTAATAACAGCTCCCCCTTTGGAAGGAACCCACAAAAGATTTAACACGTTTGCAACCTGGTATGTCAGACTGTGTGCTACAAACTACCACTGTGGTAATTAAATAAAACATTGAAGAGTCTTGTGGCACCTGTAAAAGTAATAAAAATATTACGGCATAAAATTTTGGCACCCTTGATAAATTGGCTGGTCTTGAAAGAGACTTTTCCCTTGTAGTACTTTCTGACCACATTTCCCCTTTACAAGTTAACATATTACTATTAATTAAAGGTAAAGGTTTCCCTTGCTCGAAAGCCAGTCGCATCCGACTCTAGGGTTCAGTGCTCATCTCTGTTTCAAAGCCGAAGAGCCAGCGCTGTCTGCTTCTGCAGACGTTTCCGTGGTCATGTGGCAGGCATGACTAGACACCGGAGCACACGGAACGCTATTACTATGACCATGACCATGACCATGACCATGACCATGACCATGACCATGACCATGACCATGACCATTACTATTACTATTACTAACACCACCACCACCACCACCACCACCACCACCACCACCACCATCATCATCATCATCATCATCATCATCATCATCATCATCATCATCATCATCATCATCATCATCATCATGTGGCTTAGTGGTTAAATGCTGAGCTGGAGACTGGAAGGTCGTGTTGTTGATACTCGAGAGCTGCACTTGGGGACATGAAAGGAGCCTTATTTGACTGGCCCCTAAAAATTACTTTCAAACCAAAGCAATCTCTGACACAAAATTATTATTTTTTCTATTCTTATTGTTATACTTGTTGTCATCGTCGTCGTCGTCATCACCACCACCACAAGTGTTGTCATGTCTCTTCTTATCGTTATTGTTATCCTCATCCACCTCAACCTCACTTGAGAAATGTGCACATTTTTGGGAAGCCTTGATCAGAAAGGCGCCTGAACGTAATGCCCATGGATCCCTATCCCAAGGCCTTCTTCTTCCCTTTCCGTTGGCCTTCGTGGGTGGCCCAGAGGCAGCTGCCTGGCCTTCTGCCTGGACCTCCCTTGAGCGTACAAATAATTCTGAACAACTCTTTTAATCATCTGGAAGCATCCTGAAATTTGGGGGGATGAGAGAGAGGACGGGCCTCTCTTGCTTTCTCCTCTGTCGCAATCTGTTGCAAACCTCCCGGGGCGTTTCGCTCTCCCTGGCGAACGAGAGTCTGTCACTCACGCAGGTCTTGCTAACAGGCCCATCTGGAGCAAGGCACAAGGGAGGGAGTCCCGAGAGGCAGCCCGTGTCCCATTTCAACGCGTCTGATGCCAGTACGCTTAGTATCCGTGCTCCTTGTTTCACCTGCACACCCATGAAATGCTGTGTGGGGATGAGCTGAAGCTGGAATCAGGCACAGGTTCAGAGCACGGTTATGCACCATGGGTTGGGCGGGGAATGGGCTTTGCCACTCCAAAACCAATGTGCCTCTTTCCCACACCCCTAGCTCCTCTGTTTAAGAAAATGCCACTAACTCTTGTTAGAGCCTTGGTAGTCCACTGGTTATATTGCTGTACTGCAGTTTGATCCTGATAGATGGAGGGATGACTCAACCTTCTATCCTTCCAAGGTCAGTAAAATGAGTCCCCAGCATGTTTGGGGCAAAATGCTCCTTGTGAACCACCCAGAGAGCACACGAAGTGCTATGGGGCGGTATAGAAGTATAATTGCTATTGTTTACCTTTCAAAACATAGACACCGTAAATCACATGTAACTTGGCAGCATGTAATATATACAACAGAGGGAGAGAACTCAGGGCCAGCTAGATGTTGTTGGATGCCAGATCTCATCATTCGTAACTATTGGAGGATGAGAGATGGTAACTGGAATGCAATAATAATGAGAAATCAACAGGGTGGTTACATATGGCCAATCTGGTCAAGTTATCCTCCTATGGTAATTAGAGTAGACCCTACTGCCAGCGACTCAACGCCAAGTGTCAGGTGGTGGTTAACTAACCTGACAATCTTGAGGACTAATGGCTTGGGTGGCGAAGTCCACGGGGAAGGGTGAGGGTCCCCAAGTGGATTAAATCCCACTTGAATCCATCTTGATGAAGAGCAGCAGCTTCATCCATCCTGGCCTGGGGCTGAGGACGTAGATCGGTGGTATGGGTGTCATGCTGTGATGCGGAAGGTAGATGAAGGGCCACTGCATTGTATTCTTGGGGGGGAAGAACAAGAGCAAGAGCAAGAGCAAGAGCAAGAGCAAGAGCAAGAGCAAGAGCAAGAGCAAGAGCAAGAGCAAGAGCAAGAGCAAGAGCAAGAGCAAGAGCAAGAGCAAGAGCAAGAGCAAGAGCAAGAGCAAGAGCAAGAGCAAGAGCAAGAAGATTACATAAGCCATAGTACCCTTCCCAACTACAAAGAGAAGACTTTCACCTCCAAATATAGGCAATTAGTTCTGTCTTCTTGCCTTCCCCCCAAGGGATTCCTGCCCCACAGTTTTGCTAGTGGGGCAGGAATCCACCGCTCTCGCCAGAAACACCTGCGGCGGGGGCGGAACAGCCGACTCGACGTCCAGCCCGGGGACCCACTCCACCTGGCCTCGAAGCCCTGCCCTGCGGAGACCATAAAAAGGGACGCCAAGCCGGGACTACTCGCACCACCGCCCCTCTCGCCAGAACATCTGTGGCGGGGGTGGAGAGGCTTCTCACCTGATGTGGGACTTAGTAATTGTTTTGCTTTTGTTTAGTTGTTTTGTAATAATTTGAGTGATTTGATCGAGATGTGAAACTTCTGGACTGTTATTTGATATTTTTTATTGAATGTCTTGTTATTGTAGTGATATTGATATTTTGATGTTATGTATTTATGATTTACTGACATGAACTTGTAATTTTACATATGCTGTGAACCGCCCTGAGTCGGTCCTGCCGAGTAGGGCGGTATAGAAATTGAAATATAATAATAATAATAATAATAATAGTCTTGCCCTACAGCTATTCTGATCTGCTCCTCCTATAGCAAACCATTCCAGCGTTATCTTTATTCCCCCACTGCCATTTCCATTCTTTCTTAACCTTGGATGGCTGCAACCTGATTCTAAGGACACAGATATTCCCGGGAGTACGCTAGCTACAAGAGCTATTATCCACTGCCGCCTAGAAAAGTTCGTTGTCACTGAAGTGTACATAAGGTTGGCAAGAGGTGATCCCAAAGCACCAAATGTGAAGGAAAACTGGTGTATTTATTTTTTAAAAAAATACAGAAGCACAAGTTAAGTTGAAGACTAGCTGTTGTGATTAAAAAGAAGGCAGTACAAAAATGGTGGTGATTTTTTTTTAAGGAAACAGAATTAATTTCTGTAATGTAGCCGGAATAAAACTGCTCCGCAAAACAGTCCTTCCGACATCATTAAAGTCAAGCCCATCCAAAAAGTTGCAAGGGAAAATTCATTTAATCATTCCCTGCTCTACAATTCATGTTTGGCCATTCATGAATTCATAAATCTGTGATTTGTAATTCGTTATCTGACTCATTAAGCAATTCGGGGTTCCCAGGCATAAAGCGCCCGCTGCGTCTGCGTGAGGGTTTGTTCCAATATTAAAATTAAGCACTGGGAAAGCTGCAGATTCACATATTGTCGAGTCATTAGCAAACGGCAAATCAAAAGAATTATGCAGAAGAAGTTCAACGGAAGCCATACTCCTTGAAGGCTCCGATGCAAATGGACAGATCTGTCACGGGAATCAAATTCTTGGGTTGGATTTGCACATCTGGAAAGAAAATCTTTTTTTCCAGCTCTGCTTAAAAGTGACATCCTTTCCAGGCCTAACGACATTAACTCGAAACTATTCACCAACCCATCTGCAGCCTGAGTCCATCTAAAATTAGTCTCATTATTATTATTTTTAAATCCAATTTTAAAAACTGAGAGTCAATCTTGTTTTGGGACTGCAATGTGGTTAAGATGCTGACTAGAAGGTGGCAGGTCAGCAGTTCAAGACCCGAGTACTGCAGGATGGAACGAGCTCCCGTCTCTGTCCCAGCTCCTGACAACCTAGTAGTTCAAAAGCAAGACATTGCAAGTAGATAAATAGGGACCACTTCAGTGGGAAGGTAAAAAGTGTATGGTGTCTAGCCATGCCTGCCACATGTCCATGGAAACATCTGCAGACAATGCTGGCTTCTTGGATGTAAACAGAGATGAGTACTGAACCCTAGAGTCAGATACAACTGGCTTCCAAGCAAGGGCGGCCTTTACCTTTACCTAATCTTGTTTTATTGATTTCAACAAATTAAACACAGCTCTCCCGGACTAGACCCAAAATATTTAAACATCAAAATGTTCAAAATTGGTAATGTTTATACTTGTACCTGGAACACCAAGGGTGGGCAGAATGCCTGATTTAATGGAACCACGCATCCAGTTCAAAACCAATATGATTCACATGGCCTAAAGGTAGGGCCGGCCGTGCCTACACTCGTTTTATGGCCCTGACCAGATGCAAAGTCATTTAGCACAGCATTAAGTCCACTCTCGGCCTTCCAACATATAACATCCAATTTTATTCAGAGTTCTGAAGAAGTGGAAAGTTTGCTAACAATTTTTACAATAGGTCCTGGTAAAGATGTCACCTGAGTGCAAATTATGCCTGTAGGTGACAGCCTGTGTGAATGTGGAGAAGTACAAACTATCTCCCATATGATGCACACAATGCCCTCCAACGTGCACTGCGGAGGACCTTATGTTGGCAAGAGGGAATGCTGTTGAAGTGGCCCGATATTGGGCAGATGTCGTCTAGCCCATTTTAATTCTATTTTGTTTTTAAATGTGTTAATTTTAGCTTTGTACGTTACTGTATGCTGGTCGTGTATCTGACATGAATAAAGAAAGACTGGAATTACTCAATAGTAGAGGAAGAAGGAGGGATTTGTGGTCCCTCAACAACCAACTTTCTTGGCTTCTTGGAGGTTCAGAGAATGGATAAAAGGAAAACAGAATTAAGTTTTGAGATCCAGTGAGACACAATGACTTAGAACAGCTGCTCTTTTCAGCCCCCCCCCCCCAAGCTAGCTGATTAAAGGCCCTGACAATTTTGATCAGCTTCCAAAATTGGACATACCATTTTTTCCTTTGTTGCAAACAGGTCCTGGCAATATAAATGAGCAAGTTGTTGTTAAAAGGGAAATTGCAACTGTGACATTTCAGGCATTGGATGAAGAGGTCCTGAGCCAGAAGGACAGTGATTTGAGATCAATTATGCTTGTATCCTCTTCTTTACTGGTAGAGATGTTAGGGTGGTTTTGGTAGGATAGGATCTATTATACAATCCAGTGTAGTGTAGTCAGTGATGGGATGTTACAGGTTCGCACCAGTTCGCCTGAACGGGTAGTAACTTTTCCCAGTGTCACGGAAAACAGGTAGCGGCTTTTGGATGGAACCACCTCGGGGGCTTTTCGCCGGTTCCCTCACTGCGCATGAACAGCAAGGGCTTGGTGTGCATGCGTGCCACAGCACTTGGTGCACATGCGTGGCCTCCTTGCTGTCTTCCCAAGTGGGGAGGAGGAAGAGAAGCTGCGAGCCTGAAGCTCCTATAGCCTGGTCTCCAGGGTAAGTGACTCACCTTTGGGTGTGGAGTGTGGGTGTGTATTTTAATGTGTATTTTAATGTGTATTTATTTCTTATGTCTTATAATGTGAAAAATTATATTGTTAGTTTTAGTAGTGTTATGTTATATTTTTTTATTATTTTTTTATTTTTTATTATTTTGAATTTTTTAAAAAAATCAAAAGTCACATGACCCACCAGGTCACATAGTCCCGCCCATGACATTGGCTTTGCCCACAAAATTGGCTCCACCCACAAAATAGGCTCCACCCACATCATTGGCTCCGCCTATGGTGTGGTAGTAAAAATTTTGACATCCCACCACGGAGTGTAGTGTAGTGTAGTGTAGTGAGGTGCAACAGCAGACAAAGACAGAACTGACTCGGAGAGAGATCGACTTGCAAAGGATGCATCGTCATGTCATAGCTAAGATGGCATCTTCAGCAGGGTCCTAACTCTTTATCTTAACTTCTAGATTTAGACCACACCAGAAAGATCACATTTCTATTGTAAATTAAACGTACATCTTTCCAGTACTGTTTAAAATAGTCAAACAAAGGTCTGTGTTAGGGAAGAACAAGGCACTTTAATAGGATTCCAAAGGGATTAGACTACTCTATGGAAAGCTATTCTTATAAGGATGGCGGCCGTTACTCAAGCTAAGAAAAACATTTATCAAGACTCATAATTTACAGGATGAGCCAATCTTGGCCTCTGTTACATACAAACAACCCACTTCTCAGCGAGGCTGGGACGGCATCTTTCCAGAAGAGGATGCAGGCAAGCAGTGATAATAAATCACTGAACCCCAGAATGCTTTGGTTGAAGTTGATTTATACCTCCCATCATAAACACATTTGCTGAGAGTCTGAGAGAGAGTGCAGGAATGGAAGGAGCCAAGCTTCCCATGAAAATATGATGCGGAAAAGTTGAGTTGGAGGAGGTTAAGAATATTTAGAACATAAACTCAACTGGATCAGTTGGAATGGACATTTTTACTCCACCATATTGTTTTGTGCGGTTATCAACAGCATGCCTTTCGGAAGTCACTTGTGGTTGGTACCTCTAGACCCAGGACTGCGGTGGCTGAAGCAGTTAAGACGTTGAACTCGCTGACTGGAAGGTCAGAGTTCGAATCTCAGGCACTGCATGATGGTTTGAGCATCCATCTCTGTCCTAGCTCCTGCCAGCTCGGTGGGGAGGTAAAGCCCTGGGTTGTTATAATCAGTTGCTGGCCATCCAGTTTGTTAGGAGGCCATTTCCTGACACGAAGGAAATCATGCTTGGAATGAGATACCCATCTAGCTTGAGAAAGACTGGGACCTTCTCAAATCAAGGAAGCCCAAGGGGAGTCAGAAGGGAGTTTCTAAGTTGAATTAGCTGAAATCAAGGGAGAATTGCAGATTTCATGCACCATCTGGATTACTTTCAGGGGATTCTATTTCAGTGAATGGTATTAGGGCTGCCTGCCATTACACAATCCCTGCTCTGCTAACGTCCTTGTAAATAAAGCAAGTATTTCAAAAATGCCTTCCGTCTCTGCCATCTCCCTGAACTTCTCACTCCTTGGGGAAAGTAGGGAATTCATAACAATGTACATACAAGGGTCTCATAGTTTCCATTTTAGTCTACTTTGGAATTTTCCCTGCTTAGCACAGGTCACCTCTCCTTCACCAGTGCCCCATATTTCTTTCCAAGGATGTTGAGCGGACAGTCTAGAAGCCAACTGGTAAAAAATGATTTCATTACCGGGAATTAAACCAGAAGAACAGAGCATGGAACAAGAGCTCACAAACTGATGAACGCATATGTGAAGGTATAGCTGATAATAACTGTAAAACACAGGATTTGGAGGGGGTGGTCTAGACCAGTGATGGCCAGCCTTGGCACTCCAGGTGTTCTTGGACTTCGATTCCCAGAAGCCCAAGTCAGCACTCCTGTTGATCAGGACTTCTGGGAATTGAAGTCCAAGAACACCTGGAGTGCCAAGGTTGACCATCACTGGTCTAGATATTTCTAAATGTGCAGTTGTGTCTACAAGTATCTGAATAGCTCAAGGGTTTAGGTTTTTTTGCTGTGGAGCCAGAGGTTGGAAGTTCGATTTCCCACTGTGCCTCCTGAGAGAAGAACTAGCCTAGGTAACCATGGGCAAACTGCACAGTCTCAAAAGCTCTCCCTACAGCAGTTGACTTTGACTTCAAGTCATTTCCCCAAAGCACTGTTCAGCCAATGTACTGACTTAGGCTTCTGGGAATTGAAGTACCCCTGAATATTAAAAAAAACAAGAAAGACCGCTCATCTCCATATGTACAAGTTATATGTTCCAATACCATCTGTGGTTACCTTAAGCCTTGGAAAACAGCAAACCCCACATTTAAGCATAAATACCCTAGTCATAGATGTGCTGTTTGTTCAAACTCAACCATCGTTCTAAACAGGAGCTAAGAAAATGCCTGCTGCAATAGAAATAAACAGATCCTTCTAAACACTATATTGCAAGGGTTCCAAACCTTTTCAAGCTGGGGCCGGGTCATGCTCTCTCACTCAGCTTCGAGGGCCGGATGGCCATTTTGCACTGCCTGCATGATGTGGGTGGCCATTTTCCCCCAACAGCTTCAAAGGGGGTGCAGGCAGGGCAAAATGGCCATCCGGCCCTCAAAGCTGACTGAGAGCATGACCCATCCCCTGGCTCAAAAATGTTGGGAACCCCTGGTTTAGTCATTCCTCAGCCGGAGTTGATGCTACACATATGAAGCGGATTGGCAGAGAGCCATGTATACCAAGTTAAGTGAGATATGAAAGTAATAAAAATAATTCATTTTAAAAAATCGTGAGAGTAGGTGAAGGAAACTGAGGTCTTCAGGAGCAGAAAACGATCTCGCAGGACTTGTCTGTGCCAGACCCTTTGAAGACCTGAAGCTCCCTAAACTCAAACTTTCAAGAATAAATCTACCCAAAATCCCTTGAAAGACAGAGCAAAGCAACCGGGGGGGGGGGGGGGGTCAGTGCCTTAAGTGAATCAAGCAATTGATTAATTAACCTAGTTTCTATCTCAAAACTTCCCTAAGGCTTGGAGTAGCTCACTAATATATGGAAATGTTACTGTTGATCATGTTTTCTGTTACACAGATGTACATTTTTTATATTAAAAAAAATATGATTTTCCTAATATATTCTGGGAGAGCGCACTAAAAATACTCCATGCCCTGTAGGACTCTGTGAGCTTTTTGCAGCGTTGAATCCTAGGTGAGGGAAGTGAGAAGAAGCACTGCTTTGAACATCAGTAGAATGCAAACAAGAGAGGGAAGCCTAATCGGGAAGCCTTTACAGGAGTCAAGGCGCTTCATTTGATCTTCTCTGGCCTGCCAATATGAAGAGACTCACTTCAAGTCTCCAGAAAATAGGGTGGTAGAACTCTGACACCGGGTCGAATCTAAATTAATCTCCAATAGAGTGATGCAGCTGCCCCAGGGGCTTAGTGGTTAAGATGATGAGCTCGAAGACTGGAAGATCGGGTTTCGATACCCAAGGGCTGCACTTGGGGACATGAAAGAAGCCTCATTCGGGCGTCCCCTGAGCAGAGTTTCTCCAGCAAAAATCCTTTCAACCCAGAGTAATCTCTGACATGAAATTATATAGGGCGATGACCCTCAGATCCAGGACCAAATCCAGACCCAGGGCCAAATCCAGTCTATTGACCAATAGGGTGGTGAAACTTAGATCCAGGGTCAAATTCAGACCCAGGGCCAAATCCAGTCTATTGACCAATAGGATGGTGAGCCTCAGACCCAGGGTCAAATCCAGACCAAGGGCCAAATCCAGTCTATTGACCAATAGGATGGTGAAACTCAGATCCAGGACCAAATCCAGACCCAGGGCCAGTCCGGTCTATTGGCCAATAGGATGGTGAAACTCAGATCCAGGACCAAATCCAGAAGCTGGGCCAATCCAGTCTACTGACCAACAGGATGGTGAGCCTCAGACCCAGGGTCAAATTCAGGCCCAGGGCCAAATCCAGTTTGGTTCTCTAAGCCTCACCAGAGTACCATCCCTGCATGTCTACTTCCAACCAACAACAGCCAACATACTTTCAAGACAGTAAAGGTAAAGGTCCCCCTTGCTTGAAAGCCAGTCGTATCCGACTCTAGGGTTTGATGCTCATCTCTAATTACAGCAAAGATCCAGCACTGTCTGCATCTGCAGACAGTTCACTGATCATGCGGCAGGCATGACTAGACTCCACAGCTCACGGAATGCTGTTACCTTTCCCACCAAAGCGGTACCTATTTATCTACTTGCAATTTCATGCTTTCGAACTGTTAGGCTGGCAGGAACTGGGACAGATGGCAGGAGCTCACTCTTTCGCTCAGCATTTGGGTCTTGAACTGCTGACATACCAACCTTCCAGTCATCAAGCTCGGCATCTTAACCACTGAGCCACCGTAGCCCTCTTTGAGCCAGAATATCCCTGTTATTCTATGCATAAGTCATCATATAAAACTGGCCCACGGATGTTCATGATCGAAATGGGGTAATAGTAGACAACTGCCCCCGAGGAGGGTAGTTTGTGTCTGCTGTCTTCCTCCAAAGATTTCCTAGCTTTTTCCTCTTTTTGAATAACTGATCATACTGGAGAGAGAAAGAGAGCGCTTCCGTTTTAGTCCGTCCCCTGCTGCTTGTTTGTTCTCTTATTAAATTTTATATCCCACACTTCAAAGAGATCTCCCCCACCCCACCCTCAGGGTGGCTTACAACATCTTAAAATAACACACAATCAATTGAAAGCAACACATCCATACACAAATTCAAAACAGCATAAGCAATAAAAGGAATGTGCGGAAGGATAATAAAACCGATCGCAGAGAGCATTGGTTTAAATTATTGTCTTGGAAAATCAAAGAGATTTGTTAGCACAATACCCCAAAAGAGAACAACGTAAGCACTTGATCAACATACTTTGAGAGCAATGGCTTAAGGGAACTGTATTCTATGTTGCCATCTATCGTCTCTCTCCTCAAGTGATGGGCACTAGGGAAATGGTTTATTAAGAAAAGCCTAATCTTAAGAGAACCCATGTGGTCCCATTTCCCATAAACCAGCTGAGATCTTCTTCTTTCATGTCCTGGTCAAACCCTGGACTGCCAAAATGAAGCCACTTTCTTGGCTTTGTCTTTGGCCAAACTTAAATCCTCATCGGTGCACGTTTCTGGGAGCAACCAACAGACCAGTCTAAGAGCCAGATCCACATTCACACCGTGTGCTGTTGTCCACCAGCATACCCCACTTGAGCATGTTGGTCTTGGATTGAGAGACTGCAACCCTCAGCCTATTCAGGGTCCTCAAAGTGACATAGATGAGTGATCATGGACAAGTCACTTTCTCACAGCCTGAGCTTCTTCAAGACTTGGTGTTTGGAGGAGAACTCTGTACATTCCCTGAAGCTCAAATGCAAACAGGATGAAGAGATGGAGACTGAAACTTTAGAAATGTCCAAAATGGTGAAAACCTTTTTCATCATGTCCAGTGCTTTTGACAGTTTTTACAAAGTCTGAATGAAAAACAAAAACAAATTCACTTCTTCCTCCTCCTCCTCCTCGTCATCATCATCATCGGCATCAGTGTCTTCTTCTTCTTCTTCGTCTTCATCATCATCATCATCATCATCATCATCATCTGGAGCTGTGACTCACAGTCACTAGCTCTCCCGGATACTGATGATGGTGGTGAAGTTGTTGATAACAATGATAACAATGACAAGAAGAAGCAGGGAGGTTGATAACAGAATCTAAACTTTGACATGCCTTCTTACAGACATAGTCCATCGACATCTGGACAGGGATTGCCTCCAGGACGTCCTTGATCAAAGAGTAATGACACCTACCCAAAAGTGATCAGCTAAATTCAATTGTGAATCAACTCTGCTGATTCAATACCACTCCCATCTTCCCATTTAGCTAAGTCCCATTGATTCAATGACCTGTTATAATTGGAACTAGTCATTTGCATCCCTGTCCAATTGCACGGAGAAGGATGTAGAGGCAGAGGAGCTAAAGTTACCAGATATATCTCCCTCCTTGTTTCTTCCTTAACTAGATTGTAACTCCCCAAAATGACTTTACTTCTTCCTTTTCTCAATCTGATTTCTCTCTGTGTGTGTATGTGTGTATCCTTAGCATCTAGTTGGCCATTATCTTCCATCCTTATATTTCTATCTCCTAGTGTAATCTGTAAAATAAAAATTCTTTTCTTCAACACAGGTTGACCTTTCCTTCTTACTCCAAACTGTTCTTTCCTCACATCCTCAGCGGGGCTTTTCTTCATTTCAAAAATGTCATACGGGGGGCCCCCAAGGCTTCTTCTCACAGAAGAAAGCCCAGACTTACTTCAGATCGAAGGACTAGTTGTAATGAGCATGGGTTACAAAAGGAGCAATTGCAGAAGTGAAGTCTCTAGCACTTGAAGTCTTCAACCAAAGTTGGACATCCACCAGCAGCAAATCCTTCCAGCGTACATTCCCTGCCTTTTTTCCCCAGTGTCCTGGAGAAGACTCTGGTTCATTTGAACTTCCCTTTTGAGCTATATTTCCTTAATTTCAATATACTGTATAAACGCTGCTTGGCATTTCAACCATAGCTTCAAGGATCCTACACTTAATAGCTAACTCCATCTGTACATACCTGAAAACAGTAACGTCGCCAACAAGCTGCAAACGAATGCCCGACAAGTGACTGAGTCCCAGATTAATAAGCAGGGCAGTGAATTATTAATCAAGCAAATTATTTGAAAATGTTGAAATTTAAGTTCAAAACAAAACCCAGCGACTGATTTAGTGGGGGAAATCAAAGCGTCTTGCTTAAACGCAGAGAAAATCCACTGGGGAATTCATTCCGGGCCGTCAGAAGGCTAGGAAGCTTCGTCTTCCCACAGCCCTGAAATCAAAGTCGAACACCTGCTCAACTTAATATGTGATAAACTATTTAATCACAGCCCCCAGACTGGAATTAGTTTTCTTCCTTATCCACCCCCGTCGGTTTTCCTTTCGCATCGTGTCATTTATACTCCAGCCTATGAGCAGAAAAGGTTTCTTGTCTCATACCGATTTGTTACAGTAGCAATGGGTGAACAAAATGCTATTAAATAAAGAATTGTAGCTAGGGTTGGGTAAAGGTAAAGACCACCCTTGCTTGAAAGCCAGTTGTATCTGACTTTAGGGTTCAATGCTCATCTCCGTTTATAGCCAAAGAGGCAGAGCTGTCTGCATTTGCAGATGTTTCCATGAATATGACTAGATACTAGATGCCTCTTTACTTGCAATTTCTTGCTTCCAAACCATTCGGTTGGCAGGAGCTGGGACAGAGCGGTGACTTCACTCCGTCGTGTAGCACTCGGGTCTCGAACTGCTGACCTGTCAACCTTCCAGTCGTCAAGTTCAGTGTCTTAACCACTAAGCCACCGTAGCATATCAGGGGCAGAGCATAGCACTATGTGCTTGAAGCTGAATGACATAATCAGCCATTGACTGGTTTTTCAGATCCCATCGCAGCTGATTTTGAAAAGCATTCTTGTGCTCTTCAGCCAAGGAAAATATTTGTAAGCATTTGAGTATGGGCGTTTTTGACATTTTGGAGCTTGTTTTGAAAATTTCCCCCCTTTTATTTCTTTTCCGGCGTGTCAGTTGATTACTTATTATGGGTTGTAAATGTATGTGGGCGCCTGGGGGCTTTTTGAAGACCGTGAATTATTTTGCATCCAAATAACTGTTATGAAAGAATTTTAAAAATGGTACAGGGAAAGAACAAGCAGACATTGTGCCAAGCCAACGGTGTCAGGAAGCAATAATTTCTCTGTCTCAGGATTTCACTGCACCAGTACCACCTAGTCTTCCCATCCTGGTTCTTGTATCGTTTCCCCCTAAATCGGAGTGCTTAGTTACACATTTCTTAACTGTATGCATCCCCCCCCCCCCCGAAAAAAAAAAAAAGGTGTTCGGAGCATATTTGTTCAGATTATATGCATGTTTAGCTGTTTGCAGTTTAAAACATGCACTTTGCTATCGACATAAAGCTGGGGAAATTATTGAGGCAAGATATTTTTTCTGTCATCAATCAACTCTCAGGAGGTACGAAAAGACGGCTTCTGGTGTCGAGTCGCGCATTAACAGAATAGTGCATTTCCTAGTAGTTGAGCATTTTCCTCCCTGCGCACACAATTCCTTCTAAATTGCCCTTGTTAAATGTCATATATGGGTTATGCAAATTTGAATAAGGTTAATTAATCAGTTTATGATTGATATATACTAAACAGTGTGGATTTGGAAGTTCGAGACCCGAGTACTTCACAACAGAATAAACTAACATCTCTAGTCCCAGCTCCTGCCAAGCTAGAAGTTCCAAAATGTCAGGAAAAAGACCTGTTTCCTAATGTCTCCCAAGGCTTGAAATTGCTATTTTTCAGTTAGGCCCCATTATTGGCCTCATAGAAATCCTATGTCTTCTCTCTGTCTCTTGGACAGCATGTTTTTCAACCATGTTTTCAGTGTCAGTGTACCCGTGTTTTCTCGCTGAGACCCATGTTTTGTCTATATGCCACAGCACAACAACTATTGTTTTGAGAAAGTTATTCTCTGTTGCTTTCTGTTACTTGATTGGCTAAAGCTATCCCACCTGACGACAGATTCTCCATTTCGCAGAGAAGTGAGAGGGAGTACGTGTCTGGATTTCAATGGCTTAAGACCTGTTTTGATTTAAGGGTTCGTCTCTGCTTCTCCATGAGTTAAGACCCCGGACTGTCTGCTGGCATGATTTTACTATGATTACCTAAAAGATCTTGGACTGTTTACTGGACTGATCTTATGGATATGACCTTTTGATTTCTGATTTCTCATGAACTTTCTTACATGAACCTGAAGGAATAAAACAGCTGTTTCTCTTTGAAGATTGTTGTTTTCCTTATCACACACACACATGAAGCAACCTATGCTACGTTACCAGAAGCCTCCTTTGTTTTGCTCTATGTTCAAAGGCCTTACTGCCTGAGCATAGTAAGCATTCCTTTTAATCTCCTCGGTTCTCCCAGAAGTGGTGATGCAAGGGTTAAGTTCCAGTACAGAGCAAGAGGCTCAGGAACTGAAAAGGAGGTGCCCTTGTGAATTGTGACAACCAGGTGCATGATACAAAACAAGAAATTGCAAGTAGATAAATAGGTACCACTTTGGTGGGAAAGGTAACAGCGTTCTGCACACTCCGGTATTTAGTCTTGCCTGCCACATTTCCACGGAAACACCTGCGAATGCAGACAGCGCTGGCTGAGCACTGAAACTTAGAGTCAGATATGACCGCCTTTCAAGCACGGGCGACCTTTACCTTCATCTAATTAATAGGTTTATGATTAATATACAGTGGAATCTTGATTAACAAATGTCTCAATTAAAACAAAAATCACATAACGAAAGGAAATCCATAGAAAATAGTGGCTCGGTTTACAGAACTTTTTTCGGAATGGGTTAATTGGTTTTCGGTGCATTCCTATGGGAAACTGCATTCTGGTTGACATATTTTGGTTTTCAATGCATTCCTATGGGAAATGGCATGCAATGCATGCCTATAGGAAATTCAGTTTAAGTAATTTTCGCTTTAAGAAACGTCCCAGGGAATGCATTAATTATATCTTGTGTGAGTAGGGCGGAATATAAATTCAATTAAATAAATAAATAAATATTAACTGAGGTTTCACTGTATACTAAACAGTGTGGATTTTGCTACAAGTTATGTGCAGTATTGTTGCTTTTCATATCCTTTTTCTTCTTTTTCTTTGTGTGTGTTTCAAAAGTAAAAATTAAACATACAAGAAATAAAACTGCCATGCCTGATCAATCGCACTTGGAAATGAAGTTCGTGTTTACCTCCCAGGGGGCAATCAGAAAACAGAATCCAGCTGATTGACAATAGGTGGGGTAAGGAACACACAACTGAGAATAAAGCAAGGATGTTTTCCCTTTTAAAACAGCATCATATCTCATCGCAATCTGTCTCCTCTCATTCTGCGGTTGAAACGGGCAAAACGCTCTTCCGGCCCTATTCCTCCGGCTTCAATCTGGCAGGCCGTGAGATATTTGCTCCCCATTAGGTTCCTAGCGTGGGATCCAACCCGTAACGACCCGGGGCTGGCTAGCAAATGGGCCCTTCTGTTGCCGGCCCCTCCCCTCGGCGCTGCCCTCCTCGCCTCCGGCATTTCATCCAGATATTTCCAGTAAATAAACATTGACGCTTCTGATATCATGTTAATTTCACAGGCTGCTGCTCCGCTGACAGTTTTCACACTCCACTCCCGTGTCTTGTCAGTTTTATGCTCTTAGGCCAAGGCAGGCTCCCCGACTACTATGTCTATACATAAAAATAAATGGCTCAGAAACCCCAGTAAAGTGACAGATAACATAATGGAACCTGGCTTTGGTAAATCAGCATATTTATGGAGATTTGGATTTCCAGTTGGTGAGTTATGTAGACAAGGGGAGGGTTTGGATGGGGAGGGGAGGGAAATAGGGTCTGCTTTTTGAAGGGAGGCGAGATGGGAGAAGTTTTCTGGAGTTGAGGGCTATGCCTTAACGAAGAAATTGATTTGGTCATTAGAGGCTGCTTTTGGTTTGAAAGACCTCACTTTCAGGAAAGCCCATATGTTCCTGGATCCAGTGGTGGGTTGACAAAATCTTTGCTACCCCACCGTGACGTCAGCAACGTCGTGGGCGTAGCCGACATCATGACGTCATGGGCAGAGCAAAAAAAATTACAAATGTCTGCACATGCGTAAAACATCTGTTTGACGCATGTGCAGTTCTTTTTTTTTAGTGTGCATGCTTCAAACCTCTATTTGATGCATGCACACTAAAAAATAGAACTGTGCATGCATCAAAAGGAGGTTTGGCTGCCCGGAAAAACATTTTTGGAGGAGTCTGGAGAGGCGACTGAAACGGTCACCCGGGGTTTTACCACCCCCACCACCCCCTGGTGACCCCTCCTGATGGGGTGCTACCGGTTCGGGCGAACCGGTCCAAACCGGTAACATCTCATCACTGGCTGGATCCCATATAAGAGGGGTTCCTAACCTTTTGAAGCCGGGGGCTGGGTCACGCTCTCTCAGTCAGCTTCGAGGTCCAGATGGCCATTTCGCCCAACTTGCACAATGGGGGTGGTCGTTTTGTCTCAACAGCTCAAAGAGGGTGGCCATTTTGTTTCTCAAATACCTTTGGAGTGGGGGCATATGAAATGGAGTAGACTCAATGCCGGTGACTCAATGCCGAGTGTTGGGCAGTGGATAATTAACCTGGCTCCCTAAAGGGGCCAATGGCTATGGGCAGATGAGCCCCTTTAGGTGGGGACCCTCAGTGGAGGAAATGCCACTGGAAACCATCATATTAGGCCCAAAGGCAAAATGAGCTGAGGAGGAACTCCAATTCCCAACAGCAATGGAGGTGGAAGAGGCCATGCCAGATGTGAAGGTGAACCTTGTCATGATCCTGAAGGCTGTGGCAGCCCATTGCAGTCCCGGTGTTAAATCCTGCATGTCTCATTTCATATGTGCCACAGGAGATGGCTCCATGATCCTAGTGTGTGGGCCACTTCATGGCAAGCTGGGATCCACCTTCAACAAATTCACGCCACTGACATTTTTCCTGCTTCAGGAAAAAAAATGCATTTTCAGGTACGGGTTGCAGTCGACGATTGCCTTCCATCTTTCTTCTCTTCTCATGATATGGCCAGAGTCTAGTAGACTCAGTTTGGTAATGGAACTTCAAACGATCCACTTCTCTCCCTACAGCGTTGGCCTGGCATCAATTGGTACCTCTTAGGGACCCAAGACATCAATAAAACAACAGAAGCAGCGACGGCAGCAAAAGATCAACATTCTCCCATTTCTTGGCCGCCACACAATTTGGATACATCAATGTCCCAGAAGAGTGCATTTTATTTCCACCCCTGAACTCTGGAACATCACTTTCCAGAAGGACAGCCAGCTGTTCTTCATGGCTTCTTCTTCCAAACCTCTCTGCCCCTCACTTTTGAGATGCATATTTGTCGTAGATGTTCAAAACACACACACAAGCCCTGGAAAGGGACTTCATGAATTGCAAGTAAAGGTAAAGGTCACCCTTCCTCGAAAGCCGGTCGTATCTGACTCTAGAGTTCAGTGCTCATCTCCATTCACAACCAAAGAACCAGCACTGTCTGCGTTTGCAGACATTTCTGTGGACATGTGGCAGACACGAGACACTGTTTACCTTACCACTAAAGTGGTACCTATTTATCTACTTGCAATTTCTTTACTTTCTAACTGCTAGACTGGCAGGAGCTGGGACAGAGATGGGAACTCACTCTGTCATGCAGTACTCAGTTACTGAACCCCGACCTTCCATTCTCCAAGTTCAGTGTCTTAACCACTTGAGCCACCACAGTCCCATGATTTGGAAAGGAGTAATACACGCTACACCAAAGCCATCAATATTTTTACGAGCACTTTTAGACTCCGTCAGAATCAGAAAATAGTGGGAACTGGGACTACAAAGAGAAAGTCAAGATCACAAATCAGAATTCCAGATAAGCCAGGCTTTAGCTATAAAAGCAATACAGAATAGATTCTTCTTCCGTGCCTAGGCCAGATGTGAAACTGCCAAGATGAAGGCACCCTTTGGTGAGTTCATTCTGCAGTTCCTTTCGCCCAACCTAGTATGAGAAAGACTAGCCAGCAACACAAGGTTACCAGGATACATCCAATTGTGTTTCAAAAACACCACAATCTTCAAGGAGGCGCTTTCTGTGTACCCCATGCAGAATAGCTTATTGGCACCTTAAAGATCAATGGATATATTATGATACAGTATAAGCTTTCATGACTGGAGCCTATTTTTTTTCCTGGAGGCATGCTAACTTGACAGGTGATATATATACACACATAGGTATAAAGAAAAATTACTCAAGGTTGTAAACAGAGGGGCCAAGGGGCCATGAAATGCAAAGGCTAGCAGTAATTCCAAGAAGCACTTCAATAATACACAGCATGAAATCCAGATAAGCCTTCCCCAGCAGCCGTTACAGGTGATAATTCTATTTTTCTTGCTAGCTCTCCTCTGAGATGGCTCTTGGATGAGACGTTCAGACAACCGGGCAACCTTTCCCCCCAAAATATTCCAGATATTCCAACCTAGCAGTTCAAAAGCAATAAATTGCAAGTAGATAAACAGGGACCACATCGGTGGGAAAGTAAGCAACGTTCCGTACGCTCCGGTGTCTAGTCATGCCTGCCACATGACCACGGAAATGTCTGCAGAAATAGACAGTGCTAGCTCTTTGTCTTTGAAACAGAAGTTTGATTTGATTTGAAGAGCTCACTGCATCATGTAGCTCTCAGATCTCGAACTGCTAACCTGCCGACCTTCCATTCATCAAGCTGTGCATCTTAACCACTAAGCCACTGCAGTCTTACTCAATTGAATACAGAGGGATGGGGGGAACCAGCAACCAGAAGCTTTCTGATTGTCTATAAATTGGGAATATTTGCTCACAGAATACATTTAAAACTACCAAATCCCTCACGTCTGCTTCGATCTAAACTTCCATTTTGGTGTGGATTTTCCGCCACCCCACCCGTTCCCTAGCTTTGTGACAGGGATCCTGTAACTCTGAACCAAGGCAGAAAGAAAATCAATCCAGAATTTATGCTTTCTTACCCACACCCTACCTTTTTGTTACAGCAGCTTATAAACTCACCCCTAAACCTGCATCCCTGATAAATCTGTGCCTTTGAAATGGAAATGCTCTTGCTGCTGAAGACAATCTGTGCCTCACTTATTCTCATAAGTTTCTGCTTGCGGGGAGGGAGGGGGGGAATTGAGATTTGTTGGCCCTTTGTACCAAAATACAAAGGCACTTTGTGTGTTACACCAATTTAAGCAACATTAATATTTTGAACTATCGGTTTTGAACACCACGGCTTCCAGGTAAAGCCCCATGGAAAATCAATGAATCTATCAAACCTTCCCCAGCAATTCGACCTTAAGCAGAAGAGGGTTTATTTCAGTTTAAAAGTATTGATTGTCTTTCTTTCTTCTGTTTGTTACCCATTTCTTTTATTTCTAACTTCCTCTTCATTTCTTCCCTTGTTGGTTATGTAAGACTTTTCTTAGGTTATGTTTGACTATACAGTCAAACCTCGCATAAAGAGTGTCTCGCTTAAAGAGCAGAATTTTCTCTGAATGTTCGCTTCGCTTAACAAATAAAACCAACCAAAATCTCGCTTAACAACTAAATTGGGGTTCACAATCCCCCCCCCCCCGCCAGAAGTCACAATTGGTCACTTACAATGGTGTTTTGCTTAAAGAGCAAACTTGCTTAAAGAGCAATCCTGTGGAACACATTATGCTCTTTAAGCGAGGTACAACTGTATATACAAATTCCCAATCCAGCAGTTCTGGGAATTCTCAGACAAAGTAGATCAAGGATGGCCAACCTTGGCCCTCCAGATGTTCTTGAACTTCAATTCCCAGAAGCCCTGATCAGCAGGTGTGCTAAGTTAAAGTTCAAGAACATCTGGAGCACCAAGGTTGGCCATCCCTAGTCTACTTTGTAATAGAAGTCCAAGAATACCTGGAGCACCAAGCTTGGCCATCCTTGAAGTAGACTGTCAAGGGTGTTGACCGAGTTGGTCACCAACTTTCCCCAAGATTTTGCTGATGTGTCCCATGCTAACATAGTGTGTGGTTATGCAACAGTAAATAGGCAGATAGATGGACCCAGTCCTGCAGGGGAAAACTCTGCGACCTGGGACTGGTTGCAAGCCTAGCAGGAAACCAAAGATAGAAATCCAAACTCTGTCCCTGACCACTTGTGGAGGTGAGGAGCACACCCTTGGCAGAGAAAAGTGAGAAGGATGGAGACTGCCCCTCCAAAAGAGAGCAATGGTGATGGAGTCTCCCATCAGGGTGGCGGTGAGATGCCTCTGACCACCGGAGGTTGGATCTATGGATCCAACTACTTCCTCCATGTCTTTCTCTGCAGGGCTTTGAGAGTTTTGAAAGATCTCCTGAACTTCACCACAGCTGTATTCTTCAATGCTTCTTCCCAGAGGCCTAAGGAATCAAACTCCTGTCCTTTCGCCCTCTGAGCTATCCCAGCCAACCAGAGTAGGAAGTAGCAAGTTGTAGCAACATTAATCTTAAATACTAATTTCATCACTCTTTAACTCTGAGCAGATACGCTCCTCTTAAAAAATATATTTAAGCACTCTCATCTTAAGGCAGGAGTTCACAACCTTTTTAAGCCAGGGGCCGGGTCACGCTCGTTCAGACAGCTTCAGGGGCCGGATGGCCATTTTGCCCTTCCTCCATCACATGCCACTTCCTGTTATGGTGGAGGTGGTCCACATAAAATGGTGCTTTCAAAACATCTAAATTGCTTTCCAAACATCTTCAAAGGGGAAGCTATTTAGTTTCTTGAATGCCCTTGGGGGGGGGGTACATAAAATGGCACCATGGACCAGATCTGGCCCACAGGCATTAGGTTGGGAACCCCTGCTTTGGAGGGAAAAGAAAAACTTGCCTCCATTCAGCTACCAGGAACAGAAACCTTCACTTCCAAAGCCCCTTTTGAAATACTCGCTGTTCAAACGTCCTACAAAACCTTGCCCCGAAATTTTGCTACCTGCCAACAGCGGAATGAGGTTGGAGGAACATTTTACTCTCCATTCCCAGGCAGAGCACTTCAAGAGCAATTGTGACCTGGCCTCAATAAACAAACAAAGCACGCCTGCCTGTGTTTACTCTGGAGTAAATCCCACTGAAATTAATAGGGTTTTATTGCTGGATAAAGGGATATATCCACCAGCAGCCAGCTAATACGCACCTGGGCAGCTTTCCAGCTCTCTCTGGGGGTTTCATCTAAAGGAGAATTTGCTTTATTACATTTGGTGGCAGAATTCTGGCTTCTGTGATCTACTTATTTATTTTACTTTATTTATTTATTTCACGCTGAAATTCTGAAGTGGTTCCATCGCTTTTTGACCCAACGAGAAAGGAAGGGAAAAAATCCACGGAGCTCAGGAATTTCTTCTGAGAACTGTATGTTCTGAGCTCCGGAAAAGAACGTACAGTCAAAATGCAGAAATATACTCTGGGTTACTCTTAGCAATCTTTATTTTGGCAGCCTAATTTAAAGTAGCTTGCATGTGCAGGGTTGTTAAAGAAAATCAAAGAGATATCCTTGCTTGTCTACTGAAAAATATCTAGGTACAGTATCTCCCAGTAGATCTATTGTCTCTAAAATTGACCTTAACCTTTGGGAAGGTGATACAGTTTGATTTGTATTCTCTTCTTCTTCTTCTGTGTCTAGACCAGATGTGAAACTGCCAAAACGAAGCCACCTTTTGGTGAATTCATTCCATAGTAAATTTTGCCTGTCCAAGTGTGAGAAAGATTAGCCGGCACAACAAGGTTGACATTGCCTGGGGTGCGCCTGGCTGTGGTTTGAAAATACCACACATTTGTATTCCGTTGTAATGTTGGTTTTATCTGTTGGGACAATAAGCTGGGATTTTTCTTGTTTGTTTTGGTAACTCTTCTTAGTTGGGTAAAAAACAAATACCAACACAGAAAACACAGATTAATTATCACTGTGCCCTTCCTTGGTTTTTCCCACACACAAACTAGCATTTTGTATGATAAAAATCACTCGAGAAGCATTTAAAGTAGAAAAAAAGTATCTTTACTTACAGTTACCATCTATAGTTACAATTAGAGGGAGAAATAAAGGGAATGGAGCCTCCAGCATGTGGAGAAAACCTGCATGCTTGTAGCTTGGTTGGAGGAGAGGAGACGAAAAGGAACTATCAACCACAAAAACGATGGAAATAAGCAAGAAAAATACAGGTCCCTGGTGTGGTGGAGGCAGTGGGGGGGGGGCATATGAAATGGTGTTGCAGGCCGCAACCGGCCCACAGACCGCAGGTTGAGAATCCCTGCTATAAACAGAGATGAGCACTGAACCTTAGAGTTGGATACAGCTGGGCAAACTTTACCATCAGTGGATAATGTATGATTCTTATTTGCCCTCAATGGCAATCTGCTGCTTTTGCATAGACTTATCAACAATCCCCATATTTCTCCGCAATGCATTTTGATGTTCTCTCCCCTAAAACCAAATGACAGAAATTACGATCTGTAAGAATCGCAATCACCCCCAACGCCGCATTTTGCGGGCGCAACAAATTACACATCCATTCTCCTTTCAGAACATGCCCATGCGATAATTGCTTTCCAAACTCACTTGTCAGTGTTTGCAATATGACACGAGGGATGCCGGGATTCTAATCTGCATCATTATTATTTCAAGGACGAAAGCAAGAGGTGGGAAATATTCCAGATACATTAACGGGAAGTGCCAGGGTGCGCTCCCGCCTATGTGCACTGGCAGCAAGGACTTTACACAGAGATGACTTGTCAAGGATACGCACACTCCCTTTGGGTGGGTTTAGTCATTTAATTGTTGACTTATTCATGCTCCATTCCTCACCTCTCCCAAGAATGGGACTTAACGGTGGTTTAAATGGAAGCAAGATGTACCCAATTAAAACACCAAATGGATGCTGGAATAATCATGTTAAGAAACCATGTTTAAAATAAAACACCACCAGCAGGTGATATCAGGTCTGGCCAGGGTATCCTGTTATGGTCATAGAGTAGACCAGTGGTGGCAAACCTATGGCACATGTGCCAGTGGTGGAACTCGGAGCCCTCTCTGTGGGCACCCACGTGGTTGGCCCAGCACAGAGTTAGCCCCGCCCCTCTGCCCAGCAGCCCAATGGGAGCGCTTCCTCCCTCTGCCAGCACAGTTAGCCCCGCCCCTCTGCCCAGCAGCCCAATGGGAGCGCTTCCTGCCTCCGCCAGCACAAAGTTAGCCCCACCCCTCTGCCCAGCAGCCCAATGGGAGTGCTTCCTCCCTCCACCAGCACAGAGTTTGCCCCGCCCCTCTGCCCAGCGGCCCAATAGGAGCACTTCCTCCCTGCCCCCAGCACAGTTAGCCCCGCCCCTCTGCCCAGCAGCCCAATGGGAGCGCTTCCTCCCTCTGCCAGCACAGTTAGCCCCGCCCCTCTGCCCAGCAGCCCAATGGGAGCGCTTCCTGCCTCCGCCAGCACAAAGTTAGCCCCACCCCTCTGCCCAGCAGCCCAATGGGAGTGCTTCCTCCCTCCACCAGCACAGAGTT
The DNA here is from genome assembly GCA_030440675.1 of Furcifer pardalis. NCBI lineage: Eukaryota > Metazoa > Chordata > Lepidosauria > Squamata > Chamaeleonidae > Furcifer > Furcifer pardalis. The sequence goes on along the minus strand of CP126891.1, from coordinate 16,541,247 downwards.
TGCCCCGCCCCTCTGCCCAGCGGCCCAATAGGAGCACTTCCTCCCTGCCCCCAGCACAGAGTTTGTCCCGCCCCTCTGCCCAGCAGAAGGCAGGTAGAAGACCACTGCATTCAGGGCCGTAGCCAGGAGCGCCGGGGGGGGCGGCGGCGGCGGCGGCAAAAACCTTCCTCAGCTAATAGCCCACCCCTCCCAACCCACTCAATGATCCCAATGTTATATATGTGCGTGTGACATTGTTGCCCCTCCTGGAAAAAATTTTTGCCCCTCTGGGGAAAAAATTCGGGGGGAGGGGGCAAATCTAGAATCCTGGCTATGGCCCTGACTGTGTTATACACAGAAAGCACCTCCGTGAAGACTGTGGTATGTTCGAACGACAATCAGGTATAGCCTGGTAACGGCAACCTTGTGTTGCCAGCTAATCTTTCTCACACACTAGGTCAGGCAAAAGGAACTGCAGAATGAACTCACCAAAAGGTACCTTCATTCTGGCAGTTTCATGTCCAGCCTAGACTGCATTGTGTTGTTCCCAGGGCAATCTTCATGGCTTATCGCCGTTGATGATAGCCAATACTGTATTCATAACTGGATGCAGCGCTTAAAGAAGACGAGATGAAAATAGCGCCCACCTTTTAAACAACCCCTTCTGCGGCCGGCAAGTTCGATTGCCAAAGACCTGCCTAGATTTTTAAGAAGTCTTCACCCAATGGAAGAAAGGCAATAGATGAAGAGTCAGCCTCCCCTCCCTCCGTGAGGAGCTGGAAACTCTGGGAGGAACATCTAAGAATCCCTGTTAAGGAAGGAGCATCTCTTCACAGAGGGAGCAGCAACTGTAGTGTTAGCTGGAGTGCAGTGAAATCGACTCTGGGTTTCCATCTGAACTTTACAGGTGCCCTTCAAGGTGCAGAAGCTTCTGTCCTCCTAACATTCAGCATGTTGTATCTAGTCGTATCCAGCTCTAGGGCTCCATGCTCATCTGTTTACAGCCACAGAGCCAGCGCTGTCTGCATGTACAGACGTTCCCGTGGACACACGGCAGGCATGACTAGACAACTGAGTGCACAAAACACTGTTTACCTTCCCGCCGAAGTGGTCCCTGTTTATCTACTTGCAATGTCTTGCTTTCGAACTGCTAGGCTGGCAGGAGCCGGGACAGACGACGGCGGGGGGCTCCTTCCGTCATGCAGTATTTCGGGTCTCGAACTGCTGACCCGCCGACCTTCCAGTCGTCAAGTTCAGTGTCTTAACCACACCTCACTCCCTCGGGTTCAGTATATTAGATGGTTTGAGGACAAATTTGAACTCACCTGGCTGGGAGGGCGTTCCCAAGCGACGTCAACACCTGAGATGAAGAATCTGTCAGCGTTGATGTCAGGAAAAAGACCTATTTCCTAATGTCTCCCAAGGCTTGAAATTGCTATTTTTCAGCTAGGCCTCATTATTGGCCTCATAGAAATCCTTTGTCTTCTCTCTGCCTCATGAACTCATCTCACGAGATGGTTGTTTTCAGTGTCAGTGTACCCATGTTATCTCTCTAAGCTAGCTGAGATCCAATGTTTTGTCTAAATGCCAGAACACTCTCTGTGCACATGTGTAAACAATGTGTTGTTTTGAGAAAGTTATTCTCTGTTGTTCTCTGTTACCTGATTGGCTAAGAGTAACCCACCTGACCGCAAATTCTCCATTTTGCAGAGAAGTGAGTTAGTTCGTTTCTGTTTCCCAATGGCTTAAGACCCTGGACTGTTTGCTGGTATGGGATTACTCTTACTCTTTTTACTATGATTACCTAAAAGATCCTGGACTATTTACTGGACTGATCTTATGTTTATGACCCTCTAATCTGCGTTTTTTTTATGGACTTTACTCTCGATGAACCTGAAGAATAAAACAGCTGTTTCTCTTTGAAGATTGTTGTTTTTCTTATCACACACACACACACACACACAAGGCAATTCGACTGCATGCTACCAGAAGAAGAAGCCTCCCTTGTTCTGCTCACTAAGTTCCTTGTTAAACGCGGCCCAGGTCTCTCAGAGTTGGAAGGTAAGGGTTAAATATGTTCCAGACATGAGCACATGCTCAGGAGCATGAGTGGGGGGGGGCCTTACAGAGACGCCTGGAGTCTGACATCTTCTTTCTACTCTATAACAATAGCAATTACACTTATATACTTCCCCATAGTGTTTAATGCACTGTCTAGACAATTCACAAGGTAACTAACATTTTGTCCCCAACCTGGTAAGCATTCAGTTTCCTGACCTCAGAAAGATGGAAGACTGAGTCAACCTTGATCCCATTCAGGATCAAACTTGGAATGTCAGCAGGTACAATGACCGCCCAAAGCTAACCAAACTGTAACTGTGGAGGAAGCTTCAAATTATGTGAAATCAATTTCCCATCATATAAATTACATTTTCTGTAACCTTAGCCTTATTCGTCCATATTTATGGTGTGGGTTTGTTGACAGTTGTAAAAACGTGATGCATAACTTAACCGCCGGCTAAACTACATGCCACATTAAATAATAGCTTGCAGTTGAGTCTCGCTTTTAGAGGGGGAAGTTTTATTTGGGGGGAGTTTTAGAGTGTTTCTGTTTTGGTTTTGAGTTCTTTCAGATGCAAGACCTTTCAATAAACCTAAAAATACCCCCAAATAATTAGGTTATTCCATTTCCATTTTCCCATTCTGGTTTCCATTCTGGCCCTAGGTCTCCCTTGCTCAAAAGCCAGTCGTATCGAACTCTAGGGCTTCGTGCTCATCTCCGTCTACAGCCAAAGAGCCAGCGCTGTCTGTGTTTGCAGACATTTCTGTCATCATTTGGCAGCCATGACTAGACACCAGAGCGCATGGAACACTGTTACCTTTCCTGCTGAAGCAGTACCTATATATCTACTTGCAATTTCTTGCTTTTGAACTGCTAGGCTGGCAGCATTATTTATGCCCTGCCGAACCTTTAAAACTGGTCAAAAAAGTCAGATAGAAGGCAACCAGTAATAATCCACTCTTTTCTGGTTAAGAGTGTAAAGTAAAGTAACATCATTCTTTGGAGCTGTGTGGATTTGAAATGTAGTTTGGTTATATTCTCATTACCCCAAGAGCCTCCTCAAAAATTTTGGTATTTTTGAATAACAATTGAGCGTACCCAAAGCAACGGCCACCTTGTGCCGGCTAATCCTTCTCACACTAGACCAGGCAAAAGGAACTGTAGAATAAACTCACCAAAAGGTGGCTTCGTTTTGGCAGTTTCACGTCTGGTCTAGACACAGAAGAAGAAGACCCCAAGGAACTAATTATATGTAACTATATTACAGTACAATACTTGTAACTTACTACCTCTAAGCTCTGCACACATTTGAAGACAAGGAGCACTTGAAAATTGGGCTAAACAGATCTTTTTCCATAACTTTTTCAATGACAGGTAAGAATGCAAAAAGAAGGAAGTTGCCTTATACTGGGGTAAATTTTGTCCATCTAGCCCCATGATGGTGAACCATGGCACTCTAGATGTTCTTCTACTTCAATTCCCAGAAGCCCAAGTCACCACTCCTGCTGACTAGGACTTCTGGGAAATGAAATTCAAGAACAGCTGGGGTGTTCCAAATCTCCAGAATAATCTTCCAACTTCTTCCTCCCAGTTTCTGCTATTTGATATTATACCATTTGTGGTGAATCTGTTCACCCTGCCCCACTCTCCAGCAGCCCAATGGGAGCGCTTCCTCCCTCCCTCAGCACAGAGATTGCCCCGTCCCTCTGCCCAGCAGCCCAATGGGAGTGCTTCCTCCCTCCCCCAGCACAGAGTTCACCCTGCCCCTCTGTTTGGGCACTCGGTCTCTAAAAGGTTCCCCATATCTGTCCTATACACTGGCCTTCTAGCAGGTTTTCTAGACCTGTTTTCTGTTCCTGTTCAGCCGCAAATTGCCAGATTGTTCGTGGCTCAAATCCCCTGGCAATGCTTCCCACCCACCCACCTCGAAAAAGCATTAGATACGAAGAGAGAGTTTTCAGGAGAGACGCCACTGGCTTTAGATGAAAGACGGTGCAATTTCATCCCCACTCTTTGCCCTCGCTGATAATCAAGCAACAGAGAAATCCACTGGAATGCCTTCGGAAGCCGGCAATCTCGAGGCAGGTTAGGAAAGAATAAAATATCTCTCTTTTACAAAATCAATTCCTATGATAATGCAAGAAAACAGCGTAAGTTTTTTTTAAAAAGCCTCAACCATCAACAGAAACACCTTACTGTGCAGGTAAACAAGCCTTAAAAAAAACAGCAATTTTTTTCTTTTAAAATGCTCAAGAGAAAAGACATTTAAATCAGAAACACAACAATATCCATACATTGTAAACCTCAGGGAAGCCCCTACGAGATAATAGAACAAAAAAACTTCACATCAAAAAAAATGTACATTAAATACACACGGAAGTGTCCAACAAATTATGTATTTAATGTTTCCAGCGGTTACATTTCCCCCTTCAGGATTTATGGGAAGACAATGTTGCCTCCCCCCCCCCTCGATTCTACAAAATCTTCAAAACATCTCTTTCGTTCCTTCCCCACCTCTCAATCTTTACAGTAACATATTTTACAGGATCCCTCCAAGGTCCTTATTGATTTCACAGGTAGCTCCTCTTTCAGAAAGAAACAGAGTGGAAAAGATCATTACTGCTGCTCAGACAGGAAATTTATTCGGGTATACAAACTATCCACCTTTTCCCAAAGGAATGGAGGTCTGCCTCACCCAGGAAGCATGTGGAAAGATCCATAGGATGGAGCCCCATAGAGATCCCCCATAGAGAACACTGTTACCTTTCCTGCCGAGGTGGTACCTATTTATCTACTTGCAATTTCTTGCATAGAGAGGCAAAATGGCTTCTGATGCAAGCGAAAGAAGAAACTGCCAAAGCAGGACATCGTAAGCCAACCAGAGTGGTGCTTTCAGCAAAAAGAATGAGGTGTAAATGTGGTGGTGGTGGTGGTGGTGGTGGTTATTTGATGATGATGATGAGGAGGAGGAGGAGGAGGAGGAGGAGGAAGGAGGAGGAGGAGGAGGAGAAGAAGATGATGAAGAAGAAGTCGTCAGAAATTATTCTGGGTTGAAAGGATTTTTAGTGGAGAAACTCCACTCTGGGGACGCCTGAATGAGGCTCCTTTCATGTCCCCAGGAACTTTTCCCACCAAAGTGGTTCCTATTTATCTAGTTGCAATGTCTTGCCTTCAAACTGCTAGGTTGGCTGGAGCTAGGACAGAGACAGGCTCTCATTCCATCATGCAGTACTCGGGTCCTGAACTGCCAACTTGCAAACCTTCCAGCTAACAAGACGAGCCCCAGCCGCCCCACTAAATAAATAAAAATAAGAAAATGGTCAAAGATTTAATGTGAATTTCTGCTCCCGAAAGTTATACAATACTTCCATAATAGTCCATTTAAAATTGCAGATAAAAATACATGTATACAATCATTTGTATAGCACACCCATCACCACACATGACTTTCCATGGGATTCGAATCCTAGCCAATCGCTCTACCCACTACACCAGACTAGGTATCATAGGGCATATGAGGACAGAGAACATCTTTATCACAATCCCAGGTTTCCTTTGCCATTGCTGAACCCCAACAAAAACCCTTTCAGTTTATTTGTTTTCATTGACAGATTAGACATCAAGACTAGCCAAATCACCCGCTCCCCTTTTTGCTTCTGTTTCTGTGTGGAATACATCATTTTGAAAACCATGGCAGCTGCCATAATACAGTCACAGCAGGCTGCCCGATGGCACCTGGTTGGAACATCACCCAAGAGATCGGAGCTCAGAACTGTCCTGTTGTAATTAATTGAAACATCTCGCATGACGCTATGGGGACATTCACCAAAGTAAAGACAGAAGCCCAGAAGAGTGATGGGTCTTGTTTTTACATCACAAAAAAATAAATATTGTCTGCTACTTGGTCTAATCCACGTGTCCTATACTAAATCAAGTGCACTGAATCCAAACCTGAAGTCCAATTTTGCCTAGGACGTCAGGATCTTAAGTTAATTACACATATAAACACAATTGTCCGGTTTATTAACACAGCTGCACCTACTCATCTTTAGCTCAAAATATACTCATTATGGCCTAGCTGTACTGTCCAATAAGATGGTTTCACACTAGAAACAAGACCTTGGTCCATCTCCTCTTCTATACCTATTTCTGACATCAGTTCACTGACTTGCCCAAACATGCCCAGCCGCTGCTGGAACATGCATGCCACCAGGGGACGTGATTCAGCAGGCATAGTGGTAGCTGGAACTGTTATAATGTTCCCATGTAAAAATACATTACCCCATTACTGACCATTTGAACAGCTATAGGATGGCTATAACTTAAAATCTGTACGTGATAGGCAAATTCTGAGTTCAGATTTGGAATCAGCACACTCGATATCATGTAAATCACATGTGTTATTCTTAGTAGCAAAATTATTGTTGTGCAGTGATATTATTGTTTCCTCTTTAAACTCCTGCCTGCACTGTAGGCATTTTGCCTTTCTCTCCCTCCTTCATGCCTGTCTTCTTTGCTTGTCCCTCCTCACCCTTCATCTGGCATATATCAGTTAGTACTGCAGAAGGAGTGAAAGATACCTGGGTAATTCTTCGTGATTCTGTCCGTTCAGGCTCCCCCCTCCCTTCTAACAAGGCTATCACTGCTACCCGTCCAGTCCTCTCTGGATGAAAGTCTCCATCCTTTCTTCTGAGCAAAGATCATGGCCTCTGCCATCTAAGCATATTTCAGGCTCAATTACCCATAATTTAATGATCCAGAATAGCATGATCTCCAATACAAGGTCACAGCCCTCCCTCTTTATTAATTAGAATATAAATCCTCTTGATCGTTCAGGCATTCTTCAGCGTCTCCATGACAATGTTCATTTCAGAGACTAGTTAAGCAGTGCTTCCAGAATGAGGGCAACTGTTAAGGTCTACGGTGGGTTGCCTTGTTGGGGTTATTTTTTCTGGTGCCACCATAGAAAGCTCTTCTAAACCATGGGCAAGCTCCACTTTTACATGGCACCTTTCAGGAAAAAAGGGAATGGTAAACCATTTTGAGGTATCCTCTACCTAGAAAACCCAGGAAAAGGTTACCGTAGCTCAGAACAGACTTGACAGGACAGCTCAGAAAATAATATTATGGATGGGATTTGGGGACTTCCTCCATATCAAGATTCTCCATTCCTAGAGTCCTACCTATCTTATGTTTTTGTGGTTCAGTCACACAGCTGAGTCCGACCCTTTGCAACACCAGGGACCACTGCACGCCAGGCACCCCGTCCTCCACCATCCTCCACAGCACGCTCAGCAATATGCCCATTGTGTCAACAATGCCATCTAACCATCTCATCATCTGAAGAGACTCATATAATAACCCTGATCTATTTCTAAATTGTATCTGGGTATCCAGACTTTTTAAAAGTTTCATGATGTATAGTGTATTAGATGGGTCCTGTTGTGGACTGCCCTGAGCCTCGTTGTCGAGTGGGCGGCATACAAATGTAAATATAACAGCAGCAGAAGTAAAAGCAACAACGAACTTATCTGATTTGAACATCCTAACTCTCCAAAGAACAACTCTTCTGGGGACTGCATATATACTCAGACGTTACCTTAACAGCTATTAAGTCCTTGGTTAGGGCTTGAACTGTTAATTTTATTCCAGTCCTCGACTATGAACCAAATGGATGACGATGACGATGACGATGACGATGACGATGACGATAGTTGTCGTCAGCATCCATGGTATATGTTTTTCTGCCATGGGTTCTTCCAAACTCAACAAGGCATCTTCCAAATAGGAACCTTTGTTCCTCAAAATGTTCCTGGTTTATCACTGGTCTTATCATTATTTTCCCCCACCATTCAGGTAATGCAAACTTCATTTTTTAAATAAAAATGAATCATGTCCCTCTTTCGTTGGACTCATCCACCTTCACTAATATGTGCTGTACATCAGCTACACAGCCATAGTTTCAAGTTCTAGTCCCCAAATCTCCTGACCGACAAATGAACTACCAGGCCATTTGTGTTCTTCTTTTTCAGCCCAAGGAGAGATGGGGCTCAACAAATCTCATGGCAGAGAACACCTAAAATTGCCTCTGAAGACTCAGCCTTTGGGGCATGTGAAATAAAAGATGCCAGCGCCCATTTCCCGACGGTGGCAGATTGGTTCGTTGTATTGATAGATCACCATTTTCTTTGTTCCCAGCCTTGAGATCAAAGATGAAATTAGAGTCAGGGAATAGAAATCTCACGCCAGTAAACTCTGGCAAACTTTGTCTTGATCCGTTCCCCAAAAGCACTAGGCTAGATTGCACGCTTTGGGAGATGTGGTTACAAGATCCCCATCCTTTCAAGTTTTGTATTCTGCGATAAAGATGAAAGTCTAGCAAGCAATCGGCATTGTCTCGGTTATTTCTCTGAAAGCTCTTTTCATCTGTATTGACAAGGCTTGGTTTCTTCCATTTCATTTTGCCCTCTGTCATCTTTCTGTTTGGCAAGGGAGCAAGATTCGGTTTTTATCGCACACCTTATTTTTCCTCTCTTTTTTCCAAAATAACGTCAGGCCTACAATAACCTATTGTTGTCATTGACAGAGTCCCCAGTCAACATGTTGACCGGAGGATCCTTGCAGTCAAAAAGTAATTTTATTCTTTGGGAACGACATGGGAAGGGAAGGCTCTCTGGAAAAGATGATGATTAAAGGAAAAGTGAAAACACTTGTGGAGGAGGGGAGGTAAGAAACAGCAAAGATAAGTCAGATTGCTTTAATTCAGGCAGCTACAACCTTGAGATTGCAATACCCAAGGTAGGCTGTTAATGAAAGGACCTATAGGAAATTACTAACCCATAGGGTCACCAGAAGATACAGAGTAGAAGCAATAGCAATCCAAATGGAGCCTTTCTTTTCCATGTTCTGGAAACATCCCCAATCTTACACAGACCAGAAGGACATCAAACACCATGACAGGCTTTCTCTTCAGATCAGCAGACACCACAGACCACCAGCTATAAAGACCTATCCAGGTTATCTTTCTATGGCCATAGAGTAGACCCTACTGCTAGAAACTCAATGCCACTCACCAGGTGGCGCTTAACTAACCTGACAACCCTGAGGACTAAAGGCTTGGGTGGTGAAGTCCACAGGGACGGGAGATGGTCCTCAAGTGGATTAAATCCCACTTGAATCCCTCTTGATGGAGGGCAGCAGCTTCATCAATATTGACCTGGAGCTGAGGAGGATTTTGTGTGTCAAAAGGGCTCAGGACAAGAAAGTGACTCACAGAACTGGATGAGTGGTATGGGCATCACACATCAATTTAGAAGGCCAAAGGCATTATATTGTCCCCAGGACAATCTTCATGGCTGATCACCATGAGGATTGCCAATATTTGCATGGGATATGGCACTTGAAGAAAAAGAAAGGCCTGCTTTATCACAGCAATTATACTGGCCTTACAACTTATTTTCTTCATAGCTAACAATCCCTCTTGCCGCCTCCCTGCTCCTTTCCAGGTTAGGGTTCCTCCAACTTGGTTTCCAGGTGTTCTTGGACTTCAATTCCCAGAAGCCCGTCAGCACACCTGCTGATCAGGGCTTCTGGGAACTGAAGCCCAAGAACATCTGGAGAACCAAGTTTGAGAAACCCTGATCTAGGGCAATGATGGCGAACCTTGTCACTCCCAGTGTTTTTGAACTTCAATCCCCAGAAGCCCTGATCAGCAGGAGTGCTGACTTGGGCTTCTGGGAATTGAAGTCCAAGAACACCTGGAGTGCCAAGGTTGGCCATCATGGTTCTAAGGGAAATCTGCATCTCAAGACAACAATCCCATTCAAACCTTCATTTCGGTGGCCAGCCCTTTCTAAATGTACCCATCCAAGACTTGGGGTCCATTTCATCCCTCCAGGAGCTCACAAACTCCCTGGGGTTGGGGATCCCTCAGTTTTCTGGAAGAAATGTGGTCTTCCCTCAAGGAACACTATGTCGCCACCCCCTTCCCTGCACCAGAGACTCCTTCGTAAATCTTTGTTCTCGGTGCTGCAAGATCTCTGGACGCTGGCGCCCATCCAACCCCTGAGAAATGGAGCAACCCCTTCCATTTTTCCTCTCCTTGCCCTGCCACCCTTCCCTTCACCTCCCTCCTCCTGGCAAAGTTAGGAGTTCATAATTAATCTGCAAGAGGAGAGATATAAAGAGCTCGCCGGAGCCATTTTGCTAAATGTCAACCGAGGCATGAAACCATCCCAAGTTTTATTAAAGTATGCAAATCCAGAGAACATAGACACGATGCTCTGGGGGTTTCTAATTCTTGTCCCTCCACCCACCCACCCCCACCATGGCTGCCGCCCTGGCCACAATAAAAATTAACACTCCTTTTCAACTAAATCACATTTCCCTTCAGTGCAAGAGTTTCTTCTGGACTACAATTCCCAGCCTCCACAGCCAACGTGGCTGCCAGAAACTGCCCCAGGTGGAAAACTATATGAGCCAAATTTACAAAGCAAATTTGAGTTCCCCCCCCCCCAAAAAATTATCATTCATTCATTCATTCATTCATTCATTCATTCATTTTGTCTATTGTATGCTTTGCTGTTGTTAAGTAATGGTAAAGGTCTCCTTTGCTCAAAAGCTAGTTGTGTCTGACTCAAGGGGGCAGTGCTCATCTCCGTTTACAGCCAAAGAGCCAGTGCTGTCTGCGTCTGCAGACATTTCCAAGATCATATGGCAGGCATGACTAGATGCTGGAGCACACAGAACGCTGTTACCTTTCCTGCTGAAGCAATAGAGTCAAACCTTGAGATAAGAACAGCTCGACTTAAGAAAAACTCGAGATACATCCGGAAATTTCAGGAAAAATCAGGTTCAAGATACAAATTTTTAATATGATTTTTTTTTTGAATTACACAGTTGAATGCATTCCTATGGGAAATTGCATTCAATGCATTCCTATGGGGAATTCAAGATAAGAATTTTTTGAGATACAATCAACCTCGAGGAATGAATTACATTTGTATGCAGAGGTTTCACTGCACCTATTTATCTACTTCCAAATTTCTTGCTTTCGAACTAGTAGGTTGGCAGGAGCTGGGACAGAGACGAGAGCTCACTCCGTCATACAACACTCTGGTCTCAAACTGCTGACTTACAAATGTCTATCCTGGATCCATCCATTTCCCCCATTCATTTTGTTGCTTTCTTTTTTTTTTCTTTTTTTTTTCTTTTTACATTTTCCCACATAACAGGGAATCCATCTCATTCCTGCCCAGTAATGATGCTGACCTGATTAAAATTTTTATTGGATTTTACAAAATAATTTCATACTCTAACATTCCCTGGAGCCCTCTTTGAGAGGGGGCGGGAAGGTGTGCAGGAAAGAACGAGAAAGCAAAGAGGAGAGTGTATTAACAGGAAAGTCGCAAAGCAAGATATATTATTGTATTCACAGGTTATTGGGTTGGGTGAAGAACAGATTGGAAACCGGGCCGATCGCAAAATTGTGCTCTTCGTGTTGACTCACAAAGATTGGTGCGCATGAATGCCACCATGGAAGAGTGGATTTCCTTCTTTGTAGATCCTTAGTCATGCCCATCTTCTACTAGACTTGTTCTTTCACAGGTTTGTATTCTAACCCCAGCTAATATCTTTGCTTTAGCTCGGATCATTCTCCTCCTGAATGGTTAATGGATAACATCCCAAAGGAGACGGTGTATCTTCTTCTTCTGCCGTATCCAAATCCAAAAACAGTCAAACATCTACATGCAAATTTGATTCATTCCTCGAGTTGTTCATCTCAAAAAATAAATCTTAACTTGAATTTCCCATAGGAATGCTTTGAATACAATTTCTCAAAGGAATGCACTGAATTTCTTATCTCAAAAATAATCCTATTAAAAATTCTCATCTGTGACCTTAAGAGTATCGGAAGGGTCACTATAGGTCTGTTGTACCACCCAGAATCCAAGCAGCCCCTCAGAGTTGAGAAGGTAAGTAGAGTTGGGATGGGTTGGAGAAGCATCTCCAGAAAGGGTCAAGAAAGGACTTTGCTTGAAATCCTGTAAAGCCACGGCTGCCAGCCGGAACTGGTAACACTGGGCTTGATGGACACAATGGCTAATGTAATATAAGCAGCTACCCATGTTCCTATCAGAGGAGAGGACACGTTTCACCTGAACAGCCTTCCACAATAACTGAGTGTCCCCCAGATGCCCTGGAATAGGAAAATTGTAAATTATGCCAAAATATACCTGGGGAGCAACAGAGTTGTGGATGCCAGCAGAGAAGGCGCATTGCAAGGTCTCTGGAGCACTAGAGTCAAAAACACTATACTGTAGTTCTGTCTTCCACTGTTTTGTGCACTAAATCACCAGAGGTTAGGTAAGAGATTAAATTTTTGTTCCCTTTCCATTTCAGTAACCCTTCAGCAAGCATTTCTCAGAATTCTCTCCCACACACACACAAAACAACTGTACTTTTATAAAAAAAAGTTATGTATTAGTGGAACACAGACGTATTATATTAGTTATATTAGGGAGAACAGGCATAAAAGAGCATTATATTAAGGGGAATTGACTGCCATAATATACAAATTATGCACAGAGCGGTGTAAAATGCATACAAAAACTATGCAATTTTTGTGCTCATTTTGTTTTAAATTTTCTTTGTTTTAACTTATGAATTGTAGGGAATGAGATGGAGTGGGTTTAATAAGGGGAAATTAGAAAGGGAAATAAACCAAAGTAGATACTGTACCTCTTTCCCTCTCTATCAGGTCTACATAGTTACATGTTCCACTCATCCTTAAGTACTCCTGGGGTATTAACACATCTTTTCCTACCTAGACTGGCCTTTATCCATCCTCTGTGTCTCCCATTTCTCCCTTTCACCAGAGCTTGGAAAAGTTGCTTTCTGGACTGCAAATCTCTGGAATTCCTTTTTTGAAAATGTTTGGTTGGTTAACTGGTTGGCTGGCTGGCTGGCTGGCTGGCTGGTTGGTTGGTTGGTTGGCTGGTTGGCTGGCTGGTTGGTTGGTTGGTTGGCTGGCTGGCTGGTTGATTGGTTGGTTGCAAACTGTTGGACCAAAAAAAGGAAACTTTTCAAACTCCAAGCCCTGACTTCCAATGTCTGACAAACCATGAGTCTTCATTTGAAGAAAACATTACTTTTCACTTGACATTTTATTCTCTTAGGCAGACATCAGAATAATAGTCATAAAGCAAGAAAACATATAAATGCTCTTCTCGTTAGTTCTGAATGGCGAACAAGAATTTCGAGTGTCATTTCTCTTTGCAAAAACACACTCGTTCATACAGGAGGCTAATCCTTAGTAAATTGCTAGCTTCACCGTATTTTCTCCCAGAAGTAGCAATTTTAAAAAGATCATGCTGTTCTTAAGCAAGTGGGCTTTCAAGTCTCTGGAAGCTTCCTTCTAAAGAGGATCAGTTCCTTCCAGGTCAATGTCTGTATGCCAACAACTTTTCCAAGTGTTCTAAATGCAGATCCCTGATGGAGAGTTTGGTGTAAGTTCAATGAATCTCCTTCCAACTGTTGAGGCACAAATTCTAAAGGAGAAGGGGCATTATTTCTGGTCCATGAGAGAAGACTGCCAACAGTAGCTGATAATCCACAAGTTATGGCCAAGCTTTTGAGTCCTTCAGTTCTTCAGATTGGCAGTTCGGAAATAGCTACCCTGAACAAGTATAAGTACAAGACAAGCAGTCTTTCTTTTTTCTCAAAATCAAAGATTCCATAATTCATGCAAAATTATGGGGAAGGACATTCCATAACCTGGTGTCAAACATGTAAAAGGCCCATCTCAGGTTCTTGTCCAATGTGCACCTATAGAGGTGATGGGGATGAGAGAAGGGTCTCCTAGGACAATCTTAAGATTCAGACACAGGTCCTCAAACCTGGCTCTGCAGGTGTTCTTGGACTTCAATTCCCAGAAGGCCAAGTCAGTACACCTGCTGATCAGGGCTTCTGGGTACTGAAGTCCAAGAACACCAGGAGAGCCAAATTTGAGGACTTATGCCTAGGACAGTGATGGCCAACATTGGCACTCCAGGTGTTCTTGGACTTCAATTCCCAGAAACCCTGATCAGCACTTCTACTGATTGGGATGTCTGGGAATTGAAGCCCAAGAACACCTGGAGTGCCAAATTTGAGGACCTATTCCTAGGACGGTGATGGCCAACCAGAAGCCCAAGTCAGCATACCTACTGAATTGTAGGACCAAGTTTGAGGACCTGTTCCTAGGACTTATGCTTTACTTTCCTACTTCAGACAAATGCCTTTTCGCCTCCCTCCCTACTTTGTCAGCATTTGGTAAGTACTCCTGGAGTATTCCAGTGATAACTGACAGCTTTAACCGGAATGTGGGCTGCAATTTCTACGGCTTTAATCTCTGCCTTTCACCTGCCTTCCCCATCCCTTTGTCAGGGCTGTCTTGAAGAGATAGGACCAGCCTGTAAGCCAAACGGAAGAGGGAAATGTGTGAGGACATTGGGGAAATCCCAGGGAGATGTTCAGATCCAGAAACAGATCTTGTGGAAGACTCTGTAGCGAGAGAGAGAGTTCATTAGAGTGCCAGACCTGTATCTGGGCATTCTTAAAAGTGAAGCATTAAAAGAAACTTTATTTTATTTTTATGTAGTCTTATTATCTTGATGCTGATGAAGTTATTGTTACAAGCTTTTGGGGGTTTTCAATCATGAATATTGTTATTTTAGAGAGCTCAATAGGAGGACTTTGGGGCAATTTCTTCTGTTTTAAATGGAGGTTTAAAATTGGCTTGAATCAAATGAGTATCTGAATTAGAGTAAGGCCACTGCATTAAGGGGACTTTACTGAATGCTGACTTCCCATTCAAACATTCCATCTATCTCAGCCAGCTTCAAGGGCCCTTCCTGCATGATGGGGCAGCCATTTTCCCCAATAGCTTCAAAGGGGTGGCCATTTTGTTTCTAAAATGCCCTTGGAGGGGTGGGGGCCACATGAAATGTTCCTTGGGCTAGATCCGGCCCACAGGCCTTAGTTTGGGAACCCCAATCTATGCTATGCATTTTACACTGACAAATGAGTCATGTGTTACCAAGAAATGTTATCATGAGTTGGGCAAATTCCTTTCCAGATTGGTGTAATTTTACATAAAGTTACCATGTGTTGCATCCATCAACAACAGTTTGCACAACTCATTTGTGAGATAGGCCACACATCCCTGGCACAACCAACTGGTCTGGACTTTGGTGGAAGTGCTTCAGAGATAACACTTCCATCTCTACACAAACGCAACTACCTCAATTAGGGCACACATTGGGGAGCAACTGGATTTTTGGACATGTGTGTCTTCTCCAGGCTCGACGACGTGTGACCAACAATGGGAGATGATCACTGCACCCTAGAGTCAGACACAACTGGCTTTCGAGCAAGGGAGACCTTGAGCATTGCGCTAGAATTGTGGAGATATCCTTGGTTCAGTCCATTTTCTGCAAATCCACACCAAAACAGGGCACATCGCTCATATAGGACAATAGGGTGGCTGCACTTTGGTCGCTGAAAATGGGTGTTCTGGCTCCATACGAGCACATGTGTGCGTGTGTGTGTGGGCCAGACTGACAAAGCAATTGAACTGGGTGAACATCTGGGTGGACCTGCAAAGGAGAAGACCAGCTTTCTTTCAGCATGAGGAGTTTTGCTGGGAATACGCAGGGAAGCATGAATCACAGGTAAAGTGAGCTTCAGCCTTCACATCACTGAACCAGCTCTTTCTCTTGTGGAAGTCATCGGGACTGAAGAGGTCACTTAACATATTGCAGGCACTGTCTGTCACATCTGTTCATGAGCAGCTGCCAGTCAGTGGCAATTGCTCCTTCTGTGAGATCTGTATCCTACATCTAGCATTGAGTGCGTCGCCATCAGTACTATTTTTCTCCTTTCCTGTCACAATTGTTCCCGTCTCGGTGCTGAATCTGTATCCATTCCTGTTCTTGTGTGTGCACAAAACACACACTATTTTAGCTAGCAGGGACCTGTCCATAGTCACAACATGAGTGCAAGCTTTCAAACTGGGGTACACAGAAAGCACCTCCTCAAAGATTGTGGTGTTTTTTTAAAACCACAACACTACACAACTATTCTACTACTGGGAATAACACATGTGATTTACATGATACCCATTGTGATGATTCCAAATCTGAGCTCAAAATTTGCCTATCGCGTACAGATTTTATGTTATAGCCATGCTACAGCTGTTCAAATGGTCAGTAACAGGGTAATCTATTTTTACATGGGAACATTATAATAGTTGCAGCTACCACTCTGCCTGCTGCTGTCTCTGCTGAATCACGTCCCCTGGTGGCATGTATGTTCCAGCAGCGGCTGGGCATGTCTGGGCAAGTCAGTAAGCTGATGTCAGAAATAGGTATATAAGGGGACATGGACTAAGGGTTTGTATCTAGTGTGAAACCATCTTATTGGGTAGTAGAGCTAGGCCATAATAAGTCTGGTTTGAGCTAAGAATGAGTAGGTGCAGCTTTGTTAATAAATTGGACAATTTTTGCTACATTTGTGGCAAATATACCCTGTGTTGGTCAATGCAAGAACCAACCAAGAGGGTGAGATTTGCTACCTAAAGATGCTGACATTCATGTCCCCAAGATCTTTTCCAACCTAAGTGGTCCCTATTTATCTACTTGCAATTTCTTGCTTTCCAACTGCTAGGTTGGCAGGAACTGGGACAGAGGCAGGCACTCAAGCCATCATGCAGTACTCAGGTCTCAAACTGCCAACTTGCCAGCCTTCCAGCTAACAAGATGAGTTTCTTAACCACTGAGCCACCGCAGCCTAGGGCTGAGGAAGACTTTGCATGCCAAAAGGGTTCAGGACCAGAACATGACTCGCGGAACTGGATCAGTGGTACGAGGGTCATGCTATGATGCGGAAGGCAAATGATTGCATCATATTCTCAGGACAATCTTCAAGGCTGATTGGCATGATGATTGTCAATATTTCGAATTGGATACGGCAGAAGAAGAAGAGCATCAGAAGAGAAGCATGGCTACATTCCCAGTTGTCTAAAAGAAGAACTTCCTGATGACACAGAACAAGACGGAAAATACTCAGTCATCCATGGTCGACGTGTTATACATCTGGATCCAAGAAGTTCCAGCAACTCCGAAAAGCACTCTACGTCCCTTTCTAACTACTAACAACCAGCCTGAATTCCTAAAACAAGAAGCAGCAAATGTTTGTTTAAAATCTCCGTTCGCCCTAAATGTCCAGAGATGCCAGTTGGAGAACAACATTTTTGCAGAGTTCCTCAGCAACGCAACAAATATTTGGTTCAACTTTGAGCTGTTTGCAGCGACCCTCATATACCTATCTTATTATTTCTTCTTTTCTATTTATAAATAAGGCAACATCACTCTGGCAGCTGAGAGGTTTCTTTTAATTCACTTTATTTTTGTCTCAGAACTTTAAGAAAACAACACACCCACCAAAAGTTATAATATCCAGACGAATCGCAGAGCCTAAGACAGGGGGAGTTTTCTCCAGCAGTTTGTGTTTATTGTACAAGTTGATATAGAACAGGGTTGGGGGGTTTATATTTTTTTAAAAGTATAATAAAGAGTTGACACTGAATTTGCAATCCAGATTAAAGTGTGATAAATCACTGGTAGGTTTTTTTTTTAGCTGGGGAAAACTTTTGCTGTATTCAATGCAAAGTTTACCAGAATAGAATAGGAGCAGAACAGAATAATGTAAAAATAAAGATCTTCTTGGGTATTGTGGGCTCAAGAATTGCCTTGATGACGTCAACGTCAACGTCAACGTCAACGTCAACGTCAACGCCAACGCCAACGCCAACGTCTCAACGTCAACATCCTGCTCCAGTGGCTGCCTGGCCATGCAGGAGATGGACAGCTGTGGTGGAGGAGAAAGTGTAGAAGCCCCCATTTGAAGAGGTACGAGACCAGTACCTACCAAGATATATCCACTCTTTCAAGGCTGCTACTGAGAGCTGAAGGTAAAACCAGCACACAACCTAACTTTTCCAATAGTAAACCTGTGTGAAACTTTCCTTTCCTTGAAAACCCTACGATGAGAAAGTTCAAAATGAAACAAGGGACAGAGCTGGAGGATGCGTTTCCCAGGTTGGAAAGTACTCCATCAGCCACTGGGTGGACAAAGTCACTCTATTGCTGGTGATGCAACTCAACCCAAGCCAAAGGAATATCTAGTGCACGGGTTCCCAAACTAAGGCTGTGGGCCGGATCTGGCCTGTGGTGCCATTTCATATGGTCCCCCACCCCTCCAAGGGTATTTGAGAAACAAAATGACCACCCCTTTGAAGCTGTTGAGACAAAATGGCTGCCCTCTGCAGGCAGGGCAAAATAGCCATCCAGCTCTCGAATCTGACTGAGAGGGTGTGATCCGGTCCCCAGCTTCAAAAGGTTAGGAACCCCTGGTCTAGTGGCTGACATGCACAGACATAAAAAGAAAGTATGAAGCCAGTCCATCTGTGAGGATTCAATCTATCCTTTTTTGTGGGCAAGAAGGAAACCTAATTTCAACAAGCGCACATTTTCTGTCTCCAATAATTGATGTTTGGGGGAGAAATCTTAAGAAGCTAAGCTACGAGATTCAGCTTTTTAAGGTCATGATTGATTTTTATATAATTTATTCAGGTTGAGGTTAAAAAAAGATCTTATTTTAACCTATGCTAGACTAGAGATAATATTTTTAATGGAGATTCAGCATTTTACACTTGTCATGCATAATTTGGAGACCATGTGGTGTCATAGGTAGATGTTGGAGTAAGACTCAGGAGACCTGGGTTCAAATCTTTGTTTGGCTATAGAAATGTGTTGGGGGGATTTAAGGTTATCCTGCTATGGTAACAGAATAAACCCTACTGCCAGAGACTCAACGCTGAGCATCAGGAAGCGGTTAACTAACCTGACAACCCTGAGGACTAACGGCCTTGGGTGGTGAAGTCACAGAACTGGATCAGTGGTACTATGAGTGTCACGCTGCAATGTGGAAGGCAAATGGAAGTTCACTGCATTATGTGATTCCTAGGACAGTCTTCATGGCTGATCGTTAAAATGACAGCCAAGAATCAGATACAAAACTTGAAGAAGTTTTATTTATGCCAACATATTATCTTCAGACTAACATAACATAGTTCCCTCCATTCAGTTTTTGTGTTGGATCGATCTTATTTGATACAAATAAATAAATCTGATCTCACTCAAAAGTGCAGAAACTGCCCCAGCAAACACTGAGGGTCAGAGTTAGGTTTTTCAGGACCACGGACAGATCTCATGATATGGACATAAAGCATTTGTCAAAATTGTTGTGCTCTTGGCCATTTTTCAGGTTTCATAGCGACTGCGGTGGCTCAGTAGTTAAGAAGCTTGCCTTGCCAGCTGGAAGGTCGGAAAGTTGACAGTTTGAGACCCAAGTGCTGCCCGGCGGAGTGAGCACCCGTCTCTGTCCCAGCTCCTACCAACCTAGCAGTTTGAAAGCAAGAAATTGCAAGTGGATAAATAGGGAGCACTTTGGTGGGGAAAAGATCTTGGGGACACGAAAGGAGCTTCATTCGGGCAAAAACTCCTGAACTAAAGGTATACGCCTTCTCAAATATTATGCCATTTTTGAACCACAATCCAGCCTTCCCCAAGCAAAATGGCAACTTTGTGTTGCAGGCTAATCTTTCTCACAGTAGATCTGGTGAAAGGAACTGAGGAATGAATTCACCAATAGGTGGTTTTATTTTGGCAGTTTCATGTTTGGCTTAGACAAGAAATCTAACAAAACAGGTATAACTAAAGCAGATTAACAACTGCAGCCCTCACAGCAATCTCAGTCCAGACTTTCCTCCATTCAAAAGGCTGATCCATATCACGAAGGGTCTAATCCTGCAACCAAACCTCAGCTCCAGCTGTAGCTTTTGTCGACAGCTTGTACCAAAAAAGAGAAGCAAGCGATGTAGGCATGGGAAGAAGGGACTCAGTCCTTGGGGTCAACGCCCAAAGACTGCCGATATCACCGGCAACAGAAACAGCCGCTGCAAAGTTAGTGAGGCAAACCATTTATTGCCTTTTAATTGGAGAGGAGATTACACCTCCCTCCTCTCTGGGTTTCTAATTACAACATTCCTGCTTGACCTCTGGAAGAAGCAAGAGACTCTCCAGAACTGTTTTGGATTCCTCCACATCTTCTTTGGGAAGAGTCTGCAAATATGACTTTAGTTCCTAGAAAATCCCTGCGATGTGACAATCTTGGGTGAAGGAATGTGGATCCAAAATTTAATTTCTAGTGGCTTTAGTAACTCAAAGTACATCTGGCCAGGTTATCCTGCTTTGGTAATAGAGTAGACCCTACTGCCAGTGACTCAACACTGAGTGTCAGGTGGTGGTTAACTAACATGACAACCCTGAGGACTAACAGCCTTGGGTGCTGAAGTCCACAGGGAAGGGTGGTGGTCCCCAAGTGGATTAAATCCCACTTGAATCCATCTGGATGGAGGGCAGCAGTTTCTTCAATTTTGGCCTGGGGCTAAGGAGGACTTTGTGTGCCAAAAGGACTCAGGACCAGGAACTGACTAGATCAGGAATTCTCAACCTTTTTAAACCATGGGCTGGGTCATGCTCCCTCAGACGGCTTTGGGGGCCAGACTGCCATTTTCCCCTTCCTCCACCATATAGCACTTCCGGGTGTGGTGGTGGTGGTGGGCCACATGAAATTGTGCCATGGGCTGCATCCAGCCTGTGGGCCACAGGCTGAGAATCCCTGAACTAGATCAATGGTATGGGGGTCATGATGTGATACGGAAGGCAGATGAAAAGCCACTGAATTATAGGGTTCCTAGGACAATCGTCACAGTTGATCGCTATGATGATGATCAATATTCAGATTTGGATGTGGAAGAGGAGGAGGAGGAGGAGGAGGAGGAGGAGAAGCTCAAAGACTTTTATGAGCCCGTACAAAACATATAAGCACTTATTATTTATTTATTATTTATTTATATATTCATATTTATCCACCACCCTCCTCACCGAGGTGACTCAGGGCAGTTTACACGTCATAGAAAACAACAACAAAGACATAAAACATTCCCTAAAAGCCTCAAATTTAAAACTATAAAAGGTTAAAAATTAAAATCTTAAACATTTAAAAGTTACTACAGCCCACCGATTAAAAATGTTGAGGGGGAGAGGGGCTCAAACCATGTCAGATAAATGCATTAAGCTATGCCGAAAATTGGGGAGCAGAGGGTTTAAACCCCTTTGTTCATTTCTCTGATCTAAATTGAACATCCGTCTGCGAGACCTGTATCCCTCCAACTCCTGTGAATAAATTGTCAAATCCAGAGAAAGGTTGTTTAGATGAGGGAAAAGGACAAAAAGATCCACATTCTGCCATTGCTGTCGCTGAGATCTGTTTAAATCTGACTGTTCTGGCCGTGCTGTACATCTTCTCCAGTGTAACATGTAGGATTGCCCTAGATTCAAAACTCATAATAGATGGGATTGAAGAGGACTTGGGCCAACAGCACCCTCTGGTGTTGCTTCCTATCCATTACACAAGTGAGTGAATGGTCCATCGTAAAATGGAATTTGACCCCTGCGCATCTTGTTACTGCATCTTCTCTTTGTTACTGGTTATGACTATTACTACTTATGATAACACTGCACAATAACAATTTTGCTACTGGGAATAACACATGTGATTTACATGATATCGAGTGTGCTGATTCCAAATCTGAACTCAGAATTTGCCTATCACCTACCTGATTCTAAGTTATAGGCATGCTGTAGCTGTTCAAATGGTTGGTCATTGGGTGGTGCATTTTTACATGGGAACATTATAATAGTTGCAGCTACCACTATGCCTCCTGCCACCTCAACTGAATCATGTCCCCTGGTGGCATGCATGTTCCAGCAGCAGCCAGACATATCTGGGTAAGTCAGTGAGCTGACATCAGAAATAGGTATATATGGTGAGATGGACCAAGGGCTTGTCTCTAGTGCGAAACCTTATTGGATAGTACAGCTAGGCCATAGCGAGTCTCTTTTGAGTTAAAGATGAGTAGGTGCAGCTGTGTTAATAAACCAGATAATTTTGCTATATTTGTGGCAAATGTTTTGTTGTTGTTCAGTCGCACAGTTGATTCTGACCCTTTGCGACCCCATGGACCATTGCACGCCAGGCACTCCTATCCTCCACTATCCTCTTCAACCCGCCCAGCTTTCTGCCCATTGTGTCAACAATGCCATCTATCCATCTCATTCTCTGCCGCTATACCCCATGTGATCAATGCAAGAACCTAACCAAGAGGATGAGATTTGCTAACTTAAGATCCTTGGACTTCAGATTTGGATTCATCACACTTGATTTAGTATAGGACACATTGATTAGACTATGAATTCCAACCTGTGGGCTGTGGCCCGGATGTGGCCCACATGATGGCATTTCATGAGGGGGGCCCACTGCCTCCACCACACCCGGAAGTGCCATGTGATAGAGGATGGTCAAAATGGCCCTCCGGCCCCTGAAGTTATCTGAGGGAGCGTCCCTGGCTTTAAAAGGTTGTGAACTCCTGGAGTAGACCAAGTAACAGACAATATTTATTTATTTATTGTGAATCAGTGTAATCATTAATCTCCTGCCTCTTCTTCATTGATCTCATGGCACTCAGTGTATGCTCCACACACAGCTACAGAGGCGCAGGATTTAATTTCACAACAACATTGGATAGTAGGCCATTTTGCAAGGGAATTGAAGTCCAAGAACACCTGGGGCACCAAGGTTGGTTACCCATGATTTAGAAGAAATGGGAAGTCTTTGAGCCTTTGTTTATTCTGGACTACAACTCCCATGATCCTTTGCCATCGGCTACTCCAGTGGTGCTTTGAGAAGCTGACATCCATAGCATTTTACAGGCAAAGGTTTTCACCTTTGATTTTTTTTTTTGGGGGGGGGGGCAGAGAGACTACATAGAAAATTGCATTAGCTTAACTTTTTGTTTACTAACAGCCATATAATTAAAAGAATGAACATATGGATTGGTTTATCCATTCCAATTAAATTTAAAAACCAGCCATAGTATTATTATTATTTTTCAACCAAACCATGAAATGATATTGTTTTCTGTTTCCAACTGTTTTTCTCCCCCCTGGGAATCGTTCATTCAAATTGATTTTTGTGTAGAATAAAAATGAGAGCAGAGAAAAGAAAGAGTGAAAATAGAAAAAGAGACCTTTCCTTCCTTTCATCGCTTGCTACTTCTGAGCCATAGCAGAATGTACGCCTGGGCAGAAATAGCACAAATTAATGCAGCTAATTCTCCTAATCTGTTTTGCATAAAAAGTGTATTGTGTCAATTAGGTTCCAATGATATGGTAAGGTTAGCTTCCCACACGCACATTTCCATGACACTTATGAAATATATAACTGGCGCTGTGTTTCTCCTCTGACCTGGAAACTCCATTAGACATTAGGCAAATCTTTAACCCGGAGTTGTAACATGGCTGTTTGCCCAAATCATTCCAAAGATCCTTTGTCAATTTATGAGTTTAACGGACATGGAAGCATGGGATTTGTGGTTCTGTCAAGATGTTGTAACCTCCCCTGGCAAAGGAGAGATTACCTGTGGACCTACAAAAAAAAGCACTGAAATTCCTGGGGCTGATGTTGCCTACTATATTAGTGATGGCGAACCTTGGCACTCCAAGTGTTCTTGGACTTCAATTCCCAGAAGCCCAAGTCAGCACTCCCTGCTGATCAGGGCTTCTGGGAATTGAAGTTCAAGAATGCCTGAAGTGTCAAGGTTAGCCATCACTATACTATATTAGGCCATGGTATTCTGGAAATGGCGCATCTAACATCCATTTTCCCCATAGCATGAAGAATGTGTGATGAATACAATAGTGGGCTCCTTGAACAGACAAGATGCTCAGATGTATGAATGGAGGTTTAACACATTTGATGTACTGAGATATGATCAATCCCTTCATGTAGATCTCACTGGACAAGGCTGTTCAGAACACTGATGTGAACTTCCTGCCTAGGGTGGTCTTTCCTTGCTTCATGTCAATCAACCATCATTCTTTAAAGAGCCAAAGGATGGCATTTGGAGGCACTAAAGGTGATCAGAAGTTCACGGTAGGGACATTTCCTGGTTTGGAACCAGCCTATTTCTTTTGTTCATTCTATAGATAACTGTGCAGGTCTTGACAGGTTATCATGCTATGGCAATAGAGTAGACCCTTCTGTCAGTGACTCAATACCGAGTGTCATGCAGTGGTTAACTAACCTGACAACCTTAAGGACCAATGGCCTTGGGTGCCGAAGTCCACAGGGAAGGGTGATGATCCCCAAGTGGATTAAATCCCACTTGAATCCATCTTGATGGAGGGCAACAGCTTGATCAACCCTGGGCTGGGGCTGAGGAGGACTTTGCGTGCCAAAAGGGCTCAGGACCAGAAGGTGATTCGCAGAACTAGATTCAGGGGCCATGCTGTGATGTGGAAGACAGATGAAAGGTCACTGCATTCTATTCTCAGGACAGTCTTCAAGTCTGACCGCCATGAGGATCGCCAATATTTGGATTCAGATACAGCAGCAGAAGAAGAAGATAGATAACTGCATGGTCCAATTGTCTACAGTAGGGTTTCTCAATCTTGGACCCCCAGGTGTTCTTGGACTTCAATTCCCGGAAACCATGATCAGTAGGTGTTCTGATGTGGGCTTCTGGACATTGAAGTCCAAGAACCTGTGGAGGCTCAAAGTTAAGAAACCCTAGTCTACAGTGAACTCTATGACCAGGCCATTGCCTAGAGCTGTGATGGTGAACCTTGGCACTCTAGGCGTTCTTGGACTTCAATTCCCAGAAGCCCAAGTCTCTGTGAATCCACACAAATGGTTTACTCCATGAATGTGTGGATTCACAGGGACTTGGGCTTCTGGGAACTGACGTCCAAGAACACCTGGAGTGCCAAGATTTGCCATCACGGGCCTAGAGGTTCAGAAGAGTTGATGCTTTAAGAGCCAAAGGAGGAACAAAAGGAGGAAAAGGAAAGAGACCTCAAAGAGTTATTTTTGAAAGGCAGAGCCGAAAAGCAGACAAAATATTCCAGAACTGGCCTGAGTGGCACAGCATAAAGTACGGCCATGATTTCTTGTGATCCTTTTGCTTCGGTTCTGTTAATGCGGCCTGAGATTATGGAAAGCTCTTCTTAAAAGCAAGCAGTATTCATACAACTCTGGGACCTGCCAAAGAAGCTTGACTTCTTTGAACTCTGACTGGTTATCATTTTGCTAAGCGATGCTTATCCAAAGAGGACAAGACTGGGCTTCTGATATTCTTCTGGCAGCATTAGACCAACCAAAAGGAGACACTTGTATCCCAGCCATGGACTGAGACCAAGATGGCGAATCTTGGCAATCCAGTTTATCCTGGACTTCAATTCCCAGAAGCCCAAGTCCCTGTGATCCACATTCATGTGGATTCACAGGGACTTGGGCTACTGGGAACTGAAGTCCAAGAACAGCTGGAGTGCCAAAGGTTTGCCATCAAGGGACTAAGGCAGGCATTCCCAACCTTTTCAAGCCGGGGGCCGGGTCATTCTCTTTCAGTCACCTTTGAGGGCCAGATGGCCATTTTGCCATGCCTGCACAATGGGGGTGGCCGTTTTGCCCCAACAGTTTCAAAGGACTGGACATTTTGTTTCTCAACTGCCCTTGGAGGGAGTGGGGGGGTCATATGAAATGACATCATGGGCCAAATCTGGCCCACGGGCCTTAGCTCGGGAACCCCTGGACTAAGGGAACAGAGACTGCATTCAGCGTTATTTATCTCACTCCCTCTTGAACTCTTGAACAGAAGCAGGCCTGTTTATTTCTTCATTTCCTTTTCTTGTTTCCGTCTCAGCTCCTATCTCGCCCCTTATCTTCCTACCTATTTAATTGAAACAGAAGACAGGATATTCAGCAATTCCTCCAAGACCGAAGGCTCTGAAAGGGACTCAATTATTATCAGAATTGTGCTGAGCTTCCTGATAGATATGTAGCAATCAAGGGATGACATATCTCATTGTGTTGTTGTCCTGCTTTGGGTTACAACGCTTTCGGTGTTTAGTCATTGTCTACAGATATTGAAATATCTCAGTAAAACTGCTGAATTGAAGAAGACAAGAATGGATCTATCTGGCTCATTTTGTTCTGAATTGGTTATTTTTTTTCCTACGGAGGCAACTGGGTGGCTTCCATTTGGATGTGTCCCTCAACATATTTTTGAGGAATGGGTACTCCGATTCAGAGTTCTATCTGAAATTCTAGCCATATCTTCTTCCACAGTACTCTATTCTTTCTTTCTTCTTGGAATGAAGGAGAAGCTTCTCCCCTAAAGCTTTTTATTGTATTTCTGCACACATGAAAGTTCCTACAGCTCTTTGAGAAGGTCCATTTTGTGCACGGACGGGGCCATTTTTGGATTCATAAAGTTTAAGGATGGGATTGTTGGATTTTATGGACTACAAATACCATAATTCTTCTGTTCACAGAAATTAGCAAAAGGAATTTGACAAACTTTTCCCTCCTTCTTTTTGGTGATACGTAAAGGGCCAACCTCATTCCAACACACCTGGAGAGCCATCGTTTCTCCTTTCCTGGCTTTGCCCCATTCTATTGAATGCCCTGGGACTGTGGTGGCTTATGGTTAAGACGCCGGACTTGATGACGGAAGTGATCGGTGCAAGTCCCGAGCGCTGCACAACGGAAGTGAGCTGACGTTGTCATGCCAACCTAGCCGATCAAAAGCAAGAAATTGCAAGTAGATAAATAGGTACCGCTTCAGTGGGAAAGGTAACAGTGTTCTGTGCCTACAACATGTCCACAGAAACGCCTGAAAACACACACAGAGCTGGCTCTTGGGCTGTAAATGGAGATGAGCACTGTACCCTAGAGTCAGAGACGACTGGCTTTCAAGCCTTTACCTAAATAGCCAACCTCGGTCCAACTCACCTGGACTGCTCTCAATTCCCCTTTCCTGGCTTTGTCCCGTTCTAATGAATGCCGGCGTCCTACTTAAGAGGGATCAAATGAAATATGTGGGGGGAAAGTGTGTGGTTTTAATACTGTTGAGAAGCAAAACCTTTGCCTTTCCTCCTAGAATTTAGCATGCAGGTCTTGGCCTCCTGCTCCGCCACATTTCTACTCCATACTTATCTAAGGCAAGACAGAAAAGCAATGCAACATTTGTGGTCTATAAATAAACTAGCCATGAAATTAATGACCAGCACATTTTAGAGAAGGAGACGGGGGTCAGCCATGAAGAGAGAGCTTTTTTATATGCCACCTAGGCTTGGGCACTGAAATCCAATGCTACGGTGGGGTGGGTGGGGGGGAGATGCAAAACATTAGCAGCTTTGAGAGGTAATAGGCATTTGGAGATCAATGATGAAGGCCGTTACCTGGACTAAGGTTTGGGATAATTGAAGACTGGGTTTTGTGGATGAAGCTCACACACAGCCTGGTGGGAATCAGAGCATAACAAAAAAAGAATTCTCCATGCTCCCATGGGTAGAAGAGAAGGAAGAAGAAGAGAGGAACTGATTTAAGTCCCTGCCTTCTTCCCAAAAGAAAAGCTAGTTATGAGCAGGAGTAGAGTGGCTTAGTGGTTAAGACGCTGAATTTGACGACTGGAAGGTCGGCAAGTCAGCAGTTCGAGACCCAAGTGCTACAGGACTGAGTGGGCTTCCATCTCTGTCCCAGCTCTTGACAACCTAGCAGTTGGAAAGCAAGAAATTGCAAGTAGATAAGTAGTGGCTCAAGTGGCAAAGACACTGACTGGAAGGTGACAGGTCAGCAGTTCAAGACCTAAGTGCTACAGGACTTAGTGAGCTCCAGTCTCTGTCCCAGCTCTTGACAACCTAGCAGTTCGAAAGCAAAAAATTGCAAGTAGATAAATAGGGGGCACTTTGGTGGGAAGGTAAACAGTGTTCCGTGCGCTCCGATGGTCTGCCACATCACCATGGAAACATCTGCAGAAGCAGACAGTACTGACTCTTCAGCTATGAAACAGAGGTGAGCACTTGACCCTACAGTCAGATACCACTGGCTTTTGAGCAAGGGTGACCTTTACCTAGAACAGGGATTCTCAACCTGAGGCCTGTGGGCTGGATGTGGCCTACAGCACCATTTTATGTGGCCCACCACCACCTCCACCACACCAGGAAGTGCCGTGTGGTGGAGGAAGGGCAAAATGGCTGTCCGGCCCCTGAAGCTGTCTGAGGGAGCGTGACCCAATGGCCCCTGACTTTAAAAGGTTGAGAACTTCTGACCTAGAACCAAAGGTGATGTCCAAAATGTAACTTTTCCAAGCTGCCTTTGCCATAGTTAAGAGCCTGGGACCAGAGAGCTGGATTGTTTCCTTCTTTCTGGAAATTGCCCAATTCTGTGTCAACCCTGGTGAAGCATTTCAGCAAAGGAAATATCGATCATACAAAGCCATTGTGAGATTTTATTGACCGTTCCCTCCCTCCCCCTTAGAGAAACGTTCCCCTCCTCTTTCGACAGTTTCGGAGAAGGATTGCAAACAGTGCTTCTTTGCTTCTCCTTCCATGTCTGAAACTGCCACAACGGAGGCAAAACTCACTGAAAGCAAGCAGATAAGGACTCAAGGTAGACTTGAGTTCGAATCCTCACTCATCCATGGAAGCTCGTTCGCAGACGTGGACCTGGCTAAACCACTGCTAATATCCTTCAGCCCTGCTAGAGTCATTATAATTCAATTCTGACTTGAAGGCACTTAACCACAAAAGACTCCACACTGTTTCACTTCCACTGACCTCAGGACCTTTCATCTCGGTTTGGTACATGTCTTACACAAATGCAAATGCACAGACAGGAGCAAGAACAGTAGGAAACTGCAAGCAGGAGAAGCATAAAGCACATTCCTCTCTCGCCCCTGATTACGAAAGGAGCAAAGATTTATGCCCAAAAAACACAGGCTGCAGGATAAATTAATAACGCACTGTTTTAAAATGAATAATGGATGACAGTAATCCAGCTAGATTATTTTGGACGCCAGAATTAATGGGCTGGATGCCGAGTAATTTAGCTGGAATTAGACCACACCAAATTCAGTGGAATGAGTTAGTCACGTCTTAAGGACCTTAATTTAAACAGGAACTGTTTTCAGCTAAGCCAGGATATAACCCAGTGGCTTAACCAGAAGGCTGTAGTTACTTTTACAGATGATAATTAGATAATTAGAAATATTATTAGCCAACCCAAATATACTCCATTCATTCCACTCATGGAGACCCTAGGCCACTGTTTCCCAAAGTGGGGCCCACGGCCCACTAAGTATCCCTCTTTGGTGGTGTATTGTGGGATCAGAAATTTAGAGCATTGTTTCCAAACTTTGGTTTTTGGACTTCATTTCCCAGAAGCTTAAGTCAGAACATTGATCAGTGCTTGAATGGACTTAGACCAGGGATCCTCGACCTGCAGTATTTGGGCCGTATGTGGTCCATGGCACCATTTCATTGGGGGGGGGGGCACTGCCTCCACCACACCAGGAAGTGCCATGTGGTGGAGGAAGGGCAAAATGGCCATCAGGCCCCCGAAGCTGTCTGAGGGAGTGTGACCCAATGGCCCCTGGCTTTAAAAGGTCGAGAGCTCCTGACTTAGACTTCTGGGAATTGAAGTCCCAAAACCAAAGTTTGCCTGAGACTTCTGATCCCAAATACATCCTCGAAGAAACCACCAATGAGCAATACTTAGTGCACCAATTATGTTTCAAATGTACTCCAAAATCCAAAATAGAGACGCAACCACAAAGAAAGGGCACGGCCCACATATCGGCTTGGGTGTTGGTTAAATGTTACATCTTCCACTCCAGCAGCCTCTCTGACCTTTCTTTAGGTGTTGTGGTGATTCCCTCGCTTCCACGCCACCGTGTCCTGCTCTTGCTTGGACACTGGGCAACATCAGAAGCCTGGTTTGTTCTCTCTGCTCCTACCAGCCTTCTTTTGTCACCTTTCATTCCAGGCGGAGAGTTTGCAGACCTGGTTACCTGCTCCGGTAGGCCGTGAAAAGGGCAGAGTTCAGGTGATTCATCAATGCCCTTGAGAGAGCAAGAGTGTTTTGAACAGCCCATCTTTTGAAGCAGGAACATTCTGATATGCTTCCCTCTAATATGAATCTCTCCATCCTCCGAACTACAGCTCCACAGAAGCATTTCCATTATTATTATTTTTTGCAATATCTAAAGATGGCAAAGTATGTGCTAGATCAGCAATGGTGAACCTTGGCACTCCAGGTGTTCTGGAACTTCGATTCCCAGAAGCCCTGATCAGTAGGAGTGCTGACTTGGGCTTCTGGGAATTGAAGTCCAAGAATATCTGGAGTGCCAAGGTTCACCATCACTGATCTAGCACATACTTTGCCATCTTTAGATTGGCCATCACTCTCATGGATATTAATGAAGTAATACCCAGTGGAGAGGGGCATTCATAACACAATCTTTTAAAAAAAAACCACGAAAATGGACACCATTATCTCCACACTCCAAAGTTTCCTTGGAGGTTACAGAGTGGAGGTCAATGACTCCCATGTCAGTGGAGCACTGGATCCATTCCAGGGTTTAATCTGAGTTTTGCAATTCAGCTATTGCCTCAAACCTACGCCAGTTGAGAAAATATATCCTCTTGTTGGTATCACTCTACCTGAAATAAGGAGAGAAGTAGCAGCAGACGCCAAGAGCACCAAGCAAGAGAATGACCCTCAACATCCTCTGAATGGACACGAGACTCAAGTCTGCCAACTCTGATCCAGGAAGAGCTTTATGGCAAGAACAAACATTCTTGAGGGTACACAAGAGCAAAACCAAATTAGAAGATGGAGGAAGGAGCTCACTGGACAAGGAACAATATTAAAGAAGGATCTGGATGAGGAGCTCAACCTCCCCTACGTCACTTGGAGGGCCCTGAATAGGCTGAGGGTCGGAGTCCCTAAATGTAAGACCAACATGTTCAAGTGGGGGCAGATGGTGGATGAGAACATGCAGTGTGAATGTGAAGAGATTCAGAATCCAGCTCTATTGCTGGTCTGCCAATTACCACCAGAAACATGTACCAATAAGGATATAAGGTTGCCCAACGACAAAGTCAAGAAGGTGGCTTCAATTTGGTAGCTTAAAGTTTGACCTGGATATAAAAGAAGTTGTTCAGCTGTCCAAGACATGGTACCCTAGTTCCAAACATAGTTTCAGGACCTTGGATAGTACCTGAAAAGTACAGGTGAAAACTTCCCAGGGAAACTGGAGTTCCCACCTTCCACTGGGCTAAGCAATGTTCGGCACATCTAACCTCAACCCAAGAGCCTGTTTGCTGACCGCAGGCACTTGTTTTCACTGTTAGAAGGAGAAAATACAGGTTCTTCAAGTCAGAAATCTGATATTACAGCCACAACCTTCTTAGGGAAGTCAGAGGACAATGATGTTCCAGTCTGGAGGTTCTATAGGATTCCCTAATCCTGTGGTTCCCAACGTGGACCATTTTGTTTCTCTAATGCCCATGGAGGGGTGGGGGGCACATGAAATGGCACCATGGGCCAGATCCGGCCAACGGGCCTTAGGTTGGGAACCCCTGATCTAGGAACAACGTGTGCCAATTCTTGCACCTTCTCTCTGGGTCTTTTAGAAATGAAATCTTTAAAATTCAAACAATATTTGTGGTGGGGTTTTTTTTGCTCCTGAACAGATTTTTCTCATCTCCAAATTGCACACAGAAGCAATTGATCAGTCAGATAAAATCAATATAATTGACAAAAATATGTTTATCTGAGAGCAAACTCTATTTCAGAGAAATACTCTGCTGCAAATATTTCAGTATATTACCAGCTCAGGCAGGCCTTTGCTTAAGGAGGGGTAAAATTGACTAGACCAGGAGCTACTAGCCAGGATTTAATCAATTTCACACCTGTTTTGAATGCTGGGCGAAATTGCTCCAGTAAGGATTTCTTCCACACGCTCTCCTGCCTAAATATTTATTAAACTACAAGTGCCTGCTACAACCTAAGTCCTCCATAGCAAAAGGCTCATAAGGAGAAGGTCAGGAAAACAGTCACCCATCGAATGTTGTCTACTCCAGCTGGGGGTATTCCCAAATATCTGAGGACATGAAAGGAGCTTCATTTGGGTGTTCCTTGAGTGGAGTTTCTTCCACAAAAAAACCTTTCAACCAAGAAAAATTTCTGACATGAAATTCTTATTATGTAAGTTTTGACTGCAGTAGCTCAAGTGGTTAACACACTGACTGGGAGACAGCAAGTCAGCAGTTCAAGACCCGAGTACGGAGTGATGGAATGAGTGCCCATCTCTGTCCCAGCTCCTGCCAATCTAGCAGTTTGAAAGCAAGACCTTGCAAGTAGATAAATAGGGACCACTTCATTGGGAAGGTAAACAGCATTCTGTGCACTTCGGTGTCTAGGCATGCCTGCCACATGTCCACGGAAACGTCTGCAAACGCAGGCAGCACTGGCTATAAACAGAGATGAGCACTGAACCCTAGAGTCAGATATGACTGGCTTTCAAACAAGGGTGACATTTACCTTTACTCAGTGTTGACTCACCATTCCATAATCATTCCAATGGGTTTGTTCCACCTGGAGCTGTCACTTGGATTTTGGCCCCAAACAACTTTCTTTTTTAAAAAACAAATCACTCATGGGGTCATTAATTAAGGCATAATTGGGGTGTCAAAACTTCAGAATAGCCATGCACCTGCAATTTTTAATTACCATCCCTGTCTTCCATAACCGAGCTCCGCTGCTATTTACAGAGCTGCAATACAGACAGTTTCAAAGGCAGCCATCGCTTGTCGTATAGATTCCAGGCGACTTCCAACCTTTCTTCTTCTCATTTCAACCGCCGCCGTCACTTTTAATGGTCTATTCTCACTCCTCCCAAACAGTATCCCGAGTAGCCCTTGCTGGTCAAAGCCTTGCCAGGCTTTCTCATGATAATGCCCTGCTTGGAAACGAACACCACTCCGAAGCGCGGCACGGCGAACATATTGACTTTCCAGCTAATAAAACCGAATTCCATGAAAGCTACAACTTCAAACTTAGAAAATCCATCAATGTTTCATAAATATTTGAAAGCAGGGAATTGATTTGTGGCTGGAAACTGCATCTGTAGTTGCGGCTTGGCAAGGGAATGGAGCGGGTGGGAGCTGAGAAGACCGCTGGGGTGAGGAAGCAGGCTAAAGATTGAAGACAAGGGGGAGAAAGAGCGTGCCATGGTTAGAATGATAGTCTAAGCCAGTGGTGGCGAATTTATGGCACATGTGCCAGAAGTGGCACTCGGAGCCCTCTCTGTGGGCACCCACGCAGTCAGTCCAGCCCAGAGTTCGCCCCGCCCCTCTGCCCAGCGGCCCAATGGGAGCGCTTCCTCGCTCCCCCCAGCACAGAGTTCACCCTGCCCCTCTGCCCAGCAGCCCAATGGGAGCACTTCCTCCCTTCCCCCAGCACAGAGTTCACCCCGCCCCTCTGCCCAGCAGCCCAATGGGAACACTTCCTCCCTCCCCCAGCACGGAGTTCACCCCGCCCTTCTGCCCAGCAGCCAAATGGGAGCATTTCCTTCCTCCTCTGTTGCTGTGTTGGCACTTTACGATAAATAAGTGGGCTTTGGGTTGCCGTCTGAGCACTCGATCTCTAAAAAGTTCGCCATCACTGGTCTCAGCCCACCATGGGGCTGTCATCCCAGATGAAATGTATAGGAAATGGGTCTAGCAAAAGGGCCATTTTCTCTGCCATTTTAGCACAGAAACCTGCAATTATTAGGTAAAGGTTAAAAGCCAGTTGTGTCTGACTCTAGGGTACAGTGCTCAACTCCATTTATTGCAGTGTGTCCCAGCCTTTGGTTTTTGGACTTCAATTCCCAGAAGCCTAAGTCAATTCCCCAAAACACTGGTCAGCCAATGGACTGACTTAAGCTTCTGGGACTGGGGCCCAGTTGGGAACCACTGGTTTACAGCCAAAAAGCCAGTGCTGCCTGCATGTCCAGACATGTCTGTGGTGATGTGACAGGCATGACTAGAGGATGGAGAACATAGAACACTGTTACTTTTCCTACCAAAGTGATAAAGTACCTCTTTATCTACTTGCAATTTCTTGCTTTCAGCCTGCTAGGTCGGCAGGAGCTGGGACAGACGACTGGTACTCACTCCGTCGTGCAGTGCTCGGGTCTCGAACTGCTGACCTGGCAACCTTCCAGTCGTCAGGTTCAGCATCTTAACCACTAAGTCACTGCAATTACTAGAAATCTACAATTATTGGAAACCTGCAGTTATTAGAACATAGGCAAGTCTTGGAGGGCCAGAGAGCATAAAGGGGAAAGAAAGCCTTCCTTTGCAGTCTTGTTTCCCAGACCAGTCCATAAAGGTAGACTGCTTCTGTACATGAGACTCCACGATCACACATTCTGTCAGATACATGTGTGGGTGTGTTTGGCTTCTGCTTCCAGGTGCAGGCCAGATGATTTGGCACCACAGGCCAGATCTGGCCCACAGGCCACAGTTTAGCCACCCCTGAGGTAAAGGGACCAATTTTCTGCTCAGCCATGGCTCTGTTTTGTTTTGCAAATAGGTTATCGAGACACAGTGCCATCTGGCGGCTACGAAACCAATAAACGTCAAAGATTGAGGGCTGAGGAGGACCTTTTGTGCCAAAAGGGCTCTGGATCAGAAAGTGACTTGTGGACCTGGATCAGTGGTACATTGGGTGTCTTCTTCAGATATGGCATTTGTAGAAGAAGATGGTGGGTTACAGGGTTTGTTACTCATGCGCAAAAATAATTTGGGCGGGCGGGGAATATCCTTCGCCATTCTTTTGCCACACCCTATTTCCAAAAACAAAAAAAACCTCTAAGCAACATTGCTGTGTGGCCAATAAGCAGAATAAATTCAATTCAATTTTTTATTAGTTGATTAGTCACCTGACCATATCAAGTTGAAATGTAATAAGCTGGATTGAATAGCATGAAACTGTTGGATTGAATAAAATACAATTACATAAAATGGGGTAATAATAGATTAAATGTCAATAAAATGAGATGCATGAGAAAAATAATACGGTAAAATAATCATTTAAAATTCAGAAATATTCAATTAAATTCATCACTCTTGCATGCAACCCCTGTCTGATCGATAAAATGTCTTCTCAGTTGAGCAGCCCTGACTATAAATTCTGATAATTGCATGTTTGTTTGTGCCTTGAAGAAAAGAAGTTAGTCTTACATTGAAGTCCCAGCACAGTATATCGGTCTATCTAATAACGTCTGCATGTACTGGGCTTTTTCTGTTGCATATAATTGACAATTGAACAAAACATGTGCAATGTTTCCTGACTCTGATGCTCTGCAGAAACAAGTTCTCTTGGGATGTGGAACATGTTAGAATCACCACTATTTGACCATGGAGTCCAGCTGAACAGAACCAAAAATTTCAGAGTTGGCACTCTTCTTCTTCCTCTTCTTCTTCCTCTTCCTCTTCCTCTTCTTCCATATCTGAATCTGAATATAGGCAATCATCATGGAGATCAGCCATGAAGACTATCCTGAGAACAGGATGCAATAACCGAATAGAATGCCTTTCATCTGCTTTACACACTGCAGTGTGACACCTGTACCACTGATCCACAAGCCCTTTTGGCACACAAAATCCCCATCAGCCCCAGGCCAGGATGGATGAAGCTGCTGCCCTCCATCAAGAGGGATTCAAGTAGGATTTAATCCACTTGGGGACCGTCCCCTTTCCTTTTGGACTTTGCCACCCAAGGCCATTATTCCTCAGGGTTGTCAGGTTAGTTAACCGCCATCTGACACTCGGCATTGAGTCACTGGCAGTAGGGTCTACTCTATTACCATATCAGGATAACCTGGCCAGACTATTATCGGCACTCTCCTATTTGCAATATTTCAATGGTCTCAGATATCATCCCACCTCAAATTAGAATATAAATCCTATGCATGCGTCCTATTTGCAGTCAGCAATTGTAGTTAGAGGAACTGGCTTTTATTTCAAAGAGGGTATTCGTAAGGGAGATCTATCCATAAATTGAGCTGAGACCAGTGTAGCAAGGAAAACCAGCTCTAGCAATCAAACTTCTGCAAGTTTTTTTTAAAAGCAATTCTCTGTAAACCACCACTCGGAGGGAAAACAAACCCCGGCATGGAGACGGAAGAGATTAAATGCAGCAGATAGAGTCAGGCTCACTCCAGGAAACCTGGGAATTGACAGAGATGCTGTGCTACGCTCATGGCTGAAAGCAAATTGGGGTCCCCCCCTCGGCTGACAAAACAAGTCTGTATTTAAACAGGGAAAGTGGAGGCAAAAGAATCCTTGCCTAGACCAAATCCTGACCTCCTCTGCTCTGAGGCAGGGCGGTGGTGACTCAAAGGGCTGGATTACGAATGAACGTGTTGGCAGGAATCTAAATCAATCCCAGACCCTTGGGGTCTGCCTCTTGCAAGCCAAATGCTGTCTGAATTGTGTTCGTTACCTAAATTGGTTTTCTGCTGCTTCAGTTCAGTTTAGTTTCCAAGGAACTGGCTGGTACATAAGATGGCAAACTTGGCTAATTTTTTAAAAAAACCACACACATTTTCTTTTGTTTGGGTTGAATTTAGAAAGAGGAGAAAGAAAGAGATGGACATCAAAGCATCGGGACTGGTTAGATACCGAGTCAACCTTAGTTGTCCATCTCGTTCGGTTATGTCAACTCTGATGGCTGGAGTCGCTCCAGAGTCTGCAAAGATGCATTTCACATCCACAGTTGTGTGGAGAAGGAATTGTGCATCTGGAAAGCTCTATCTGTGATTAAGAATTTATGGCGTCATGTAACACAGTTTGTAATCTGTGTCTTAGTACATTTGAAGAAGAAAAAAACACTTGCTGAAAAATTTGGAATTAAAAGAAAAGAAGAAGAAACCATTTACTTTGGATACTGCTTTCCGGTAGCTATGTTGCCATTATCATTAAAATTTATTGCCACATTGGAAGGGTTCCAAACCCTTTCAAACCAGGGGATGGGTCACACTCTCTCAGTCAGCTTTGAGGGCCAGACAGCCATTTGGCCCTGCCTGCATGATGGGTGCAACCATTTTGTCCCAACAGCTTCAAAAGGACTGGCCATTTTGTTTCTTGAATGCCCTTGGAGGGGTGGGAGCCCACATGAAATTGTGCCTTGGGCCGGATCTGGCCCACAGACCTTAGGTTAGGAACCCCTGCCATATTGTGTTGCCTATATTGTGGTGGCTTAGCGATTAAGACGCTGAACTTGACAGGTGGGCAGGTCAGTGTTTTGAGATCTGAGTGCTTCATGAAAGAGTGAGTTCTTGTTGTCTGTCCTAGCTCCTGCCGGGTTAGGGTGGTAGCGTTGAGTCCCGTAAGTGGGTTCCTTTGACAAGATGGCTTCCTCAGGCTACACAACTTGTGCAAAGCATCTTTGAGGCACGTCCAGCACCCATTCATAAGAATGGAACTAGAGGCAGCCACGGAGGTGCCTCCCCAGTCGAACAGGCCTGGGCATGACTGGCAAGACGCAGCCCCAAACAAGGGCTAGGGTTTGCCCCATCCAACCTAGAGAGGGACCACATGGGTCTACCTTGTCTGGTACCAGGTTTGAAGCTCCACCACAGGTTAGAGGAATTAATAAATTTAATATAGTTGGGGACCCAGTTTCAACTCAATTGTATTCATTTCACCTCTTCATTTGCTGCGTTGGGGGTCAATTACCTACATTACCTCCTCAGTAACTACATAACTACTTCCTTGTTTCCCAAAATGTAATCAGTTGAAGCTTAACTCAGTTACCGCCAAACTTTGTACCAACTCTGCATCTCTCTAGCAATGAACCACTGGTTTAAAGAAGCTCCATTGCCAGACATGAGTTGGGAGAATAATAGGGACCATTTTTGCAAACCAAGCCCATCGCATTCCCTCCCCTAAACTGCTGAGTCCATCCTTGACTCGGGGCTTAGAACTGCTGAATAAACTGGTGATAAGAAAACATCGGTTGCTTGTGGGTGAGACTGAAGTTAATTTTAAACTAATTGACCTTAACACTCCGCCAAAGTGCCTAAAGAGGAGTTGTACTAGAATACACATCTCTCTAATGCTTGTATAAATCCTATCTTGTCTTCCCGGTTTGTCGTCCTTGTTGTTTTTTAACCTCCCAGCGATGGCTTCCCATTATTAATGTCAGGGTTTTCGGCAAAAATTTGTCCTGGTCAATTAACTCAGGCAGGGCTGTTTGCAGTCTTCCCACATCTTTTACTGAGCAAGAAGAGAGAACAAGGGAGTAAAAAAGAAGAGAAAGAAGAAGAGAGAGAGCTTACAGGGGGTATGAAAACCGGCATAAACATTGGTTATGTCAGCTGGGTGATTTTTGGTGTCGTGATGCCATTAACAATCCCAAATCAAATAGCAATCACAATTCTATCTTCTAGAACCAAGAATGTGCCCTCTATGGCAGGGGTCCCCGACCACTGGGCCTTGGACCAGTACCAGGCCACAGGCTGTCCTGAACCACACCATGGGAGGATGGTACTGGGAACCCCAATGACAGCCTTCAATGTCCTTCACCAGGTCTGCCCAACAAATGGAGCGAGAGCACTGGCTTCAGACACAGCAGATAGGCAGGCGCCCCTCCTCCACATTGTTTAACTATGGTGGGGCTCTTCCCCCTACCTGTGTGCGCTTTGATACCTCACTGCCCAAGTCAAATGGTTAGCGGTCCCATGGGAAAAACATCATCCTATCAGCATCCAACCGACAAATGAACAGCTCCTTTAAGCCACACAGAATAAGAGCCAAAGACCCTGGTTTTATTTTATTTCTTTAAAATTGCAACTCAGTTTTAATTATTAGTTTCAAAATCACTTGCAAAGGCCTCTATTAGCAGAATCACAATTTTTCCCCTGGACTAAGAGCCTCAAAATGTGCAAATGAGAAAGAATCATAACCTTTCCCAGTCTTTACGTCAATGCAAACATTTCTTCCTCCTTTGTTAAAAAAATGTTATTTCAGTTTAGATTTCTTTTCCTTAGTCCTTCTGCACACCATTAACTTCCTTCTTCACCTGCAAGCCAACTGACCAAGGAGAAGAGGCCTATCCATGCCAGGGCCTCAGCTTGGCACCCCACTGAGATAAGAAAACAGATTTTTATTCAAACTGTTGGCATCATCTCCTTGATACGCAGCCAAGGCCTGCTGTTGGTTTCCCTCTTAGCCAGCAGGATCATCTTCTCTTGACCAGAACATCTGGCACAACATCTGGCCATGAATTTGTGGGGCTCACACTGATAATTTCCTTCCACTATCCACAAGAAATTGGGGGATGGCTAAAAAAGTGACCTTGAGTCACTAAAGCTCATATAATGTGATGGGTAGGGTAGGGTAGGGTAGGGTAGGGTAGGGTAGGGTAGGGTAGGGTAGGTAGATAGACAGACAGACAGACAGACAGACAGACAGACAGACAGACTTGTTTCAAGCAAGGAAGACCTACCCTTACTGCCCCCTAGTGGTGGGTAGTGACTTGTGCAAGTAATTTGATTTGATTTGATTTATTCGATCTATATGCCGCCCTACATGGTGAAACCAACTCAGGGCAGCTCACAACATACAATCGAATACAATATAACAGTTCAATACAATACAGTAATACCCCGGATAAGGCGAGTACCGTATAGCATGAAAACCGCATAACGTTACAAGATTTTCAGAAAAATCTTGTATCGAATAACACGATTTTTATCGTTATCCAATACAGTCGTTCTTAGCAGCAGGGTGGCTGGAAAGCTGAACGGGGTTCTCCGTTCAGCTTCCCAGCCACCCTGCAGCTATGGAGGCAGGGGTTGGGAGGCTGGAAAGCTGACGGGGGGCTCCCCCGTCGGCTTCCCTAGCCACCCCACAGCTGCGGAGGCAAGGGCGGGTGGCTAGGGAAGCCGACAGGGAGTCCCCATCAGCTTCCCCAGCCACCCTGCAGCTGTAGATCGGGTCCTCTGATCTCTCTGGAGCAGGCAGGGGACACGATCCAAGCTGTTTCTGGGTTTCCCCGACGTCCTCAGCCAGTGCAGCAAGCCAGAATGTCGGGATTCGAACCCTGACGTTTTGGCTTGCTGCACTGGCTGAGGATGTCGGGGAAGCCCAGAAACAGCTTGGATCTGGTCTCCCCACCTCCCTGGACCTGGCGGGGGGGTCAGAGACCCCAAAATTGGTTAAAAAAACAGACCTTTTTTTACCAATTTTGGAGTATCTGACCCCCCCCCCCCGGCCGGGTCCAGGGAGGTGGAGAGACCCGATCCAAGCTGTTTCCAAAGTTCCCCCACCTCCCTGGAGGCTGCAGCAAGCCAAAATGTCAGGATTCAAATCCCGACGTTCTGGCTTGCTGGAGCCTCCAGGGAAACAGGGCTTTTTTTAACATTGTGTGATCAATGTACCACACAACGTTAAAAACTGGATAACAACGAGACTTGTGGAACGAAGTCATAACGTTATCCGGGGTACTAGTGTATCATAATATCATAAAATACAGTACAACAAAATAAATATAAACACAGTGTAATCAATGTACAATTCATAAACAATACTCAGTACAGAATAGACAATACAAAATACCATTCCAATGTTAATCTACATCTTCTCTACCACAACCGCAATTAAGTCCTGATGCAGCTGTGGAGAAATGTTGCGTCTCTGTTTACTTCGGACAGAGAAGACTGAACATTGGCAGGGAAGTGTGTTTTCCCCACTCTCCTCATTGCCTTGAAACATGCCTCCAGTAATATTCCAACTTGGATCCAGTCATATTCAAGAGCAGGAGTTCCTTCACGCTCTCTCAGTCAGCTTTGAGGGCCGGACGGCCATTTTGCCCTGCCTGCACAATGGGGATGGCCATTTTGTTCCAACAGTTTCAAATGGGTAACCATTATGTTTCTCGAATGCCCTTGGACGGGGCCACATGAAATGGTGCTGGGGGCTGGATCTGGCCCACGGGCCTTAGGTTGGAAACCCCTGTTTGCATGAAGATGAGAGGTTGAAATGGCTACACAGAGGGGAGCCCAAGTGGACTCAAAGAGATCAATCACAATTTTTATCTGACCCTTTCAAGTTCTCGTTTCTTTCATCCAGCGCGGCCAGATAAAAATCATTCTCGGAGACATGAGCAAGGAGAAAGAGATATAGCTTTATCACATTATGCTTTTTTTGAAAAAGAAGAAAACCAACCCAAACATTTGAAACGGGAGTTCTTTCGCCACGCGGTTTCATCTGTGCCTCCTCCTCCCCCACCCCCACGTGCCCGGGTCTCTCGTTCTTCCCCTCCCTTCCCAATCCAGTAGAACGAGCAAAAAATAAAACTAATTATGTGTGGTATTTCAGCTCCATGTTGCGTTAATGGCACGCGATCGCCAGTTGACATTTCCAACTTGTTAGGCTATTTTTCTTCACTTATTGTTATCTCTGTTATATGGAAAGCAGGCGGGAGGTTTTCTATAGCCCCCCTCCCTCCCCCCCCTCTTTGTTTGACTCCCTTCTTCCTTTGCCCCCTTTAGTTCTCTTTCATTTATCAGTTGGGGAGAATCAGCCCAATATTAAAGTTCAGCGTAATGTATTGTGCGGCTCGGCCAGTTTAGGATCAGTGGTGATAAGGAATCAAAAGAAAATGGTAACAACCGTGGGATTTGAGGCCAGGAGGGCCATAGTGACTGAGCCAAAGAACACAGCGCACCAGAGATGCTTAATATAGACCCATAAACAGCCACTGGAGGTTGGCTAAAGTTTGGGTCATGCGTGATTGTTGTGGCATGGAGAGAAGGGACAGAGGCCACAGATTAGGGAAGAGTTACCAACCTTTTCAAGCCAGGGGCCGGATCACACTCTCTCAGTCGGCTTCGAGTGCCGGATAGCCATTTTACCTTGCCTGTACAATGGAAGTGGCCATTTTGTCCCAACAGCTCAAAGGGGTGGCCATTTTGTTTCTTGAATGCATTGGAGGGGATTGGGGGACACATGAAAGGGCCCCACAGGCCATATCTGGCACACTGGCCTTAGGTTGAGAACCCCTAGGCAATATTGCGTTCTCTTTTCTATAACTCTCTTCCTCTTAGCCTCCTTCCCCAAATCATGTGACTTGGTAAAGGTCTTCCTTGCTCAAAACCCAGTCATATCTGGCTCTAGGGTTCAGTGCTCATCTCTGTTTATAGCCGAAGAGCCAATGCTGTCTGTGTTTGCAGACATTTCCATGGACGTGTGGCATGCATGGCTAGACACCAAAGTGCACAGAACGCCCTGCCTGCCAAAAATAGTACTTCCTGGTGTGGCAGAGTGGGGGGGGGCATGAAATAGGCCATAGGTTGAGAACCCCTGATCTAGAGCAATGGAGATGAAACCAATTGTACAAAAACCTAACACAACAGAGATTTTCAAGAGCGGCTCCAAAGGACTCAACCTGTCCTAATAAAACAGGAGCCAGACCAGAGAGAGAAAAGACAGGCCAGTCTGCAGGTAGCAAAGTACGACACCTCATAAAGTCTGACCTTCCGTGCAGCTCAGGGCAAGCCAGGCTGTTGTGCAAGTCATCTCATCCGCAATGGTTTAGCGCAAACTGCAAAGACATAGCCCAGCCGAGAAGGAGAACGTGCCTACCATCGGCCATTCCTTCCTCATCCTCGCTTTTGCCCCCTTCTGCTCTTCTTCAGTTCCCCCAACCCAAGAATTTATAGAGCAGATTGCCCAAGGGTGCGGGTGTTTACAGAAGACAGTGCCTCCAAGATCAGGGTTTTGCTGTTTGTCTTCCTGCTATTATCTCTCCTTGATGCCAAATTCATCTTTTTATGACATTGTTTTGGCCACTGATTTCTCTCTTTCTCCTCCGCCAGCTATTGAAAAGCGACTCCATTGGGTTACGCATGGAATAGTCTTAAGAACTAGCTCTATTTGGACTTGTTTTCCTCAACCCTCCTCCACCCATTTGTTTTTTTCCTTTTGTGCCAGGGCTTTTAGACAGGTCGCCGGCTGTCTCGTTCCTCGTTCCTAAGCTCCTTTGGAAGAGAAAGGAGAAATGTTTCAAAGCAAGAGCTTCACACTGATTCATCATCAGCTGTTACATACAAATGGCCTGTCTGCACTCCAGCCAAACTCAGAATCGGTTCCAACTCGCCGACGCTAAAAGCCCGCAGTAAC
Source organism: Furcifer pardalis (assembly GCA_030440675.1). Classification (NCBI taxonomy): domain Eukaryota; kingdom Metazoa; phylum Chordata; class Lepidosauria; order Squamata; family Chamaeleonidae; genus Furcifer; species Furcifer pardalis. The sequence goes on along the minus strand of CP126891.1, from coordinate 16,497,960 downwards.
CAATGGGCAAGCTCAGTGGCTCCTGGCAGTTTGTGTCAAGAATGACATTCCTTCCCTGATTAATACATTTTAATTTATCTCCCTTCCCTCCCCACCCGCTCCCAAATCAACGTGCCCTTTTGTTCCACTGTAACAGCCACCTTGCTCCGCACCGGGCGCGTGTCCGAATGAAATACAGGCTGGTATTTTCTCATATGTTAAAACACACAATAGATCAACCCAAAAGCAGGCTGTGCGGGTGTCATTAAAATGACTAATGGGCTCCGGCCAAACATTTAAATGCATTCATCCCACGTGAGTGTAAAATGAATATTAATCTCATGGGGGAAATGGCGCACGGGATCAGTTTTCCTGTGGTGTATTTTGGAGGATGTTTTGGGCTACATTTGCCTGCCGGGTTGCCAGCTACAACTGGGGACGTTCTGGCCATAGTACATAGCACAGGAACGGCCAACCTTGGCACTCCAGGCATTCTTAGACTTCAATTCCCAGAGCCCTGATTAGCAGGTGTGCTGACTTGGGCTTCTGGGAACTGAAGTCCAGGAACACCTGGAGCACCAAGGTAGGCCGTCTCTTAGTTTAGGGATTCTCAACCTGCAGCCTGTAGGCCAGGAATTGCCATGTGGTGGAGGAAGAGCAAAATGGCAGTCCGGCCCCCAAAGATGTCTGAGGGAGTGCGACCCGACCCATGGCTTTAAAAGGTTGATTAGAGAGTCTATTAGAGAGTCTATTAGTCTCCCAGTCAGCTATGAAATACACAGGGTTACTTTGGATCCATCACTATCTTTCAGACACTGAACTTGACAACTGGAAGTTCGGTAGGTCAGCAGTTCAAGACCCAAATGCATGACAGAGTGACCTCTCGTCTGTCCCAGCTCCTGCCAACCTAGCAGTTCAAAAGCAAGACATTGCAAGCAGGTAAACAGCGACCACTTCGGTGGGAAAGGTAAGCAGCATTCCATGCACTCTAGTGTCTAGTCCTGCCTGCCACATGCCCACGGAAACATCTGCAGAGGCAGACAGCTCTGGCTCTTTGGCAATAAACAGAGATGAGCACCGAACCCTAGATTTGGATACAACTGGCTTTCGAGTGAGGAAGACCTTGACCTTTACATTATTGCTGGTATTTTCAGCAGGCAGCTGCCATCAAGATGGGAAAATACAAATTAAAACAACAGTCAACCTTTTATTTCCTAACATCAAACACTACATTCTGTGATAATGTCAGAATAATAATAATAAAATTATCCAATAAGTAGCACAGGTAAGGAAATGAGAGAGAGAGGGAAAAAAGCCAAGAGAAGCCAAGGCTAGTGGTGAAGGGGAGAAGGACAAAAAGGTTATTATAAATGAGTCGGGATTGTTTATGGTGCTTTATCAGTAAGCAAGAGAGAAAGAAAGCCGTTAGCATTTTGTTTAAAAATGGCTCAGTGGTTTGGCCGGGGAATGTAAATAATGTTTATGTTCGCTAACATTTGGCTTTCCAGGCGTGAGCTCGTAGAGGTTGGTTTGCCCTCCCCAACAGTTACAGTCCCTGACGGTCCGGCAGAAAGAACTTCTAATGTCCATGCTTGTATCTTGGGCCATGGATGGTATCAACAAACAGGTACCATTACTCTGGTGAACCTTTTAGAGACCGAGTGCCCAAACTGCAGTCGGCACCACAGAACCCTCACATTGCATTTGAGCCTCCCACCTTACCCCAGACAGGGGAGGGAGGAAGCATTCCCATTGGACTGCTGGGCAGAGGGGCAGGGAAAACTCTGTGCTGGGGGAGGGAGGGAGCACTCCCATTGGGCTGATGGGCGGAGAGGCAGGGCAACCTCTGTGCTGGGGGGAGGAAGCACTCCCATTGGGCTGCTGGGAAGAGAGGCAGGGCAAACTCTGTGCTGGGGGGAGGAAGCACTCCCATTGGCTGCTGGGCAGAGGGGCGGGGCGAACTCTGTGCAGGGGGAGGGAGGGAGCACTCCCATTGGGCTGCTGGGCAGAGAGGCAGGGCAACCTCTGTGCTGGGGGAGGAAGAACTCCCATTGGGCTGCTGGGCAGAGGGGTGGGGCAAACTGTGCTGGGGGAGGGAGGAAGCACTCCCATTGGACTGCTGGGCAGAGAAGCAGGGCAAACTCTGTGCTGGGGAGGGAGGAAGCACTCCCATTGGACTGCTGGGCAGAGAGGCAGAGCAAACTCTGTGCTGGGGGGAGGAAGCACTCCCATTGGGCTGCTGGGTAAAATGGGTGAACTCTGTGCTGGAGCGACAGTGCACATGCCCACAGAGAAGGCTCTGAGTGCCCCCTCTGGCACACGTGCCATAGGTCCGCCACCACTGCTATAGAGTAATATGCAAGTCAGAAAATACTTTAACAATCAAAATAAAAGCAAATATTTGCCCCCCTGCCTTCATACTGTAGGGGCAAAGTGTGGTTTTGATTTGCTTAATTATGCATTAAATGGAGGTGTAGGGAGATGCGTTCGTTTCCCAGCCGATCCTAGTGTTTTCACAGATCTAGGGCAATGACAGAACTATCCCCAAAATAAAAATAAATAATTAGGCAATGCAGAGACAGCCACTGAATAATTAAAAGCAGAGCAAAGAGCAATCAATGTTATCGCCTGCAACAGAGTAGAACGCACAGAAGACACGGAGCAAAAGGAGATTTCGGGTGACGGCAGAGAGAAGCCAAGCTTTGTGGTGGTTAATCATCTGCAGTTTTACAACCACTGCATTCTATCCCCACGGAAGGCAACTGGCCACCCACTGCGCAGGGTGGGGCAGGGGGAGAACCAGGTAAACAGACTGCCATGCAAATATAAATAAACCAGCTACTATACCTCCTGCAGTGGCTCGAGTCACTAAGGTGCTGACTAGGAGGCGGAAGATCAGCAATTCGATTCCCGAGTACTGCAGGACGGAACGAGCTCCCGTCTCTGTCCCAGCTCCTGCCAACCTAGCAGTTTGAAAGCAAGAAATTGCAAGTAGATAAATAGGGACCACTTCAGTGGGAAGGTAACAGCGTTCCATGCGCTCCGGTGTCTAGTCATGCCTGCCACAGGACCATGGAAACATCTGCAGAAGCAGACAGCGCTGGCTCTTCGGCTTAGAAACAGAGATGAGCACTGACCCCTAGAGTCGGATATGACTGGCTTTCAAGCAAGGGAAACCTTTACCTTTACCTTATACCTCCTGGGAGAAAATGGGTGGAGGGGAAGTCATTTCTGACCCACCACCAAAGATCCGAATAGTGAGATGTACAGGGGCGTTTTACTTCAGCTTCTGGGAGCGACGAGGGCAACGTGGGCTGGATGAATCACAGTAAACCCATTCATGTGGATTCACAGGGTGCTTGGGCTTCTGGGAATGGAAGTCCAAGAACATCTGCAGTGCCAAGGTTTGTCATCACAGCCCTAGAGCAAGGGTGCCCAAACTTTTTGGGCTGAGGGCCAGTCATGTGGTTCAAGAGTGCCCAAACTACAGCCCGGGGGCCAAATCTGGCCCCCGATGCCAATTCAACCAGCCCATTTTACTTCCAGGAGTGACGAGGGTGCCGCAGGCAGGATGAATTGCATCAGGAGCCAGATCCAGTCCCCCGGCCATAGTTTGGGCACCTGAGCTCTAGAGTCAGATATGACTGGTTTTCAAGACCTTTATCTTGCAATGCATATAGAGTGACACATTATTTACCTAGCCTACATTTCCCCCTATTCAGCGAAGGCTCCTTAGACTTCCATCTGCATTTTAAAAGAGGTGTTTTGTTAGGGTCACATTTCCCTCTTTCCCCCCAAATCCTAATCAATGTTTAAATTCCGGCCACAAGCTATGATTCTTTCCACACCACGTCCGAGGAGATGCAAAAAGAATACGACCCACAAGTCTTCCAGTTGAGCAGAATGTTTTACTAGAATTCTCTCCATAAAACGAGAGACCGCAGGCCTCTTTCTGGAGCAGGGAGGGTGTCCGCCGCACCCCACCCTTGACTTTTGTTGGTCCATAAAAAGAGCACATTGATTGGATCTGCAAACACAGTCGCAACCTGATTTCCCGTGGGAATCAAGATAAATGTTGCATTCGGACGTTAACGAGTGTACGTGCCCTTCCTGATTTAAGCTTAAGCAGCAGGGGTTATTGGGCACGCACAAGTGTAGTCTTCGGAAGATCAAGGTGGTCTGGAATGGAGCGCTGTGTTTTTAATTTAATTAATTTAATTTAATAGATTTGGAATCTGGGTGGTGTCCACAAGTTAAAACCAATATAAAACAATTTTAAAACCCTTAAAAACATAGCAATATTTTTCACTGCTGGCTAACAGTCAAGGCAGCCCTGGAACCAGATTGGGGAATGTCGGGACAGTGGATAGCAGAGAGACCAAATTGCAGAAAGAAACGGCGACTTAAATTCGTTTCAGGTTTCTGTCTGAATTTTACAAGCACTCAACAAGTTAAAGGTAAAGGTCTCCTTCCCAACCTAAGGCCTGTGGGCCAGATCTGGCTTATGGTGCCATTTCATGTGCCCCCAACCCCTCCAGTTTGAGAAACAAAATGGCCACCCCTTTGAAGCTTTTGGAACAAAATGACCACCCCCATCATGCAGGCAGGGCAAAATGGCCATCCGGCCCTGGAAGCTGACTGGGAGAGCGTCACCCGGCCCTCGGCTTCAAAAAGGTTATGGGCCCCTCGTCTAGATGTTCTTGGCCCAGGTGCCAAAAATAAACAGAGAATCAAGGAATAGAATCTCTTTCTGTCAAACGCATCATTCACAAGACCCTGCGAAATGTTTAAATAATGCCATCAACATGATGCACGTCCTACCCGGCCTCGCAAATATCCCATCCCGGGTGCCAAGCTCCTGACCCATACGACTTTCCATTTCGAGGCAAATAGTTCATGTTGACCAAAAAAAGAAAAGGATCAAGAGAGATCAGTGGACAAATAAAGAGGGTGAGGCCATTACAGTCAACAACAAAAAAGCCACCGCAATCCATGCATCATACAAATGCACTTCTCTGTTAAAACAATGGGGACAAGGAGTACTGATTTAGAGCAAACACTGAGTATTTGAGGTACTAAGCCCAGGGAAAACAGAAAATCATGTTGGAGGGAACAATACAGCAAAGATGATAAAAGGATATGAGCGTTGGCTAAAACACGTGGGACGCACCATAAATTCTGATAATCCATATATGATTTTTTGAAAGCTGCAGCGATTGACTCCAAAACAAAAGAGCAGGCATCGCAACGTAACAAATGTCAAATGAGATCGCAACAGGAATTCAATTTGCGCCGGCCATGCATCAACCTGAAACTTAATGTATTGAAACATAGTTAAGGTTGCACTTTCGCTTAAGAGCTATCGGCAGGATTGAAAGCGGGGGGCCTTTCCTTTCTACCAGCCTAAAGCAGTAAATCGCTGGCGCAGTAGGGATTACAATCAACATGGGCGTGCATGCGTGCATGTGCATGCGTGCGCTGGGTCTCTCAGCTTTGAGGGCACGAAAATATTGGTAAAGGTAAGGTCACCAACTCTAGGGTGCTCTGTTTATACCCAAAGAGCTGTCTGCATCTGCAGACATTTCCGTGGTCATGTAGCAGGCATGACTAAATGCAGAAGTGTACAGAATGTTGTTACCTTTCCTGTCAAAGCGGTACCTATTTATCTACTTGCAATTTTGAAGGAACTTAATGTTACCTTTTCTCTATCTATCCAGTCTTCATAAACTCTGCCTTTTCTTCTTATTTATTTATTTATTTATTTATTTCCCTTTCAAGGACACCCATGAGAACTCTGTCCAGCCTGGAAGGGACCTGGATTGATAGCAGGCTGGAAACAGTGCCGAGTGTCTGTTTATGGCCCATAAAGTTTTTTATGCCTTGCATTTAGTCTCACGCCTTTGCATTCACTGTGCTAAATATAAAACATTTTGTTTTCAGTGCCACAATGGCTGCAAGCAGGAATATTTAAGTCTAATAAATAATATCTAATAATGTGGTGTGTTTTTTCCCCCACACTGAGTCTGTTGAAGTTTTGCCGTGGAAGGGGGGGAAAGTGCCTTTCAAAGTCCATTATTGTTCAAGTGTCTCCCCCTTTTCCACAGTACTTTGCCCACGTTTGTTAAAGAAATGATGCAGAATTTTAAATGGAAGGATCACAGCCAGCACCCAGGGACCCACCACATCACTCATGAAAAACGCCTAAAACCCAACATTAAAAATTGAAATTTAGGGGAACCAGAGTTAAAAGGACAGAAGCAAGAGGGTTTTTTTTTGTGCATTATGCTAATAACTGGAGTATAGCATACATGAATTTTGAACCCTGATCGGAAACGAAAAGAGATGGCAAGTAGAAGAATCCTTCTGACCCTGCTTTGGGATTATAAAAATTCTTCATCTTTTCAAAAGAAAAAAAAAGAAGAAACTTCACATGGATAATCTCGTTCTATTTCTAACGGCTAACTTAACAATTTTGTAAAGCAGGCTAATTTTAATATAGCTTTGCCCTTTTTCCGCAGACTTCGCCGCCGCTTACATCATAACCTTTTGACCAGGCTGACCTCTCCATAAAGAAAGCCAGGATATCCTTCTGCATCCTAATAAGACATGCTAAGGCGGCAGGTGGACGAGAAGACAATAACCAGGTCAAACGCTGAGTCATCACAGCAGAGTTTCAAGGTGCGAGAGAAGAATCAGAGAGAAGATCCAGGAGACAAGCAATAAGACAGGTGTCTACTAACCCAGGGACTGTGGTAGCTCAAGTGGTTAAGACGCTGAGGTCCGCTGACTGGAAGGTCGGCAGTTCGATTCCTGCAAGGCGGAGTGAGCTCCCGTCTCGGTCCCAGCTCCTGCCACCTAGCAGCTAAAAATACGAAATTCCAAGTAGATAAAGAGGAACCACATTGGTGGGAAGGTAAACAGCATTCCATGCACTCCAGTGTCGAGGCATGCCTGCCATGTGAGCATGGAAAATAACGGGGTGAAACTAATGGAAGCAAGATATAGGCTGACTATCGGGGGGACATCTTAATGGTTAGAGCAGTACAACAACGGAACCAACTGCCTTGAGAGGTGGTGAGCACCCCGACGCTGGAAGCATTCAAGAGAGAAATGGAGGACCCTCTGTCATGTCTGCTTTGATCCAGATTCCTGCATTGAGAAGGAGGTTGGACTTGTGGCCAGGGGCCGGATGGCCATTATGTCCAAACAGCTTCAAATTGGCAGCCATTTTAATTTTAATATATTTATATACCACCCTATCCAATGGACTCTGGGCGGTGTACACATATTAAACCCAATATAAAATGATTTTTAAAACCCTTTAAATTTTATTTATTTATTTTACAGACTTATATGCCACCCTCCTCAAAGAGACACAGGGCAGCTAACAAAGGTTTAAAAAGACACGTAAAAACACACACAAAAATCCAGTTAAAATTAAAAACATAGCAATATTACCACCACCATCCGGTGCCTTTTACTATCTATTTACTATCTATTTTGTTTCTTGAATCCCCTTGGAGGGACAGGGGGACACACACATAAAATGGTATCATGGGCGAGATCCGGCCCATGGGCCTTAGGTTGGGAACCCCTAGCCTAAAAGGCCCCTTCCGAATCAGTTAGTCTATGATGATTGCAGGATGGAAATCCCCAAAACGTTTTGAGTAAAGGGAGTCCATGACGCCATCCGTTCCCTCCGGATTCCCTGCTCTCTCCAATCTTAGCTCCAGTCCTCCCAGGAACCAACGACGATTTCATTGGATGGTTTTAGCCACCGGCGGCCGTAAGCTGGCAGACCACAGCAACCTGCCTGCTCTTCAGCTCCTGTCAGAAGGACAGGCGAGTACGTGCTGGGAGGAATGTGAGCTCATTACTGTGAGCATGAGAGCCTGGCTCAGAGCTATGATACTTATATTCACCCAACAGCACTGTATACACAGAAGGGAAAAGGGGGAATCAGAATATCCATCTTCCACAGCCGTTTACTTCTCATGGCATTTCAATAATAACCCTTAACATCTTCCTCCCTTGCTTCTTTCTTCACTTCTCATTACCGGAAGCTTATTTATGGCTGGCCTGACTTTCCCTAAGCCACCTCTTCCCCCACCTTGAAATCCCAATTATTCCTTAAAATGGCCCAAAACACAGATGTGAGATCTTCCCTTCCCTCCCTGCCATTCTTCCCCCTCCCTCCTGTCTCCTCTCTCGTTAGAATCTCTTAATCAAAGTGACAATCTGTCTTTCCCAGAAAAGGAAACGGGAGCCTTTGAACAGCGATGCTGCTCCCAATCGGTCTTTGCTTTGATGTGGGATTTAAATTTGCGCCTTCAGCAGTCTCTGAGTGTCTGTGCATCCACATGCACGCGCAGAGAAATGTTCCGCCGCCCTCCTCATTCCACTTGTGCACATGCAGAATGTGTAACAAAAAAATGAAAAAAGAAAGAGTCTGGTCTCCTTAAAGAGTCGGAGCACTAACAGATATATTTTAGCATACACTTTCATGGATTAAATCCACTCCTTCAGGTGCACAGCGCATTCAATCCCCAGCTTTATTCACGCGCACAGGGACGACGGCTTTGAAGCTGGAATACAAAGAAGGACCATTGCCTTACTAAGGGCAGCATTGGAAAGCTGAATCAAGAGGGATACAGGGCGCAATTTGATTTGCTGTCTATATTACACTTGAAACGGCAGCCAGTGTTCACACAGGGGCTAAGAACTGACTCATGAGTTCACCGTTCACAGTGGATGAAACACAGGTTGCATTTCCAACCCACAGTTCCGCCTTCTTTGCTTTCTCTGGGCCTGCCTCTATTGATCCTTTTATTAATAACGGTAACACAGTGGTAAGGTGATTGGGTGATCTAGCGCTAATCTGATATACGGGGAAAAAACAAATTCAGAGGATGATGGGAGAGAGGAAAGAATGCAAGTATGCATATTCCCCTGGTCCTGGGCATCATGTCCCAACGACCTATGTTACCAAAACACCATCTACAGCAAGGGTGCCCAAACTTTTCAGGCTGTGGGCCGTCCATGTGGTTTAGCAATCACAGTTTCTCCCACCGGAAATGGAAGTAAAGCCCACCTTGCAATCTGTTTTGCAACAGGATGAGATAGATTTTTTTAGGCTGCCATTTTCTCTGCTTAAACCAGGGGTGCCCAAACTATGGCCTGTGGCCATAGATGGGCACGTTTTACTTCCACTTCCGGGAGCGACAAGGGCGGTGCGAGCCAGATGAATTGCCGTCATGGCCGAATCCAGCCCACAAGCCGTAGTTTGGGCAACCCTGATCTACATCCATGCCCCCTCTCTTCACAAGACCATGCCACCACTAAACACACTGTGAAAAACCCATTCAAATTGTTCCAGCTTGGGAAAAAAAGCCACATTTTTGGGGAGCAGAAAGACCTGGACCAATTTGAATCAGCCTTTGTGTTGTAGGATTAGTTTAAGAATTGCTTCAAATTCACCCGTTTTATAAGCACAGCAAATGCCATAATATTTGACCACAGAGTCACAGCTTAGTAATGATCATAAGCTCTCCCAAAGAACCAGTTACCATAAATATCCTAACAGATCTAATATACCATTACTTTTCCTCTCAAAGTTGTTAGTTAGAGCAATCTAATCCAGGGGTTCCCAACTCTTTCAAGCCAGGGGCCAGGTCAGTGGTGGGATGTCAAATTTTTTACTACCCCACCGCGATGTCATCAAAGTGTGGGCGGAGCTAATGTAATGATGTCATGATGTCATAGGCAGGACTAAAGAAAAAAAATAAAAATAATAAAATAAAATAAGCACACATGCACACATGCGCGCACGCACACACACACCCCTCAACCCACCCACCCAGTGAAAAGATAAGCCCTGAAGGTGGTTCCCCCCACAAAGCTGCTACCGGTTGTCTGGGACACTGGGAAAAGTTACTACCGGTTCTGGCGAACTGGTGAGAACCTGTTACATCCCATCACTGGGCCAGGTCATACTCTCTCAGTCAACTTCAAGGACTAGAAGGCCATTTTGCCCTTCCTGTATGATGGTGGGGTGGCCATTTTGTCCCAACGGCTTCAAAAAGAGTGATCATTTAGTTTCTTGAAAGCCCTTGGAGCCCACAGACCTTCAGTTGGGAACCTCTGACTTAATCAGTGCTCAAGGGTGTGTTTGTTGATCTTTGTTGATTGAGCCACAATCCAGTTTCCACACACACACAAATTCCCCTAATGGGATATTCATAGAAAACACAAAAATAGGACCAAACAATGAAGATGCAAATGAGAGAAAGAAACCATTTGAGGCAGAAGTATCTTTCAAGTAAACTGGCAATACTGGAAGAGTTTTGATGATACATATGTTATTTTTTCAGTCCTTTGCATTTTTGCAGTAAAAGATACTTGAAGGATATTTATGGCAACTGGTTCTTTGCATGCCGTTACAATACATTGCATTTTCTTGCATTCCTTAAATCAGGAAAGCAGTTTAGGACCCTAGGGGTGTCAGGCAGTGATGGGATGTTACTGGTTCGGACCGGTTCACCGAACCGGTAGCATCTCATCAGGAGGGGTCGCCGGGGGGTGGTAAAACCCCGGGCGACCGGTTCAGTCATCTCTCCAGCCCCCTCCAAAAATGTATTTCCAGGCAGCCAAAATAGCTGCCGGGAACTGCGCATGCGTCAAACCTCTGTTTGATGCATGCACAGTTCTGTTTTTTTAGTGCATATGCGTCAAATAGAGGTTTGATGCATGCACACTAAAAAAAGAAGTGTGCATGCATCAAACGGAGGTTTGACGCATGCCCAGACATATTTATTTATTTATCGCCCACAATGTCCATGACATCACGGTGGGGTTGCGGTGATTTTAACAAACCCACCACGAGTGTCAGGTGAATATTCATGGCTCTGGACACACTGAACGCCTCTCCTCACCCCCATTCCAATCACCCAAGAGTGACTTGAAAACAAAATGTTTGTATCCACAGAACTGTTGGGGGAAAAGAATTATAGAATAACAGAATTGGAACAAGCGGCCTTCTAGACCAATGGTGGCCAACCTTGGTGAGAAACCATCAAGAATCTCGGCTCTCAATAGTTTTTGGCAAATTCAAGAAAGACCAACTCATAGAGGCCAAACTCTCCTTTGCTCCCGGATGCCGACTGTTTTGATGCTCAAGTTTCTCCATGTTAAAACCGCAAGAGATAAATCCTGGGCCTCTTCCGGCATAACTTCATTAATTAACTTAGACTGATAGTCCACAATGTCTCGAGGGTTAGGAGCATATGATAGGATTCTGGGCACATCCAGATGGTAGGTTTCGTGTGTTCTCTTAAGCACACATTACATCATCCTTTAGCAATCCCTCCATACAAAAATAGAGATGCTTTTAAAGGAAGACTCCACGCGACAGACTCGCAAGCTTAAGAGAGAGAGCGGAATACTCTACACAAAACCAACATGGATGCTGTAATTTTGACAAACTCAAAAAGCCCCAACTACCAAGCTACATGCCCTATCTGGACATGCTCCATGTTTACTATCTTGAGCTCCTTCTTCTTTTTCTATGTCTGAATGTGAATACTGTATAGGCAATCATCCGTGAAGACTGTCCTGGGAGTATAATGCCGTGGCCTTTCATCTGCCTTCCTCCACAATGTGACACGGGTACCACCGATCCAGTTCCATGAGTCACTTTCTGATCCTGAGCCCTTTTGGCACACATAATCCTTGCCAGCCTTCCAGCTAACAAGATAATTCCTGATTTTTACAAAGACCAAACCCACCCCTGTTTTGCTGGATTTCTAGAACCATCCATCTATCCTTGTCAATGACTCTGTAAATATAAATACACCTCATTTTACCACAATTTGTGTTCAATCTCTTGATGAACCTTTTCTTTAATGATCATAGACTTTAAAATAGAGACAAAGAGAGGCAGGCTGTTTTAGAAACCAGAATAACAAAAAAAAAGATGTTACATGTCAGTTAGACAGAAGGATGATCCCACAGGCAGCAAAGATTAAAGGTGTAGACGCTGGAAGCACCAGAAATTAAATGAAACAAGCAAACGGTGTACAGAATACATATTTGAACAGCCCAGAAAGAGCAACCAAAATGGCAACTCACAGTGAAAAATCTCATCAATTTATGACAGAAAGAACCTGGCCAAGGCCAATTCTGAATTAAAGTAGGCACACATCTCTAGACCAACAAATCTTTGTTCTGTTCTTCAAAAGCCAAACTACATGTTACACTCATTTTATGAGTACAGCTTTACCAATACAAGAATGTTAGAGATTCCAAACAACAGCCAGAAGGAAAACAGGAAGGAAATGTAATGAAGGAACTGATTTAAGGAGGATTGTTAAGGATATGACCTTTTGATGTGGCAAAATGGCAGCCCAAAAAATCAGGAGTGCTGCCTTGAACTTCTGGTAATTGAAATCCAAGAACTCCTGGAGTGCCAAAGTTCTCCATCACTAGGTTAGCATATATCTTTTAAAATCATGGGTCAATCCAACACAAACAACAGAAGAATGAGATACATGTTAAAATACACCTGCTTGGTCCTACCTAACATGTGTCATCCAAGCTCCGCTTTCGTGTCCACCATCACTAAACACAAGATGAATCATCAAGCAGGGCAGACGGGGTCTTCTTACTGGTGGCCACCTCCCTGTGAAACTTGCTCCCAAAGGATGCATGGTGGCTATATAAAGTGTGACAAAAAGAAAGACAAAGGAAGGGCATTGATTTGACTTAAGCACTAAGTGATAGCATATAGGTAAGTGATAGTGACCCTCAGCACTCCAGATGTTCTTGGCCTTCAATTACCAGAAGCCCAAGTCAACACTCCTGCTGATCAAATCTTCTGGGAATTGAAGTCCAAGAACACCTGGATTGCTGAAGTTAGCCATCACTGGTATAGGTCAACATTTCCCAAACTATGTTCTGCAGAACTCTGGTGGACTTCAATTCCCAGAAGCCTAAGTCAGTCCCATTGGCTGATCAGAAGCAATGCACCTAATAGCAAAGTCACTGCCACCATTATACCCTCTAAATTCTGGGTTACACCATCCATCATACTGTGCTTCTAGGCCAGGACTTCTCAAGCTTTTTAAGCCAGGTCATGCTCCCTCAGACAGCTTCAGGGGCTGGACAGCCATTTTGCCCTTCCTCCACCACATGGCACTTCCTGGTGTGGTGGAGGTGGTGGGGGGACCACAAGAAATAGTGTCACTGGCCGCATCCGTCCCGTGGGCTGAAGGTTGAGAATCCCTGTTCTAGGGTAAGAAAGAGCCAGTCTATTCCATCTTATGTGCAATAAAACTTGAATCATTTGAAGACCACTATTACACATTATGAACCCTTTTACGATCTGAAATAAGATCAGCTCCATCTTTAATTGCCTACCAAAAAAAACTAAAAATGTATATTTCCCCTTCCTCACAAGTATTTGCACTTGGAACCTCTCATTTATAAAATAACAGATAATTTTAGTATTGACTTGAGTTTTTGATGGAAAGTTTTATAAGTTATTATTCTAATTTGAATCTGCAGTTACCATCTGGATGGGTAGGTCTATTTACTTGCTTGTATCGGTTTAATTGTTGTATTGCTACGTTCTTATTAGTATACATTATTTGATTATCATGATTTCCACATATTGTTGCTTGTTTTATGCCACCCAGAGAAATGCTTCTACACTAATTATGTGGTGTGCAAATCCAATAAATAAATTCTCCTTTCTCACTTTATCTTCGCTAGGCTAAAAGTTCAGCCTGTTTCCTTTCGGATTATGCTTTTCAAACCACCCTCTGAAACAGCCCAAGACAGCGCACACAAATTGACATGCCCGTCCCTGCCACACAGCGCCCACCGTTTCCCTTTACATGAAACTGCTTTGTAAAGATCTTTTGGTAACAAGAGTCTTTTTTTTTTAATCGGTATGATTTGCAGGGTTTTTAATTTTCAGATTTTGCACCTGAAAGGTCGGACACACAACCGCATGATCTCAGACAGCGCTTGAAAAACACATGAGAACTAATATCAGAGAAAGGGCTGAAGGGAGCAACATTGCTCTAGATCAGGGCTTCTCAACCTGCAGCCTACATGCGGCCTGTGGCACCATTTCATGTGCCTCCCCCACTTCCTCCCCCACACCAGGAAGTGCCATGTGGTGGAGGAAGGGCAAAATGGCCGTCTGAGGGAGCGTGGCTTTAAAAGGTTGAGAACTTCTACTCTAGATGGTCCTGAGAAACAACCCATTCCAAAATGAATGAATGAATGAATGAATATTTATTAATTGATTAGCCTTTCGACCTTATCAATAACATAAGAGTTTAAAATCTGTACAATGCAATAAAGTGCAATAAAATACAATACAAATACAATAAATACAATATATACATACCTGAACTACTTTTAAAGAATGTAAACTGGAGAAGGTCCCTAAATACAATTAATTCATGCATATCGATAGTCAGATAAGTGAATCTCCCTTGCAGGATAGCCCAATTTGATTGACATATTCGATTCTTTTAGCTGATGCCTTAATTATAAACTTGACAGTTCTACACACAACATGGATGTAAGAGCCCAGAAGGAGATAAAACAGTTTGTTTTTTGAGTCCCAAAAAGTTGTTTTTTCCAATAGGGATGCAAGGTATTTATTTATTTATTCATTCATTTATTTGTTCTAACTTGTTATCCCGCCCCAATCGGGTAAAACCCAACTCTGGGCGGCTTACAAAGGTTTACAAATACATAGTTGTATCAGATCTAATATCAGTGTACATCCAAAATGAGAAATCACACAATGTTGCACAGATCATAAATTGCTCCAGTGTTTCCCCAACCTTTGGTTTTGGGACTTTGATTCCCAGAAGCCTAAGTCAGTTCTCCAAAGTACTGATCAATGGAGTGACTTAGGCTTCTGAGAAATGAAGTCCCCTTCTCCAGAGAGTCCCCTCTGAATTGCCCATGGCTTGTTTTTCACGTGGTTCTTCCCCTCCTGTCTCTCCAGACCAGCCTTAAGCACACCTAGTCGCTTCTCTTGGGTATGCATATTAAACACAATAACATGGTCATCTGCACACTCCAAGGCAAAACTCCTCTTTGCACACACGATCACAATCCCAGGCCGGGGGGGGGGGGAGGAAAAATGAAATTTTTTAAAAAGGAACAAACCCGCCACTCATAACCAGAAGCATTAATTATGTACAATGACGGGCATGCAACTCCCTGAAGCGGTTGCAATAATTAGGAATGCTAATGGCTCTGTGACATCTTTCCCTCTCTTCTGCTACGCAGTTGTCTTCTCAGGGAGAAAAATTAATTGGAAGATGCCTGAAAATTTACAAGAGGAGATGCAGGGGTGTAGACTGGGATGGAATTCTCCTATGGAAGGCGATAGAAGTCAATGGGCTACTTGAAAAGAGGTTGGGTATCCAAAACGCCAACAGATCTGGGGAAGATTGGGAATTGGCTCCCAAATGCAGTCATGTTTAATGAAGGGATGTTGTTATAGCAATAGTTTGTTCTTGCATTAAAGCTATTCCTGGATCTGACCCAGCAGACTTGAGGCTCATCTCCATTCAGAGGATGTGGAGGGTCCTCCTCTTGCTTAGTTCTCTCAGCATCTGCTGCTAATTCTCTACTGATCTTGGGTGGAACAATACCAACAAGAAAGTCTATCTTCTCAAGTTGTGTAGGTTTAAGGCATCCTCTCACTATCTGCATGGCTTCATTAACAACGTCAACTTATTTTGCCTGTGCAGATACATTCCATACTGGAGCAGCATACTGTGCCAGCAATATATGGAGAGTCACCTTATGTCCCCATCCATGGCCTGAACATTGGACTGGGAGTTAAAAGAGCAGGTTTGGGAGCCAGGAGATAGACTAGAAAAATCTGAGCAAGCTGCTCTCTATCACACTTTTGGAAGAAGTTCTGAGATGTTCTTGTCCTGTTTCAAGGGTGGGTTTAGAAAATAGAAGCTTACCGGAAAGTAAGTAGCCCATGTTCAAGAGATCCAAAACTCCGAAACAGCTCCAGCAAAGCCAATCGGAAAAGTTACTCATGGAGTACACAGGTCTCACCAGGCAAGGCGGCAGTGACAATCAGACCTCAAAGAAGCCAGAAAATGCCTACCACAGTCTAAAAACACATGCTCAGGTTAAGGCTTCTACAAGTGGCTGTTTCAGCCCCGCCCTGAACTCAGCTGCAGGCACTTAACCAATTGATAGGAAAAGCCAGCTGCAGGCACGTGGCCTCTTTCTCTCACCCTTGCTCAAAAGTCAATTATACCCAACTCTAGGGTTAAGTGCTCATCTCTGTTTATAACCAAAGAGCCAGCACTGTCTGTGTGTTTGTTTGTTTTTTGTATTTATCTGATATGTGGGAAATTTCCCAAATGGGAGGTATAAAGATAATTAAATAATTAATTAAAGAGTACTTCAGGGCAACCCCTCCATTTGATTCCTTTTTTCTTGCGCGTGAATATAAGGGATACATCATTCCCCAACATAAGCGTCTTAAGCTGAGGTTGGAATGATGGACTTTCCTCACGTTGACCCTCAAGCTCAGCTCCCGTTCTCCCCTGTGCTTAGCAACCGTGATAGCATTGATGTTCTACTTAAATTCTACAGAAATAAAATCAGGAGTTTAGACACCGCACTTATAGCCGTGCATCAATAATACATAACAGTAATAATATTGCCCTTTGAGCTAAGCAATCCGCTGGGAAATTGCTCTCCTGTCTGAGAATAGGCAGCTTGACATGTTCTTCTCACACAGAAGCACATTCTCCACACATCCTACCTGTTGCTGCCTCTTGTTCAAAGATTCCCGTGCCAGAACCTGGGATTTGATTATTATCCGTCTGTCTCAAGAGATACGAAGGCTCTTTTGGCTATTGCTTTGATTATGGCAGCTTTTTCAATTAATATCCCACCATTCTCCCACAAAATAGGCCCCAAAACATCTGGCAAATAAGAAAAGTACAATTAAAATTTAGAAACACGCCAGAGTAAGGGAATAGACTTGCAGTGATGGCCAACCTTGGCACTCCAGGTGTTCTTGGACTTCAATTCCCAGAAGCCCAAGTCAGCACTCCTGCTGATCAGATCTTCTGGGAATCGAAGTCCAAGAATACCTGGAGTGCCAAGGTTGGCCATCACTGGAATGGAGCATCCCTCCAGTGAGAAGCCTCCTTCACAGTTTTTTTTTGTTGTTGTTGTTCAGTTGCACAGTCGATTCCGACCCTCTGCGACCCCATGGACCACTGTCCGCCAGGCACTCCTGTCCTCCACCATCCTCCTCAACTCGCTCAGCTCTGTGCCCATTGTCTCTACAATACCATCTAGCCATCTCATCTTGGGCCGTCCCCTTCTTCTTTTGCCCTCGACCCTTCCAAGCATCAAGGCTTTCTCAAGTGAATCCTCTCTTCTCATTTGATGTCCAAAGTACTTCAGCTTCATCTTTATTATTTGACCTTCTAAGGAGCAGTCAGGGTTGATTTCTTCTAAGATTGACCTATTTCTTCTCCTCGCTGTCCAGGGGACTCTCCAAACTCTCCTCCAACACCACATCTCAAAGGCGTCTATTCTTCTGCGCTCAGCTTTCCTTGTGGTCCAGCTCTCACAACCATACATTTCCACAGGGAATACCATTGCCCTGACTATGCGAATCTTTGTTTGCAATTTAATGTCTCTACTTTTCACTATGCTCCCCAGGTTTCCTTCACAGTAAAGGCAGACAAATCGCCAAAGGCTTGCCTCAAGTGAATAGGTGTTTGTTGGCTGGTGGGAAGACAAAGTCGAGGCAGACAGATTCACTTCTTGGATATGGCAAGGTTACCCAACCTTAGGCCTCAAGGTGTTCTTGGACTTCAAATACCAAAAGCCAAAGTCACCACGCCTGCTGATCAGGGCTTCTGGGGATTGAAGTTCAAGAACATCTGAGGGCCCAAAGTTGTGAAACCATGGGGTATGGAGTTCCAGGGCCTGGGTGTGGCCACCATAAAAGTCCTTTCTTCTGTCCACACTAGGCACATCTCAGAGTGTGGTGGAACTAAGACAGGCGTTCCCAACCTAAGGCCTGTGGGCTGGATCCGTCCATGGTGCCATTCCATGTGGCCTCCCACCCCTCCAAGGGCATTTGAGAAACAAAATGACTGCCCCCTTTGAAGCTGTTGGGACAAAATAACCCCATTGTGCAGGTAGGGCAAAATGGCCATCTGACCCTCAAAGCTGACTGAGAGCGCATGACCCAGCCCCTGGATTGAAAAGGTTGGGAACCCCTGAATTAAGATAACAGCCTCCCTAGGTCGTCTCCAGTGGTGGGATGTCAAAATTTTTACTACCCCACCGTGATGTCATCACAGTGTGGGCGGAGCTAATGTTATAACGTCATGATGTCATGGGCGGAGCCAACATCATGATGTCATGACATGGCCGGGCCAAAGAAAACAATAAAAAATAATAAAAATAATAAAATACTAATAAAAATAAGCACGCGCACACACACACCTCAACCCACCCACCCACAACACAAACCCGTAAATAAATTAAAATAAATAAATAAATAAAATAAAAAATACATTAAAATACACTCACCCACCCACCCCAAACACAAATCAAACAGCTTTTAAACCAGAGCTTAAAGCTTATTCTGGCTAATCTTTCTCACACTAGGTCAGATGGAAGGAACTACAGAATGAACTCAGCACAAGATGGCTTCATTTTGGCACTTTTCAACTTTTCAACAGTTAAAGAAGTTAGGTACTAAGTTTTTGCCTAACCAGTTCTCTAGGATAATATGCCTTAATGTAAATGTAAAACAGCTGTACCTCCATAAGGGTTCTCCAATTGGAACAGCAATTGGAACAGCACAGGTGTAGCTTATTGATGAGGTAACTCCAAGACTTTGCTTAAAAAACCCAAGCCAGGCCACCAGACCTTTTTAGGAACTGTGGTAGTATGTCAATATAGGTAAAGGTATTAAATACACATTAAAATACACAGAGATATACCACATACAAAGGTGAGTCACTTACCCTGGGGAGCAGGCTATAGGGAGCTTCAGGCTAGCAGCTTCTCTTCCTCCTCCCCGCTTGGGAGGACAGCAAAGAAGCCGTGCATATGTGCCAAGCACTGTAGGCGTGCATGCACACCAAATGCTTGGCGCTCATGCGCAGTGGGGGAAGCAGTGAAAAGTTAAGCCCTGAAGGTGGTTCTCTCCAAAAGCTGCTGCCGGTTCTCCAGGACACTGGGAAAAGTTACTACCGGTTCTAGAGAACTGGTGAGAACCTGTTACATCCCATCACTGGTCGTCTCAAAGTCCAAGCAGACTCCTGTGGGAGATCATTGCCTTCTAAAGTACCAACAACTAGATGGGATGGGAACAAAACTGGACATAAAGCCATGGCTGCAACCTCAACATCAAAAGCCATAAATTGGCCATTGGTTGACTAGTTTCAAACAACATTGGTTGGGTGTGTTTTGTTTTTTCCAGATTAAAATTAGCTACATTGTTATTAGAGATGTATTCTGAAGATGACAGCTAAGTCATTCAGTTAGGCATGCCCTCTTCCCCTAAGTTGTGTCACACTCCAGAATCAGAACTCTCCATAAGTGCGTCAACGTTCCTCTATTTTATGGAAAGTCAAATGTGTCTGTTTTTAGTCTGAGTCATTTTCCCACGTGTACATTTGGTCCTATTTCTGCTTAAACTTGGAAATAGTATTTCCTTCTTTCCCATGTGAAAATTCACTTTATCTTTCCACCCATTTCCCACAAAATCTACATTTTTGTGACTGTTCGGCTGCAATGTTTTGCGGGGGACTAGACCTCTGCTGTGAAATTTGACCACACAGGATAGCAAAAGGAATAGTGTCCATAGCAAGCAAACTGGATGAATAATATCTTTCTTCGTTAGGACCATTCACTTATTGTCATGCTACCAGGTCCAGAACAACAGAAGTAACTTTTCAGGGCTCTGTAACTCAAAACTCCAGAGCCAAAACAGTCTTTGTTGTCTTGGCTGGGAAATACTAGGATAACCCTTGCTTGAAAGCCAGTCGTATCTGACTCTAGGGTTCAGTGTTCATCTCTGTGAATATAAGTATCATCTCTGTTTATAGCCAAAGAGCCAGCAGATATTTCCATGGACATGTGGCAGGCATGACTAGACAGCAGAGTGCACAAAACACTGTTTATCACCGAAGTGGTCCCTATTTATCTACTTGCAATGTCTTGCTTTCAGACTGCTAGGTTGGCAGGACCTAGGACAGAGATGGGCAGTCAGTCCATCATGCTGTGCTCGGGTATCAAACTGCTGATCTGCCGCCTTCCAGTCAGTGTCTTAACCACCTCCAAAAAAGTAACTTTTGCCAATCTGTTTTGCTAGTTGCTAAAATGACTCCATTTTAACTCAAGTTACTCCATTTCTAGATTGGCAACTCAGAAATTCTCTTCCACCTCGGATGTAATTTTCTAGAGAAACATTTATGAGTGCATAGATGGGCTGATAGCTTGACATCTCTTGGATTTCATCTGTCATTGACATCTTCTGCCCTTCCATTAGAGAGATAACCTAATATCCTATTACAATTACTTGCCTCCAGCTTCAGAATGTTATATAAGAAGCACAGAGAGACATCATCATTTAGCATCCATAAAAACAGACTGATAAGATGCCATAAATATTATCTAATTATCTATCTAACCCAGTGGATAGTTAAATAATTTGGATCAAATAACAGATAATGACCTCTCCCAAAAGGGCCCAGTGTTAACAATGGTGAAAACTATAATTGGTGTGGTAAAAATAGAAAATAATTCCATTTGGTTGAGCAGTCTTGATGATAATAATTTTGTGTCAGAAATTATTCTGGGTTAAAAGGACTTTTACAGGAGAAACTCCGCTCATGGGATGACCAAATGAGGCTCCTTTCATGTCCCCAAGATCTTTTCCCACCAAAGTGGTCCCTATTTATCTACTTGCAATTTCTTGCTTTCTAACTGCTAGGTCGGCAGGAACTGGGACAGAGATGGGCACTCAATCCATCATGTAGTACCCGGGTCTCGAACTGTCAACTTGCCAACCTTCCAGCTAACAAGGCGAGCTTCTTAACCACTGTCAACTTGCCAACCTTCCAGCTAACAAGGCGAGCTTCTTAACCCCTCGATGATTCGGCATTTTGTAAAAAAGAAAGTGTAAAAAAATATATTTATTTATGCCTTGTATGAAAAAGTGCCACCTTGCCAGAAGAATTTGCAAAACTACAAGGTTTCTGTGCAGTTTCTAAGAAATAAAATGTGTACCAAAAGGAACTTTTGTATTTTATGTGTGTCACGGAAAAAGTACAAGCGGGGATTATTATTATTTTAATCAACAGAGGACCACAGATTATTGCAAAATAAATTAATTCCCCTGGAAGAGTCAAACCTTTACTACCTGTAAAAACTGAACAGGAAGAGGAACAAGATGGCAATACAAGGACTGGAGTGTTCCATAAATGCCCCTATTTTCAACAGGGAAGCATTGGAAAATATGCAAATATGCAGATTGAAAGACTGGCTGTGTGTGATTAAAAAAACTAGGACACCTTTGGCTAAGGGAGGCCACTCTGCAGCAGCCTGGATGTTCCTGAAGCAGACCATCCGCTTATGAAAATGGCCTAGCCTTCCGGGCTGGTAACTCCGGTCATGAAAACACAAAGCACAAATCACGAAGAGCAGAGCTTGATTTATGCACATTACACGCCAGCAGAAAGCCTAGCCGTGGGCATGGCAGAGATGTGTTTGGAGAGAGCTTTCCTGGGATCACAGGCAGGTGTTCCAGAGAAGGCTGTGAAGCCAAATTGGGTAGGAATATTATCAAACTCAAACACCTTTTGCAGCTTTTTAAGCTAGCTGGTTGGGAGCGACGAGATTGGAGAGGTGAAGGCCTTCGTTTCAAGCTTGCAAGGTAGAGTGTGTACATATAGATAGATAGATAGATAGATAGATAGACAGACAGACAGACAGACAGACAGACAGACAGACAGACAGACAGACAGACAGATAGATAGATAGATAGATAGATAGATAGATAGATAGATAGATAGATAGATAGATAGATAGATAGATAGATAGGAAAACATTAGATAGATAGATAGATAGATAGATAGATAGATAGATAGATAGATAGATAGATAGATAGATAGATAGATAGATAGATAGAAAGGTAATGGCAAAGGTCACCCTTGCTCAAAAGCAAGTTGTATCCAACTCTAGTTTTCGGTGCTCATCTCTGTTTCATAGCCAAAGAGCCAGCGCTATCTGCTTCTGCAAACGTTTCTGTGGACATGTGGCAGGCAGGCATAGACATCAGAGCACATGGAATGCTGTTTACCTTCCCAACGAAGTGGTCCCTGTTTCTCTACTTGCAATTTCTTGCTTTCGAACTGCTAGGTTGGCAGGAGCTGGGACAAAGACGGGAATGCATTACTTCCTGCAGTACTCGGGAATCGAACTACCGACCTCCCACCTTATAGTCAGCATCTAACCCACTTGAGCCACTGCAGTCCCTTAACAGACAAGTAGGCAGGCAGATATATATATAAAGATAGCTCATCCTTTCTTTCTGAAATTATAGCACTGATGTTTCTGCTACCGCTCAGCTTTCGTGATCACATCTTCTTTACTCTCCATTGTCACTTCCTGGGTTCAAACTAAGCCTGGAAACCTTCATAGAACGGAAGCAACAGGGTACCAGTTCCTTGCTCAACCTGCTGGTAAAACTAGCTACATGGAGGCTGGCTGTCACTTGTTGATAACTCAAGGTGTGTCAATGAGCACAATTGTCACTAAGATGAATGTGGACTCCAGATTTTAGTCCAAAGTTTAAATGATCCACCCAAGATGGTGAAAATATTATGACATGGTGGTTCCCAATGTGGGGCCTAGGCCCCACAGGGGGGATTCAATTCCCAGAAGCCTAAGTCAGTACATTGGATGATCAGAGCTTTGGGGAATTGACTGAGGCTTCTGGGAATTGAAGTTCAAACACAAAGATTGGGAAACTGTTTTAACGGGATTCAGTACTTTGGACAGCTCCTTTAAACTTTGGACCAACCCATTGTTATTAGAGCTGGAGTCACCAACCTCCATGCCAGACGACCCTCCCCAATCTTTAAATATAAGAAGCCAACTTCTAAAAATCAATTCTTAAAAATGACATCACCATCTCCACGACACTTCCATCTTCCTTAATGGTTCATTATGTAAAGCAAACCTGGCATGATGATTATTGTTTTTTCCTGGTAGATTGACTTTCAATTTCCTTTGGGTGGTTCCCAAATTTTCCTCCTCCAGATTTGCTTTTCAAAGATAATCCTACTCTTGGCTGCCTGGGCAGCTTCCTCTCTTCTTCTTCTTCTCCTTCTGCTTTCTCTTCTTCTATTTTCTTTTAAGCTTAAAGTCTGAACAGAATCTCAACTGAACAGCCTGTGCAGGGATGGAACAACGCTGATCTCTATCGCTTGTTCATACAATTTTTGTTCCACTAATGAGGATGCTCTTGAAAACACAGGAGACTGGTGAACGCATCAAGCAGAATGAAGCCCAGAAAACAAATTACATTTCCTGCCTGTGCCACAGAGGGCCAAATTAGACAGTGGATGGACCACCTCTTATAATATTATTTTTGCCAAAAGAAATTACAAAAGAGGACCGCTGTTGAGCCCCATGGGTGTTATCCAGTCATGCTGGCTTTCCTTTGACCTCCCTTCTTCATCTGCTGTATCTGAACCTGAATATTGCTGATCCTCATGGTGATCAGCAATGAAGACTGTCCTGAGAATATAATACAGTGGCCCTTCATATGCCTTCTGCATCACAGCATGACACAAATACCACTGATCCAATTCCACAAATCACTTTCTGGTCCTAAGCACTTTTGGCACACAAACTCCTCATCAGCCCAAGCTCAAGACTGATGGAGTTGATGCTCTCCATTAAGATGGATTCAAGTGGGATTTAATGAATTTGGGAGCCATCACCCTTCACTGTGGACTTTGGCACCCAAGACTCATAGTCTTCAAGGTGGTCAGGTTAGTTACCCACCAACTGCCACTCCATGTTGAGTCACTGGAAGCATGCTCTACTCCAGTTATGGCCAACCTTGGCACTCCATGTGTTTTTGGACTTCAATTACCAGAAGCCCAAGTCAGCTCTCCTGAGGATCAGGGCTTCTGGGAATTGAAGTCCAACAACACCTGGAGTGCCAAGGCTAGCCATCATTGGTCTACTCTATTACCATAGCAGGATAAACTGGCCAGACTACCTCTTACTAGTAATAAAAATTGTAAAAAGCCTTGTGGAGGACTCTATAGTCAACCTCTAGCCCCAGGTTGATCCACAGAGGCTCATCAAAAGATCTAAAATTCCTTATTGACTTTGAGAAACTCTTCAATGTCAAGGCCAAACAAACAGAAATGCTCATAGCTGTGAAAACATCTGTCTAATGGCATGGACAGAGCCTCATCAGAGGAAACTAAGCATATGTTTTGATCACAGAATGTTCCTAGTTGAATTTCCAGCAACTTCAGTCAAACAATTCTCTAGAAGCAGTACGGTAAAAGGAGCCTGACTGAAATGTTGGAGAGATGTTGTCAGTGAAGCCATGGGTCAGCCCAGTAGGTCAAGGGATATGTTTCATGATGACATAAAGATCACACAGAATGGGAAGTGTTGGGTTTAGGTTGTATACATAGGACTGTAGGAGTGGGCACCACATTGTAGCACAATTGGTCAACTGAAATATGGGGGACTTATAACTTTAAGTATAACTAATTACTTCTGCAAAAAAAAATGTGAAGCTCTGACCTCTAACTCTCCTTCATGATGGATGTTCCATTCCATCATGGCAGATCATTCATGGTGCAACACATACAACATGTGCTAGCAGGAAGGGACTTCTTCTTATGGAAAGGATGGAACATTCCATTGGGTTGATACCTATGAAGCTTCCAGTGTCTCACATGGCATCCAGCTAAGCAGCATGGCTCAATCTGCCACCCATTTGTCAAAATGACATTGAATGACAGATCAGAAGAGACACATGGTTGACAACCCAAGGACATCATGAAAGCCTGTCTGCAACCGCCTGCTGGTTTCACTTTGCAGTATTAATCTCCCATGACAGAGACACCCCAGAATGAAGAAGCCAGCTGTGCAGTGGCAGCTGAGTAGGGGCAAAGAGTCATATGTTCTAACTTGAAGTTCAGAAAAGGAGAAAAACTCCCTGTATAGTTCATGTGCAGGAAGTGTCCTCAAAACATGCTCAAGCAATGATGGAAGAAGGAAGAAAAACTAGACGGTCCTGCTCAGAGCTAAGGAGAGAAGAAAGGCTTGGAACTAAAAAGCAACCCAACATGTAACAAAGCCAGAACTCATATCTCAGTGCGAGTCCCACCTCAATAGGAAACCTTCCGTAGTGTAACTCATATCCGAGAACGCACTTTTTCCTGAAGCAGGAAAAATGATGCTGGCGTGGATTTGTTTAAGGTGGATCCCAGCTTGCCATGAAGTGACCCAAACACTATGATCATGGAACCATCTCCTGTGGCACGTAAGAAATGAGACATGCAGGATTTAACACCAGGACTGCAATGGACTACCGCAGCCTTGAGAATATTATCAAAGTGCGCCTTCATAGCCAGTCCATCTGGCATGGCCTCTTCTGTCTCCATAATTGTTGGAAATCAGATTTCTTCATTTTGCCATTGGGCCCAGTATGATGATTTCTAGTGGCATTCCCTCCACTGAGGAGAGCATCAACCCAACCTAAAGGGACTCATTTGCCCATAGATGCTGGCCCCTTTAGGGAGTCAAGCTATTTACCGCCACCCAACGCTCAGTGTTGAGTCACTGGCTGTACGGTCTGCTCCATTACTGTAGCGGGATTTCTGGCCAGACGTGTCTGGCCATAGATAGGCCATAGATAGGCTTTTACAAATAGAACATCACTTGCTACCTGTACAAAATTCACTAATAAAATTACTGATAAAATCCAGGTACTGTATTTGCTAAAACAAACCCAAATCTTTTTTGTCATCTTTGCTAAAAACTATTCAACAACATACTGACTTTTGATTTTGAAAAAAAAAGGTATCAGTTTTCTTTTCTGTAGTTCAGTTCCTTTAAAATGGGGCTGAACAATAGTTTAAAAAATCTTTCTCTTAGATCCTTACAAAGAGGACACAACAGTAAATAAGGGATTATATCTTCAATCTGATTACATCCGTAGACACATATCCGCTCTTCAACTGGAACCCCTTTATATCTACATTCGTGACATGCAGAGGGCATCTGTTGGAATCTAAGTTTCCGAAGTTGTGGAAAGGTTGGTGCCTCCAGATAATGCACCACACAAGGCGGCTATGCACATTTCCATCATTTTGTATCTCAATCCTGAGTGGCATAAGATGATATCCAGAGAGAGGAGCAAGCAGAAGTATGGCAAAGCAGACTCAAAATGCAACAGAACACTACATCAGACAAAAATAAATGTTGTCTGCTACTTGGTCTAATCCATGTGTCCTATACTAAATCAAGTGTGCTGAATCCAAATCTAAAGTCTGATTCTGCCTAGGACGTCAGGATCTTAAGTTAACAAATCTTACCCTCTTGGTTAGGTTCTTGTGTTCATCACGCAGGGTATATTTGCACACAAATGTAACAAAAATTGTCCGGTTTATCGATACAGCTGCACCTACTCATTTTTTAGCTCAAAACAGACTCACTATGGCCTAGCTGTACTGTCCAATAGGATGGTTTCACACTAGAGACAAGCCCTTGGGCCATATTGCCTTATATACCTATTTCTGACATCAGCTCACTGACTTGCCCAGCTGCTGCTGGAGCATGCATGCCACCAGGGGACGTGATTCAGCCGAGGCAGCAGCAGGGGGTAGCTGCAACTGTTATAATGTTCCCATGTAGAAAATTGGCTTAGGCTTCTGGGAATTGAAGTCCAAAAACCAAAGGTTGGGAACCAGTGGTCTAAAGACTAACAAACTGTGTTTAGGGCCTACAGTTCATCTGGCATGCAAAGAGCGTTACAATATATGTGTGGATTTGATCTCGTTGTTCCCCAGGTTTTGTATTAGGAAGTAAAATGGAGGCAAACCAGCTACACAAGTGTCCTGAGTTCCTCTCTTGCTCCTTGGACGCAGCCCACTGCCCAAGGTTCAACCACAGCTTCCCAAGGCAACTCAATTACCAGCCAGCTGTTCATCCCCTTCTCTCTATCTGAGGATTGACAACATTTATTTGTGTCGAGCCATTTGATTTGCACTTCAAATGTTTTTCTAGCCATTCTGTTCCCCTGCCGTCCCTCATGGCGAAGACACCCTCTGCTCGCTTGCTCGCTCTGCACGTCCATGAATCATAGCAGAATAATCAGCTCATTTATGAGAAGGAGACCATCTCAGAAAATCAAAGAGCCAGCTAAATCGCTACAAAGCACTCTAAATCGGATTTAGGCCTTCAGCTGGGTTTCCCCTCCGTGGCTTCCACCCTTCTCGCTGTTGGGTTGCAGTGTCCAGGGCCCCCGATAATGACATTGTTGAGTGACATGATGAAGGGAAAGGGACTCCTATACACAAATGAGGTCTCTCCATTACAGCGCTATCTCAGTTTGATGTCAGTTTAATTATTAGGGATTTATCCTAAAGGGATTCTGGGATTTGTAGGTTGGTGAGAATTCTCTCCCCCCAAAAATAAAAGCTTTAATAGACTCCTTTAAACTACAGCAGAGAATCCTATATACACCATAGAATTCTCTGCCATACTTTAAAGGCGTCTCCTGGGATGCTTAAACCAAGAAATTGACTGGATTATCTTGAGCTAGTCTCTCACTAGTTTGGCCAGGTTATCCTTCTATGGTCATAGAGTAGACCCTACTGCCAGTGACTCAATGCTGAATGTCAGGTGGCAGTGAATTAACCTGACAACCTTGAGGACTAAGGGCTTTGGGTGCCGAAGTCCACCATGAAGGGTGATGGTCCCCAAGTGGATTAAATCTCACTTGAATCCATCTTGACGGAGGGCAGCAGCTTCATCCATCCCACCACAGACAAAGCTTGACCACTCCTGCAGTAAAGTATGCTCTTGGTCATTGAACACAGGCTCAAACTAAAGGAAGCCAGGTGTACGCTGAATAACAGGGGAAACTTCTTACCTGTAGTACAACAGTGGAACCAACTGCCTTGAGAAGCGCTTCAACACTGGAAGCATTCAAGAGGTCATGCTCTCTCAGTCAGCTATGAGGGCCAGATGGCCATTCGCCCTGCCTCCATGATAGGGTGGCTATTTTGTCCCAACAGCTTTAAAGGGGAAGCCATTTTGTTTCTCAAATACCCTTGTAGGGTTGGGGACACATAAAATGGTGCCATGGCCTGGATCCGGCCCACAGGCCTTTGGTTGAGAACCCCTGATCTAGAGCACATGGCATTATTGCCTTGAGACTGGTCACCACTGGCATTACTGGAGCACAATCTTCCAAAACTTTCCGTGGCCTTTTTACAAGGTTTCCACTGACCTAAACGGCATCTCTTCAAGGTAAGTGCGCTTCCACCAGAGGACTGATGTTGTTATTATCAATGATAACAACAAAAAAGGCCAAACTTCCTTCTTCCATAATGCCTTGCAACAAAGCAAAATACAAATGCAGGGTGAAAAAAACTGATCTAGGAGTTGCTTTCTGCCAAAAAATACAGTCTAGCCATTTCAAAACAGCAATCAATTAAAATCATTTTTAAAACCCAGCAGACTTCATTGGGAGCGTAATGCATGGGTTTTTTTGAAAAAGGAGCTCTCTGAGGGCAAATAAACACACTGGCACATTTCCAGCTGCTCTACATTGCAAGAAAGAGTTGGAAAAGAAGGGCTTTGAAAAGCTTCGGATTTTTTTTAAAGGGGGGGAATGCATCATTTACATAATTAAGCAACTGATGATTTTCCCCACTCAAGACGGAACGTCTCCTTTCAGCTGCTTGATTGCCTAAATGCTGGCGCAGAAGAGAGGCGGATGCATCATTCGGCTAGAGAGCATAAAAGAGCCTAGACTTGGGGTGTGAGGAAGGGAGAGAGTAAACATTGATCAGCTTTCTATGAGTGACATCCATTGGTATCAGTCTACATCATGGGCTGGCACTGTGGTGGCTCAGTGGTTAAGAAGCTCGCCTTGTTAGCTGGAAGGCTGGCAGGTCGGCAGGTCGAGATCCATCTTGATGGTGGGCCACAGCTTCATTCATCCTGGCCTGGGGCTGAGGAGGACTTTGTGTGCCAAAAGGTCTCAGGACCAGAAAGTGACTCATGGAACTGGATCAGTGGTACAGGTGTCATACTGCAATGTGGAAGGGAGATGAGAGGCCACGGCATTATATTCTCAGGACAGTCTTCATGGCTGATCGCCATGATTATTGCCAATATTTGGACTTGGATTCAGATGCAGGAGGAGGAGGAGGAGGAGGAGGAGGAGGAGGAGGAGGAGGAGGAGGAGAAGAAGAAGAAGAAGAAGAAGAAGAATCATAGCCATCCTATGCAATCAAGGTCCATACAGGTGAGGACCACCACAGAGCGAAGCTCATGATTCAACACTGAATTTTGCATAGAAGTCACAACTCTCTTCATCATGCCATTCTTGGCTCATTTTTTGGTTCCTTTCATTCCTAATGAGGAAAAATAATCCCCTCCCCTTTCTTCGAGCCTGATGTCAATCAATAAATGCACTCTAGATAATGCAGTGGAGAAAGCGGGAGGCGGGGAGGCGGGGTTGAGTGTCAGATAAATAAAATTAAAAGGTTTCTGAATGGATGATTCAGAACTTAGGCCGGGTGTCAGCCTCACAATTAGTCCGCTTTACATTCCACAGGGCTGTCCATGACAGACCAATCAATCCCCGGCCTGTTCCAAACAGTCGCCTAATGAATAAATCAGCAAGGTTGGATTGTGTCATTGATTTTGACAGACAACTCAAGACTTCTTACCTACACAACCTGTAGGCTGTGGTTCCGGGGGTGGGGGGGGATATTTTGTACAACAGGGGTTCGCAACCCATGGTGGCTCAGTGGTTAAGAAGCTGGCCTTGTTAGCTGGAAGGCCGGCAAGTCCGCAGTTCAAGACCTGGGTACTATATGATGGATTGAGAGCCCATCTCTGTCCCAGCTCCTGCCAACCAAGCAGATCGAAAGCAAGAAATTGCAAGAAGATAAATAGGGACCACTTTGGTGGGACAAGATCTTGGGGACATGAAAGGACCCTCATTCTGGCATTCCCTGAGTGGAGTTTCTCCTGCAAAAATCCTTTCCACCCAGAATAATTTCTGACACGGAATTATTATCATTAGTGGGCCAATCTAAGGTACCAACCCTATCTGACAAATGGTTCAGCACATTGGAGAGATCTCGTTCGTTGGTTCGTTCGTTGGTTCGTTCGTTGGTTCGTTCGTTGGTTCGTTGGTTGGTTGGTTGGTTGGTTCGTTCGTTCGTTCATTTGTTCAGATTTATATTGCCACCCACTCGCCAAGGCGACTCAAGGCAGCTTACAGTCAAACAGCAACAGTACAGTAAAAATCATAAAATACAACCTCACAAAACATCCAAAGCAGAACACAGACTAATTCCCCTCTGGCCGTTGATGGGGGCCCAGAGGAGGAGATGATGTTCTCAGCCGCCTGCCAGGCCATGGAATCTTCTTTGAAGATTCAGATTTAAAAGTGGACATGGATTCCTCTCCTTCCCATGAAACTGGAGTCATTAGCTTACACAGCGCTGCGGCGGCTCAGTGGTTAAGAAGCTCACCTCGTTAGCTGGAAGGCCGGCAAATTGACAATTCGAAACCCAGATACTGCGTGACAGGTTGAGTGCCTGTCCCTGTCCCAGCTCATGGAGACATGAAAGGAGCCTCATTTGGGTATTCCTTGAGTGGAGTTTCTCCTGCAAAAATCCTTTCAACCCAGAATAATTTCTTTTTAATTACTGGGACATTTCCTTTCAGCGAGGCAGGTGACTGGATATCCTCTTCTGCAAATGGCAGTGTGCAATCTATTTCTTTCTCACTCATATACACACATACAAAGAAAGACAGAAGGAAAAACGATATGTTTCTCTTGTTTGCTTCATTTGGGATTCCATGTTTTCCCAATCCAGTGACTGACAAGTTAATATTCTTGCTGACTTCAGCAAGGGATGGATGAACAAAAGAATCATCCTAAAGAGAGGCGAGCAAGAGGCAAAGCGTTCACTGACACTTTTCTCTCTCTGCCTCCGTCGTTTCCTCCCCTGCCAACTTTACAATGTTTTCATATGTCTGGCTACTGAGTGATTGCTCAGATTGTAAATCCATCCCTAAGACAGTAAATTTTTGCTTAGTAAAAAACTCCACACACATCTATTGTCAGAGTGTCTGAGAGAACCCAGGGTTTTTGCAGACAGCCAGAGCTATTAAACGGCGGCTGTTGGAACAGCTTTATTTGATCCAGCTTTTGCAGATATGAGTGAGATGGAATTTATGACCGCTGGGGAGAGAAACCCCCTCCACACACACCTCCCAAGCCTGGGAATCGGGAGGCGGCCACAATTGGCTTGCTATCCACATCACTTCTTCGGCAGCCGAGGCTGATGCATAGGGCATAATGGCCTGGCCAATTACTCCCTCCCAGTTGAAGTGGAATCACAATTTGGGATCAAAATTGCTGGGAGAAACATCAACAATTTGAGATATGCAGATGATATCACCCTAATGGCAGAAAGTGATGAGGACTTTAAAAAGCTCCTGATTAGGTTGAAAGAAGAAAATGCAAAAGCTTGAGACTCAATATCAAGAAAACCAAGATCATGGCAACGGGCCCTATCAGTCCCTGGAAAATAGATGGGGAAGAAGTAGAAGCAGTGACAAATTTTACTTTCTTAGGATCAAAGCTCACTGCAGATGGTGATTGCAGCCATGAAATAAAAAGGCGACTGATTCTTGGGAGGCAAGGGATGAGAAACCCGGGGAACATTGTGAAAAGTAGAGACATCACCTTGCAAACAAAAGTTCGTATAGTCAAAGCAATGGTATTTCCGGTGGCAATGTATGGTTGTGAGAGCTGGACCATTCGAAAAGCTGAGTGCAGAAGAATAGATGCCTTTGAGATGTGGTGTTGGAGGAGAGTTTTGAGAGTCCCCTGGACAGCGAGGAGAACAAATAGGACAATCTTAGAAGAAATTAACCCTGACTGCTCCTTAGAAGGTCCAATAATAAAGATGGAGCTAAAGTACTTTGGACATCAAATGAGAAGAGAAGATTTGCTTGAGAAAGCCTTGATGCTGGGAAGGGTGGAGGGCAAAAGAAGAAGGGGGTGGCCAAAAATGATATGGCTAGATGGTATTGTAGACACAATGGGCACAAAGCTGAGTGAGTTGAGGAGGATGGTGGAGGACAGAAGTGCCTGGCGGACAGTGGTCCATGGGGTCGCAAAGGGTCGGAATCAACTGTCCAACTGAACAACAACAAGTTGAAGTGGAACATGCCAAGAAAAAGACAGAAGCCACCCTAAATGGATGGTTTGTATTTTACAGAGATCTATGCCCCCCCCTCCCAGTCTACATATTGTGTTGGAAAGGACTTTGTGTGCCAAAAGGGCTCAGGACCAGAAAGTGACTCATAGAACTGGATCAGTGGTATGGTTGTCACACTGCAATGTTGAAGGCGAACAGAAGAACACTGCATTATATTCTCAGGACAATCTTCAAGGCTGATTGCCATGATGACAGTCAATCTTCAGAAGGAGATATGGCACGTGAAGGAGAAGAATTATGGAGAAGCTCATTGGTGGAATGCTGGCCAATGTAAGAAGAACTGGCCAGCACTGTTGAACAAAATGCTGGTGAGGAACTGTAATGATTCATGCTGCTGAAGAGATATTCTCCACCAGTGATAGTGTAGATCTTCAGAGTTCGAGATGAAGGAGGCTCCTCATCTAAAGCTGTGCAGAAGAATTTTTAGAAACGTTGGAGCAGGGCAGGATTCATGTCAACAAAACATGAGGACCTGATGATAATGTCTTCTCATGCTGGAGAGGATTCAAACTGAAGAAGCAGATTTAGGAAAAGTTCCTTTTGCAGATTACAAACTCCCAGAAAAGGCCATGCTGACCGGGAGAGTCTGAAAACTACAATCCAGAAAAAGGAACTTTTCCCCCCAATCCTGTGCAGAAGTGAGATTGTCATATACTGATTGCCAGTGCCACCCACCCACACTCCAGTTCCTTCTCTAAAGCTCTACTGCTTCCTGCTCTGATGTCATGCACCTGTGATGGCGAACCTTGGCACTCCAGCTGTTCTTGAACTTCAATTCCCAGAAGCCCCTGATCAGCAGGAGTGCTGACTTGGGCTTTTGGGAATTGAAGTACAAGGTTCACCATCCTTTGCCCCTTCCTGATGAACTCATCAGCTCTCTCGATTCTTATTGCCTTCTTACTTTTGTGGTTTGTTTTTTAAATTCTAAATTGTACAAAATAAACCTTTAATTTTGCAATCAGAGCAAGGTATGCAAATTAAGGAAACTTATGCAATTTGGTGCAATTTGCATAATGTGTTCTTATCAAAGAAATTGCTTTTATTTATTTTTAGTGTGGCGTTCTGTGTCTACTTATTCTGAAACGTTGGCAGGTAGAGGTTGTCCTGTGGTTACCTGAGTTTCTCACATCTTGCTCCAACTCCAGACGTAGAATAAACAAGGGACGTCACATTGGGTTGAGTTGAGCTACAGATCCATCAAGTCCTGCATCCAGTGCTTTGAAGGACTGTCGTTCTCCCGGATTTCAGAAAGAAGAGTCTTTCACATGCTCCTTTCTAGGTCAAATGCTTTTAGCTAGAGTGGTCACATTCTGTTTGGCAAGTGACTATTAACAAGGATGTCTCAAAAGACACGGTAGCCATCTTGAACTAAGAGCCAGATTACATGTTAAAGAGAACATAAATCCTTTGTTCCTCCAACATCTTTTCCTTCAGGCATGAAAATCTTTCAAAGCTCTGAGCCTCAAAAAAAATCAGACATACAAATGAAATCTGTGTATATTTCCTGATCACCAACTGCCAAACAAAAGCTATTTAATTGCAGGAAATGGGTTAAAGTAAATTCACAAAAGAATAAACTTTACCTCTCAAGGGCCCTCTGCTTCTATTGATGTGTTAACTGTATTGTTTAGGGTTTTCTTCCTATGAAAAGTGGTGAGATTATGCCCTTGGATGTTCTTCAAGCATGCTTGAACTGAAGAAGTGGTCTTGAACCATGAAAGCTCGCACAACCTTTTGTTTTTCTTAGTGATCCAATAAAGGTATCGCCTTTCTCCTGCATCTTTTGCATCTTTACAATTTGAATATGGATCACACAGCTAATCTTCCTTGTTCTTTGTGACAGAGTTGAGTGCCTGTCATCTCTCTCAGCTCCTGCCAAGCTAGAAGTTCAAAAGCAAGAAATTGAAAGTAGATAAATAGGGACCATTTCGGCAGAAAAGGTAACAGCATTCCGTGTCTAGTCATGCCTGCCACATGACCATGGAAATATCTGCAGACGTTCCATTGGCTGTAAACAGAGATGAGCACCACCCCTAGAGTTGGACATGGCTAGCTTTCAAACAAGGGAGACTTCTACCTGTAAGTGCCTTGAAGTTGCACGGTGGTTCACCAAAACTTGAGCCTGTCCATATTCTGTAAGAATTGTAACATATTTTTTTCCTTTTCTTTTACTCAATCTGGTATCTGGTGATCACTGAAAACTGCTCTCAAAGATGCAGCACTCCTAAGACATTATCCCGCTCCGCACAAGGAAACTCCACGTGGGTTAACAGCATCGTTCTCATAAATGTACATCTTTTTCCTTTTTAAATGCCAGTTAAGACCAAGCTGAGTAGCGTATGTTGAGTCTCTCCAGATCTTGTTAGACAATAGAGGCTTTTCTGTCATCTTTCCCAAACAGCTGTGCTTCAGGAGGCTTATAGGATCAGAAGAGCTGCTAGAGAGTGTCTCTACTTGTGTTGAATATTTAGGAAAAATTGCTGATTAACTAGAGATCCATGAGCTGTTTTACATACATATAGAGACAGTAAAAAAAAATTGTATGCTGCCAAAGGCAGAGGCAACGAGCTTGATAATCGCATACCTTTGTACAATTTGTGCAAAGCTGTGCCTATTTTGACTCTATAGCAAGGTAAAGGTTTCCTTTGCTCAAAAGACAGTCATTATTATTTTTATTATTATCATTAGACGTATGCCGCCCCACTCGCCAAGTGACTCATATCCAACTCTAGGGTTCAGTGCTCATCTCTGTTTCAAAGCAAAAGAGCCAGCGCTGTCTGCTTCTGTAGACATTTCCGTGGTCATGTGGCAGGCATGCCTAGACACTGGAGCGCATGAGACACTGTTTATCTGGTGGTCCCTATTTATCTACTTGCAATTCCTGGCTTCCAAACTGCTACTTTGGCAGGAGCTGGGACACAGATGGGGAGCTCATTCCATCTTGCAGTACTCGGGAATTGAACCGCTGACCTCCCGCCTTCCAGTCAGCGTCTTAGCCACCTGAGCCACTGCAATCCTCTATATATGTGCATTGTCCATGTCTGATTTAGCCTTTTGAAAAACCAACCTACAATTCTCAAATTCCTCCAGTAATCATGGTTTGTGTCCAAGTTGCCTGGGGAATCTTTCACAGCCTGGAAGCAAAGTTGATAGCTGTTCTGGCACATGAAAATTGTTAGATCCTTTGTCCATTGCTAATTAGGCTAATTGCTTTGCCTCATTCCGCCAATGGGCAAGGTCGTCCTCCAATAGGAAGACACAATGCTAGCTAAAAAATATACAAAAAAACCGATCAAGTCAGTGGAAATTAGCATTTGAATGATGGCCTTTAAAACTTAATTGCAACTCATTTTTAAAACACGACATCTTGTGTCCAGCATCCTCTCTACTTTTCCGAGCCTCAAGAAACCACCTAATTAAAAACAGTCATTTCCCTGGTGATGGAAACACCCTTCTGGTCCTTACTCTTAGCAAGCCGTGCAGACATTCGGCAGGTTCTCTCTTTTGGCATTTATAAGGCGATTCTCTCTTGTAGTTTCTAATGAAGAAGAAAAAGAATGGGTGCTGAAGGGTTGTAATGGCACCCAACAGCGCCCTCTGCTGACAAGTCGGAGCCTCAGCCTGGTTGGAAACATCTGCAAAGATAAAGGGGTGTGTCATCATCATAACATGAAGACTTAGAGACGGGAACTGTTGGACGAAAATGCCTCCGAATAATATTCCCTGGAAGGAGAGAGAAGAACTTGTCTTGTCTGGAGACAGCGACAGCCAAACTTGGCATGCTGCGAATTGAAGTCCAAGAACAGCTGGAGGGCCAAGGTTTGGCCATCAGTGCACCTGGGCTGTCCACACAGGAGACAATGATGCTTAAAACACATAGTCTTTTCAGGGGTCCTCTCAGGGATCCTACGGCTTCCTTTACTTGATCCATGAAAGTTCACATTTAAACACAGGAATTAGGCTTTAAGTCAGGGGTTCTCAAACTTTTAAAGCTATGGGCCGGATCACACCCCCTCAGACAGCTGGGTGGGCCAAACTCATGGTCCCCCTCACCACCGCCATAAATGCTGCTGTAAGACGTACCTGCCAAAAGAATGTAGCAACCACTGGAGGAGAGATTTCAAGTAGCTGAAAGGAAGTACAGTATTGCCTAATACAGGTAAAGGTCAAGGTTGCTCAAAAGCCAGTCGTATCCGACTCTAGGGTTCAGTGCTCATCTCTGTTTATAGCCAAAGAGCCAGTGCTGTCTGTGTCTGCAAACGTTTCCATAGTCATGTGACAGGCATGCCTCGACACCCTGTTTACCAAAGTGGTCCCTATTTATCTACTTGTAATTTGTTGCTTTCGAACCGCGAGGTTGGCAGAAGCTGGGACAGAGACGGGAGCTCAGTCCATCATGCAGTACCCAGGAATCGAACTCCGACCTTCCAGTCAGCGAGTTCAGCGTCTTAACCTCTTGAGCCACAGACAGTTAATTGTGGAATTCACAGCCACAAGATGGACTGAGAGATCCGGTTGTGGATAGCTTCAAGAGAAGATCGATGCTCTTCACGACAATCGTACCCATCGTGATGGCTAAGCCTTCCCTTCTGTCTTTGAATGCGATTTGCTGGGAATCGTGAGCAGGAGGGCAGTATTGTACTGTGCGTGAGCTTTCCAAGGGCGAACTGAGCCTTTGGTGTGTTTGAGCAAAGCTCTTTGTACCTTTTTAAGCTCTTGTTTCAGATTAAAAGTTTCAGAAAGGCCATGTTTTGAGACAGTGGGGATAGAGGATGGGGGCAGAGCACGTGATGTGTAGAAGAACGGTCTGCCCCATTCTCCTTCCTGTGGAAATAAAGGTCAACCCTAGAGATGCAATCCTGGTGGTACAGTGGTTAAACTGCTGTGTTGCAGCCAGAAGGTTGTGTGTTCAATCCTGACCAATGATCAAGGTTGACTCAGCCTTCCAGCCTTCCATGGTTGGATAAAATGAGTACCCAGCAAAATGTGAATTAATTTGTGAACCACTCAGAGAATGTAGTAAGTGCTATGGGGTGGTATATAAACGTGGTTTCTTGATTTGCTTTTGCTTAGAAGAAGGGGTAGATCCGAGTCTCCCAACCTTTCAAACCCGGGGGCCAGGTCACGCTTCCTCAGTCAGCTTTGAAGGCCGGATGGCCATTTTCCCCTGCCTGCACGATGGAGGTGGCCATTTTGTCCCAACAGCTTCAATGGGGTGGCCATTTTGTTTCTCCGATGCCCTTGGAAGGGGGGCACATGAAATGGCACTGCAGGCCAGATCCAGCCCACTGGCCTTAGACTGGGAACCCCTGGGATGGATATAAACCTGGGCCCTTTCTACTTCTGCTTCTTCTTTTGTGTCCATAACAAACCTTACATTGCAAATTGAAGTCACCTTCTTGGCTTTGTCGTTGGCCAAACTTAAATCCATGTTTCCAGTAGTAGTTGGCAGACCAGCAAATGAGCCGGATTCTGTATTTCTCCACATCTACACAATATGTTGTTGACTACCAGCAGCCCACGCTTGAGCATGTTGGTCTTGCATTTAGGGACTCCAAACCTCAGCCTATTCACGGTCCTCCAGGTGATGTAGGAGAGATTGAGATCTTCAGCTATATCCTCCTTTAATGCTGTTCCTTGTCCGGTGAGCTCCTTCCTCCATCTTCTAATTTGATTTTGCCCCTGCGTGCCCTCAGAAACGACTACAGAAAGTTGTTCAATTTTGCAAAACATTTCCCCCTCCCCCCGTGCCAAAAAAAAGAATGATTTTTGCAATACTCTGCAGAATTCTTCTTTATTTTTAACTGTACTCAAAAATCACCACTCAGGCCCGCGACGTGCCACAGACTACCTCCCTGTCGGAGCACCAGCGCTTTAGTAAATTGGAAGAAAATTGGTTTTGATTTAACAAAGTTATGAGACTCTGAGAGCAGCGCGCTTGGCATACACATGAGTTCTAACTGCCTTTGTGCGGCCTGAGCGTAGCATTAGCATATTCTTTCCTCCATTTAATTAAGTAAGTGATGCAAATTGTTTTCCTCTTAATTATTTCAGCTATGGACACTATTATTTTCCCTTTTGCAACGCCGAGTCAGTTTCAGAGGGTTAATAATCCTGCGCGCTGGTCTTCCCCCTCCACACCCGTTCGTCACTGTTGATAAGGCTCCATCTGCCATTGTTACACCGAATGCATCTCGTCCATTTATAATTGGAAACATCATGTTGCAAATAATCTCCTGGAGCAACGATATGATATCCCAGGCGGTGATATTCTCTCTTCCCTCTGTGGCTAATTTTCACAGAAAGGTTCATTGACAGCCAGTGTTTAAACACACAATCAAAAAAAGGAAGAAGAATCTAGCTACAGCAGAGGTTCTCAACCTTTTTAAGCCGTGGGCCAGGCCACGCCCTCTCAGACAGCTGAGCGGGCCAGACTGGTGGTTCCCCCTGCCGCAATCACTGCCATAAAATGCATCTGCAGCTGTCATAAATGCGCTGTTGTAAATGTGTGCGCTTCTCGTCATGGCAGAAGAGGCAGCAACACAGGCAACATGAAATGGTGCCGTAGGCCAGATCTGGACCACAGGCCGTAAGTTGAGAACCCCTGATCTACAGAGATGTAGCAAGGAAGGCACTGAAGTCTAGAGTCGGAAGAATCAGCTAGAGATAAACAGCACAAC
This sequence comes from Furcifer pardalis, assembly GCA_030440675.1. NCBI lineage: Eukaryota > Metazoa > Chordata > Lepidosauria > Squamata > Chamaeleonidae > Furcifer > Furcifer pardalis. The sequence goes on along the minus strand of CP126891.1, from coordinate 16,458,686 downwards.
CTAAATAAGCCAATATGGCTGAAACCAGGTCAGCTGACATTGGGACTAGATGATGCTGAACGTTATCCAAGCCTTTCCCAGTTTAAATATGTGTGGAGTTATTTAGACTGGTCCAGTGTTGTGGCATCCTTGTGCCTGATTTGGAAGTGTTAAGCTATATGTAGCCGCAGCACAGTAAAGCATGGAAGTTTTTAGGCAAATCTTAGTTTGAATGCAAGTTCTCCCAAGTTTTCTCCCTCCCAAGGAATACACTTGCACTAAATACTGAGAGAAAGAACAAAATATCATTTACTCACAATTAAGGCAAAGAAGTATGCATATGCTCAGCAACCTTATAGAAAAAAGTAAAGTTCAAGTCTTTAGGTCTTTTAAGTCTTTTAGGCCTGCCATATGGCGGAGCTCAGATAAATATATTTCCTCTTCAAAAGGCAAAAAACAAGAGAAAAGGGCCAGAACATACAAAGCCTTAATACATGCAAATAGGTCATATAACTCGAACATCCTTGACTCAGAATTGTATGATCTTATGCTCAATTCACACAGAAGGAACTCTTGCTGAGTTCACAGAGACTTGCTTGCAAGCCGGCTGTGCACAGAATTACAACCTAAATCTATCCGAAATAAGGTGGCGTTTCTGGAAAAGTTACTTTGGGGACCCTCAATAGCCACCATAGAGTTAGCCACCGCCTGACACTTGGCTTTGAGTCGCTGGTAGTATAGCCTACTCTATTACTATAGCAGGATTTGAACCCACATCTCTTGAATATCCTCACCCATTATGTCACAGTATTGAATCGTTTACATAGGTAGGAAATCCAGATTGAAGAATGCATCCACTGTGAGGCTAGAGCAGGGGGTTCCCAACATACAGCTCAATGGGCAGGATCTGGCCCACGATGCCTTCCCAACTGGCCCATTGTCTTCTCCCCTGCACCCGGAAGTAAAAGTGAGTGCATTTACATCAGCCATAAAACACACCCCACACATGAGCAAACGAGCCTATGGCTGCCGTAAATTCACCCGCTTCCACTTCCAGGGGCCTGGTCCGGCCCACTCAGCTGTTCCGGGGGCGTGGCCAGGCCCGCAGCACAAAAAGGTTGGCCAACCTTAGGCTACAGCATCGGCAGAGTTTGCCACAAAACACAGAAGGGCAACTGAAGGATTTTGAAAACCACACAAGCTGATCTAAGTCTACTGGATTTGCATGCAATTTAATTTGTTTTCCCTTTGCTTCATCTTTCCTTCCCCGGCTTCCTTCTTTCTCACCTCCATCTTCTGCGGGGTTTTGTTTAACCACGTTAATCTACTTCCTTTCGAGAGACTCCTCGGCCTCTGAACGTTGCCAAAAGGGCCGCCCGTGAGTTTATTTTGCCAGGTCCACCACACCGCCGCCACCTCCTCCCGGAGCCTCTCCTGGAGTCTTAATAAAGATTTCTCAAACAAGATGCTAAAGCTGGATTATTCAGGTAATCTCGCGGAGAGACTTCCCTGGGTACCGCCGCTTATAAATAATGAATTAGGCCTTTACTTATTATTTCTCTTGCCCTTTCGGTTCACCCCCAAGTCTCAGAGAGGAATACAGATTTAAAGGCAATGAGCTACATTTATTAATATCGGCGTCTGCCGCTCCCACACCAGGGACCCCCCACTCCGTCAGGCCCACTGCACTTTTTCTCACTACAGTTCAATTGCAAGGATGCTAATGTTCCAGGTTTAATAACTAAGTACCGGCCCAGGTCTCAGTAGCTGGTCCTATAAATTGAATGCAGGGGAGAGCAGAAAAGCATATTTTAAAGCAGCCATACAAAATCAGGTTCCAGGACGGCTGTCTTTTGTGTATCTAAGGTCTTGTGAAATGAAAGGCTCCCTGCAGCTCCTTCTGGAGAACTATTTCAATATCAAATGGACCAGCCTTGGATCGGTCCCTGGTTTAAGCTCTACCGGAGCTGCTTGATAATTATATTCCGGCAAGTGTAGCAAAGGAGCACAGCCTTCAGGCATGAAAGCCGCAGTAAATTTAAGCTATAACAAGGTCCGAAGCGTACTGCGGTGACTCAAGAGGTTAAGAGGCCGAACTCGACGAGTGGAAGATCAGAGTTTGATTCCTGACTGGTGCATGATAGGGTGAGCTTCTCTCTCTGTCCCAGCTCCGGCCAACCTAGCAGTTCAGTGGGACCACTTCAGTGGGAAGGTAAACAGCCTTCCATGCGCTCTGGTGTTGAGGCATGCCTGTCCATGGAAATCTCTGCAGAAGCAGACAGCGCTGGCTCTTTGGCTGTAAACAGAGATGAGCACTGAACCCTAGAGTCAGGTATGACTGGCTTTCAAACAAGGGTGACCTTGACCTTGAGGTTCTAAACATCTGAGATTCATAGAGTTGGGGGGCCAGGGTACCAACTGCAATGCCATGACGTTGCCAGCTCTTAAAGGAAAGCGATCTGGGTCAACAAGAAGACCAAGAATAACAATTGACCTCTCACTAGGTCTTAGGATACCAGCAGAAGACATAAGGCAGTGGTGGCAAACCTATGACACGCATTCAGAACCCTCCCTGTGGGCACGCGAGCCATCGCCCCAGCACAGAATTTGTCCCGCCCTTCTGCCCAGCAGCCCAATTGGAATGCTCCCTCCCTCCCCCAGCACAGAGTTCACCTTGCCTCTTTGCCCAGTAGCCCAATGGGAGCACCTCCTCCAGTGATGGGATGTAACAGGTTCTCACCAGTTCTCCAGAACCAGTAGTAATTTTTCCCAGTGTCCCAGAGAACCTGTAGTAGCTTTTGGGGGGAACCACCTTCGGGGCTTACCTTTTCACTGGTTCCCCCACTGTGCATGCATGCCAAGCACTTGGTTTGCATGCATGCCTAGTGCTTGGCACATATGCACGGCCTCCTTGCTGTCCTCCCAAACGGGGAGGAGGAAGAGAAGCTGCTAGCCTGAAGCTCCCTATAGCCTGAAGCTTCCTATTTTTATTTTGTATTTTTTTCTTTGGCCCCACCCATGACATGACATCATGATGTTAGCTCCTCCCACACTGTGATGACATCACGGTGGGGTAGTAAATTTTTTGACATCCCACCACTGACCTCCTCCCTCCCCCCAACGCAGAGATTTGTCCCACCATGCTGGCACTTTGTGAAAAATTTTGGGCTCCCCTGAGCTATAACCCATCTCTGGTGCCATGCCAAATAAACTCAAAAATATGTTTATTCAAAGTATGATACCATTATGTCGCTGTGAATAAATATTTTGGAAATTGTTCTACAGCTGCCAAAAGAGCTGCTCCAAAGGCCCAAAGTCTGCCTCGGTTGCCACCCAGGAAACTCTAACTAAACAAATAGGCACATAGCCCAAATTGGTTTATTTTCCACTGACAGGAGTATTGGTGTAAAATAAACAACTTCCAGCCAGTGGTTTAGGATAAACCACTTAGTGGCCAAAATACAGAGATTTTGGCTCTGCGTCATGTAAAAGCCAAATATTAAAATCCATTGTGAACCATTTATTTATTTATTTATTTTTATTATTTATATTATTTATTTTACCATTTGGATGGTATCTCACTCTGGGCTGTGTACAAACAGATAACAAATAACAACAGAACACACAGCAAATCAAAACAAACAAACAACATATATGTCACAATAAAACTAAACTAAAATAAAATAGCCAACACATATATGAGTTTTTAACACTATAGACACACACCCAGCTAAACATCTTTTACTGTATATGTTCTCTCTTTCATGCCAAAACAATCACTAAAGTAATTTCACTTATACTTACTGTCCACCCAACCCATCAGCACAGAAACCGCCTGGAGATTTGTGTTCAAGGGAGAACTAATTTCTATTATCTCCAACATTAAACTCAGTGATAGAAAGTCCCATAGCCATAGAACAAAAAATCAATTTCCATATGTGGCGCACCAACTGAAAAGAGGGACTTGCCAAGAGATCGGACATGGATGGCAAGAGATGGGGGCTGTAAAACCCATTCCTTGCCAGGAAGGGATTTCCAACAGACTCAGGCAGTCTAGATTAAGTAGTTCAGCACTTTGGAGTCGAATGCTTTGTTCGTCTGGAGCTGCAGTAGCTATAAATACTTGTGTTGGAGTCCTGTTGGGAGAGATAAAGCATATTGCCTCCATGTTGAAACTTTGTGTGAAGTCTACCTCTCTATCAGCCAAGAAATAGCTGTGCCTTGTACAGTTGTGCCTGGTCAGTGCAGTTACATCCTCTGAATGGAGATGAGCCTCAAGTCTGCCAGTTCAGATCCAGGACGAGCTTTATGGCAAGAACAAACATTCTTGAAGGTACGTGAGAGCAAAATCAAATTAGAAGATGGAGGAAGGAGCTCATTGGACAAGGAATAACATTAAAGGAGGGTATGTCTGAGGAACTCAACCTCCCCTACATCATTTGGAGGACCCTGAATAGGCTGAGGTTTGGAGTGCCTAAATTTAAGACCAACATTCTCAGGTGGGGACTGTTGGCAGACAACCAACACACTGTGTGAAAGTGGAGAGCTATAGAACCCGGTTCATTTGCAGCTCTGCCAGAAATAAGTACCAATGAGGATTTAAGTTTGGCCAATGACAATGCCAAGAAATTGGCTTCATTTTGGCAGTCCAAAGTTTGATCTCAACATGAAAGAAGAAGTGCAGTTATATATATTGTCATACACTCTCCACTCTCCTGGCGTAGTTGTCTGACCTTGAGTACCTTAGACCTTGGGAAAGTGGTTTTTTTAAAAAAAAAAATCCTTGACTTAGTCTATTTAAAGTTCCCACTATGCTCCAAATTTTCACTTAGGTATGTGCCTTCAAAGTCAGAAAGAGCTTATAACAACCCTAATAAGGTTTTAGAGGTAAATAAGATATTTAAGGAATGGTTTTCCCCTTTCTAGGACTGCAGTGGCTCAAGTGGTTAAGACACCAAGCTCACTGACTGGAAGAGCTCCCATCTCTGTCCCAGCTCCTGCCAACCATGCATCCCAAGTAATGTTACATTATACAGAAAATATGGACATTATACATTATTTTCTGAAAGTAATGTCATTACAACCTCACATTGGCAGGGGAATTCTGGAAGATATTCGGAAAAAAGTCCATGTTTTTCCAAACTCTGGTATCATAAATCTTTTTGACTCCATCTTGGGGTTCATATGAAGTTTGCAACCCATACAGCAGACATATTAAGATTCCAATTTCTGATCTTGTGCATATATGAGGCAGAGGAGAATCAGTGACGTTGAGTTGCCCAGGGAGATTCGAAGCAAAACAGCAAGGTTAGGGTTGGCTTTAGAATGATCTTTTCTAATAGATTCACATTTTCGTGACCTTTTTGCACAAGGCAATTTAAATTCTAATTGTCCTGTGAGCAGTGGCACAATCAATTAGCGAGAAGCACTGCTAATTGCTCGGAGTGGGTGGGGGCACAGCACATCTTCCTTGGGATTCACGTAGGGCTGAAAGCCCGAGGGATTTCTTGAATTGTGGAAGGGTTTAAACAGATCACCCAGTTTAATAGTTTCCCTGTTACGCTGCAATTGTCATGGTCCATTAGACTTCTGGAGCACTGAATACAACCATGGCACTTTCTCTTCCTCGCACAGGGACTACGACGTGCTGTCGCTTTAGATGTTATGAAAAGCCAAGAGTTCAAAGCTTCTCTGTCCAAGACTGGCCATTCCACCAAGTCTGGATCCTTTGAAGGCAAACCCATCTTCCTTGCTAATTACTCTGTTTGGAAAGAGTTGTATCAGTTCGATGCACTCTGGAGGAAAACTAAAGATAGAAGAATCCAAATCAGGCTAAGCTAATAGTGAAGAGTGTGAGATGAGATGCCTCAGCCAGCAGTTACATCAGACCTCTGAGGAACAGGTCAAACTTCAGAAAGGTCTCATTCCTCAAGCGACAACTGGCAAAAGACACTCTCTTGTGCTCAGTCCTGTCCAGGAATAGTCATTAATAAACCATGATGAGTGGTACAGATTGTATGTCTGGCTAGACATCCTGCTATGGTAATGGAGTAAGCCGTACAACAAGCGACTCAATGCCGAATGTTGAGTGGCGGTAAATAACTTGACTCCCTCAAGGGGCCAAAGGCTACGGGCAGGTAAGCCCCTTTAGGTGGAGGAAATGCCGCCGGAAACCATCAAATTGCGCCCGACAGCAAAATGAGCAGAGGAAGAACCGCTTCGCTATTCTGATTCCCAATGGTCACGGAGGCGGAAGAGGACATGCCAGATGGACTCCCTGTGAAGGCACACCTTGTCCATATCCTCAAGGCTGCGGCAGTCCATTGCAGTCCCAGTGTTAGATCCTACATGTCTCATTTAATATGTGCCGCAGGAGATGCTCCATGATCATAGCATGTGGGTCACTTCATGGCAAAGTGGGATCCACCTTCAACAAATTCACCCCAGTGGCATTTTTCCTGCTTCAGGAAAAAATGAATTCTTGGATACGAGTTGCATCCAATGATGATGACGGTACAGACCAGGAACTGAAGATGATCAATTGAAAAGCTGCCAACTGCAATATCAATCCACACAGATCTAGTAGCTGCTGAGCAGAGATTCCAAAGTTTATTTATTTATTTATTTATTTATTTTATTTTATTTTATTTTACAGACTTTTTAATTGTGTTGTTGTTTTTACAAGTCTTGGAACTCCTACAGGCTACAATTCCTACAATTCTTTAGCCTCCATGTCCAAAGTCATGCCTGCTACATGATTACAGCAATGTCTGCAGATCTATGGCTATAAACAGAGATGAGCACTGAACCCTAGAGTCAGATATGACTGGCTTTCAAGCAAAGGCGACCTTTACCTTTACTACCAACACACACACACAAACAAATGCCCAGAAAATAAATCTCCTCTATTTTCTCCCCAGCAATAGTATCGTCTCCCAAATTGCCCCGTGCGGAAATGAAACTGCCTTCACTTCCACCATCTTTGTGGAGTGGAATTAGCAATTTCCTTGCTTGTTCTCTGCCTGATGTACCTCTTTTGAATTCCCATTAAAAATAATAATACATTTTGTTCTGCCTCTGAAGGCCCATAACTTCCCTTGCCTACTTTCCCACTCACATAGCACTGCTTTGCCTTTCTTTTCTGTTCCCTATTTTTTACCTCTTCTCAACACCATAATCATTTTAAACTCACTTTTTCTTCACTCCATTATTTTGGCAATTGTGGAGAGGGCTTTATTGCTGGGATTTTACCAAGCCATTCAGTTAAACGTCAAAGAGCAAACCAGAGACAGTTTTGGAAACGGAATGGTTTCGACACACAGCGAATTCCTTTAACCTGCTTCTGTAAGCAAAGCGGTCAAGGACATGGGCCTGGAATCAAGGCTCTAGGACAGTGATGGCTAACCTTGGCACTCCAGATGTTCTTGAACTTCAGTTCCCAGAAGCCTTGATCAACAGGAGTGCTGACTTGGGCTTCTGGGAATTGAAGTCCAAGAACACCTGGAGTGCCAAGGTTCGCCATCACTGCTCTAGGACCTATTGCCATGGCTATATATTTGGGTCTCCTTATGAAAATAAGTCCTGTGGAAAATTTATAAAGGGTATGACACATTCAACATGGAGCATAGACAGAAAACATGTTCACTGTATCCAGTTATCTAAAGGGCAGCCATGTAGAATTTGGAGCAGGCCACATCTTGGAATGAGTTCATTTGGTCAGTTAGTCGGTCAGTCAGTCAGTTGGTTGGTCAGTTGTTTGGTCAGTTGGTCAACTGGTTGTTTGGCCGGCTGGCCGGTCGGTCGGTCGGTCGGTCGGTCGGTCTGTTGGTTGGTTTTCTGGTTGGTCGGTTGGCTGGCTAGTTTGTTTGTTTGTTGGTTGGTTGGTTGGTTGGTTGGTTTGGTTGGTTGGTTGGTTGGTTGGTTGGTTGGTTGGTTGGTTGGTTATATCCCACCCATTTAACCAAATCATCACTCTGGACAGTGACAATACATAAAATATGACACAAAATATAACAACCGAAATAATAATTAACAATAAACCCATATAAATAAATCAATTACACACAATTAAGTGAATAAAACAATAATATTATACTGTATTAGGATGTATTAGTAATGCATTCTCATTATTCCCTAAAGTCCTTGAAAAGTAATTCATTCCTGTGACTGATTACAATATTAAACAAGTTAATCAGGCTATCTTTTTTGCGTCTCATGTTTTTTTCATTACTTTTGGTAACTTTTAATCCCTTCAGATTGATTAAAGCATAGGATAAAAATGGAGCTTTTTTGGGGGGAGGGAAGAATCAATGAATGTTCTTTTGAAGCATCTCAAAACATTACTAAACAGACCGATAAAGTAACTTCTCTTCTCACTCATGCGACTTGGCATCCAATGTGTCTTCAGAGATTTGTCAATTTATGGCAATTTGGCTGTGGAAGTTACCCTTTTCACATAGCTACACAACAAGAATTTGGCCATTGAGTTACTTCTGAAATGTCATTCTGTTCAATTTTTGCCATGCCTGAAAGTAACTTGCCAAATATAATTAGATTAGTGGTGCTCCTCTCTGTTTTCAGCCAAAGAACCTGAGCTGTTTGCATCTGTAGATGTTTCTGTAGTTATATGGCAGGCATAACTAGACACCTGAGTGCATAAAATGCTGTTACCTTTCTGGTCTAAGCAGTACCTCTTTATCTACTTGCAATTTCTTGCTTTTGATCTGCTAGGTTGTTGAGTTGCAAGCAAGAATAATACTTGAAAGCCTCATTATCGCCTCATCTACTGGTGGAACAGCACACCCATAAGGTTATGGCTGCCTGATACATCAGGCAAATGCAGAACAAGCCTGAAACCATGCGATTAGGATGTCATGCATAGGAAGGAGACAGGTAGAAAGCCAAAGTACAGTGGGTTGGGTTTCTTTTCTGACTGTTTTTCCTTCTGACCTTCTACATTATACACTTTAAAAGGTAAGTAAAGCAAATACTTTATCTATTTGATTAGGAGGTGAAATAAGCAGAAGGAGCTTTTGAAATCCTAATTAAACCAGACCAGGCTTGCTTCAACCTCCAGTCTCCATTCCAAGATCAATATTTCCATTCATTTAAAGCCACGGCAAGGTTAGAGAGGTGAAAGAAGTAAATAATTAACTAATTTGCAGCTTTTTTAAAAAATTCAGAGTCTTTCTCATCTCTGGGGTAATTAGCTATGTTGCTGACATCAATCACCGCAACAGCGATTGTTTAAAGTATTTATTTATTCCTCAGAGAAGGGTTAAAATAAACTTCTGGTTAGAAGAAAATACTTTGAACCAGTTAATCAGCAAATATGTGGCATCAATTCTGGTGGTGTTCTTTTTTTTTTCTTTTTTTTTCTTTTTGCAGGGGAGAAAACTGTGGTCTTTTCAGTTTCCTTCAATTGATTTTAAGGTGCATTGCACTAAACAACATACCCAGAAGTCAAGAATGCATGAATTGTTTTGCAGGAAAAATCATGAATCCATGTGTGTTTAGGAATACTGGGCAGTTTAGGACAGGAGTTCCCAACCTAAGGCCTTTGGGCCATATTTGGCCCACAGTGCCATTTCATGTGCCCCCAAACGCCTCCAAGGGTATTTGAGAAACAAAATGACCACCGGTTTGAAGCTGTTGGAACAAAATGTCCACTTCCATCATGCAGGCAGGGCAAAATGGCCATCTGGCCCTCGAAGCTGAATGAGAGCACATGGCTCGGCCCCCTGGATTGGGAATCCCTGATTTAACACCATAAAACAAAGATCCAATACCTTGAACATAACATGATGAATGACAAGAAATATAGAATACCGTACTCCAACTGGCCATTCAAGATAAGATCCTTGGGAAGACTGGCCATGGATGTAGACAGCATTCATGGCCGAACCTGGGAGACTGGTGTGGAATGTCCATGGAAGGACAGGTTTCACTTACCAGTAACTGTCGTTCTCCGAGTATGTTGTTTGGGGATTCACACTGATGGGTTCTGCGCCTGCGCTGAATCCTGAGTGGAGCTGGAAAGCTGATTGGATAAAGAGTTTTGAATGTGGGACCGCCCACCATGCCCAACCCCTTTAGGCGCCATTTCGCGCTTTCCCCTCAGTTTGATATTAAAGCTGCCCGCTAAGCATAAGGCCATCTCAGGCCGGCAGCCCTGAGGGGAGGCAGGGTTGGGTTGTGTGAATCCCCAAACAACATACTCGGAGAACGACAGTTACTGGTAAGTGAAACCTGTCCTTCTCCTTCGTGTTGTTTGGGGATGCACACTGATGGGTGACTAGCAAGCTCACTTACTTGGATGGTGGGCAGCCGGCGTCCTGAGATGTAGGAGAGCGCGATGGCATCATGGATGGGCGGTCATCAGCGAAGAGGATCGGAGACCAACCGTCAGGATGGATCTGCCCCGTCTGACATCGGAAGCAGACCTTGTGTCAACCCGGTAGTGGGTGATGAAGGTGGAGGACCTGGACCAGGTAGCGGCCTTGCAGATGTCCTCCATCGGGATGCCTTCGAGGAACGCAGTGGAGGAAGCCAATGTCCTGGTGGAGTGAGCCCGGACATGAGGCGGGGGTGGCAGAGATGACATCTCATAGGCCAAGTAGATGGTGCTTGAGATCCATTTGGAAAGTCTCTGGGCAGACAGAGAGTGTCCCTTGGACTTGCCACCATAGGCCACAAACAGTTGCTTGGCTCTCCTGAAGGACGCAGTCCTTTGCGTGTAGAACAGCAAGGCCCTCCTGACATCCAGCGAATGCCACACTCTCTCTTGTGCAGACGAAGGATTCAGGAAGAATGCTGGAAGCGTGATGGACTGGGCCAGGTGGAATTCAGTCAGGACTTTGGGCAGAAAGGCCAGGTCCGGGTGCAATACTACCCTATCGGGGTAGAACTTGAGAAAAGGAGGGTCAGACCGCAGGGCTGCCAGTTCTCCTGCCCTCCAGGCAGAGGTGATGGCTACGAGAAAGGCAGTTTTGTAAGAAACAAACTTAATGTCCACTGTAGCCATGGGCTCAAAGGGCGCCTTCGTGAGCGCGGTGAGCACAGCAGTGAGGGACCACTGAGGAGGTGGTATCTTTACTGGAGGGTAGGCATTACGCAGTCCCTGGAGGAATCTTTTAACAGTCTTGTCTCTGAAAGCGGAGGACAATACTGATGAAGGTGGGGCCTTGGCTACCACCGCAGCCAAGTGGACCTTTAAGGATGAGTGTGCAGATCCTGACTCGGCCAGGTGCAGGAGGTAGGACATGACGTCCTGCAGGGATGCCGAGTCCACGGTGCGGTCACTGGATGCTAGAAAGTCTATGAAGCGACGGTACTTGGCATCATAGGACTTTCGCGTGGAAGGTTTCCTTGAAAGTTCAAGGATCCGTGTTATGTCGGGCGGATAAGCCAGGCCGTCAGGTGTAGGCTCGGCAGATCCGAGTGGAGGATCCGACCGTCCTCCATGCGGAGGAGATTCGGATCGGTGGGTAGGCGGAGGCGGTCGCAAGCCAGGGTTTGGAGTAGCGGGAACCACGGCTGGCGCGGCCAGGACGGGGCGATCAGGATCGCCCAGGCGTTCTCCGCACGGATCCGTACCAGGACCCGTTGGATGAGAGGGATCGGAGGAAACATGTACAGCAGTTCCTGGTGCCACGGCACCATGAAGGCATCGCCCTCCGATCCGTGGCCGATCCCCGCCCGGGAGCAGTAATGGCGGCACTTGGTGTTGATCTGTGTCGCGAACACGTCTAGGCTCGGTGTGCCCCACCGTCGGCACAGGCGGTCGAACACCGATCCGTCCAGTTCCCATTCGTGCATCGCTGTCCCTTTGCGGCTCAGGGAGTCCGCCTCTAAGTTCAGTGTGCCCTGGATGTGGACACCTATGGGGAACACATGTACCTTCAGGCACCACTCCCAGATCTGGACCGTCAGGTGAAGGAGGGAGAGGGACTTGGTCCCTCCTTGCCGGTTGAGGTAGGCTAGGGTCGTGGTGTTGTCCGAAGCGATCTGCACCACGCGGCCTGCTAGTGACAGTCTGAAGGACCTCATCGCCTTCCATACCGCTAACAGCTCGAGGAAGTTGATGTGGCGGTCGGCTTCCGCGGGAGTCCAGATGCCGTGGACCCGTAACCCGAGGCAGCACGCACCCCATCCGTGTGTGCTCGCGTCGGTGGTGACCTGGACGGATGGCGCGGGGAGGGTGAAGAGCTTCCCGGCGGTCACATTGCGGTCCGTTGTCCACCAGTTCAGCTGGTCTCGCAGTTCGGGAGTCGGTGTGAGCCACTTCCCGAGGTTGTCGTGGGTGCTGTCGAAGGAGGCTAGGAGCCACGACTGGAGCGACCGCATTTTGAGCTTGGCGTGCGAGATCACTGCTGTGGTCGACGCCATGAGTCCTAGTAAGCGGAGAGCGTCCTTCGCACGGATGCGACAACTGCCTTGGATCCGAGCCACTACCGTGCGGATGTCGAGCAGACGTTTGGGAGGAGCGTAGGCTCTTAGAGCCAGAGAGTCCAATATGGCTCCGATGTAGTCTATTCGTTGAGTGGGGGTCAACTGAGACTTCTTGTAGTTGACCCGTAGACCGAGACTCTGCATAAGGGCCAGGCAATGGGCAACATCGTCCTTGGCTTTCTGTTGGGTTGGGGAGCAGACCAACCAGTCGTCTATGTACGGGAACACTTGGACGCCTTGCAGCCGAAGATGAGCAGCCACCGGCGCCATACACTTCGTGAATACCCTCGGAGCGGTGGAGAGGCCGAAGGGTAGGCAGGTGTACTGGTAGATGTCGCCGCCGACCTGGAAGCGTAGGAAGCGGCGGTGTTCCCTTCTGATGGATACGTGGAAGTAGGCATCCTTCAGGTCGATGACGGTAAACCAGTCCCCGTGGTTGATGAGTGGGAGGATGGAGTGAAGAGTCACCATCCGGAACTTCCTCGCGTCGATGTGCTTGTTGAGGAGACGGAGGTCCAGGATTGGACGTGCCCCCCCGTCTTTTTTGTCCACGAGGAAGTAGCGGGAGAAGAACCCTTCGTGAGACTCCGACGCTGCAACCGGTTCTATGGCGCCCTTCTCTAGGAGAGCTGATAGTTCTTCCTGGAGCGGCGGGGACGGATCGGTGACGCGGACCCGTCCGACAGTAGGGCATTTCTTGAACTCGATCGCGTAGCCAGAGTCTAAGATGGTTAAAACCCATCGGTCTGTGGTGATGGCAGACCAGGCCGATAGGTAGTTGGCGAGGGGACGGTAGGGTAGAGTCTCGGTCACGGAAGAGTCAAACACGTTGTTTGCCCTTCCGTTCCGTCCGTTTACCAGTCTGGTGACGCTGCTGGTAGCGTGGACGGCTAGGTTGTGGTCGTGGCCGGTAGGGCTGGTACCGGGAGTAGTTGCCTTGCCTCTGCGGTGGGCGAGGTTGGTAGGACGGGCCCGCCTGGGACGTCGACGGTTGGTCCTGCTGGTAACGGTTGGACCCACGGCGTGGAGGGCGGAGCTGTTTGATGGTGGCATAGTCCCCCTTCAGCTCTCCCAAGGAGGTGTCGGTCTCCTTGGCGAAGAGGCCCTCACCGTCGAAGGGGAGCTCTTCGACAAGCCGCTTGACGTCGTCCTGCAGGTCAGCAGATCGGAGCCAGGCGTGGCGACGAAGCTGGATGGCGAAGGCCAGGTTCTTCGCCTCCGACTCTGTGACGTGGCGGCCCATACGGATCTGTTGGAGAGCGAGTTGGTTTCCCTCCACGCAGACCCTCTCGAAGTCCGCTCGCTTGTCCGGTGGTAGCAGCGACTTAAAGGACTCCGCCTGTTCCCACAGTCGGCACTGGTAGCCCCCCATGGCCGTCGCGTAGTTGGACGCACGGAAGGACAAGGAGGCATTGGCGTAGAACCTCCTGCCCAGTGCGTCCAGCTTCTTCCCTTCCTGGGTCGACGGAACGGGGGTGCTACTGATCGGTGTCCGGTGTTGGGAGCCTTTCACCACTCGGGAGTTCGGCGCCGGGTGGACATGCAAGAAGTTGGAGTCGTCCAGCAGTCTGTACATGGAGTCCACCCTGTTGGACACCGAATGGGAAGAGACGGGTCTCTTCCAGACCTCCTTGGCCGCCTTGGCGATCTTCGGGAGTAGTCCCAGGCGGACGGGGACTAGCTCCTTCCGGTCGGCCATGCCGCAGACGACATCTTCGCATTCGTCCAGGGGAGCCTCCGCCCGGATCCCCAGCGTGGATCCGAGGCGGGTGATGAGGGCCGTGTACGTTTTCTGGTCCTCCGGTTGGGAGCCATGGACGGAGCCGATGTTATCGTCCGGGGATTTGTCAACCGCAACCGGTGGTGGCCGATCCTCCTCCTCCTGGTCCGACGAGTCGTCGGAGCCTCCTGACCGCTCCGAGATGCTGGGCGGTGGCAGGTAGGCCTCGGGGTCCGAATCCGACCAGTACGGCCTGGCGGATCTCGGATCGTTCCCCGGCAAAGGCAGCTGGTACGGAGGGAGAGAGGCCTCCGACCGCGCCTGTTCCACTCGTTGCCTCTTCGGTGCCGGGCCCTCGTCACAGAGCGGTGGTACCTCCGTGGCTGGTTCGGGAGGCAGAGGGTGCTCCACGAACTCGGATGGTGTCGGTCGAGGGCCTTGGAGCTCAGCATGCAGCTTCCGCACCATCGCCTCGATAAACGGGGCGATGAGGCTCAACTGGGGTGGCGCTTCGGGAGCCAGACCAGGAGCCACGGAATGGCCGTGAAGAGAGGAAGATCGTCGCGGCGGTGGAGGTGGAAGAGCCTCTGGCGAGGGCGGAGGGCTGGGGGCCCTCTCCGGCGTGGCGGCTTCCCGGGCATCGACCACCATCCTGCCCGGCGTAGGTGGGGCTGCAACCGGGGCGGATGCTAGGGAGCGTGGCGGCGAGGGGTGAGCCGGTCCCGGGGTCGGTGGGAGAGAAGACGAAGAGCTACGACGCTTCTTCTTCTCTTTCTTGTCTTTCTTCTTCTTCTCCTGCTCCTTCTTCCGTTTAAACAGTTCGGAGGCCGACGGCCGTGAAGAAGGAGCGGAGGTCGAAGGAGCAGACGTTGAGGCAGCGGCCTGCTCTGGAGCTGGGGGAGGCGGTGGTGCGAGTGCGGCCTCCATGAGGTAGGCTTGGAGGCGGTATTGGCGGTTCTTGATGGCGGCCTTCGAGAAGCCTCTACACACCTCGCAGGTCTGGACCTGATGGCTCTCCCCGAGGCAGCGGAGGCAGCGCACGTGTCCGTCCGAACTAGGGAACTTTCTCTTGCAGGACGGACACTGCTTGAACGCTGCCGCTGAGGCCATCCACCGAGGTAGATGGCCGAAGAGAAAAAATTATCCCGGCCGGGAGGCCCCGGCACGAGATTACAGGAAAAAAACGGTTTCCTTCTCTTGGTTTTTTTTTTTTTTATTTATTACCGGCGGCTGAGGGCGAGCCCCAGCCACACGAGGACCAAGGGATCAAGTCCCCTGGTCCGAGAAAAATTGTAAGTTAGAAAAATTTAGAAGATTCTGAGACAATCTCAGTTAAAGTACTCACAGCTTTTTTTCCAGGCTCCTGCTTGCGCAGCGGAAAAAAGCAAACTGAGGGGAAAGCGCAAAATGGCGCCTAAAGGGGTTGGGCATGGTGGGCGGTCCCACATTCAAAACTCTTTATCCAATCAGCTTTCCAGCTCCGCTCAGGATTCAGCGCAGGCGCAGAACCCATCAGTGTGCATCCCCAAACAACACGAAGGAGAAGAACTGTTCCAAGGAGTTAAGAACAGGAAGACTATCACTGTGATGACAGCCAATAATCAGATCAGACACAGCCCTTGACGAAGAAGTCACTTCAACTACAGACAGCATGTAGAAAAATACAAATTATGTTTATTATTTTAGGTCAGTGATGGCCAACCTTGGTACTCCAGGTGTTCTTGGACTTCACTTCCCAGAAGCCCAAGTCAGTACACCTGCTGATCAGGGCTTCTGGGAATTGAAGTTCAAAAACAACTGGAGTGCCAAGATTGGCTATCACTGCTCTAGAGGTATTTTCTTTTACTCCTGGGATGTTTCAGAAATTTGTAGCCACAGATTGTTAATTCCCAAGGGGGCTTAAAAGCCCAGCAGGACATTTCGCTCCCCGCCGCCACCAAGACACCTGCGGCCGGGGGAAGAGGCGGCTGCCGCGCCCAGCCCGGGACACTCTCCACCTGCGTCCTGAGGCTGCGCTGGGGCAGGGGGCTTAAAAGCCGCAGCAGCGGCTGGACTGTTGGTATTGTTCTAATTTTTGTGTAAATTTGATGATTTCTGTAATTTCTTATTGTTGTTGAAATTGATACCTATTGAATTTTGATTATGTAATGATGTTGAGATGTTTTGTGGTGTTGATACAGTGCTGATTATTATTTTTTCCTATATTTACATGTTGTGTTTATAAATTTGTAGTTTCTCTGTGCTTGTGAACCGCCCTGAGTCGGCCCAATCCGAGTAGGGCGGTATAAAAATTGGAAAAATAAATAAATAAAATAAAATAAAAGGCCCTGCCGAGCTACAGAGTCTGATCTTGGACTACCCCAGGTGGTGTCCTCACCAAAATGCTATGCACACACAGCTTTCCCCAGTGGCTTAGTGGTTAAGTCGCTAGGCTTGGAGACTGGAAACGTGGGTTCAATTCGCGAGAGCTGCACAACGGGGGACATGAAAGAAGCCTCATTCAGGCATCCACTGCCAAAATCCTTTCAACCCAGAGTAATCTCTCACATGAGAACGAACAAACTATGCACACCTGCTTCTGTCTGACCACAGTGTAATCTTCCAACCAAGAAAGGGAATTTTTTTTTACTACAGTTCCCAGAATGCTCATGGCAGCCATACAACTTGAGAGATTTGAGGAGCTGATTTATTTTATTTTATTTTGCACTCTTTTTTTTTTTTTTTTTTAAAGCAATTTCTTTGCATCTCTGAAACAGAGGTTGTAAAATAGGATGTGTGGTTATCCTTCTGTTCAAGGAAGGTACAGTGCCCTTTTCCATAATAACATGTGGGACTTTGGAGGCTGCAAGGGAAGGAAAGAAGAGAATTGTGTACATGCGTGCCTGAGATATGCATGCATTTTAAAGAAAAATTGATGACACTTGCAAAATATGACTCAGCCTGGCAAGCCAAAATAGCCTGTTTTCCTCAGGGTAGATTCCCTCTTGCTGTTCTCGTCTTTTACTTATTTATTTTGCTTCTCCTTCTACATTTCACGTCTGCTAGGGCAGGGCTTCCCCATCTAGGGCCCATGGGCCAGATCTGGCCTGCAGTGCCATTTCATGTGCACACCACACCACTCTGAGGGGTGCACACCCCACCCCTCCTTTTGCCTTCAATCTTTCCTAGCATCAGGGTCTTCTCCAGTGAGTCCTCTCTTCTCATTTGGTGGCCAAAGTACTTGAGCTTCAGCTTCAGCATTTGTCCTTCCAAGGACCAGTCAGGGTTGATTTCCTTTAGGATGGACTGATTTGATCTCCTTGCAATCCAGGGGATTCTCAAGAGTCTTCTCCAGCACCACAGTTCAAAGGCATCTATTCTTCTGTGCTCAATCTTCCTTATGGTCCAGATCCTGGGGACAATGTAATGCAGTGGCCTTTCATTTGCCTTCCAAATCGATGTGTGACCTCCATACCACTGATCCAGTTCTGTGAGTCACTTTCTGGTCCTGAGCCCTTTTGGCACACAACGTCCTCCTCAGCCCCAGGCCAGGATGGATGAAGCTACTGCCCTACGTCAAGATGGATTCAAGTGGGATTTAATCCACTTGGGGACCATCACCCTTCCCAGTGGACTTTGCCATTCAAGACCATTAGTCCTCAGGGCTGTCAGGTTAGTTAACCACCTGTAGCATCATGTAGGGGTGGCCAGGGGGCGCCCCGCCCCGGGTGGCGCTTTTTGGGCTATGGGTGTCCTTGGACTACAATTCCCAGAAGTCCTAGCAGGGGTGGGTGCCAGCATCCACCAGGGGGTGGCAAATTTGGCTTAAGCCCCGGGTGGCTGAAATCCACACAACTGTTAACCAACACCTGATGATCAGCATTGAGTCACTGGCAGTAGTAGGGTCTACTCTATAACCATAGCAGGATAACCTGACCAGACATGCATTTACACCATGAGTTTCAAACTTTTTTAAGCCAGGGGGCGGGTCATGCTCCCTAGACAGTTTCGAGGGGCAGATGGCCATTTGGCCCTTCCTCCACCATGTGGCACTTCTGGGTGTGGTGGAGGCAGTGGGAAGGCACATGAAATAGAACCGTAGGCTGCAGGTTGAGAATCCCTGGTTTACACCAATGCATAAGTAAGTCAGGGCTTTCCCTACCATAGGAAAAATTTGAGCACAACTCATTTCCCCCCAGTTTTCTCTAGGACTACATCATGGGGTCGCAAAGGGTCGGAATCGACTGTGCGACTGAACAACTACATCCTGTCTACTGAAAATATTGTGCTTTTTTCCCCTTTACAACTGTGCTTGCACTGTATTTATAATGTAATTTCTTTTCTGGCACCCCTGGTTACTGCTGTATGACATTATCGGTGAGGTCAACAGTATATACTTCAGCTTCAACCACATTAGTTCATTGCTTTTAAAAACTGTTCCCTGCCGAACCCTTGAATATTAACCTTAGAGCTGCACTTTTTACCATGTCAGATCTGTTCAGCTACATAGAGAAACTACCATATCATTACACTTTCATTTCACTTATTCCCATCCCATTTTGACTGGATTCTGCTCTTCTCTCTAACGGAATTCAGGTAACCTTGCTGCTTACAAAGAGTTTCATGATGCCTTAGAGCGGGGCTGGCCAATCTTTTTACGTAGCCGGCCTGACCACACCCCTGGACAGCTGAGTGGGCCGGACCATACCCCCTGGAAGCGGAAGCGGGTGCATTTACAGCTTTTGTAAATGGGCCCTCTTAAGCATTTATGACAGCCATGCAGTGATGGGATGTTACCGGTTCGGACCGGTTCGCCCGAACTGGTAGCACCCCATCAGGATGGGTCGCTGGGGGGTGGTAAACTCCCAGGCGACCGCTTCGGTCGCCTCTCCGGACCCCACTAAAAATATTTTTCCAGGCAGCCAAAATGGCTGCCCAGAACTGCGCATGCGTCAAACCTCCGTTTGATGCATGTGCAGTTCTATTTTTTAGTGTGCATGCATCAAACAGAGGTTTGATGCATGCACACTTAAAAAAAGAACTGTGCATGTGTCAAACAGAGGCTTGATGCATGCGCAGACATTTTTTCAATTTTTGTATATATATATTTTTGCTCTGCCTGTGACATCATGATGTCATGATGTCACCTATGCCCATGTCACTGACGTCACAGTGAGGTAGCAAAGATTTTGTCAACCCATCACTGCAGCCATGGGTGCATTAGTGCATGTGTGGGCACATTTTATGACTGATGTAAACATACCCGCTTACACCTCTGGGTGCGGTGGAGGTGGCGATGGGCCGGATGGGATGGTGTCAAGGGCAGGGTCCGGCTCATCATCCATAAATTGGGAATCCCTGCCTTAGAATCTTGATGGCCAACCTTGGCACTCCAGATGTTCTTGGACTTCAATTCCCAAAAGCCCAAGTCCTTGTGAATCCACATATATGTGGTAAACCCATTCATGTAGATTCACAGGGACTTGGGCTTCTGGGAATTGAAGTCCAAGAACACCTGGAGTGCCAAGGTTCACCATCACCGCCATAGAGACTAACAGATTATTTTTATTTTTCTCAGCCGGTGGACTTGAGTCTCATATCCATTCAGAGGGTGCCTAGGGCCCTCCTCTTGCTTCTTTCTCTCAGCGTCCGCTGCCTCTTCTTTCCTGATTCTTAGGTGGAGCAATACCAACAAGAGGGTATATTTTCTCAACTGGTGTAGGTTTACAGGTGTTTGCTGGCTAATCTTTTTCACATGAGACCAAACCAATGGAACTGCGTAATTATACGCTACTAATTATGCATTCTAATTCCTAAGGCTTCACCAGGAACAGAAAATAGAATAATTGGCCGATTTCTTCCAGACTCTATCCCAATCTTTTTCTAAATCTCAGAATTATACTGACAGTTTTCCAATCTGCCAGAACGAAGGCCAAGTTTTTAGAGACATTGCATTATTCATTAGTTCAGAAATGGAGCCCAATTCCCATAGATCTTTAGGCTAACGTTTCATAAAGAGTATTTTCGCCAAGAATCTGGAAGTGGCCCTAGCAGATGTGGAGCATCCGGAAAGGTAAAGAAATTTTGTCCTTTATTATGTTGTTCAAAGCAGACAGTTTTCCGCACAGCTGTCATGTAAAACAAGACATGTGGCCCATTCTCATTTAGATTATTCCACTTATTTTCCACTGTGCAATTGACAGCAAAAAACGCCTTTCTCCGTGGGGTAGAGGAGGTAGGCATTGTTTTGTCATATGTACACTGGAATATATTTATTTTCTCAATTGTGTGCTTTTGTTTCAAAGAGATTTCCATTCCTTTGAATGGACAAGTGAAGCGGTGGGAAATTGCTCTGTGGGGTTCTATTCATGCAACATAATGATCCCACCAAAGGGCCTTAATTCTGATTAAGAGCAACAACACAATGCAAAAACTGGCTCAGCAGCTGCCAGATCACACTAGGGGCTTCTAGCATTCCCATGAACAGTTTGGCAGTCCTACTTTGAAAAGGGGGGGATATCTTTCCACTTGAGCAAGTGCAAGGCATCACCTCTCTGTTAGCCCATAACCTTTAGCATCTTAAAGTAGGGGGTGCCCAAACTATGGTCCGTGGGCCAGATCCAGCCCCCAACACCAGTTCATCCGGCCCACACCACCCTTGTCACTCCCGGAAGCGGAATTAAATCACGCCTGTATGGGCATGTTTTACTTCCGTTTCCGGGAGCTATGAGGGTGGCATGGTCCAGATGAATTGGCATCAAGGGGCTGGATCTGGCCCCTGGGCCATAGTTTGGGCACCCTAGTTTAAGCAGAGAAAATGGCATTCTATTGCAAAACAAATTACAAGGTGCGTTTTCCTTCCACTTCCGGTGGGAGGAACCACGTGACTGGCTCGCTGAACCACGTGACTGGCCCACCTGTCTTAAAGGCTCTTCTTAAGAGGCAGGTGATGGTTGAATTGCTAGCTTTATGTCAATTTTGTGTCAATTTCACTCCTGGCAGATACTGAGGAAACTCAGTGGCAGGTTCTTCCAAGACTAATGTATAAGTTACAGTCAATTGCACCAGGATCGAGTTCCATAAGTTTGGTGCCAAATTGCATGTAGATGAACAGGTAAGGCTTTGGCAGGAAAGGTAACAGCATTCTGTGCACTACGGCATGCATGCCACACAACCATGGAAACATCTGCAAATGTAGACAACACTGGCACTTTGGCTGTAAGCAGATGAGCACCGAGCTCAGCTCCATCTGTATAAATCTCAGAGATTAATTGCAGCAAGTTAAGATGTTGGCGTCGGCATCGACGGTTGTCCAGCAACGCGCAAAACTCAGCGCAGCAGACTCCTGTGTTGACTTTTTGGACGCGTGGCGATTGGATGGCGCTATGTATGGAGATTGCTTTACAGTGCTGGCGTAAAATCACGACAGGATTCTGGCAATTTGTACCTTATGAATCCTACTATTATCTCTAAAACACATGCACAGGCAAAGGATCTTCCAATGTGTCGCCTCATGCCTTGGCCTCATAAGGGTCTGATCTTTCGTCTGGAAGTGATAACCTGATGTCTTGGCAATTCAAGCCAGCCAATCAGTTCTCATTGGAAGGGTCTCAAGTAAGAGAGGAAGACAATATTCTCTGTCGCTACATGGGAGGCATCTATGTGGCTGGATAGATCAGCAGGTTAATAATAAAAAATACAAAAATTACATAGACATAATAATAAAAAAAGAAGAAAAGAAAAAAATAACGATAACACATAAAAAGAAAAATAATACAAATTAATTATTCCAATACATC
Organism: Furcifer pardalis; assembly: GCA_030440675.1. Classification (NCBI taxonomy): domain Eukaryota; kingdom Metazoa; phylum Chordata; class Lepidosauria; order Squamata; family Chamaeleonidae; genus Furcifer; species Furcifer pardalis. The sequence continues at coordinate 16,436,759 of CP126891.1, read as the reverse complement.
CATTTTGAGTGCCATCAAATCAACACAGAATTGATTTGATGGCATTCAATTATTATTATAATAGAAGCAATGTATATAAAGCCAGCCACCTTTGCCTAGACTAAACTCTTCCCCCATCTACTGCCTCCACTGCCATTCAAATGAGCGACTTGTTTTCTTATTGCCTATCATATCATTTATTTCTGTACAGCGTCTTGTATTTTAGGTCTGTGGCAAATACACAATCTTAAAGCGGAAAGGAAGGGAGAAAACATATTGGCCATTTATCAGCCAGCAGTGATCTTCAAAGTATCTTGTAATAATCAAACAAAATGAAAAAAGCTACAAAACCGTACGTCGATAAAAAAATATATATAACCACAATGTAGTTACAGCAGCAGACAGAATGAAAAAAAAAACCACATATTTAAAATGCAACAGGAGCCAATAGCCACCGGTCCACAGAATTCACCCATCACAAAAGCAATAAAACATTGTTGAACAAAACAACAGAACAGGATTAGATAATACAATTGTTTGGCGAATGATACAGGACAGACAAGAGCACAAGGCTTCTTCCAACTATAGCCTGAAAATTTTGCTTTTTCGGGTAGCTTTTGTGAGCCTAATATTAATGTCCAGGTGTTTGTGAAGAAGGAATCACTCTGGACCCTCCAGGGAAGACGGAAGAAGAATCCTATCTGAAACTCTGGAGAACCAGTGCTCCAAGTCTGAGATGACCGATGAGATGATAGTTTGATATCTTTCTATGTATTCCTATTCCAAGATCTGCAATTCACAAAGGTAACTTTTCCTATCTCTGCTTCATCACACAGTTTACAGAACATAAAGAATCTCTTATCAGAATATGGGACAGACGTCCGGTTGATCACAACAATGGTCTGTGAAGTCCAAAACCCTAATTCTGAGCATAAAGCAACAACAAACATCTGAGAAGAAAGCCATCAAGATTTAACACAATTGCCTTTTCCAGTCTTTGCTCTGAGGAAGGCTGATGAAATGACTAGGAGGGATAAGATTAGGAATGAGGTCATAAGGGAAAGAATCAAAATAGAACCAATCTCACACTACATCCAGAGACAACAAATTAAATGGTTTGTCCATTTGGAGAGAGTGTCTTGGAATTCCATACTTTACAAGGCATATGTGGAAAGAAGTGAAGTACAAAGACCATGAGGCAGACCAGAGGAAGGTGGGGAGAGAACATCAGATAAATGTTACAAGAACACCAAGTGACGCCGGTGGAGGCCACTAGAGCTGCCAGAAGAAGAACCTTGTATCTCCCTCAACACCTGATGGAGTAGAACAAGAACAAGAACAAGAACAAGAACAAGAACAAGAACAAGAACAAGAACAAGAACAAGAACAAGAACAAGAACAAGAACAAGAACAAGAACAAGAACAAGAACAAGAACAAGAACAAGAACAAGAACAAGAACAAGAACAAGAACAAGAACAAGAACAAGAACAAGAACAAGAACAAGAACAAGAACAAGAACAAGAACAAGAACAAGAACAAGAACAAGAACAAGAACAAGAACAAATCTCTGCTCTTCACCAGTTAGTGTTCAAATGCCCTCTAATCCTAGACTCAGTCTAGTGGCACTGATGACTAACGACCATTAGATGAAGCCATTTTGGGTAAATGTGTCTCATCCCTTTGTAAGCCACTGGGACTCAGGATATTTTTGTCACCTTCCCCAGCACCTTTAATGCTAATTCCCTTTGCTGCCATCATTTACAACCCTCACAGCTTACAGACAGTGCATATCGATATATGGGTCACAGACTCCAGTGAATTGCTGGAAATTTGTGAAATTGGAGGCGTGGGGGAAACAATCGTCAGGAGCATTTTAATATAATTCTTTATGGATTTAATCACACCGCCGCAGAATCGTATAGAGAGGCTCTGGAATTAATAACAGGCATAATATCTAATGCATTTACAGAACGATGCTTTACAGTTATAGCCGATCCATAATGCAATTACAGGATGGCGGATGGGAACGTGATGGGGGGATGTGAACAAATAGCAATCTAGCCTGCCAGAAGAAGTCTCATCCTCTCGAACCTCTGTTCGTTTCTCTGAATCCCGATGGGGCAAGTTTTGAGGCAACAGGCTCCTCTGTCCTCCACCCTCCTCCTCAACCCGCCCAGCTCTGTGCCCATTGTGTCAACAACACCATCTAACCATCTCGTTTTTGTCCACCCCCTTCTTCTTTTGCCCTCCACCTCTCCCAGCATCAAGGCTTTCTCAAGTGAGTCCTCTCTTCTCATTTGATGTCCAAAGTATTTCAGCTTCATTTTTACTATTTGTCCTTCTAAGAAGCAGTCAGGGTTGATTTTTTTTTCTCTATTACCATAGCAGGATAACCTGGCCAGACAGGATAAAAATACTGTACCTGGTTGAAAATATGAGTCTAAAGCGCATTACTATAGTGGAAGTTATTTCAATGGCAACTTCAAAGCAGATATGTAAGCTTTCTGTTTATGGCTGCAGGAATCTCATTTCACTCTCTAATGCAGGAGCTTCTATGAGTCAGAAGAGAACATTGACACAGATCCAGGCAGTCTCTTAATGAACTACAGCAATAACAAGCATTCTGGTTTTTTGCAATAAACCATGCCATTTCCTAGTGCTTTGCGAAGTTCCTTTCTATTTTTACTACCTCTCTCCGAGTCCCTAGCCTGCATGCATAGGCAGGAGCCAGGATCCTTCATTAACTGTTTAGGCATCTGACCATCTTAAGCTAAAATGTGATAAAATACGTTAGATAAAATGTGATTACAAAAACCCAGAATAAAAACAGGTTAAAAGGAAAATGGTACAATCACAATAAAATGAGATATAAAATTTACTCAATAAAATTTACTCAATAAAATTCATCACCTTTGCATCTCTTTGGAATGGCCCCAACTATAAGCTTGACAGTTCTAATATTTAGGTCAAGGTTTCTGTTGCTAGAAAGTCAGTCCTATGGGACCCTACGGTTCAGTGCTCATTGCTGTTATTATAATAATTTTGTGTCAGAAATTATTCTGGGTTGAAAGGATTTTTGCTGGAGAAACTCCACTCAGGGGACGGCCGGAAGAGGCTCCTTTTATGTCCCCAAGATCATTTTCCAACCAAGATCCTGCAGTGGTTGGGGGGGGGGGTAAGCTGGGGAGGGGGTTCAAGGAGGGGGTGTTTAATCTGAAATACGTTTCAGCAGCAGGCACGGCCGGCCCCTGGGAGAATTACTGAGTTACGTTTTTGTCTTTACTTTTGATCAGTCAACTTCGTTTCCCATTTTCTGCACAGATAAAGATCTCCATTTACAGCTTCAGCTTCTAAACCTTGTTGGGATTTCAGCCCCGTGTAGAAATTGGTCCCTGGGAGAGAGAAGGAAATCGTTATAGTGAAGCCGAGGGCCGAGTGTGTCCACATTTGTGTGTTATTTCTTCATTTTTACTCATTACAGGGAAGTCATAATTTAAGGTGTATTTCCTTTCTCCGTATTCTTACCTTGGTTTCGCACATCAATGTCCCCAGGGGCTAGTTTTTTTTTTAAGCTGTGTTGGTTTGCTTATTGCAACATTTTAAAAACACCCAGAGAAACGTAGCAAAAGCAGGAAAATACAATAGTTGTTTTAAACAAAAAAACGTAACATTTGCCCTTGCTTGAAAGCCAGTCGTAACTGACTCTGGGGTTGAGTGCTCATCTCCGTTTATAGCCAAATAGCCAGCGCTGTCTGCATTTGCAGACATTTCTGTGTCATGTGGTAGGCATGACACAAAACGCTGTTACCTTCCCACCAAAGTGGTACCTATTTATCTACTTGCAAATTCTTGCTTTTTGAACTGCTAGTTCAGTGATGGTGAACCTTGGCACTCCAGCTTTTCTTGAACTTCAATTCCCAGAAGCCCTGATCAGCAGGAGTGCTGACTTGGGCTTCTGGGAATTGAACTCCAACAACACCTGGAGTGCTGCGGTTCGCCATCACTGTGCTAGGTTGGCAGGAATTGGGACAGAGACGGGAGCTCACTCAATCTGGCAGCAGTCGGATCTCGAACTGCTGACCTTCCAGTCATCAAGTACAGCATCTTAACCACTAAGCCACCACAGTATCGTTTTTTTAAAAAACACCATCAAACGTACTGTAATATATGCTACAGTTTTGTTTTCACGCCTGATCCAATGGAATAAAGCACTGCTAGAAGCCGTAAAGATAAAATTTTAAATTAAAATCGAACACACTCAGAATAATTCATTGTCAACCGTGGGCCTAAAATCTACATTTTGTTATCTGAACAAAAGCATATTTTTAGGCTCAAGGAAAGGAAAGAGCCTCGAGGCAGGACTATTATTTTTCCATCCTCCCTGGTAAAGGTCTCAGTCCCAGAAGAAACCGGAGAATATCGGAACTGAGCAATTTGCTGCAGCAGATATGATGTCACCGGGGAAAGTTCCTCGGTTGAATTTCCATGAAGTTGGACAACAAGCAGGAAATGTGCTAAAGAAAGCAGACAGCATTCCAGATGATGGGGAAAGTCTAAGTCAGTTCCTAACCTTTTTACACCATGGGTCAGATGACACACTGCAGACATCTGAGCAGTCAAATGGTTTTCCCCAGCATAAATGCTGCTGTAAGAGACATGGGCGCATTTACAGCTGTCGTAAACACATTGACAACAGCCGTAAATGTGTCTGCTTCCACTTCTGGCATGGTGGCAGCTGTGATGTGGGCCGCATGAAATGGTGCAATGGGCCAGGGCCAGGCCACAGGCCGTAGATTGAGAACCCCTGTTCTAAGTATTGGAGACAAAAGGATCAGTAAATAAATTTCATGTCAAAAATTACTCTGGGTTGAAAGGATTTTTGCAGGAGAAACTCCACTCATGGGATGCCCAAATGAGGATCCTTTCATGTCCCCAAGATCTGTTGTGCAGCACTCGGGTCTCGAACCCTGACCTTCTAGTCTCCAAGCTCAGGGTCTTAACCACTTGGCCACTGCAGTGATGCACTGGTAATTTCAACAGTTGTACAGGAAGGTTCCAAAGATTGGGAAAAGATGGTGAGGAGACAACTGGAGTGAATGACCTCTCATTTCAGATCTTCTTGTGTCATTGCACACACTATAGCAGGTGTGGCGAACCAATGGCACATGTGCCAGGGGAGGCACTCAGAGCCCCCTCTGTGGGCCTCAGCACAGAGTTTGCCCCGCCCCTCTGCCCAGCAGCCCAATGGGAGCGCTTCCTCCTTCTCCCAGCACAGAGTTTGCCCCGCCCCTCTGCCCAGCAGCCCAATGGGAGCGCTTCCTCCTTCCCCCAGCACAGAGTTTGCCCCACCCCCTGCCCAGCAGCCCAATGGGAGCGCTTCCTCCCTCCCCTGTCAGGGGGTAAGGCAGGAGGTTCACATGCAGTGAGAGGGTGCAGCATAAACGGAAGCCTGTTGACTCTGTGGCAAAGGTGAATTTGGGAACTTGGGTCTCTAAAAGGTTCGCCATCACTATAGGAAGCAAGTGAGATGAGTTTGAACTCTTAGCACAAGAAAGCAAATCCGTTTTAATAGGTCTTTTTACAAAATGATGGGTTGAGAGCCAAGCTAGGAATGCAGTAACTGAAGGGCATAACTTAATCGAAAGCAATAAACTAAACCAGAAGGGAGGAAGAGTAGCGTTATATATAACAGCGACGTAAATGGACCATGGATGATTTTTGGATGGGTAAAAATCAGATGAGAGAGAGAAACCCCAATGGGGATTTGCTACATACTGTGTCTTGAAGCCAGATTCAACACTTGGCTGGTACCCGACTTCATTAGCTTGCCAAATGTTCAGAGAAGGGAGATCTATTGGTAATAGGACACTTCAATTATCCTAATATCTGACAAGAGTCCAAGTCTGCCAAGAACGTAAGACACAGCAGATTTCCCACTGGCTTGGCTGATGATTTCATTCTCCAGAAGCCAGAAAGAGCCAACAGTCACTCTGGATTTTATCAAGAACAGGTTGGGAAAGTGAAATAGTGGGTAACTGGTTAGTTTCCTGACTGGGTAAACACTTGAGCAGTGGTGGGATTCAGCAGGTTCGCCGGAACCGGTAGCAGAGATTCTGGCTGGTCCCACCCTTCCAAGTTTTGAAATAAACTCCTCCTATTTCAGGTGCAACACAGGGCTTTCCCCCTGGCCACGCCCACCATACCACGTCCACATAGTACGTGGTAAAAAAATTGAGTCCCACCACTGCACCTGAGTATCCACAGTTCTAGACCAATACGTGAACCACCAAGCCACCATGGATAAAGACAGACAGACAGACAGACAAGATGACTGGCCCAATGTCAAGCAGGCAGTTTTGTGGCTGAACAAGGATTTAGGCTATGCTCTCTGCCACTCCTAACTCAACACTTTAATCAAAGCATGCTAAGCAAACATGTCAAGTGAGGGTGGCTGGGAGCTCTGGAGAAATGAAAACCCAGCCAGGCTCACATGGGGGGTGAAGAAAGCTGCATTTCTTTTCTTCGCAAGCAATCAAAACCTGCATATGGAAGATTGATCAGGACTGAGACGGTGAAGGTTAGGGGGTGAAGGACTTATATTCTATAGACTTGGTTTATAGTGTGTGGGCTTGTGTGGGTGTGCAATCACGGGTCCCATTTTCACAGGAAATATTTCGCAGCTTTCTTCCCCTGACAGCTATTAGAAAAGAAGGGGAAAGTGTAAAATATGGGGAACCGGTTTGCATTCTAGGGAACACAGAGGCTAATGTATTCCATTCATTGCTCTCTCTCTATTAAAAGAGGCCTGGCCAGATTATCCTGCTATAGTAATAGAGTAGACCAGACCAGTTCTCAACCTTTGTAAACCGGGGGACCAGGTCACACTCCCTCAGACAGCTTCGGGGGACAGATGGCCATTTTGCCCTTCCTCCACCACATGGCACTTCCAGGTGTGGTGGAGGTGGTGGGCCCACATGAAATGGTGCCAGGGACCACATCTGGCCTGCAGGCCGCAGGTTGAGAATCTCTGGAGTAGACCCTAATACCAGGGACTCAATGGCGATCATCAGGCGGCGATGGTTCAGTGGTTAAGAGGCTTGGCTTGTTAGCTGGAAGGCTGGCAAGTTGGCAGTTCCGTAGACCTGGGTACTGCATGATGGATTGGGGACATGAAAGGAGCTCTTGGGGACATGAAAGGAGCCTCATTTGGACACCCCCCTGAGCAGAGTTTCTCCAGCATAAATCTTTCCAACCAAGAATAATTTCTGAGACAAAATTATTATTTATCGGCCGGTGGTTAACTAACCTGACCACCCTGAGGATTAACAGCCTTGAGTGGTGAAACCCACAGGTCCCCAAGTGAGTTAAATCAAAGTTGAATTACTCTTGATGGAGGGCAGCAGCTTCATCCATCCTGGCCTGGGGCTGATGATGAGGACTTTGCGTGCCAAAAGAGCTCAGGACCAGAAAGTGACTCGCAGAATTGGATCAGTGGTATGTGGGTCATGCTGTAATGCAGAAGGCAAACGGAAGACCTCTACAATATATTGTTTCCAGGACAATCTCCATGGCTGATTGCCAGCATGATAGCCAATATTCGGAATCGGATGCAGGACTTGAATATTAAAAGAAATTAATCTTTGCCCAGGAATGGCAAAGCCAAGAACTGCCATGAGAGGGCAGTGTGACTCCCCACAGAGACAGGCTCTGCCAAGAGTTTGGAGACATCTGGAAATCATGCGTAAGCCACATCGTTGTGCAATCCTTTAGATCCGAGATGCTTCTGCGTTTGTTACATTTTCCTCCCTCGAAAGCACTCGGGGAATGTGTGGAATGCAACGGCCTCAGCCTAGATATATACACAGAGGCGTAAACAAGTCAGGCCTGTGCTTCCCAAAGCGCATCAGCAAAAAACAAAGAGAAAATTCATGAGACGCCTCCGGTTTCTTTAAAATCTTCCCCGCTGCCTGCCAGAGGCAGCTTCTCAAAAAAAGTAGGTTGTGGGGAGGGGAAGAGGGGGGAACTGACTTTATAAATAAGTGGAGTAAACACATTTCTGCCGCATGGGTTTGAAGGTCCGTCTAGCATCCGGTTTCCCACAGTGGCACACCAGATGGCTGCCCTGTGATTTAAAAAGTGATCCTGTTGTCTCAAGAGAAGAGAGAACATCTCCCCGGAATAATGCCACCCTTGGGCTGCACTGGCTCAGGGGGTTAAGATACTGACTGGGAGGCGGAAGGTCAGCAGTTCAAGACCTGGGTTCTTGTGACGGAGGGAGCTCCTGTCTCTGTCCCAGCTCCTGCCAACCTAGCAGTTCGAAAGGAAGATATTGCAAGTAGAAAAATAGGGACCACTTTGGTAGGAAGGTAAACAATGTTTCGTGCATTTCTATGGTAAATAGGAGAGGGGATATGATAGCACTCTTCAAATGTCTGAAATATGGTCATAAAGAGAAGGGAGAGGATATTTTATCCATCATCCCAGAATAATGGGCTGAAAGTACAAGAAGATATAGGTTGAATATCAGGGGAAACTTCTTAACTGTTAGAGCAGTATGACGGTAAAACCAAATGCCTTGAGAGGCAGTGAACACTCCAACTCTGGAAGCATTCAAGAGAGAATTGGACAACCCTCTGCCATAGCTGCTCTCTCAGTCAGCTTCGAGGGCCGGACGACCATTTTGCCCTGCCTGCACGAAGGGGGTGGCCGTTTTGTCCCAACAGCTCCAAAGATGCAGCCATTTTGTTTCTCAAATGCCCTTGGAGGGGTGGAAGGTCACATGAAATGGTACCATGGGCCCAATCTGGCCTGCAGGCCTTAGTTGGGAACCCCTGGCCTAAAAGGCCCCTTCAACTTAGTGATTCTACGTTCCTACCCTCTGCGAAGGGTTGGGGAAGCCGGACACCCAGCTCTCAAAGTTGCCAAAACAGATAAAAATCAAACTTCCAGAGCTGCCCAACCAAGATTTTTAATCTCTCCAGTGGAGAAGCTCAGTAATTCCCTGGCACTTTAGCCAGGGTCTCCAGACAGGGCTAGTCTAAACTAGATTTCTGAGTTCACTGGAAGTTAACTAAACAGGTTGTACGTTTCCAGCTAATGTTCCAGCTTCTCTTTCTGTGTCTGTGTGCATCTGAGGGAAAACGAGTGGGAGAGAGCCCGCGCATGTGGGTCACCTTTGAGCTGACAAAGCAGTTCCCCGAGTTGTGGGGGGGAAATGTTGCTGAGTTCCCCCCCCCCCCCAATTCCTGTGTCCTGCCAAAATGCCCTTGGACTTTGGATGCACTTCCTTCCCTGCCGCTCTCATTCCGGGAGAAAGGAAATAGTGCCTTCTTTCCTCTGGGAACAAAAAGAGCCCGAGAGTTCATGTGCCATGCAGGAAGTGATGCTAAGTGATGGAAACAGAAGGCCCAACCCGGCTGCAGTTTCAAGTAGATTTGGAAAGAAAGGCAGGCAGCCGAGGCAAAGCATTTGAAGGGTGTTTCTTCAATCTATTGTTGGCTTATTTCTGGAGGTCTATCTTTTAATATTCATATTTCCAAGAGAGGAGCCAAGCATTGGCTGCCTCTGCCTGCCAGAGTAGGGGAGTTTGGCATTGCTCTCCCGTTGCAGATCAAAGGCCAGGATCCCATTCTTCCCCACTGGTACTGAACTCATTCACGTGTAAAGGGAATGACGCCCCTTGTTGAGGTGTGATTTCCAGAGCAAATGGTGGGGATGTAACCAGATGCTCAGGATGTTTGTAACTTTTGCTGGGGTTGTTTCATCGGAAGATGGGCTACCTGTGAGGGATTTAGGTTGAAGGTTTTAGTGTCAGATTTATGGTCTGTGCAATTGGGTTTTCTTCATTGTGCAAGTGCTGGTTTGGGCATCTTACTCTTCATGGGAAGAGGGGTCTTGTCCACCAATAATTTGCCATGTGACCCCTCTCAAACCAATCTGGGAGCTGCCTGGACCTTTGGTTGCCTCAGGTATAAAAGCAAAGTTTTTCAGGACTGCTGCTAATTTTGTGCTAGGAACAGCCAGCATCCCTGGGCCTTGACTTCTGCTACACAATTGGAGAGCAGGGGCTGTGTGGCCTTGGACCCAGTATATTTTCATAGTATTGTTATTATATCATGTTATGTTGTTCATTCATGTTTCTCTGTATTGCTGATTATCAGTTTTCTCCCTATCCTGTATTCTCAATGCCTTTCCTCTTTGAAACTCTTTGCACTTCTCATTTATTCTTCACAAGGTTCTGTTCAGTCTTCTGCCAGCTAGATCCTGGTTTTAAAGAAATGCAGCTTTTACTGGAATGTTCTTTCCTGATGTATTTTATACAATGCAACCCCCTTACTTTGGGGCACTGCAAAGCTTTGGGTATGCAGGTAATAAAGGTGATGGGGGCCCCCACAGGTAACACTCTAATCAGGCATTTATGGGGTAGGGAGATCAAGGGTTCAGTCTACATTTTGGAAATCAGGTCATTCGATCTGCAAAGGCCAAGATTGTTCTTGTCCTTCACTTTGTCTTCCCCTGCTCCGAATTTCATAACACCGACCCTGAGGAAGAGTGCTGAAGAAGTAGAACACGCATCCCTTTTGGGATACAAGAGTTATCCAATTGTGACTAATTCTGCTGTTCGGAAACAGTCCCTGCCTTGATGGAAGCAGGCAGTGGCCGTCGACTGCCTTGTTCCAGGGCACACCTCAGCCTGCCTGACTCTCCGCCAGCTTATCTCTGGCATCCGTCCAGGCTGTGAGACAGCTTTTCAGATGCTCTGCGAGGAGGAGGAGGAGGTGTGACGTTTTCAAGAGAAACTCTGCTTCTTTTGTAGCTTCCCCTTGTTTTCAAACATTTTAGACATGTTACACTCTCTTGTCAGGAGTGCGAGAAAGATACGCTCTTAAGAAAAATTTGTGGCATGGGAAAAGGTGATTGCATCTGTGAAAGCTCCCCCGGTGGCATAGGGGTTAAGACACTAGGCTTGGAGACCGGAAACACGGGTTCAATTCCTGAGAGCTGCACAATGGGGAACAGGAAAGGAGCCTCATTCGGACACCCCATGCAAAAACTCCTTTCAATCCAGAGTAACCTCTGGCACACAGAAAGAACGATCTGTGAAAGAATTCTTCAGGGCTTTAATTTGTTTTAATGAGTAAGATTCAGACGAAGAGCAGAGCCAAAGATTGTCCTGGGAATATAATGCAGTGGCCTTTCATCTGCCTTCTGCATCGCAGTTTGACACCCATAGTACCAATGATCCAGTTCTGTGAGTCACTTTCTGGTCCTCGGCCCTTTTGGCAACAAAGTCCTCCTCAGCCCCAGGCCAAGATGGATGAAGCTCAATCAAGATGGATTCAAGTGGGACTTAATCCATTTGGGGACCATCCATCACCCTTCCCTGTGGACTTTGCCACCCAAGGCTGTTAGTCCTCAGGGTTGGTCAAGGTTAGTTGACCACTGCCTGACACTCCATGACAGTAGACACTGCTCTATTTACCATAGCAGGGTAACCTGGCCAGACTAACATGTTGTTACATGACATCAATTTATTTCCAGCTTTTGCCAACCTTATAAGAATAGGTAACCCAGCAAACAGCGAATCTATGCGATGCCTTAGTTTAAGGGTATCTCTCCATCCTACCTGGTCCTTAGAGACTTAACTCTGCAGATTGCCACCCCAGAGGGGTTAAATGAGTGTCAACACGGAACTGTGCTTTCTCAGTGGTTGTTCTGCTACTATAGAACAAGATACACATTGAGACCTGGCGAGCCTCTTCCCTGCAGGCTTTTCAGAGAGCATGGAAAACAGAACTTCAGGAGGCCTTTAAAAATACCCTTTCCATGAACAGGGCTGTCGAAAGGGAGTTAAATCTAATTTTTAACTGCTGCTGTTTGACTCACTTATGTGCTCATATGTCTAGATTTCTTGTTTCATTTATATATTACCGGTTGAGTAACTATTGGGAATGACACTCACATTTTACCACCTTGAGTGGTGCTAGTTACTAAATTGGTCAGTAGAAAGTACTATCTATCTACTTACCTAGTGTCTTAGGTGTTAAGACGCTGAACTTGACGACTGGAAGGTTGGCAGATCAGCAATTCAAGACTCGAGTACTATACGATGGAACGAGCTCCCATCTCTGTCCCAGCTCCTGCCAACCTAGCAGTTCAGAAGCAAGACATTGCAAGTAGATAAATAGGTGCCACTTCAGTGGGAAGGTAAACAGTGTTCCATGTCTAGGTGTGCATGCCACATGTTCACGGAAATGTCTGCAGACAGTGCTGGCTCTTTGGCTATAAACAGAGATGAGCACTGAACCCTAAAGTCGGATACAACTGGCTTTCGAGCAAGGGCGACCTTAACCTTTACTAAATTTAGACTCTTGAAGCCCACAGCTGGCATCTTGCATTGAGCTCCAAAAAGCAAATGGTAAATACCATCATTGGTGCAGAAATGACAAGGTAAGACCCACACAGGTGATTGACTGTTGTATGCCTTCAAGGGCTGTTCCTCTCTAGAATGACCTACAGTAGCCCAACTAGTCACTGAAATCAGCAAAGAGCTTGTATTGACTGAAATCCAACAGCAAGTCATAACTAGAGCAAGTCTATTGAATCAAGTTAAATTCCATTGACTTAATGGACCCATTCTAGTTGGGTTGGGTACTGGATTTCTGCCATTGTGTCAGATAGAGAGTGGATTTTCCATGCACAGAATTGATATTTAAGGCCATGTGTAATACAGGGTCAAAGAAACTGCCACAAAATCACAGCAAATCGTGTAATCCTGTTGTTTGCCACCCCTAGTACAAAGAGTCAAAATTCAATGACCTGTAGAAGAACCAGGAAGTTTCCAGAGGAGTCTGGCCTGTAGGCCGTTCTTCCAGGTGTACAAGCCCTCACACAATGCTTAAGCAATGGGACTCTCACCCCACAGGCAACCATCTTGAACACAAACACCCCACCCCACTCCCCATCAAAAGACAAGATGCTAATGTGAATCTTAAAAAGACCACTCATGGCAAAGTCTCTTTGCAATTTCTGTTTGGTTTGGACTGATGATGGTTCATATTAATTGCAAACCTCTGACTCTCCACTCTGAGAAAGGCTGCCAGGGTCTTTTTATTTTTTAAGGGGGGAAATGCAGATCAAAGAGACTTTTGTTGTTCTGTTGATTTTTAAACTGTTATTTTTATATCTGCTTGAACCTTATCCTCAAAATTATATGGGAAATTATAAGAATAGACATGAGTAATTCCTGGCATTTAGAGTATGAACAGTTCTGTACTAACCTTCACAAACACATGTTTCCTCTTATATAAAGACTTGCATAGTTACAGTTACACACACCGAGCCATATGAATCCCAATCCTCATTTTATTACAAATCACATTGTTTCAGGGATTCTTTAACTCAACATGCTATCTTAGGGCAGGGAAAGTATGTGACTATAGCACTATGGGTGTGAGCAGTAACCTCCCAAGTCTAGGTCACATTTAGCTATACCCAGAGAGAGTGGAAATTAAGGTGAAATGTGCAAAAGAGATCAAATCCACCCAAGCTAGCCCAGCTGGATAATGTCTAACAGTGTTCTACAGTGATGGCCAAGTTTGGCACTCCAGATGTTCTTGAACTTCAATTCCCAGAAGCCCTGATCAGCAGGTGTGTTGACTTGGGCTTCTGGGAACCGAAGTCCAAGAACACCTGGAGTGCCAAGGTTGGCTACCACTGTTCTAGGACAACCTTTTAGGGTAGAAAAATCTCTTGGCATCTGGACTAAGAAAACAAAATCATTATCATTTCCCCCAATCTATTATGAACAAACCTTGGGATTTCCCATATTTTGAGACATTGTGGTTGGCTATAGTAAAGGTAAAGCTCTCTCCTGCTTGAAAGCCAGTCGTGTCTGACTCTAGGGGGCGGTGCTCATCTCCGTTTACAGCCAACGGTGTCTGTATCAGCAGATGTTCCCATGGCCATGTGGCAGGCATGGCTGGATGCTGGAGCATATGGAACACTGTTACCTTTCCTGCCGAAGTGGTACCTCCTTATCTACTTGCAAATTCTTGCTTTCGAACTGCTAAATTGGCAGGAGCTGGGACAGACGAAGGGCGAATGCTGGTGAAAGTGGTGTAATTTCCATTTCTGCAGAGAGCACCTGAACTCGTGAAAAGATCACATAGAGTGGCTTTCCTTGTAGGAGTCACCATGAGGAATCAAACTCCCCATCAGACCTCTAAACCACTGAGCTTTCCAACAAGTTTTAAACTACCCCCAAAATGCTACTCACTTTGACCACAACTTTCAAAAACCCCTAGCATTTGCCACACTGGTTGGGAAATAAAACACACACACACACACACAGGAGATACAGCAAAGTATTAAATGGAGAAAAGTCTTCTCATCCTGGCAATAATATACCTGGGGAATGCCCTCCTGTTGCGAGCAAGGAATTTCGCTAACTTCATGGCGTCTTGCCTTCTGGCAGGCAATAGAAACTTTGTTATTGCCGAAAGCTCTAGGGAAAAATCACTGTCTCATACTGCTCTCAATCTGAGACATTTTGAGGCCTGAGGCAGAGAGTAAAAAAAATTCTTCCCACATCACACAAGATGTACGCTTCCCAAGGGACCGGTACAGTTGCTCTAGCAGACTGTGGCTCATTCTCTGTATTTTAGGACAGAGGAAACTTGGGATCCTCTGGATTCTGACAAATTCCACGCCTCACCAGCCTCGGCAAGATTAGCAACGTCAAAAATGTCATCAATGCCCACCCACGCTACTATTCCATCTTCATTAGTGCTAAGCAGCAATGAAGCATTAGTGGGCTCAGATCCAGGAAGAGTTTTATGGCAAGAACAAACATTCTTGAGGCTACGCAAGAGCAAAACCAAATCAGAAGTTGGAGGGAGGAGCTCACTGGACATTAAAGGAGGATATGACTAAGGAGCTCGACCTACGTCACTTGGAGGACCATGAATAGGCTGAAGGTCAGAGTCCCTAAACATAAGACCAACATGCTTAAGTGGCAGATGACAACACACTGTGTAAATGTGAAGAGATACAGAATCCGGCTCATTTACTGGTTTGCCAATTACTGCTAGAAACATGCACTGATGAGGACTTAATTTTGGTCAACAACAAAGCCAAGAAGTTTGGGATCGCTAGTCCCAGAATCCATCAGCAGTTATAATTTGGGGGTTCTGGGGTACATGCAACATAAAAGCAAGTATTTCCAAGGTCTGGTGGTTAGCAATGTTGTTGCCGTTGGGATTAGGAAGACCCAACACAAAAGGTGAAAGAATGTTTTGCGCAGTCATTTGTTTACATAAGATATGAAGGTGACCCCATCTTACTGGCAGAGATGACTTGAAACAACCTATAATGAATGTGTAAGTCCCAAAGCAGGAAGGACTGCAGTTGAACACTTAAGAGAAAAAGCACAGCTGTAGAAGCTGCACAGCTTCAATCCTGACAATGAAGAAACTGAAATAGTCAAGAGATTTTGTCTACCTTGGCTCAGTCATTAATCCAGATGGAGACTTCAGCCAAGAAACCAGAAGATTTGAGAGCAGTAATGAAATAATTGATATAGATCAGGGGTTGCCAACCTATGGCCCACAGGATGGATTCGGCCCATGGCATCATTTCATGTGCCCCCTGCCCCCTCCAAGGGCATTCGGGAAACAAAATGGCTGCCCCTTTGAAGCTATTGGAACAAAATGGCCACCTCCATTGTGCAGACGGGCAAAATGGCCATCTGGTCCTTGAAGCTGACTGAGAGAGCATGACCCGGGCCCCAGCTTGAAAAGGATGGGAACCCCTGCTCTAAAATAACCCAAAGCATGAGTATGCAAGAGATGAGCAGGGATGTTAAGGACAGGACATTTGGGACATCTCTTATCCATGTAGTTGCAGTCAAGTCTCACTCTTTGAGACCCCATGAACCACAGCACGTGAGGCCCCTGTCATCTGCCATCCTCTGGACTTATGCCCAAATCCACACCCACCACATCAACAGCGCTGTCCAACCATCTCATCCTCTGCCATCTCCTTTTGCCTTCGATCTTTCCCAGTATCAGGGCCTTCTCCAACGAGTCCTCTCTTCTTATTTGATGGCCAAAGTACTTGAGCTTCAGCATTTGTCCTTCCAAGGAGCAGTCAGGGTTGATTTCCTTTAGGATGGACTGATTTGATCTCCTCGCAGTCCAGGGGACTCTCAAAAGTCTTCTCTAGCACCACAGATCAAAGGCGTCTATTCTTCTGCGCTCAGCCTTCCTTATGGTCCAGCTCTCACAGCCTTACATACACAGCTCTCTTATCCATAGGCTTGCTATAAGTTAAAGGTGACTTGAGAGCAAGTAACACCATGCTAAAGTAAGAGGAAGCCCCTTTGAAATCAAGGGGATTTACAGAGTTGACTCACCCAATCCGCACTGATTTAAAGGGCCTACTCTGTTGTGTTTTGCTACACTAAGCAACAGCAGTTTGGCCACAACGTCTGCCGAACTGGGTCAGAATGTGGAAACTTTAATTTCTGGCAGCTGGCATGGCTAGTTGCCGTCCAAATGACTAACTTTTCTAAATGCTGGCCTGGATACTTTCCAGGCTCTGCAGGATACAGCTCAGCAAAGGACTAAAAGCCCTGGAATGCCCCCACGGCCATCATCACCCGACCTCGGGGAAGCAGGCACAAATTCCTGCCAGGAAACTGCCTGAAGAAGAGGAAGGAGCTGCGATGACCTCCTGCACACTTCGACTCGTGAACGATAATTAATCTGAGCGCCAATACAGCAGCTGTGCAGAAAAAGAACAAAATGGTCGAGTTATTTTTACTCCTGCGTTGTGTTTTTCCTCATGATGGCAGTGCCATTGGTCACCATCTGCTGCTTGATGTAAGCAAGGCTAGCAAATGCTTGTTGAACAGGAAACCAGGAGCCTGTCCTATGAGGTGGGCTGGATGCCCTGAAGCTACCTCTGGCTTGTCCCCATGTGCAGCTGCTTCCTGGGGCCAAATTTTGAGAAAAGGCCATCAGATGGGCCCAGGTCTTCAAATGTTATGGAATCTGAATATTTCAACCAAAAAGCAGACATCAGAAACTGGATCTTTCTGAATCCTAATAGGATTTTACCTGATCCACAAACTGCCAGTTTGTGAAATCGAATCTCTTGACCGGCTGTGCGTTCCTTGAACATTCTTGGCGCACAAAAATGGATCATAGTGTGTTAAGAACTGACTAATTTGAGAGAAGATATGTTGAAAAATATCAATTTCACTCTGAATTTTTTTGGTAGTGTCTGTTTATAAAATATAAATGTATACGAGTTTGCAGATTAATAGAACAAAATGGGCTCGGAATGAACAATGCAAAGGAGACGTAAACCAGAAACAGGCTGATTTATCTGTCCCTGGTTGTGCCCATACAAATAACTGGAGCTGGTCTGAATGCAGTCAGTGCCAATGTCATAAACTTATGTTTATTAGAGGCGAGAAATACATCTCACTTCATTTCCCTTATCTCTTCTGACATATAAAAACAACAGACTTTCAAGGTTTATTCAATCAGTTTCCTGCTACATAAGAACTCTTAAAATATGATTTACTCTGTTTACAAAGTTAACTGTTTTCTCGCTTCAGGCAGATCCCCTGGTCTACAATGCAGTGTGTTCAAGTCAAGGGAGCGTGTGGATACAAGACTTCTCCTCGGCCTAGCAAAGCATGGTTTATTAGAAACTTTATTTTGCATTTGGATCAGACCTGTGTCTTAATGTAAATCGAAATTAAGGAAAGAAGCCCATTCCTTTTCTCTGAAATCATTTAGCAAAGAGAATCAATGAAGCACAGAGTAACAAAAAAACACAAAAACCCCACCCCTTGAAACCCAATAGGCTTAGAACAGGGGTTCCCGACCTTTTCAAGCCAGGGGCCGGGTCATGCTCTCTGTCAGCTTCAAGGGCCAGGCGGCCATTTTGTCTTGCCTGCAAGATGGGTGTGTGTTTTGCCATTTTGTCCCAACAGCTTCAAAATGGCAACCATTTTGCTTCTCAAATGCCCTTGCTGCCGTGGGGGCCACATGAAATGCCACAGGCCAGATCTGGCCCATGGGCCTTAGGTTGAGAACCCCTGGCTTAGAATTATCTACACTTCCCATTATCACCTTTCCATGCCATCATTTCTCTGCATATTGAAGTATAGAACACTGGGTAGGTTTGTTTTCTACAGAAGAACAAGGCTTTAATTAGGATTACCGCCCATTTATTTTCATGCTTCGCCTCTCTTGTCATGAGGTCTATTTTGGGTTAAAAAGAAGACATTGCATAGCTGGGGGTGGCAGCTGGGGAATCCATCAGCATCTGGATTTGAGCTTTCCTTCCCCCGTTTCCTGTTCCACTAAGCCTGTCTAATGTGCTGTTTCATCAGGGCTCGCTTTGAGCTTCCTTTATGTGTGTGTATGTACGTGATGCTTTCTCCCATTCACATCTGGAGAAGAAAGGAAGGCACAGGTCATGTGCTGTAACCTTTGGGTCAATCCCTCTCTGAGCATTTTCCATGCATCAAGGTGGCCAGAGGAATTGTCCAGCTAAACAGGGACTCTCAACCTTTTCAACAGGTCACTCTCTCTCAGCCAGGTACGAGGGCCAGATGGGCATTTTGCACTGCCTGCATGATGGGGTGGTCATTTTGTCCCAACAGCTTCAAAGGGGTGGCCATTTTGTTTCTTGAATGCCCTTGGAGGGACATGAAATGGCGCTGTGGGAAAAATCTGGCCCACAAGCCTTAGGTTAGGAACTCCTGGGCTAAAACTTCTCTGCTGCCTATCTGGGAACATCTGTCATTATTTCTGTGCATCAGTTTGCCTAGGACTCGTGTATAGCAGAGACTTGCAGTGCCCAAGATGCTGGCTTTAAAAAAAACCTTTTTATGCATTATTTGAATTGTATTGTTAGTTCGTTTTCAGCTGTTTCCTTTAAAAAAAAAACATTTGCTCTTATAAGATGCTTAGAGAATGGTGTTTCATGAATCAGCAAATCAACAAACTAATGCCTTTTTTAAACAATTTATTTCATGAGGATGGTCACATATTAGCCGAAGAACGGAGCAAACCATCTCCCTCCTTTTGCTTAAGAGATCAGGATAATAAGACTACAGGGAATACATCAAAGTTACAAACTACAGAAAAGAAGAAATTCTTCATTCTTCATGCAAGTCTTGCTTTTTTCCATACGGGGAGATAAAAGGTCATCTTGTCTCTTCTCCGCATTATCACAAATGGAAGCATACGAGTTTTAACAGTTAAGAGGACAAAACTTACATGCAACAGAGAACAAGTGGGGAAAACATTTCGGAGCACCAGCAACAAACTTTTTCAGAGCTCTGTTTTACCACACCAGACACATAACGTTTACTTAATAAAGAAGAAAACATCACGTTGTATTGTGTAGTCCAAAGTGTGCCCATTATCAGTTCAAAATGAGAAGAAACTGTAGACCAGTCAGTAGATTTTTAGGCCAAAAGCTTGAATGAGAATTTATTTCATCTCTTGGGCTTCTTCTGGGTCCCAATGAAAGAGTCTCATGCATCAAATAGTTTGTCCAGGAGGAAGAAACCAGAACACATCCAGAAAGTCTACCATCAACAGTTGGCTTACTTCCATTGTGTCTCTTGTTCTTCAACTGCTTTTATCCTTTCAAGAAAAACACCCAAGGAGTTAAAGACCGGAGAGAAAACAGAGGGAATGAAGTTTAGAAGAAGTTTGTTGTTATCACAATAACACATCTTTGTCGAGTTTACCAGAAAACTGCTAAAGCACAGCAAAGATTTTGTCCTGGAAAATAATTTGGATATGCAAGTGAGTTTCAGAATTCAAATGTTCACATGCTAGGACCTTGGCACTCCAGATGTTCTTGGACTTCAATTCCCAGAAGCCCAAGTCAGAACACCTGCTGATCGGGGCTTCTGGGAATCGAAGTCCAAGAACATCTGGAGTGCCAAGGTTTGCCATCACTGTGCTAGGAGGGTTTAAGTCATATACATGCAATGCCTCTTCCCAAACATACTTGTTGACTACCAATTTGCTTTTAGGTCCAAATTCAAGGCTTAACTTTTAAACATTGTATGTCTAGGTCTGGCTGACTTTAAGGAGCACTTTCTTCTGAATGTGTAAGTTCTTGTTTTCTACACAAATTGCAAACATCATCAATTGTGGCAACTAAACTATCCTAAACAAGCTCCAGTGTCTTTTCTGTATTAGATCCTCCTCTTCATAACTCTTATCCTGTTTGATGTTGAGCAAGTATGCTTTCTTCTTCCTCTCTTCCAGAGTGCAAATTTATCTTTTTTTATTTTAATTTCAGAAATTAAATTAAATGCATCTATTCCTGTGGGCTTTTTCCCCCTCTGTTTTTTATGGTCCATCTGCTGGCTACAATTTTTAATTAGCCATATTACTTAATTGGTTTTTTTAAAATTAAAAATAAATTGACTTCTTTTAATTTGTTTTTACTTGTAGCCTCCTCGGGAGCTGTTGCAGCTGAAAGTTAGCCCTTAAACACAGTAAACAAATAAAATTAAGGATTTTTCTGAGTCTCAGGGTCAGGTTGCACTAGAACAATATTTTTGTTTACTAAACCAGTAGAAGGAAAGAGTTCTGAACTATTTGTTCCAAAGTTAAAAATACAAAAAAAAAATGCCCTGCCCTTCTGATTTTAATCAACGACAGTTGAATGACTATCTTTGTCTGCTTTCTCATCTTTAGGTTATCATGTATACCAAGGAGCAAAATAGGTGATGGAATCTGGTAGTTCGGCCTGGATTATGATTTCAGTGCCAATTCCTCACATATATTAAGCAGCTTAGTCTGGCCAGGTTATCCTGCTATGGTAATAGAGTAGACCCTACTGCCAATGACTCAACACCAAGTGTAAGGCAGTGGTTAACTAACCTGACCACCCTGAGGATTAACAGCCTTAAGTGAAGTCCACAGGGAAAGGTGATGGTCCCCAACTGGATTAAATCCCACTTGAATCCATCTTGATGGAGGGCAGCAGCTTCATCCATCGTGCCCTGGGGCTGAGGAGGACTTTGTGTGCATTATATTCTCAGGAAAGTCTTCATGGCTAATCGCCATGACGATCATCTATATTTGGATTCAGATACATCAGAATAAGATATTAAGTAGAATTTAAGAAAGTTGTCCTTATGACATGGAGAATGTACTTCTCTCAATTTATTCCCTGCTTATATCTGTGGTTAAATGAAATACATTAAAGGGTATATGCAATTTGGTATCTCTTTATGGTAGTTAACTCCTTCCAAAGCTAGCCAGTGTCCTTGAGGATTAGTTGAGCAGTAATTTACAAACTGGGCTATGCTAAAGAGAAGAGGATTTGAGCATCAATGGTGACAAGAACCAGTTTTGTTGGCAACGTGCTCACGGCAGGTTTAGGTACAAGAATAGCACCGAAGGTTTAATTTATGCTTTGTAATTATCTGTACTTGTGCTGTTCCTCCAACATGGCTGTGATAATTAGGTTCTTTCTGTTTTAGACCAACCACAATTTAGCATATCTGAAGCCTAAACCATGATTAATCTCAATAATAGTGAATATCTATTTTTGAAAACAGGCTTGTGGTTATAGGTGAGATTAACCAGAGTTTGTCTGGGGTGGTATGTCATAACAAATTGCTCTTAATATAAAACTGAAGCAAAGGCTTCCCAATTCCTACTGGTTACGGAGGGAGAGGCAAAAATGACTCTCAGAATGGGGGGGGGGGGGCTAGATTTGATCTCAGAAACTAAACTGCAATTCAGCCATTTACCTCCAGTGGTGGCGAAACTTGTCACTCCAGGTGTTCTTGAATTTCATTTTCCAGAAGCCCTGATCGGCAGGAGTGCTGACTTGGGCTTCTGGGAATTGAAGTCCAAGAACACCTGGAGTGCCAAGGTTCACCACCACAGAGACCAGCCCGATATCCTTCTTACGAAGCCTTTAAGATGTGAAATCTTTATTAAACACAATGTGAAACTGAGACTGAACTAGTATTCAGACTGCTATTTCAGAGTCCTATTGTTGCAAAAGTGATAAAGTACACATCACATACAGGCAGAATTTGTCAGCGTAACCAGTGTCAGCAGCTTCAACTGCAGGATATGTTTTCACTTAAAATTAGAAGGCAGGAAATAAACCTACTTTCAGTGGCCCCAGGGCGAACATATGTTTTGTGCCCTGGCAGCACATAAACATTCCAAAATGGCTTTTAAAAACCTGTTCTGTTTAATATCTGAAATAATTTCTGCTGTTTAATATTAATCAAGTCATTAGGGTGACAGTTTGGAATGACATTTGCTAATCTATTACACTCCAAATTAGACCAGCAGGAGCCCAGCCATTCCCAAGGTACGTGACCCTGGGAATTGGTAGAACATAGGATAGTGGGGCAATAATACAATCTTTCCCATGCGAGGTCAGGCAAAGGGAATTGCAGAATGAACTCCTCAAAAAGTGCCTTCGTTTTGGCAGTTTCACGTCTGGCCTAGACCCAGAGGAAGAGGCAGCTTAATTTGTTTCACCTCCCTTTTTCTTAAAACTCTAAAAAGAAACCATTTTTGCAAAAAGGAAATATTTTAAAATTAACGTGTGCTTATCAGTGGCTTAGAAATTAAGACACTGAGCTTGAAGACTAGAAAGTCGGGGTTCTATATGCAACTACTGCACGACAGCGTGAGCTCCTGTCTCTGTCCCAGCTCCTGCCAGTTCGAAAGCAAGACATTGCAAGTAGATAAATAGGTACCACTTCAGTGGGAAGGTTAAAAGCGTTCCGTGTTGAGGTATGCCTGCCACATGTCCATTGAAACGTCTGCAAACGCAGACAGCGCTGGCTCTTTGGCTGTAAATAGAGATGAGCACTGAACCCTAGAGTCAGATACGACCGGCTTTCAAGCAAGGGTGACCTTTACCTTTACCTAACAAATCAATACTTATGTAGACCTCTTGTTTATTAAGATTAGTATAATCTCCATGTGTTCATATAATCTGCGCCATTGTTCCTGTGCAACTCTTTTGCCAAGGGTCTGTCAAGAGCAATTAATACAACCCATCGAGCCTTCACATTTGGATAATGAAGCCTGTCTGGAATCAACATTTTAAATTGCCTCATCTATGTTGTTTGAAGGAGTGAGGACACACCTTAATTAAAACAAGGAGGATGGAGTAGGAGGGCGTTGGTTGCTTTCTGGTGCTATTGCTTCAGGGGGTTCGAAATTTAAATCAATTTTTTCCAGAAGCAGAACACATCTCCTCCAGGTTATCCTGCTACAGAGTAGACCCTAGTGCCAGCAACTCAACATTGAGTGTCAGGCGGCAGTTAATTAACCTGACCACCCTGAGGACTAATGGCTTGGGTGATGAAATCTGCAGGGAAGGGCAATGGTCCCCAAGTGGATTAAATCCCACTTGACTCCATCTTGATGGAGGGTAGCAGCTTCATCCATCCTGGCCTGGGGCCGAGGAGGACTTTGCATGCCAAAAGGGCACAGGAGAAGAAAGTGACTCGTGGAATGGGATCAGTGGTACTATGGGTGTCATGCTGCAATGCGGAAGGCAAATGGAAGGCCACTGCATTATATTATTCCCAAGACAACCTGCATGGCTGATCGCCATGAGGCTAGCCAGTATTTGGAATCAGATACGGCACAAGAATACAGCTCCATTTTGGTGCTACGAGTCATGCTGGCATCTTTTCTGGGGTTTCTCCCAATAAATGCATACCGTGAACTCTCTTGACCATATATCAAGTAGGCTTTACTGCCGAAGTGTGTGAAAACAGAAACATCTGGCACAGTGTCCTCCCAACAGCTGCCTAAAGGGAGAACTCTTTGCTAACTGCCACATTCTGTCACAGACCGAACTGCAATCCCGCCAGTAAATTCCCCAAGTCTCGCCTTTCCAGCTTGAAGGCATGATAGCCGAAAGGGCTGTTAAATGAGAAGGCTGATGAGCTGTGGAGAAATCCCAGACTGGTGTCCACAAGCTGTTCCCCTTCATAAAGCCATGGCTGAAGCGCTGCTTCTTTATCCTGGAGGGAGCAGAGTTGACTTAGAGCTGTCGTCTGTTCCATCTGGCTGATCACAGGAAGGGCAACAGGCTTTTCACTTAGGCTATAATGGGGAGCAGGCAATTAACTCCACTGCGTAATTATCATAAAAGGTCAAGACCAGAAAGGTTGAGGACTTCCGGCTTGGCTTCGACACAGAAGGACTTTAGCTCTGAATATAGTGAATTAAAATGCAATTTCATTTTATACACACAATTCAGGAGGGAAGCTGGGGAACTTAGTGTTGAAGATTGGAAACAAAAAACTCAAAACTATTTTTTGAATGTAGATGGGAGGGGCAAACTATGTGCTGGGGGAGGGAGGATGTGCTCCCATTGGGCTGCTGGATAGATAGGCGGGGCAAACTCTAAACTGGGGGAGGGAGGAAGCACTCCCATTGAGCTGCTGGACAGAGAGGTAGGGCAAACTCTGTGGTGGGGGAGGGAGGAAGCACTCCCACTGGGCTGCTGGATAGAAGGGAGGGGCAAACTCTGTGCTGGGGGAGGGAGGAAGCACTCCCATTGGGCTGCTGGGCAGAAGGGCAGGGCAAACTCTCTGCTGGAGCGATGGTGTGCATGCCCTCAGAGAAGGCTCTGAGTGCCTCATCTGGCACACGTGGCACAGTTTCATCACCACTACCCTAGGAGGACTTGTTTTTGCCTACTGTTCACTAACCCTACTAGAAATGTCTCAGTACATTTAACTGTAACTATGAAAAGGATACAACGTTGGAATAAGGGCAATAGCTGCCCTGCCTCCGGGCCCCTCCACCTTGGCCTGGAGAGGAAGGAAGACGGCAGCAGCTGCGGGCAGTTGAGGCACCCCCGCCTCCTCCAGGACCAGTCATCCCGGCCCCGGAGCCGACAAAAGAACTTCGGCGGCGGAGAATATTTGTCCGGGGGTGTTGGAAAGAGGACAACGCCCCAACGCAACCAGAGCGCGCCGCAGGAGCCATGGCCGGAAAAATGCCGCCAGCCCATGCAGCCCGCGCAGACGTCTCGACCTTCCCCGGACTCGAAACTCCTGTCCGGGGGAGTTGATTTTGCCCCGCCGGCTCCCAGAAACTACCTGGGGATTGGGGATAGGGGGTGGGTGTTCGCAGCAGCCATACCGGGACTGGATGGCAGGTGTGTTGGGGGGGATGTGGATGGGCAGCGGGACGGTGTTTTGTATTGTACATTACTGAATCGATTACTGTATGGTTATTTTCTTTGTATTAGATATGAATTGTATTGTGATTATGGACTGTATTTTGATCATATTGTGTTTACATTTATGTTGTTGTACTCTGCTGTGATTTTGTATTGTTGATCTGTTATATTGTATTGTATTCGATTTTATGATGTAAGCCGCCCTGAGTTGGTTTTCACCAAGTAGGGCGGCATATAAATCGAAATAATAATAATAATAATAATAATAATAATAATAATAATAATAATAATAATAATAATAATAATAATAATAATAATAATAATAATGATGATGATGATGATGATGATGATGATGATGATGATGATGATGATGATGATGATGATGATGATGATGATGATGATAATAATAATAATAATAATATACAGCGGGTGTGCTAGTTATACTGCATATTCAGTTCACCGACATCAAAATCCAGCCCTTGAATTTGATTTTGCAAGGCTGGAAGGTCACATATTAGCAATAGTTCCCATTCAGCCTTAGAAAAATAATAATCATTAGAGGTCTTGGTCGGGCCCAAACTCACCAGGGCTTCTAGCGTTCAAGGTGGTTTACAACTTCCCGTACAGTGGCTATAAGATTCTCATTCTCCTGTGGATTTGCCAGGATGATGTTGTGCAACCGATTCATGTATGAATCAATAGTGTCCACTGTGGGAATCTCTCCACTTCCTGTAAGGCAAACAAATCAAAGGGAAAGAGAATACGTACAGCAAATTGAGTTAAGAAGAACAAAACAAGCACATACACTGTGTGGGCATGACCATGCGAATAGGTGGGAGTGGCCTATTGGCCATGTGATGGCTTTTCACTATAGAGCTATGAAAATAGAAGCCTCTCCTATTTTCATCACTCTATTGCGAACCTCTGAAGCCATTTCCCCCTTTGTCCAAGGCTTCTCCAGCGCTCTGTTTCCCCCCAAAGTGCCTCCCCAGCCTCTCCGACGATCATGAAGATTGTCCTGAGAATATAACCAGTGGCCTTCCATTTGCCTTCTGCATCGCAGTGTGACCCCCACAGTACCACTGATCCAGTTCCGCAAGCCACTTTCTGGTCCTGAGCCCTTTTGGCACGGAAAGTCCTCCTCAGCCCCCAGGCCAGGATGGATGAAGCTGCTGCCCTCCCTCAAGATGGAGTCGAGTGGGACCATCTAATCTACTTGGGGACCATCAGCCTTCCCTGTGGACTTTGCCAGCCAAACCACAAGTCTTCACGTTTGTCAGGTTAGTTAACCACCGCCTGACGATCGGCACTGAGTCACTGGCAATAGAGTCTACTCTATTACCACAACAGGATAACCTGTCCAGTACACACCCAGTAAAACAAACTGCAGCCCTATCCACACACAACGATCAGCCATTGAGCTGAGACGAGGCATAAGCATTCTTCCCAGGAAGGGCTTTTCACCTGGTAAGGGGACACCGGCAAAGCTGCTGGTCAGAGCGTGCCGTAAGGTCTCTAGGTGCTGCTGGAGCACAGTATTTCGGCTGCGCTCCTGAATCACGTCGACCTCCAGCTTCTCCACTGCGGTGCGCATGCTCTCCACATGCTTCTGCAGGGCGGCGTTTCTTTCTTCAAACTCCATGTTGGACTTGCGCAACTGACGCAGCTCAGCTTCCCGTGCTGTCAGCAACCCAGAAGAGAAATTAAACAAACTGTTGGTCCAAATCTTGCAACCCGAAGGTCTTTATCAAATCTCAGCCTTCATTGGTATTTCTTAATCGTTATGGTCTACCCCAGTGTTGAACTTTGGCACTCCAGCTGTTCTTGAACCTCAATTCCCAGAAGCCCTGATCAACAGGAGTGCTGACTTGGGCTTCTGGGAATTGAAGCCCAAGAACACCTGGAGCGCCAAGGTTCGCCATCACGAGTCTACCCCCTGCTTCACTCCTGCAGCAGTATCTTAATAAAATAATATACAGCAGGGGTTCCCAGAAGAGTGGATCTAGCCTGCGGTGACATTTCATGTGCGCATCCCACCCCTCCAATGGCATTGAGAAACAAAATGACCACACCTTTGAAGCTGTTGGGACAAAATGGCCACCCCCATTGTGCAGGCAGGGCAAAATGGCCGTCCGACCCTCAAAGCTGACTGGGAGAGCGTGACCCGGCCCCCAGCTTGAAAAGGTTGGGAGCCTATGATATATAGGAATGTATAAAACAATGTTTACTTGACACTGCTTGCTGGCAGACTACAGATGCACGTGAGAGCAGTGGGGCTTGTAGTCCGGTTACCTTTACTGTGGTTGAGAAACTCCTCAGTGAAGATTGGAATATCGAAAACGGACCTCTCCTTTGTGTCAGGTTCCTTCTGTACAGAAACAAGAGCGGGAATGACACCTTGGTATTTCTTAGCGTGAAACATGCAGAAATGCTCGAGACCAAGAGCGAGTGACTGTGGCTCTTGAGACGCTGGGTTGCAAGCACCTCCATCCCTTACCACGAACATCATCAGGAAAGTCACAAATGGTCCCAAGACCACCCTATCGTGCAGGTAGGGCAAAATGGATGTCCGGCCCCCAAAGCTGTCTGAGAGAGTGTGACCCAGTCTCCGGCTTGAAAAGGCTGGGAACCCCTGCTACAAGCTGTGACATGACTTGGCTTCACCTCTTCATGAACTGCTTCTATGCCAGGCAGGTCGTTTAATAACCGCTATCCAAATATAAGAATTAGCATCTGGGTTTCTTCTGCCAACTTATTTTCTTCTTGTTAGTATTTTCTCTCCTCTCCCCCGCCCTCCCAAGATCGTCCATCATAAACAATGAAGACACGTTTTTACTGATCGTGGGAATGCCAGCTTTGCTCAAGTGCAGTGCCGCTGTGTTTTCATAAGAGCAAGCAAGCAGACTTTAAATCAATGAAAAGGGGCGATTCTAGCAGTGGATTTTGTCCACTGACAGTTTCAGAAGCAACAGTAATAGATAATGTTAATCAGTGCCCCTATCTGTAAATCTATATTTTGAACACCTTTTCTCTGATAAGAAAAGCTAAACTGAGTTACTACTCATTTTTATGTACTGACAAGTACATAATGAACAAAAATTTGTCAAATGTTTTCATCATCTTCTACATCCTATTTTCCCCTTTTCAGCTGATAAAAATATGACACCTCTGCTTTTATCATCTTATTACACATATCAAGTCAGCTAAACACAGCACAGAAATATTTCTGTGAAAGAAAGGGAGCCCCACAGTACACGATGCAGAGTAACTAAAAACAAAAGTGATCACACATAAGATTCAGACCACAACCTGGGATTTGTGTCAAGGCTTGGAAATCGCTGCTCCTAAACCAGTATTTCTTTCACTTCCTGAAGTCCAGAATAATAATAAGGGGGGGGGGGATCTTGGCTTTCACGGCAGGCCCTTGTAAACTGCGAAAAGACAATGTGCCTCTTTGTCTGCTCAGCTGTAACAACTGTAATCAAAGCTGCAACTTAATCATGGAACTGTACGGCAAGGAGAAAGATTGGCAGATAAGCTAGAACATCACAGCTGCCAGCAAGCGCCAAGAAATGCAGCCCACAAAAGAAATGCCTCTCTCTTGATCGACACTGCAGGCTTTATATATATATATATATATATATATGTGAACACCTGAGGCTTTAAAGAGAAGTGTCAAACATGATTTCAGGCCAAGCAAGAAAGCTAAGTGGTTAAGAGCCTACGATGGAATCCGGAGCCGTTAAAGCTCGATGTTTCATGTGCCCATGCATCGTAAAAGGGGCATTGGTGGAGATGAATGAAAGGCCGTTTGGCAGGCAGCCAAGACAGACAACAGTGTTCTTTGAGCATCAGAAGATCCTTCACGGGCGTTTGCCTGAGCAAACTCAAGAGGCAGCGGCAGCATTTCTCTGATAAAGAAAAACTCAACGTTCCTAATACAGTGCAAACGTTGCTAGAAATGCTCACTCAGAAAGGTAGCTAACAAAACAGAGGAGGAAAGGGGTGGGGGTGGAACTAGACGAAATAGCAGGATGTCAAAGCAGTTTCCTGTACAATTCTCACCATCTGTCAAACGCGAGACATTTCTGTCGGAAACAAGACCAGGACAACAGGGGGAAGCCATGTGTAATGAATGCCCAAGACAACCGCTCCCTTTAAAGTGCCCTAAAATACCCACACATATTATTTCACCAAGGATCGTTAGGTTGTGAGGATGTTTCTGGGACTAGCACAGTCCAAAAGGCAGTACCAGTAGCTGCCTTAAGGGACGGATTTTAGGGCAAGGACGGAGCGCCTGCTTTGAATGCAAGAGATCAAATTATCTTGCAGTTGAGAAGCTCCAATGTAAAGATCTCAAGGACCAAAGGATCCCGGACATCAAAGACTGGGAGACACTTTTGTCAAAGTCTTTTGGAAAGCCACTGCTGACTCAAATCAACGACTTTGGTCCTCTAAGAGTTCTGAATCTTCAGCCTTCAAAATGATTTGAGCTTCACCTCCAGAAGACCCAACCGGTTTAGCCAGTGGGCAAAAGATTCTGGAAATGCAGAAGACCAGAGAGGTTGAGGTAAGGACCAGTGGCTTTAGGGGCCATATTGGGCCAGACCACCCACCCATGTGACTTAGAAGGAAAAAGCATCTTCACAGCCGCGAAGATACTCTGCAAAGCCTTCATCAGGTTGAGTTGGTGGGGCAGAGCCTCTTCCTCCAAAGGTAGGACATCCAGCCACAATCTTCCCCAACTATTTCGCTGTTTCTTCATCATATCAATTATGGATCTGAGAAGGAAAGTCCTTGGGAACGGTTCACACAGGTGCAAGCATATTAAAATGGAACAAGATCCTAAGGCAGTGATGGCGAACCTTTTAGAGGCAGTGTGTGCAAACGGAAGGGCGGGGCAAACTCTGTGCTGGGGGGAGGGAGGAAGTGTTCCCATTGGGCTGCTGGGCAAAGCAAACTCTGTGCTGGGGGGAGGGAAGAAGCACTCCCATTGGGATGCTGGGCAGAAGGGCGGGGCGAACTCTGCGCTTAGGCGATGACACATGTACCCACAGAGAGGACTGAGTGCCCCCTCTGGCATGCGTGCCATACGTTCACCACCACTGTCCTTAGGGAAGTCCGCAAAGCTATGTCCCTCCTTGCCTTTAGAAAACAAAATCAAAACTCTGCTATCCAGAGAAGCCTTTGGAGAGAATCACTCTTACGATTTCTGAGTCACAATTTATTGCCTTCCATATTGTTGTTGTTTTGTTATTCTGTTTTTATATAGACAGGCCAACTGTACATTACTAGCCAATCTATTTTGACAGAAAAACTATCTAATTAAGAGTGTGATAATAAAAATACTTAATAAAAGTAGGCTGAGCACTGTGTACAAGAGATTGAGAAGGAGCAACAAACTACCAGTCTGCCTGAGGTAGCAATATAACATAAACTGTTCTAAATAGATCCTGACAAAAACTGATTGCAAACCTCGGGAACGAAAACAAAGAAGCAAACGACGCCTGCAGACTGAGGGTTTTGCGGCAGGGCTGGAAGAAGATACTATGGGCATCACAGTTGCTCTCCAGGGAAGAAATTTTCCCAATCCCAGCCTTCCCAATGGTAAGCAGTTAAGCAATTAAGTCTCTAAAAGGCAGGGAAATTCTACTTAACGGAAGAAAAGTAATGAAAACCATCAGCACTCTGCCATTATCTCACACATTACGCCAGCATGTTCGAGTATCCTCTCGAGAACTCCAATGTACTTAAGCCACTCTGAGGCTCACTCATGGGATTAAAATCATAAGGATTTGATTACCACTTCAGTGCAGAGGACTAATTTGTTCAGGCTTAGTGTCACTGTGTCATTTATCATAAATTAGAAAAGAAACACAAAAATGATTGCTTCCTTCATTGTCCTTAAAAAACATAAGACAGAAGGGCACTAGTATCAAGTCTAAGCATGAGAAAAAGAAGTCACAGATTATTTATAACAGGTCTCTGTTTTGAATTTCCAGAAATTATGCAAAAGCCAAAGTTATCAGTGGAGACCCTTAAAAAGCAGAGCAGGGGGAATTATTCTGTATTTATCATTGCTTTCTCCAATCCTGCACAACTCATCTTATTTATTTATTTTATTTTTATCACCTTTAAAATATTGCTTTTATAAAACACTCAGATAAGGGATTTGGTGAATATTCTTTCCATCTCCATTTTCTCATACATGTAAGATCATACTTCTTCTGCCAGACATGAAATTGCCAAAATGAAGGCACCTTTTGGTGAGTT
Organism: Furcifer pardalis; assembly: GCA_030440675.1. Taxonomy (NCBI): domain Eukaryota; kingdom Metazoa; phylum Chordata; class Lepidosauria; order Squamata; family Chamaeleonidae; genus Furcifer; species Furcifer pardalis. The sequence goes on along the minus strand of CP126891.1, from coordinate 16,405,273 downwards.
CATTCTGCAGTTTCTTTCGCCTGACCTAGTGTGAGAAAGATGAGCTGGCAACACAAAAGTTGCCGTTACTAGGGTACGTCCGATGGTGGTTCAAAAATACCACAATCTTCAAGGAGGCTCTTTCTGTGTATCCCTTAGAACACACAATCTGCACCCAGTACTGGCTAGCTTACCAGAACCTTTAAACCAGGAGTGCCCAAACATTTTGGGCCACGGGTCAGTCATGTGGTTTAGCGGGCTGGTTACATGGTTCAGTGGGCTAGTCATATGGTTCCTCCCACCGGAAGTGGAATTAAAACACACCTTGCAAACTGTTTTGCAACAGATATGTTCTGCAACAGGATGAGATAGATTTCTGGCTTCCATTTTCTCTGCTTAAACCAGGGGTGACCAAACTATGGCCCGGGGGTCAGATCTGGCCCCTGGGCCGTAGTTGAGGTACCCTTGCTTTAAACTAACTGCATCCTTTTAAGAGTTAACCAAGAGAATCGACCTAAGGAATAGCAGAGATTATTTACCTCGTGGTCGTGGGCAGCCTGTCGCACTCCTTCTGAAACAAACAAGCAGACAAACCAATGTTATAGGAACCAAATCAGATCTTTGAGGGGGGGGGGGGAAGCATCATGAATATGACAAGAAAAGATCACCACATACAGGATTCAGAGCTCTGAGGCACACACTGTACCTCCACATGTGCTTCTCTTCATGGGCATGATGCTGCTGCCTTAGGCATAAGGATAAGATTTTGGTCCTATTACTGTGTTCCCAAGCCAAGAGACTTTCTTCGAAAAAAATTAAAAGTGGGATGTTGCTGAGACATCAGTTATTTTGGGAAGTGTTTGTTTGCTTGGTTTGTTTTTAATTTGTTGTGTGTTTTGGTATATTATCTGATTCTTGTTTGTACACCGCTCAGAGTGGGAAATCTCACAAATGAATGGTATATAAATAAATAGAATAGAGATGGAGAATTACCTTCCTACTTAAATCTCTTTAGAATTAAACCTGTTTATTTTATTGTAAAGTGGGAACTCTATCCACCCAACCCATGTGTAGGGTGTCTATTGACCAGCTTTATATCAGCACATCTCACGACTGGTGAAGAATGGAGGAGATGAGTATTTCAAGGTACAGGCTTTCCTCTCAACTCTCTTCTTGAAGGGCCATATCCGATTCTAAACACTGGCTATCCTCATGGTGATCAGTCATGAAGATTGTCCTGGGAACCATATAACACAGTGGCTTTTCACCTGCCTTCCACATCGCAGCATGACGCCCACAGTACCACTGATCCAGTTCCATGAGTCACTTTCTGGTCCTGAGCCCTTTTGGCACACAAAGTCCTCCTCAGCCCCAGCCCAGGAAAGATGAAGCTGCTGCCCTCCATCAAGATGGATTCAAGTGGGATTTAATCCACTTGGAGACCATCACCCTTCCCTGTAGATTTCACCACCCAAGGCCACTTGTCCTCAGGGTTGTCAGGATGTTGAGTCACTGGCAGTATGGTCTCAACTCTCTAGCAGCTTCAATAACAAAAGACTGTAAGAACGACCATGTGTTCAGTATGTTTATTTCCTTCATACATATCAAACTGAGCATAAAGCTACCTGGTCGGTGAGATTTGCCTTTTTGTCTGTCCTGTGCTTTCCTACTAAAGACCTTGTAAGCCTCCGTCTTCTGGTACTGCTCCAACTCCCGCATGTAACGCTCTTTGTCTCTATCGGCTTCATCAAGGTAGCGCTGCAACAAGAGAACAGATCATACTTCTCTCCACAGCACAAAAAGCTTCCTTCTTGGCTTTCTCCTTGCTGTGAAAAAGGGACTAGAAGCAGGTTATTTGGTCACATTTCTCTTTACGTCCCCTGGCTTCAACTTTGAAGGTCAGCTAAACCAGGGATTCTCAACCTGCAACCCACGGCGCCATTTCACGTGGGCCACCCACCACCACCACCACCTCTTCCACACCAAAAACTGCTATGTGGTGGAGGGGGGACAAAATGGCCATCCGGCCCCCGAAGCTGTCTGAGGGAGCGTGACCCAATGGCCCCTGGCTTTAAAAGGTTGAGAACTCCTAAGCTAAAGGTTCTTCATTTGTACTCTCAAATCTCCCTGGCTCGAAAGCCACTCATATTCAACTCTAGAGTGCAGGCCAAAAGCTTGTGCTTTCTCCCTGACAATTATGTTTTTCAATTCAAGTAAAATGTTAGTAAAAGAGAGCAACAGAACTGTCCAAAGTTAGTCATGGTATGAAGTAGCCGCAGAAATTATCTTTTTCTCTCATACAATAATTTAGGATCGTCCAATGAAGCTGATTTAGGCTACACTAAAACAGGGGTTCTCAACCTGGGGCCCAGTGGGCGGATGCTGCCCGCTACACCATTTCCCACCACCTCTGCCACACCTGGAAGTGCCATGTGTGGCAGGCTGGGCCAAATGGCCGTCTGGCTCCTGAAGCTGTCTGAGGGAGCGTGACCTGGCCCTCGGCTTTAAAAGGTTGAGAACCCTGCACTAAAATGTCAGACGAGACAAGCTAGATCAAATTGGTCTCCCCTCATAGAAGCCCAATGAATAAAAGCTCACCAATACCATATCACCTTATTATTCTCCTTCCTTATTTATTTCTTCAGACTCATTCTGTTTCTATCAGGATACAATGCATATTTATTCAAACTTGTTGCTACCGATTTCAATCTTCTCCACTCCCACACAAGAATGCATATAAAAACTGTACCTTGAATTCCCCTGTCCCCACGGCAATAAATCTTCTGCCTGGCTTTCTGAACTGTTCATTTGTGATGTGCTACAGCTTATTATTCTTTTTTTTAAAAATCGTGTCCACAAATTATGTTCATTGTATCTGTCCTCTTTCATCCCTGTACATTTAATCTCCTCAGATGGTGAAACGATCGTGAAAGGAATTAGTATGGCGACACTCCCAGATACACTTAGCTGGCAGAAAGCTCTACTGTGGGAGTTCTCAACCTTTTAAAGCTGGGGGCCAGGTCACGCTCTCTCAGACAGCTTGGGGGGGGGCAGACGACCATTTTGCCCTCCTCCACCACATGGCACTTCCTGGTGTGGCAGAGGTGGTGGTGGGCCACATGAAATGGCGCCGTGGCCCACACCCGACCCGCGGACCGCTGGTTGAGAATCCCTACTCTACTGAACCCAATTGTGTGTTGCTACAAGAACTACTGCAAAATATTCTGAAACCAGGACTAGAGTGGGATATGAAATAGATAAGTTGGTAAAGAAAGCAAACCTGTAAGTGAGCAATTCCTACTTCTAAACTTCACTTTGGGATATTTCTTTTAATTAAAAAGAGACTTAATGAAGCAAGTGCTCCCACCCAAAACTTCAAAGCGTTGCATTTTCTCCCCAACGCTAGCAGCCTTTATATGTGTTTCAATAATCCTCTCCACTTTAAATCTACATCCTGTTCCTTCAGGCATATCTGAATTTTTCAGGACACCAGCTGTACTGATGAATCTCTATCCCATGGAGTAATTCTATTTAGTGGCAATCTGCTTTGCCATCCCCCCCCCCCCACACACACACACACGATATGGAAAGAGACAAATTTTTGTCCTACTTCTCTTGCCATCGCAGAGCAAGGTCTCATCACGAAGAAAACAAGGAAGATTAGCCACGTGATCCATATTGAAATTGTAAAGAATGCAAAAGATACAGGACGCAGAAGATTTATTTATTTATTTACATTTCTCTACCTTTGATACCATTATTGGATCACTAAGAAAGACAAAACGTTGTGTGAGCATTCGTGGTTCAAGACCACTTCATGCTGGGAGCAGACGCCCAACTTCCTGTGGGGGTGGCATCCTAACTTCATGAAATATTTTGCTGTTCTGAAGAAGAGAGCCTGGCAAACCACCACGCCATGAACATTTTAATAAATGCCTGAAGAAGTGGTCTTGAACCACGAAAGCTCGCATAACATTTTTCTTAGTGCTCCGATAAAGGTATCATCTGCTTCCTGCAGCTTTTGCATTCTTTACAATCATGAAGAAAATATATTAAATTCCATTATCTTCTGCTGCTGCTGTATCCGAAACCAAATATTGGCAATCTTATGGTGATCACCCATGAAGATTGTCCTGGGAACAATATAATGTGGTGGCCTTTCACCTGCCTTCTGCATCGCAGCATGACCCCCGTACCACTAATCCAGTTCCATGAGTCACATTCTGGTCCTGAGCCCCTTTTGGCACACAAAGTCCTCTTCAGCCCCTGGCCAGGATGGATGAAGCTGCTGCTCTCCATCAAGATGGATTCAAGTGATGTTTAATCCACTTGAGTACCATCCCCCTTCCCTGTGGACTTCGCCACCCAAGGCCGTTCATCCTCAGGGTTGTCAGGTTAGCGGACTGCCGCCTGAGGATCAGCATTGAGTCGCTGGCAGTAGGGTCTACTCTATGACCATAGCAGGATCACCTGGCCAGACACAAACATTCCATATACAGAAAAGTAATCCATCAGTACCCGTTTTTCCTCGGGAGGAAGTTTGCTCCATTCGTTCCCTAACATCCTTGTAATTTCCGGAAATGGAACTTCTGGCCTTTTGGCCCGAAGCTGTTCTCTCCGTTCATTCATAAATCGCACATAGCCTGTGAGAGGAGACTTAGGAGCATTGCTATCTCTTAAGGGTTTCTTCCTTTTCCGTCCTTTGGACCAACCTCCTCTTTTACTTCTTTGCTGTAATAGGGGAGAAAGCAAGACAAATTCAAGATAAGATATTGTTTGAGAACCCTTTCAGCACCTGAAATGTTTTCATTAGTAAAGGTAAAGGTCACCCTTGCCTGAAAGCCAGTCGTATCCGACTCTAGGGTTAAGTGCTCATCTCTGTTTCACAGCCGAACAGCCAGCGCTGTCTGCTTCTGCAGATATTTCCGTGGTCATGTGGCAGGCATGATGACACCAGAGCACATGGAACACTGTTTACCTTCCCACCAAAGTGGTCTCTATTGATCTACTGGCAATTTCTTGCTCTCAAACTGCTAAGTTGGCAGGAGCTGGGACAGAGATGGGAGCTCACTCCGTCCTGCAGTATTCGGGTATTGAACTACTGACCTGCCACCTTCCAGTCAGCGTCTTAGCCACTTGAGCCACTGCAGTTTATTTATTTATTTATTTTTTATTCATTCATTCATTCATTCATTCATTCTTCAAATATCTATTGCCACCCAACTCAGCAACTACTCTGGGGGGATAACAACAATTAAAAGCAACATCAAAACTAACTAAAAACCCTTTAAAACCTCATTAAAAAGTTGTAATAATTTACCCATACACACCCTCCATTAAAAGAGAGAAAAAAATCTTAATTATATAATCCAGCAGGCGGAGGCCACCCCTCCATCGGTACCCCACATCTGCCCTGCCAGTCAGGTATTCAGTTCTTTCCGAAGTCCAGTTACACAGGACTTAAATAAACACACTTGTCTAGTAATCCTCATCAGCTAATTGTGTGGGTTTTTTTACAGCCCGGTAATAAGAATTGCGATGAGCATATTAGAAAATTTGTTAGTCCAAGCATCACTGTATAAAACAAATGATTGCAGGGACTTGAGGTGGCTTGGTGAAGACTGAATGAGAATACGGAAGTTCAATCCAAATGGAATGGATTTCCATTGGTACCATTAAAATGCACTTTTTGCAGGAATTATGCACATTGCTCTTATGGAGCATGTAATTTAAAATATATATATTTATTATTTTTATTTTATTGTAATATTATTTTGAAGGCATCTCAGGTCTTATGAAAGGCTGGGAAGAGGCAAAATAGAGGATATTGTAATAAGAAGCAGCCAAAGTACCATAAAGGTGATGCAAGCTGTGATAAACATACAAACCAGGTGATGGTTTTTCAAGGAAGGGCAACCATTTATTAACATTTCCAGCAGAAATGTAAACATAATATTTAATATTGTGGTGGGTTGTTTCTTGGGGGGGGGGGGGAGAAGGTACACAGAAAGAGCCTCCTCAAATATTGTGGTATTTTTGAACCACCATCGGGCATGCCCTGGTAACGGCAACCTTGTGTTGCCGACTAATCTTTCTCACGCTAGGCTAGACAACAGGCATGAAAAAGCTTGGCATCTTAAAAGTTATGCATAGCAAAGTACAGTATGCTTTGTAAGAAGTTAAGCTGTGATGCACTGGAGCTGAATGTCAGCTCGTTTGCTTTATAATCTAACTTCCAACAAAGTCTAGGGACCAAATGCCTTTGCGAAAGGGAAACAAATCACGAGGCAACTGTATGATGTGCTGCCAAGAATGACCTTTCTCTCTCTGACCAAAATCTATAATTCCCTCATGCCCTGAAGGGTGAGACAAGGCAGCATCAGACACTGGCACCACAACCAGTGTCAACAGCACGTGTCAACTCTTCGCTGAGCACGGGAGGGAAAGAAGAAATGCCAGCCAGACTCAGCATGGGGCTGCAGTGGCTCAGTGGTTAAGAGGCTCGCCTTGTTAGCTGGAAGGCCAGGAAATCGGCAGTTCAAGGCTTGGGTACCGCATGACGGAGTGAGCGCCCATCTCTGTCCCAGCGCCTGCCAACCGAGCAGTTTGAAAGTAAGAAACTGCAAGTGGGGACCACTTTGTAGGGGACAAGATCTTGGGGACATGAAGGGAGCCTCATTTGGGTGTCCCCTGAGCAGAGTTTCTCCAGCAAAAATCCTTTCAACCCAGCATAATTTCTGACATGAAGTAAGTAAATAAATAAATAGATAGATAGATAAATAAATAAATAAATAATAACAACAAAACTATTCTATTGTTGTTGTTAAAAAGTATGTACACAGCAAAGGTGAGAGGGGTGGGGAAGAGAGAGGAATGGGTATAGAGATCAGGTGGAGGACATAAGCCTTAGATTCCTGCTCACTTCTTCCTCAGTCCTTGGCTCATTAGACTCAGGCTTATTAGATGATTCATTTCGTAGTCGTTGCGTTTGCAGCAAGTCCTGTGTGAAATCTGGATTGCTGGCAGACTGGGAGGCACTGCTGCTGCTGCACAGACCTTCGGAGTGATTTAACCTGCTTGGGGGGAAAAAATAAAACAGCCTTGGCACAACCATCCCTTCGTTGTTGAGACGACCGCACTTATTTTATTATGTGATGTTACACATAACAAAAAAATGACATCTCTGCGTGTTGTACCTGCCAGAGTGATTTCTCTCTTGAAACAATCTATAGTGGAACCTCGGTTAACATAATGAATGCATTCTCCAGGACGTTTCTTACAGCAAAAATGACTTTTACCAAATTGTCCACAGGAATGTACTGAATGCAATTTTCCATAGGAATGCATTGAAAACCAATTAATCCATTCAAAAAAAAAATCCATAAACCGAGCCACTATTTTCTATGGATTTCCTTTTGTTATGCAATTTTTATGTTAACTGAGCCGTTTATTATCCGGGGCTCCACTGTATATCAAGTACAGTAATACCTCGGATAACGCTAAGACTTGGTTCCACAAGTCTTGGTGTTATCCAATTTTTAGTGTTATCTCATCCATGTTAAAATCCTATGGGATGGATCGGATAACGTTAAAGCTCCATAGAGATACTGTACATTGTAACCGCACAGGCTTTAGCGGTTGTTATCTGATCCATCCCATAGGACCTTAACGTTATTCGATCCAATTCTCCTCCCCAGATTACTTCACGTTATGCGATTTTAGCATTATCCGAAGTAAACGTTATCCGAGGTATTACTGTATCTAAATGCTGTTTCAGATATGAGACCAAGCAATGATTCCAACAATAGACCTCTTGCAGTGGAACTCAAACATTTAGACAACATAAAGGCAGAATATAATCTGGAATTTGGGAGGGCAAGATGGCAATTTATCATCAAGGGATAAAGTTTTAACATTGAAGGTCAAGGTCTCCCTTGTTCGACTCTAAGGGGATTGTGCTCATCTCCATTTATAGCCAAAGAGCCAGCGCTGCCTGCATCTGCAGACCTTCCGTGATCATGTGGCAGGCATGACTAGACACCAAAGTGCAAGGAACGCTGTTACCTTTCCAACTGAAGCAGTACCTATTTATCTACTTGAAATTCCTTGCTTTCAAACTCTAGGTTGGTAGGAGCTGAAGCAGACAACAGGAGTTCACTCCATCAGATAGCACTCGGGTCTCAAACTGTTGACCTGCTGACCTTCCGGTCTTTAAGCTCAGCGTCTTAACCACTAAGCCGGTGTGGTCCTTTCAGTTTTAGCATTAGGTCTTGCCCAATTCCTTGGAGCCTTTCTATGCTGCTATCTTCAAGTTCTTACCAAAGGGGCGCCAAGACAGGGGAAGACATGGAAAGGTGGAAAAGGGACAGGATAGGTGGGAGTAACGTCCAAAACTAAAGCCTTACAACTCTGTTTATCTTTTTAAGAGTTTTCTAATAAAGGAAGGGGAAATGAATTAGTTCTTCTACCTGACCCATCTCCTTCTGCCCCTCTGGTCATCTGCCTTCCTATAGATCAAATACACTAATGGGAATGAAGAAAATGAGGGTTTAAACCAGAGATGAGAAGCATGGTAGTTTTTCCTATTTTGATGGGGCTGCCACTCATAGTATCTCTTACACTGGCCAGGGGTAACAGGAAAAGGAGTACAAAACCACCATGAACCACACATTTTTGATCTGAACCATTGTTCTCTGGTCTAAATTCTTACGTTGGGGAGATATCCACCACCAGCCCATCTTCTTGGCAAAGGCTACCTGCCAGAAAGTATCTCTAACAAGAAACGATCCTTTGGCACTTTGGGACAGCTTATTGGGATAGCTTTATGGATAGCTTATTCTCAGTCAATATTTCCAACAATAAAAATTGCAATAGCAATTACACTTATATACCACTGCATAACACTTAGTGCACTCTCTGGGCAGTTCACAAGTTAATGAACGTCTTGCCCCTAATATGCTGTGTACTCATTTTACTGACCTCAGAAGGATGGAAGGCTAAGTCAACCATGAGTCCTAGTCAGGACTGAACTCACAACCCTTTGGCTGCAGGACAGCAGTTTAACCACTGCGCCACCAGAACTCAGCCGTGGGCTGCATCCAGTCCATCGACTACAGATTGAGAATCCCTGGACTAGAAGAATAGCTGCTTACCCAGCCAGGAGAACTTCACCCCTCTCTTTTGGACCATCCTCTTCTGGAAAATGTGAAGGGGGAGACACACTGGCCAGTGGATTCTCCATTACCGCTGTAAAAAAATGCAGAAACGCGCACCAGGTCAATATTCCTTCCCGGCAGACTTGTCCCCTGAGCTTAAACGTTTCCTCTTAATTCACCATAATTGCAAGACAGAGGTTACAGCTTTAGGGTCCGGTGTCTTGATTGCTCAAATCCGATTTCATTTCAATTAAGACTTCAGTAAAGTTCTCAAGAAGCCCCACAGAAATTGTCACCAGGCATACAGCCTCAGGGCAAAGTGCAGTGTACAATGGAGGAGGCAGTGATCTTAACACATCATGGTAAGGGTAAACTCGTTAGTAAATGTATAATGCCACAATGTTTGTCTTGCCTCCATCTACTCCCCATTTGCAATCCCACAGGGCAAAGCTTCACAACTAATCTGAATAGCAGGTGTTACCTGTTGTAAAAAGCTACACTGATTGATATATCTGTTATGCTAACCATTCTGTACCTCTGTACCTGATGTGTATAAATCGGTGCCATAAAATCCCACTCTTACGTCTGACGTAGTGGACTTGATCCACAAAAGCTAACATTAAAACACAGCAATTAGTTTTTAAAGTGCAACGTTTTTGTCTTTTTGTTTTGTTTACTCTCTGATATACCTATCTATGGTGGTACCAAAGCAGAGATTTATACAGTAACTAGGTATAGGGCAATTAGCTAGATAGCTTAGTGCAGGGGTTGCCAACCTTTTGAGTCGGGGGTCAAACCATGCACCCTCAGACAGCTGAAGGGGTCGGACTGCTGGCTCTCCCACCCCCGGCCATTTACGGCAGCCAAAAATGCATTTATGACAGCCGTGGTTGCATTTACGACAGCCATAAACAAGTCTGTGCCCAATTCTGGTGGCGGTGGTTGGAGTGAGGGCAGGCACTGGATTATTTGGTGCCATGGGCCAGATCGGGCCCACAGACTGTAGGTTGCCTACCCCTGGTTTAGTTAGGCTGGGAGTTTGATTCTTCACAATGCGACCCATGAGAACAGCCAACCTGTGTTATCATGGGCAAGCTGTACAGACTCATGGCACCCCCAGAAGGAAGTGGTAAACCATTTCTGTACCTTCTTTACCTAGAACACCCAGGAAAGGCTCACCATATGTCAGAATTGACTTGACAGCACACAGTTATTATTCTAGGTACAAGGCAACATTTTAAAAGAACTAAAAGGGGGTGGCAGGAAGAGGAAAAATCAAATGATTCATAGAAATTTAGAGCATTTTGAAAAACCAAGGGAAAAAAGAACAACAATTACAGTTTGAATAGAATCAGATGGGATTGGGCTGCAACAATAGCATTTTGTTCTGCTCACTTCAGGCACAATTTACTGGCAATGTCTCCTACACAAACTGTACTAAGATGAAGGGGAGAATTTTGCAAGCACATTTCAATGCATGTGCCCTTCATGATGGCTTTGGAGATGTATTTTTCAACCAAATGAAAATCCACTTGCTTGCACTTAACCTGTTCAAATCTCACTGTATAGTACACATCTATGGTACAGGAAGAGATAACTTAAGCTTCAGCAATTGATAAATGCATCTCTTTGGGTGTGCAGTCAAAGGTATTCTTTTCAATAAGGATTCGGTTAATGTCCAAACCAGTAGATCAATGAAAGATCTAGGTGAAACAGATGCTCCACATCAATCTTGTGCCTCCAGGGAAGGAGGCAATACTAGTCAATCTTCCATTTATCTTTTGAAGATGGGCTTGTAAGTGGTGTCAGTTATACTTGCCAAGAGCGTTGCTTTCCAAGAATGTGAAGCAACTTACTTTATTTTGTCTAAGAGAGGGAACAGACACATTTATGAACTAGCTATAATAATAATTTCATGTCAGAAATTATTCTGGGTTGAAAGGATTTTTGCTGGAGAAACTCCGCTCTGGAGACACCCGAATGAGGCTCTTTAAATGTCCCCAAGAGCTGGGACAGAGACAGGCGCTCAATCTGTCATGCAGTACCCGGATCTCGAACTAACGACTTGCCGGCCTTCCAGCTAACAAGGCAAGCTTCTTAACCACTGAGCCACTGCAGCCCCTACGAACTAGATCCTGGCATGACTCACAGTCTGAGAGCCAAAGTGATGGAAACAGATCTGGGTTGCCATGCTATTGTTTACTTCATTCTGCAAATCCAGCCTTTAAAATAAATTGAACAGGAACTTTTTTCACCCTGGAGTGAGCATAATGGGGATAATTTCATTTGTTTCACTTCTTTACAGAACACGCTGCTAGGCATAAGAAGCAGGTATCTACTCGTTAAAGAGACTATAATTTGATATTATTAATACTTTGTAGCAAACCACCACAGTATAAATGGAACTTAATTTTTTTTGCACCCACTCCTTTTCCGACAATCAAGTTTGTTTATCTAAAAAGTAAAAGCTTCATTATATTGAGGAGAAATTCTGATCAATAGCCAGAAAGCTCTATAGTTTTGCAAGCAATGATGGCAACAACCAAAGGCTTAAAAGATTATATACCTTGAAGCTTCCTCTTCTAGAAGGACCTACAATCAGTTAAGGGACATCTCAACAGTTTCAGCCTTCTAAGTAGTATTTATTTATTTATTTATTTAATCAAACTTTTATGACCCCCTCCTCACAAAGACCCAGGGCGGCTAACAAACACTTAAAACCAGTGATGGGATGACACCGGTTCTGACCGGATCCACAGAACCGTTTTAAGGATTTCCAGAGGGCTCTCCGTGGGGGTTTAACCGTTTTTGAGGCGTCCGGATCGGACGCCTCACCGGCAGGAAAATTAAAAAAAAAATTGAAGCAGAAATGGCTCCAATTTAGTGCGCATGCGCAGAAACTCAATCTGACGCATGCGCACTAAATTGGAGCCATTTCTGCTTCAATTTTAAAAAAATTGGACCCGACCGCCCCTGACTGCAGCCTCCTCTGGAGCCACTTGCCGGCAAAAGGCTCGCCCTCCACACACCTGGGAAGTCCTGCACGCGCGCGCTGCCCACCTCCTCCCGCCCAGCCACCCAGCCAGCAGCCAGGGGCTCCCCGCTACGGCGCCACCCCCCCGACGAGCGCCCATTCTGACGGCAAGCTGGCTGGGTGGCTAGGGGTGGGGGGGAGGAGGTGGGCAGCGCGCGCGCAGCGCGCGTGCAGGACTTCCCAGGTGTGTGGAGGGCGAGCCGTCCGCGTGCACGCCCGAGGATTCAAAAGGGTAGGAATACCCTTTCGAATCCTCGGGCGTGCGCGTGGGCAGCTCTGCGGGGGTTAGGCGACGATGGGGAAAACCCTCGGGATCCCAGCTAACCCCCGCAGTCGAGCCGCGATCTTTACCTTTTTCGAACTTCTGGCGGCGGGCTGGCAGGGGGGGGGCGACCCACCCACCCAGCCAGCTTGCCGTCAGACTGGGCGCTCGTCGGGGGGGGGGTGGCGCCATAGCGGGGAGCCCCTGGCTGCTGGCTGGGTGGCTGGGGGGGAGGAGGTGGGCAGCGCGCGCGTGCAGGACTTCCCAGGTGGAGGGCGAGCCTTTTGCTGGTGATCGCTGCTCGCCTCCGTCCCATTGGCTTGGGTACTCCTTTAACCGGCCTCGGTCGCCAGCAACCGAGGCCGGTTAAAGGAGTACCCTAGCCAATGGGACAGAGGCGAGCAGCGCTCGCCAGCAAAAGGCTCGCCCTCCACACACCTGGGAAGTCCTGCACGCGCGCGCTGCCCACCTCCTCCCGCCCAGCCACCCAGCCAGCAGCCAGGGGCTCCCCGCTACGGCGCCACCCCCCCGACGAGCGCCCATTCTGACGGCAAGCTGGCTGGGTGGCTAGGGGTGGGGGGGAGGAGGTGGGCAGCGCGCGCGCGCGCGTGCAGGACTTCCCAGGTGTGTGGAGGGCGAGCCTTTTGCTGGCGAGCGCTGCTCGCCTCCGTCCCATTGGCTAGGGTACTCCTTTAACCGGCCTCGGTTGCTGGCGACCGAGGCCGGTTAAATGAGTACCCAAGCCAATGGGACGGAGGCGAGCAGCGCTCACCAGCAAAAGGGCCGCCCTCCGCCTGGGAAGTCCTGCTTCCTTCCTAAGCCCAGGCAGAGGGAGGAGGCCAAAGTGGTGAGGACATTTTGCCGCCCCCTGAAAGCCGCTGCCCGGGGCATCCCCCCCCCCCGCCCCCCCACGCTACGCCACTCTGTCAGCGAGCACCCCTTTGCCTTGGCGCCCAGCAGCAGCCGCAGGAGGAGGAGTTGTGGCTAGCCGGGCAGCCCAGGGCCTCCTGGCTGTCCGGCTAGGCATGCCTCCTCTTCCTGTGGCCGTTGCCGAGCGCCGAGGCCCAGGGCCGCCCGCTGAGGGTTCCGGCCGGAAGGCCCTCGGCAGCCCGGCTAGCTGCACCTCCTCCTCCTGCGGCCACCGCCGGGAGCCGGGCCCGCCCGCCAAGGGTTCCAGCCGGAAGGCCCTGGGCTGCCCGGCTAGCTGCGCCGCCGCCTCCTGCAGGAGCTCGGTCGCTTCCAAGGGTAAGTACTGTTTTGTATTGTTTTACTTTTAAGTGAGGGGTTTGTGTTTGGGGTGGGTGTTTGGGTGGGTGGGTGTATTTTTATTTAATTTTTATTTTATATCTTTCTTTTATTTATTTATGGTTTTGTGTTGTGGTGGGTGGATGGGTGTGTGCGTGTGTACGTGTGTGTTTTATTTTAATTTTTTAAATTAATTTTTTATTTTTAGGCTCCGCCCACAACGTCATGACGTCATGACGGTGTCTCCGCCCATGATGTCATGACGTTGGCCACACCCACGACGTCTGTGACGTCAGGGAGTGGTATAAGATTTTTTATCATCCCATCACTGCTTAAAACACAGTAAAAACATGGTATAAAAACAGAATTAAACAGGATTTAAAAATTACAAAAATTAAAAGAGATTAAACAAATCACACACAGAGAGGAAGGGGTTAGATGAGTCAACAAACTGAGGCAACCGTCTGGCCCATACCTCACACATGTTTATTTCTTATACAGTAATACCTCAGATAACATTAGTATCGGATAACACTAAAATCGCATAACATTAAGCAATCTGGGGGGGAGAATTGCATCGGATAACATTAAGATCCTATGGGATGCATCGGATAACAACCGCTAAAGCCTGTGTGGTTACAATGTATCTCTATGGATCCCATAGGATTTTAACATGCATCAGATAACACTAAAAATCGGGTAACACCAAGACTTGTGGAACCAGGTTTTAATGTTATCCGAGGTTTTACTGTATAGAACAGATATTATTTGGCTTTTGATCATACTGTATTACATTTGTTTGCCATTCTGCCAACTGAATTTTGCAATGTCTTTTCAGCTGGTCCTACCTGTCTCAATTTTTCTTTGCATCTGAACCTGGCCAACAATACCCAAACTTTCAGTCTGACTAAGTACATTGGGAAGGAAGCAGCTGGACATCAACTTTAGCACCAGGCAAATCAAACCACATAAACACAGGAAGCTAGAAGAACACAAAATACTTGTCTTGCTTTCAAGCGTTGTTTTATTTAACCCATATGGGTAGGCACAGAAAGTCAGGTCCCCAAAGAAGAGGTCAAATACTTCTGAACATACAGAGTTTGTTAAACCATTTCAGCAAGCAGGAGGCTTGGATAGAGGAAAAGTTCCCACTGGAACATACTGGAAAAGATAAAAGTTGGGAAAAGAGAAAAATATTCACTGGATGCCAAGTTGGGGCTAATCTATTAGCATCAGGACCTCCCAAATGGTTCCTGCCTTACTGGTCTCAGAGCTGCATGCACAAATAATAACTATCAGATAAATGAAGGAGCGGGAAAATGATAAAGTGACTTACAGAAACTCAAAAGGTATTGCATTAGTGGGGCAAAGGGGTGTTTTTTTATATTGGGTAGATGTTCATGCAGCTGAGAGGATCTCTTCTGAAATACAAAATACAGTATTGTTTCGGATGTGGATGGCCCATCCCCATCCTTGAATCTGATGAATCCAGCTATACTGTACATAAAAACATATCCTATAATAATTTTGTTATTCATTAAGATAGTAGTCTGACCAGGTTATCCTGCTATGGTAATAGAGTAGACCCTACTGCCAGAGACTCAACACCGAGGGTCAGGCAGCAGTTAACTAACCTGACAACCCTGAGGACTAACCGGCCTTGGATGCCAAAATCCACAAGGAAGGGTGATGGTCCCCAAGTGGATTAAATCCCACCTGAATCCATCTTGATGGAGGGCAGCAGCTTCATCTATACTGGTCTGGAGCCAAAGAAGACTTTGCGTGCCAAATGAGCGCAGGACCAGACAGTGACTCACAGAACTGGATCAGTGGTACTATGGGTGTCATACTGCAATGCAGAAGGCAGATGAAAGGCCACTGCATGATATTCTCAGGACAGTCTTCATGGCTGATCACCATGAGGATAGCCAATATTTGGATTTGGAGAACAAGAAGAAGTGTATTTGGCATTAAAGAGACTAGGTTCCTAGACAGAGATGCAGCTTAGGGCCGAGAGCCAGCATCCTGCTAAGCTTCTGCAAAGTGTGAAGTCACACATACACCCAAGCATAGTAACACAGGATTGTACCACTTGCTTAATGCACAAGCAGCTTCCATAACGAAAACCCACCCTCTCCTTGTGCAACAAAAAACTTGCACAAGAGATATGATCCATTTATCATATCACAGCGTTTTCTGAGAAGAGGAACCTCCGCCAGATGCCTGCCTATGTTTTTAAAACCCTGGAAGGATTTCAGCATCCAATTGCTATTTGACATGCCTGAATTACTTTCAAAAGTAACCTAGAAGAATGTACCATACAATTTTAATTAATTAATTACAATATCTAAAAAGCAGCTCTTTTTGTCATCCTCTGTTTTATTGATCACAAACACTACTGCTAATTTGAATATGCCTTCAAGGTACTTGAGTTTGTCTGCCAAGGGAAAATATGCCCAAATGATCTGACTGGGATCTGTGCCATAAATACTGTTCACAACTCAAAACAAGGTCTCCAAAGTATTTTTTGTGACCCATTTACACAAACTATCAGTACTACTCCCATGCAACAGATAGATTTCTACTCATACCTCTGATTTTCACTTAGGGATACTGTTGAACAACTGTTAGACCAGAGGTCGGCAACCTACGGCCCGTGGCCCGGATATGGCCCAAGGGGTTGAAATCATCTGGCCCACCACTCCCTCGTTCCTGTCGCTGTCGCCAAAAGTGGCATAAACAGCTGTAAATAGCCGTAAAATGCATACACGACAGTCATAAATGCATTTACGACAGTTGCGGACGCCGGACACATTTTACAACAATGTTTACAGCAGGAGACCACCAGTCCAGGCCCCTCAAATGTCTGAGAATGACCCGGCCCCCAACTTAAAAAGTTTGGCAACTCCTGAAGTAGATTGTTGTTATGATTAATAGAGTGCCATCAATGTACTTCTATACTGTAATTGTGATTTGATTACACTTATGTCTTTAACTGAACTACCATAATCTCCTCAGATGTGCTGGACAGTTTGCTGGACACTTTGAATCTGATATGGTCTCTAAAGGACTGAGTGGAAAACATGAAAGAAATGGGGAAACTCAAATCCATTCACTTTTTGCCAAGCACACATGATGTCTACATATGAACATCATCTTAATGTTTTCTTTTTCTGTAGTCTACAAATTTCAAAGTAGAAAACATGTTGTAGAGCTCCACTTAATGCCAGCCACACTCAAGAAAATTATATACAAATTAATCCATAAAATATGCATGCTCACAGTGATCATCTGTCCTACAAACATTCCTATTTTATCTCTTCAAGCTGAACAAGTGACCTGATCTCACTTAGGAACATTCTCTGGTAGCCACATGCCACTAAATCACAGCTAGGGAACAACATCATAGCAACAGAAGTGTGGTAAGAGCACACCATTTTAAAAGGCTTTCAGTCAAATCTCCCTGGCTCCATTGCTAGAAAAAAGCATGAGTCTCACTGGATTTGCCATCCATTATATATACGCCAAAAAGAGCTGGGATTCAGATTGATGATGAAGATGAGAGACACCTAATAGACAGAAATAAACAGCACCAAGTGAGAGGGTAAGGCAATTATTCCAGCTTGCTTTCCCATTCTTTTTGCTTACATTTACAGGAATCTTTTCTGCTGTCAAATTATACATCCAAAGAAATGAAAAACCTTGTGGTTCAAAAAAAAAGTAGAATCAATTATTTATAGTTTATGTAACATACGCCACAAAAGGCTCATTATGATTTCAGAAAGAATATGCAATAAAATATATTTCCCGTTAGATAGAATGCTAATCAGACATCTGAGGATGGACACCAATTTCACCTGTTACAGAAATTTTGGATGCTGTTTATAGTGGTTAAATGGGTTTTGCAAAGATAGCAGCAACTTTCATTTGTAATGCATATATTACGAACCATTGAACCAGAAAAGGTTTCTATGATTTAAATGCAAGAAGAATCCAGTTCTACTTTAGCTCTCACTAGAGAGGTGTCATAACTCATGGTAAGACTTGGAATCTTGGCATCTCAAGGGAATGCTAAAAAAGACTCCAGTCTAAACACTGGTGACCCCCCTGCCAGCCTTCGTAGACAAAACTCAACTAGATAGCCAGACAGTCTGAAGTAGAAGAATCTGGTTGGAAATGTGATTTACTTATGCCTTACTTTGCAAGTCATTAGCTACCAAAAAAATCACGCCATTTAAAATAATATAATAATTTTGTGTCAGAAATTATTATGGGTTGAAAGGATTTTTGCTGGAGAAACTCCTCAGAGGATGCACAAATGTCCTTTCATGTCCCCAAGATCTTTTTCCCACAAAAGTGGTCCCTACCGTGTTTCCCCGAAAATAAGACACCGTCATATTTTTATTTTTCCTCAAGAAGACACACTACGGCTTACTTTCAGGGGATGTCTTATATTTATTTTATTGTATTTATTTATTTGTTCGCATTTAATATCCCGCCCCACTCGGGAAGACCCGACTCTGGGCGGCTTACAAAGTACATTACCGCAATGGATAGTCTATGAACACACAATATTATAAAACATTAAAAATTCATGAGTTCATAAAAATTTTAAAACATTAAAACATTAAAAAACAGATAGAGACAAGTGATAACAGGTACAAATACCAGGTGGTGGGGAGGATGGCTACCCTTAAATTAGCCATCCTGGATGGGAACCTACATTATTGTGTCCCCACACTTGACCTGCCAGCCATGTCTTTAACCCCTTTCGAAAGGGGAGGAGCTCCGTCTGCAGGCGCAGCTCTGTCGGAAGGAGGTTCCAAAGGGCCGGGGCGAACACGGAGAAGGCCCTCTTCCTAGTGCTCGTAAGACGAGCCTCCCTAGCAGATGGAGTCACAAGAGAGCCCCTCCGATCCGCCCTAGTGGGACGGGCAGACATTCTTAGGGTGACGCAGTCTCTTAGGTATCCTGGCCCACTACCATATAGGGCTTTAAAGGTAATAACCAGCACCTTGAATTGCACCCGGAGGCATACTGGTAACCAGTGCAGCTCCCGGAGCAGTGGTGAGGCCCAAGCATAACGCCCACACCCCATCACTACCCGAGCTGCCGCGTTCTGAACCAGCTGCAGCCTCCGAATGGTCACCAAGGGCAGCCATGTAGAGCGCATTACAGTAATCAAGTCTGGATATTCTTACTGCTCTGTGCCGATAGCCACACCTATCACTTCCAGTGTTGCATAACCATGCCTATCACTACTGGCGTTGCATAGCCACAACTGCATCCTGGGAGCTGTAGTCCAATAATATCCACGCCTATCAATACCAGTATGTCTTATTTTCAGGATATGTCTTATATTGCGCGAATGCTGAGAAATCCTGCTATGGCTTATTTTATGGATATGTCTTATTTTCGGAGAAACATGGTATTTATCTACTTGCAATTTCTTGCTTTCAGTCTGCTAGGTTGGCAGGAGCTGGGACAGATACAGGCGCTCAGTCCGTCATGCAGTACCTGGGCCTTGAACTGCTGACTTGCCGGCCTTCCAGCTAACAGAGCAAGCTTCTTAATCACTGAGCCACTGCAGCCCCGACCCTTTAAAATGATGAAAGATGTTATGACTATTACATGGGTCACTTTACAGCCATTTCTTTGGCTCCTTGGTAGCTGATAGTGCTCATCCAAATACCATACTGCCCCTTCCACAGGAAGGAAAGACAAAGATGGACTCAGAGCAAAGACACCACCAAGTAGAAATGGCCTTTCTACTAATTTGCACAGCTTTATCAATTGACTTTTTCAATCATCACAGCCCCACAAGCTCTGTCTATGCGTGGCTTAATTTTTTTATGATTATACCGCCCTTCTCGCCCCGGCGAGAAGGGCGGTATAGAAATGTAAATAACTAAATAAATAAATAAATAAATAATGTAATGGCACACCAGTGTAAAACTATCAGAGACACCTTCCTGTTTGCTATCCAATGATTTCACCCATTCTTACAGGAAGGTGGGCAGAGGGAGAGGCTGACAGAGCATGGCTAAACTGAGGATTAATAACTGGGGACTGCGGTGTCTTAGTAGTTAAGACACTGAACTAGACGACTGGAAGGTCAACAGGTCAGCAGTACAAGACACAAGTGCTACATGATGGAGTGAGCGCCCATCTGTCCCAGCTCCTGCCAACCTGGCAGTTTGAAAGCAAGAAACTGCAAGTAGATAAATAGGGACCACTTCAGCGGGAAGGTAATTAACATTCCGTGCACTCTGGTGTTGAAGCATGCCTGCCACATGCCCATGGAAACATCTGCAGACAGAGACAGCGCTGGCTCTTTGGCTATAACCAGAGATGAGCACTTAACCCTAAAGTTGGATACAACTGGCTTTTGAGCAAGGGCAACCTTTAATTTACCCTTGGGGAGCCAGAGTGTCTTGACTGTGTGCTGGTTTACACAAACAGTTCCTATTGCTACCTACTGAACAATATCTGCATGGTGGGTTACCAGACTCATGTCTACAAATAATGATGCCATCATGCACTTTGTTTTGATACTCTGGAGAAAACATGAGCCACCCAGGTAAAAATGTTCCACGCTACAGTTTGGCATGAAGGAGGGCATTCCTATACCTATATCCATATCAGTCTGTCATGTTCTCTGACCATAAACCAGGAAGCAACCTGATCTGCTCCAGCTGAGAAAAGAGAACAAAGGCGCTCTTATCAGACGCCAACCTGGGCCAACTTAACTTTGGGTTGCCATGGTGTTTCTGCAGCATAAATTTAAAGTATCTTGAGGAGCAACCAGCCCTGACTTTAGAATCCCAGTTTCTAAGCAACTGCACATGTTCGTACATGTGACACACTATCTAGGCAGGGCATGTTCATTAACAGGGTGTGAAGATGCAGCCTTTGCACCAGTGCCAAAATTGAATGTCAGAGCAACATTAGGTACAATGTTTTCGCCTGTGGCTGCACTGAGGATGGGAGGAAAAGACATCTACAGCTATAGAGACAATTCCAGCCCATATGTTCAAAATCAGGGGAAATATATTCAGAGAAATAATTTATATAACAAACCACTCTTCCTCCTCTTCCTTCCAGAGTGAGTGGATAGTGAGTCACTAGAAAAATGGAACAATCGGTGCTAGGAGAGACTAAAAAGACATAAATGGAAGTAGACAAATTCTTTGGCAGAGCTCAGAAACTCTTCAGTAGGCAGGATAACACCCCCCCCCTTTGCATATTCGTTTCCTAATACAGTATCTCTGTTCAGTATTTTCACCCTTTCTTTTTTAAGTGTATGGAGTTCAAAGCTGGGACAAAAATATGTTCCCCTCTATAAAAAGGTACAAAGATTATTTTTATGAATGGCTCCTGAAAATATATGGGGATATTTTTTTTTTTTTGAGTAAAGACAAGTACAACGGTTTCCGGCTTCTGGAAAGAGGAATACAGAGGAGGGATAATTTAGATAGAATTATGCCAAAGCACTCTGTCTGGCCCGACATCCCGCAGACTGTACAGCCAGCAACTCAACGCCAGAGTGTTGGGTGGCGGTAAATAACCTGACTCCCTAAAGGGGGCAATGGCTATGGGCAGACGAGCCCCTTTAGGTGAGGGTGATAGTCCCCCTCAGTGGAGAAAATGCCATTGAAAACCATCCTATTGGACCCAACGGCAAAATAAGTGGAGGAGGAACTCTGCTTCCCAACCGACACTGAGGCGGAAGAGGCCATGCCAGATGGACTGGCTGTGAAGGCGCACCTTGTCTATATCCTCAAGGTTGTGGCAGTGCATTGAACTTCTGGTGTTAAATCCTTCATGTCTCATTTCACACATCCTGCAGAAGATGGCTCCATGATTACAGTGTGTGGGTCACTTCATGGCAAGCTGGGATCCACCTTAAACAAATTCACACCAGTGGCATTTTTCCTAAAAATGATTTCCAGGAAAAATCTATACTTGGATACAAGTAGCAGCCGAAGATATGCCAAAGCAAGAGAACATACCCCAATACAAGCCAATAATTCTTTAATTAAAACTACAGATTTGAAGAAAAATATGGACAAAAGAATCCAATACGGCTAAACAAATTTCAGCAGATGAAGATCACTTCCTTACTTCCTTAATGTGTTTTCCT
Organism: Furcifer pardalis; assembly: GCA_030440675.1. Lineage (NCBI taxonomy): Eukaryota > Metazoa > Chordata > Lepidosauria > Squamata > Chamaeleonidae > Furcifer > Furcifer pardalis. The sequence continues at coordinate 16,383,455 of CP126891.1, read as the reverse complement.
CACAAAATGGTCAATAATCTCAGACAACAAAAATTGGGAAATGACTAGAAGTCCTCTTGGTGCAGTGGTTAAACTGGTGTGTTGTGGACAAAACTGTTGGCATTGTGAGTACAATCCAGACAGGGCTCAAGGTTGACTCAGCCTTCCATCCTTCTGAGATTGGTAAAATGAGCACCCAGCATGTTAAGAGGCAAAATCCTAATTACCTTATGAACTGGCCAGAGAGTGCTCTAAGACCCATGGGGCAGTATATAAGTGTAATTACTATTACTATGTGGAATAGTACTGTGTAAGTGGAGTGCACAGAAAGAGCTCCCTTGAAAATTGTGAATACAACCCTGGGCAGTAAACTTGCCAGCTAATCTTTCTGACACCCGGTCAAAACAAAGGAATTGAAGAATGCAAGTGTAATTGTTATTTTCAGATTTAACCTTGCCCAAGAATAAAACAGTGATCAGGTTTCTCCTGCATTCAGACAACAATTCCCTGGCTAATGATCCAAGTCTAACAAAGTTATATCCGGGCTTTGTACATGATCATATGAACACTAGCCAATTGACTTTTTTAAAACCTCTTAAGCTACTACAATTAATTACTACTATCACCTAGCCGCAGAGAAAATGTGGACCCACTGTTTGCATGATAGCAACCCATCTGGAAATCTATTTGCCAGCCTCAGTGCACTGTTGATATTTGAAAAAGAAACAAATCTAAAACCCTCCACTTTGCATCAGGGCATCGTGTTCCCTGTAAGGAATGTCAAGGCTGATTTTGCTATTGGCACTCATCAGAGGGTTTAGATAAAAAGCTTCAACCTTAGGAAATGTGGCACCCTGTTTAAATTTTCTACTCATGTCAATTTATTCTCTCAAGGATGATCCACTGCCAAAAAAAAAAAAAAAAACAAACCAGCAGCCAGAATTCTTCCTAGTCCTTTAAAAGTTATAATGAAGAAGAATGTATTAGGTAGTTATAAAGCCTACACTTCTTGAAATCCTCTTCTACACAGATGAGAGGCTGAGAAACCTCCCTAGCCTATTTTGCATCAAATACTTCTTCCTTTGATGCATGGACAGCATGTATCAAAATTAGTGGAGCAGTGGGAAGGCATGCCTGGAAATATGCTTAGATCTCAAGTTTCCTCCTATAAATGCAAAACTTGACACTATTGAAAAGTTTTATTATATACACATTCAAAGAGCTTATGGAAATCAAGCAACATAATGAGAAGTACTCCATCTACTTGATCTGTTATTAACCAGTTCCAACACCACATTAATGTGTAAAACAAAAAACAAAAAAACCACCCATCATATTTCAAAATTTATCCTTTCAACTATTAATTAGACATCACCTTTACACAGTGAAACTGGAAACATTCTGGATGCTAAGAAAAATGTTAGGTCACACAAAAAAGTCCCGCAGCAAGCCTGTGGTTTTTTAAATTGAGAAGAGTTGAAAGACAATTTCCTCTTAAATTAAATTGGAAGGTATGCTGTACTCATGCCCCAAGGTTTAATATTGAATACACATAAGAGTAAGAATTACTTAGCCTAAAAATGTCCCAACCTTTGTGTTGCTGTATCACCAGCGATACTGGCATGTCCCAAAAGCATAATTAGGGGAGCCCAGAACACTGACTCTACAGAAGAGTAATAGAAAACCTCATCTGAAAATAAAGAATTACACTGCATTTCTACATTAAGAGTGGCTCAATTACAATTAAAGCAAAGCAAAAGCAATCATACTTCTATACTGCCCCAAAGCACTTAGTGCATTCTCTGGGCGGTTCACAAATTAATTGGCATTTTGCTCCCAAAATGCTGGGTACTCATTTTACCAAACTACGAAGGATGGAAAGCTGAGTCATCAACCTTAATTTTGGTCAGGATCGAACTCACAATGTTTTGGTTGCAGTACAGCAGTTTAAGCACTACACCGCTACAATACATAGAAGCCCTATTTTCCATAACTACTGACTTTTCTAGGGGGAACGGGGCACAATAATTTGATCCCTTGATCAAAGTTATAAAATAATTTCACATAAAGGTAGTCTATACATAAGGTAACCTAGTACCAATTTCTTTCCAAGCATTTCTAGTCACTTCCTAGTAATTGCTACCAATTCAGAACAGGAAAGAAGCAAACAGGCAGGTACTACAGTAACTTTAAAGTACATTATTGTTCTCAGATAACAGGGATGTTGCCAAACTGTTAATACAGATCTTTCAGTTTGTGCAGGGAAAATAAAATCCTTTATGTAATTGGAACACTAGAAGAGCACCATAAGCTTTTTGGCCTTGTTCCAAAAGCACAGCAACAAAACCCATGCTGGTAAAATACAAAGAGGTATGCAACAACAGCAGCCACTGCAAGTCAAAGTTGCCTAAGAACTCTCTGGCAAACAATTTCAAGGGAGTTGAATGACAGCATGCCTCAGATTCAATTAATCTGGGGGAAAGGAATGTAAAGCTCAGAGATATTCAAAGTTTAAATCAAGCCCCGACAATACTATTAATATTTAGGCTCCAGTAGCTGTTGCCAAACATCTGCAAAAATCTATTTAAGCAATCGGTCTGAAACAATCCCATCACACATAGCTACTCCCACTACAAAGCACTCTGTATGTGCATGTTTGTCTTTGGGTTGTTGTTTTTAAAGAAGAGCATGTGATGAAGAAATGTTCTTCACTCAGACTCAGCAACTACATTTCCATACAGTGTTAAATCATGAATGCTCTGATCTGGTACTTGTCCTCACCAGACAAAGCTATGAGTTCAGAATCTTCAGATTAACTATGTTATACTGTATAGCTGAACTATGAACTACAGTTACTTTACCTAAAAGGTTTGCCAGAAACAAGCCAGCTTCACAATCTAGTCTAAAGTTAGTTTGCCTGAACAATCTGTAGGTAAAATTAATTGCTACTTTTAGTAACAGTCAAATCGCAAGTAATTATGGTTAATCTAGAATAGTGTTTTTGAACTAGCATAATGGTGGGAGTGTATCAACAGGTTATGGGAGATGATGATTAAGCCAAAGGCTGAACGAAGAGGCAGAATCACTCAATTTTTGAAGCTGGCTTGTTTCTAGATGGTTTCATAAACATTACTAAGTATTCATTCTTCCACAGTACCGATAAACTCTTGTATGCATGGCATACTCTCCACCAATCCTATTTCAAATGGACAATCCAACCTCTAGTCTTTTGGTAAATTTGTAGTAACTTTTCCCACATAGTATTTCTCCAGATCCCCGTTCTCCCTGCCTAACAGAGAGTGTCAATGATGTGGTGTATTCTGCATAGCATTATCCATTACATTCACCCATTCCTTAACCTTAATATTGATGTCTTCTGACTTGTCAATTCAATGTTGTTTTAACACTTACCATATATCATAAATGTAGAAACAGAATGTCCACAAATATACATGTCATCCTTTAAATAGTATCATGAGGGGCCCCAGGTTATTTGGTACAATAACTGGTGAGACCAAGAATCACTGATCTACAAGGACAGTAGAAGATTCCAAATGTCTCACAACTACGTGGAGAGAGAGGGCAGCAAACGAAATCAAGGCTTTCTCTGACTCGTATCCGAGTAGTACATTTGAATGCAGCCATCTGATCATTATGCCATACATTCTCAAGATACATGTCTCCAAACCCTTTATTTTTATCATTTTTCTGCACCAGACCTCTATCTAAGTCAGGGGTGCCCAAACTAAGGCAGATGGCCCATGGTGCCAGTTCATTTGGCCCAAGGGCTGGATTGCCGCCACGGCCGGAAGTGCCCCACCACCACCAGAAGTGCAAAAATCAGTGAAAACACACCAAAATGTGGCGAAAAATTAAAAAAATGGTGTGAAGATGTCCCGCTCTCGCTCCCTCTATCCCACTATAAAGCTTTTGATATACTGTATATTTTTTCTAATCATACTTCTAAAACAGCAACTCTATTGTTTTTAAACAACATGTCGCTTATCTGTTCATTTTATCCTTTACAACCCAACACAAAAGCATCTGAAATAAAATCTATTAGTCTTTTCTACTCTAGCTACAACATGACCACTAAGTTCTGAAAATAGAAGAGATTTGGATTTACTGAAAGCTCAACAGGCCAAGAGCTAAGATAATATCACTGATAGAACAGATTTCAATTCCCACCAAAGGATTGTTGCTTAACCTTGAAAAAGTAATCTCATGCTGAAGACAAAATATATCTGCAGTTATTTGGGAAGTATTTTTAAACAATTGGCCCATGTTAAAATACTTATAGAAACCATTTTGAATACTATTTAGTGACTCTTTTCTTCGCAATAAGGAAAGACAAATCAGACAAATCATTTCTGGCAGTGCATATTTTATCCCAAAGCTATACACCAGGGTTTCCCAACCTTTTAAAGTCATGGGACGGGTCATGCTACCTCGGTCAGCTTTGAGGGCTGGATGGCCATTTTGTCCTGCCTGCAAAATGGGGGTGGCCATTTTGTACCAACAGCTTCAAATGGACAGCCATTTTGTTTCTCAAATCCCCTTGGAGGGGTGGGGGCCACATGAAATGGCACCATGGGCCAGATATGGCCTACAGGCCTTAGGTTGGGAACCCCTGTCATACACTAATTCTAGTGATTCCTTCCAACTCTTCAAAAATATGAAAAATCTGTGCCTATTTCTGGTTTTTGACAAAATAAAGTTTTCCCATGAATCCTCTACCAGACTTTAACACCCAGGCAGTCCTGAACCCACACTATCATGATCCATGTATCATTTTGTCTGAATCAGTGCCATGAGAAAGGGTGTACTTCCAAGCTTGTGACCTTTCCCTGTTCACAGGCAGATATTTTTGTTGAAAGCAAAAGCACCATTAGCAACATGAAATCTGGGGGAAACAGGAAAACCAGTTATTGTTTCAAGCACATGAGTCACCCAAATGCTACTTAATACTAGTCAAGGTTGCTCTGCCACCCACCACCCAATGATTATCACGCCAACTTTCCAATTTGAGATTTTTAAAAGTGCTCGCTTCTGCTGCATGGCCATTCATTCATACATACAGAAAAGAATCTCACATCTGAGTCACTATAAAAAAAATCAAACATTTAAAGGAAAAATATCTTGATTAACTTTACTACCAGGTAGCAAAACTTTACAACCAACTTTCAACTTCCACACAATTCTTCACACACTTACTCCTAGAGGAGGAAAAGTGATGTTAATGGTACACGTGTACACACACACTGTAATTTTTCTTTGTAAATATACATCCAAGGGTTATTCTGAGAGAGCTAAATAGCTACAGATAAGTGTTTAAGTTTCCAAAAAGTGGTACTTAGGTAAGTGAAGTTTGTATGCTGGAAAAAAAACAGTATTAAACACATTATTTTCTGTATATTCAAACTATTAGAGAACCACAGTACAAACTCCCAAAACTGCTAATATAAACGAGAATAAACATTTGATGTTTGTTGAAATGAAATCCACAATTACAAAGAGAAACATCTTAGAGTTTTAAGTGTTATGGGAGTTCTCAACTCTATCAGTCATTGCCAAGTAACAATGGAAGTGCATCCTACAATCTATTTTATCTTATTTTTCAAAAGGAGTAAATGCTCAAATTTTGTAATTAAAAATATAACTCAACAGGTGACATGGAAGTCTGACTAGTGGGCTTCAATGTTTCAGATTGCAAAACCAGCTCTCAGGATGAAATACCCAACTGTTTACTAAGTTACCAATACGTGTAAAACAAGGTAACAAAGAAAACAAAGAAAAGGGTTCATTCTAGCTTTCAACATGCAGCAGACCTTGAAAAGGAACTTTACTATATACAACCATGTACAGTAATACCTCGGATAACGTTTACTTCGGATAACGCTAAAATCGCATAACGTTAAGTAATCTGGGGAGGAGAATTGGATCGAATAACGTTAAGGTCCTATGGGATGTATCGGATAACAACCGCTAAAGCCTGTGTGGTTACAATGTATCTCTATGGAGCTTTAACGTTATCCGATACATGCCATAGGATTTTAACATGCATCGGATAACACTAAAAATCGGATAACACCAAGACTTGTGGAACCAAGTCTCAGCGTTATCCGAGGTATTACTGTACAGCGATACAGGCTAGGAGAGAAAGTCGACATGTGTGTTTAAAGATGAAATATACCAGATTATAGAATATATGCTAAAAGCATTTCCAAAATATTTGCTATCTTCTCTATTCTCCTACTCTCTTATAACATTTTTATTCACATATCAAAATCCACAATCCTCTTCCTGCTCACAGCAGTGCATCAAAACACTGAGAATACAACAAATGCTTTTCATATACTGTACTCTGTTATTTACTCTTTGAAACCTTTCCAATAAAGATATGTTTAGAATAGCTCCTTTGATAACTGCATGCTGGACTATGAGGATTATGTGGCTACAGGAATTGGTCTGTAGGTTTTGGGCAAAAAAATAAAATGAAACCCCAACAACTTAGCACTCAAACACTCATTAGCTAAACTGGTTAAATAAAATATAGGTTCAATTTTTTTAAAGAAACAGTATACGAATTTATGAAGAAAACCTAAGTACAAGAATGCAAACCGTTCTCTTCTTATAAGCAAAGGATGCCTTATTAAAACCCAGTAGAAAAAGGTAGAGCTTTAAAATTGGCACCTCATCAGTTGCTAGGATGACAAACAGTGCAACAGAACAAGTACAAAGCCATTTTGAATGATCATTAGTTCAAAGACCATGTTTCTAGCTTTCAAGTAGAAAAAGGGGGAAATGTTCTCGTCTCTTTCCAAATTCAAAAAGCTGTTCTTACTGAAACATTTCTAACAATGAAACTAGACAGCAATTATAATTTTATTCTTCCACATCAAGGACCTTAATCTTCAAGAACAGTATGGGTCATTTTCAACTTATAACTGTACAAATGCTGATATGTCACATAGCAAGACCAAACTTTTTCCCCCTCTCTCTCATCTACAGTTGTACCTCGCTTAAAGAGCATAATGCGTTCCATAGGATTGCTCTTTTAGCGAGTTTGCTCTTTAAGTGAAACACTATTGTAAGTGACCAATTGTGGGGGTACTGCAAACCCCAATTTATTTGCTAAGCGAGTTTTTGGTTGGTTTTATTTGTTAAGCGAAGCGAACATTCAGAGCAAATTCTGCTCTTTAAGCGAGTTACTCTTTAAGCGAGACGCTCTTTATGCGAGGTTTGACTGTATTTTTAAAAAAACATGTTGGTAACTTTGTGGTGAGCTTTAAACTACTTAATGGTCTTGAAAACATATCAGCCACAACTCGATCCGAGCAAATGTATTTTTCTTCCTGCCCCAGGAGGTTGAGAGGCCTGGTCTTGGAGGCCAGCTGGTTCTAGGCCATCTTCACCCTCTGAGGCAATCAGGAAAAATGCCACTGGCATGAATTTGTTTAAGGTGGATCCCAGCTTGCCATGAAATGACCCAAACACTATGATCACTGAGCCATCTCCTGAGGCACATATGAAATGAGACATGCAAGATTTAATAGTGGGACTGCAATGGACTGCTACAGCCTTGAGGATATGGACAAGGTGCGCCTTCACAGCCAGTCCATCTGGCATGGCCTCTTCCACCTCCATGACCATTAGGAATCAGAATAGCGAAGTGGTTCTTCCTCCTCCTCTCATTTTCCCGTTGGGCCCAATAGGATGGTTTCCAGTGGCATTTCCTTCACTGAGGGGGACCATCACCCCATCTAAAGGGGTCATTTGCCTGTAGCCGTTGCCCCCCTTAGGGAGCCAGGTTATTTACCACCACTCAATGTTTGGTGTTGAATCGCTGGCTATACAGTCTACTCCATTACCATAGTGGGATGTCCGGCCAGACAAGGCCTTGAAAACATATATGGGTGAAAAAAAACCCACCATTTGCAGGAGGTAAAATAATAAGATTTCAGTGTAGAAGTGTTAAAGAAAAAAATGAGAATAAACTTTGGAAACCAGAATGAGAGAATGCCATTGTTATGTTACAGTTGTCATTCAGGTTTCTCATTCCCTTTCTCTTAGGGCACTCTGGGACCAAATAGCTTGCTCGCGACACACAGGCCAGCTTTCCTCTACAAAGCACAGAGGGGGATTGAACTCCCAACCCCTGGCTTCATAGCCAGGTAGCATCAATATTCTGAAAATAATAGTTTATTCAGACTTTCTGTGGAATACATGTGAGAACAACCTACACAAACCATGACTAAATGTCAGTTTATACTGACATTTAGATGCATATATCTTTTTCACTTCTTACCTTCACAAGTTCACCTCCAAATTCTGAACTGGGATCCCAAACACATTCAGCTCAACACATTTATAATCTCAGCTGAGACCTCTGCATTAAAGATTCCTCCTGTGGAGAAGAGAAATGTTGGTACTGAGCTAACATATATGGCCACAGTCTTCCACGCTATCAACTGTCTGAAGTACTTTACATACACAGCAAATAACTTAGCTAGCCTAGGAATGCCTCCACCAGCTATTAAACTGTGGCTGAAATCCTGTTTTTTTAATTTGCCTGCAAAAGGATCATTGTATCACTGTTAGGGCATAATTTTGAGTCATTAAAAACTTCCTACTTTAGGTGCATAGCTTTTTCAATTCTAATGTAACTCTTTTCATCATGTAAAAGACATGGTGAACTTCACAGGGAAAAGAAAATTATTTTATTACTAAAAATCACTGCCACCTGATGACATTACGTAAAGGTAAAGGTCGCCCTTGCTCGAAAGCCAGTCATATCCAACTCTAAGGTTCAGTGCTTATCTCTGTTTATAGCCAAAGAGCCAGCACTGTCTGTGTCTGCAGACATTTCTGTGGACATGTGGCAGATGACATTACCAGCAGATAATGATTTTTGGTAACTGAAGATTTCTCCTACACTTTCTGTTCCATGGCTTTAACAGCTTCTAAAAGATGAAACGAGTCATAAAAAGCTTAGATCAGAAGAAGGAAGCTTTTAGCTATCAAAAAATGCCCTTTGACACCATCATCTTTCCGCAGGTATCAGTTATGCAATAGGATATCAGTCATTAATGGTCACGACAGAAATAACTTAACACAAGGCTTAAAGTTCCTCATAAACAAAATATTTTTAACTATTACTACTTCTAATTCTAACAAGGATCAGCAGTCTGGAAAGTAAAACTCATTTTAAGAGAGAAGAGAAAAATCCCAAAATGATAAAACTGCGGGAAACGTCCATGGAAAAGCATTCATATGAATCTGCCATAGTGAACTCAAATAGCTGTCATGCATGCCTAGAGCTCAGTGGAGGGTAAATCCATAAACTCATTTTATGCCTGCCAACAATTTCTGCTGATAGAATTTCAATCATACAACAAATTCAATGTAAGGACATTCAATCTGTGGAGAAAAATGGTTGCACGGATCAAAATAAACCATCATAGCGATTAATTTATTTCAGAATAATAACTAACAAAGCCAACAGCTAACTTCTTTTTAAAAAAACTGTATCTCAACACACTGCAGGAAGTGAGGTGGAGACAATAGGAAGAAGAGGAAGTCTTTTAGAGAAAGGGTAACTAAGAGACTAGTATTGATATGGTTAATTTCTGCTCCCATGACTTTAGATTTTCTTCAGCAGTTAACTTTGAATAGCCTCAGACACAACCATGGATCTCTTCTACTGACTTCATCAGGATCATATCAATAATTTGACTTAAATAACTACATAGAACACATTACCTATGTGAGAATTCCATCCTAAAAGAGAAAGAGGGATGTACATATTTCCAGACTATGCCTTGGCATTTCTACTTTTTTTTTAAACTGTCTGGATGTAATGCCTTCTTCTTAGAGATAAGATAGGTATCTAACAAGGCATAATGCAGTATGGCAAAAGTCGCCAACCTTTTTAAGTCGGGAGATGGGTCATGCTCCCTCAGACAGTTGAGGGGGCCAGACTGGTGGTCCCTCCACCATTTACGACAGCCGTAAATGAGTCCACAGCCAAATCTAGCAGCGGAGTGCGGGTGGATTATTTGGCACTCCAGACCAGACTCAGTCCGTGGGCCGTAGACTGCCTACCTCAAAAACAGAGACAATTGCTCCAGAGCAACTACTGTATACGTAAATCTATGGAATCAAGATATACATTAAGTTGCTTTTACTTTCTTGACAAATCTTGCCAAAGTGGCTTCAATTAGAAGAGCCCAAGAGGATGAATCAACTAAGAACTTTATGTTAATGCCACTTGATGTTTTAAAGTGAGAATTCTCAATATCACTTAAATGCAGATATATTTTTGTTAACAGAGCAATGGTATATCAGACAACAAACAAAACAAAAATTAAAAGGATGGTGAAACATTGTGACTCTTTAAGGACTAACTGCTATATTTTAATGTGAGATTTTCTGGAACAGGTCCATTTCCTCTGACCTGGTCTGGGGAAGTGAACTTGATCCAGAAAAGCTCTTTAAAGTGACAATTCCCAAGATCATTTAAACACAACCATATTTTTGTTCACAGAGCAATAGTATATTAGAGAAAAAACAAAACAAGTCTGAGGAAGTGAACTTGATCTACAAAAGCTCACATTAAAATACAGCAAGTTAGTCTTAAAAATGCCCAAACATAGTTGTCTTTACTTTTAGTTTTGCTTTGTTTCTTGTCTGATACTGTATGCCTGTCTAAACTAGCAAAGCTACCACTTCAGAAATTAGGACAATGTACCAAGCAGGAGTTCAAAGCTGACTTATTTACATTCTTTTAAACCAAGTTCATAGGAGGATTTCCACAAGCCAACATTAATCCCCGATTTATTTTAGATTGACTCACAATGTTCTCACAAACATTCAAACACTTAAAGAACATAACTTCAACCTTTAAAGGATAAGCGGAATTAGTACTGGACAGAAGGGGTGATTTTCTGCTGTTGCCAGCTCCACTGTTCCTTATAGCGTTGTTCAACAAGGATACTCAAATGTGTCAGACCAGTAAACATAAAATAAAATCAGTCTACCATTTACTGATACCATACTAAAAAAGGCAAAATTGTCCATAAACAATTTTTTTGAAACAAGAAACAGATGCGTATACCATTGGGGACTGAATGATTTGAAAGAAAGCCAAGTAATAGAAATAAGCTGTCTAAACAAGAGAAATCTACAAAAATAAAATCTCAGCACTAGTGTAAAAATAGGTTTCATCATCCAACTCTGCTTTAGCTAAATTTGATGAAACCTCATCAAAGTGGAACATTCAGCTTTCTCCTCCTAATCTAACCCCAGCTCTGCAATCCCAGATACTGAATGGTCCTAAACAAATCTCCTATTAAAAGCTGAGCTGCTTAGCACCAAAACATAAATTATCTGGGGAGGGGGAGACAACACTGCTTGTAAAATAAGTGGAAGACCCATGAGTTGGTGGTAAAGTGTAGCCTTGGCATGCAGATTGTCTAAGATTCTTTCCCCTTGCACCTGTCCAAAGCTACTGACAGGCTGTGCTGACAATACTAGACTAGATAACCCAATAGCCAAAGACAGGAGTTATCAACCTTTTAAAGCCAGGGGCCGGGTCACACTCCCTCAGACGGCTTCGGGGGCTGGACGACCATTTTGCCCTTCCTCCCACCACATGACACTTCCTGGTGTGGTGGAGGCAGGGGGGGAGAATGAAATGGTGGCATGGGCTGCAGGTTGAGAATCCCTGACTTAGTGCAAGGGTTCTCAACCTTTTCCAGCCACTGACTGGATCACGCTCCTTCAGACAGCTGAGTGGGCCAGACTGGATGCATTTACAACTGTCATAAATGTGTCTGCTTCCGCTTCTGGTACGATGACGGCGACACAGGCCACACAAAACAGTACTGCAGACTGTTTCCACCCTGTGGGCCGTAGGTTGGCAACCCCTGTGTTAAGGTAACACCTAAACGCAGAGTTCTCAACCTTTTAAAGCTGGGGACCAGGTCACATTCCCTCAGACAGCTTCGGGGGCTGGACGGCCATTTTGCCCTTCCCCCACCACATGCCACTTCCTGGTGTGGTGGAGGCGGTGGGCAGGCCACCCACATGAAATGGTGCCACGAGCCGCATCTGGCCCACAGGTCACAGGTTGAGAATCCCTGATCTAGGGAGTCCTTTAGGTATTGCTCCAAGGGATCCACTCATCATCATCATCATTATGGCAAAGTTCTGAATGCCAGGAGGGCACTTCTCCCAACAAGGAGTCACGTGGGAACCTGGTAGGCCTTCCTCAAGGCACAATCCCTAGTGTGGAGGGAGCGGAAATCAAAGGACGTTTCTGTCACTGATGGTGAAGTTAGGGAATGAGGGGGCAGGAATAATATGGGGAACCCCCCCCCCGACCGGTGGAAAGGGGGGCAGGTGAGAATAAAGACCCGCTTTTCGTATCTTGGCGAGAACCTGACAGGCCTACTCGCTCCTTCTCCTCCCCCCCTCCCCCCAAGCAACCACCCTCACAAGCCCTCAGGCCGCGAAGGGCACCCATTTTACCTCAGTTCCCACCTTTTCCCTCATAGAACCGGCCACATTTCGCTTATTTTTACCTCAGTAGGGGAAAAAGAGAGAGCTTACACCGGACAAAACTGACCTGCCACAGAATAGCGGGTAACGGGGAAGGGGGGGCGCGAGGGGTGCCCACCCCCCTTTTACCTTCTGCCCCTTCACCCCCACTCAGGTACCTTCATTCTCTCTTTCGCCTTTCCCCCCCTCCCCTCAGGAACGGACGCACCACCGCCTCTACTGCTCTTCGCATATCCCTCCGCCACCTGGTCTATTCTCAGGGGTTTTTTTTTTAAAGGAGCCGAAACCCTCTTCTTTACCCTCAGGTGGCTCCAGGGCCTCAAGTTTAGACAAGGGCTTTGTTGAATAATGATAATAATAAATATTTAGAACCATAATCGCGATTATAATGATGGGACTATTGCTTTTACCGCGGAAGGATCCATTCGAGATGCGAAAAAAGTTCGGCGCAAGGCATGCCGGGAAATGTAGTCCGCGTTCGCCTAGCGATGAAGCAGCGGCTGCCTCTGCTTCTAACCCAGAGGAGAACGGTGAGGAGAAGCCACGCCCACTTTTTCCCCCCTATTGGCCCGCGGCCCGGAGCGTTCTGGACTGGGGCGAGAAGGGAGTGTGGCGAGTGGGCGGGGCCGAGGGCGGGGCTTTGCCTCCTTCCTCTCAGCGCGCGCCGCGCCGCGCCACGCCCACCCATGGCGCGAGTCAGTGCGAGCGCGAGCGCGGCGCCTTGGTGTGACAGTTGGTGGCGGGAGACAGAGGCGGGGGGGGGAGGGGCGGGACGAAGAGGGAAGGAGGAGTAGGCAGGTGGGCGGGGCCGCGCGCGCGGGAGGCAGACGGAGAGAAAGAGAGCGAGCGAGAGAAAGAGAGAGAACACGCATGCGCGAGCGAGCGCGAGCCTCGCCTCAGGCGGGCGCCCGGTAGTTTGAGGGAGCGAAGTTGCTGCTGCCGCTGCTGCTACTCGTGAGGCGGGGGGAAAAGCGGTTCCCCGTCCGTCGTGGGAAGGGCTGTGCCGGGCGACGCCGTCGGAGCCCTCCTCTGAGGTGGGAAGAAAGAGAAGAAGAGGCGAGAAGTTTCTCTGAGGTAAACCCATCCCGAACGTGTCTTTGGAGACAACGAGAATTCGCCTCAGGAGGGACAAAAAGGGCAGGCCCTGAGGAAGAGGAGGAGGAGGAGAAGCGGACTTGAAGGGGAGGGAGGGGAGACAAAAGGAAAAGAAAAAGAGCCAAGCAATTACACTTCCAAACCGCCCCATAGCACTTAGTGCACTCTCTTTGGAGTCCTGGACGGTTCACACGTTAATTAGCATTTTGCCCCCAACATGCTGGGTCCTCATTTTACCGTCCTTGGAAGGATGAGTCAACCTTGAGCCCTCGTCAGGCTCGAACTCACAAAAGGAATTTTAAGCGCTTCGAGGAGTTCGTGTGTGGTGATTTCTTTATCTTTTTTTAATGACAGCGGTGGTGGTAGTGGTGGGGAACGGTGGGGGGGAAAGGCAGCTTCGTGATTCTCCTCGGATTGTTTTTAAACGTGGTTCTCTCGCGTTAGTCTGTGTTTTGAGCATCTCAAAGCGTAAACAAAAAGACAGAAAAACCTTGTGGCACTTTAAAGACGAACCCCTGTATTTTTAATGTGAGCTTTCGTGGATCAAGTCCACTTCGTTAGACTTAAGAATGAGACTTTGTAATCTCAATTTATACCTATCAGGTAGAGAGGTACAAAATGGTTCGTTGGCAGGATAGATATGTTTACACATCAGTGTGGCTTTCTGTTTTGTTTTATTTACTCTGATAGCCACATTGACTTGTAAACTTATCTTTTATGCTAGCCAGTCCTTGCGTGTCTCTGTACCTGGTGGGTATAAATTGATACAAGGAAGTCTCACTCTTATGTGTGAGGAGGTGGACTTGATCCACGACAGCTCACATTAAGATACAGGATTTAGTCTTTAAGGTGCCATAGCGTTTATTGTCCTCAGACAGACACACACAGAGAGAGTTTGTGTGTGTGTGTGTTTTGAGCTTCCTGTCTTGAGGGGAGGAAGCAGAGGACACTGAGGCAGGAGGGAGGGTGGAAAGAGGGACACCCAGAATGGCCTTTCCTGACAGCATCTTTTCCAGCATCTCAACGACCTAAAAGAAGGGGGGAAACTGCTTCACGTCGTCCTCAGGTAAAACTTCTTTCTCTCCCCCCTAACTTTGAGGGAAACATTTGGGACTAGGGCGCCATCCCTCTTCTTCCTCCCAGAAAAACAGAGAGGCCAGAGCGAGAGTCCCTCCATCCTTTTGGATCCTCTCCTGCTGCCCTAGATGGCATGTGTGGGTCCTGGGGAGCCCCATTGAATTCAGTAGGTTTCATCCCCCCCCCCCCGGGTGCTGGAAAGGGTTGCTTGGTCGACCTCAGTTCATATTTGTGTGTCTGTGTTTGCTTGCTTTTCCAGCAATTCTTCTTTCGTGTCCCGATCAAACCCTAGACTGCCAAAATGAAGCCACTTTCCTGGCTTTGTCGTTGGCCAAACTTAAATCCTCATCACAGCATGTTTCTGGGAGTAATTGGCAGATCAGTAAATCAGCTGGATTCTGTATCTCTCCATATTCACACTGTGTTGTGGTCTGCTAGCAGCCCCCATTTAAGCAAGTTGGTCTTGCCTTTAGCCACTCCATCCCTCAGCCTATTGAGAGTCCTCCAAGTGATGTAGTGAAGGTTGAGTTCCTAAAAATCACTGCCACCTGATGACATTACTGGCAGGTAATGTTTTTTGGTAATTGAAGATTTCTCCTACATTTTCTGTTCCATGGCTTTAACAGCTTGTACAAGATGAAAGGAGTCATATATCCTCCTTTAATGATGTTCTTTGCCTTGTGAGTTCCTTCCTCCATCTTCTAATTTGATTTTGCTCTTGTGTACCCTCAAGAGTGTTTGTTCTTGCCATAAAGTTCTTCCTGGATCTGAGCCGGCAGGCTTGAGGCTCATATCCATTCAGAGGATGTCAAGGGTCATTCTCTTGCTTAGTTCTCTCAGCATCCACTCTTCTTGTTTTCCAGCGATGATAAGTCTTAGTTGTTGGTTGCCGTAGCAGGGGTAGAGAGTGCAAAATGCCTGAAACTCGGGTTCTTAGAAGGGCAAGACATTTTGCTGCTCTTGTTAAATCCAGTTATGTGCCTGAAATCTAGGGCAATGAAAGAGATAGGGGGAAGTTTTTGCTGTCCCCTTAGAGTTATATATTCCTCAGGGATCTCTGCCTGGGCTGCTGCTTCTGGGGTCTGGTCCAGTGGATGCTTTAGAGATTAACTGGAGATTTCTGTGTTCGTTGGCAGACTGAGGGCTGTGAAGAAATATCTTATAAAACCAAAGCTCCTCTTGATTTAAAAGATAGAGCTTTGAAAAGCAGTATGTCTCTTTCGCACCCATTGTTTGACTCTATTGGAGAATTTGTTACCTGGCTCTCCTGCTAGAGTTTTCATTAGATTGCTTTCATTAAAGTCAAGTGGCAAGGCAGAATTTGAAACCTGTGAGAAGGCTAGGACCCTGGACATCACAGTCACATACCAGACTTTCAGTGTTTTTCTCATTACTTGAGATATACTGCTTGAATCCACACACAGGAAGGAAGTAGGCAGAATCTCAGTCTGTGGTTTCCAGCATGATTTCACTCTGTTGTAGTGGGGATATTATATAGAAAGCAGTTTGTCTCGGAGATGGATTTCTTTCTTCCTGCCCTCATTAGTTCTCACTCTTGCCTTTCTAGATAGCAATAGCAATTGCACTTATATACAGTACTGTACTACCCTATAGCACTTAGTGCACTCTCTGGGTGGCTTGCAAGTTAATTATCATTTTGGCCCCAACATGCTGGATACTCATTTTACCAACCTCAGAAGGATGAGTCAACCTTGAATCCCATGAGTATCGAACTCACAATGTTTTGGCTGCAGTACAGCAGCTTAACTACTGTGCTACCAGGCCTCTTCTAAATACTAAGATACTCCCCAGGGTATTGACCATTTTATATGTTTCCCTTCTTTTCTTAAAAAAAATTTTTTAGACAACTTGTGGATGAAAAGTGAGATTATTCCTGAGTCTTGGGCATCTGTATTGTATCTTGCAATTCTTAATTAATGGGTTGGCCAACAGTGTTCTCCTTGGATGACTTTTTGACTGCAAAAATGTTAGTTGATAGCATCTGCTATAAGTTATGATTTCTTCCCTTTACAGAGTCTGTCTATACGAATTAAAGAGTGAGAACATTTGGGATGTTTAGTTACCCAAAACTCCAAAAGGTTGATTCTGGCCCCATGGTATTTAACTTTCTGCCCTGTGTTTGTAGGGCTGACCTCTAAAAATTAGATGTTGCTTCCTACAAATTTGAAGTACAGGGTATCCCTAAGGTCACCATGCATAGGAACAATTTGCTTAACAACAGATATTGTGGAACATGTTCACCATGAGTAGGGGAGAAGACCTTGTATGCGTGTAGAAGGAGGTGTCCAACATGTCGAGAAGATTTTGTAAACTTTGTAATGAATATTTTATCAATAAAGCTACATTTACCAAAAATTTCCAATTTTCTCTATATGTGACCCCTTTAGGGACACTCTATTTCTCCATACTCGTCAGTATGTAAATAGTTCAGAAATGCGAAGGTTCAGTTGTGCTCACTTGTTCAAGTCTGTTCGGAAGTAAATTTCAATCAATTCAGTCCTACTTACTCCTTGGTAAATGTGGACAGGATTGTAGTATCACTGCTATTTGTTGTCTTCATTGAGAGAGAGAAAACACCTGGGACTCATCATCCATTGGGGACTTTTTGTGCTAATGTACTGTTCCTGCTGAAATTGCAGGCTCATGCCATACAAAGGAGGGCCTGAGCTGGGAACATTTATGCAGTTGCTCTTTCCTTCTCTTTTCCTTGAAGAATACGGGATCCTTGAAAGCATAGCCATACTAATTATTTGCAAATGCATCAATCCTGCTTCTTACTAGAACATAATAGAAAACCATTGCAAAGCAGGGAAGCATAAGTAAGAAGCCATTCACCTGTTTTAGTACTCTTCCATGCAGATCCTCTTTTTCAAAATCTGCCATTTCTTTTCACATTTCTGGAAACCTGAGTTTTCACTGTGGCTTGGACAGCTGTATGTTTACAAGGAACAAGGCACTAAGTTAAAAGCAAATGGTGATTTTGTCTGCTTTTAAGATATAGAAACTTTCATCTGGTTTATAACATAAATTTAAAATTAAAACATTTGAAAGGATGAAGATTTTGATTGGGTTACGTTTGTATTCATAGACATTTTTCCTGGTGAGGCTGGTGTAACATTTTTTTGATAAGGAATAGCTGCTGATGAGTTAGACAGATCAAGATTTCTTCTGGTGAAAATTTGATCTCCATTATATTCCTGAGAGGTAGGTGAAATGAATTGTATTTGTTCTCTGCAACACAGAAATATGTTAGAAATGAGTTATCCAGCTTCCTGAACTCCCACGAATAAGTCTCTTCTCATTTCATGATGTATGTAATTATGAAGGAATCAAGAGATATTGTACATATAATTCATATGTTGACCTCCCAAATTGGTTATTGATTGCTCCTTTTACCATGGTTCAGATGACTTATAGCTGACTTAAAACAGTACATAAAATATAGGTCTGAAGCATTAGATGCAGACTTTAAAGCTAGCCACCTTAGAGATTTGCTGCTGAAATGTCTCCATGATGTTCAGTTTCATTTTTCTATGCAAGATGCTTTGTTGATTTTCCTGCAGTGGGCCAGTGTTTTTCTACAATGTTTTCTATACTGAACAGAAAACTTCAAGTATTCTTCTCAGTAATTTATAATATATTTATGATACTGTATGTACATTTGTTTAGAAGTAGATCTGTTTAATGAAAGTTTTTCTGAGTAATGTGTAAAACAAACAGTTTTATTTGTATATCTGGTACTGAGACTTATTGATATTGGAAAGTAACATCTGAATAATGATACTGTACAGTTAAGTATGGATTTGGTTTTGGTGTTACATAGATTGCATGAAGTAACTTGGATATTGTAGATCAGAGATTCAGGCTAGGTAAAAGTAAATGTCATCCTTGCTCAGAAGCCAGTTGTATCCGACTCTAGGGTTCAGTGCTAATCTCTGTTTATAGCCAAAGAGCCAGTGCTGTCTGAGTCTGCAGACATTTCCATGGACACGGAACACTGTTTACCTTCCCACCGAAGTCCCTATTTATCTACTTGCAATTTCTTGCTTTCGAACTGTTAGGTTGGCAGGAGCCGGGAGCTCATTCCATCATGCAGTACCCAGGAATCAAACTCTGACCTTCCAGTCAACAAGTTCAGTGTCTTAACCACTTGAGCCCTTGCAGTGGCTAGAATCCCATTAAGAAAAAATGTGCATACAAGGGTCATCACACAGCAGGTTTCCCCCTCTGGCAGGCTTTCTGTCACATGACCCATCATGCAACTGTAGAATCTTCAGGCCGGTAGAAAATTATACAAAGTTGAGCCTGCACAGGGAACATTTCTACAATTCCTCTTCTCCCTCTTTCTTTTCTCAGCAGGATTCTGGATCCAAAGATGTTTTTTGAGTTGCCTGTATATAAAAGCATGACTGTTTTAAAGAAAAGGCTCTTCTAAGCTACCACAATTTTCAAGAGTGATTTAGTGAGTGAACTCCATCATATGCCCCATTGGGTTAAATAGGTCAACTCTAGCTACAACTAACTATGCAAAATCAGTCATAGTTAGAGTAGGCTTGTTTGAATCAGGGGACTTGTAGAGAAAGTCACTTACCCACATGTCTTTGATTCAGTGAGCCTAATCTAGTACAGTTTTACTATGCTGAGCAACAAGATTTTGATCTTTGAATCAGAAGATAAACAATCTCTAATTCAACATGTTATTTAGTCAGGAGAGCTACCATAGCCAAAAAAGATATGGAAATTATTTTGCATCCATAATATTTTGAGTTTTTGCTCAACATGCTGTCTGGCAAGCTGTCTGGTTACTGGCCTGTTTTCAGGTACATTCAAAGCAAAGGTTATGATGACATAACAGTTTGAGCTATGGCTGTGTGAAAGACCATACATATTAAATATATTAACCTGCATTGGTTTTAAAATATCCATGTGTACTCTTCCCCTGCAATAAAGGATTAAAGGTTTCATAGACTTATAGAACAATTGAGCTGAAAGGGGCCTGTGAGGCTATTTGAGTCCAGTTGCCTCCTCAATGCAGGAGTCCAAATCAGAGCAGATCTGACAGATATTTGTCCAATTTTCTCATGAATGCCTCCAAGCAAAGGAGTGCTTATCACTACCAAGGTTATTGATTCCATTGCCATACTGCTCTAACAGATAAGATATGTTTTGGCCTACATCTGGCTTAGGGTAACTTGAGTCCTATTACATGTCAGTATCCTCATTTATAGAATTCAAATATCGTATCAGTATTCTAAGATCTGCGTGTGGTGTGACACCTTGTACATTTGTTGATTGTGTATCAAATTATAAATATTGTGACTGTGTGTCTTGAATCTCTTCTAAGCTTTTCCCCGCTATGAATTAATAAGGTACACTGCTGTCCAGAATGTTATTCTGCAGCATTTAAAATACTTGTTCTTACCCTTGCATGCTGTTGGTAACAGTTGCCATGCAAAACATTCTGCAGGAGCTTTTCGACTTTAAGATGAAAATTCAAAATTATTAGACTACAGTCTTCATGGTTAAAGGATCTTTAATTATGGTAAATTTGTGCTGCATCCATCATCCATGTTGGTATCAGGGTTTCTCCCCCATCTTATAGTATTTTGAAAAGTAAATTGATTATTTTTGTTATTTGGGCTGCTTTCACCAAGAATATCTAAGCAGCTGCCTGTCTAGATATTGTTGATAGTTGCATAGCAGTCAAGCACTGTGTTTCAGTTTGCTTTTGACAATGTAAGGAAAGATGTGTGTATTTGTACACATTATTATTTATTTCCACTGTGGTAGACTGCATTTTTCTTTGTATTTTATGTTTTTGAGTTGTTGGCTGTCACTGATGAAAACACACAATGCTATTGCCAAAAATGGATATAAAAAAGGTTTCTTATTAGAGATGGATGAGGAAGACACTATATTGGAGTGTTATTGTTGAGCTGTACAGTTTCTAAGTCAGAATGTCTTATGCATTTGTTGATTGTGTATTGAAATAGGTATGGCTGTTGTAATATAATAACCCTTTCTGAGATGTCTTAGCTGCACAGAAATGCAAAATAATGATAAAATACTATTAATATTTTACAAATAAGGGTTGAGGAGTGGCATGGCTAGAGCTAAATTTTAAAATAGTAAAGCTTTCCACTCAAAAAAGGGCAAATTTGTTTCAGTTCTGTCTTTTCATTAGATTTTCACATTAGGCTTTATATCAGACATCTAACCTAGTCTATATGGAAAGTTAAAAGACTTTTATGTGTACCAGATAGTGTAATAAAAATCAGTAGAGTACAACAAGAAGAATGCACAATTTAAGTAATAGAATAATATCTTCACCAGTAAAGAATATTTGAATGGGGCATTATAATTTTACCAAAGGGTCATTGACATGTTTCTTACTGCCTGCAATTTGCTTTTTCATTTAGATTAACTTGCAGCACAAAAGATGGAAGGAAAAAGTCTATTAAATGATAAGAAAGTGAAGCTGCTGCTAGGGGAAAGGCAAATAAAATCAAATGGCTGAGTTATGGATGAAGGCGTTACTGAAATGGTTAGAAATATTTATACATAAGTAATAGCCTGCATTTCTCTGAGTCACACTATTCTAGCATTTAGGGATATCTAGTTAAGAAATAATATACATTATAAAAGTGCAGGAAGCAAGCATGGAAAGAAATGTTTTCCTCATGATAATCCATTGGTTTTTTTTAAAAAAAGAACATACGGTAATATAAAATTATTTATGCTAGCTTGATAGCATAGTGAGTCAGGCTGTGGGGCCTGAGAATGGATTTTGATTCTTCATAGTGCATCTCTGAAAAGCATGTCTTTGTCATCTTGGGCAAGCTATATAGTCCTAGGAGCCCTAGAGAAAGATGATGGTGAAACTCTTGAATACAGACTACTTAGAAAACCCTGAAAAGCCATCATCATTCAGAATTATTAAATTATTTGCTATCTGGATCCTAAAATATTGTATTGTTATGTATTACTGTAAACAGGGCAGAACTGTGTGTAATGTGATCAGCAAATTGTAGTGGTTATAGCAGGGGTTCTCAACCTTTTTAAGCCATGGGCAGGGGCACACTCCCTCAGACAATTGAGCAGGCCAAACTGGTGGTTCCCCCTGCCATAAATGCTGCCATAAAACGCATCCATGACTGTCGTGAATTACAGCCATAAATGCGTTAAAATGAGTTTACAGCAGCTGTGGATGCGTTTATAGCTGTTTCTGCTGTTTGCGGCTGTGTTGGCAGGAGCAAGGGTGGCAGGTCACATGAAATGGCACCGCGGGTTGAATCCGGCCCGTGGGCCATAAGTTGAGAATCCCTGGGTTATAGTCTCAATTTGTTTGAGTAAGAAAACTGTATTTAACTTGGTTATTAACTTGTATTTATTTATTTTTATGTTATTCATTTTACTTATCTAGCTTGTATAATGTCTCATTAGGGAGCAGTCACTATTCTGGACAGTTTACAGAATAACCCATTTAACCCCATCCACTACCACGACCCCTCCCCAAAATCTCCATCAAGTAAAAAAAATAACGAATATGTTGATAGACTTCCTCCTTCGCAGCTGTCACTGAGAAGGCCCTTGCTCTTATTGTTAGTGAATATGTCTGAAAGAGATGAGGCAAACATCAGTCCTAAGAATTTTAAGGCCCAATCAAGGTTATACATTAAACTTTTATTTTAGAAAGCCAACCTCAGTCAAACAATTAGTAGACTGCAAAGGGTAGTGATCTATCTTTATAGTTTTACAAGGTGAGGCTCAGAATGTATGTTCTCTAATGACTGTGCTTAAAAACCTGGCAATGTCAATGCTTGGGCATAAAAATGGGCACAAATCCAAATAAGCCTAATTATTTTAGATATCCATAAAGTGGGTGAGAACATGCCTCTGTAATTATATTCAACTATGATATTTTAGTTTTTTGCCTTGTGTAATACTGGTATTTGTCAAAATTAGGTCATCTGGCAAAGAAGTAACAGTTTTGGGAATCATAATTTTGTGTTTAAAATGGTAGTAATACAGGATTAATAGGGAGAAAACATTTTGAAAGCTCTGATTCTGTTTTCAGAACAGATGGGTGCAAATTTGTTTTAATTAAAAGGTAAGGTCATGTTACTTCACAGTTTGTTGTGTCCTGAAAAACAAGGATTATGTGTTATCCATTGGTCAGTCTCTCAACTTTGCAAGAGCCCATTCCTGAATGTCTGCAGGAATATTTTAAATGGCCAAACCATATAGGACAGGGGTTCCCAACCTAAGACCCGTGGGCTGGATCCAGCCTGCAGCACCATTTCATGTAGCCCGCCAGGCTTACAAGAGGATTTGAGAAACAAAATGGCCACCCCATCGTGCCAGCAGGGCAAAATGGCCATCTGGCCCTTGAAGCTGACTGAGAGAGCATGACCTGGCCCCTGGCTTGAAAAGGTTGGGAACCCCTGATATAGGACATGCATATCAAGAATATTTTCTTAGTTTTACACATATAGTTGACCCACTTTAACATTTTAAGTTGTGCAGGCGTTGGTCATGGATAAGTGGCTTCTGTGTGGCTGGAACAACATCTAAACCATTTTGACCCTTCAGTTGTTGCTGACATTTAAACTTAATCCTTCCTGATATCGCAGCTGTAGTCCAGCATTGTCTGGGTGGCAAAATTATCCCGTTACTGGTTGCATCATTATGGAATAGCCTGGTAAATGTGACAGGTTTAGGCCAGATCTTGTGAGTGTTCCTTCTTGCACAGAACCTTGTGATAGCAAATTACTTAGAAGAAAAAAGACGATGCATTATGGCATCTTGGTCAACTGTTTTGACCCACTTCATAAATAAAGGAATGAAAGATTTCCCCCCCCCCTACACCTTGTTTGTCCTAGCAGTGAACTGAAATATTGTAAATAATATCAAAGCAAACATACAGGTAGCACTTAGAATAAACTATGGAGTATGGGAATTTTCCTAACCGGTAAGCCAGCAGCCATACTCTCTTTCAAAATATGTACACTAGTACCCCGGATAACGATGAGACTTGGTTCCACAAGTCTCGTCGTTATCCGGTTTTTAACGTTGTGCGATACATTGATCACACAACGTTAAAAAAAGCCCTGTTTCCCTGGAGGCTGCAGCAAGCCAGAACGTTGGGATTTGAATCCTGATGTTTTGGCTTGCTGCACTTGCTGAGGATGTCGGGGAAGCCCAGAAACAGCTTGGATCGGGTCTTCCTACCTCCCTGGACCCGGCAGGGGGGTCAGGGACCCCAAAATTGGTAAAAAAAAAAAAAAAGGATGCTTTTTTAAACCAATTTTGGGGTCCCTGACCCCCCTGCCGGGTCCAGGGAGGTGGGAAGACCCGATCTAAGCTGTTTCTGGGCTTCCCCGATGTCCTCAGCAAGTGCAGCAAGCCAAAACGTCAGGGTTCAAACCCTGACGTTTTGGCTTGCTACAGTAACAGCTGTAGATCGGGTCCCCTGCCTGCTCCAGAGAGATCAGAGGACCCGATCTACAGCTGCCAGGTGGCTGGGGAAGCTGACGGGGACTCCCTGCCGGCTTCCCTAGCCACCCGCCCTTGCCTCTGCAGCTGTGGGGTGGCTGGGGAAGCCGACGGGGGAGCCCCCCCCCCCCGTCAGCTTTCCAGCCACCCCACCCCTGCCTCCGTAGCTGCAGGGTGGCTGGGAAGCTGAACGGAGAACCCCGTTCAGCTTTCCAGCCAGCCTGCTGCTAAGAACGACTGTATCAGATAACGCTAAAAAGAACGTTATCCGGTGCAAATCTTCCCCCCAAATTTGTTGTCGTTATGCGGTTTTAGCGTTATCCGATGCAATTGTTAAACAGTATGGAAAGTGCATATGGACCAGACCTTAGCTGAGAGTTTGGTACTAGTTCATGTGATGAAAGGCGAAATTAACAAGAAATCACTCCCACTTGTTACATTTCCTTAACCTAGGTGGAACAATTTATCCACAAACCCTCTGTAGAACACTTAATATTTTTTCATCTGTTTTGTCAATCATTATTGTCTTTTCTGTTTGTTTTGTGTACCATAAGCCTGCCAGGTATCTGCTAGAGAAAAATTGCCATTTTGATTTTGAAATGGTAATTATTAGGCTGAAGCAATTTGTTTTTCTACTGATTGAAATTTAAAATAATTGTGGGGGAGAGTAAATAATGAAGGCAGACAATAGTGATGTTTATTTTTTTTTTCAAATTAACTCTTCAGACACTGCATTAATCAGTGCTGATTTATAGCCTTTGTGGTGTAAATTAATTTATCTAAATGATTGTTCCACATTCCTACTAATATCAATAGCATTCTATTGCTTCAGGTTTCTCATTACTTCTCTAAAACAGTTTAGTTTAATCAGTAGTAAAATTGGATTGCTACTATAAACAACACATAGCTGGTCCCCTGTGGGCTTTATTTAAAATGCATATATGTTTGCTGAGAATGAGGAGTAAAAGAGGAAATAAATAATAAGATGATGACACAAGAATGCTTTTAAAAATTGGTCATTACTGGGAATCATTTCCTATTTACGGTGTCTTCCAAGTAAGTGTCACATATGTTTACTCAAACAAAAAGAACACCCATGTCCTGAAGTATTTATTGTGGGTGAAATTGACAAATTAATAGCATTCCATTAAAGTTGTTAGAAAAACCAGTCATTTGCTTTACATTTCCACCTATTATTCTTGAATGATTAAGGTCTGTGGTCCCATTGCATGAAAGGAGAAATAAAGAGTTGTGTGCAGTTTCACAAGGTTTATTCATATATCAGTATGCAGAGTAAGAGAGAAGCACAGTCACACTTTGTCTTGGTTAGATTTTAGTAATGACTTGTAAAATATTTTTAGAAGCTCTTCTGACTTGTTTCAAAATTGTAAGATACCGTGTGAAATTATTTTCCTGATACAGTACAATATTTATATTCACCTAAACTGGTTAAAATAGTTATAAGGTTATTGTAGTTTTGCCATCTTAAGACAACCTGTTTGCAACATGCTGCATGCCCTGCATGTTCCCAGTTCTTATGTGTACTTGCTTGGGAAGAAAGTAGGCAGTGAAATCGGCTTATTACATTTATCTGAACTAGTCATTTTTCTCCCTACCATATTCTTTCCAGGGACAGATCAGGGATTCTCAACCTGCAGTCTGTGGCCGATTGCGGTCCACGGCGCCATTTCATGTGTCCACCACTGCTGCCTCCACCACACCCAGAATTGCCATGTGGTGGAGGAAGAGCAAAAAGGCCATCTGACTTTAAAAGGTTGAGAACTCCTGAGATACATATTGACCAAAATCCAGCTGAAAAATCATGCTGGTATAACTTCATATGTGTGTAGTGTAACTGCTCAATGAACACAGCATTCCACCATTGTTCCAGAACCAGCAATCTCTAATTTGCAGTTGGGAAGGCCAGAGATCATTCCATTGAAAATGAAAGCTATGCATGCACAAAGAGAATGCACAGTTGAATACCTGCCTGTGCAGTTGATGTAAAAAGGCATTCATGCATGCAGTGAGTTATTGTTCATGCAGAAAGAAGGAAGGCTGTGGCCTATGATATCTATAATATCAGCTTGTTGAAGTTTAAATAGGAAACCCTTCCATTGTAGCCACTTGAGCTAGTGGTCCTTGGTGCTGATTGGAGTGGGTGGATGTGAGTGGTTTTATGGTTTTATGGTATTTGTTCTGCTTTTTTAACATTGCAAGCTGCCCAGAGTGGGAAGATATCACAAATGGGCAGGGTATAAGTTGAATGAATGAATAAATAAATACCCAATGACACACTGATATCTAAGTAATAGTGGTAGGCAGGCAGGCTGGCTAATTCATTGACTGTCTTCAGGGTAGTCTGAAATGTGTATTTCAGGGTAGTGTGAAACGTGTATTTCATTTTAACTACCTGTCCTGTACAATATGTTGATGTCTAAATGTGAATAATTGCTTATCAAATAAGATATTATCCTTAATCTTAGTGCTTTTCACGGTAACAACAGTTTCTTCTTGGAAGGTTTTAAAAAGTGGCTTTGGCATGTTCTTTCACATGTGCAAAGTAGGTTCAGTGGTGTATGGCAGTGTTTTCCAACCTTTGGTTTTTGGACTTCAATTTGCAGAAGCCTAAATCAATTCCCCAAAGCTCTGATCAGCCAGTGTACTAACTTAGGCTTCTGGGAATTGAAGTCCACCAGTGTTCCATGGAACATAGTTTGGGAAATGCTGGTCTATGGCCTGTTTGTTCAAAAGTTTTAATTTTACTTCTAGATAGCATAGCTGTATTTTATGTTGTTGCTGACCAAAATGTTATAGCAACCATCCAATAGATTTACATACTGGTGGTTAGTGTGCAGGTTGCAATATAGGAATTTGATTGTAAATCACCTTAATATGAATCAATCTGTTCTATTCCATGAAAATGTCAGCTCTTCATTGAGGGCAGGGGGGTTTGCAGGCTAGATTCTGTATTCTTTATAAAATGTTGGACAAAAAAAATATCCAGAATGTTTAATTTTGTTTATTTATTGCATTTATATCTCAGTCTTCACATTAACTGTGTGAAGTGGGTCAGTCAGGCTGAGAAATTATGACTGGCCTAAGGGCACACAGTGTAATCCATAGCAAATTCGAATATTAATCCAGGTTTCCAGGGTCTAGTCCAGTATTAACCACTGTATTGTATCCAGGATATCTCTCCAAAGGTGGTTGAGTTCCCGTCGAAGAATACAAATGTTTGTTGTTTCTTTTACATCAGGTTGAGATCTGGAAAGTGGAATAAATTGTCATTTGAGACTAAAGATTTAGTCCTGACTATTTTCATTTAGGAAATAACAATTATATAAGCAACTGAGGAACTGAAAGGAAAAAATGTTAGCTTGTACAAGGTTTGTAAGGTTTGTTGATATGGCTTCTGGACTCCCAAATGGGATTAGTTCTAAAACTCTGAGTGAAACACATAATCAGCTTTCAAGAGAACTCCAAGTAATTGAAATCTTCCAGGGCTTCTTAGAACTGTAGTTCTGTTGATTTTTGGTCTGCGTTGTCTCTACATGACCAGTTATTTTAAAATGTAGCATTTAAACTATAAATGAAGATGTAGTCAATAATGGCGAAAACAGATTACAGAAAACAGATCCAGTACTATAGGTAGCCAGAAAGACAAGTAAATGGGTGCTAGATTGACTCATGATTGAACCTTCCTTAGAAGCAAAAATGAGTAAATTGAAGTTGTCATCTTGGTACATTACAAGAAGAGACTCCCTGGAAAAGATTACAGTCCTGGGGAAAATTGAAAACAATAAGAAAAGAGAAAGACCAAACCAGAGATGGGTTGA
This sequence comes from Furcifer pardalis, assembly GCA_030440675.1. NCBI lineage: Eukaryota > Metazoa > Chordata > Lepidosauria > Squamata > Chamaeleonidae > Furcifer > Furcifer pardalis. The sequence continues at coordinate 16,355,388 of CP126891.1, read as the reverse complement.
TGCAGTAAATGAGACGGTGGGCAAGAACTGTGCAAACAGAATACAAGCAGGATATTCTCTTCACTGACCTCTTCTCCCTATTATACTGAGTAATGCAGAAAAGCTGAAAGACAAGGATATATCGCTCTTTTGGATCAAATATCAAGCTTATTATCCAAGCAAGAGATCTCTTCTCCTTTCCTTGACAACTAAAGAAATAAGTTAAACTTAGTTTACTTTTTAATTTTTTCAAGAGCTTTTGGCATTTGAGACTACTTTTACCGTGCATGCTTGGCAGTCGGCCCAGAGGCTGCTTGAACTATGCTCAATGCTTCTGTTGCAGAATAGTATAAATAGCTTAACTTAATCCCCTTATATGTTCACAGTTATCTTGGGTCTTAAGGATCCATCTTGCAGAGGATCACAGAGAATTAAAAAAATGCAGATGTTTCTAAAGATACACTGAGTGTGTATTTATTCTAACCATGTATGTATTATATTTTGTATTTAAAGGAAACCAATCAAATACAGATATTGAAATATCTGCTATAGATCTAATGCCTACTACTTTTCCTTAATGAATTATGGGTTGTTCATGCTATTACTCATATTTTCTGACTTTTGAACATGTTATGTCCGAAGGGAGTTCAAATTATGAACAACTGTTTATAGTTTTAAAATTAAAAAAACCCTAGCTGAGTTTTACTTTGCTTTAATTTCAGTAGGGAGGAATATGCAAAAACCAAACAAAAAAATAGAAATCCCAAAAGTATGCAGTTCCACATGATATTCAAACCTTGGTTTTGGTGGTTTCACATAAATCATTCTGAGATATTATGCAAATCGGGACTCATACCAAGAAATCAAAAGATGACTTAGGTCCTTTTAGAGACCAAGTGCCCAAACTGCAACCCAAAATACACTTATTTATCACAAAGTGCCAACACAGCAACGGGGAGGAAGTAAACACTCCCATTGGGCTGCTGGACAGAGGAGCAGAGAACATTCTGTGTTGGTGGGGAGGGAGGAAGGAAGCACTCCCATTGGGCTGCTGGGCAGAGGGGTGGGACAAACTCTGTGCTGGGGTGACTGCACAGGTGCCCACAGAGAGGGCTCCCAAGTACTACCTCTGAAATGCCTGCCATAGGTTTGTCATCACTGAAGTAGGTTGAGAAGGCAGCATTGAAGGAATTTGGAAAAAATCATCAAATGTAATGATGTGTGACTGAACCTCAAGACCAAGATCATCTAAACTATTTTTTTCCAAATCACCATGTATGGGTGTGAAAGCCTGACAGTAAAGAAAGCTGACAGGTAAAAATGATTTGTTTGAAATCTGATACTTTGCAGATGTCCTTTACTGCCAGAAGAACAAACAAGTGAATCCTATAGCAAATCAAACCAGAACTAACTATGAAGGCAAAAATGATGAAATTAAGTCTGTTTTTCTTTGGGCACATCAGGAGAAGGCAAGACTCTGGTAAGGAGAACGCTGGAGAATGTTGAAGGCAGCAGGAAAAGAGGAAGGCCTAACACAAGATGAATTATTTCCCAACCTAAGGCCCGCAGGCTGGATCTGGCTCCGGGTGCTATTTTATGTGGGCCTCCACCCCTCCAAGAGCGTTCAAGAAACAAAATGGCCATCCTTTTGAAACTGTTGGAACAAAATTGCCACTCCCATTGTGCAGGCAGGGCAAAATGGCTGTCCAGCCCTTGAAGCTGACTGAGAGAGTGAGACCCGGCCCCTGGTTTGAAAAGGTTGGGAACCCCTGATATAGACTATAGTAGGGCTGTTGAGAACAGGACATTTTGAAGATCTCTCATTCATAGGATTACCATAAGTCAGATACGTAACAGCAACAGCATTTAAGAGTCTACAGGTAGTTTGTATCAGCTGACATTAAAGAACAGCTATTCAAGTTTTTTTACCAGACAGTTTTGAACCATTAGTATATTCAGTGGACCCCAGATGTTTTTAGACTGCAGCTCCCAGAAATCTTGGCCAGGACAGGCAGTGGTGAAAACTTTGGGGAGTTTTATCCAAAGGACATCTAGTGCCCCATGGTTGGGAACCACTGATGTATTTAAAGATCGGTGGTGATTTTATCATTTTGTAGTAAGTTGAGTGTTCAGTTTTTAAATAAAACTTTTGTGCCTTTGGTAAAATTAACATGGTCTACTTTCCTGATGTGTCAGCAAGTGTGCCAAACTTACTAAATATATTTTGGTCTAGATCATCAGGAAAATATTTCAGTTCAGAAATTTCCAGGGTCAGGAAACACATTGCTGGTGTGTCCAAAAAGTAGAACAAAGGTTCATTGTGTTTCTGATGTAGAACCTGTGTGTGGATCATAAATGCAAATCCTGCAAATAGCCTGGAATGGCAGCTTGCCTAACAGTGAAGTGAATGGCTCTGTCGCCTAGTACTGTATCTGGATATAAGCTGCTCTGAAGTCCTGACACAGAGATGTGCAAAAGTTTAGACCATGTCAGCTGAACAGCATAACCATTGGGGTATACAGAAAAAGCCTCCTTGAAGATTGTGGCATTTTTGAACCACAACCAGGCGCACCCTGGTAATGACAACCTTGTGTTTGTTTTTATTTATTTATTTATTGCATTTGTTACCCCACCCCAATCGGGTGAACCCGACTCTGAGCGGCTTACATCAAGGTTAAAACATAGGATAATCTAGATTAATGCTATTTATACTTAAAACTTAATGTTTAACTCTAAAAATCATAAAAAGTTAAAACAGTGTACAAGCTGCACACAAATTATATAAAATTCAGACCCAAAAGGGTAGCAGTCCATTAAATAAGCCACTTAGCATGAGAGCCCACATTCCTGGGTCCCCATACTTGTCCTGCCAGCCAGGTTTTTAAGCCCTTCCGGAAGGGCAGGAGCTCTGTCTGAAGGTGCAGCTCAGTGGGCAGGAGGTTCCAAAGGGTTGGGGCAGACACGGAGAAGACTCTCCTCCTAGTGCAGGCGAGGTGTTGCCAGCTAATCTTTCTCACACTAGGTCAGGTGGCAAGGAACTGCAGAATGAACTCGCCAAAGGGTAGCTTCATTTCACGTCTGGCCTAGACACTGAAGGAGAAGAAGGACATTAATTTTCTATATTATATTAGACTTGTATGTGGTAATTACCAGTCCTTGCTTCTATAATTCTCTAAGCATTTCTCATTTGAAATCTCAAGTAAGTATATTTGAGTTTGAACTGTGGAACTCAATAGCAACATATCAGTCTTTCCCTTGCCATCCTAGTTTAGTCATTTTATGATAGAGAAGAGGTGAAGCTGTGAGGCCACTTTCTCATCGTGAGAGTATTCCAATGTCCAGTGTTCTGTCTTTTGTGTATAATCCTTCATCTGTACTAGGCCCTAAGATGATTCTCTTTGAAATGAAATTTGTGGAGAACTGACTTAGAGGGAAAATGCAATAATCATGTTAGATAAAGGTAAAACAACATGTTTGGCCTTGATGTCATATCCCACAGCAGTTAGGGGCACCAGTCCTATTGCTTTCTTTTACAGTGACAGTTACTTGTCTCTTTGTTTTTATAGACCTCTATTCATACTTCAGGCAAACAGCAATCATTAGCTTGGAAACAGCAGCAATAAGCTGTCAAATGCTAAAGTAAACAATAATAACAATGAGTTATATTAATGTGCTTGATTGTACTATTTGAAGTCATGTTTTTTAAAAATTATTGAATATACTTTCCATGTTATTTTATTCATTATCACTCTGTATATATTATTCATAAGAAGCTGAAAGCTCCTCTGTAACGATGAGCATAATAATGCACTGAAAATTCACACAGCATTTTATCAATTTCCTAATTGGACAGTGTGTTCTTGATCAGGGTCCTTTGTTCTATAAAAGAGGGATTTATAATATTACTGTGGGGATGATAGTAAAAATCCTGTTGTATGTTCCTTTTTTTCATATAGTTTGCCATTATTGCTTTTGTGTCATGGTTGACAGTTGCTAGGGGATAATCTGCAAAATATGTTGATATCCTTTATTCTGTATCCTAAAAGTAGTTTCCATGCATTAAATTGTTTGAGCGCCAGTCTCATGAAAATACGAACATTAGGTCATTAGTTGGTTCTAAGTAAAGGTAAAGGTTTCCCTTGCTCGAAAGCCAGTTGTATCTGACTCTAGGGGTCAGTGCTCATCTCTGTTTCTAAGTCGAAGAGCCAGCGCTGTCTGCTTCTGCAAACGTTTCCATGGTCATGTGGCAGGCATGACTAGACACCGGAGCGCATGGAACGCTGTTACCTTCCCACCGAAGTGGTCCCTATTTATCTACTTGCAATTTCTTGCTTTCAAACTGTTAGGTTGGCAGGAGCTGGGACAGAGACGGGAGCTCATTCCGTCCTGCAGTACTCGGGAATCGAACTGCTGACCTTCCGCCTCCCAGTCAGCGTCTTAGTGACTTGAGCCACTGCAGTCATGGTGCAAAGTTATCATTATATGAAAACTCCTACTCTTGAATGGAAGGCTCTACAGCAGTTCCCAGTAATCTCAAATCTTTATTACAATCCATGCCTCCCGGGCAGCTGAACAGGCTGGATGGCTGTTGTAAATGCATCCACTTCCAGTGCTGTGGTGGCAGTAACGCAGGCCACATGAAATGTTGCCGTGGGCCGTAGTTTGGGGACCCCTGCTCTACAGTTTCTGAAACACATGTGTTTTTCCATCTGGAAATTCTGCAGGCCAGATTTTTGTGTAATGTAGTGTTGTGAACTCATAGACAAGTGTGTATATAGAGCAGGGATGCCCAAACTTTTTGGGCTGAGGGCCAATCACATGGTTCCTCCTACCGGAAGCAGAAGAAACCCCCCGTGAAATGTTTACGATAGCCACAGGTGCTTTATGTCATCATTTTGTGCATGGATGTGCATGTTTAACTTTCACTTCCTGAAATGGCGCAGGCTGGATTATCAAGCACCACACACCGTATCCAGCCCACAAGCCATAGTTTGGGCACCCCTGATATGGAGGGTGACTGTATAACAGACCTTGATAGCAGTTAGTTTTTGAGGGGGCAGGTGAATATTGAGATAAAGACTATTATTTCACTGTGTTGCATTGTAGTTTGTACTCCACTTTTAGGAATTAAAAACTTCTACTCCTATCCTGTGGCTTTTCCAACTGCCATGTAGTCATTTCCATCATTTGGAGGTATAAGAGCCATAGGAGTAGGAAAACATTTTTAATTATTAGTAAATCTTTCATTACCAAAATCTTTAATTGTCACCCAGATTACTGGTAGGAGGAAAATTTCAGTACAGGTAATTAAAATTTCCTCCTTCTGTCCTGCAGCTTCTGCGGCATCCATACAATGAAAAGTATTCAACAGGAGTCAGAAAAGCAGCAGGATGGAAATAGGAAGTATTCAGTTACCCAAAATTGTCTTTGCTGATGACATTATCACCCTTCCACATGAGTAAGTTGTACAAGAGGATCTTATCCATTAGTGTATAACCTTAGATTTTCATAGTTGTAAGATTTAGACTGAATGGATATACAGAATGAATGTAATAAATTAATAAATGAATTTTTCTTACTTTCTTATTCCAATTCTAAACCCAGTTTTAGAAATCATGAAGGAAATTTTAACCAACTCTTTTAGTTTCAAACAATACATAACTGCCCTGTGTTTGATATTTACTGCTTCATGCACACATGTTTTAAATTTTAAGGATTTTTTTGGTCACAAGCATTTGCCCTTCATTAAAACACAAGGCAGCAGGCTGATACAGGTGACTTTACTTCCTTTGTCAATGTGAAGAGCCCCTATATATGACCAATTTGGGGAACATACAAACCCATTTTTTCCAGCAGCATCTGCATTACATACACAGCAAACAGTTTTCACAGAGCTTCCTTAGGTAACATCCAGGAGTTCATAGTACTGGAGTGTATCATGCATTGAAAGGTATGTGGTAAGATAAGGTGTTGCTCTTTTTCAAAATGCACTGTATGAATTTATTCGCTTTATAAGATACTGATGGTATTTGCTTTTTCTAGAATGCAAGTGGGCAAATCTTAGCTGCTAATTTTATAATAACTCTGATGAAACATAGCTTCGGTTATTCTTTATGCTACGAATGTTGATAAAAGGTAGTGCTCTTATGAGAGTACTGTATTCTATTGCTGTGAATATATATTGGCTAGTTCTACAGACTGCTATGATGCTGGTGCTTCAAAAGATTCTGTAATGTGCAGATACTAGGAAATCTCATTCCAAATAGGTGAAGGTAAAAAAAGCATGCAATGTGCTGAGTTGAAAAATGAAATTAAATTCTTTGGCATGAAGTACCTATTGATATAAAGACAGATGATGGGCTAGTGTTATTGCACTGGCAAAAGAAACTGCAGCAACACTTGTCTATATTGCTCACTAAATGAATCAAGCCTTCATTTAAAGGAAAGCTTTTGCAGCAGAGAGCATAAGAAAACACATGTCTAATAGGTGCATTCATTTTAATGGGCTCGTTCATTGAGCTGGCCTGATTAATTAGCACATGTCACCATCTGGTACTTACTGAGACTATTCATTTTTAGAGTCTGAAATTGCAGGGAATATGCACACCAATTAAGTTCCTTTTAAGTGGATTATGGTGGTATAAAGTACTAGTGTAGGAAGTCTTCATTGTGGTTCAGCCAGCATGCATCTGAAAAGAACCTGCTAGTCTGACATTTTGAACAGAGAAATAGTGCCTAAATGCATAGGTGTGGTGGAGGAGGAGTCGATGTATATTCTTTCATTAGACAGAATGTTACAAGAACTGAATGTAAGAAAATGCTTGCTTACAAACAAGCATTTTCTTCTGAATGTAAGAAAATGCTTGTAAACAGGTGGAAATTTCAAGCTGTACGTGCATGCACACATGAGCGCCCACACACAAGTCTGTATTAGTTAAAGTACAGATGTTTTTTTTTTTATCCTAGCCTGAGCCTGGATATCTTTTGTTATCAAAGAAAAGTAAAAATGTCAACATAATTTCCTTTATTTCCTTAGGCTTAATTACAACATACAGTAATGCCTCGCATAGCAAGCATTTCACATAGCGAAAAACTCGCTTAACGAGCAGACTTTTCCCCAATAGGTCTGCTTCGTTGAATGAGCAAATATTCGCTTAACGAAAAGCTTCGCGTATGCGGGGTGTTTCGGAACGCAACGGGGGACTCCCCCGCCGCATTCCAAAACACCCTGCAGACTAGAGCATGCTGGCTGGGTGTTTTGGTTGTCGTGTTATTTTTTCTTTTCCCTCTCGCCTGCCTGCCTGCCTTCCACGGCTCCCAAGCCAGCCCATTATAATGCGCGGCCGGCAGCAGAGGAGGCGGAGCTAGGACTGCCATGTACATACACACACACAAACACACGCCTGCCTGCCCCCCCCCCCACAAGACTTCCCTGAGAGGCTGTTGGGTGGGGGACCGCAAGGTAGCCCAGACGAATAGGTCAACAGCGGGCGGGAAAACGGAGGAGGCGCCTGCCTGTCAGGGGAGGGGAAGAATTGGCGTGGCTGTTTGTTTGTTTACTTACTTGCTGGTTTGTTTGTGCGCTCCCGAAGCCCCACCCCTCTTGCCAGTTTTGCTCCCAAGGCAAAGAGGCACGAGGTTGAGCCTGGTGCGGCCCCGCCTCCTTTCTGCCTTTGTGGAGCAGGTTCCAAAGGAAGGCGGTCCTTAGCAGGTGGGACTCGGCCAGCTCTGGGTGCCCTTTTACACCGGAGAAGTGGAACCTGCTCCGCAAAGGCAGAAAGGAGGCGGGGCTGCGCCAGGCTCAAACTCGCGCCTCTTTGCCTTGGGAGCGGAACCGGCGAGAGGGGTGGGGGTTCAGGAGCGCACAAACAAGCCAGCAAGTAAGTAAACAAACAGCCACGCCAATTCTTCCGCTCCCCTGACAGGCAGGCGCCTCCTCCGTTTTCCCGCCCGCTGTTGACCTATTCGTCTGGGCTACCTTGCGGTCCCCCACCCAACAGCCTCTCAGGGAAGCCTCGTGGGGGGGGGGGGCAGGCAGGCATGTGTTTGTGTGTGTGTGTGTGTATGTACAGTATATGGCAGTCCTAGCTCCGCCTCCTCTGCTGCTGGCCGCGCATTATAATGGGCTGGCTCGGGAGCCGTGGAAGGCAAGCTGGCAGACGAGAGGGAAAAGAGAAAATAATACAGCAACCACTTGCGACGACAGGGCTTGGGAAGCGGCGTCCGCCCCAGCGAGGCTGAACGGGGCAGGTTCGCAGGAACCGTTCTCCTCAGGCGGGAAACCTCGGAGGCTGGTTTTTGAGAGGAGGCCCCAAAAGCGCTCCCCGCCCACCCACCCACCCCCCGGGGGTCCCGTCGCCCTGCGTTGACTCCCACTTTGCGATCGGGGAAGATCCCCGTACCCTTTCCAAACACCCAGATGATGCGCATGCACCGCAGGCAAAGTTAAGCGAAATACATTTCCCTATGGGAAACGTGTTTCGCTTAACGAATTACTCGCATAACGAGCAAGTGTGTGGAACGCATTATGCTCGTTATGCGAGGTATTACTTTTTGTATCCAAATATATACCCCACTTTCAACTTAGTCTATTTTTTCCTAAACTGGAGTTGCCAAAGATTTACAGAGGTAACTCAGCAAATTTCATTAATTTAACCCCCGAATAATCATCTGAAATTCTTAACAGGCTGGTTTCATGCTTTATTTCCTAGTACAGTACAGTGTTTCATGAGAATAATGAACTGTTATTATAGCTGGCATATAAGACTTTTTCCTAGTTTAAAAATATTTTCAGGGGAGAGGAAAATTTGCCTTTGTTTCTGGTTTTATTTATTTATATGAATTTATATTGCCGCCCCATTGCCGAGGCAACTCCTGACAGCTCACAAATATAAACATCACATAGCAATAAAACAGGACCCTCAACCTTTTTTTAAAAAAACTATTAAAACCGTTAAAATACCCTCCCACAACCAGTAATTAAAATTGAACTAAAAGCCCGGACGGCCCTCATATAATCCAGCAAAAGGGGGGGGGGGCTACCGCACTGACAGCACCCCACACCTGCTGCGCAAGCCAGGTTTTCACATCTTTCCTAAAGGTCAGCAGCTCTTCCTGGAGGCACAGCTCAATCAGCAGGAGGTTCCTTAAGGCCAGAGCGGAGTCCTAAAAGGCCCTCCTAGTGCTAGAGAGCCGAGCCTCTCTAGCTTATGGAACCGGAGCCCCTCCAGTCTGCTCTGGTGGGACAAGCAGATGTCTTTGGGGTGACACGTTCTTTTAAGTACACTGGCCCACTACCTTGTAGGGCTTTAAAGGTCATCACCAGCACCTTGAATTGCACCCGGGGCACACTGGCAGCCAGTGCAGCACCCACAACAGGGGTGAAGCATGGGCATAACGCCCACACCCCATCACCACGGGGGCAGCTGCATTTTGAACCAGTTGCAGCCTTCAAATGGTCATCAATATTACTGTAGTGGTTTTAATAGTTTAACAACAGGACTATGTGATTAAAAGAAAATATTCATAATTGGCTTGTCAGGTCCAGTTTTATATTTCTGCATTGTCCTCAGGCTGTTTTAATCACATCTGCCTAATCTGGGAAAGTATTTGATTGTTGGAAAACTAAAGCACTACAAAATATTTTTGTAGTACCACTTTGAAAATAGGTCACTGAATGCATGATTCTAATAGCCCTCAAATTGTGCTTTTGGATTCTTCCTCTTTAACTTTCTTAATTCCTTAATATTTACCCACATAATATAAAGTTGTGGGTGTGCATCAGGATCTAAATAAAAAACGTATTAAATTTTTGTTACAAATGCCGTGAAGAACATGATTTTGCCATAATATTATTACCCAAAAATAGTGATTATAATGATCTTGAACCAACAGCTTCCTTATCAAAACAATGAATGCTATAAGCCATCAGTGTTTAAAAACATTTTGATGTGATGCTTGCCTAGGGATGCTAGCACCCCTTTAAAGGAAAAGATTTTTGTTCAAATTCATGACAGTACTTTAAAAAGATGAATATTGTCTTGGAAGATTGATTAATTTCGCTTTCAATCTCTTAATTCTCTTAAACATTTTAGGAAGCATTTCTTAAATGTAAATGTCAGCATAGAGCATACAAAATTCAAATGTAATAAACTTTCATATTTTGCATTGTTTACACGAATTTGCTACTTCTGTAACAACCCAAATAGAACATTTCTAATGAGAAAGCCATGTAATGAATGCTTTAGCAATGTGTACAAATTTTGATACACAATACTATTTAAAATACTAGAAAAAAATAGTCTGATTTTTGTAAAGATAGTAAAAATTGTTCTACTTATACTCCAGCTCCACCTGGTGTTTGGTTGAGAGTTTGCATTACTGCTATAACAATGCGTTGTTACCTGTTATAAAATAACCCAGTGTTTATACGAGGGATGCCCAAACTTTTGGGGCCAGGGGCCTGACCATGCCCCCAGAACAGCTGAGTGGGCCAGACCACGCCCCCGGAACAGGGCATGTTTGCATATGCATCTCCATATTCACTTCCTGGTTCAGTGTGGACCCTTCTGCACATGCAAAAAAGTGTCCATATTCACTTCCTGGTTCAGCGTGGACACTTCTGGTGCATGCGTGAGCATGTCTGCACCAAACCAGGAAAGTGAATATGGACACATCCACACATGCACAGAAGCATCCATATTCACTTCCTCGCTTGGCCAGGGCATTGTGGGCCTGATGGAATGGTTCAGGGGCGTATCTGGCCTGTGGACTGTAGTTTCAGCATGCCTGGTTTATACAAATTGACATAGAAAAACTTTGTTTTCTTCTGTACTTGCTGCATACTACAATGTAATAAAGGCCAAGTGTCACTGTATGATGGAAAGAAAGTGGTTACATTTGGTAAAAACAAAACAAGAAATGCAGTTCCCAATTAAGACTGAATATATATGTGCTCCATAATAGGTATTCTTAAGGGCAGACCTCTAAATCAACATCAAAACAGACTTTTTTTGCTTAGGTAAATTTCTTGATAAAGTGATAAACTGTACTAAAGTATGTTCATTGAAGATTAATATAATTAAACAGATTTATTGCTTTTCACAGCTAGGGATGAATTCTAGAATTATACATGCTGATGTTCTTCATCTGTGGGTTTGCTTATTTCAGAAATAAGTTGTAAATTTTGATATACAGTACACTAGTACCCTGGATAACGTTATGACATGGTTCCACAAGTCATGACGTTGTCCAGTTTTTAGCGTTGTCCGGGGTATACATCGAACAATGCTAAAAAAACCTGAGAAGAGGTGCTCGCACGCGCGCGAAAAGGCGCGCCAGCAGGAGCCTCTTCTACCAAACGGGTATAGCAACGGGGATCGCACGTCAAGGCAAGGGATCAAAGCGGGGGGTGCCACCCCCCACTTTGATCCCTTACCTTAACGTGCGATCCCCGTTTCGTGCACCTGGGCAAGGGTCGGCTTTTCCGAATTCCCCCGTCCCCCAGGGGAGGGGGGAATTTGGAAAAGCCGACCCTTGTTTAGGCGAACGAAACAGGGATCGCATGTCAAAGCAATTGCCTTGACGTGCGAACCTCGTTGCTATAGCGAGCCCAGGAAAGAGGTGGCTTGGTCGAAATCCTCACCCCCGCACAGGGGGAGGGAATTTCAGCCAAGCCGCCTCTTTCCCAAGCCAGGGAGACCCCGCGGAGAGGCACCTCTCCTCACCCGGATCTCCCCGGCCTTGCAGTGAGCCGCTACGAGGCCGGGGAGACCCCGCGGAAAGGCGCCTCTCCTCTCCCGAAGTTTCGAAAGGGTAAAGATCCTTACCCTTTCGGAACATCGGGTGGCTTGCAGGCGTGCGCGCATCGGTGGGGGTTAGCACAGGATACGGAGGTCTCCCCCGTATCCTGCGCTAACCCCCACCAACACGCGCCGCTCACCCGAAGTTTTGAAAGGGTAAAGATCCTTACCCTTTCGGAACATCAGGTGGCTTGCAGGCGCGTGCACATCGGTGGGGGTTAGCGCAGGATACGGAGGTCTCCCCCGTATCCTGCGCTAACCCGCACCGACGCGCGCCACTCGCCCAAAGTTTCGAAAGGGTAAGGATCCTTACCCTTTCGGAACATCGGGTGGCTTGCAGGCGCGCGCGCATCTGTGGGGGTTAGCGTAGGATACAGAGGTCCCCCCCGTATCCTGCGCTAACCCCCACCGACACGCGCCACACACCCGAAGTTTCGAAAGGGTAAGGATCCCCATACCCTTTCCAAACATCGTGGGGGCGGGCGCTGGGGGGGTTGGATTGGGTAGGTGTTCTACCCAATCCAACTCCCCCACACACACACACGCATACACTTGTTCCGGATAACGTTAAAAATCGCGTTATTCGATACAAGATTTTTCCGAAAATCTTGTAACGTTATGCAGTTTTCACGCTATATGGTACTCGCGTTATCCGGGGTATTACTGTATCTTGTTGACTTAGGCAAGTGACTCTATATGGGTAAACACTTGAAATCCAGTAGCTTTCAAGCTCCTTCATTTGATACACATTTGTGTGAATATCTCCTGATACAGTTCCAGAACTTTTAACAGTGCCATTGCAAACTGACAAATGAGAGCTTGGGCTTTGTTAAAAATTGCTAACATGCATCATTTGTGCCAATCCTTGAAACTTGGTGTGACCCAGTGGTTCCTAACGTGGGGCACACGCCCCACAGGGGGACCTTAATTCTCAGAAGCCTAAGTCAGTACATTGGCTGATCAGTGCTTTGGGGAATTGACTTAGGTTTTTGGGAATCGAAGTCCAAAAAACAAAGATTGGGAAACATCGGGTAGCCTGAAACACGCAGTGCATTTCTGGATTGAACCTGTATTGAGATAAAACATGAAGGAAGCAACTGAGAATCAGAATGGTTTAAAGTAATACAGAACTGTACTGTGATTCTGCAGCAGACTCGCTACTTTTATTTCCCATTGGTGAACTTCAAGGTAGGGTAGGCTGAAAAATATTTAAGAAGGTCAGCCAAAATCCTAAGGTTAAGGGAAATAACTGCTTAAGAAGTTTGCATACACTTCTTATTACGATTTCTTACCAATTTTTCTTTTCTTTTTTTAGGATGGAAATGAATTGAATATGAATTCAAGATAAAGAAGAAGATTGATAACAAATGCATACTCTTAGAATGTGTTGAACTACAGCTAAGCACCAGATGCTTAGCCCTAGAAAAATGTCTGCTTGTAATGCCTTTACTGAACATGTCTGGAAACCTGGTGAATGTAAAAACTGCTTCAAACCAAAACACTTGCATCAACTGCCTCCAGCCCCTGAAAAAACTCCAGTTTCAAATGCAAATCTGAAAACCAATGCAAGCCACAGCAGCAGCCAACGGATTAGAAATACAGGACATTTTCGACCTCCTGTGGCAAAGAAACCTACAATAGCTGTGAAACCCACCATGATGGCAGTAGATGGGCAGGGTTTATGTGGTGAGATCAGCTCTCAAGATCTTTGTGAAAACAGGCCAGTCATTGTAGGGTGGAACCAAAGTAGAGCCCTCTCAAACAAAAAGCCACTGAATAATAATAATAATAGTGAAGAAGAAATTGAAAGTTATAGCCATATTCATAGGCCTTTTCGGAATAAAGATGGTGTAAGTAAAGCTCCCAACAACAATAATGGACTGACAGAAGTATTAAAGGAAATTGCAGGATTAGATACCCCTTCACCTCTAATAGGAAATGAAATTAATTCAAGGGAAGCATTCTTGGGAAGAATAAGCAATTGTTATAAAAGGTCATTAGAAAGAAAGGTTCCTCCAAGTTGTATGACGGGTGGAATAAAGGACTGTCAAAACAAACATGTTGTTCTGAGTGGAAGCACGGATGTAATAAGTAATGAGGGTGGGCGTTTCTGCTATCCAGAATTCTCCAGTGGAGACGAGAGTGAAGACGATACTTTCTTTAGCCATATCCATGAGGATCACGAGAGCTGGGATGAAAGCGATGAAGAGCTGCTAGCAATGGAAATCCGCATGAGGGGACAGCCACGCTTTGCTAATTTCAGGGCTAACACCCTGTCACCTGTCCGTTTTTGTGTTGACAAAAAATGGAACACTGTTCCTTTAAGGAACAAGTCTCTTCAGAGGTTTTGTGCAGTAGACTATGATGATAGCTATGATGAAATTTTGAATGGGTATGGAGATGATCCTGTGGTCCTCTATGGGCAAGAAAGCATGCACAGCATGGCCTCATCTGATTCCATGTCGCCTGACTCTTCTCTAACTGAAGAGTCTCGCTCTGGAACAGCCAGCAGTTCTTCTCAAAGGTTCTGCAATGGTGGATTGTCTCCTAGCACTCCTAAGGATATCAAGTTATTTGAAGAAGAGTCTAAACATTGTAATGATGATCAACAATTAGTAGTTGTAAGTAAAAGCTCTCAAAATGCTAACAAAACCTTGGAGACGCACAAGGCCGGGCTTGCCCTTAGACTGGAAGAGGAAGACGACAAGATTGGTGTTCAGAGTGACAATCAAGAATGCAAAAGTCACTCAGGTGTGCCATCCCCAGCAGCAACTGCAAATTTGGTCCACATGGAAGAACAGGCAAAACCTTACAGGATAGTAAATATGGAACAGCCCATCTGCAAGCCGTACACTATAGTAGATGTATCAGCCGCCATGACCCATGAATGTGTGGAGAATCAGGGAAGAAGCTTGGATGCAGAAAGTGGGTTGTCTAGTCCAAATTCACCTGACAGCCTAAATCCAAATGCTGTATCTAATTCTGTAATGTCTGGGCAAATAAATAGCCACCTTAAAAAATCGAGTGCAGTCAGATACCAGGAAGTTTGGACTTCTAGCACAAGCCCACGACAAAAGATTCCTAAAGTGGAAATAGTCACCAACGTGCCAGGACCTTCTGTACCTGTACGGAAAAACATCCATAAATCTGCTCCTACGTCACCTACATCAACAAATATGTCTGCAAAAACCATCCCTGTCAAGTCTCCTAACTTGTCAGAAATAAAATTCAATAGTTATAATAATGCTGGCATGCCACCTTTCCCTATTATTATTCACGATGAGCCAACTTATGCTAGGAGTTCCAAGAATGCAATTAAAGTTCCAATTGTGATAAACCCAAATGCTTATGACAATTTAGCTGTTTATAAAAGCTTCCTAGGAACTAGCGGAGAGCTCTCTGTTAAAGATAAAACTACAAGTATTATCAGCCACACATATGAAGAGATAGAAACGGAGAGCACTGGGTCTGAAAATACAGCTAGCAGATCTGTTGAACTTTCTCAGGCCAAAGGGTTGACTAATAGCACTGAGAGAAGATTGGGTTCTGTAGCTCAAAAGGTTCAGGAATTCAACAGCTGTCTTGGCAAAAATCAGAATTCACCTAAAATCTCTGGCCACGCCTCTCCAACCAAAAGACAAAGAATTGTTCAAGAGCCTACGGCCAAAATAGAAGACACGCGAGCGACATCTAGTGGCAGTCGAGAAAATGCCTGTGCGGTGCTATCCCAGATTGTAGCTTCTATCCAACCTCCACAGTCTCCTCCAGAAGGACCTCAGAGTGGGCCCAAGTCCTGTAGCATTGAAGAACTATATTCTCTACCCCCTGATGCAGACCAAGAAAAAAGTGTCCCAATACGGCCCAAATCTCTCTTTACAGCACAGTCTTGCCCGGAATCTGAGGCAGTCAGAGATACAGAAATGGCACCAAAAGACATCACACCAAAATCACCAGTTGCCTCATCGTCATCAAAGTTCATGGCACTACCCCAGATTACCACAAGTCCTAAAACTGAACAGGCTCCCCCATTTCCTCCACCCCGTTCTACATCCTCCCCTTACCATGCCAGTAAAGTGTTGCAAAGACATTTCAGCAATTGGGCCAAGCCGATGAGTCCAGTCAGATCAACAGACGCTGAATCGGTTTTGCATTCAGAAGGTAGACGCGCTGTTGATGCAAAGCCCAAGCGCTGGATATCATTTAAGAGCTTCTTCCGTCGCAGGAAAACCGAGGAGGAGGAGGACCGAGAAAAGGAAAAGGGGAAACTAGTGGGTCTTGATGGGACTGTCATTCATATGCTCCCACCTCCTCCTGTTCAACGCCATAATTGGTTCAGCGAGTCAAAAACAGATGCCAGTGAGAAACCCTCTATTGTTTTTATGTTTAAATGTGAGCAAGAAAAGATGGAGGCAACATCTAATAAAAGCAAAAGTGAAGAAGAGTCAGCCGTTGAAGTTTTGCATACAGAGAGAGGAGAGAGAGAGACGCTTTCAGAGTTATCGGAAGAAAATCTAAAAAGTTATTCTTCACCAGGTCAAACTCCAGGAGAAATGCTCAGGTAAAATAATATAAATCCTTAAAATGCTATTCTGCTGTATGAGGGTTCTTATAAATCTCTGAACAAAATAAAATGTTGATGCACTAACTCTGATGTGAGATTTTAAGTTCAGTGGGTAGAGTCTGGAAGCACAGAAATCCTTACTCCAGGGGTTCCCAACCTAAGGCCTGTGGGCTGGATCCGGCCCCTGGCACAATTTCATGTGCCCTCCCTACCCCTCCAAGGGCATTCAAGAAACAAAATGGCCACCCCATTGTACTGGCAGGTGGAAATGGCCGTCTGGCCCTTGAAGCTGGCTGAGAGAGCGTGACCCGGCCCCTGGCTTGAAAAAGTTCAGTTTGAAACATTCAGCAACCTGCTCATTTTCACCCCAACAATATGGGCTGCTCACAGCACAACCAGTAATGACACCAGACATAGAATGGGGGGTGAGGTGATCAAATAAATAATGCCAATACATTCTTCAATGTAAAATATGTGGTCAGATTGCAGGAGACAGGTTGTGCTATAGTCTGAGGAACACCTTTGCCACCATTAGCCCAATTTACTCAGAAATGCTAGTAAGGAAACAGACAGAATCCTGTCTGCTTTTATTGTTGATCCATTGTACGACATTTGTACAAGGCATTATTAATTTATCCTATTGTGCACACAGAAACCTCATTGCTTTCAGCGGTGCTGACTCAAACTGTGCACCTGTAAACTAAAACTCATATTGAGCACTGTGCCCTTAATTTCCTTAATAAGATTCTGCCCAGAGCAATATATTATAATGTAACAGATTAATCTGTTTTGTTGGGTATATGAAATTCTATCCTCAAGTGTAACACAGGATAATATTGCACGCATTTACTGAAGTGCATTCGAATCCCAAAAAGTATTGTTAAACTTATCTGTTTTAAGTTTATTTTAAGGTTTGTAATACTCTTAGTTGTATTTGCTGCAAGTGAATGTTTTGGCTATTCAAGTGGAAATAGCAATTTTTATATTTCTTCTAAAAGAAGAGATCGATATTGAATAGCATTCCAGTGACCTTTTCACAAAATATTATAAAGCCTATGTTTGAGATACACTGAACATCCAATGCTATACATCTTTAATATTAAATTTTACTGAACGTGGCACAGCTAACTCCCCTCAACATCTGAATAGTATTGCAACTGTATAATCTCTAGCATCTCATTAAAAATTATGTTAAATGTTCTATGCAAATAGAATAAGAATTGAACAATCTGACAGAAATATTAAAATTAAAATGCTAGGTTATATTTCTTCCCAATACCTTCCTGTTAACCTGCTGGCACTGGTCTTGTAATATTTCAGGTTTTTTAATATTTTCTTTTTATTTGTTGCTACTTAAGAGGGAAGGAAAAGAGGAAGATTCTTTAAAATCTAAATTACCTCTATTTAACAACTTTACAATTCTGTAAGTTAATTAGACATATGTGTGTATGTGCATACGACATTAAATTCCCACTGGTCATCTGATATTTGAATTACTGTAATATGCATTTGTGATAAATTTTGGGAATGGTGAAAAAATTTAAACCCACCTCTGTGAAGATTTGCTAGGAAGCTTAAAAACTGAGTATATCAATGAGTGAACATGACATTTTTGTGAAAATGCCAGGCACTGCAGTTTTCACTGAGAAATCAAATTGATGACCTAGAGATAAAGTAAAATAGGATTATGAAATGTCAGATGGAAAGTGATCCTGAAGGCATATCAGTTTGAGAAACTAAGTGTCTTATTTGTTTATTTCCTCCTGCGGTATACTGGATTAGGAAAGAAGGTAGGAAGTGATAAGAGTGGGCTAGAACTATTCAAAGGTATGGTTATGACATCTCTAAAAAGACCTTTTTATCATGTCTAGAGCACTTGCAGAATCTATTAGGTTAAGGAAGAAGCATCTGTACTTTTCCTGTTAAGTCATGCACCTATCTATTTTATACAGTACAGTGTCGGTTTTCTATCTTTTCTGTTCTTCTTTTGTGTCTAGGCCAGATGTGAAACTGACAGAATGAAGGCACCTTTTGGTGAGTTCATTCTGCAGTTCCTTTGGCCTGACCTAGTGTGGGAAAGATTAGCCAGCAACACAAGGCTGCCGATCCCTGGGTACACCCGATTATGGTTCAAAAATACCACAATCTTCAGAGAGGCTTTTCCCATGTACCCCATCTTTTCTGTTAAAATATATGGAATAGAAGTCTCCACTCAGACAGTTCATTAGCAATTTACAATCAACACAAGAGAAACATTCCCTTGATAGCGCTTTTCTTTGGCTGTCAAGGCCTAGAATCTTGCAGCTCAAACATTTTATTCGTGCATCAGAACCAAATTAAAGAGGTGACTTACTGATAAGTGAAAGGGAAGCCTTCAGAGAGAGAGAGAGAGAGAGAGTCTGCCTGAGGTGAAGAAGGTAGAAAGTTTTGATATGATTCTTCTAAGCCCCAGAAATACTGTCAAATCAATTTAATGCACATTTACTCAGAATTATTAAGTTCAGTGAGGGTTATTCCCTAAGTAGTGTATCTAAAATTGTGACTTAAGGGTATACACCTATGCAGGCATATATCGAAATAAGCTTTTTTGGAATTAGTGGTACAGTACTTTCAAATAAAAATGTATAGGTTTGTTTTATAAGTCATTTTCTGCGGAGATGAGCTTGTGGCCATTGCTATTGATAGAGGTGGGGTAATTAGCTCCCCCTGATAATAATTTCGTGTCAGAGATTACTCTGGGTTGGAAAGATTTTTGCTTCCTGAGCTGGATGGCCATTTTGCCCTTCCTCCACCACATGGCACTTCCTGCTGTGGTGGTGGTGGTGGACCACATGAAATGGTACCATGGGCCCTGTCCAGCCCGCAGGCTGCAGTTTGAGAATCCCTTCACTAGTCTATAGGTAACTATTTCCTGAGGACATGTCTTTTCTTTTTTAACAACGAATGGCAATAAAAGGAAATAATTTCTGTTTCCACCAAGGCTTCTGCCTTATTGTAATTTTAAAAAATAGATGAGCCAAGCCTGGGTTATTTTTGTGGAATCATGTTGTTAAAATACTTCCGTTTACGTTCTTCGTGGTCCTTGACACAGCAACTGCTCTTTCAAGCTGTGTCATCCAGCTAAACTGTAGTAATGAGTAAGTAGAACTGTTCTAGAACAATGTCAGCTGTTGTGTTATGTGCCAAAGCAAGGAGAGAGTTAATAGGGCGGGGCTTTAAGTTTGCTTGGGCTAGTTTTCCCAAGGTGTTTTGGCACATTCCCCAGACCATCCCCTGGAGGTAAACATCAAGGTGCAGGAGGTGATACCGTTCCTTGCAGGCTTCAAGCGTTGTTGCTCACGGTTTTGCACAACTTGTAGCTCACCAGGCCCCAGTGGAATAAATGCTTCACCAGAGTTTCGAGACATGATTAAAAAGTTCAAGAAGGCTCTGAGAGAATTATCTTTAATGGGGAACTGTGTGAGTGAGTATAGTGGGTGAGTGTCTTTCGTTTTCTCCTTCTTCCTCTCCTATTCCACCCCACCAGTTGTTGATTTACTTTGGCAGCATATTTCTCAAGAATATACCTAAAAAGGGCTTCACAGCATAGGATCTTAAAAATGAGTCTGTTCTGGACTTAACTGACAAAAGACACAATTGTTTTCAAATATGCTGTCCTGTAACCAGAATTCTTGTTTCAAAATAGCACAAATGTCACAAGAAGGAACAGCTGTCTTTTGGAGAAAATATCTTTTTATGAGGGGAAAAAGAGGAGTTTTGGTAAACATATAACCAGCCTCTATGCCGTTTAGTTTCCAAAGTGAATTTACAACTTTCCACGGATTTGATTTTTGAATGTATCACATTGTATGAACTGATTTTGGCTCACTCCTTATTTTGTTTTTATACTGTTCTGCTGCATGTTGATAATGTAATTATCAGTACCAGGCATTGGATGGAACAAAATTGAATTCTACCTTTTTGTCTCAATTTGCTAACTTATGTGGATAATTTTATGTCACCATTAAAACGCCCGAAAATGTGGAAATGCAACGCATGAATACATTTGGCATTGCACTGTGTGAAAATGAAGGGAGCCTTGGTGGTCTTAAAATGCAAATTGCTTGGACATTGCATTTTGTTCTTTGCCTTGCTTTGTTTGGCCTACAATCTTACGCCAACACTCAAGTGATAAAATGCTGCTTTCTGGTGTGCAAAAAGATGTTTAGCTGCATTCTTTGCATATGTAGAACACAAACCTTGCAACTATATAGGATCCTGTTTTTACAGTTGGACAGCATTTTTAAAACCATTGGTATTTATTATTTTTCTAAAAATAAGATTATAGCCTTTGGTGATTGGAATAAATTACTTTAAATGCATTTAAGTTCAGTCAACAGCTACATGGTGTGCCATGTCTGAAGGACCAGTGTAGTCAATGCAGTTTTTTTCTGCCGGAATCTGTAACTGGTTTAAACTGGTTTCACAGTAAAGCCTATAACAGGGGTGGGCAACCTATAGCCAGTGGGCCGGTCCTGGTCCACAGTGCCAAATCATCCACCCGACACTGCCACCGGATGCGTTTACGTCATCCATAAACACACCCATAGGTTGCCCACCCCTGCTATAGGCTGTACTGTGAAGAATTCCACAGAGAGGAAACGTGTTTACAATAGCCACAGACACATTTTACAGCAGCATTTACCGGGGGGGGGGGGGACCACCACTCTGGCCCACTCATCTGTCTGAGGGAGTGTGACCTGGCCCCCAACTTAAAAAGGTTGGCAACCCCTAGCCTATAGGAATATCTTAAGCAATAGTTTTCAACTTTCTGAATAGTATGACTATCAGTTACTCTGTGAGTGAACCCAATCTTTTCCAGGATTAGCATTTATGTTTTCAGGCATTCTATTATTATAGTTATCGATGTTATGTAAAGACATAAATATTGCAGTAGTGTTGTTGACGGTAAACACAGCAAAGGCAATACTAATTTCTTTAGTAGTTGAAAATCGTAGTATTAATAAATATTTCATTCTTTTGTCATTGTCCCTTTTACATGTCAAAAGGCTATTGATGGATAATTTGTGACACAGAGGGGCTATATGAGTGACTTCAGTTCCCAGAAGCCTAAGTCAGTACATTAGCTGATCATGCTTTGAGGAATTGACTTAGGCTTCTGGGAATTGAAGTCCAAAACCCAAAGGCTGGGGACCACTGCTCTAAAGAACGTGTTGATAGAACTCTATTTTAATGTTTAGCAGAAAACTAAACAGCATAATATTCCCGGTGAATTGTGCCCCATTTTTATCTGTTTGTTTGTTTATTCATTTAGTAAGGTGCCTGATGAACAAACAGTGGAAAATATGCCCTCTCCAATTCCAAGATCTACATTTGAGAAGCAGGACAGTGGCAGCAATGGATCCCTCAGTCCACTATCGGGTCCGGAAATGCCACCAGGGGAGGAGGAAAGGGCGGAAATGTCTGATTCTTCTGATATGAGTGGCTGCAGTGCTACATACAGTAACTTAGGTAAGGAACTCCTTGCATTTGCACAGAAGTGTAAGCTGCAGCTCACTTTTGTTTCTCCTGCATTTGGGTGCTATTTGAGCTACCAGCCTGACTTCGGAAACTCTTTATAGTACAGTATATGCAAATTTTTGCGTGTAATTAAAGGAACACATAAACATTTCTATGGGTTCAGTTCTCAGGGAAATGTTGTTAATCTTTCAAAAGTACCTTTGTAAGCAAAGATATATACATTTTATTTTCTTAAAAGGCAGCTTATCTGCTTTCATGAGACAGCAAGACGGCTTGCAAAAAACTGGTTAGTTTTTGGTTTTATAAAGAAAGGCTGCTTCTCAAAGTATGAAAGGAATGTACAGGTTTAAGAATTCAATATATAAATTGCTAGGTATTGGGAAGGTTTCTTGACTGAAGAGAGAGGTTTTCCCTAGAGAATATGAGAAGGGTTAGAACCTACCCTGGGGCATAACCATAATTTCATTTTTCATAGATTCAATGTATTGGTTTTATGAAGGAAGCAAAACAAGTATAAGTGTAGACAGGTGAAATGTTTGATGTACTTTCATAGTGATTAGATTTTAGAAAAATAAGATCACTGCTATTTTGCACCATTGTGCAAAAGACGGGGCAGGATGAGGACCTTGCCGCCCCTACCCCTGTGCCCACCCCAACATATTGTAATGTAATGTATTGTCTGTAAGCCGCCCTGAGTCGCCATGGCGAATGGGCGGCAATATAAATTTGAACTAATAAATAATAAATAATAATAAATTGTGAGACTTCCAAGATTCTTCTGAAAATAGTGCTAGAAGATGACAGTGTTTAACATTGTATATCCTATATTCCAGTTCTTTTTATAGCTGTAGATTTTTATTTAGGTCTTCGAGATCAACTGATATTTAACTACTTTTAATCAAACTTTCCATTATCTAGTTATAATGATGCTGGTTTCAGTTCCTAAGTTTTAATCTTCCCATTAAATAATTACTTTCTGTCTAGTCTTAGAATGAGATAATGATTCTCCTTTCCTTCTCATAATGAAAACATTCTAATATACTTTGTATCTTTATACTTTCCAATCACAGATATACTGAATGTTATTTCTCATTACCTAGGGCAATCCAGGGCAGCTATGATACCTCCGAAGCAACCACGACAACTCAAGGGACCTTTGGATGACGCCATTGCTTTTGGTGGGCTATCTGATCCAGAAATGGCTACCAGCTTACACCCAACACCACCTCCGCTCCCAAAGAAAACTATTTTAAGGGCTCACACAGAACCCGTTCCAAGAGAATACCAGAAAAGAGCCCTCGAAAGTAGCCTGCGTTTGATGGCCAACCCTACCTATGACATCGACAGCAACTGGGAAGCAAGCAGTGCGTGTTCTTCCGTCAGCTCAGAATTCAAGGCGGTGGACAATGAGTCCGGAGATTCCCTGGACAGGCCTCTGGGGAAAGGACTGTCAATCTCTTCTGCAGCCAATAGCTTTTCCAACCTTGCTGCTGTCAATATTAAGGACAGGGGTTCTAATAGCACAGAATCTCTCTCGGGTAGACCTGTCGTGTGCAACAAGATTGGCAAGGCCATCCAGAAGCCACAGCGACAAGCACTTTATAGAGGGATTGAAAACAGAGGAGAGGTGGTGAGCAAAATCAGAATCCTTCACACTGATTCTCTGAAGAAGCTAGCTGTCAAGTGCGAAGACCTGTTCATGGCTGGACAGAAAGATCAGCTTCGGTTTGGGGTAGACAGCTGGTCAGACTTCAGATTAACCAGTGACAGGCCATGCTGCGAAGCAGGTGATGCTGTCTACTACCCAGCTTCTTATGCAAAAGATCTACTCAACAGCTATGCAGTCAAGGTAGGAAATTATCGCTTCACCAACTGCTTTATTGAATGTTCATTGTGCTGTCACTATTGACTACTTTTGTGGTCAGGTTTTGCTCGCTAAGAGACATTCTCCTTTGTGATCACTGCTTTCTAACATCCTGGTCCTAAAACTTTGTAGCAGTGTAACAGAATGGATTCATTCATTCATTCATTATTCTTATACCCCACCCATCTAGGAGATTTTCCTACTCTGGGCAGCTAACAACATGAAACCCACACATTAAAAACAATCATACATTTTAAAAAATACAAAAAACCCTATCGGCGTACATGGCTCTACATATAAATGTAGAGCCATGTTCAGATTTAAATGGTAGTGTGTTCTGTTGCAGATATTTATTTTCTGGTGTGACAAATCTTAGGATCATTCCATAAACCCTTTATCATGCCTGTCATTCCATACGTTTCCAGTATGGTTCTGGGGGAAATTGCATTTTATTGACCTTTCAGAAATGCAGTGAGTAAACAGGGGTATAATACCACAGATTTTCCCTTTTTACAAGTTGAATTATTTAGCAAGTTGAATTATTTTTGTTTTTAAGGCTTCTGACATGCATTCCAGTCTCTTTGGCATAGTTCTGTTGTTATAGCTGTTTATCCAAACAGGACGCACAGTTTGTTATTTTGCAGTGGCTGTCTTGTGTTTGTATACTTTAAGATATATATATATATATATATACAGTCAAACCTCACATAAAGAGTGCCTCGCTTAAAGAGTAATTCGCTTAAAGAGCAGAATTTTCTCTGAATGTTTGCTTCACTTAACAAATAAAACCAACCAAAAACTTGCTTAACAAATAAATCGGGGTTTGCAATCTGCCCCACAATTGGTCATTTACAGTGGTGTTTCACTTAAAGAGCAAACTCGCTTAAAGAGCAATCCTGTAGAACACATTATGCTCTTTAAGCGAGGTACAACTGTATATATATAATGGGTTAGATACAAAAAAATAAAATTAATTACAAAGAAATCATTAAAAAGCAGTTTGATACAATCTCTTTGCCATAACAGAAAAGAAATGATAAATAATTTAATAATTAATTAAAGACCACTCTTGGAATAGAACTTATGGAGAGAGTCAGAAAAGTCATGTGGTGGGATTTATTTTAGAATGGAGATGGGAAGTGGAAAGTGTTCAAGACTGGTCTTCTTGTGCAGTTTTATTGTTCTCTGTTCCAAGCCCAGTTCACTAGAAAGTGCCCTCTTTAGAGTCACTTCTGAACCAAATAGCAGTCTTATGAGTTAGACTCAACAGGTACAGTGGTATATGATACAGTGCTGTAGTTGTGTTGAAATTTCTTTTCAGGTCATACTTCCACTCTCTGCTTCCTTTTGAGCTCAGATCAGACTTTCTCTTCTTGCATCTTGAAGGAAAAGAAGAGAGAGGCCTTGCTCCAGGTTCACACAAGAAGTTACTTTCCACAACTTCAGCCATTTCATTTTTCTGAAGTACAGTTAAGTTTCATTATACAGAAATTTGCCACAACGTTTACTTCTATGCTAAGTCTGGACTTCATGATCAGAATCTGACAGGAAATTTTTGAAACACTTGTTTAAAAAATCAGTTTTGTTAAATTAAGGCTCCATGTTAAACTGCTAATTTTTCCATACATTTTATCTACCCTTGTTGTTTTTTCTCTTCCCTCAGATTTGTAAGAGCAAAGCTAAAGAATCCCAGCAGTATTATCACAGTCTGGCTATCCGTCAAAGCCTAGCTATCCATTTCAACATACAGCAGGACTGTGGCCATTTCCTAGCAGATGTGCCTGCCCGTCTCCTTCCCTGGGAGGATCCTGATTCACCGGAGGAAGACGAAGAAGAAGAGGAGGAGGAGGAAGATGAGGAGCAGGACAGCACAGAGTACCCTTCCTCTGTGGAAGTTTCTCAGATAAACAGTTCAGTTCTGCGGAGCACAATCAGAAAACAGTACAGCAAAGTTGTGGTGATCACCCGAGAGGTTCCCTATCTGACTGTGGCCGATTTTGTACGGCAGTCTGTAGCTCGCCATACCAGTAGCCCGGATTTGTACGAAAGGCAAGTCTGCCTCCTCCTTTTGCAGCTGTGTGCCGGACTAGAGCACTTGAAGCCCTATCACATCACACATTGTGACCTGCGCATGGAGAACCTTTTGCTGGTGGACTACAGACCTGGGCATAGCCTTTTGAGCTGCGAGTCCATGGAACCTAATCCGGCTGTCGCTTGCCCTGCCAGGCTTATCGTGAGCAATTTCTCCCAAGCCAAACAGAAGAGCCACATGGTGGATCCTGAAGTTCTCAGAGACCAGTCCCGCCTTGCCCCTGAGATCATCACAGCCACACAGTATAAGAAATGTGATGAGTTCCAGACAGGTATTCTCATTTATGAAATGTTGCACCTGGCCAACCCCTTTGATGAAAATCCGGAGCTGAAGGAGAAAGAATACACCCCTGCCGATTTGCCCCAAATCCCCTGCCGTTCACTTTATTCCCTGGGGCTTCAGCGGCTTGCTAACTGCTTACTAAACCCCAACCCCTCAGAAAGGATCCTTATATCTGAGGCCAAAAGAGTCCTTCAGTGTTTGCTTTGGGGTCCCCGGGAAGATGTGTTTCAGACTCTCAATGCCTCTTCCAGACCGGCACAAAGAGAGACTGTGCTTCAAAACTGGCTGGACATCAAACGGACGCTGATGATGATTAAATTTGCTGAAAAGTCTTTGGACAAAGAATGTAAAGTTAGCCTTGAAGACTGGCTTTGTTGTCAGTATCTGGCATTTGCCACTACAGACTCGGTCAGTCACATAGTGAAAATCATGCAGCAACGCTAATTGGGATGAGGTGTTACTGTCCCTTGGATATTTTCTCTGCTCCATGCCATTGCTGTGTGCAGGTTTTTAACATTCTAGCCCAGGGTTGCCCAAACTATGGCCCATGGGCCAGATCGCTGGCCGGATGAATTGGCATCAGGGGCTGGATCCAGCCCATGGGCCAATAGTGACTGGCCCATGGCCTGAAAAGTTTGGGCACCCCTATTCTAGCCTAAGTCTCAGAGTTGCCAACACTGAGCAGACTGATCGCTGTAGGTTCAGGGAAGAGACCTAAAACCTATCATTTGGTAAAGCTAGATGCTTGATGAGAGAAGGGAGTAGAGAAAGTTTAATTATGTGAGAAATGTGTGTGTATTGTGTATTGAAATGGCAGCATCCAGTAATGACTACCCACAGAGATGAGTGTGCCGTCTGCTATGAAGCCTCCAGAATGTGAGCACTTTTCATCAAAAGATGTCCTCCGCTTCACGATCTCTTCCAGGCGTGTCTGTATTGAGAATGAGTCAACTTCAGCAAGTCATACTTCCTTTTGAGGTAGTTTTGTCTGATCTTTCCAAAGGGTCATATGACCACAAGAGGAGCAGTGTGTCATTTATAGCCAGCTGCATCCTGAACAAATTGCCTTTATTTCTTTTCCTTTTTCCCCTTTTCCTTGCTGAGAGGCAATGTGTATATTATGGATAAAGCCTTGGTTTTTACAGCGAAAGAACAATTCTCAAAGGCTGGAGTTCTGAGCCTAACGCTGGCAGGAAAAGCAGTGTTTAACCCTTTCCAACCATTGACAGCTGCCTTATTCACCACCCCTCAGCTACCTCCACTCCCTTCGCAGAGTTCCTGGTGTAGATTTATTCTTCTAGCACAGTGATGGTGAACCTTTTAGAGACCAAGTGCTCAAACTACAGGCTGCCATCTGTGCCGCAGAGGGGCGGGGTGAACTCTGTGCTGGTGGGAGGGAGGAAGCCTTCCCATTGGGCTGCTGGGCAGAGGGGCGGGGTGAACTCTGTGCTAGGGGTGAACCCTGTGCATGAAATGATGCCGCAGCCACAGGTGGAGAATCCCTGCATTAAATGAAGAGTACCAACTGCCTCTAGGCTCTGCCGCTGGCTCCCTTCCAACAAACCGGCATTTTTGTGTGTTGTCATTACAGACCTGTCGTACCTGTTCTCTCTGCTCAGTGTTGGTTATACTTGTTTGGCTAGTTCTGAAATAGCGAAACTGCCGCCTAATATCAAATTTCCCACAGCTGCAGATGCTTGTTGGAACACAAAACAGCTCTTGTGTGGAGGCTGTGCTCCTCCGGATACATGTGCAATTTTTAGATGTATTTTTTTTAAAGTAAGTGTTTACATTGCATAGCAGACTTAACCTTATGATAGACCTGTCTCCTTTTCTTTTGTGGCACATAGATACACAACGTAAGGTGTGCTTTTTCTCCAGATTAATACTTCCTTCCTCTATTTCTCGGTTAACTGTTACTCACCTGTTTACTTCACCCTTGAAGACAAAAAGCCACTTTGAACAACGTGTTCGGGTCTGGACCAGAAACGGGAAAACAATCCAGCAGGAAATGCGTTCAGCAGCTTCTTGGAATATGGGGTGGATTTCCCAGGGATCTTAGTCAGGTAGCTCCAGGGAACCTGAGACGAGCAGAGAACATAGGGGAGCTTCTTAAGAGGATTTGAATCATTTTTCTTCCATAGCCGTTGATTATTACCAAGGTTAAAGATAACATCAGTCAGTCAGTATCTCTTATTGCTTTAAAGTGGGAGTGAGCAACCTGTGGAAAGTCATGCTCCTGGAAGTCTCCATGAAGCATGATTCATTTTTAAACAGGCCGGGGGAGTGTGTTTGAAAGCAGAAGTGGACTTTGGTTTTGGCTCTGTCAAGAGCTCTGCTTTCTCTCCAGTTGAGGGTATGCTTTTCAGTGATACACATATGCACACCCATTTTCATTTAACCAGCATGTTTATATTAGCAACACAATGGACCACTGGCCATTGTGGTCAACCTATTCCTTTAGGGCCACCTTCTATATTTTTGTATATAAAGGTATATGTGTTTTGTCACGTAGGCATTGACATGCACATGCAAAGTAGACATATGAATGTTTTTAATGGCCATGCATATTTTAATGCAGCAGATCCTCAAACATTGTACATTGGCTTGAGCTCCCTTATTTCATTTTTCATTTTGATCACATTTTTAAACCAGTATTAGCATTGCATTAAGAATGTTGCTGTTGTATAATAAAGTGTGTGTGTGTGTGTGTGAGAGAGAGAGAGAGAGAGAGAGTTGATAAAGTCAGTCATAGATGCAAGCTAGCCAGAGTTTCTGATTTTGGTGGAATCTGGCCAACGTCAAGGCCTGTTCTCTAAGAAACTGGCCAAATCACAAAACAAGCAGAAGAAAGTGAAACAAAATAATGTTGCAAAATAATTTACAAGAAAACCCAAAAATCCTGGTTGTCTCATAATTGACTGCTGAAAGCATAAAGCAGAAGTTCCCAACCTAAGGCCCGCAGGCCAGATCCGACCCTTGGAGCCATTTTGTGGGTCTCCCCACCCTTCCAAGGGCATTCGGGAAACAAATTAGCTGTCTCTTTGAAGCTGTTGGGACAAAATGGCCACCCCATCATACAGGCAGGGCAAAATGGCTGTCTGGCCCTCAAAGCTGACTGAGAGGATGACCTGTCCCCTGGCATAAAAAGGTTGGGAACCTGTGGCATAAAGAATAGAATCTTGGGTACAGAAATACACATTCACAACATCTGTGCAAATTAAATTTCTATTTGAGCCCCCTACAGTGATTCCTAAAAAGCCGTACTGATTTTGATTTTACAGTCATGTATCATACAGGCATGCATATATAGACAATACATAATTGTGCACACACACACGCACATACATATATACATTCTAGTTGTAAATATGTATGTACAACTTTCAACTAATGTTAGGCCAATATCAGCAAGGTTCCTAAGGGAAACAAAAATTCTGGTATTTAAGTATGTTTTTCCTGGAGTTTTTAGGGTCATTAACATTTTATGGAGTGGCAATCTAAGTCAATGATTAATTGCACTAATTATCGTGCCTTGTCACAGATTTGAAAGCTGCTGGGGGGAGAATTCTGTAATGGGAATTGTCCATTGCTAGCTACCAACTTAATAACAATATTGCCCATACTTTTAAAAAAAGTACATTTCAAATGATTGAGTTGACAATTTAAGAAGAACTCTCTGGTGGTTGTTCAGGTCTTTTGATATTACTGAAAAGCCAAAATAAAAATAATAGAATAGAAGGTATTTTACAGATCTGTATACAAAAATGCAGAATGGGTTGGAGTTTTCAACAGAATGCCATGTTTCTTTGTTTCAGCAGATGTTCAGCATTTAAAAATATTAAGGCAGCTTTATCATTTAAAGGTGGTCCAATACTTTTGCTTTTGTTCTGCTTCATTTCCTTGATACAAGATGGGTTGCATTAACTGACCAGGTAGCACCAGATTTAGAGAACCTGTTTGTCAGACAATTTTGTTCACACATGAGCTCAGGGAAGAACAGAAGCTGCAGACCCAGTCTCTTACAAATCTTCTTACAAATGCAACTTTTAAGAAAGGATCACCCACCCTTGTCTTCAGAATAATGCAGCTATGAAGCTGTACATTTAGTTACCCTTTTATACTTTACCCAAGTATCACTGCTACCATTATATCACTTGCAAAAATTCACCTGTTGAAATGGGAGGCTTTTGTTCAAAGCATTAGAAGCAAAAACGATGCAGTGATTAAAAACTCACATCATATCTGGCCTCTTTAATTTCCCTTAGTTTTGTAACTAAGGAAAATTAAAGAGGCCAAATATGACACGAGTTTTTAATCACTGCATCAGGCAAGGATGTACCCATGCCGTTCTGTGTCATAGCCTTAATCTTAACACATTAATTTGTTATTGTCGAATGGCATCTGATTAACTGTCCTATAAAGTTGGAGTGAGTTATTTATGAAAAGATTTATGAAGGGGAGATTTTGCATCACAAAGTTATTTGTCCCTATGAATTTTCCTGTTTCAAAGGGTAGTAAATTGAGATTATAGCCTTCCTGTGTTTTCCAGTTGGACACGGATGCTGAGGTTTACAGTACCATCTTGATTAAGATTACTTAAATCCCAAGTCTTCCAAAGTAGTTACTGAGTTTTCTAGTTTAAAATTAAAAGGGTAGAGATAGTGTATGAGGTGTATAACGAACTATAAACAGGGTTCAGACATAACCCTAATCTCTCAGGGCTCCTTGTATATTATCAAATAAAGATAAGTTTATATCAAGACACTCCAGTACATTCAAGCATGACTAAGAAACAAACCTTAACACGAACTTATGAAAGACCAAGATTTGGTCTAAATCAGGGGGTGCCCAAACATTTCAGGCCGTGGGCCAGTCGTGTGGTTAAGGGGGGTGGTCACTATGCCCCGTGGTGCGGATCGGGCCCCTGACGGCAGTTCATCTGCCCCTGAAGCCTTCGTTGCTCCAGGAAGCAGAAGTAAAACGCACCCATATGGTCTCCTTTTACTTCCACTTCTGGGAGCGACAAGTACTTCGGGGGACAGATAAATTGCATTGGGGGCTGAATCCGTCCCATGGGCCGTATTTTGGGCATTCCTGATCTAAATGGTTAGACTTGCATTGCAGGCTTAAGCTGCAACCCAGAATTCTCCCCAGATCTGCCTTTTGGCCTTTTATTCAATATAACTGAATGGTTCTTATTTACTCCAGGAAGGTGGGAGACCAAGATTTTTAGTTCACTGGGATGGGCGGAGGTCAGCATTTCCAGAGGTTGCAAATCTCCCTTGAGCTGATGGAGGGTGTGTTCTGTTTTCTAGAGGTCCTTGCAACTGAAGTAATCCCTAGATCTGTTCAATTATCATCATGGGCATTGTTAAGTAACCTATCGATACAACATTCCAAGGAAATTTCTGAAATATTAATGGAGCAAAATGGTGCAACTGCAGCCAGAAGACTTTCTTGATGAGAGAGTGGTCCCCCTGGCTAGATGTTTTCTGGAGAGTGGTTTCTTGTTCCATAGCTGTGGCCCCTTTAGGGAGTCAGGTTATTTACCACCGCCCAACACACTGCGTTGAGTCACTGGCTGTACAGTCTACTCCATTACCGTAGCGGGATGTCCAGCCAGACAGTGCATAAAATATATGTGGACTAGAGGCATAATTCCAATATGTGTTATACTTTTGATATCAATGGATTTGAATACACAAGCAATCTAGTCTTTATGCTTGGAAGACCAGTTGTGAATTAGTAACTCCTAAGGACAAAAAACCCTTGGCAGCAAAGCAGATAACGCTGCCTCAGAGCAACAAAATCACCAGTATTTGAGTTTCTTTTTATTCTCATAGAATCTGGTTTCCAACTCCTTCATTAATTCCTTTGTTCTCACCCCCCAAAAAAGGTCAGAAAAAGAATGTTTAAATGGCAAAGAAACTCAAGTGGTTTTTATCAGTGGGTTTAACTGAACTGCAGACATAATCCATAAAGTCATTTGTTTTCATGCTCTGCATGTATATTTTATATACATATTACTAATTGTTTGCATTTTAAAAATGTATTTTTAAAAATGAGACTTCTTTCCAAGCTTTTTGGAACAGACCGCTCAAAGATACACTAGAGTTGTACAGTCAGCCAGAATAACATTAACCTCAAACTTTAATCAGGTTTAGAAAGCTATGTCACTTGTTCCTGAGAAGAGCAGTCTTTTAAATTGAACTTCACAGAGCATTTCAAATGAGGAAGTATTTGTTAGGTTTTGTTTAAAAAGTAAATAATTCTGAGCTGGTGCAGCTGAAATTCTACACATTCAGTTTTATGTGGCTTTTCTTTAGAAATAAGATGAGAATGTATATTTTCTTCAGAAGACTTAATTCTTCCAGATAAGCTCTGTATTTGAATTCAACCATATCTATATTTACACTTCCCTTTGTGATTGGAAGACAACTGAGGTCTGGTTTGCTGTGGTACTTTGCTGTGTACTCTATGGCTTACATGTTAACTATGTAAATAAACTTATTTTATTACACTGAAAATCCAGATAGCATCATTTTTTACACTCTTCTTGAGCAGGGGTGCCCAAACTTTTCAGGCTGTGGGCCGGTCACATGGTTCAGGGGTACCCAAACTACACCCTGGGGGCCGGATTCACCCCCCAGTGCCAATTCATCCAGCCCGGGCCACCCTTGTCGCTCCCAGAAGTGGAAGTAAAACACACCTGTACCGTCATTTGAGAGAATGCGACTTGTGTTTGAAAAGAAGCTTTATGAACATTTTTTAACCAGGCTTGACCCTTGAACCCTCTCAAACCTGACTGGGTCTATTTTCCAATTTCAGAGAAGACTGTTGTGTGCTCAAAACGATGGCATGATGGACTGCCACACGTGTTCCCCCATCCAAATACTGACCATGGCTGGCCCTGCTTAGCTTCCAATGTGAGTCGCATTTGAAATGACATCACTGTAGGACTGGGCTCCCCACCTCTACTCCAGGTGTAGGACCAGGCAGGTCAGTGGTCATTTATTTATTTATTTATTTACATTTCTATACTGCCCTTCTCGCCGAGGCGACCCAGGGCGGTGTACAACATCATAAAAGAATAACAAAACCCAACCCAAACCCATTGGTAAAAAAACTTCAAAATTACAATTATAAAATTTTATTTATTTATTTTATTTATTTATTTAGATTTATTACCCCGCCCTAATCAGGCGAACCTGACTCTAGGCGGCTTACAGAAATTCATAAATTAAAACCTTAAGGTTCATAAATTACTTAAAAGTCAATTAAAAAAGAATTAAACCATGAATTTACAAAAATCTAAAAGATTTAAAAAGGTTAAAAGGTTTAAAAAGATTTTAAAAGTTTAAAAGAGTGAGGGAGGGGTGGCTGTCCCATCATATCAGCCACCCAACATGGGACCCCATGTTCCTGGACCCCCACACCTGCCCTGCCAGCCAGGTTTTTAGGCCCTTCCGAAAGGGCAGGAGCTCTGTCTGGAGACGTAACTCAGTTGGCAGGAGGTTCCAAAGGGCCGGGGCGGCCACGGAGAAGGCCCTCCTCCTGGTGCTAGAGAGCTGCGCCTCTCTAGCCGATGGAATGATAAGAGAGCCTCTCCGATCCGCCCTGGTGGGACGGACAGATGTCCTTGGGACGATGCGGTCTCTTAAGTATCCTGGCCCACTACCATGTAGGGCTTTAAAGGTAATAACCAGCACCTTGAATTGCACCCGGAGACATACTGGCAACCAGTGCAGCTCCCGAAGCAGTGGTGAGGCACGAGCATAACGCCCGCACCCCATCACTACCCGAGCAGCCGCATTCTGGACCAGCTGCAGCCTCCGAATGGTCACCAAGGGCAGCCCCATGTAGAGCGCATTACAGTAATCAAGTCTGGAGGTGACCAAAGCATGTGTGATCATGAGCAAGGAATCCCGGTCTAGGAGTGGGCGTAGCTGGCGTATTACACGAAGTTGTGCAAAAGCCCTCCTGGCCACGGCTGCCACCTGCTCCTCGAGCAGTAGTCGTGAGTCCAAGAGGACCCCCAGATTACGCACCAGGTCTGTTTGGGGCAAAACTGCCCCATCCAGAACCAAAGATGGTAACTCCCGAGATAGCGCAGGACCCCTTACCCATAGCCACTCAGTCTTGCCGGGATTCAGTTGTAGCCCGTTGTCCCCCATCCAGACCCTGACAGCCTCCAGGCACCTGGATAGGACTTCCACTGCATCAATTGGATCTCCACGGGCTGAGATATACAACTGGGTGTCATCTGCATATTGGTGATACCTCACCCCGTGGGAACGGATGATCTCACCCAGTGGCTTCATGTAGATGTTAAATAGGAGAGGCGAGAGTACCGAGCCCTGAGGCACCCCATATTGCAGGGGCCTAGGGCTGGACCTCTCGCCTTCCAGCCACACCGACTGGGTCCGGCCCCTCAGAAATGAAGAGAACCAGGCCAGCACAGTGCCCTGGATCCCCAATCCTTGGAGCCTTCCCAGAAGGATACCGTGGTCGACAGTATCGAAAGCCGCTGAGAGGTCAAGAAGAGCCAGGACGGATGGATGACCTCCATCCCGTTCTCGCCAGAGATCATCCACCAATGCGACCAATGCAGTTTCAGTACCATATCCGGGCCTGAATCCTGACTGGAAAGGGTCCAGATAATCCGCTTCATCCAGGACTTCCTGTAGCTGCCACGCCACTGCCTTCTCCAAGACCTTACCCAAAAAAGGGTAGGTTGGATACAGGTCGGTAGTTGGTAAGTACCGTAGGGTCGAGGGATGGCTTTTTCAGGAGGGGACGCACCAAAGCATGTTTTAAGGGTGCTGGAAAAAGCCCCTCCTGCAGAGATGAATTTATAATTGCCTCGACCCAACCGCCTGCCACAGCCTTAGATGCCTTGACTAGCCAGGCAGGGCATGGATCCAATTCACAGGCAGTGGCGCGAACAGATCCAAAAGTTTTTAAAATTTATAAACATCCACAGGTCCCAATAATCATATAAAAGTTAAAAACTCAAAAACACAAGATTAAAAAGATTAAAAGACCAGGGGGGAGAGGGAGCTCTAACAAGCCAGCGAGCTGGGGTCATGGTACCGCCAGGGCCCCATACCTGTCCCGCCAGCCATGTTTTTAAGTTCTTCCTAAAAGACAACAAATCCATCTGAAGACGTAGCTCAGTTGGTAGTAGGTTCCATAGGGCTGGAGCAGACACAGAGAAGGCCCTCCTTCTAGTGCCAGGGAGATGTGCCTCTGGCCCATGGAACAACTAGAGAGCCTCTCCTCCCTAGTCTTTTAATCTTAATACACTGAGCTGGAGATTGGAAGGTCAGCTTTCAATACCCGAGAGCTGCACTTGGGGACATGAAAGGAGCCTCATTTGGGCGTCCCCTGAGCGGAGTTTCTCCAGCAAAAAACCTTTTAACCCTGAGTAATCTCTGACACGAAATTATTATTAATGAAAGCTAAGTGGCGTGAGATCTGTAATGACTCATCGCCAAGAAGCTGGAAGGGATCCAGATCTTCAAACAGGACCTTCTCTTTTGAAATGTACAGTGTCTAAAATGTCATCCCTTGCTTCCAGACGATGTAGCTGGTACAGTATCTCTAAACGTTTAACGCATTACTGGGAAATCAAGATAAGTGCAGAAGAAGTTAATCAAGCCAATCCAATTACAGAACGCTGCATTCCCGGTTCCCACGGCCACAGCGGTATCTCTGATTCTTTTGACATAAATAGGTTGCATCCATTTTTTGAGCCTCGGTCGTCTTCCCTTGGATCCAGCTTTTCCATTTACCCACAGTCAAGGGAAAAGGAAAACCCACACATTGAGTAGCGAAAGAAACAGTAATTAATCAATGCCACATTTATTTTTTGACTAAGGATGGGACCTCTATGAACATGTTTCTAACACTTTGGGAGGCAACGTAATTTGGCTTGTCAAAGCTCTTGCTTCTTGTGTGAAATGAAATTGATCTGTTGTAATCTTTATTTATGCCGTTATCTTTCTACGAATCGATAATGCCTTGATAACACTGCATCACAAAAAAAAATTGTCTGCTACTTGGTCTAATCCATGTGTCCTATACTAAATCAAGTACACTGAATCAAAATCTGAACTCTGATTCTGCCTAGGACATGAAGATCTTAAATTAGCAAATCTCACCCTCTTGGTTAGGTTCTTGCCTTGATCATGCGGGGTATATTTGCCACAAATGTAACAAAAATTGTCTGGTTTATTAACACAGCTGTGCCTACTCATATTTAGCTCAAAACAGACTCACTATAGCCTAGCTGTCCTATTCAATAAGATGGTTTCCCTCTAGAGACATGCCTTTGGTCCATCTTGCCTTATATACCTATTTCTGACGTCAGCTCACTGACTTGCGCAGACATGCCTGCCCGCTGCTGGAACATGCATGCCACCAGGGGACGTGATGTAGCTGAGGTGGCAGTAGGCATAGTGGTAGCTGCAACTGTTATAATGTTCCCATGTAAAAATACATTACCCAATTACCAACCATTCAAACAGCTATAGCATGCCTTAAAATCTGTATGTGATAAGCAAATTCTGAGTTCAGATTTGGAATCAGCACACTCAATATCATCTCCCATTGGGCTGCTGTGCAGAAGGGCGGGGCAAACTCTGTGCTGGGTCAACCACATGGGTGCCCATAGAGAGGGCTCTGAGTCCCACCTCTGGCACACGTGCCATAGGTTCGCCACCATTGCCCTAACCATAGAACTAATGATTAAAGAATGTTGACCCTGTCTTCTTTCTTTTGCCTATCCTGAACCTAGACATCGATGGTGAGGGATGAGAAAGAGAGAGGTTAAAAATCCCACATTGTGGAGGGAAAGTGGGTTAAACTGGCCACAATCGAAAGAAAATTTAAACAAGCACACTGACTTTTATAGCATGCATAACTATGCTGAATTGTGATCTTTACAGGGTATTAAAAAATTATTTATTCCAAATATATCACTGCCATCTAGGGGCCACTATAAGAAAAGCATGGACTTGTACAGTACCAAGTACGTACTATACTTGTATTTCATTTCTGCTTCCAACTTGCATCTAGTTTGCAACGCTCCTAATAGAGTTTTCAAAGTCAGTGAGATATTTAAGTAGCACTTTCCGAAAACACACACCAATGTCAACACTCTCACCCACACACAGTGAGTTTCCATGACTGAGCAGGCATTTCAATCCATGAGTTGTAGGCTAATACTCTAACTACTACACCTCACTGGAAGACACAAATACACTCGTACAGTTTCAGAAGCTTGCTTCTCCTTCTCTCGTGTCCTGATCAAACTCTGGGCTGCCAAAATGAAGCCCTTTTTTGGCTTTGTCATTGGCCAACCCTAAGTCCTCATTGGTGCGTACCTTCAAGAATGTTTGTTCTTGCCATAAAGTTCTTCCTGGATCTGAACCGGATTAGAAGCTTGCTAATTTTGTGGATAGAACAGGCAAAAGACGAGTCTGGAGGTTGGAAACCCATGTGTTTGCTTTGTCTAATTGCAAAATTGCAGGCCGCACTGCCAAAACCTTATTAGTTTGACGTAATGTTGAAATAAATCAGACCAGATCTGATTTTTACCACCTTGCAAGTTTTGACTCCTCTGGGGAAATGTGCATCTAATTTCCTTTCCACTCACAGCGGCTGAATGAACCTACCCTGCACTCTTTAGAATACAAATTGGCTGTACCTGCATCAGGGAAAAAACAATAATTATTTAGCCAGAGAGAGGGGGGGGGGGAAGACATGGCAAACTTGTTTTGGTTTTTATGTGCTACACCTCCCAGTTGTGGTAAACATCACCTCTCTTTATGAGATGAAAGAGGGAAGTTAACTTGTAAAGTATTGCACAGATCAGGGGGTCCCAGACTTTTCACGTCACTGGCCGGATACATGGTTCGATGTGTCCATGGCTGTCGTAAACACATTTACGACAGCCACGGATGCATTTATGGCAATGTCTGTGCATGGGTGGGAGCATTTTACTTCCACTTCCGGTTGAAGCACGGGTGGTGTGGGCCAGATGATTTGGTGCCATGGGCCAGTTTTGGCCCATGGGGCGTAGTTTGCCCACCCCTGGCATAGATTATGGATGAAAAAAACAACCAGAGGCAGCATTAAAAAGTTCCTACCTGCAGATGGTTCAAACATGGAAAAGGACTAACAACCAGGTTTCAGTCAGAAATACGGTACTGTATTAGCACATTTCTGCTAGAGAGAAGCCAATGGAAAAGCAACTTTTGATAGCTGTTTTCAGATATTCAGAGACCTGCCTCTCTGACGACATGGCAAACTTACAAGAAGTCTTAATCAGTCCTTTCAAATGACTTACAATGGGATGTTGATAATACATTAGGACTAACTTCTTCTTAATGAGATGCCAGATAGGGTTTATTGCACTGACAGGCTCTCTTTTGTTAGGGGTCTTAAAACAGGGATTGGTTACCCCCAATCAGGCAAGTATTAATAGGATTTCTGTCATTGGCAAAGAGGTGGACTTGATTGTCTTCTAATGTGATTGTTTGGGAAGCAGGTTCGCTTCAGCTGTTTTCTGAGATTCTGAGAAGACTGTATTGTCTTTGGGCAACGATGTTAAGTCAGAATAAATAGGTTCAATTTTCGGGTACATACAATCTGCCAAACTGATTTAGGTAAAAGTAAAGGTCGCCCTTGCTAGTTGTATCCAACTCTAGGGTTCAGTGCTCATCTGTCTATAGCCAAAGAGCCAGCACTGTCTGCATCTGCAGACCTTTCTGTGGACATGTGGCAGGCATGACTAGACACCAGAGTGCACAGAACGCTGTCGCCCAAGCACAGAGTTTGCCCCGCCCCCTGCCCAGCAGCCCAATGGGAGTGCTTCTTCTCTTCCTCCAGCAGAGAGTTTGCCCCGCCCCTCTGACCTGCAGCCCAATGGGAGCGCTTCCTCTCTTCCCCCAGCACAGTTTGCCCCGTCCCTCTGACCAGCAGCCCAATGGGAGTGCTTCCTCCCCCCGGCACAGATTTTGTTCTGCCCAGCAGCCCAATGGGAGTGCTTCCTCCTTTCCTCCAGCACGGAGTTCACTTCACTGTGTTGGCACTTTGCGATAAATAAGTGGTTTTTGGGTTGCAGTTTGGGCACTTGGTCTCTAAAAGGTTCACCATCACTTCTGTAGACTGATTGATACAGACTGAATAGAAATATTTTGAATAAATCCAGACTTCCTAGGGAGCTGGTCCTTGAGCTACCTGTCAATGCAGAAGTACCACAGTCATCTTTCACCAACTCATATATTTTCCTTTGCTAAGGTTCAAATTCAGCTCCCCATGCTGTTCTTTTGTGTATGCCTCAGTCTTTTACCTCCATTAATTAAATGCCAGCTTCTTGTTGCCTGTAATCAGAGATTATCCAATAATACCTGTTCAGAGTTGTCAGGAGTGATTAAACGAAAAGCAGGCTACTGAACTATTCTTCTCCCCTTTTTTCCCCACCCCCACCCCCCATGAAATGGTGAATCATTTGATTCCTGAGGCTTGGTTGGAAATAAATTGGAGATCGGATTATCCAGTGAATTAATTAAATCAGAAACAGAATCTTTACAAGGCTACGGCATCCCGGAGAGAATGAGTCCAGCGCCGTGGATCCTAGAGATGAAGAAAGCAGCCTCTTTAAACAAAACAAAAGAAGAAGAAACCATTTTACACTGCAGGGTAGATAAAATCAGTTCCAGTTGCTTGCGGTAGGCTGAAGACCAGGGATTCTCAATCTGTGGCCCATGGCACCATTTCATTTATATGGATTTTAAACTCATTAGGAACGTCACTTAAATTATACTTAGCCACTACAATTCTTTTAGTGTTCTTTTTCAGCTTTACTCCAATGATGGAGACTGACAGTTGAGCATCAGTCCCACAATATGCTCCTGGTCTTGTTTTGACAAAGAGACAATACATCACTAAAGTGACAATGCATCACTAAAAATATCCCATTCCAATCTGCCTTACATCACTGCAGTGTTTATGCTTCTTATTCTGTAGCAATTCACCATCAAGAATGATGGGTGGGCATGAATAATAGGATTCCAAACAGTTAATCGTTAATTGAATTTCTTTTGTGTGTAACAAACTTGTCTCAAAAGTAATGTTCAAGTGGGAGTAATGTTGTTTCCGTGGATGCAACAAACAGTCTAATTATGTTAAAGTTATTTTTAAAGGACATTTTAGAGGCATTTGCAGTGATCCCCCTCCCCCAAGCTTCATCAATCCTAAGGGTCTTTTTTATTTAAAAAAAAAACAAAAGCAATTAGTATTATAATGAGTAACAAAACAAGTCAACATAAGTTGGTTCCCCTCCAATTTTTATTCTGGAAGTATTATCAGCAGCAAATTAATTTGGGAGAGCTTTGTAATGTGTTACATATAGACCCTTTCTTTTTGACGCAGACAGTCTTAAAGCTTGCCAAATTCTTTTTTGAGACAAGGTGATGATGGAACTATCCTCTCATGTTTAGAAGCTACATGTGGAGGTTCCAATAAATCACTAGACATAATTGCTGTTTGTCCACCTTTTATGCCACATTTCTTTTATTCTCCCATCAAAGACGCTTCAATCAGGGAACCATACTTATTTATATTAGGGGGTTTCCAACCTAAGGCCCGTGGGCCAAATCTGCCTCCCGGTGCCATTTCATGTGGGAGGGGCACCGTTCCAAGGGCTTTTGGGAAACAAAATGGCCATCCCTTTGAAGCTGTTGGGACAAAATGGCCACCCCCATCGTGCAGGCAGGGCAAAATGGCCGTCTGACCCTCAAGGCTGACAGAGAGAGTATTACCCGGCCCCCGGCTTGAAAAGGCTGGGAACCCCTGATTTATATACAGTACTTATTTATTCATTTGAAATTACCTTCATCAGAAAAAAAGGGAGGAGGGAGAGAGAATTATTTCAGGCCATAAATTCTCAGCATTGCCGTTCTAGCAAGCATATGGGACCGAAGGTATCAGCATATTTTAACATCACTTTCTTAGCCCTTTTAATTCAGTTGTAGAAAGGCATTTCAGTATTTTAGAATGAGAAAATGTATACTAAAGCTAAGAAATCACCAAACGATGGCACCAAAGGTGCATGGATGCTTGAAATTTATGTTAGAGGAATACAGCAGGCTAGTGATTTATGGTTGGTTAACCAGGACTGCTCTGTATATGTCCAAGCTTTGGCTCAAAGTTTGAACATTGACTAAAGCATCTGGAAAGCAAACCGAAGTTTTTGAAATGTGGCTCTACAGATCTACTTGCATCTGATTTTGTCATTGGGTCTTGAACTGTTGACCTGCCGATCTTCCAGTCGTCAAGTTCAGTATCTTTAACCTCTAAGCTACTGTAGTCCATAGTTCAGGCATTTGTGTTGTTCAGTCGCACAGTTCAGTGCGTCCCTTTGGACCACAGCATACCTCTGTCATTTGCCATCTTCCATACTCCACTCAGATCTACACCCACTGCATCAACAATGCCACCTAGCCATTTCATCCTCTGCTACCTCCTTCTCATTTTGCCTTCATTCTTTCCTAGCATCGGGGCCTTCTCCAGTGAGTCTTCTCATTTGATGACCAAAGTACTTGAGCTTCAACTTCAGTATTCAGGAGATACAAAACAGGCAACTTCCATGCCAAAGCCACATGACCAATGGCATGGACCCTGACATTCCTCCATCCTCTGCTTGCATGTTCAAGGTCTCACAGGATCTAACAGTCAACATGCAAGCAGAGGATGGAGGAATGTCAGGGTCTGTGCCATTGGTCATGTGGCTTTGCCATGGAG
This sequence comes from Furcifer pardalis, assembly GCA_030440675.1. Taxonomy (NCBI): domain Eukaryota; kingdom Metazoa; phylum Chordata; class Lepidosauria; order Squamata; family Chamaeleonidae; genus Furcifer; species Furcifer pardalis. The sequence continues at coordinate 16,313,476 of CP126891.1, read as the reverse complement.
GTTGCCTGTTTTGAACTCCAGGTGCCAACATTCCTAGTTATGACCACCGCTATAACCTCCAGTGGTTCAAGTTGCTGGTGCCACATCTCTGGGGCAGCTGCATATTCCCCACCTCTTGGACAGGCCAGCAAAAAGTGCTTCCCATCTGCCACCTTGTTGGGGAGTTTCCAAGAAACACTTGAGGTTGAGCATGGAATTTAAAATGGATTGTAGACAAACTAGATGTTAATGAGATCTTAGAAGAAGAGGCTAACTTATATTGTCCCTGGACTCACAGATTCTGTGTTATCATCATTAAGATTCATTTTGTTTTGTTTTCCTTGTGTAGGAGAGAATTTAAACTACTTCAGGGGAAGGGGAAATGCCATGATTAACTTGCCTCAGAGGGAATTTGAGCTGCCATAAATGCCAGGAGGAGTCGATTATTCCGATACTTCATTTGTCTCTTCCTCATGATAAATGTTAATTACAAAACGAGGCAGAATGGTATGGTGTTGCTATGTTGCCATTTCTTCTTCCTCTTATAGCTCCTTGGCCTCTTTCCTAAAACATAAAAATGGCATTTAAGCTTATCCCGTAGTATTTGCAAGGAATCCAGCTATTATTATTATTATTATTATTATTATTATTATTATTATTATTATTATTATTATTATTATTATTATTATTATTATTATTATTATTATTATTATTATTATTATTATTATTATTGGAAAAAGCCAATGTTCAGAGCAAGTCAGAAAATCAGCACCAAAGGACAAGTGGAGTCAAAAAAGAAACTTTTCCAAATCCACTCCTGAGATATTAAGTGTCAACTAACTTAGCAGGGTTACAATACTGTATGTAACTTTTAAAGGCATGAACATAACAGACCAGTTTTCTTGCACCAGACTATTATTAATGGAAACTGGAATTTTATATAGTTTTTTGCAACCTCTAGAGAGGACTCAGCCAAAAGAAACCAGGGATCTGTTCTTTCTCTCCTGGTCTAGGACTTCCTACAGAGCTGACAACCCAAGTTTGCAGCTAAATTTCATAGTCTCCAGTTCCAAGCAGGAAGCCTGCTGACAGCAACATCCTTCACTTTTTTGATTTCAAAATATTTTAATTTTTGTGTCCCTTTATAATTGTACAAAAAAAAAAATCCCACCAGCATCTCCTTGAGACCATGGAGCAGCCATAATAAATCTACATGTATAGGTCTAGGCAAAATCCTATAAATATTTTTCAGAAATTAGAAACGTACTCCATTTCAAACTCCCAGAGTGGCCAGTTCAAACAAAATAACTGCTATTTATCAAGCAGTTCTTCCAAACAAAACTGGAAAAGAAATTGTGAAAATATGGCTTAATTACTTTCCTATGGAGCAGGGATTCTCAGTCTGTGGCCCATTTTATGGCTTTCCCACCGAAACAGCAGTTTGTACGGTCTCCCTGCTCTTTGGGGAGGCTACCGGGAGTTGCAGCCTTGCTCCACAGGAGGCGCACACTCGCTTTCATTCCGGTTTTCTCTTTCGAGTCACGTGTGAATGCAACCTTTTGGAGGCTAGCTAGTGGTTAAGACGCTGAACTCGCTGACTGGTTGGAGTTCGATTCCCGGGTGATGCTTGACGGAATGAGCTCCCGTCTCTGTCCCAGCTCCTGCCAACCTAGCAGTTCGAAAGCAAGAAGTTGCAAGCAGATAAACAGGGACCACTTCGGTGGGAAGGTAAACAGTGTTCCGTGGTCTCCGGTGTCAAGTCCTGCCTGCCACATGTCCACGGAAACGCCTGCAGACGCAGACAGCGCTGGCTCTTTCGCTGTAAACAGAGATGAGGACTGAACCCTAGAGTTGGATACGACTGGCTTTCGGGAAGGCGACTGTGCAAGCTCTGCTTTGTTATCCGTGTTAAACCATCAGTTTCCCGATTAATTGACCTCGAGGCTAGGTAAAGGTCTCCCTTGCTCGAAAGCCAGTCGTATCCAACTCTAGGGTTCAGTGCTCATCTCTGTTTCAAAGCCGAAGAGTCAGCGCTGTCTGCTTCTGCAGGCGTTCCCGTGGACATGTGGCAGGCATGACTCGACACCGGAGCGCACGGAACGCTCTTTACCTTCCCACCGAAGTGGTCCCTATTTAGTAAAGGTAAAGGTTTCCCTTGCTCGCAAGCCAGTCGTATCCGACTCTAGGGTGCAGTGCTCATCTCTGTTTCTAAGCCGAAGAGCCAGCGCTGTCTGCTTCTGCAGACGTTTCCATGGTCATGTGGCAGGCATGACTAGACACCGGAGCGCATGGAACGCTGTTACCTTCCCACCGAAGTGGTCCCTATTTATCTACTTGCAATTTCTTGCTTTCGACGTGGCTACCTTTCCCTATACGTCACCAGCGCTCTTTTTTCTCCCCTCCCCCCTTCAATCCGCGTCACTGTGAACGGACGAGGAACCCTCCCGCCGTGGGCTTGGGACAGCCACTTCCGCCTCCCTCTCGTCCGCCATCTTGGGCGCCCCCTTCCCGCTCCGCCTCCTCCTTTGTCACGTGACGCGTCCGGCGGCGGCCATCTTAAGGCGCCGAACGCGTCTGTGCTTGTTCGCTCCCCACCGCCAGCCGCGGGAAGGAGGGGCGGGGCCGCGCAGGCGCAGTAGCTGGGCAGCGGCGGCCGCTGAGGGCGAAGGCGGCGGAGCCCGGAGAGCGGCCGCGACGACGACGACGACGTTGAGGTGACGACGGAGGCGGCTTGCTTGTGGCCGAGGCGGCGAGGGCCATGGGGCAGTGCGGGATCACCTCCTCCAAGACGGTCCTCGTCTTCCTCAACCTCATTTTCTGGGTGAGGCCTCCGGTCGGGCTGAGGGGGAGGGGAACCCCTAAAAAAAACCCTCACCCCTTTCCTCTCACTATTAATTCTTGTCTTAATTAATAATGACGATAATATTTTATAAAGATTGGGGTTGTATCCCCACACTCCGTTTTATTATCCCCTCAGGATGAAACCGCCTGAGGGTTCGTGAGGGAAAGGCGGCGGGTGCGGCCCTTTTATTTGCCTTCTTCCCCCCCTGAATAATTGAGGGGGGGGGTCCGGGGGGGCATCATCCTTTCTTTGTCGCCTTATTTCCTTCCTTCCTTTTTCAGCTTCCTTCCAATTTCTGGTCGGGGAAAAGGTTGCCCTACGGCCCTAAGGCTTCTGCGCTCTTTCCCAAAAAAAAAAAAAGGGGGGGAGAGAGTGTGTGATATGAAATTAAATATAAATTTAAATAAATAAATTAATTAACAGTTCAAGACCTGGAGTGAACTTAATTCAGCTGGCTTCTAAAACTACCCTGGCATAAATTAAACAGTACCCAATTTTTCACAATTAACTTACCAAATCTTGCAGCTTTGGATGAAGAGACGGTTTCCAATAATCTAGTAACACTAACCCAGGACCTAAGAACTATTTTTTAAATTATTGTTGTTGTTATACAAATTACCAGTCGAGAACTGGCATAAAATTAACATAAGGACCTAAGAACTGTTAAGTATACAGTATATGCAGTTCCTAGTAGAGTTGGGTGTCTGTTTGTTTTTGTGGGTTTTTTTTTAGTTAGGATGTTCAAGTCCTAATCATCATCATCACAATGTTGGAGTTAACAGACTTGAACATCCTAACTCTAGAAAACTAACTAGGAACTGCATTTATACTTGGACGTTATCTTAACAGTTCTTAGGTCCTTAGTTAGGGCTTGAGCTGTTTTAATTTCCCAGTCCTCGACTGTGAATCAATTGGTTGATTTGTATCCAATAATAATGATGAACTTATCAGACTTGAACATCCTAACTTTCCAAAAAACTACTCTACTAGGTACTGCATATACTGTATACTCAGATGCTACCTTAACAGTTCTTAGGTCCTTAGTTAGAGCTTGAACGGTTAATTTTATTCCAGTCCTCGACTGAATCAAATAGTTGATTTGTATCCAATAATAATTATGAACTTATCAGACTTGAACATCCTAACTTTCCAAAAAATTACTCTACTAGGAACTGCATATATTGTATATTCATATGTTAACTTAATAGTTCTTAAGTCTTTGGTTAGGGTTTGAACTGTTAATTTTATTCCAGTCCTCGACTGTGCACCAAATGGTTGATTTGTATATAATAATAGCTTTTGTTAGGGCTTGAACCAGTACCAGTCTTTGACTCGGAAGCGAATGGTAGATATGTATCCAATAATAATATGTCGTTCTTAGGTTCTTGGTTAGGGCTTGAACTGTTAGTTTTATACCCATCTTTGGCTGTGAATCTAATGATTTTTTTTATAATACTAATGATGATAATGTAGTCCTGTTAGCTTAAGGGTGATCATGCAAAAGCCTCAAGCCTTTGGAATGGGGTAGCAGGTTGCATTTATTCCTCATGCACAGTTTTCGTGGGTGTCCTGGCAGAGGAAAGGATGGGGGGAAGGAGCCGGAGGGTCTTGCTTGGAGAGTCTTTTCCCCCCCTCCATAGCAGACTGCTGTAACAAAAGGAGGAAATTAACAATAACGGCTAAGACTTGCATGGTTTGGAGATGCTGAGAATCACTACAAAAAAGTGCAGGGTCTCTCCAATTTAAGGGAAAGGAGGGTGTTAATGCGGGTGTACAGAGCTGTTTGAAGGTTTTTGGGATGGGTGAGGGAGTAGCCTCTCTTGGGTCTCCTTGGCAAGCAGAACATGCTTCTCATGAGACATTAGAAGGACAGTGTGATGACAGCAGTATCTCTATTTTGGACACACACCTCCCAGTTGTGTCCTTGCCACCCTCTTTGATGACCCAGATCTGGCAAAGAGAGAGAGTGGAGAGGGGAGGGCCCATCTAGAGAGGCTATTGGTGGAGGATGGAGATTTAAAAGCCCTTTAAAACAGTCTAGCCAGTGTACTGGACTGTTTTGTGAGAACTGCAGATCCGGCAAAGCCAGTTTTCTTCCAGTTAGCGATCAAAAAAAGCTGTTGCTGGGGATGATCTAATTCAAAATGATGAGCTCAGATGTGGCTTGGAAAAGGGAGCAGCACAAATCCTTTTTTTTAAAAAAAAATTCCATCCTCTCTCCTGTTGTCACTTTGGCTACAGCTTAAGGCTTGAAGAACAGGACTTTCCTTATCAAAGACTAAACATAACAAAAGACAAAAAAGCTGTTTCACCAAAGTGTAACTCATGTATTTTAATGTTAGCTTTTGTGGATCAAGTCCACTTCATCAGACAGAAGAGTGGATATGATGGAATACAGTATACATTTTTGCATTAGAGATCCAGAGTAGCTGTGCATGTTGGAAATCAACTAGTAATTTACAACCAGTAATAAAAAGTTTTATAGCAGAGTATCTCTGGTGAATGTCAGTTGAGGAGTTAGGAGTCGATTCCTCTTTTTTTAAGGTGGTATACTTAGTCATCCACGGAGCTCATGTATGAAGTAACTCAAGTATTCCAGGCTTTAACTTGGCACCCCAGTGTGTGTGCATATTTGTGTATGGGTGAAAAAGAGAGGGGCATATTTTGGTTTAATGACTGCTTATAGGGGAGGTTGAAATTTTATGTCATAATAGAAGTCAACAGGCACAGTAGTCACCAACAAAAAAGTGTACATTGTACTAGAACAGGAGTTCTCAACCTTTTTAAGCTGGGGGCCGGGTCATGCTTACTCAGACAGCTTCAAGGGCCGGATGGCCATTTTGCCGTTCCTCAATCACTTCCTGGTGTGGTGAAGGCAGTGGGGGCCCACATGAAATGGGGCTGCAGCCAGTCAGCACACAGCAGGTTGAGAATCCCTGTGCTAGAAGAATGTATCTTCTGTTGTAAACAAATTTGGCTTTTTGTGCCACAGGCTATCTTGCGGTTACTGTAGTCGTGTAGTGATTCCTCAAATTGTACTCAGTCCTTTGATGTAATGCCTTATTATGACTGTTTATAAATAGTGGATAAGGTGGAACGTACTGTTGGTATTTGGGGTGGGGGATGGAAAGACAATCTGGAGTAAATCCTGACTTTGCCTTTCCCATTTAGCTTCACAGTTTATTCCCATTAATTTAGAGATAAATACATTGCAATTGCTTGGCAACCACGGTATCGTATTCTGAAGAATAAGTCTAAGAAGTCAGTTCTAAACTAGAGAAATATGAATGGATGGCTAAAGGAGACCGGATAAGGGCCAGATGCTTAATTTTCTTAAGCCTTACTGTGTGGACAACTTGTATAAGATGTTTGTGTCCGATATTTATAGCCTTCTTCTTGGGATTTAAATACTAAAGTAATGCAGAGCAGTGGTTTAGCAGATATATTTGGAAAGTAGAAATATAGACGAGAACACAAACCATGTGTGTAAGATCAGCAAGCTCTTAACTGAAATAAAAGTACAGTATAGCACATGATGGTATGTACAGTAAACCATTTCAGAGCTAATGATCTTGAGTTCAAGTTACTGTAAGGCCAGGTGCATTATCCCAGCTGTTAAAAAATAGCTTTTTTGAAGAATGTTGTAATACTATATTATGAATAAAAATAACATTGCCATGAACAGTGTTCTTGGGAACATCAGCTGTTAGTAACACCCAGCTCATTCAGTGTTATTTGGAAGATCTCTTGAATTTTTTCTTGTTTGCCCTTTATTTTTAATATCATAGAGTAATATTTATCTATTTACAATATCTGGTTGTTGTTTTAGAATATGACTTCACATTTTTGAGTTAATATTACACTATTTTAATCTGAGGAGTTTTTTAAATTACTTGTCAGTACTGAACAGTTAGTAAGAGTTTGGAGGCGATATCAAGACCAAGTAGTTAATTCTGCAAGGAAGGAGCTGTCTCAGTACTAGTATTAATTGGTTCACTTCTGCTTTTCATGGGCTTTATGTTCCATTGATGTTTGAAAATACTTTGGCTGTAAAAGTATAGTGTAAAAGTTGCAAGGATATGCAACTTAAAATAGCCTTAAAGCAAACTTAATATTAACTTGAAGTAGAGTGAGCACATAGAGGGTTTTTGGCTATGCTGTGCTGCTAAGTTTTATAGATACTGTATACTGTATGTGCTTACAAAACAGGATGTTGAACCTGAAAGACTTTAGCCTGATCCAGCAGGTCTCTTTTTCATATCTAAATTGGCATTAATATTGTAAAATAAGAAATGCTCTCTCCAGTCTTGGTGATCATTTTCATTCAGCCTTTCATTAGTTGCTAGTGTAACTCCATAACAGTATTTTGGCCATGTTATTAGCAACCCAATTTAAAAGTGATTGATATATTTTGATTGTATTAACTGTATTGTTACGGTGTTATATTTATGTTTTAGATTGTAATATTGTATTGCATCGCATTTTTCTTTTTTCTTTTCCCCTTAGGTTTAGATATATTGATTGTATTAACTGTATTGTGTTATGATGATATATTTATGTTTCATATTGTAATATTGTTGTTTCACAGAATGTTATATTTGTGTGTTTTCTGTGAGCCGCCCTGAGTTGGTTTTTACTGAGTAGGGTGGCATATAAATCAAATTAATAATAATGATGATGATGATGATGATGATGTTTTTTGTGTATCATATAAAACATGGTCTTGTACAGATGAGCTGAATACAACAATGTTATTCGGTACCTTAAACCTTTGAATTATTACTATGGTTGAAACTTGAGATCTGCAGCTAATGTTATCATTAGAATCAAACAAGTATAATTTGATCCCTGTTTTTGAGAGCAATGAAACTGAGGTGCAATGGCGAGTTGTAGTTGCTTGAAATTAATAAAATATTATATTAATCAAGGGAGGTCTCTTGAGTACCTTCCCACTGCAGCATTGAATTACATAATTTCATCTTTGAAAGTGTTCTTGCAACTTGGTGTAAGTTTGGTTCCTTTACAGTTCAAGGAATGTGACAACACTGAAAAGTCTGTTCAGGTTACAGAGCCACATGACTTGGTGAACACAGAAGAATGAGGTTATTGTTAAGAGTCCTCTTGCAAGCATACCTTCTTATATCTGATCCCTCTTCTCTATCACTGTATATTGGATTATACTTTCTTGGCCCATAAATAGAATACTTTGTTGGATGAAATGCATTTGGAAGTAATGGTTGTATGCTTCCTCTCTAGGATCAGTCACTGTACTTCTGAATGGCAGTTACTGACGGAACAAAGATTTTTCAGAAAAGAAACAAAACAAAAATATTGTTGCCCCTTAGAGACTAGCTGTTATGTTTTAATGCGAGCTTTTGTACATCAAGTCCACTTCCTCATACAATAATAGGGAAAAAAATAAATTATTGGCCCTCATGTCTGGCTTATAGACTTAGTGGAGGCACCAAAATTGGCCACTTTGGGGAAACTAGGATTCTGGACTAGCCATTGTTTATGTTTTCAGAGACTTATGAGAGGGACATAATCTTGCTGAAGCATATAATTTATTCATTTTATTTATGTTGCTTTATATACAAGACTCTTCATCTTGGGACTAGGAGCATAATTATTTATCTCCTGAAGTCTTCAGAAAGGAAAGAGTCACTGTTTACCTTAGAGATGCAAACTATAAAGATGAGAGTTGGGGACTTTTTCGAAATCCTTCAAAGACCAATAATACTCCTCTGCCCCTCCTCTATTCCTGTACTTCTGTTAATGTTTGTCTTTGGTGTGTCTTTGCGTTTTAAGGAGCAAAACAAACTTGACACTACCATTTATTCCATTCACTTCAGCCTTCTATAATCTACTTTCCATTTATTATTTTATTTACTGAACTTTTCTTCTGTGACTTCTACATTAAACATAATATAATTTAAGATGCTCCTATGTCTGACTTGGGCTTCTGGTAATTGAAGTCCAAGAACACCTGGCATGCCAAGGTTGGCCATCACTGTCCTAGGTTATCAGTTTGCTTAGTTGAAAAGTCAGTTATAACCAAATTGCTAGTCTTACCTAATGTCTGGAAGAAATGGCATCCTTGTTGGAGTATAGCTTAATGGAAAAACTAATTTTTATGGCTCTGGAATTTCTCCAGGCAACTTATCATGTGATTTCCAACACCAGATAGAAAAAAAGTAGTCATGTGATCAATTCACAGAAATAAATGATAATTGAGGATGCAAGCTGATTTTATTTCTACAGAATGATGCACTGCTTGAAAATTTATACCTTTTCCATTTCTACCCCCAGGGGAATAAAAAACACTATTTAATTTCCTGACATTCTTTCTGACTTGATCAACCATGGCCATTTCCTCTAGTCTGATTTTTGGATTTTCTATTTCAACTCAATGTTTATTTATACCATGTTTAGCTGATGTAGTTTAGTCTTCTGAAGTACTGTACTCAAATATTTATTTGTAGCTTCCTAGTTGTCCAGTAAAGCTAGTGCCCAATGTGCAACTTTGTTTCTGTGAATGGAAGTCATGTGGTAAAACATTTTTTGTGCTGTTAGAAACACTTTACATATGTTAGTACAGTGGAAACCTGGGTTACGGACGTTTCAGGTAACCGAAAACTCAACTCCCTGAAAGAAATCTATTGAAAATAATGTCTCGGCTTACAGAATTTTTGGAACTTTTTTGTTTTCAGTGCATTCCCATGGGAAACCGCACAATGCATTCCAATGGGCACTTCATGATAAGGATTTTTTGTTATAAGGAAACCCCCATGGAACAGATTAATTCTGTAACCTGGGGTTTTACTGTATTGATTTACTGAACCTGATGGTTAGGAGTGATGAGTGGATATTCTGTGCTGCACTTCCTATGAAGATGCTATATTTTTATAATCATTCGGGGACCTATCAGTGGTAGAGAGTTGGCTCTTTTGCTAATGACATTGTTAGCTTCTGATTGGTAGTCAGCAAAGGAATGGTGGTAGTTCAGCTCCAACCTTTTAGGTTGAAAATAACATTTCCACTGCACAGCTTGTAATGTTTTAATGAGTCTGAGATTGTCAGACTTTTACATGCTTAAAAATGTCATTTGGCTTCTTTGGAGATATTCGGAGATGCTTTAATGCCAGGCTTATGATTCCCATATGTGATTGACAAGTTGACTTCTAAAAATCACTTGTACTTTGAACAGGTATTGATTTGTTCCTTCCTTTTTTTTTTTTTTTTTTTGGGGGGGGGGCGACCTCTGAACATAATAGGGAGCTTCACATGCAAGCTTCTTTGCATTGCAGCAGTCTCAGCTTTGCTGTTACATTAGCAGAATTACATTTCTGAGGTCTAGCGTAGGACAGTAATGAATCATCCTGTAACACAGGTATCACTGATTTTATTGTCTTGGATAAACACATTCCCACAGAAACTAGAATTCTCTTAACACAAGGGGAAATACATTCTTTACTAGCTTTATGGCTGTGGTATTTTAAAATTAGTTTTGATAAGGGAAAAGTGGATTTCATTTGCAAAGATAAAAGAAATATGCCATCACGTATGATACCCCTGATTGTAGTATTGCATCTTCACCATAGATGCAGTCCATTTTTATTTAATCTCTCTCTAAAGTGTTTTGGGTCTTACGTTCTCCCTTGAGTCAAGAACTGTTCGTGTGCTCATTCATTTTAATATATTTAACACTTTAAATTCAAGTTGTCTAGACAATGGTTTCATAAACAAGGCCCCTTGTTTAATAAACCATGTCGGACTTAGTCCACCAGACACCTTCCAGCTGTTTAGTTCTATGATGATGGTTTAATGACCTGTTTGTATTCTTTAGTCAAAATGACCTAGTTTTGTTTAATATCATTCAGACATAGAAAAGAGAGACTATCCAAAAGCCATGAAAAATGTGTCTTTGTTTCTTGCTGACAGGCATCTTGAATCTCATGACGTGGGAGATAATATCATTAGCCAACCCTTTTCCATCGTTCATTGCTAGGCAACAGTTAATAATTACCATATTCCCCATCTTTTCTTGAATAGCTATCGACAACAGGAGGTGCTCTTATAAAATATTGCAGCCTAATATTGCATTTCCTAGTATTTAAAACACGAGGAGTTTGTGAGTATCTACTTGCTGCTTTTGAGCTCCAACCCTTATTCATGACAGTTGACCATCAGTCACTGGGACTGATGGGACTTGGGTTCCGCCAGCTTATGGGGAACCATATTCCCTGCACTAAACACTAACCCACCTGCTTGCTTTCTGCCTTAATGACACTTAAGTCTCAAGCAGCATTTTACAGAGCCATGCCTTGTTATTGTTAAGAAGGTGCGCCTTCACAGCCAGTTCATCTGGCATGGCCTCTTCCGCCTCCATGACCATTGGGAATCAGAGTTCCTCCTCCGCTCATTTTGCCGTTCTGCCCAATACGATGTGTGTCAAACATACAAAGGAAAACTAGATAACTTCTGACTCTTGTCCTTGTCCTTACAGGCAGCGGCAGGCATCTTGTGTTATGTGGGCGCCTATGTTTTCATCACATACGATGACTACGATCACTTTTTTGAAGATGTTTATACACTCATCCCTGCAGTGGTGATCATCGCAGTGGGCACACTTCTTTTCATCATTGGTCTGATTGGCTGCTGTGCCACAATCCGGGAAAGCCGCTGTGGTCTTGCTACGGTGAGTCTAAAGTCAGGGAAAGGATTGTGTTTGGCCTGCTGATGAACATTTCCTCAGAATGACAGTAATGTATAGATTCAAGTCATCTCTGTAAATTTGTAAATGCAGTTTGAGATGCTGTGCTAAATCAGCCTCTTTCGTTTATTGCCTCTTGTTTAAATCACCATGACTGCTGTATGTGACACTGAATTGTTTTGTTAGAATTATTTAATGGCTCATAATAATCCAAGGACAGAACACATGTTTTGTGTACATTGTTGTGTTCTGGCATCTACGGTTAAAAGGATTAAAGACAACAGGTGATGTGAGAGATCCTTGTGGGAAACCCTGTAGAGCCATTTCTGCTAGTGGGTGGTACTGATCTGCTGCTGTATCTGAATCTGAATATAGACGATCTCCATGGCAATCAGCCGTGAAGACTGTCCTGAGTATAATGCAGTGGCCTTTCATCTGCCTTCTGCATCGCAGTGTGACACCTGTACTACTGATCCATTTCCACGAGTCACTTTCTGGTTCTGAGCCCTTTTGGCACACAAAGTCCTCCTCAGCCCCAGGCCAGGATGGATGAAGCTTCTGTCCTCCATCAAGAGGGAATCAAATGGGATTTAATCCACTTGGGTCCATCACTCTTCCCTGTTGACTTGGTCACCCAAGAGCCTTAGTCCTCAGTTTGGTCAGATTAGTTAACCGCTGCCTGACACTCTGTGTTGAGTCGCTGGCAGTGTGGTCTACTCTATTACCGTAGCAGGGTAACCTTGCCAGACTCTGAGTACCAAGCTACTCTGGCAAAATATAAATATTGTAATGTTTGTGGCTTATGCCATGGTGAGTGAAGAAGCACAGAGCTCATTTGATATGAGCAAGATTTGGCTGTTGTGTTTTTTTACTCTGTGGATTCCATCAGCCAGAAATTAAGTGTCTGTGTGCATTTTTGTATTGGACATATTTCCCATGGACTTGCAGCTTGTAAATTCTTTATTCATGCAGCTTGTAGTTTCTTCATTGTCTGAGCTGGAAAGGGGTGCTTATTTTTACCACTTTAGTGAATAGAGTTTAAGTATGGATTGCTAACTTTGACAATTAAGATGAATTAAATCTAAAATCATAGTATATATGTTTATCTCTCAGAATGAGAGATTGATGTATTGCTATATAGGAAACGATTGCCCAAGCAAGCTCTGGCAATAATTTGAAATGGCCTTTTTGAAGCTTCAGGCTTAAAGGTGATAAAAAATAGGCAAGTGTACATTTTTGCTGCATCCAGCAGTTTTTATTTAAAAAGATGAAACATTTTGCAAGTATTCACATTTCAGTGGGGCAGGAAAAGAAGAGTTACGTTAATTAAAAATGGATATTAGAATCATTTTAGTTAAGAACAGTGTACTGTTTGAATGTGAGATATTGTTTTTCATATTACAGTAATGTAACTTGAGCCACAGCAGGATGACTGTCACATAGTGTTTTCCTGAATCTTGATTAGCTATTCTGATCTCTTTGGTGAGGTACATTTACTTTCTCAAATTACCCATAGAATGAAGATTTGGAAACAATGGGCATATTCACTGTTAACAGAGAATTCAAATCACACCATCCTAGGGAACCCAATCCATAAAAAAGGAAAGATCCCTGTGTTTCTTATCTTCATAAATTTGTTTTCTGTCTTACAGTTTGTGATTATCCTCCTGTTGGTGTTTATCACTGAAGTTGTGGTGGTAGTCCTGGGGTATATCTACAGAGCAAAGGTAATGCTTTTTCTGTGCTGCCGAAACGAGCTTCTGACTAACGTAACCCATCGTATTTAGAATTCTGTATCATTATGGTCTTGATAAGCAAAATTGCAGGAGGTTGGTGGCTTAGAATTACAGATTTGATTATTAAAATCTTCAAAGAGATGAAGAGCAAGAGAAAAATAACATTAGCAAGTCCAGCTGTAGGATATGGATAACTACAGTAGATGGTTAACCTATTTCTTAAAACATTTAATTGTGGCTTTAGTTAGCTAGGGCCTTGTGGATTTCTGTAGGTTGAAAGTGCCAAGGAATTTATAGAGGCTTATTTAGGAATCCCTGTTAATATCATGGAACATCTTAAGCACTGGTGAGGGGAGCGTCACAGCTCGTTTTAATCCCTTTCATCTGGGATTTGCATCAGTTAGATGTCAAAACTGATGATTTTGATGATTCTTAAAATGTACCATTTCAGCAGTAGTCGTGGCTGTTATTCGTATCCAAGTATATATATTTTTCCCTCTGGAAATAATTTTCAGGAAAAATGCCACTGGCTTGAATTTGTTCAAGGAAGATCCCAGCTTGCCATGAAGTGACCCACACACTGTGAGCATGGAGCCATCTCCTGCAGCACGTATGAAATGAGAGATGCAGGATTTAACACCAGGACTGCAATGGGCTGCCACAGCCTTGAGGATATGGACAAGGTGGGGCTTCACAGCCAGTCCATCTAGCATGGCCTCCTCGGCCTCCATGACTGTTGGGAATCACAGTCATGAAGTGGTTTCTCTTCTGCTCATTTTGCCATTAAATCTGCCATTTAAATCCCAGTTGATACATCAATTTCAGTTAAATTCCTGCCCTTCAGAAATTTATTCTTCTTGATATAAAAAGATTTTGGCTTTTATGTCAGACGATAAAAGTGAAAAATACAGAAAGGTTGAAAATGTGTCGATTTCCCCCTTTCCCTCCGTGTTTGTATGTACAATTAGGCAGCCTTCCATTCTTCCACACAGGAGGTACAGCTTTGTCCTAAGGCGTGAACCAAATCAATTTACACTTGTTTCCAGCTTGCATTGTGAAGCAATGTTTAAATCAGGGGTTCCCAACCTTTCCAAGCTGGGGGCAGGATCACACTCTCTCTGTCAGCTTTGAGGACCAGATGGCCATTTTGCCCTGCCTTCATGATGGGGGCAGCCATTTTGTCCCAACAGCTTCAAAGGGATGCCGAATTTTGTTTCTTAAATGCCCTTGGAGGGGTGGGGGCCCACATGAAATGGTGCCGCGGAATGGATCCAGCCCCCAGGCCTTAGATTTGGAACCCCTGGTTTAAATAGACATGCCATGGTCTTTTGGTATCATTGTCTAGTGAACAAGATGTAGGGTAAAGGCATTTCCCTTTCACTGAGAAGAGCAGTAGGCATGGCAACTGGGGAATTACCTTCCTTGAGAAAGGATTGGCACTGGGGGCGGGGGGGAATGCCATCTGCTTCATTTTAGAAGTTAAGAAAAGACCCAGCAAAGGGTGTCAAAAGGTACAAATGTTCTTTTCAGCAAGTCTTAAGATAGCCTCCTTTATTCAAGAACTACTTCCGTCTTGTCAGTTTGAGACCTAAGGAAAATGATGGCTTTACAGCATTCTTATCCGGATGTTTTCTGTCAAGAACACAAACCACTGAATCTTTGTTTGTTTTACCAGGTGGAGTTTGAAGTCAATCACAGCATTAAGAAAGTATATGACACGTACAATGGAACTAACCCGGATGCTGCAAGCCGCGCAATTGATTATGTGCAAAGACAGGTGAGAGCCAATGTAAACAATGTAAGGACAGGTAGTAGAAAACCACTCATTTGTAGTTGAAAAGATTTTTGACGGGGATGCGCAAATGAGGCTCCTTTCATGCCCCCCATTGTGCAGCTCTCCAGAATTGAACCACTGATATTGTTGTTTCAAAGGCTGCCGGCTCCTCTCTATTAAAAGACAGGACATCCTTTCTGTAGCCAACAGGATGCAGAAGACCTTGGAGTTATATTTTTTTATTACTTGTTGTCATGTCACGATTAGAGTGCTTCCTCCTCCCAACACAGTTCGCCCTGCCCCTCTGTTTGGGCACTCAGTCTCTAAAAGGTTCACCATCACTGTACTAGATGGATCCTATGCCCCTTAAGAGTGACAGTGGTAGTGGTGCTTCATGGATAGCAGTGCCTGAAATCCAAGTAAAAGCAACCTCTTGGTTTTTCATATGTCTAAAGATAACTGTGTTTCCCACTTTTCTTCCTCTTCCATAGTTGCATTGCTGTGGAATCCACAACTATAGTGACTGGGAGACAACAGACTGGTTCAGAGAAACAAAAAACCAGAGTGTGCCCCTCAGCTGCTGCAAAGCTACCATCAACAATTGTACTGGAAGCTTGTCCCGTCCCAGCGACCTTTATGCCGAGGTGACTATTTTACACTTCTTTTGCAAGGTTTCTATTAAAGTAACAGCACTGTGAAGAAAATCGATGCAGAGGGATGAAGTGAATTACAAGGCCACCCAACTGTGCAAGTGGGTGCCATCACAGTCTGCCCCCAAATAACTTAACCAGGTCTTTAATTGGACCTGAAATGTTAAACTGACTGGTTTGAGCTTCTGTTCTCTCTGCCCACACGCACACTATTTCTAGAAAAGGAGATTTTCAGTTTGATCTTGCTACACCCTGGAGAATTGACACTTAACAGCAATGGGCTCCCGAAAAAAGCTTATGTGATAATAAATTGAATTGAGCTTCAAGGTGCTACAGACAGAAAATTTGGCCTGTAGAGGGGTAGAAAAAGGTAGGGAAAGGATATGGATGTCAACCGTCTTCACATTTGGCATAGATTTTGATTCTCCTAGTGATGACAGCACCTTTACTGGAATGTTGGTGTGCAAAAGATTTGGAAACCTTGCTGAAAATGTGCTACTAGAGCAGTTGTAATGGCTGCGAATCTCCCTCTCCGTTTCCAGAGGAGAATCACTATAAATGATGTTGTAGGACATTTGCCCCATTCATGCACTGTTCTATCATACAGGTGAGCGTTTAGAATAGCCCATATTTCCCTTTTGGCAGCAAAGGTTGAAAGAATTTTGCTGCTGAGGTGCAAGGCGGCAATCTGTAGTGTCTAATACAAGCTTGTTTTTCAGGGATGTGAAGCTTTGGTTGTAAAGAAACTGCAAGAAATCATGATGTATGTTATCTGGGCAGCATTGGCATTTGCGGCCATTCAGGTGAGTGAAAATTTAGAATTTCTCCCCCTTAGTTATGAATGGACAATTCTATACTGTTGAAATGTAGAGAAAACTCTTGCAGACTTCTTTGCCCTGTCTTTGCACAGATCTTTTTTTAGCCATAAATCAGGGGTTCCCAACATGGGGCTCGCGTCACACTGGTGGATTTCAGTTCCCAGAAGCTTAAGTCAGTGCATTGGCTGGTCAGTGCTTTAGGCAATTGAGTTAGACTTCTGGGAATTGAGGTTCGGCAGCACTGCCATAAATGCTTGCTCCAGCTGTTTTATTTGTTTGTTAAAGTGACCTCATTGGAACATACGAGGTATATGTGTTTCCAGATTTACTCACATTATGTTCCTTCAAAGCCTGAGCAAACAGTTTATTGAACGTGCCAAAATGTCAGCAAGCCCTGAAATATTGATCTAGCCAATCGGAAGTGTCTGCCATACAGCAGCCAGGCAGGCCTCTCCCAACACACTAAAATTGTTTTATGAACACCATGTTCCAGCACACCAAAAGGAATTTCCGTGCTGTGGCAATATTGAAGCGTTCTTTCCACTGAACTGTGACGGAGCACAGTGAGAGTCAAACTTAATGGAGAAAAGGATGTGTGAAAACAGTGTGGGTTAGAATGATTGGGTTAGACCAGGGGTTCCTAACCTTTTCACGCTGGGGGCCAGGTCACACTCTCAGTCAGCTTTGAGGGCCATTTTGCCCTACCTGCATGATGGGGTGGTGGTGGCCATTTTGTCCCAGCAGCTTCAAAGGGGTGCTCATTTTGTTTCTTGAATGCCCTTGCGGTGGTGGGGGCCCACATGAAATGGCTCCATGGGCCGGATTCGGCCCACCAGCCTTAGATTGGGAACCCCTGGGTTAGTCACAAGGCTTGACTGTTAAGTAGAAATTGGATTGTGAGGATTTTTATGGGGAAATCTTATTTTCTTAGAGAGAGAAGACCAGGAACTCTGGTGGTGCAGTGTTTAGACTGCTGTACTGCAGCCCAAAACATTGTGAGTTCGATCCTGACAGGGAGGGATCTAGGTTGACTCAAGCCTCCATCCTTTCGAGGTCGGTAAAATAAGTACCCAACATGTTGGGGGCAAAATTCTAATTACCTGTAAACTGTCCAGAAAGTGTACTAAGCATTATGGGGTGGTACATACATAAGTGTAATTGCAAAGTGCCTTTTTTAAAAAATCAGAATACTTGTGCCATGTGCTGTGTTGAAACACAAAACATCTGCTTTTTGCACAGAGTTTGAACTCCTGTTTTCTGGTGAAAGTTCTGTCTTTGGGTGGTGTGTATGTGTGTGCTTTTTTGGTGTGTCTGTACCATGTAATAAAGCTGGCTGACTAGCTAGTTTACCAGCCAAGGCCCTCCCAAAGCCTTTGGTATGCCAGGAAATCCAGGTGCTCTCTTTGCCCCTTGCATTTGATCTGTCACCCATCGTTTCTTCAGAGCAAATTGGACTCCCAATTATTTGCCAAAGCTTTGCTTTTGACAAGGATTTTGCTCCCGACAGCTCCAACTGTCTTGCTAATAAGACTGTACAAACATCTCTCAACTAGAAAGCCTAGATCACCAGAATAAAGAGAAATTGGAAAAAGCTGAAAACAGTTACCGGTACTTTGACTTGACTATTGCCTCCTCCTCCTCCTCCTCTTCAGAATCAATTCAGACCTGGTTTATTTTGGGAACAGTGTCTGATGCGTTGCCTGCTTCATTGATAACCTGTTCACTCTTAAAATCTGAAGCGGGGCTTCTGCCTGAATGCCAGAGCCGCAGCAGTGTAGCTGTTAATGTGCTTCTAAGTCCACACGTGTCAAGTTTTGCATTCATTTCAACAACCGGGTTTTGAGTGGTGGCAGCCAAGTGGCAAACTTTGATTTATACAGGCACCCAAGTGTGCTGTTGAGTTTTATTTATTTATTTATTCAATTTTTATAGCTGCCCCAAGCGACATGCGACTCATGGCAGCTGAGCTAGAACTCACTCCTGTAGGATTTATTCCTGAAATGTATCTGCCATAAGAACAAGCTCTTGATATCAAGACAACAAAAGAGACTAAAAGTTTTTTTTCCCTCTGTGTTGTAGGACAGGGGTTCCCAAACTAAGGCCCATGGGCTGGATCCGGCCCACAGTGCCATTTCATGTGGCCTCCCACCCCCAAAGGCATTTGAGAAACAAAATGGCTGCCCTTTTGAAACTGTTGGGACAAAATGGCCACCCTGTCATGTAGGCAGGGCAAAATGGCTGTCCGGCCCTCGAAGCTAGGGTTACCATATCTCAGGATTTGTCCTGAGATTTCCAGCTCTTTAGAGCAGGAAATCTCAGGACAAATGCTGAGATATGGTAACCCTACTCGAAGCTGACAGCGTGACTTGAAAAGTTTGGGAATCCCTGGTGTAGGTAATAGTTTCAAGGAACAAATACCTTCCAGTTTGAACCCCTCATGAGTGACCAATGCCTGTGACAGATGTTGGTTTCCATTTCGTGTCTCTCTTTCCCACAGCTGCTGGGTATGCTTTGTGCCTGCATTGTGCTCTGTCGGAGGAGTCGGGATCCTGCCTACGAGCTGCTCATTACCGGAGGAACCTACGCGTAGAGGAAGCAGCAAACCTAAGCTTGAATTCCCCCCCCCCCCCCATTTTGTGCACAGAAGGCAACTTGGCTGGAATGGTCGCGGCAGTCGTCTTGCTATCTTTGACCCGGTGAAACACACACCTTCCAAAAACCTGGGACAGTTAATGCATACACTGGTGACAGGCAGCATCTTGGCCTGCAGTTCCCCCTTATCACTGTTACTCACATGCATCTCAGTACTTTAGCCAGATTTCCATGCACCTGTACATTTTAGTAACTGAGTAAATAGTATTTTTGGACCCCCATCCCCCCCTCCCCTAAAAGGTAATCTGCCACCAATGTCAGAGCAGTACCTTAACTTGGTAAGTTTCAGCTCTTTGTTGTGTTGAGTTAACTCTTAGATGTGGAATTCTGCAGATTCAGGCCTGTTGTGTGAAGGAAGTCCGTAATCTTTGCAAGACTGTGTTTTCGTTTCGGGGAGGGGGCCGGAGATTGTTGCTTTGCCTCTCACCAGGTGGTGTCTTTTTATTTTATTTTTTACGAAAAAAGGAATAAAAACATTAAGTCGACCCCAGAACACTACAGAATTACTACTAACCAAAATTTTAGAATCACGCGAGTGCATTTTTTGACCTTAAATTCAAATGAACAAATCTCCAGACTTTTTAGTGTGTTAAGCGTACAAGCTGGCTTTTCAGGAGTATAATGTATGGACTACTGTTCTATAATGAATATTTTCAATTTTTTTTCTATGAAGATGCTGTGTATGTGTTGAGTGAATTGTTATCATAGAGTAGCAGAAATAGTATGTGGCAGTGAAATGTAAATAGGAAACCTGATTAAATAAATCTTCTGTACATCTCCCTCCTAATTATACCATGCTTAATGTTTCATTTTTTAAATATTGCCTCCCTTTCCAGTGCAGTGGCTCAAGTGGCTAAGACACTGACTGGGAGGTGGAAGGTCAGCAGTTCGATTCCCGAGTACTGCAGGACGGAATGAGTTCCCGTCTTAGTCCCAGCTCCTGCCAACCTAGCAGTTCGAAAGCAAGAAATTGCAAGTAGATAAATAGGGACCACTTCAGTGGGAAGGTAACAGCGTTCCGTGCCCTCCGGCGTCTAGTCATGCCTGCCACGTGAACACAGAAATGTCTGCAGAAGCAGACAGCGCTGGCTCTTCGGCTTTGAAACAGAGATGAGCACTGACCCCTAGAGTCGGATACGACTGGCTTTCGAGCAAGGGAAACCTTTACCTTTTTCCAGTGTATTGATCTTTTATAAATAAGTGTTCGTAACCGAATAGATGAGTGCCATATTTAAACATCTTGCCATTTACTAGCACATTGGTTTTAAAGCCATGACACAGTAATTTGGATCTTTTCAGTTGCACAGTTTGCTTTGAGGTTATTAATCCTTCCTCTGTGTCAGGGATTCGCAACCTATGGCCCGCCTGCCGGACCCAGCCCATGACAGCAAACCCGCTGCAATGACCTCTGGAAATGGAAGGATCGCATTTACGACAGCCGTAAACGCCCCCTACGCAAACTCGCCCGCCGTGGTTTGTGGCAGCGTTTACACCAGGGGGAACCATATGTCCGGCCCAATCAGCTGATGGAGGGTGTGTGGTCTGGCTCATGGCATGAAACCATTGAGAACTCCTGCTCTATTAAGTGATTGTGAACTCCAAATACATGCAGAATATTGTATTTTCTGTTGCTTGCAGTAGTGGAGAGTATCCTTCCTGCTCCAACAGACTGGAAATCTGCTGGTTAGGCTTTCACATTCTCTGTGTGTGAACTACGACTCTCTAGTTCCATCACTGCTTGGTGCCATGAAAAAAATGTGGCATAACATTGACAAACTTCTGCCACTACTCCATCTTTCGGCCTGCCTTTCCTCTCCCACTTTGAGATTGATGAAAGTCCCGAGGGGCAACAAAAAAAGAAAAGGAATTATGGAACGATTACTGGATTTTCAGCCATGGGTTACTGGTCCTCTCAGGAACTGGACTTTGGAAAAAGGAGGGCAGAAAAAGATACCTTGTGCTAACCTCACCCAGCGGGCAGGGAGGCCGCACAGCGGCGCTATGCGGGGAGAGTCCTGGCAATAGCCTTTGGCAGTGCAAAATCCAAAGAGCAAACCAAGGTTGAATTACCAGTTGAGTTCAGAACAGGCATCTAGTCCAAAGGATGCCTGGGGGCGTTGTCAAAGGTAGTCAAGAAGTCGGAGTCGTGGCAGTCAATCATAAGAAGTCTGGTGATTAAAAAGAGGATGATGATGATGCAGCCAGACTGGCAAGGAGTCTGAACGTTAAAATCGGCTCTCAACAAGCAGAGATCGACGATGGAGCCTGTCTGAAATATGTCTCAAGCTTTCCCTTTCTGCTGTGAACAGGAGAGAAAGTCAAAGGCCACAATTTTCCCATAAACTCTTGCATCATCTTCTGTCAGCTCCCTGCACCCAAATCTTCCCTTGGGTGAATGCAGCTGGTTGATGTCTGCGACCCCAGAAAGGACCACCCAATGCACGACTCTTGTTAACCACCGTCTACTGTTCCATCCATCAAATCCAATTACAAAACTAGACGAAGGTGTCCCAGTAAACCAGCTTTGCAGTTCTAAAGGGACTTTCACCAGAGGCTCTTTTGTTTGGGCTGAAATAGGGATTAAGCAAGATCAATGGCATTGTTTCTTTGGATAATAAGCCCCTGGAAAAGAAACCATTATCAAAACCATTTCTAGTGATGAAGGGATTTGAGTACATATCCATGTTGTAAATGAAGACAGTGGCAAGCTGGTGTAAAAGAAAGGAAAAAAGAAACTCATGCAATTCTATCGTCTTGTGAAATGTACTCTGGAGTCTTCAAATTCTATTTATATTAAATTTAATCAACATTTTCTTAATGATATCTGTACAACTAGTGCTTCAGCTATCACGTTCCATCAGTATATTACCCTGGTTACAAAGTGATATGCACAAGAAACAGAGAAGAGGCATTAATTAATGTATGAATACTAGTAATTGAACCTATAAACATTGTCTCATTTAAAGAAAGCACTTGTGTAATTTCAGTGTGTGCACGTCCTGAACATTATGGCTTTTGACACTTGAGGAGAAAGACTGACTTTCTAACCAGCCTATGTAGATGACTGTGCTATGATTTTTTTAGTGTCTTACAACCAACTGAGTGGTCAGGGAAGGAATACAGATTAACTCTGGTAGGTGTGGCTTACATGAAATAAACCTATGTTTTAGCATAAAGTAACCAGATATGAAAAATGATAGAAGGATTGCTGTGAGTCAGAATTTGTGACTCAGCTTAAATTTCTGTCTATACAAAGGATAGACTGTTTTAGCTTGCAAAAGTAGCTTGCAAAATATTTTTAATTAAAATAACCTGATGCTAGTTAGTAATTGAGTCAAATTGGCGGCCTGAACATAAAGCCTGTGCTAAATCGAGCTGTTTTCACAATCATGGTCCAAGAGGGATCTTGTAGTAGACACGTAAAGTATATACAAAGGGGGTGGAGGGGAGAGAGAAAACATGTAGGATTGCGCCTCTTATCAAAGCTTCTCCAGGTAAGATCCAGGCACGAACCCTTGCTTTCCGTTCAGTTCTGCGGTCCACCAGCCATCGTCGCCCACTTCAATGACCGTAATGACATCCCCTGCTTGAATGTCAAGTTCATCATCATTCTGGAATGGGAGAGAACAGAATCATCAAAAAGGAATAAAATTCTATTTTGGCCAAAGATGAGTCTGCTCACATGCTACACATGTTCCACCTTGCCACTCTCTGTAGCTGGCCGGTTGTTACTCTGACATGGAAACTCTTTGGCTATAAATAGAGATGAGCACTGAACCCTAGAGTCGGATACAACTGCCTTTCGAGCAAGGGCAGCTTTTACCTAAGAGAAAGCAACCAATTTTGACCCCGTTGACTTGAGTCTTAGTAAACAAGGACTGAAGGTAACCAAGAACATGAATGTAATTTGCTCCCAACGTTTTGCATTTCAACAGCATCTTTCGTTTGGGGAGGAGGAACATTTGATTCCTAAGTCCAGCTTGGCAGGTGGTCATTGGGGAGTGATTTGTTTGCTCCTCTTTATCACTGGAAGCTGCCTAAATTTTCATGACACCTTCAAGGAGGAAACGGTGTTTGAGAGCCTGAAACTTAATGCGAGGCACAGTTGCCATTTTAAATGCCAGATTTCAGCAAGGGTGACATTTGGATCATGATATACTTGGGGTTGTGGTGGTTTAGTGGTCAAGATGCTGGACTTGACAACTGGAAGATCAGCAGTTCGAAACCCGAGTGCTGCTCGACGGAGTGAGCTCCTGCCTCTGTCCCAGCTTCTGCCAGCCGAGCAGTTTGAAAGCAAGAAATTGCAAGTAGATAAATGGGTACCACTTCGGTGGGAAGGTAAACAGCGTCCCATGCACTCTGGTGTTTAATCATGCCTGCAACATGTCCATGGAAACAACACTGGCTGTTTGGCTACAGACGGAAATGAGCACCAAGCCGTAGAGTCGGATACAATTCGCTTAGGACGACCTTTATACTTGGGCCTGAAGACATTTCCACCTCTGCTCTCTGATAACCCTTCTGTTTGTGAGTTGCATGTTGCTTTGCTCTTTACCTGCGCTGTGTAATCGTAGAGCACCCTGTAATCCTGGGACGGAGCAGCCTCTTCTGCTTGCGCGGTGCCAATTGCTGCGTAAACGCCATCGGTTTTCTCAACTACAAGAACAGAAGGGATTACGTCACTTAAAAGGCAAAGGATTCCTTAGAAGTGCTCAAATGCAAAGGGATTTCTTCTCTACAAAAAGGTGTGGCTTCAAAACTCCTGGCAACATACTATGTCTCTCTAAGGCACGAGTTCCCAACGTTTTTAAGGTGGGGGCCTTTGGGTCACGCTCCCTCGGACAGCTTTGGGGCCCGGACAACCATTTTGCCCTTCATCCACCACATGGCACTTCCTGACGTGGTGGACATGGGGCCACATGAAAATTGTGCGAGCCACATTTGGCCCACAGGTTGAGAATCCTTGCTTTAAAGGTCTTTTGCTTGCCTGCTGTAATGAGAGCCATTTGTCATACTTTAATGGCCTGTTAACTCCAAATTGCATCCATATTATAATGGAAATGGTTTGGTTTTTTTCCATCTGTTCCTGCTGTTTTGAAAAGTTTCAGATACAGCAGATTTTACTTTTTTGACGGCTACGGAAGGTGTTAAGCAATCAGCCTGGGAATTCTTTCGAATCCTCTTCGGTGCCTTAAAAATCCTACAGCAGTCTGCGTGGAAGTGTATGGCAGTGCCTGGTGAAATTTCAAAAGCTTAGAGGTGTGACTGCGCATGATTTCCAGAATCAAGAGGGTTGGTTTTTAATGCCGCCCACAGCTTCTTGATGTTTCCTACATTTAAATTAGTTAAAACACTTGAAGTTAAAAAAAACCACATAATTGTATGTGGTGTGCTTTCATAGAGTTGGAAATGGCACTTTTTAGGCCATTGGTTCCTCTGTCGTACTGCTCTAATGGTTAATAAGTTTTTCCTAATATTCAGCTTTGAAACTTGTCTAGCTGTTTATTATTTTGTCCAGGGGATCCCAACCCACATTTCGTGTCCCCCTTCCAAGGGCATTCAAGAGGCAAAATGGCTGCCCCTTTGAAGCTATTTGAACAAAATGGCCGTCCCCATCATGTAGGCAGGGCAGAATGGCCGTCGGGGCCTCAAAGCTGACTGAGAATGCATGAACAGACCCCCTGGCTTTGAAAGGTTGGGAACCCTTGATTTAGTCCTTTAGTTATTTACTGTACAGTACTTCAACAATGTAATATTTACAAGGATGAACCAAATGATAACGAAGGAGGCAAACACTTGTTTCAGAAGAGACATACCAGCTGTCGGTGGAGTAGGAATTATACTGTCGGTAACATGTCGATTGTTTCCGTGAAGCAAGCCGGAGAATCTGTAGAGCCCCAAGAGAGGATTGGTGAGTAGCAGATCGACACATTTTCCCGGGCTCTCTTCCCCAAATGTACTACTCTGGTGCTCAGAATCCAAAAACCTCATTTTCTTTACCTCTTCATCATTCCACATGTTTGGACAGGACTGTGGCAGGTTTTCGCAGGCACTACTCTGTCATAATAATTCTCATAGCCGATTGCAGCTTCAGGGGGAAGAGAGAAGGACAGAGAAATAGTTTCACATACTGTACTAGCAACGTTCTCCACTGAGGAGTCGCAAAGCCACATACGGGTTTTTTAGGGTCTGGGGCAGTGGTGGCGGACCTATGGCACTTGTGGCGAACCTGTGGCACTCCCAGCCCTCTCTGTGGGCACCTATGCAGCCGCCCTAGCACAGCGTTTGCCCTGCCCCTCTGTTGGCCCAATGGGAGTGTTTCCTCCCTCCCCCAACACAAAGTTTGCTCCGCCCCTCTGTCCAGCAGCCCAATGGGAGCACTTCCCCAGGACAAGAGTGCGCTCTGTCTAGCAGCCCAATGGGAGAGTTTCCTTCCTCCCCTGTTGTTGTGTTGTCACTTTGTGATAAGTGGGTTTTGGGTTACAGTTTGGGCACTTGGTCTCTAAAAGGTTCACCATCACTGGGGTTTTTTTTAAATTAAAAATAGTTGCAACTTTATTTTAATCAATGAAGAGATATTAAACTAAGTTCATCTAAAATTGAATAATTTGCCAAATATCGGCCTTCTCGCCATTCGTATTCTTTACGGTATGGCCGGTGACCTCGCATCAGAAGAGTGCCAACCTCATTTCTGAATCCCAATATGGAATACAAAAATGGAAATCGGGGATCAAAAGAAAAGAATTCTTCCCGATTACCTGGCGGTTCCATTCCCGTCGTCTTGTTCTGAACGAAATAATCCATGTCTGCGTCTATGTTGCAGTCTTCCAGGCTCTGTCGAACTTCTTCATACAGCTAGGAAACCAAAAGAAAGAAGAGTCATTTTTGCTCGTTTTAATGCATTTTAAAAAGGAAAGGAAAAAGGCCCTTCCTCGAGGAATGGGGAACATATTTTATTTCATCCACACAACATCTTGAATTCCCTTTTGGCTAACGGAGCTTAGCAATCGTTCCCGTACCTCGTCGTCTTTCACGCATTGCATGGAGAGCTGATTGGAGTGGACCCACAGGGAATTCCGTAGGATTGTAATCCGGTCATATTCTTGGAGCTGAAAAGCCTGCGTCCGCAAGAAGTTAGGAAGGAGTCAGACTGTTTGTTCTATACCAACATCTCATGCAAAAATCTAAACCATTCTGGGCCAACTGACAGAAACACTAGTGTCATGGAGAGATGAATGCAGTGACTTAAAATAATTTCATGTCGGAAATTTTTCTGGGTTGAAAGGATTTTTGCAGGAGAAACTCCACTCAGGATGCCCAAATAAGGCTCCTTTCGTGTCCCCAAGAGCTGGGACAGAGACGGGCGCTTAATCCGTCATGCAGTACCTGGGTCTCAAAATGCTGACTTGCCAGCCTTCCAGCTAACAAGGCAAGCTTCTTAACCACTGAGCCACTGCAGCCCCAGTTAAAATAATTTTGTGCCTTCAAGTTGATTTTGATTTATGATGACCCTTTCCAGGGTTTTCTTAGTAGAGATTATTCTACTCATGTGGTGCCAGCTAGCAGACAACATCACACTGTGTGGATGTGGAGAGATACAGAATCTGGCTCGTTTCCTGGTCTGCCAAAAACATACACTGATGAGGACATACGTTTGGCCAATGACAAAGCCAAGAAAGTGGCTTCATTTTGGCAGTCCGGGGTTTGATTAGGACATGAAAGAAGCAGCAGAGACTATTCAGAAATGGTTTTCCATTCCCTCCTGGCTCTGTGCAGCTTGCTGAGGGCTACACAAACTGGGAGGTATTCTGGGGGTTTGAACTCCCAGTCTTTGGTTCCATGGCCAGGGACCTAAACCCATTGAGCTATCAAAACGGAGCTGTGTAAAGCAGCACATACATAATGCAGTGTAGACCAAGAGTGACAGTAGTAAGGAACGATGGGAGTTCCGGTCCAGTGTGATTTGGAACCTAGATGCTGGCCTAGGGAGCCGAACTAGCTGTCCAGCTTCTGTGACATTTATCTTCTATGACTTAAAAACATGAAGACACCATGGTGTTATCATAGAGGGATTTATATGTCTATGTCTGCGTCTACAATCCATGCAATTTTTTCCACAGACGTTGCCCAGTTTGGGACGTCACTTTGCATATAAATGAGTCCTGAGTTTCCAGTCGGACGTTTTCTTGAAAGTGACGCTCCTCATAGGTCTAATGGAGAGAAAGCCTACACATCGGTGCCTGTATAGTTAACTCCTTACCTCACAGCTGGCAATATGCTCTTGCTCCCAGGTTGTCCTGGCCTGATCCAGCATTTCTATGTTCTGCTTGTATGCTCTTTCTGCATAAGCAAGGACAGAAAGGTGAAAGGTCACATAGAGGTCCTCCTATATAGTTTTGTCTCCGTCCCATCTTCCAATGGAAGGCTGTCCAGGAAGCCTATATAAACTTTATTGATCTCAGTGACGGGTAGACAAAAAGACACAACTGGTGATTCGTTTTATATACATGAAGACGGTACCTGCTTCGCTCGCGGCTTCTTTGCATTGCTTTGCCTTGGCCTGGCTCTGAAACACAAAGAGAGAACATTGGCACAGGACAAATGGTGTCCCATTTATAAGAGGAGCAACTATTCAACCCATAGCTAAATACTCAAGAAAGCCAGTGATGGTGAACCTTGGCACTCCAGGTGTTCTTGGACTTCAATTCCCAGAAGCCCAAGTCAGCATTCCTGCCGAGCAGGGCTTTTGGGAATTGAAGTTCAACCTATCTGGACTGCCAAGGTTCGCCATCACTGTTAGGCTTTCTCCCCAAGCTTCAACAATTGAATTGTTGGCACATCTCCGGCATGGTTCATGGCCCCTCGTGGACATTGACCTGAGTATAAGCCGAGTCCCCTTTTGGGGGCTCATTTTTGGGGCTAAAAATCCTCGGCTTATACTCAAGTATATATGGTAAATAATCATAACAATAAATAATTTCCTCGTGTGAGATGAGTCCAAAAGGGCAGGATCCAGTTGACGACCTCCATGGCTATGGGGCCCTAGCTGTAGCTTCCAAATTCACCTCAATACTCCCTTTTGTTAAAAAAGTCAGCCTACCTTTTCTGTTTGCTTCTGGTTGCCTGCGGCGCTTATCCTTTCAAACGCCAGCTCAGCTTCGTCTGTGTCTTTGCATTTCTGCTCATAGGTCTTCTTTGACTGTATGCAAAGAGGGGTAAATGCAGTAAGATGAGACTGGCTGTAGCAAGGAGGCCAGAAAACCTGCCACGTCTGTTTTCCATTTCCCTCCTGGCACCTTTTCCATCTCACGTCCTGCCGGTAGGAACTGCCTTCTTCCTCAGGATTTCTACAGTATTGTTTCCCCACCCCCCCACACCAATTTTTGTATAAAATAAACAACCACAACTATTTACCTCCATGGTTTTCTTATACAACGAGAGCTTGTTCTTATGCACCCGGTCCATCGTACTCTCATACTGCAGGGGAAAAACAGAAGATTTAACATCTCATTGTCATCCTTCTAGATCAGTGGTTCCTAACCTTTTTATGGCCATGCCTCAGCTAAGCATCTCTCCACCCCTCTGCCCAGCAGCCCAATGGGAGCATGTCCTCCTGCCCCCAGCACAGGGTTCACCCCGCCCCTCTGCCCAGCAGCCCAATGGGAGCACTTCCTCCCTCCCCCCAGCACAGGGTTCACCCTGCCCCTCTGCCAGTGTGGATGGCAGCCTCTTGAGTTTGGGCACTCATTCTCTAAAAGGTTCGCCATCACTGTACTGGAGCGTCAAAAAGTTACTTCTTTGGAGTACAACTCCCAAAGTCTTCCAGCTGCACACGGCCATGGCCAGATAACTTTGGGAGCTGAAGTCCAAGAAAGTTTAATTGCTTTTTTTCAAACTCTTGATTAACAGCATCAGGAAGGGACCGATTCGGTAACACTACCATCTCAACTGTATGTGAATATAAAGTTGTTCTTAACAATCTTGTCTTGTGTTTGTGGGAACAAACAAGACAACCCTACCCAAAGGAATTGCTCCCAGCCTCGCAAAACATACTAAGCCTAGTAAAGATTTAGTGAATACTTGCAGATATTCCCTTCCTTATACTTTGCAAATACTGTATTCTCTTCCATGCATGTCTTATGCGAAAGCCAAGAAAACATACTTTTTCTCTGCAACTATTTTCCATATGCAAATTTATGCAGATAACTAGAATTCACAGCATCAATCAACTAGTCAATTTCTCACAGTCATTTTTAATAATGCAAATATTCTTGCTGCCTCCTCATGGGTTAGTTATCTGGCCAGGTAACCCAATGTTAACTTGTCTGTCTGTCTGTCTTCCCTCACCTTCTTCCGTTGTTCTTTCTGCCGTTCTCTGAACTCCTCCAAGCCCTTCAGCTCATCTTTCAGCATCGCTGCTAGTTGAATGTGAGAATTTCCAACCCTTTCGATTTCTACGCAAGATCAGAACGTAGCATTGGCCGTTAGGAATCTTTCTGCCCAGGAACGGAGCAACGAGGTCTTTACAGGGAAATTTTAATCCAACAATTGCAAGTGTGGGAGGTTTATCTGATTTTGTGATTTTATTTTATTTTTAGTTAAATGCGGTTTTACCTGTTTTTCTTCTTTTGAGAGGTTTGTATGCCATGCTGAGTGCTGGGGATGGGTGGGTGGGTGGATAGATGGCTGGATGGATAAGGACCAACCAACCAACTGACTGATTTAGTGAGATATAAAATACACAACTAACCAACCAATAATGCATAAATGTTTTACATGGAGACTGTACCGACACCTTAATGACTAACCCTTCTTGCTATTGGGGAAATGAGATCAACAGGTAACCAAACCTCAAGAGGCCACCCGGATTTCACTGATTTGGCTGCAAAGGACTAAAATCATTTCTTCCCACTCTGGAAACTCTGACGTTATGGCGGCTGATTGAAGTTTTTATTTATCAAGACGCTCCTTCAACCTCTCTTTCCTTCCCCAACTGCCCATACCGGGGTGGGGTGGGGTGTCTTCCACACCATAGCATAACCCAGATTTCCCCCTCACAGCCCAAACGACATGTGACAAGACTTTCCTCTGACCTCCTTCTCATTGACGCCTCTCACAGAATGGTTCACGTAAACCATAAAACTGCGCCTACACAAAGAGAAACTGCCTCTTGTGTGACAATAAGGTTCGCCCACCAGGGAAGGACATACTGTACATCGCTTGCTTTGGCATAGACTGGCCAGCCAATGTACCCATAATTTCTATCGCCTTCCTTTCCCATCTAAATTTCCCCCAAGGTGTCAAAGATCTTCCAGTGTAGCCGACTGATAAACTTACGTTGTTTGAGGACCTCAAACGAAGCTTTCAGAGTGCTGTGGAGGGAAATCAAAACAAATCATTTGTGGACAAAACTTAAAGTGCTGATGTTTTCAGCAACATCTGGACTGACAAACACAACCGTCGCCACCCAGATCCCAGACCTACTTTGCCACATAATTAAAGGTCGCTCTTTCTCGAAAGCCAGTCATATCCAACTCCTAGGGTTTGGTGCTCACCACTGTTTACAACCAAAAAGCCAGCGCTGTCTGCGCCTGCAGACATTTCTGTAGACATGTGGCAGGCATGCCTTGACACCAGAGTGCACGGAATGCTGTTTACCTTCCCACCAAAGTGGTACCTATTTATCTACTTGCAATTTCTTGCTTCTAAACTGCTAGGTTGACAGGAGCTGGGACAGATACGGGAGCTCCCTCCCGTCATGCAGTACTCGGGTATCGAACTGCTGACCTGCTGACCTTCTAATCAAGTTCAGTGTCTTAACCACTAAGCCACCACAGTGCCTTATGTTGCAACATACACAACAGTTAAAGTCAAAATATCTTGTGTGAACCAAAGGAATAGTTTGTCTTTATGGACCTGTAAAGTAGGGACTGCGTGTAAACTTGATCTCGGAAGAAGAACTCCAACCTATTCTTCAACAGTTCCAAATTTAGTTTTGTTTCTTCTTTTTCTGTTCTCAGGGGAATTCATTAAATGCTTGATAAGGGGATGGACCAAAAATCCCTCTGAGCAGTTTCTCTCATTTTTCTTATCCACAAATTGCCTGTTTCGTCCCTTTTTTCCTGGGATTTAGGATGGGCCCTGGCTGTTTTTAGAGATCTGTGTTAGAAAAATGTCTGTTTTAACTGTTCTGCTGAATAGCTTTTTTTAGCTATTCCTTAAAAAATAACTTGGGCTAATTACTGGTCCCAGAACTAATATATTTTGACATTTTCCACATTCCTCCGGCGTCATCATAAAAAGAAATAATTGGATAATATAATGCTGTCTTTTGCCCCCTCTAGTGGCCTTTCTGTTCTTCAAAATTTTCCTCCATACTTCAACTTAGACTTTACATTCAGATTCATTTCAATCATTTCTGCAATGCAATAACTGATTATCACATAAGCCGATCAGTTTTATATTTCTTATTAAATAGTGTTTACATTCTACAGAGTTAATCTCTGCTAAGAAGCCTTAACTGGAAGGCAGAGATTGGGAACAGTGCAGCGGTTCCCAAACTTTTGAATATCATACCGTTTTTATCTTTGATCAAGCTTTCCATTTATCTTTTACCATCACCTCGTCTTCTATTACACTGCATCACAAATCTATATATATGTCTGCTACTTTGTCTAGCCCAGGGATTCTCAACCTGTGGGCCAGATGTGGCCTGCAGCACCATTTCTTCATCTTGGCTTTGCCATTCGCCCAAATTAAGTCCTCATTGGTACATGTTTCTAGTAGTAACCTTCAGATCAACAAGTGGGCCAGATTTTGTATCTCTCCACATTGACACCGCCCCATCTTGAGCATGTTGGCCGTACATTTCTGGACTCTGCCCCTCAGCCTGTTCAGCAGCAAAATAAGAAATAAAAATGGAAGTATTGTGTAACTCTGGCCCAATTTCAGTGGCCCACTGTCCACTTCTTCAGACAACAGGCTTGAGGAGCCAGCCTCCCTAAACATCGCTCTGGACGGAAACGGCCTCTGCATCATAGACATGAGTGTTAAAATCAAGCCTTCAGTTTTTCTACACAGGAAGGTAGTATTGCATTAGACGCTACTGACAGGAAAACCACACACGAGTTTTCCTTTGCGCTGTAGCAAACGGGGAGGGGTGGGAGCAGCGAGGAAACTCCCACTCGGTTTGCTGGATTTAACACTCGCAATCAAAAATGAAAATAATTTCCTCCTCACCTCTGAGGCTGAAGCTAGCATGTGTGTTTGTGTGTGCAAATTATTTTTTAAAAAAAACCACACCGTTTTTCTGTACTGGAAGGAGAAAAGCATTCATATTCTGTTCCAAACCTAAATCCTGTGGGCCAGATCTGGCCCATGGCACCATTTCATGTCCCCCCCATGTGTCCGACGCTTGAAGCAAACAAAATAAATCAGGATACAGGCACGTTTTACTTCCGCGACAAGGGTAGCGCGGGCCGGATGAATCGCAGTAAACCCATTTGTGTGGATTCACGGGGGCTCCTGGGAATTGAAGTCCAGGAACATCTGGAGTGCTAAGGTTTGCCATCACGGATCTAGGGACTCCAACCCTCATCCTATTCATGGTCCTCTTCAGCTGTATCCTCCTTTAATGTTATTCCTTGTCCAGCCAGCTCCTTCCTCCATCTTCTAATTTGGCTCATTACTCATTGAAATACTCAACAATGGCTTTTTTTTTTAACTTCATTGTTTCCACCATTAAATGCCAGGGATAATTATTTGTGAAAAATGACCAGCTTTCCTTTAATCAAAGTATTGGTAATTTAGCTTCTGGAAGTTAACAATTGGGTGATAATGAACCAGATAACTAATTCCTTTTGAAACTTTCCTTAACACGAATGAATTACATTCCACTGACGATTAAAAATTGATGCATTCGTGCTAAAATTCTGAAGGAACAAAGTTCTGGTTTGGGTAATCATTGAGTTTCAAAGAAGCTCTTACAAATGAGGACTCAGCAGTTTAAATTTACATATTATTAAGGTAAAGGTCTCCCTTGCTCAAAAGCCCGTCATTTCCAAATCTAGGGTTCGGTGCTCATCTCCGTTTACAGCCAAAGAGCCAGTGCCATCTGCATCTGCAGACATTTCCATGGTCATGTGGCAGTCATGGCGCACTGAATGCTGTTACCTTTTCCGACAAAGCAGAACCTATTTATCTACTTGCAATATCTTGCTATTGTGCTGCTAGGTTGGCAGGAGCTGGGTCAGAGACGGGAACTCATTCCATCCTGAAGTATTTAGGTATTGAACTGCTGACCTGCCAACCTTCCACTTGTCAAGTTCAGCGTCTTAACCGCTAAGCCACAAATATATCCCTACACAGGAGATGCTTGGAAATGGAGTTACACTTGTGTGGCAAAGCCAGATGTCTGAAGGCAAAGAAACCAGTTTAATCCCACAACTGTGAGCCTCATCTTCACCCTCTTTTGTCCTCCATGTGCCATTTCAGGGATGAATTTTTCATAATTTTGCAAAGTGCATTTAAGGGTAAAGACTCAATCATGTGAAACACAGGAAGGGACCATATCTCTAGTGACATGTGCTTGGAACTGTTTGTTCCCTATTGCCAAGGGAAACACTGACAACTTCTCTTTTAAGGCACGGGTGCAAGAAGGAGCACAATTCACAACTTCTCTGGCTCTTTTTTGCAGCCAAAGAGCCAGGCACCGGCAGACATTTCCGTGGTCGTGTGGTAGGCATGCCTAGACACCCGGGCGCATGGAATGCTGTTTACCTTCCCACCGAAGTGGTCCCTATTTATCTACTTGCAATTTCTTGCTTTTCAACTACTAGCAGCATTCAAGTCACAAACTGTCGACCTGCCAACCTTCCAGCTGTCACGTTCAGCGTCTTAACCACTAAGCCTGGGTCCTTATAGAAATATGGAGCTATGCTGATCTGTATTTCTGGAAGTTCAAGAAATAGAAATCTGCAAAACTCTAGCAGAACACTCCTAGGAGGACACAGCCAGTCCCTAGCAAGGTTGTTTTTGTACAGTTAGGATGTTCAAGACCAATAAATCCAAAATCTCCAAATATCTAGGCTAGGGAGTCCTTTAGGCATTGCTCCAAGGGATCTGATCCTAATGGGTACAACAACAGATTTCTTCCTCCATAAACAATCAACTTCAATTTGCAAATTGCAATATTTTGTGATTTTTCTCCAGTTGTTTGTCTTCAATTTGTGCATCTCCTGGTATAGCAGAGTACATCTGACCAGATCTCTAGGCCTAATTAAACAAGTTAAAGGCAATTTATATATTGGAAAACTCCAACATAAAGCCAACTGGAGAGCCATCCTTTGTCTAAAGGCCCCATTCTTTGGCTTTCTATGCATAATAATAAATCCAGCCACTACCAGGAAAAAACAACCCAAATTTGTACTAAATTAGAGATATGCTGCCTGAGTCTCTTCTTCTCAGCGCTCTTCTGTAACTCTGCTTCTACATAAAGCACAACGACACAGGAAGTCTATACAAACCGTAGATATTTTCCCTGC
This sequence comes from Furcifer pardalis, assembly GCA_030440675.1. Taxonomy (NCBI): domain Eukaryota; kingdom Metazoa; phylum Chordata; class Lepidosauria; order Squamata; family Chamaeleonidae; genus Furcifer; species Furcifer pardalis. The sequence goes on along the minus strand of CP126891.1, from coordinate 16,278,770 downwards.
TCATTATGAGTCACAGTTTCTGTCATTTACTGAACTGTACCGTCTTGATCACATTTCCCAGGGACTTCTGCACAGATCTGAAATCCGAAAGGTGAACTGGACTTTATTCCCCCCCCCCCCTTTGGAGATGAACTAAACTCCATGATTGGGAATCGATCCCTAAGGCACTGGCAGGTTAGAATATAATATCATCCCTGCTGATCATTCAAGTTTGACCCTACAAGTTCTGACTCCTCTCTATCATAAATGGAACCACCCACAAAGAAAGAAAGAGACTGCTGAGGTTTCCTTACCAAAAGGGATCTCAAGAAATCTGGAACTGGTGCTGCTTCAGTTTCATAATTTACTCTCTGTATAAAAGCCCCTTGTAATTTTAGTTCAGAACAAGTTCGCTTGATCATCGCAAAAAATAAGAGAGAAAAGATATCTTCCCTCAGCCAAACAAACAGCTATTGAGTTCCTTTGCCTTCATAAATTCATGCTTCAAAGCCCACGCTGTCTGGACTTTTCTTCCAGACTCCTCATCCCGTTTCTAAAAATATGTATATTATACTGTCAGCCAGTATTTTAAGTTCTGGACCTTCTTGAATGCCTTCACAAAAAGTGAGTACCTCAGCTGAACTAACTAAAGAAAGCCATCCATCCAATCCATCCAATCAATCAATCAATCAATCAATCAACCAACCAACCAACCAACCAACCAACCAACGCACGGGAGGTGAAATCACACAACCCATGAGATATACACCAATCCTTAAGTGCCAATTTTGATACTGCAGCATACGCTACTAATCCAAACCAGAAGCAATTTTTCATTATGGCATATCAAAAGGGACTCACTTGATTTCTGTTTGGCCCCCAGCTTTCCGAGAAATTTGCACCAACTCCTTCCCATACCGCTCTTCCGCCTGTGCCCTGTTAAAACAAATCCCATCATCTCAAGGAATATCATTATTTCCCATCCTTTTTTAATGGTTGCATGTTGTGATTGTAAGGCAGGGTGATTGTTTATGTTTGTATTAATCTTTGTGAGGCACCTCAGTGACGATTTTGGCCTAACAATGCATGTAAATATTAAAACTTGAACATATGACTAACATGACATGGGTAACTTTCTGGTCAGTATTAGCAAAGGGGTCGGGACCCATTTAAGAAGATTAGTCTTTGCCTCCTCTATTTCCTCCCCTTCTGCAACATTTTTAACTGGACTAATGACATCCTGAAGGCATCATTTCCACCAAATGGAAGAAGCCTTTACTCATGTCTATTAAAATAGTTCTGGAGAGAAGGCAGAGTCTGTGTCACTTTTGACTACACAGTGACTCATTTGCTTCTGCTCCTTGAGTAGAGGAGTTCTCAAGGGATTTCTTTTAATTTGGGTAGAGATTTCTCAGAAGGAAGGGTGTAACTGAATGTCTTCTTCTTCAACTGGCATCATTTGCATATCCCATTAAACTGTGATTTTATAGCTGGACCAAACTTGGGTCCTCAGGTGTTCTTGGACTTCAATTCCCAGAAGCACAAGTCAGCACACCTGTGGATTAGAGCTGGATGGAGACTTGGAAGACTCACGTTTTAATCCTCACTGGGCCCCAAACCTTCCCTGGATAACCTTAGGCTTTCTTAGCCTGCTCAACTTGACAGGTTTATTGTAAAGAGGAAAGTCAAGACCGAATGCATTGGAGGAAAAGGGGGGTATAAAGATAGGGATGGATGGATTGATTAATGATGGAATGGGAGGGAGGGAGGGATGGGATGGATCGATGGATGGATAGATTGATAATGGAATGGGAGGAGGGAGGGAGGGATGGGATGGATGGATTGATAATGGAATGGGAGGAGGGATGGGATGGATCGATGGATGGATTGATTGATAATGGGATGGGATGGATGGATGGATTGATTGATGATGGAATGGGAGGGAGGGAGGGAGGGGATGGATAGATGGATGGATGGAGCAACCAATCAAGTTCATAAATGTTAGGAGTATCTGGACAATATGATTTCATTCTTTGAGATTATTTAAATCTTTTTACCTTTGTTTGATTAAGTCCTCCACATCTTTGCACATCTTCCTCCCATCCAGCAATCGCTGCAGAAGCGCATCATAGCCAGCATGAACAGTGAATTCTTTACACTAGAAAACAAAAATGTTAAATAGCCATTAGCCGACCTGATTTCCACTAGGCAAGCAGCCAGACGGATCAGTTTTCTGGGATGTTGCCTGGGATCCCTCCAGACTGAAATAAAACCGACTGAACTAAAACAACAATCATACAACATTTTAATAGCTAGCCTTAGTTTCTACTCAGGGGGTCCGGTGGCTCGGTGATTAAGAAACTCGCCTTGTTAGCTGGAAGGCCGGCCAGTCGGCAGTTCGAGACCCAGGTACTGCATGATGGTTTGAGTGCCCATCTCTGTCCCAGATCTTGGGGACATGAAAGAAGCCTCATTTGGGCCTCCCTCGAGTAGAGTTTCTCCAGCAAAAATCCTTTCAACCCAGACTAATTTCTGACACAAAATAATTATTATTAGCAGCAGTAAAGATTCTTTTTGCGTGTGGACGCATCCTGCTATGTTAAGTCCACATTAATGTCTGCAACATGTAAACAATTTAAGGTTCAAAGGTCATTGGTTTCAACTCCTTCAACTGACCCTGGAACTCAATATGTTACAGTAGTAGAGGCTAGTGACTTGGGCTGAGTTTTAACCTGAAGTTTAAAAGCTATCCAAGGTGCTGAACCTGTTTTAGATACAGTGTTTGGTCCTTTCCATGCCGTCGGTAAAATTCACACAAAACCCCAGTTCAAACCCAGTTTTGCCATTAAAAATTAAGCTACTGTTCTTCGCTTCTTCTTTCGAGTCGCGATCAAAACTTGAAGCCACTTTCTTGGCTTTGCCGTTGGCCAACCCTAAGTCCGCTGTTGCCAGTTTTGCTTGGAGGACCACCAAGGTACAGAGCATTAGAGAAAACTGTCTACAGAGAGGAACAGGTTAAATACCAGCTATAATGAATTTTACCTCTCAGTTTTAATCCTGTCCTTTATAGTCTCAGACCTGTTCTGGATTATTAACATACAATGAACATTAAAATCTAATTTTGCCCTAAATACTATGACTTGATTATGAATCTGAACCTGAATGTCCCTGCTTCTTGACTGGCACAGTTTTGTCTTCGACACCATTTTCTTCCTCAAAGTGGAAGCAAATACTTCCTGCTCCAGCGAACAGCAAAGTACAAAGAATTAATTAGGAGCGAGGCTCCAAATTCATTGAATCTACCTAGGGCTAAACTGACCTCATTTGGACGTTTCCTCACTTACGTATTTAAAACATTCACCTCCCCAGTTACAGATCCATAAGTTGTTTGGCATTGAGAAGACACTGGAAACCCAATAAAAATGCTAATAAAGAATAACAAAATTTTAAAAAAGAATAATAAAACAATGCTATGCTTACAATAGCAAAAAGAAATAGGTCAGCAAAGTGTAGCTTAAAATATGAGCATCAGGTTTTTCTAAATGTATCCACAACTGGAAAAATACTAAAGAAAAATGGAATGCATCCAAGGATCCTTCTTTCCCAAAAGCTTTGTGTATGAACAAAGGAAGATTTTAATTTGTCAACAGGTGAAAGGAAGATAAAACCCTTATTTCTAGTCTTCTTTAGGGAGAACCGTCCACAGACAAGGTGCCACCCCCAAAGACGGATGGTCTTGAGTTAAAATGACCAGGTGACTAACTGTCTTAGGCTGTTGTAATAAAATCATTAGTTGTCAAAATACCACAAGACTAGATGCCAACATCTTGACCCAAGGCATCACTATTGCATTCGGGGCACTAAACATCTGAATGAAGATGATTTGGACTGCATGGTCCACTTTGGGGAACCTCTCTGAAGATATCGCGCAAGCCAACAAGGAAAACTAGCAAGATCCCATAGGAAAAAAACTCAGATTCTCTAGCAAAACCCTTACATTCAGACTGTTAAGAATAAAGCCTCCCCTGCTAGAGAGCCAGTCATATCCGACTCTAGGGTTCGGTGCTCATCTCCATTTAAAGTCAAAGCACTGACATTCCCATGGTCATTTTGCAGGCATGACTCGACACCAGAATGTTGTTACCTTTCCCACCAAAGCGGTACCTATTTATCTACTTGCAATTTCTTGCTCCCGAACTGCTAGGTTGGCAGGAGCTGGGACGGAGACGGGAGCTCACTCTGTCGAGCAGTTCTCGGGTCTCGAACTGCCGGCCTTGTAGTCATCAAGGTTCAGCATCTTAACCGCTAAGCCACTGCAGTTCCCTCTCTTAACTTAGAGGTAAAAGATCAATTAGGAAACCTACCATTGGGTTTAAGAGCACCTAGAGGTAAAAGAACAATTAGGTAGCCTACCAGTGGGTTTGCCATCCATAGTATGATGTGAAGCCCAGCCAAAGATAGAAAACCCCTGAGGACGTCCGGTCCTGGGGAGGTTACTTAGTGGTTACCACTGCTATGCTAGACACCGTTTTTTGTTTCCAGTCCTGTCACTCCACCCCCTTGCTGGCCTGATTCATCTTTCTCAAGTCAGAGCATAACTATTGGACCAGAAGTTTCCAGGGAAAATATCCCTGCATTTTTTGGAATATAGAGGAAGAGGCACAATTATATAACTTTGAATCAGACCTTTGGCTGGTGGAGCATAACAAGAATTCTCCTGGAAACCGATTGAAGGGAAGTTGGCTTTATGTCGGGGAGACACAGAAAGAGCCTCCTCGAAGACTGTGGTATCTTTGAACCACAATCGGGCGGCCCTGGTAATGGTAACCTTGTGTTGCTGTTTCTCACACTAGGTCAGCTGAAAGAAACTGCAGAAAACACCAAAAAGGTGGCTTCATTTTGGCAGTTTCACATCAGGTCTAGATACTGAAGAAGAAGAAGCTTCATGTTCATATCAAAACCAGTTAGTTATCTATGGGAAGTACATAGTAAGATAGGAGTTGTACAGTCCTCGTCTGTAGCAGCTCCTCCAGAAAAGTGTTTCACCCCACACTGATGGTGTGGTAACAGTCTGGCCAGGTTATCCTGCTGTGGTCATAGAGTAGACCCTACTGCCAGTGGCTCAATGCAGAGTATCAGGCAGCGGTTAACTAACCTGACAACCCTGAGGATTAACAGCCTTGGGCGACAAAATCCACAGGGAAGGGTAATGGTCCCCAAGTGGATTAAATCCCATTTGAATCCATCTTCATGGAGGGCAGAAGCTTCATCCATCTTGCCCTGGGGCCGATGAGGACTTGAGTGCCAAAAGGGCCCAAGACAAGAAAGTGACTCGTGGAACTGGATCAGTGGTACAGTGAGCGGCAATGTGGAAGGCAAATGGAAGGCTACTGCATTGTATTCTCAGGAGAGTCTTCATGGCTGAGCACGACGATGATTGCCTGTATTCAGATTCGGAGACGGCAGAAGAAGAAGGAATAGGAGGAGGAGATGGCAATACATGGAGTGAACCAAACTCAAGTAAGATGAACAGATGTCTGCAGAAAAGGGAACTACAGTAGCTGCTTGTGGAATGCCCTTCCTCTGAAGGATTGTGTTTCGTTTTGTGAGGGATTCTGACGTCAGCCTGACTAAAGAGAGTTGAAGAAGGACGTGGTCAAAATGAAACAACCTGTACTTCTGTATTTACAGGTAAGGATCACAGAGGATGAGAAAAACATTATTAGTAGAAGGCTGGTCAGGGCGGAGAAGTTCTTTTGTTTTTTTTAAACCCTGTAGATTTTCTTCTAACTTCTTTTAAAAATGGAAGTCCAAACCCTGAGAAACGTTCATAGGATCGAATAAAACCACTTGCTAGATAAAATTGCAAGTAGATAAATAGATACCGCTTTGGTGGGAAATGTAACAATGTTCCATGCACTCCAGTCACATAAGCATGGAAACTTCTGCAGACTCAGATAGCGCTGGCTCTTTGGCTATAAAAAGAGATGAGCACTGAACCCTAGAGTTGGATATGATTCAAGGAGTTTTGCTTCCTTTAAAACAGGGGTTCCCAGCCCATAGTGACAGTTATGAATGCATCGAAAACCAATTAATCCGTTCTGGAGGTCAGATACAGGTTTTAAATGCATTCCTATAGGAAACCGCATTTCAGGTTACACATTTTTCGTGATATGGAAAATCCTGGAGAATGCGTTAAATTCGTCACCCAAGGCACCACTGTATAGAGAAGAAAAAGCATTCAAAATGTGTCCTGTAGAAGAAAACACAGCCACAGATGGTGAGGCCGCCAAAGGCATTTTGATGCCTGAGATGGAACAGCAAAGCCCACCTACCCCATCAAAAGCATGCAGTACTTTTTAAGACCATACAAGGTTTTGTGATTTCCAGTGCAGAACAGTCCATGAGCATCAATGCCCCTTCCTGACACTCAACGCAACAGGGATAAAATTAAACAATTAGCAATTAAACAACCTAGACCAGCTGCCGGTGGTACGATCCTCACATTTCCAAATGGCAGGACCCACCCTCAGATGGATGCACAATGGGACGAAGAATCGTGAAAACATATATCGGCCATAATCGGACCTGTCCATCTTTAGGTGGACTCTACCTGTTGGTTATTTGGAAACCGAGAAAGTGAGAGAGATAAAAGCATGAAGTTCTGATGAAATAGTAAACATCATCAATGGCAAAGACCCAAAAAGATGATTATCAGCCTTCCTAAATTTATATATATATATATATATATATATATATATATATATATATATATATATATATATATATATATATATATCTCTCTCTCTCTCTCTCTCTCTCTCTCTCTCTCTTTCGGTTTTTATTCATCGGACATAACTGAGAAACTGAGATAACCAGATCCAGAAGGTCAGTCTTCCGGCCAACGCGTGACCCCTAAATTATGTAGAACTGGAAAGGGAATCTTTTCTTTCTTGATTTGTGTCAAATCCACCACCAGCATCTAATAACATACAAAGCTAAAATTAACACATCTAAAACAAAACAGCATTAAAAAGGGCTAGATAACATCTGCCCGATGTCAGGCCACATCAGCAGCATTTCCTCTTGCCAACATAACGTCCTCCTCAGTGCACGTCGGGGCTGTGGTTGCTTGGTGGTTAAGAAGCTCACCTTGTGAGCTGGAAGGCTGGTAAGTCGGCAGTTCGAGACCCGGGTACTTCATGATGGATTGAGTAACTGTCTCTGTCCCAGCTCCTGCCAACCTAGCAGTTTGAAAGCAAGACATTGCAAGTAGATAAACGGGGACCACTTTGGTGGGGAAAAGATCTTGGGGACATGAAAGGAGCCTCGTTCGAGCATCCCCTGAGTGGAGTTACTCCAGCAAAATTCCAACTTGCCGGCCTTCCAGCTAACCAGGCTAGATCTGGCCTACGCGCCTGTCCTCTGCAGCCCATTTCGTCATCTGATGGTCCATGAAAACTTCCACCAAATGCAACCTTGGAGTCTCCTAGCCTTGCTCGACTATCTTGGCTTATAAAGGCGCCCACAATGCTCAGACACACTGGTACAAAAGATGCCCCGTGTGCCAGGGATCGTCTGCATTACTGAACCCGCTCTACAAAGCGCTACTTACCCAGAAAGCATCTTTAAATTGCAGGTGTGTCATGGCCACACCGGTGGAGTTGGCTGGCTTTCAGGAGACGTGCGCTGGATTGCCAGAATTTTTATTGGGATGGTTATAGAATGACGATTATGAAGCGGGAGCAGCATCTGAGTTGCATCAGTGCCCTGCCAAGACTGGGAAGGATTAACAGAGAAACGTTGCCTTCTACAACTTGCAAAACATCTCTGGGCGGGTTCAAGGAAACGGAGTGTGAGTGTGTGGTTGATGTTCTGGAAGGAAGCAACTCTCCCCAAACCTCACCGTTCTCCTTTCCTTCTATCCTTCCCCCCCCCCTTTTTTTTTTCGCTCCACCTCCCCTCTGAAAGCTCTGGTGTCAAGTCCATTTGGTTGCAGGCAAAAAGAGGAAGGAGAAAAGTTGACTCTGTCATCTGTGCAAATTAGATGCTTCTCATTGCAATTTAACACACACACACACACACACACACACACACACACACATGATTAGTCACATGCTAGAAGGCTAACGGGTGGCGGGGGAACGAAGGGCCCAAACGGGGCGAGAATAACCCCGATTCCAGGTTGACGATGGCGATCGCCATCCTTGGCTCCTTTTGGACACAAGAGGGTCTGTGCGTTTCACATTGTGCATTGTTGGCATGCGCGGGAGAAATTGTGCACACAGGAAGCAGGGTTGTGGCACTGGAAGGCCACAAGAGAAGAATTTCCCCCCACTTTCCCCGAAACGAAGGCGATGCCTAAATGGTTCTCTCTTGAGGCTTAGTCAACGGTTGTGCGACTCAAGTCGCCTCCATTCATTGCCACTGTGACTATGAATGGAAGGATCAGCTCACCCTTACGCCGCCAGAATACTAATGGTGTACATTCTCCAGGCCGCTTTGATGGGGAGTTTTAAAATTCAAAGACACAGGCACTGTGCCTCCACCGTGCGCTCTCGTACTCTCCTTTAGAGATGTGGGTCCCTTCCAGGTAGGACGCGACAGAGGGTTGACCTCCTCATTTCAGCAGAGAACACAGGCTCTAGTGGCAAATGGGAAATGTTTCCAGTCCTCTACAAATGGACGCAAGGAGGGAGCGACTAATGTGTTGTCGGAGAGGTAGAGTTCAAAAAATCCCCAGTTCAAAAGATGTCCAGTTGTCGGACAGGTAAGCGTTCAAAAGATGCCCAGATGCTCAAACCCATTTAGAAGAAACTCTGAATCATAGAATCTTACAATCACTGAGCTGGAATATGGGTCCTTTTGGGGTCCCCAAACTATGGACCGTGAGCCAGATCTGGCCCCTGATGCCAATTCATCTGGCCCATGCCGCCTTTGTCGCTCAAGGAAGCTGAAGTAAAATGTGCCCGAGTGCGTTTTACTTCCGCTCCCAGGAGCGACGAGGGCAGTGAGGGCCGGAGGAATTGGCATCAGGGGGCAGATCCGGCCCACAGGCCGTAGTTTGAGCACCCCTAGTTTAGGCCAAGTCCAACCCGAGTCAATGCAGGAATCTGAATCAAATCTGACAGGTGGTTGTCCAGATCTCTTTTGATTGCTTCCGGTGCTGCTCGCCACCTGTCAGTGAAGGCCAACGCATTCTCTGCTCATTCAACTGAGTAGCTGTAAGGGTAAAGGTTGCCCTTGCTCAAAAGTCAGTCGTCTCCAACTCTAGGGGGTCAGTGCTCACGTGTATAGCCAAAGAGCCAGCCCCGTTTGTGTCTACAGGCGTTTCTGTGGACATGTGGCAGGCATGACTAAACACCCGAGTGCATGGAATGCTGTTTACCTTTCCCACCGAAATGGTCCCTATTCACCTACTTGCAATTTCTTGCTTTCAAACTGCTTGGTCGGCAGGAGCTGGGACAGAGACGGGAGCTCACTCCCTCATGCAGTATTCAGGTATTGAACTGCCCACCTCCTGACCTTTCAGATGTCAAGTTCAGCGTCTTAACCACTAAGCCACCGCAGTACTTAACCCCATGATAGGCACACAAAAGGGCTTAGCAGTGCCACGGCCAGGAGTGACAAGGGCGGCGCAGGCCGGATGAATCGCAGTAAACCCATTCGTGTGGATTCACAGGGGGCTTGGGCTTCTGGGAATTGAAGTCCAAGAACATCTGGAGTGCCAAGGTTCACCATCACGGTTCTAATATGTCTGGCCAGACATCCTGCTACAGCAGGGGTTCCCGGCCCAAGAAACGAATCTGGCCTTCTGCACCATTCCATGTGCCCCCCGTCCCTCCAAGGGCATTCAACAAACAACATGGCCATCCTTTGAAGCTGTTGGGACAAAATGGCCACCCCCATTGTGCAGGCAGGGCAAAATGGCCATCCGGCCCTCAAAGCTGACTGAGAGAGTGTGACTCGGCCCCTTTTTAAAAGTAAAGACAGGATGCAAAAAACGACATTAAAAAACCCTATAGCATTTTGACATTTTTAATCTTAGTGTTTTCAAAGAGAATACTTTTAAAATTAAATACACCTTCTGAAGTTGAATCCTTGCAGTAAAAAGAAGCACAGCCTAGATGCAAAAATGACACTTCCAGACCTTATGAACACCCTCTACCGATGTTCCTATGCGGAGAAGGCAAGTGTGAATCCTCCTGAATATTCATGCAGAAGGATTATGATGAACGTAAACCCAGATTAAGTCATTCTCATTTCAAGAATCTAACTACTGCTCCGTACACAGTATCTTTGTCAGCCCGTGAAACCTTTCCGTTTTCAAGTATGTTTCAAAAAAGCAGTATTAAAATATAAATATCCATTTTCATTCTCGTTAAGAAGAGACAAAAGCCACGTTAGCTAAATTACGGAGGCGAAGGCGTCTAAAGCAATGTACAAAGAAACTCGGGAATGTAAAAACAGATGTACAAACCGTGATATATATATTACAGCAATATATGATTGGTACCGTTAACTGAACAATGTGAGAAATCCAACTCTGGAACAAAACAAAAAGGCCAAAATCCTTACGTTACACCAGTGCAAAGGGTGTAACTTCTATAGGCAAACTGGTTCCAGTTAAGAAATCAGCAAAGATATTAACTGCTGTGCCTCAAGTCACAAGACACGGCACTCAACAGACACTCTCGATCCCAACTTCCTAACTTGATGCTGTTTACCTTCAAAAAGTTATACCATCTGAGGTTATTCTGGTGTAAACTCGCAACAGGATTTTGGCCGAAGAGGCAAAAAGGGAGTTTTCTTCTTAACTAAAGTTCTTCGTGGTAGAAACTTTCATCGTGGAGCTGCCGGCCGTAATCCGTAGCTTCACTATTGAGAAACAGATCCTGATTCTCGGTGATTTCTGCCTCCGTCAGTTTTCCGTTCCCATCCAAGTCCATTTCTTCAATCAGGTGGGCGGCCTTGCAGGGGAAAACAGCGAGCGTTAATTTGAAATGAAAATTAATCTGTAATTGGGCCCTTCATGGATCCCTCCTTTTATCTTTGCTTCCCCCAAACAGAGATTTAAATGGGCTCAAATACATTCTCCCAGTTGTGGTGCTTTAGGACTAAACCAGGGGTGGCCAAATTATGGCCTGTGGACTAAACTGTTTATTAATAGATCTCACTTGTAAAGATATATGCGTAAGACTATTCTGTTTAACGAACTCCCTTGCTCAAAAGCCAGCTGTGTCTGACTCTAGGGGGCAGTGCTCATCTCCACTTACAGCCAAAGAGCCAGCGCTGTCTGCATCTGCACCTATTTACCTACTTGCAATTTCTTGCTTTTGAATTGCTGGGTTAGCAGGAGGCTGGGGCATAGGATGGGAGATCAGTGCTGGGGTCTCGAACTGCTAACCTTCCAGTCATCAGAAGCCCTGGTGGCACAGCGGTTAAATTGTTGTGCTTCAGCCAAAAAATTGTGATTTTGATCCTGATGGGATTCAAGGTTTACCCAGCCTTCTGAGACTGGTAAAATTAGTACCCAGCATGTTGGAGGCAAAATGCTAATTTGTGAACTGCCCATAGAGTGCAGTAAGCGCTATGGGGCAGTATATTAGTGTAATTGATAATTGTTAATTATTTCATAGCTTTAATGAACTGAATGTCAATACAGTAAAACACCGGATAACGATTGGATCGGATAACGCTAAAATTGCATAACGTTAAGTAATCTGGGGAGGAGAATTGGATCGAATAACGTTAAGGTCCTATGGGATGGATCGGATAACAACCGCTGAAGCCTGTGTGGTTACAATGTATCTCTATGGAGCTTTAACGTTATCCGATCCATCCCATAAGATTTTAACATGGATCGGATAACACTGAAAATTGGATAACACCAAGACTTGTGGAACCAAGTCTTAGCGTTATCCGAGGTTTTACTGTACTGAAATCTATAATGTCACAATCGTTTCGCAAGGTTTCTCAACTGCGGACCTCTAGGTGTTCTTAAGACTTCCGTTCCCAGAAGCCCAAGTCAGTACATCCGCCAGATCAAAGCTTCTAGTAATTAAAGCTCAAGAACATCTGGGGGCCAAATTTGAGAGACCCTGAATCAGAGATAAGTGTGTTTTAGCCCATGGGATTCCACGTAGGATAAAACACTCTGGTTGCCCTGTGACATTTTCCAAATCTCTTACCTCTTCTTGAGCAATGCCCTCGTTGTTGGGTACCACCCAACGTAAGAGCTCCTCAGGGTTGAGTTTTCCATCCTTATCCTTGTCATAATCATTTGCAAATCGGTCCTTCTCAACAAGAATCCATTCTGGGTCTTCACGGGCAGCTGAAAAGCAGTTTTTAAACAACATGTTTGAGTCATTTTTTTTAGTACACTCATTTTTGGGAGCATCAGACTATAAAGGAGTCCGTTGATTTTGAATAAAGAATGCAATGTTAAAATATCTGATTCAACCATATATGCTGAACCAAAGGCTGAACTTAAAATTATCTGAGAACATCATCAGTGGTTACAATTTGAAAATACACAGCAAAGGATGGACAATTCGCTCACTTGGGTCTCTTCTATAATCACCAAGGAATTCTTCAAGGCTCACGACTCCGTCCCCATTTTTATCGTGTTCTTCCAAAGCTTCTTGAATAACAAACTCCTAATGGAAGAGACAGATTTACAGTACAGTACAGTAATACCTCAGGTAATGTTTACCTCAGATAACACTAAAATCGCATAATGTTAAGTAATCTGGGGAGAATTGGATCAAATAACGTTAAGGTCCTATGGGATGGATCGGATAACAACCGCTAAAGCCTGTGCGGTTACAATGTATCTCTATGGAGCTTTAACATTATCCGATACATCCCATAGGATTTTAACATGCATCGGATAACACTAAAAATCGGATAACACCAAGACTTGTGGAACCAAGTGTTAGCATTATCTGAGGTATTACTGTATTATGTTATTACTGAACACTAAGGAGGGGTTCCTTATCCGCCTTGTTCTACCTAAAAATATTCTAAAGGCCTTCCAAGCCAGATAGTTTTCCAGATTAAACCACAGTTTTTTAAAAAAATAAGATGCTACTGAGAATAAACATTTTCTTCATTGATCTCAAAGATCTTCAGCTTATTAAGCGAACACTTGTGCCAGAGATGTATCTGACAATACAATCTAAGAGATATCAATTGCTCCTAGAACGCTACATATTTTGTAGAAAATCCACTTGTCCCTTGAATTCGCCTAAAGCTCAACGTCTATATTTTGGTATAGCAAGGCCCACCGTCAGAACAACGAAGAACCAGTTTCCGAACCAATTAATAATGCATACATTTAAACAGGACCCCTTTAGTGATGTTCAAAAATGTTCTGACAATTAAAGCTCAAAAAATATTTAAAGTATCCCAGTTTCACATTTTTTTTTTAAAGCTAGCAGTGTTCCGTCAGAACTTGCCTTCATATAGTCTGCTTCCTCGGGATGTTCAAATGCAATAAATTCATCTAGTTTCAGGCCAGATGTTCCGTCTCTATTAGCTTTTTCAAACTTCTTCTTGTCCTTTAAGTGGAGCTGATGAAACAGTTTGAAGGAGGGCAATTACTTGAATTGCAGACAGAAGTTGTATCAGATTCATTAGCTGAAAGCTCAGTAGAATATATTTTACTTTTCGATTAATTTCAAAGCACATGATTGATCCAAGCTGGTCGGTTTTCAGAAAAGTCTAGATAAGCACATGTATAATCTATACCCAAATAACAGAAGAACAATGCAAAACCCTAGTGTAATTCCCTGATGTAAACAGAAATCCCCTCCCAAAGGGCGACCAAACAACCTAAGATAATGTCACAGTTGTGGTGGTAAAAAGATAAAATGCGACATATTCTTAAATAAACAGTGATTGTTCATAGAAACTACAGAGATCAAGGTAAATTTATTAGTTGGTTGTACCAAAAACAGTAAATAATCTTGTGTAAATTGGTGCTGTAAGGTTTGGGGGCTACAATCCACTTCACCACAAGCAAGGCGTTATCTTCAATTATCAGATATATATCTCTTGTATTTCAAGTTCATTTGGTTCTCTTGTGTGGTGCTTTTTACTCAATATTCCTATATATCTATACAGATCAGTGATGACCAACCTTGGCGCTCCAGATGTTCCAGAACTTCAATTCCCAGAAGCCCTGATCAGCAGGAATGCTGACTTGGGCTTCTGGGAACTGAAGTCCAAGAACACCTGGAGTGCCAAGGTTCGCCATCACTGATATAAGCCAACGGAATATAGCAGTCATGGCTCCACTGAAATCAGATCTAGGCCATTGTTTCACAACTGGGGCCCAAGCCCCACAGGGGAACTTCAATTCTCAGAAGCCTGTCAAGTCCATTGGCTGACCAATGCTTTGGGGAGTTGACTTAGGCTTCTTGGCATTGAAGTCCAAAAACCAAAGGTTGGCAAACAACTGAGCTAAGGCCATGAAAACCTATTTGTATTAAAAATCAAATCAGATTTGATTTGATTGTATTAAAAATAAAGGACTCCCCCTGGTTAAACTATCCTTATAAAATCAAAATGTCTTCTAAATCAGTTAATTCAGTCAAATACTGCAATCTGGTTTTATTTCCCTAATGTAAAGAATGATCGATAAGGATGGACGAATAGGTGAAACTATGGACTTGACTTCTGTTGACCACAAGGAAATGCAAGTACCATAAATAAGACCAGAAAGCAATCTCAAATTAAGAACTCTTTGACGGATGCATCTCACCTGTCGGAAAGATTCCTCTTCGGCATCTTTCAAAGTTGTGTCTTCGTCAAAGTCTATCACACGATCGTACATTTGAATGTTGTATTCCTCCCAGGAGACGTAGCCATCGCCATCTTTGTCATATTCCCTGAACTGTTGCTTGGAATCTTCTACAATATATTGCCTGAAAGACTGCTGGATCCAAGAACTTATCTCAGCTGTGGAGAGGAACCCAAAATACAAATGCTTGATTTGGACTCAACCTTCATGAGCAAAACTCATCTCTGCCATACATTTATCCAGATACATGTTAGAGCAGGATACTTCATGGTGGGTACCTGCATCACATCATGGAGCGCTTGATGGCAAGAACAAACATTCTTGAGGTTACGCAAGAGTAAAACCAAGTTAGAAGAAGGAGGATGGAACTCAATGGACAAGGAACAGCATTAAAGGAGGATATAGCTGAAGATCTCAACCTCTCCTACGTCACCTGGAGGAGCCCGAATAGGCTGAGGGTCGGAGTCCCTAAAAGTAAGACCGACATACTCCAGTGGGGGCTGCTGGTGGACAACAACACACTGTGTGAATGTGGAAAGATACAGAATGAACGTTGGCCAACGACAAAGCCAAGAAAGTGGCTTCATTTTGGCAGTCCGACGTTTGATCTGGACACAAAAAAAAGAATTACATCAGTTGTTCCTAAACCTGTACAATAGAACCTCATTTGATGTAATTAATGCATTCTCTGGGACGTTTCTTACAGTGAAAATTGTTTTAACCGAATTTCCTATAGGAACGCATTGAATGCAATTTTCCATAGGAATGCACTGAAAACCCAAATACTTTGAAACAAAATGTGGTTTCCCCTAGGAATGCATTGAAAACCAATTAATCCATTCTGGGGGGAAATCTGTAAACCGAGCCACTAATTTCTATGGATTTCCTTTTGTTATGCGATTTGTATGTTAACCAAGCTGTTTGTTAACAGAGGTTCCACTGGATTTTGCTTCTAATGGAGAAGCAAGAAATACTTAAAGACACCTTCACTTCTGCGTATTTTTCATATTTTCATTTAACCTGTCTCTAACACTCTTTCTTTACTGCATAGTGTCTGTTTCTATTCAGCAATCTAGACATCTCCTCGTGGTTATTTTTCATTTCAAAGCACATACCTTCCGTGAGGAAGCCATCGGCATCCGCGTCAATTTTCTTTATAATGCCTTTCAGTCTTTTCTGTTTCTCATCCGGACTTAATTTGGCAAACTCTTCTGCTTCTTCCTTTGGAGGAAAAGGGAAAGGTCAGCCTTGCTTGAAAGCCAGTCGTATCCAACTCTTGGGCTCAGTGCTCATCTCTGTTTATAGCCAAAGAGCCAGCACTGTCTGCGTCTGGAGGTGTTTCCGTGGACATGTAGAAAGCAGGACTAGAGTGCATGGAACGCTGTTACCTTCCCACCGAAGTGGTACCTATTTATCTACTTGCAATTTCTTGCTTTCAAACTGCTAGCTTGGCAGGAGTTGGGACAGAGACAGGAGCTCTTTCCATCTTGCAGTACTCGAGTCTTGGAACTGCTGAGCTGTCGACCTTCCAGTCGTCAAGTTCAACATCTTAACCACTTGAGCCATTAAAACAGAGCACATGATCCCCCACTTCCAACAAAGTTGAAATGGGTCAAAGCAGGTGTGGGAAACCCTCCAGTCCTCCAGATGTCACAGGACTAAAAGTCCCATCATCAACAACCAGCCCAATTAATGTCCAAGAAGGATGGGATCTGGAGTCCTGTGACCCCCTGGAGGTGTCTCCAATCCAAACAATGTCCAAGGAGGATGGGATCTGGAGTTCAGTGACCCCTGGAGGTGCCTCCAATCCAGACATCGTCCAGGGATGATAGGATCTGTATTCCAATGACCCCTGGAGGTGCCTCCAATCAAAACATCGTCCAGGGATGATAGGATCTGTAGTCCAATGACCCCTGGAGGTGTCTCCAATCCAGACATTGTCCAGGGATGATGGGGTCTGGAGTCCAGTGACCCCTGGAGGTGTCTCCAATCCAGACATTGTCCAGGGATGATGGGGTCTGGAGTCCAGTGACCCCTGGAGGTGTCTCCAATCCAGACATCGTCCAGGGATGATGGGGTCTGGAGTCCAGTGACCCCTGGAGGTGTCGCCAATCCAGGGGTTCAAGAGCCCATCTGGGAACATGGAAACCTGCCCCCCCAACATCTCGAAAACCTTGGGCGGGCAGGCCTACCTCACAGGGTCGTTGAGAAGACAAAATGGGGCAGATCCTGGCTGCGATGGAAATAATGGACCCACCTGGCCACCCAGCAGAGCCTCCTGGTCGTAGTCCGTCCGGTGCTCCCCGTCGGGGCCGTAATGGGGCCGCTCTCCCGGCCCGAGAACCCCGAGCACCAGGCCCAGCAGGAGAAGGAGCAGCAGTCCCGGCGGGGGCGGCCGCGAAGGCCTCATGTCGCCCCAAGAAGCCGGCGGAGGAAGTGGGCGGCGCGGCCGCTGAAGGGGCCGCCCTCCTCGGCACGCCCTCTACGCGAGTCCCCGGCGCGGCCTCCTCCTCCTAGGCCTCTCGGCTCCTCCTCCTCCGGCCTCAAGACCAGCCTCTGGGTTGGACCTCAAATGGGCAAACCTCGTTAGCCCGGCCTCTCCAGACGGGGGGAAAGACAGGGCAGGTTGGGAAAGGGTTTTGTTAGGCCAGTCAAAAATGAATATTTTCCTTTGTGTCAACTGTCTATAAATGAAAGCTAATTTGTTTTTGTGTTTTTTTGAAGTGGTGTTAGTCTGTGTTTCAAGCATATCAGAAAGTAAACAAAAAGACGAAAAACATTGTGGCACATTAATGACTAACTGCTGTATTTTAATGCTAGCTTTTGTGGATCAAGTCCACTTTGTCAGCCATAAGACTAAGTTCTCATGGCATCAAGTTATATACATCAGGTACACAGAGGCACACAAGGGTTAGCTTAACAGATGTGCTTCTGAACCCGATGTGTACAAATCAATGCCATGAAGTCTTATTATGAGGTCTGACGAAGTGGACTTGATCCATGAAAGCTAACATTTAAATAATAGGAGTTATTGGTATTATTATTAATTAATTCCTTGGAAACTAATTTAGGTAACACAGTCAGCCCTGAAGTGGAAGAAGCAACAGTCCAGCCACACAAGCTGTCCAGAAAATCAAACTATTTTGCAAAAATTACAGAGAAAATCAGGGCAAAAAGGCCACTGTCATTTTGGAAACCCACAGGTCTGTTTCGGCACCATCAGCTTCCAAGGGTCGAAAGCTACTTCTTTGTGTCTGAACCGATGGGTTTTGATCTACAAAAACTTGCAAACCTGCAATAAAGGCCTAACTTTGAAGTGCCACAAACATTTTCTCCTTCCCCAACCAGTTCCTTTTCCCTTCAATTTTATCACTGTGCAGAGACAGTCCTGGACTGGAAATAGAAAACCAGGATTGGACAGATAATAAGCCTTAATTCAATTAATGTTGTCACTGCTCATGATGAAAAGTGACAGCTTAACCACCCAGATGTGTAGTCATGCGAATATTTTGAGATTTATGGTTTGAGACAGCTTCATTTCCACCTCTGAGTACTGTATATATAGAGATACTGTACCTTTAATGCTGTTATCATTTAGCTCAATTCAGTGTTGGAAGGGAAATAAAACAAATAATAAATGATGTTTTCCTAGATAGTTTTCAAAAGATTAGCCACTCTACTGTAGCAAAAAAAAATATTGTTACTGGATCACTAAAGATATATATATGAAAGGATCACATGACTTTTTGTTTATGTTTCTCTTTGTTATTTGCAGGATCTTTCATTGACTTTCGCTCACTTTATGCATGCAGTTAAAAAGCAAATAAAGGGAATACCTTTATTAGGTATAAATACCTTTATTAGGTATAAATAAAGGGAATACAGTAAAACCTCTGATAACACTAAAACCTGGTTCCACAAGTCTTGGTGTTATACGATTTTTAGTGTTATCCGATGCATGTTAAAATCCTATGGGATCCATAGAGATACATTGTAACCACACAGGCTTTAGCGGTTGTTATCCGATGCATCCCATAGGATCTTAATGTTATCCGATGCAATTCTTCCCCCCAGATTGCTTAATGTTATGCGATTTTAGTGTTATTCGATACTAATGTTATCTGAGGTATTACTGTACCTTTATTAGACCACTAAAAAAATTATTACTGTATTTTGGTGACCTAACAAAGTTACCCCTGGGATTGATTTATGGGTGTTTTTTATATATGCAGGAGTGTTTACACAGGATGTCCTGCATCAGCCAGAGGTTTGACTTTCTGATCTCTGAGATGCCTTCCAACTCTAAACATTGGACCATAATCTATAAAATCTTGCTGCTTTCTAATTAATGTGTTAGAAATTATGATGGCAAAGAGAGCTTTGTTTTAAATAAATAACATGTATCTTAAAGCAGAATTGAAAGAAAATCACTGGTGAGCTGAATATCTCCCCACCACCACCACCACCACCACCACCACCCCCCCTCCCGGAAGATTCAAGTATGTCTTGGGACAAGTAATATGATGAATTAATATCAGCTTAATTATATTACTAATAGCGGCCATGAGAACTAGCCTTAAGCGTACATTGATACCACCTGTAGTTGGCAACAGACCCGGGTGGTTAAGGAGGCGTGTGATAGGATCCGGAAGAGTCTGATTTAATGGGAGGAAAAGGGTGACTAACTGCAAGGAGATTAGGAATTCCTCAAATTCCTAATAATAATAATAATACAAGCAGCAGCAAAAGAATGTACAATCCACCCATTTGCATTCTCACATAGCACTTAACATTAGGTTAAAATGGGAGGCACCGAGTCAAATCCTAAAAGGAAATAGGAATACAGTAATCTCATTTTAAATGAAGACAACCCGTCCCAGAAGTTGAAAGCAGATGGATTATAGTCATAGCCTAGAGGATGAAGGAAAAATCCAAAACAAATGCCTTCCTGGTTTGTTTTTGTTTACTCAACAGTCACTAGCTGCTCTCTTAGCAACATCATTCTAGCTCTATGCAACCTTGGCTAGCAGGTATGGAAACTTCTGCCTTGCGACGTTGTCTGGATTGAGAGCGACTAGGATTGCTCAGCAGTTTTGCAGGTACAGGTATGTGTTTCATTTCAGCATTTGTGTTCCTGCTATTGTTGTGTTGTTGCTGTTTTCCTCAGTGCACTTGAAAGTGACTAGACACAATAGGAAGGCTTGGGGTCAGGTGGGAGGCGCAAAAATATTCCGGGGGAGGAAGAACGTGGGTAAATCCTGTTAAAAGGGGAACCTACAAATTTGGGTTTTTGATTGTCATTCACCTGATAAAAGCACCTTCAGGGGCAGCTCTTTAACGGAGAGTGAACCCATTTGTTTCATTAATTAAAATACAGAAAAAAGACAAAAAAACAGCAACAAAAACCTAAACAAAAATATGTATAATACAATATAACTTTCTTTTTAAAATTTAAATTGAATAATACACATAGTTTCTAGGTTGCCCTTGCATGAAAGGCAGTCATATCCAACTCTAGGGTTTAGTGCTCATCTGTTTATAGTCAAAGAGCCAGCACTGTCTGCATACCTAGGAATCGAACCCCCAACTTTCCTGTCAGTGAGTTCAGTGTCTTAACCACTTGAGCCACTGCAGTCCCTTAAATAATTTCTGCTAAAATTCAAAAAGAAAAGAAAGAGAACAGGGGAAAAGAAAAAAATCTTTATATCAGAGGGTAAACAAAACAAAAAAGTTGTGGCATCTTAAAGACTAACTCCTGTATTTAATAAACAAAGTCACCCATGTGATCCATCTATAAAACATATGCAGAGGTAGGTGATAACTTTTCATGGATCCCAAAATAAAACCTGGCAGACCACCATGCCATGAACATTTGAATGCATGCCTGAAGAAGTGATCATGAATCACGAAAGCTCCCAATTATTTTTTTATTGATTGATCCCCCTTCTACTTCTGCATATCTTATATTTAAATGTTTGAAGTGGTAGCCTTGCTAATCTGTGCAAACATGTCAGAGAATAAACAAAATAAAACAGCAAAAAAAAGACAAGAAATGTTGTGGCACCATAAAGACTAACTGCTGTATTTAAATGTGAGCTTTCGTGGATCAAGTCCGACATTATTTATACTAAAACATCTCCCCAGATGTTTTTAGTTATTCAATTTGCTGAAGGGAACCAGGCATTAACAAGCCACTCCTCTCAGAAGGCGGCTTCACTCCGAGCGTCTGCGCATGCTCAAGGCTTCTTGCGCAGGCGCAGTCGTCCCTTGGTGCTCTTCCTCCCCTTTCAAAGTGAGGGCACAGAGAACTAAGGGCCGGCGGCTTCGGTGCTAGCCACTGAGCAGGCGCAACTTTTCTGCGCATGCTCCGTAGCATCCGAACCTTGGGGAAACTGGCTGCGGGAGGGTTGTTCGCCGCCGCCGCACCGGCAACCGGCGGGGCGAGATGACGTCACAGCGGCGGGACGCACGGCGGCGGAACGGGGCGGCGCGGCGGAGAGCGTAAGTGGCGGCAGCGCTCCGCGGGGGGGAGGGGGGCTCAGCGGCCCCAAGATGGCGGCGGGCCGGTTCCCTCCCCGCCTTCTCCAAGGCAACGCCGTTAACGGGCCTCCCTCCTGAGGGGAGCGACCGAGGGCCCCCCCCGCCCGCTTCTCCCCCGCCTCCTCCTCCGCTCGGCAGAGGCTGAGTTCCCACGAGCCCCTTGACGCGTGTCTTCGGTGCACGTGTGCAGGCAGGGGGCAAGAGAGCCGCCAGGAGGCCTTCTTTGAAGAAGTGTCAGTTTCTGACTTGGCGGGTTTGCTGGTCCCCTGCAAAACAGCCCCGGTGTTTCTGTGGCGTCTGAACCCGTCGACGCGTTGGGGTTCCGTGTCGTGACCCAACCTGTGCTCCAACCAATCCCCCTCCTCGCCCGTCCTGCCCTATTCTTGCAATGGCAATTAGCAATAGCACTTCTATACCGCCCCATCGCCCTGAGTGCACTTTCTGGTCGAGTCCCAAGCTAATTATATGCTGGCGACTCAGTTTACAGTCCTCCGAAGGATGGAAGAAGCTGAGTCAGCCTTGATCCCCGTCAGGATCGAATTCACAACGTTTTGGCTTCAGTACAATAGTTTAAACCCCCCCCCCCCCCGGCCTGGCTGGGCCACCAGGATTCTTATGCTGTGTCTTCTTCCCCAGTGGAGTCAATCCATCGTTTATGTAAGCCGCCCTGAGTCAGGTTTGAAAAACCTGAGTAGGCGGCATAGTAAAGGTAAAGGTTTCCCTTGCTCGAAAGCCAGTCGTATCCGACTCTAGGGGTCAGTGCTCATCTCTGTTTCTAAGCTGAAGAGCCAGCGCTGTCTGCTTCTGCAGAAGTTTCCATGGTCATGTGGCAGGCATGACTAGTTAACAGCATGGAGCGCTGTTACCTTCCCACCGAAGTGGTCCCTATTTATCTACTTGCAATTTCTTGCTTTCAAACTGCTAGGTTGGCAGGAGCTGGGACAGAGACAGGGGCTCATTCCGTCCTGCAGTACTCGGGAATCGAACTGCTGACCTTCCGCCTCCCAGTCAGCGTCTTAGTGACTTGAGCCACTGCATATAAATTCGAAAATTAAATTAAATCTCCCACGGGGTCTTCCTCTTTCCCTGCTGCTTCCACTTTTCTGGTTGTGACTCTGGGGGGTCCCTGAATTTCCTTTGGCTTCGCACCCTTCTTGCTTCGAGCTTCCTCTTTAGGCCCCAACAAAGGATGGATCAGATGTAGGGCTCCTCAAACTGGGCTCTCCTGATCTTCTTGGACTTCAGTTCCCAGAAGTGCTAACCAGCAGGTGTGATGACTTGGGCTTCTGGGAATTGAAGTCCATGAGAACCTGGCGAGCCAAGTTTGAGGAACCACTAGGCTTCTCCTGATGTCTCTTCCAACCCTTGCAGTTGACAAGGCTTTTCTGGTCAATACTGTGAAACTGACACAGAGAAGGGGAAATTGACAAGAAAGGAGCAGGAAGCAAAGTGAACATAAAAAGGTTTGGGTTGTACCCCATGGCAGCTTTCTCCAGATGTTTTGGACACCAGCATCTGGCATTTGATCTCTACCTGGAGTGGATGAGAGTGGAAAGCCAAAATATCTGGAGAGGCTGGGAAAGATTGTGTTACAGCGTCCGTCACAAGCAGGTGCCAGGACATCTTCTCCAGACATATATACCCTTCCAGCTAAAATGGAACATATATAATGTGTGAGTGATCGAATTAATGCGTTTGAGTAAAATGAAATAAAAGTGTAAAGTGAAACACCTGTGCAATTTTTTTAGATTGATTCTTCCAGATGCCAGTGGCATTTTTCATAACCCAAGTTCTGAAAAGAGGCCAGGAGACCGATGATAGGGAGATGGGGTGAGTGGGTGTGTAGTAGATTCTGATCAGTGGTGCCCAAACTAGGGGCCGGGTGCGTCCCCCGACACCAATTCATCTGGCCCACGAAGTCCTCGTCGCTCCTGGAAGCGGAAGTAAAACAGCTTCCAGAAGCGATGAGGGCTTCGTGGGCCGGATGAATTGGGGCCACCCCCGGGTCTTAGTGACCGACTCCCTGAACCACATGATTGGCCCATGGCCCAAAAAGTTTGGGCACCCCTGCTCTAGATGAAGGTAAAGATCACCCTTGCTTGAAAGCCAGTCATATCTGACTGTAGGGTTCAGTGCTCATCTCTGTTTAGAGCCAAAGAGCCAGCGCTGTCTGTGTCTGCAGACATTTCCATGGACATGTGGCAGGCATGGCTAGACACAGGAGGCGCACGGAACGCTGGTTACCTTCCCACCGAAGTGGTCCTTTAAAGGTTATCAACTTTAAAGCCCTATATGGTAGTGGGCCAGGATACTTAAGAGACCGCCTGACCCCAAGAACATCTGTCCGTCCCACCAGAGCGGACCGGAGAGGCTCTCTAATTGTTCCATCGGCCAGAGAGGCACATCTCTCTGGCACTAGAAGGAGGGCCTTCTCTGTGTCCGCTCCAGCCCTATGGAACCTCCAACTGAGCTACGTGTTCAGATGGACTTGCTGTCTTTTAGGAAGAACTTAAAAGCATGGCTGGCGGGACAGGTATGGGGGCCTGGCGGTACCATGACCCCAGCTTGTTGGCTTGTTTGAGCTCCCTCTCCCCCCTGGTCTTTTAATCTTTTTAATCTTGTGTTTTTAACTTTTAAATGATTATTGGGACCTGTGGATGTTTATAAATTTTAAAAACTTTTTAAATTTTATAATTGTAATTTTGAAGTTTTTTAACAATGGGTTTGGGTTGGGTTTTATTATGCTTTTATGATGTTGTACACCGCCCTGGGTCGCTCCAGCGAGAAGGGAGGTATAGAAATGTAAATAAATAAATATTTATCTACTTGCAATTTCTTGCTAGGTTGGCAGGATCTGGGACAGAGACAGCTCATTCTGTCGTGCAGTACTCTGTTATTGAACTGCTGACCTGCCGCCTTCTAGTCAGTGTCTTAGCCATTTGATTCTGTAGAGCAATGCAAATATTTTATTATTCTTTATCAATGGAAATGATGCTTTCCCAGCTTTTTTAACCAGTGCATTCGCAAAAGTGTGCTTTGCTGCTCTACACTGTTCATCCTATAACTAATTTTTTCTCTTTCCCTCAAAAGTGGCTGCACGGTTTATCAGGACTAAAAGTCACTAAAAGGAGATAATTTGCTTTTCATGGTATGAATGGCACCTTTCCTGTTTCTCCTAAAGACCAGAGTCCTGCGGCACTTCAAAGCTGTCTTCTGTTTATTGTGGTGTGGCGAGGGCCGGTGGAATTGAGATGCTTCGCTGCCTTGTGCCTTTCCTCCTAATACACCTTAGTCCGCCTTCCCTGCCCCCCCCCCAAGCTTTGATCCTCCCTGCATGTTTTTTGGTAGCGGTCACAGGTGCCGTCCCCTTGTGGTTGTGTCCCAGTGCCTTTCACAACCCACAACATCATGCGCTTGCATGGCTCTCTCTTTATTCTTTATTATTCTCATCTGGCAGCTGGGAAGTCTGTACACATCTGGAACTTGCTAGATTGGTGTATTCTCTTTAAAACACTGACCAATCTGGGAATCTGTATGATTGTGTTCACTTTGGATCAGGTCGTTCCCCAGTGTTGTTACCTGGGAGAGAAATAATCCCGTTTTCACCAGAGGGAAAGAAGAACGGAGAAGAAGCTATGGAGGGTAGAAGGTTGTATGCCATACATTCAGGCTGTGTTCCTCCAATGGGCCACCCCTGCCTCATGTTCAAGCCTGCTCTGTGGCACATGCTTTCATAAGCACATGCTTTCATAGGCAAAGCCTGTTTTGTCTGATGGACATTATGAATCAGGCAGGTATGCATACACTCAACGGAGGGTAGCTGCCTTTTATCCTTAAGTTGACTATGTCAAGGTGGAATCTGCAGGGCCCTCTTGGTGGTGGCTCCAATTTCTTTAGACTGCCATCCCTAATGAGGTAAATTTGAGACCCTTTTCACCATCCTTATGATATTAAGTAAAGGTCTCCCTTGCTTAAAAGCCAATCGTATCCAACTCTAGGGTTCAGTGCTCATCTCTGTTTACAGTCAGAGCCAGCACTGTCTGTGTCTGCAGATGTTTCTATGTAGCTGTGGCAGGCACGACTAGACACCAGAGTGCGTGGAACACTGTTTACCTTCCCACCAAAGGCATGTTTTACTTCTGCTTCTGGGAGCGACGAGAGTGGCAGTTGGCGTCAGGGGCTGCATCTGGCCTCTGGGCTGTAGTTTGGGCACCCCTAGTCTAGAACGGTTGGATAGATTCCACTTATAATAAGAGGGTAGGTTGGACCTCATATCAAGAGAATGGAGAATACAAAGGAAGTAAATAAAGGCGAACTGGTAGTTTTGAGCAAGAAGGGAAGAGCCTGATATTCTCCAGGTGTTGATTTAAATCCTGTCTGGAATTGATGAAAGCGAAAGCCACAATGCCTCTGGAAGGCTAAAGATATGATTAGAAATAGTGTAATCAGCATCATCAAATAGTGGCCTTTCCCCACTATCAGACATTAAGATTTGCTGTCTTTCAATTAGTGTGGCATTCTGTCAATTCCAATTTACAGTGATTTTACAGGCTTCTAGGTATAAAATCTCTTATAATGTGACAATTACAAGAAAATACTTTTTTTAAAGCAATCTACTGCTTGTATCTAAATATATCCCAAAATGTCCTTGAAATAGTCCCCCACCCCGTGAGATGGTCAACCTGATCTCTTAAATGAATAAAACACGCCATACCTGTCTTGCTTTCTAAACAGCAACATAATGTTTTTGGCAACGCTAGTATGGCATTTAATTTTATTTATTTGTCAGCCTCGCAGTTGGCATGTTTGTCCGGAGGAATTATCTGCTAGGCCGGTGAAGTCTGGTTCCTTAGCAGCATAATTGAATTCAGTGCATGGTGTAAATGTTAATTGATTTTTCTAAATCCAATCAAGACCATTCCAATCCTTGTTGCCTGAGTATTAAAATACTGTTGTGTGTGTCTTTTTTATTACATAGCTATGACGATTTCATGGGGTCAGCCAAAAATGGAATAAATGAATCTGTCGATGTAGAAGACAGTTATAACGTGATGGTAAGTTGTTTTACTCTGGCAACATTTTAGAGGTCAAGTTTGTTGTTCTTCAAGCACGCATTGGGAGATGTGTGAGATCCTTTACAGCAGTTAATCTGACCATCCGTCAAGGCATTCAGGAAACCATTTGGGCTGGCAGAGTTGTAATGTTGGCTTGTGATAAACCATGGTTTATAGTTCTAAAGTAAACTTTGCAAACTCAGTTACTGACTGAAGTTCAGATTGCACGTCCGTGACTATTTCTAGTTCCCTTGCCCATGATCTTGAAGATTTTAAAAAAAATATGGGGCAGTTTAAACAAATAGTTATAGCTAGCAAGTTCTCCATATATTAGACTCCCATTGTGGCCCAGCAAATTAAACTCTCCATACATCTTGTAGTATAAGAAAAACAATTGTTTCTTACAGTTGCTTAGCTTTAGATAGAAGAGGTAAATGGTTGCTTTGGTTCAATAAATAGTTCTGTACAGTAGTTTCATTTAAACCAGTGGTTCCCAACAAGGGGTACACAGCCCATTAGTGGACTTCAATTCCCAGAAGCCTCAGTCAGTACATTGGCTGATCAGTGCTTTGGGGAAATGACTTAGGCTTCTGGGAATTGAAGTCCACAAACCAGCATTTGGGAAACACTGATTTAAACAAACACACTTTGCTTGTAAGGCAAAATTAGAGAGTAAGTCAGTAAGAGGAGAGAGAAGAATATTAACATGACAGAACACGATGCAAAACGCCACTGGCTGAAAAAACTGAATCGCAAGCAATCTAATACAGGTCGAGGTGACCCTACAGGCAGGATACCAGAGAACTCTTCAGATTGGCTGGTTTTGTACATAATTTACATTAACACCCCTTTGCATTGTGGGATTGCATTCAATACAAATTCAATATATTGAACACTTGTGATATTTTCAAAGTGTGTGTGTGGGGGTTAGGCCCAGTGGTGGGATGTCAAAAATTTTACTACCCCACCGTGATGTCATCACAGTGTGGGCAGAGCTAACGTCATGATGTCACGAGCAGGGCCAAAGAAAAATAATAAATAAATAAAATAAAAATAAGCACACACACACACACCTCTACTTTGCTGTCTTCTGATCTGACTGGGCTCTTCAATGCAGTGTTAAAGATTTAATGAGATGTTACTTTCTTCAGTGATTTCAGTTCTATAGCTTAGAGGTTTCAGCTCTATATTAGAGTGATTTCAGCTCCCCGTTACACACTTCTATGGCCTTCGCTCTTTTTCTCACCAATTCCAGAGTGGCTTGGCAAGTTCAGGTAAGATGTGTCTTACTGGCTTCTGGACTTCATCAGTCTTCCCTTTGGTCCGCGTCTAATTTGCCATCTTCTGTCCTTAGCCCTGGCCTCTTCAAGGCAGTGCTAAGGACTTGATCCGATGTTGCTTTCTTCAGTGATTTCAGCTCTTTATTATAGTGATTTCAGCTCTATGTTGCCATTCTGAGGTGAATGAATGCACTCTATGGGAATAACCCCCCCCCTTCCAGGCCATAAACTCTGACTGTGGCAACACCCTAAATGGGTGAATTGGAGGCCAAGATTCAGTTTTCCAGCGTTGACCTTGGGATATTCAATTACTGAGACCCCAAGCCATGGAAATACTAAAAATGAAGTCAGTATTTTAAAAAAATAACCTCCTGGAAAGCCATATTAATTCAGGCAATGATTACGTTCTGGCCACTGGCACAATTAAACATCCATTCCTTGTTTTTAATCACAATTCCTTGAAAAGGTTATCATATCAATTAGCCTTAAGATTGCTCTCCACATAAGACACACTCAGACCTTATAGGGCCTTGTCAGCCAACCTTTATTTTCCTTATCTTTTAACATGAATGGTTTTAAATTTGGTTGGCCTGTGGGGAGCCTGGGCCTTATATATACAGGTATATATAATCTGATTTCCCACCATTCAGATCAGTTTTACTTGAATATACAGTGGCCATGAAAACTTACACTATAGCAACTTTTACTTAAATACTGCCTCAGCAGATTCAGCAGTTTAAAAGCTAACTTAATGTTTCACAATATGCTGGAGACTCATTTCACCAACCTGATGGATGAATCAACCTTGAGCCATCAAGCTCAAACTCACATCAGCACTTTTTGACTAATGGTTTAACTAGGGGTATCACTTATTTTGCAATTTATACCTTCCAGCATTTTAAATAGGGTTAGCCTGTGGGAAGGAGTTCCATAGGCCACCAGGAATGTAGTCCCATTATGCTAAAATTATGTGTGAGGAAGATGGGAATCCAACAGCAAGGCCTTGGTTTCGCTTTAAAGCGCCTCCCTTGGAAGAGCTCCAAGTGCCAGAAACCAACCCTTGAGGCCACTCTCCTCACATCACTTACTGGCCTTACCATGAGAGTCAGGTTAAACCAGGTTTAAACTAGTCAAGGCCACTAAATGTATAGGTGGCTTCTGAGGTACTACACTGAGAAACTTGTTTTCCTCACTAATTTCTCAAATTCAGAGTGGCTTGGAGAGTTCAAATGAGTTTTTCTGCCTTGTTAGCTTTTCCCGCCTTTTTCTAGGCTTCCTCAGTCTTCCCTTTGGTCCACCTCAGGTTCACTGCCACTCGTTCCAGTGGCTGGCTTCTCCCTTGGCTGCTTCTCCAGCTTCCCTCAGAGGAATCTTCCTGCTTTTCTCTTCAGTGATTTCAGCTTCTCTCCTCAGTTCTCTTCCACAGCCTTCCTCTCTTCTCACTCCTCTCGCTTCCTCAGCTCTTTCAAAATGGCCCAGGAACATTAGGCTGCCCTCCTTAAATAGTCTCCAGCCAAGGACACACCAGCCAATCAGATTCAGCCAGCAGAGCTCAAAGGGACCAATGGATGTTGATGGAATGTTCACACCAAAGCCAATCAGATCCTATCAATTTTGATCCCTAGGCTTAGTCCCTGAGGGAAGGGGCTGCAGTGGCCCAGGGGTGAAGAAGCTCGCCTTCTTAGCTGGAAGGCCAGCGCTTGTTATGTTGCTAAGTATCAGACTGTAAAGAGTAAAGGTCTCCCTTGCTCAAAAGCTAGTCGTGTCTGACTCTAGGGTTCGGTGCTCATCTCCGTGTCCACTGCACAGTGGTGGGATGTCAAAAGATTTTACTACCCCACCGTGATGTCATCACAGTGTGGGCAGAGCTAACATCATGACATTCTGGGCGGAGCCAATGTAATGACATGATGTGGGCGGGGCCAAAGAAAAATTAATAATAATTAAAAAATAAAATAAGCATACACACACACACACACACACACACACCTCAACCCAACCACCCAACCACAACACAAACCCGTAAATTAATTAATTAAATAAATAAAATAAAAATAGATTAAAATACACCCAAACACCCACCCACCCGCCCCACACACAAATCAACCAGAGCTTTTAAACCAGAGCTTAAAGCTTATTCTAGCTAATCTTCCTCACACTAGGTCAGATGGAAGGAACTACAGAATGAACTCACCACAAGATGGCTTCATTTTGGCACTTTTCAACTTTTCAACAGTTAAAGAAGTTAGGTACTAAGTCTTTGCCTAACCAGTTCTCTAGGATAGTATGCCTTAATGTAAATGTAAAACAGCTGTACCTCCTTAAGGGTTCAGCAATTGGAATAGCACAGGTGTAGCTTATTGATGAGGTACCTCCAAGACTTTGCTTAAAAACCCCAAGCCAGGCCTTTTTAGGAACTGTGGTAGTACATCAATATAGGTAAAGGTATTAAATACACATTAAAATACACACAGACACACCACATCCAAAGGTGAGTCAGTTACCCTGGGGAGCAGGCTATAGGGAGCTTCAGGCTAGCAGCTTCTCTTCCCCTGCTTGTGAGGTCAGCAAGGAGGCCGTGCATATGCGCCAAGCACTGTAGGCATGCATGCACACCAAGTGCTTGGCGCACATGCGTCAAGTGAATAGGTAAGCCCCGAAGGTGGTTCCCCCCCAAAGCTGCTACCGGTTCTCCGGGACACTGAGGAAAGTTACTACCGGTTCTGGCGAACTGGTGAGAACCTGTTACATCCCACTGGTTAGGCCATCTGCGGTGCTGGACCTCTGCTAGTGGAAGAACCAAATTTAGCATCAGATGGTTTCATTGATATATATATTTTCTCCTAGGCTTCTTTCCAGCGCTCTAACAGCCATGACAAGGTCAGAAAAATAGTTGCAGAAGAAGGTCGCACAGCAAGGAATTTGATTGCCTGGAGTGTGCCATTGGAGAGCAAAGAGGATGATGGTACGTGATGATGACTAGCGGTGTTGTTTCTAGGACAACAACAACAACAACAACAATAATAATAAAAATCACTGTGCTGATGAAACTGTTTAGCACTTGTTTCAGAACAACTGAAGTGAGAGTCTTTATGATAAATAACACATCACAACAATGATTTTGCTACTGGAAACAACACGTGTGATTAACATGATTTCAAGTGTGCTGATTCCAATTCCGAACTCAGAATTTGCCTCTCACATACAGATTTTAAGTGATAGGCATGTTACAGCTGTTCAGATGGTCAGTAATTGGGTTAATTAACTTAAGATCCTGATGTCCTAGGCAGAATTGGACTTCAGATTTGGAGTCAGCATACTTGATTTAGTATAGGACACATGGATTAGACCAAGTAGCAGATAATATTTATTATTATTTTTGTGATGCAGTGTAATGTGCTTATTGTATAAAACTCACAGTTATGTAATATGATAATGGGTGTTGTTTTAGAGACCATTCATTGGGGCTTAGATGCAGTCCTGGAGGATAAGCATGATGATGATGGTTACTGGTTATGGCAACTGCAGGTCATATTCAGTTGACCTCTGTTGAGCTGTCACTCTTCTGTGTCTGAGCACTTTTCTAAACTGGCACAACACAAACCTGGCCACGGCATTAGGTTCTCGATATTACAGAGCCTGCCGTTTAATAGTTAGCTAACTCTGTAAAGATCCCTCCTGGCTTCGGATCAATTGAAGCAGGGCCACACAGCAAAGAAAATTCTTGTTTCCAGAGAGGAATGGTTCCCTTTTGTAACCACACTCCTATTTTCACAAAGGGAAACTGGACTATAGGTTAAAAATTGACTCAAAAAGCACAGTTCCATTAGTTACTGAATTTCTTCTGTGTCTAGCTAACTTTGTAAAGCTATGTGTTTCATAGGCAATGCAAATTTCAAATGAGCAAGCCTAGAAAGAGTCAAGGAATTCATCTCTGTGTGATATTATGCCATTATTAGTACTGTAGATGAGAATTTCTTAACCTTAGGCCCCCAGATGTTCTTGGACTTCAATCCCCAGAAGCCCTGATCATCAGGTATGCTTCTTGTTCCGTGTCTAGGCCAGATGTGAAACTACCAAAATGAAGGTGCTTTTTGGTGAGTTCATCCTGTAGCTCCTTTCGCCTGACCTAGTGTGAGAAAGATTAGCCGGCAACACAAGGTTGCCATTACCACCGTACGCCTGATTGTGGTTCAAAAATACCACAATCTTCGAGGAGACTTTCTGTGTACCCCAATTACTGATCTACATGCCAACAATGTGGTCCGTTGATGTCTCTCCTCATAGTCTCACTATAATATGCAAGAACTGGAGAATCCGTAAATGTCAACAATAAGCACCGAATAGCTATTGGTATGTAAGATTAATCTGTCTCTCTACAGGAAAACCAAAATGGCAGACGGGAGGCAAATCTAAGAAGATAACTCAGGGAATGCACAAAACTACCAAACAGGTATGTGTTCATATTTCCACATTGATTTTTTTATACCTATTGAACCGGAAATAGTTTGCTCAGTTGTAATAGAGAAAAATGTACAATTCTCACCTTTTCTTCTTTAGAGATCCATGCATGTGAGTTCAACAAATACTGTCTGCTACCATATGTGACAGTGTGGAGTTCGCGGTCCCAAAGAGTTGGTCATTTTGGTTTCTCACGTACATTCTCTGCCCCGTCTTTCTCTCTTGGCTCTAATTTTAAACCCAGCCATGAGTGAGCAGCAATCCAACCTAGTCCTGTCCTAGTCCCAGTGGGACTGTATCTATGTATCTCTTTGGCTATAAATGGAAATGAGCACTGAACCCTAGAGTTCCATACAACTGGCTTTCAACCTTTACCAGTCCTAGTGGATTCCTTGGGAGCCTGTTCGAAATCGTGTAGGAATGTATAACTGTTAAAGTTGATGTTCTCTTGCTTGACTCTAGGGTTCAGTGCTCATTTCTGTTTACAACCTAAGAGCCAGTGCTGTCTGCATCTGCAGACGTTTCCATGGTCATGTGGTAGGCATGACTAGATGCCAAAGCACATGGAATGCCGTTACCTTTCCTGATGAAAGGTAATTAAAATATCCACTTGCAATTTCTTGCTTTCAAACTGTTAGGTTGTCAGGAGCTGGGACGGATAATAGGAGCCCACTCTGTCGGGCAGCACTCGGGTCTCTTGAACAGCTGACCTCTGCCGACCGTCCAGGTTGAATGATGGATGTCAATACAATTGTGGAGCTCTTGACAAATTGGTTAGCAGCCAGATTGTGGTGTCTCGTTTCAAGTTGACTTTGGAACTGAAATACCACCCTTTGGCACAGACCATATCTGTCTCTAGAGGCTCGATGCTTCAAGCTTTTAAGAGACAGAATGGATAAAACTAACCGAAATGAAACTTCTCTCTTTGTTCTGGCATTTAACCTGGGTTAAAGAATTTAACCCTGGAGCAGAGGGAAGCAGAAAGGCCTGGTTATTTTCCCAGCTAAGAGTTAATGCTCTTATCTCTGAGATGTGATAAGAAGGGCAGAAAAGTTCATGTGCAGGACTCTGCTTAGTCTATGTTAAAAACAAGAATTTAACCTCTTCATGCCTGTAACCCTGTGCCATGCCGTTGGCAAACCATTCATACTTTCTACCATCTTTGTCATCATCACAGCCTGCAACTGTGTCTTTCTGCTTAATGCAGGAGTTCCCGACCTTTTCAAATCGGGGGCCGGGCCACGCTCTCTCAGTCAGCTTCCGGGGCCAGATGGCCATTTTGCACTGCCTGCATGATGGGGGTGGCCATTTTATCCCAACAGCTTCAAAGCTGTTTCTCGAATGCCCTTGGAGAGATGGGGGGAGGCACATGAAATGGCACAGGGGCCCAGATCTGGCCTTAGGTTGGGAGCCCCTGGTTTAATGGATGGCAAATATGTACACTTTTAAAAGCTCTAAACTTTGTGTGTAATGTTAGTGGCTCATTTTAGCACCTCTTCTACAAATCTGAGATCGTCCTTAATTTTCTACAACTCGAGTCACTAATACGCTGACCGGGAAGCGGAAGGTCAGCAGTTCGATTCCCGAGTAGTGCAGGACGGAATGAGCTCCCGTCTCTGTCCCAGCTCCTGCCAACCTAGCAGTTTGAAAGCAAGAAATTGCAAGTAGATAAATAGGGACCACTTCGGTGGGAAGGTAACAGTGTTCCATGCGCTCCGGTGTCTAGTCGTGCCTGCCACATGACCATGGAAATGTCTGCAGTAGCAAACAGTGCTGGCTCTTCGGCTTAGAAACAGAGATGAGCACTGACCCCTAGAGTCGGATGCGACTGGCTTTCGAGCAAGGGAAACCTTTAACTTTACTATAAATGTACTACTTGTTTGGTTTGATAAACGAGTAATTAGCAAATGAAACAAAAAGGAATGCATTTTGAAAATGAAGAGAATAATAAAGAAATGGCTGAACTCAAGTAGTAAATTGTAAGTAGTAGGAACTTGCACAAGTATTAACTCACCAAGTCCCCACTGATTCAACAGGCCTGCTCTACATGTTACTACTGAATTTGGCCAATATAGTTTTTAAATTGAGGATTATTCAAGGTTATACATTGGTGTTAAGAAAAATCCAGATTATTGGATTTGCTCTAATTCACATGCAATTTGAAAGCTCGGAAAACACAGACAATGCAAAAATAAAAATCTGAAATATTTTCCAAAAATCAGACTTGCTTGATATTAATTGTATTTTCTATTTTCAGACCCTTATGAACTGATTCTTATTCTAGCAGATCCATTTCCCTGCAAGATTAAAATAACTAGCTGAAATACAGCCTTCCTGATTTAATATGTTTTTCACTAGATGCATTTAACTTGCCACATACTCAGCTCGCAATGAGTAGATCTTAAATCAGGAGTTCTCAACCTTTTAAAGCCAGGGGCCGGGTCACACTCCCTCAGACAGCTTTGGGGGCCGGGCGGCCATTTTGCCCTTTTTCCACCACATGGCACTTCCGGGTGTGGTGGAGGCAGTGTGTGTGTGGGGGCACATGAAATGGTGCCATGGGCTGCTTCTGGTCTGCCGGCTGCAGGTTGAGAATCTCTACCTTAGCCAAATAGAAATCCTTCAAGTCAGAAGAAATGGAGAGAGAAACCAGCATCCAGATGGGATGAGTGTATGTTTCACTCTCTAAGGGAAGACAGCTAGTTAATACTGATATTTCAGACCACCTAGGGATTAAAAAGAGCAGTACTAACATAAATGGCCTACTGTTCTGCATCGATAAATGGCCTATATTATACACAAAACAAAAAAGCATGGGCGTAAAACGATAGCTGAATATCACTAATGGAAACTTAACACTCTCTCTCTTGGGGGGCATTCAGTCAGTTTTTGCACCAGATCCAGCCAAGCAAAGTCAGGATGGGTTTCCCTATGTAGAAAACCCACAGCTGTCCTTTGAGTAGCAAATATAAAGGCATTTTAGAAAGCAAATTAAATCTTTGCTGTGCTTTCTTGGAAGTAAGTTCTACTTCATTCAAAGGGGCTTGTGCCCTAGCCTTGACATTATTTTGCTGTTCTCCTTCTGCCAAAATGAAGTCACTTTCTTCGCTTTCTCGCTGGCCAAACCCAAGTCCTCATTGGTAGATGTTTTTGGCAGACAACTAAATGAGACGTATTCTGTGTCTCTCCACATTCACGCAGCATGTTGTTATCCGCCAGCAGTTCCTACTTGAGCATGTTGGTCTTGCATTTATGGACTCCAACCCCCAGCCTATTCCAATTGACGTAGAGGAGGTTGAGATCCTCAGCCATATCTTCCTTTAATATTGTTCCTTGTCCAGTGAGCTCCTTCCTCCATCTTCTAATTTGGTTTTGCTCTTACGTACGCTCAAGAATGTTTGCTCTTGCCATAAAGCTCTTCCTGGATCTGAGCCGGTGGACTTTAGGCTCATATTTGCTGTTTATGAGATTTGATTTGACGGAAATGCTCAAGATCTAGGGCAGGAGTTCTCAATCTTTTCAAGCCGAGGGACGGGTCACACTCCCTCAGATAGCTCCGGGGGCCGGACGGCCATTTTGCCCTTCCTCCACCACATGGCACTTCCTGGAGAGGTAGAGGAGTCCCCACATGAAATGGTATCACGGGCCACATCCAGCCCCCTGGGCTGTAGGTTGAGAACCCCTGATCTCGGGTTTTGGAGAGTTTCTGAGTCTCACCTGTAGAATCAGGAGTTTGAATTCAGGACCTTCTGTATGCAAAGTGAGCATCTTCCATTGAACGTTGGCTCTCTTGTCGTTTCTTTAAAAAAAACATTCCAGAAAAAAACATGTCTTAGTTTGATTTTTTCCAAGCAGTTAGAAAAAGATCTGTAATTTAAAGCCTGCGCTGTTTCCAGAAAATGACGTTAAATTTATTGTCTTGCCACTCAGGTGGGCTATGCAAGATCACAAAAGCCCTTTGAAGAGAGAGAAAGGAGCCTCTCTCCGTCCACTCATGCGTGGATGTAATAACTCCCATCAACCTGGAATTGCTTTTGGCAAAATAGCCTGTGCATATTTACAGAGAAGTAAATCCTACTGAATTCAGCAGAGCTTAACGCCAAAGTTTGCTTAGGAGTTTACCATATATCTGTGTCTGGGTTAACCCACCTTTCTCTGTATACAAAATGGATAGTTTTCTTCCTAAAACTACACTATGGATAACATTCTTTTACTTATTTACTGAGTCACTGGCATGTTGGGGGGCAAAATGCTAATTAACTTGAGACGGTATATAAGTGTGATTGGTTTGCTTGGCAACACTCTATGTATTTCAGTAGATCCTAACCTAAAACAACCTACCCAGGTTGTCCTCTGTTTTAAGGATATGAATTGCACTGGATTTGAATTGCACCCCCCCCCCCCACACACACACACAAAGAAACCTATCTAGCTTCAAAGAAGGCCATTTCAGGAAGGTAATAAAATCCTGTTTTTGGATTTAAAAAGCAATATAGCCTGCTTGCCTATTTTCCCATGGAACACCTAAGCCAGGGGTTCACACCTAAGGCCTGTGGGTTTAATAATAATAATAATAATAATAATAATAATAATAATAATAATAATTATTATTATTATTATTATTATTATTATTATTATTATTATTATTATTATTATTATTATTATTATTATTATTATTATTATTATTATTATTATTATTATTATTATTATTATCCCGCCTCAATCGGGCGAATCAGACTCTAGGCAGCTTACAACAATGCAAAATCCCACAAAAGAAACTAGGCAATCCCACCATACCCCCAGAAATTTGGTTTGAATTAATCAACAGATTCAACTGTAATTAGCACAATATTAAAAAAGATTTAAAAGTTAAAAGATTAAAAATTTAAAATAGCGAGAAAGGTGGCTGTCCTATCAGATCAGCCACCCAACATGGGACCCCACATTCCTGGAACCCCATACCTGCCCTGCCAGCCAGGTTTTCAGGCCCTTCCAAATCCGGCTCCCAGTGCCATTAAATGTGGCCCCCACCCTTCCAGGGGCATGCGAGAAACAAAATGGCCACCACTTTGAAACTGTTGGGGTAAAATGGCTGCCCTCATCATGCAGACAGGGCAAAATGGCCGTCTGGCCCTTGGAGCTGACTGAGAGACTGTGACCCGGCCCCTGGCTTGAAAAGTTTGGGAAACCTTTGGCCTAAGCAAACCAACCTGGCTTAGACATCATGCCATGCAAGTCTGTCTGATGAAGTGATCTTTGAGTCACAAAAGCTTGCAATGTTTTATTTTATTTTTTTAAGTGGTCCTATAAAGGTACAGTATTGCCTTCCTTCTGCATTTGTTTCAAGGATGTTAACGATGAACGCTCAATTTCTCCTGCATCCCCTCTTGTTTTATCTCAAGAAATCCTGGAGAAGCTAGAAAACTTGCAGCACTGTGAGATTTGCAGGAATTCAGGATTCGTTTTTTTCTTGTCTCCTTCGCAGAATGCCACGTCGGACTGCAAAGCGACAGAAAAGAACTTCGACAAAAGTCCCACAAAGACGAGGCAGCCTCGGAAAGTGGACCTCCGAGCACGATACTGGGCTTTCCTTTTTGACAACCTAAGGCGCGCGGTTGATGAAATCTACGTTACTTGTGAATCTGACCAGAGCGTTGTAGAATGCAAGGTAAGGCTCTTCTGGTCGTGTAGGGGTTCGGCAGATGGAGCTTGATCGTTGCAGGTAGAGCTGCAGATCTAGATGATTTAATTGATGTTTTGAAGACTGCAAATGGACAGAGGTTTGTTCTTGCTGTCATAAAGTCACTGATCCTCCCTCCCTCATAGCAGTACATTTAGTAATGCAAGAGAACAATGGCCATCCTAACTGAGAATGAGCATGGGTTTTAGTGCAACATACCTATAGGGACTGCAGTGGCTCAAGTGGTTAAGACACTGACTGGATGGTCAGTAGGTCAGCAGTTCAAGACCCAAGTCCTACATGACACAACGAGTTCCCGTTGTCTCTCCCAGCTCCTGCTAAACTAGCAGTTCGAAAGCAAGAATTTGCAAGTAGATAAAGAGGTACCCTTTTGGTGGGAAGGTAAACAGCATTCTGTGCACTCCGGTATCTAGGCATGCCTGCCACATGTCCATGGAAACGTCTACAGATGCAGACAACGCTGGCTCTTTGGCTGTAAACAGTGGTGAACACTGAGCCCCAGAGTTGGATACAACTGCCTTTTGAGCAAGGGCAGCCTTACCTATAGGCATCAACTTGGAGAAAGTCTTCTTAAAATATCTGTGGCTTGTTGTTTTGCATGTCTGCTACAGCAGCAATGTGGCACTTTGGAGATCAGTGTTGGGCATTACGGCCTAAAATTCCTTACTAGTTCCAACTGAGTCAGAATCAGTGTTTGCTGTTTTGACTGTAAACCGTCCT
Organism: Furcifer pardalis; assembly: GCA_030440675.1. NCBI lineage: Eukaryota > Metazoa > Chordata > Lepidosauria > Squamata > Chamaeleonidae > Furcifer > Furcifer pardalis. Next base: position 16,240,229 of record CP126891.1, on the reverse strand, counting down.
GAGTCGCCTCGGCGAGTGGGCAGCAATATAAATCTGAATAAATAAAATAAATAAATCACTTCTTTTTTCCATGTCTAGGCCAGATGTGAAACTGCTAAAATGAAGGCACCTTTTGGTGAGTTCATTCTATAGAGTTCCTTTCACTTGACCTAATGAGAGAAAGATTAGCCATCAACACAAGACTACCATTACCAGGGTACGCCTGATTGTGATTCAACAAGACCACAATCCTTGAGGAGGCTCTTTCTGTGTACCCCAGTCTTAAATCAGTGTGACCCACCGGCTCAGATCCAGGAAGAGCTTTATGGCAAGAACAAACATTCTTGAGGGGACACAAGAGCAAAACCAAATTAGAAGTTGGAGGAAGGAGCTCACTGGACATTAAAGGAGGATATGACTAAGGAGCTCAACCTCCCCTTCGTCACTTGGAGGGCCCTGAATAGGCTGAGGGTTGGGGTCCCTAAATGTAAGACCAACATGCTCAAGTGCGGGCTACTGGCGGGTAACAACACACTGTGAATGTGGAGAGAAACAGAAGCCAGCTCATTTGCTGGTTTTCCAATTACTGCTGGAAATTTGTACCGATGAGGTTTTAAGTTTGACCAACGACAAGGCCAAGAAGGTGGCTTCGTTTAAAGTTTGATCTTGAAGAATCTACAAAAGAGCTGCCTTTCCAGATATCAATTCAATGGGTTTCTCCAGTTGGGACTAGTATTTGTTTTAGGGGTTTGCCTTTTCGTAGGAAATTATTGACTATAATAAGTTCACAAATTATTAACTAGAATAAGTCATCCATGGATATAAAAATATACAGCGGTGCCTCGCTTAAAGAGAATAATGCATTCCACGGGATTGCTCTTTTAGCAAGTTTGCTGTTTAAGCGAAACACCATTGTAAGTGATCAATTGTGACTTCTGGTGTGGAGGGGATTGTCAACCCCGATTTATTTGTTAAGTGAGTTTTTGGTTGTTTTTAATTGTTAAGCGAGGTGACCAGAGAAATTTCTGCACTTTAAGCGAGTTAGTCTCTAAGCGAGGCACTCTTTTTGCGAGGTTTTACTGTACAGTAAAACCTCGGATAACGCTAAAACTTGGTTCCACAAGTCTTAGTGTTATCTGATTTTTAATGTTATCCGATGCATGCATGGGATAACATTAAAATCCTATGGGATGCATCGGATAACGTTAAAACTCCATAGAAATACATTGTAACCGGCACAGGCTTTAGTGAACGTTATCCGATGCAATTTTAACGTTTTCCGATGCAATTTTCTTTTCCAGATTGCTTAACGTTATGCGGTTTTAGCGTTATCTTATGCAAACGTTATCCAAGGTATTACTGTATTTAAAGCATCACCAATGACTTCTGGGTTATACTATTTCATGTATACCTTTATTAATTCATACATTCAAAACAATGAACAGTATAGCAGCAAAAGGGGAAAAATAGTGTTGCATTTTCTTAAATAAAAACAGCAACAGGAGTCACAATGCTTCTGATTTTTTTGTATTTGTTTTGTTTATATTACAGTCAAACCTTGCATAACGAGCGTTTCGCTTAGCGAAAAACTCGCATAACGAGCAAGTTTTTCTCTAAGCAGTCTGACTCGCATAACGAATTTTTCGCTATGCGTGTTGGACTTTTCCCTATGGAAAAACTCGCATAACGAGTGTTTCTATGGGGAAAACTCGCATAACGAATTTTTTCGCTATGCGAGTTTTTCCCATAGAAATGCTCGTTATGCGAGTTTTTCCATAGGGAAAAGTCCGACTTGCATAGTGAAAAATTCGTTATGCGAGTCAGACTTGCATATCGAATTTTTCACATAGCGAGCAACCTTGCAGAACGCATTAAATAGTACCCCGGATAACGTTATGACTTGGTTCCACAAGTCCCGTCGTTATCCGGTTTTTAACGTTGTGTGATACATTGATCACACAATGTTTAAAAAAGCCCTGTTTCCCTGGAGGCTGCAGGAAGCCAGAACGTCGGGATTTGAATCCTGACATTTTGGCTTGCTGCAGCCTCCAGGGAGGTGAGGGAACTTTGGAAACAGCTTGGATCGGGTCTCCCCACCTCCCTGGACCCGGCGGGGGGGGGGGTCACAGACCCCAAAATTGGTTAAAAAAAAAAGTCCATTTTTTTACCAATTTTGGGGTCTCTGTCCCCCCCCCCCCGGCTGGGTCCAGGGAGGTGGGAAGACCCGATCCAAGCTGTTTCTGGGCTTCCCTGACGTCCTCAGCCAGTGCAGCAAGCCAGAATGTCTGGGTTCAAATCCCGACATTCTGGCTTGCTGCAGCCTCAAAGAGCGTGGGGGAACTTCAAAAATAGCGCGCATCGGCTCTAGGGAGGTCAGGAAACCCGATGTGCGCTATTTTTGAAGTTCCCCCACGCTGCTGCAAGCTACAATGAGTCAAAACGTCAGTATTCAAATCCTGACGTTTTTGGCTTGTTACACTTTCTAGCAGGGTGTGGTTTTGTAGCAGAAGGGTAGCTTATCTTATCTGCATCTTATCTCCCTGGAGCAGGCAGGGAGGTTAGAGATCCCGAAATGGGTAAAAAAAACGGGCTCCCCTGCCTGCTCTAGGGAGATAAGATAAGCTGCAGATAAGATAAGCCACCTTCTGCTACAAAACCACACCCTGCTAGAATGTGTAACAAGTGACTCATTGTAGCTTGCAGCAGCGTGGGGGAACTTCAAAAATAGCGCACATCGGGTCTCCCAACCTCCCTAGAGCCGATGTGTGCTATTTTTGAAGTGGAAACAGCTTATTTTTGAAGAGGAAACAGGAAACCTTTGGAAACAGCTTAGATCAGCTCCTCTGATCTCGCTGGAGTAGGCAGGGGGAATCAGAGATCCCGAAATGGGTAAAAAAAAAGTCCGTTTTTTTTACCCATTTTGGGATCTCAAACTCTGCTCCAGGGAGATAAGTCTTTTAACACTAGCGTGGGGGTGGGTGGGTATTCCCCCCACCACCACCCCTCACCCCCATGCTAGCATTAAAAGGAAGAAAATCCAGAAGTTCCCCCACCCTCTGAGGCTGCAGCAAGCCAGAATGTCGGGATTCGAACCCAGACATTCTGGCTTGCTGCACTGGGTGAGGACGTCGGGGAAGCCCAGTAACAGCTTGGATCGGGTCTCCACACCTCCCTCGACCCAGCGGGGGGGTCAGAGACCCCAAAATTGGTAAAAAAAAAAAAAAGGACATTTTTTTACCAATTTGGGGGGCTCTGACCCCCCCCCCCCCCCGCTGGGTCCAGGGAGGTGTGGAGACCCGATCCAAGCTGTTTCTGGGCTTCCCCGACGTCCTCAGCCAGTGCAGCAAGCCTGAATGTCTGGGTTCAAATCCCAACATTCTGGTTTGCTGCACTGGCTGAGGATGTCGGGGAAGCCCAGTAACAGCTGTAGATCGTGTCCCCTGCCTGCTCCAGAGAGATCAGAGGACCCGATCTACAGCCACAGGGTGGCTGGGGAAGCTGACGGGGACTCCCTGTCGGCTTCCCTAGCCACCCGCCCTTGCCTCCGCAGCTGTGGGGTGGCTGGGGAAGCCGACGGGGGAGCCCCCCATCAGCTTTCCAGCCTCCCCACCCCTGCCTCCGTAGCTGCAGGGTGGCTGGGAAGCTGAACGGAGAACCCCGTTCAGCTTTCCAGCCACCCTGCTGCTAAGAACGACTGTATCGGATAACGCTAAAAATCGCATTATTCGATACAAGATTTTCCCAAAAATCTTGTAACATTATGCGGTTTTCATGCTATACGATACTTGCGTTATCTGGGGTATTACTGTATATGCTCTGAAACAGGTAAACTAGGAAATATAATCAGTTAGTTAACTATTCTTGTTTGCTTCTTCTTGGTAGATAAGAAAGCAGTAAAGCCACACAGTTTAAAAATCCCTAGCTTTTCTTTCCTTTTTTCTTTTTGGAAAGGTTTATAAATTTTCAGACAACCTGTAATTTGACCGGTGTGAGATTTAATATAGAATAGGCCACATTTATGCTGTCTTTAATTTACTTCCATCCTATTTCCAGTTTGTATCCCTAGGTGGCACTGTTGAGATTCGGTCTGCCTGCACATTCTTAAGTTTCCTGTTTAATGTCTTAATTGTACATTGTTCCTTCCCCCCCCCCCCCCTTGGAGATAATTATCGCTCTCCTCATTCACTTGCTTTTGGTAAGCACAAGAGATTGATGGCCCAGTATAAACAGTGTCTGTGTGGGACATAGTCAGAAGTTCACTTTCCCCATCTAAATTTAGATGGAAAACAGACTCTCAGCCCCGGTGTACATTTTGTCAGCTCAAAACTGGAAGTTGGCAGACTTCTTTACAGCGATAAATTTATTCTTTTATAGCTTTGTAGCAAGGGAAATGGTTTTGAACTGCGAAGCGAGATCAGGGAAAGAGAGAAGAATACAGCGTTCTCACTACGTTGAAAGGGACCTGTGTTGTTTTTACGTTCACTCTGGTTGAAAAATATTATCACATTCTGGAAAGTATTAGCTTAACCTCCTGCCAAATTGGCTATAGGATTAGTGTACAAACAGAGCTTATTGAAAGTGAGTTTTGGATCTAAACAGTGGCTTGAGGTTTCTAAGCTGTCTGCCGGTCTAACGCAATTTAAATATACATATTTTTTGGGAAACTGACCCGTCTTCCGGCTCAGGAAATTTCCCTAGAGTGTGTTTGTATTCTGAGTTGTATTTTTTAAAAGAGAAAGAACTGATCTGCTTTGCTGGGTAATCGGATTATGATTTTCTAAATGTTTGTGGCTGAACGAACAGTTTATTTGTGCAATATCTCCGCCGATCCAAAACCGTATCCAGAATCCTAGGCATCTTCCTTGAGCTAAGATGGGAAAGGAAATATTATGTATCAGAAAGATTTTTAAAACAAAACACAAAGCAAAGAGCATGCATTCATTTCAGAAAAAGAGATGAACATCAATAGCGTTATCAGCAAGAAATACTTGCTTACAACATTTGAATGTAATAAAAAAGAAACATGGATGTTCTTTGGTTTGCGCAGGTTAACTTTTGCAAAAGATGTGCCGACACATGACATCATGAACACATCCTGTGTGTATTTTGCTGCCTGAGGGGGAGACTGGATTTCTTTAGTCTCTTTTCTTTCCGGGCAGCAAGACGTTTGTGCAAAACTTCATCTTTTCACACTCCCAGTAATATAATACCATAGCATCTTTTTATAACTTTCCTTACTGTCCAGGGATTATGTATATGCACTATTTTTGTCTTATCTGTAGAATAGTTCTGCAAGGCAGCTTCGGGTTTTTTAAAAAAGACATTTCAGGAAATACCACCATGTTTTCGAATTTATTTATTTATTTATATTTCTATCGCCACCCCCTTGCCGAAGCAGTGACTCTGGGTGGCTCACAGTCACCCAGTAGAAAAATTCAACTGGGATACCATCATCTCCACTAGCTTTGTTGTTTGCAGTGCTTTTTAGGGCCTTTCTGACTTCACTCTCTAGGATGTCTGCAGTGGCTCAAGTCACTAAGATGCTGACTGGGAGGCTGAAGGTCAGCAGTTCGATTCCCGAGTACTGCAGGACGGAATGAGCTCCCGTCTCTGTCCCAGCTCCTACCAACCTAGCAGTTTGAAAGCAAGAAATTGCAAGTAGATAAATAGGGACTACTTTCATGGGAAGGTAACAGCATTCCATGCGCTCCGGTGTCCAGTCATGCCTGCCACATGACCATGGAAATGTCTGCAGAAGCAGACAGTGCTGGCTCTTCGGCTTAGAAACAGAGATAAGCACTGACCCCTAGAGTTGGATACGACTGGCTTTCGAGCAAGGGAAACCTTTACCTTTACTGAGGTCCTTTTTGTATAGTTCCTCTGTGTCCTCTTGCCATCTTTCTTTATCTCTTCTGCATCAGCTAACACCTTGCCATTTTTGTCCCTTATCATGGTCATTTCTGCTTTAAACATTCCCTTGATTTTCCCAATTTTTTAAAAAAAGATCTCTTGTCCTACCCCTTATGTTGTTTTCCTCTATTTCTTTGCACTGTTCATTATTATTTATTATTTTTTTATTTATTATTTATTTCATCAAATTTATACCCCGCCTTGCTCAGGTAAACCTGACTCTAGGCGGCTCCACAATAGACAAAAAACCAATATCCCACCAGAGACACCCCCCCCCCACAAGTCCTCTATTGCCGCCCAAGACCCCCAGATTCCTCTCCCTTCGAGGCCGGCTGGCCGAGGGAGAGTCCAACAAGCTCCTTTTTCCTCACCGGCCGGTGACGGGGGCCGGGAGGGGGCGGCGGCGGCGTCTTCGCGCGGCAGCGTCCGCGTCTTCGAGCCTCCCCCGACCAGGAAGGCTCCTTTTAACCTCACCGGCCGGTGACAGGGGCCGGGAGGGGGCGGCGTCGTCGTCTTCGCGCGGCAGCGTCCTCGTCTTCGAGCCTCCCCCGGCCAGGAAGGCTCCTTTTAACCTCACCGGCCGGTGACGGGGGCCGGGAGGGGGCGGCGTCGGCGTCTTCACACGGCAGCGTCCGCGTCTTCCTTAAGGTTTCCTTATCTCTCCTTGCTTTTCTTTGAAATTATCTATTGGTTGAATTTTTTCCTTTGCCTTTTGCGTTCCTTCTTTCCTCTGCTATTTTAAGAGCCTCATCAGACAACCACTTTGCTTTCTTATGCATCTTTTTTTAATATGGTTTTCCTTGCTGATAAGTGGCATAGAAATCTTGGTGGTTTTCCTTTCGACACCATCATGTGACAAATTGCAGCTCTGTCACATAGGATGATACTCAGCCAAATGGAGAAATTGTCTGTTCTGGTATTTACCAGTTTATAGTGGTTGGAAAAAAAATCCAAACCCTTTACACACATGCAGAGCTGGCCATGTTATTCTAAATGTCAACATTGCTTTTCTTTTTTAAAAATTGCCTGCTTGGGACAGAATGTATAAATATGTCAGTACAAAGAAAGGAGTTGGGTTACTGCCTAAAACCCAAGGGATCTGAGCTTTCTCTAGCTATCCAGGTTCAATGGGCTCAAACGGGAACTGTGCAGAAAATAGCAGCCTTTAACTTATATAGCCGTGATGGCAAACTTTGGCACTGCAGCTGTTCTTGGACTTCAATTCCCAGAATCCCAAGTCCCTGTGAATCCACATGAATGGATTTACTGCACATACACACAGCGTTCACAGAAGAATGGGTATGTTCAGGGTGATATGACTAGCCACATATTTGCGAATAAGACTCAAATCCAGGGGGAATAATTCCTATGAGGTCCACTTACAAACTGGTTTCTAATTAGTAGCGTCCTCCTTCGCCTCCGTCCTCAGCTTTCTCTTATAAACTGATTTCTTTTTCTTTGAGAATTACTAAAGAGGTACACATGACTGCAGGTGGCTTAGTGGTTAAGATGCTGAACGTGACGACTGGAAGGTCAGCGGGTCAGCGGTTCGAGACCCGAATGCTGCACGACGGAGTGAGATCCCATCTCTTGTTCCAGTTCCTGCCAGCCTAGCAGTTCGAAAGCAAGAAATTGCAAGTAGATAAATAGGTACCACTTTGGTGGGAAGGTAACAGCATTCCATGCCTGCCACATGTCCACGGAAATGTCTGCAAACGCAGGCAACTCTTTGGCTATAAACAGATGAGCGCCGAACCGTAGAGTCGGATATGATTTGCTGTTGAACAAGGGCGACCTTTATCTTTACCCTTGACCTTGAGGAAAGTAGTAGGATTTTTACTATAGTGAGAGAAGAGGCAGGCCTATATAAAGCTTCCTCTTTTGTGTAAGTGTTGATTTTCTCGGCATCTCCTCAATGGCTTCACGTTTCCACTGCTCCAATGCCGTAGGGCGTATCTGCTGTGCTCAGGACCGTGGGCGAACTGGATGGGGAGGTATTGATGGCGGAGACCCGGAGCCTTGCGCGGGCAGATCATGTGTCGGCGGGACAAGAGTAGGCGCCAACCATCCTGCAGCGCGCGCCAGTCGCGAGAATTAATTACAAACCAATCGAACCCGTTGCAGCCAATTGGTGAACTAATTGGTAACTTTAGCCGTACATCTCATGTGTAGTTATCTGGATGCCTGTTAGCGACGCTTTCAGGGCCACTTTTGTTTGGCTGCCTGCCGCTTTTGACAAAATGGCCTTCAGAACTGGAAAGATGATCGTTGGCGGATACGGGGGCCGCTCCGGACGCTTGTCTTGTTTGTATTCCCTTGTTCAGCGCGCAGGACTCGGATTACATGCAATAGGGTATTTGCTCCGGTGATTTCGGATAATAGCAGAAGAGAGCATTCCTTGTCAAGGGCTCTTCAGAACCATGAACCGCGAACATTGTGTGTCAGCCAGACCTAGAAATAGGCAGTCATATGTTCAGGCGGGCAGAATATGAGATTAATGGGTGAGCTTGGCTGTGCCTTGATTTCTTAGCTGGTTCTAGAATGTTAAAACCTGAGCAGAAGTTTAATTTAAGCTCTCTTGTATTGTTTTGTATGAGGGTGGGAAGGAATTTTGTATTTCTAATTCTTTTATTTATTGCGTAGCCTGCAAAGTGCCAAAGCAATAAACCCAGTTTGAGTGGGAGATTTCTCCACTGAATCATTTCAATTGTGTGTTTTCTTATTGTTTGAGCCACATTTGGGACATCACATAGAATAATTCAACTCCCCCCCCCCCTTGCCATTGACAAAATAATGAATGGATGCCAGTCTGTGTTTTATTTTAAATAAAGATAACACTGGGTTTAGAGGTTTTAAACCCAGCTTAGGAACTGCAGTGGCTCAGTGGTTAAGAAGTAGAAGTTGACGAATGGAAGGTTGGCAGGTCAGCAGTTTGATACCCGTGCGCTGTATGACAAAGTGAGCTCCTGTTGTCTGTCCCTGCTCCTTCCAGCCTAGCAGTTCGAAAGCAAGACATTGCAAGTAGATAAAGAGGGACCACTTTGGTGGGAAGGTAAACAGTGTTGTGTGGATGCCTGCCACATGTCCACAGAAACGTCTGCAGACTCAGAAAGCGCTGGCTCTTTGGTTACAAACAGAGATGAGCACTGAACCCTAGAGTCAGACATGATTGGCTTTTGAGCAAAGTTGATCTTTACCTTTACTTTAAACAGAGGTTGAACAACCATCTGTTCGCAATCATTGTAGATTTCCTGCGTTGCCTGCGATCGGAATAAATAAGAATAACTGAAGTTCTCATGCCATGAGATATGCGTCATCTTTCCTTTCTCTTCCATTGGAATGGGTTTGGTTTGTCACAGTGCAGGTATGATGTGGTGACACGGCTCAACACAGTCGTTAATGTAGCACATTATTTCAGGTAACATTTCAGTTTTCAAATTCTGATTGTTCATCACGGCGCTCTCTAGGCGCCCCTTTCTGAAACATCTTTGGTGGCGACGCCTGTACAAGATGAAGTAAAATATTATTCACATCCTAAAGAGAAATTATGAGTCTACATAAAGAAGATTTATTTGGCTTTCTGCCAGCGCAACCATAATTAAGGTGTCTTGGGTTCAAGCAGTGACTCTGTACTTCTTCATAATCCCATTAATTCTGGATAATATGTGAAACACAGCATTCAGAATAGTGATATTTCTGCCACATGGCATAGACTGGGTAGATCTTTGTTCACACACACCCTTACTAATGTAACTTGTTTAGTCGTGGTTGTTGCTCAGTCAAATCCAACCATTTGCAATTCCATGGACCACAGCACACACCCGGTTCCTCTTTCAGCTGTCATCCTACGTAGTCCGCCCAGATTTACGCCCATCGCGTCAACAATGCCATCTGACCATCTCATCCTCTGCCGCCCCCTTCTCCTTTTGCCTTCAAGCTTTCCCACCATCAAGGCCTTCTCCAGTGAGTCCTCTCTTCTCATTTGTTGGCCAAAGTACTTGAGCTTCAGCTTCAGTATCTCCCAAAGGGCAGTCAGGGTGGATTTCCTTTAGGATGGACTGATTTGATCTTCTTTGCCTTGGTTATAGAGATGAGCATTCCTGAACCCATTGCATCAGAATCAGGTCTTTTTAATGTACTGCAGCCTAAGGGTGGAATCAGGGGTCAACATTTTGGGATGCTTGTCTGGGGCGGCCTTTGTTTCCATTTAATTTGCCCACCCATCCACAAATGTATCAGAGAATAAACAAAACAGAACAGCAAATGAATGAATGAATGAATGACAAAAAATGTTGTGGCACCTTAAAGACTAGCTGTTGTATTTAATTGTGAGCTTTCGTGGACCAAGTCTACTTCATCAGACCTCATGGCATCAGTTTATACACACAGTTAGGCTGGCCAATTATTGTGTACCTTATGTGTTTATGTGTTTATAAATTGATGCCATGAGGCCTCACTCTTATGTCTGATGAAGTGGACTTGGTCCACAAAAGCTCACAGTTAAATACTGTACAGGAGTTAGTTTTTAAGGCAGGAGTTCTCAACCTTTTTAAGCCGGGGGCCGGGTCACGCTCCCTCAGACAGCTTTGGGGGCCGGACAGCCATTTTGCCTTTCCTCCACCACATGGTATTTCCTGGTGTGGTGGAGGCGGTGGGGGGGGGGGGCACATGAATGGAACTCCAGGCCACATTTGGCCCACGGGTTGCAGGTTGCTTTAAGCTGTTCTGTTTTGTTTACTCTCTGATATGCTTGCACAGATTTACACAGCTCCACAAATGTTCACTTTATGCACCGAACAACATGCATATGTACGAACACTGTGAAGGGACAGGTAAAACCAGTTTGCAAAGAAATGTAATGAACAATATCACCCTTTGCTGCTCTGAACGCTCAAGCTCTGCTCCTTATTACGAAGTTGGTTAGGAGCTGTTTTTCTCCCTAGTTAATGGGTTTGTGATTATTTTTCCATAGCAGTTTTTCATTTTAATATGCAAACCGTTCTTTTATCGTTGTAGGAGGTGCTAATGATGCTAGACAACTATGTGCGAGATTTCAAGGCATTGATTGATTGGATACAGCTACAGGAGAAGCTGGAGAAAGCGGATGCTCAAAGCAGGTAATGGAGAGAAAAGAATATTTTCCAGCTAACATTTGTTTGCAAATTCAGAAGTTTTGCCTCTGTTGATATGGGGATGGAAGCCCTCTTCCCAATGTGCTTATGGAGAAGAAGGCCAAACTATGGACCACATAATATTCATGTGTCCCTTCAGTGGTATAAGGCACTCTTCAATGGCTTTCAAACCTAGACCTGGAACTCTGGTTAGGAACTTGCGATGATCAATTTGTGCTCACTGTATATATTAGCATTAATGTAGACAACTGTAGTTCATCATACGATAAATAAATAAAATTGGCTTCGTTTTCTTTTTCCGATATGCAGACCTACTTCGCTAGCATGGGAAGTAAAGAAGATGTCTCCAGGGCGCCACGTGATTCCAAGCCCATCGACAGACAGGATCAGCGTAACATCAAACGCTCGGAGGACTCTAAACTTTGGGTAACAAGTTAAAAACCCCTTTACAATTTCAAGTTGAAAGTTGTGGTGGTTTTAGAACAGGGGTTCTCTACCTTTTCAAACCAGGGGCCGGGTCACACTCTCCCAGTCACCTTGGAGGGCCGGACGGCCGTTTTGCCCTGCCTACGTGACCTGGGGTGGGGGCATTTTGTCCCAACAGCTTTAAATGGCAGCCATTTTGTTTATGGAATGCCCTTGGGGTGGGCGGGCGGTGGAATGCCCTTACCTATCATTGGATGTGCGTTTAGAATTTTTGGGATTTATTTTTGTCCTCTTAGATTTAAAAAAAAAGGGAAAGTGGATTTTTTATAGATAGATAGATAGATAGATAGATAGATAGATAGATAGATAGATAGATAGATAGATAGATAGATAGATAGATAGATAGATAGATAGATAAACTGTGAGGTTTCCCCAGCTGATGTCCCCCTTTTGTTTCTCAGTGGTCCTGTTTTGTCTCCATTTCTGTCGGCACCTGTGTTTGCCAGTAAAAGGAGGATTATTTATTTTAGATCCCATTAATGGCTGAGGGCAAAAGAGGGTTTCAGGGCAAGAGGTCTGATGTTGGATTGGGCTTCTGTGTAAGAAGAGGAGAAAATTTGCCTTTTCTTGGTGTCATTTTGCAGGGAGAAGTTAATGCGAAAAGGTTATATGATTTGGACTCAAAACAAACGTTAGTTTAGTGACGTTTGAAACACTTGTTTCTAAGTGCGCAGCTAGGCATGCTATCCCAATGGAATTTATTCTGCGTCTGTGTCTGTTATGGTTCCACATTTCCAGATGGCTGGATAAAACTGCCTTCTTGCAATTGATAAAACAGTCGCATAACTACATACCATTCAAAATGTTAGGTCAGGGGTTCCCAAACTTTTTGGGCTGCGGGCCAGTCATGTGGTTCCTCCAAGCAGAAGCGGAAGTAAAATGCACATGCGTGGGTGCATAATGTGCCTGCACATGTGCATAACACTGCCATAAATGACCTGTGGCTGTTGTAAATGCGTTTATGACAGCCGTGGGTCATTTACAGCAGCGTTATATGCATGCACGGGTGTGTTATGTACACATGAAGGCGGTGTGGGCCAGATTAATTAGCACCATGGGCCAGATCTAGCCCACAGGCCATAGTTTGGGCTTTAGGTCAACTGAAGTTGGCTGGGAGTCATGGTGGTGCAGTGGTTAATCTTCTGAACTTGTGTTTGGCTCCCTCTTAGACTGAATTGGTAGAAGTTTGGAAAAGTGATGGACCACCGAGGATTTTCTCATGACCATGTTTGGATTTCTTTTCCTGCCTAGGGCTCCGCCCGTGACGGGGGCTGCTAATCGCTTGGCTCCATCCGGTGTCAGTTGGGCAGACAAAGTGAAAGCCAACCACACGACAGCGGCTCCCCACTCCGAGATGCTCATGAAGCAAGTATGCATGCCGGCTCCTGTGCAGAAGCCTTCCCGGAGAAATGGCAAGAGCTTAAGTGTCTTGATTGTTTACCATTGGTTTGGAACCCCATTAGGTTAAATGTGGAATATGCTAGGTGAGAGTGGCTGCATTTTAGAGCTGCAGCAAGGCCCAGGCTTCTGTGCCTTCTTTCTTCCTTCCTTCCTTCCTTCCTTTCTTTTTCTTTCTTTCTTTCCTCCTTCCTTTCCTTCCTTCCTTTCTTTCTCTTTCTTTCTTCCTTTCTTTTTCTTCCTTCCTTCCTTCCTTTCTTCCTTCCTTCCTTCCTTCCCTCCCTCCTCCTTCTGTATTACAATCTGAATTCAGTAAAACCTCTACTTACACAAAAAGTCCGTTCCATAGGCTTTTGCTTAAATCATTTTTTATGTAATTTGAAGCAAAGCCATAGAAAAAAATGAAATTTTTATGTACTCAAAACAATCTCATAGAAAATTGTGTTATGTAAATTTATGTAAATTGGGACATGGTTTTAGTACAAAATTATTATTATTATTATTTATTACACTTGATACCCCGCCCCAATCGGGAGGACCCGACTCTGAGCTGTAAGTTGAATTTTATGTAACTTGGGCATTTGTAAGCCAGGGTTTTACTGTATTGGCGATCCTCATGGCGATCAGCCTGCCCTGAGAATATCATGCAGTGGCCTTTCATCTGCCTTCCGCATCACAGTGTCACACCCGTAGTACCACTGATCCGGTTCTGTGAGTCACTTTCTGGTCCTGAGCCCTTTTGGCACAAATTTCTCCTCAGCTCCAGGCCATCATTGCTTCTGCCCTCCATCAAGATGGATTCAAGTGGGATTTAATCACCCTTCCCTGTGGACTTCAGTGCCCAAAGTCGTTAGTCCTCAGGGTTGTCTGGTTAGTTAACCTCCGCCTGACACTATGTGTTGAGTCGCTGGTAGTATGGTCTACTTCAGGGGTTCTCAACCTACGTCCTGGGGGCCAGATGCAGTCCGCGACACCATTTCACGTGGCTCCACCACCACCTTTGCCTATTCAAGGTCCTCCAAGTGACATGGGAAGGTCGAGTTCCTTAGCCATCTCCTCCTTTCATGTTCTTCCTTGTCCAGTGAGCTCCTTCCTCCATCTTCTAATTCGGTTTTGCTCTTGAGTACCCTCAAGAATGTTTGTTCTTGCTATAATTCTCTTCCTGGATCTGAGTCAGTGGACAGAGTTCTGTCATGGGTCATTCTCTTGCTTAGTTCTCTACCCTATAGTAAAATATACCAAATAGAAAGAGGTTGATATAATAAACAGAAGTGAGAGCCATCTCACAGTAGACCATATTGTAGTGAAGCCCTTTTTTTGCGTTGGGAAATGATCTTTTACGGGGGCCCTTAGGGAGGTCTTTTTGTCTTGCTAATGTTGCTGATAAAGTTACAGGACCGTTCTTCCAGATGGAAGAAGCCTCGTGCCTAAGTGCCTTCAGGGTTGGGTTGGGGAACAGAGAAGGTAACAGATGGTTCATCCCTGCCAAGTAATAGAAGATGAAGAAGAGAGAGGGAAGCTCAGATGTGACTGGAGAATTGTCAGCGTACTGCCCTGAATTATTCATTGCAAACACTGGGCAAGTAACCAAGCCCAGCTTGTGATACCCGGAATGGGCTTGTCTTTAGAGCAAGACACAGTTTAGGAACAAATAATAATGGGGGGGGGGGGGACGACCCTCCTTCTTGTTGGCAGTAAATGATCTTTTGGTACACACCTTAACCCCACTAATAAAGTAAATACCAGGTACAGTGGTACCTCGCTTAAAGAGCATAATGCGTTCCACAGGATTGCTCTTTAAGCGAGTTTGCTCTTTAAGCAAAACACCATTGTAAGTGACCATGGGGGGGGGGGGATTGCGAACCCCGATTTATTTGTTAAGCGAGTTTTTGGTTGGTTTTATTTGTTAATCGAAGCGAACATTCAGAGAAAATGCTGCTCTTTAAGCGAGTTACTCTTTATGCGAGGCACTCTTTATGCAAGGTTTGACTGTACTGATAACTGTCCCATCTCATACCGGTAGGATAACATATAGCTCTTAACATACCTACAGTGGAACCTTGGTTAACAAACGGCTCAGTTAACATAAAAATCACATAACAAAAGGAAATCCGTAGAAAACAGTGGCTTGGTTTACGGATTTCCCCCCAGAATGGATTACAGTAATACCCCGTATAACGTGAGTACCGTATAGCGCTAAAACCGCATAACGTTACAAGATTTTCGGAAAAATCTTGTATCGAATAACACGATTTTTAACGTTATCCGATACAGTCGTTCTTAGCAGCAGGGTGGGTGGAAAGCTGAACGGGGTTCTCCCCCATCGGCTTACCCAGCCACCCCACAGCTGCGGAGGCATGGGCGGGTGGCTAGGGAAGCCGACAGGGAGTCCCCGTCAGCTTCCCCAGCCACCCTGCAGCTGTAGATCGGGTCCTCTGATCTCTCTGGAGGTGTTTCTGGGCTTCCCCGACGTCCTGAGCCAGTGCAGCAAGCCAGAATGTCAGAGTTCGAATCCCGACATTCTGGCTTGCTGCACTGGCTCAGGACGTCGGGGAAGCCCAGAAACACCTTGGATCGGGTCCCCACACCTCCCTGGACCCGGCGGGGGGGTCAGAAACCCCAAAATTGGTTTTAAAAAAAACGGACATTTTTTTTACCAATTTTGGGGGCTCTGACCCCCCCGCCGGGTCCAGGGAGGTGGGCAGACACGATCCAAGCTTTTTCTGAGCTTCCCCGACGTCCTGAGCCAGTGTAGCAAGCCAGAATGTCAGAGTTCGAATCCCGACATTCTGGCTTGTTGCACTGGCTCAGGACGTTGGGGAAGCCCAGAAACACCTTGGATTGGGTCCCCTCACCTCCCTGGACCCAGCGGGGGGGGGGGGGTCAGAAACCCCAAAATTGGTAAAAAAAACGGACTTTTTTTTTACCAATTTTGGGGGCTCTGACCCCCCCGCCGGGTCCAGGGAGGTGGGCAGACACGATCCAAGCTTTTTCTGAGCTTCCCCGACGTCCTGAGCCAGTGTAGCAAGCCAGAATGTCAGAGTTCGAATCCCGACATTCTGGCTTGCTGCACTGGCTCAGGACGTCGGGGAAGCCCAGAAACACCTTGGATCGGGTCCCCACACCTCCCTGGACCCGGTGGGGGGGTCAGAAACCCCAAAATTGGTTTTAAAAAAAACGGACATTTTTTTTACCAATTTTGGGGGCTCTGACCCCCCCGCCGGGTCCAGGGAGGTGTGGGGACCCGCTCCAAGCTGTTTCCAAAGTTCTCCCTCCTCCCTGGAGGCAGCAGCAAGCCAAAATGTCAGGATTCAAATCCCGACGTTCTGGCTTCCTGCAGCCTCCAGGGAAACAGGGCTTTTTTTAACATTGTGTGTTCAATGTATCGCACAACGTTAAAAACCGGATAACGACGGGACTTGTGGAACCAAGTCATAACATTATTCGGGGTACTAGTGTAATTGGCTTTTAATGCATTCCTGTGGGAAACTGCGTTTTGGTTAAAGGATTCTCAACCTGCAGCCTAACAGGACAATAAATATGTCTCTTACTGCCTAGTAAACAGAGATGAGCACAGAAACAGAGATGAGCACTGAACCCTAGAGTTGGATACAAGCAAAAGTGACCTTTACGTTTACCTAATGCCTTTGAGACCCGAAGCAGTACAGGCAAAGATAAGGCACGATGAAAGATGCTGACTAAGGTATCTGGAGGGAGTGAAGCGGTCTCAGAGGAGTTGAGAAGTTACAAATACATCTTTAGCAGGACCAAAGCTGGAGTAACAGCCATCAGATGGTTAAAACAATTGGCACCCTTTTTTCAGTGTTGTCCTTTGTGTCTTAATCAGTGTAGCCTATCTCTTTGAACTATGCTGCAAGGGAAAGTAATTTTGATATATTTCCGATTGCACGTTTAGAATCTGTTTATTCCATAACGTTCTGCAGGCAAACCACAATTGTATGTTAGTCTCTTGCTAGAAAACCTTACTTGTGCCTTCCTTGTTTACATTTGAACAAAACAATGTAGAGCGAAGGGATGCCGAAGGATGGGAAACGGTCCAGCGCGGAAGACCCGTGAGATCAAAACCGTCTCTCCTGACTGTAAAAACGTCTCCCTCTGTAGAGCTGTCCCAACTCAAGGATGACAGTGACAAAGAAAATGTAGCTCTTTGTCCCTCTGGGAATACGCAGAAGGGTTCACTAATTGAAGACAGTCTGCCTAAAAAGGCAGAACCCCTCCAGAAGGATCAGTTTGAGCAGCCCCTCGCGGAGCGAAGTCAGGTAAGCATCACCAGGTATGCCGCCGTTGTGTGATTGGATGTGTTTGAAACTCTGTGAGATGGTTGGAATGCTAGTGATGACAGATCCTTGGCAAACGCTGACCATTTACAGATAGAAAATTTCTGTAGAGTTTAGAATCCAATTGAAGGGAATGAGATTCTGGTGTCTTTTTAATTGCTGGGGAGAAGATATCCACCAGGCTGCAGTGGATTGTTGCGTTATGTTTCACCAGTAATGAAGCTGACATGTATGTTCTTCTCATAAAGATGGCGACACTTTGGCAACTGCAGAAATTCCCTTGGGCTTATGTTGTGTGTATGCCTAGACCAGCGGTGCCCAACGTGGGACACTTCAATTCCCAGAAGCCTAAGTCAGTACATTGGCTGATCAGTGCTTGGGGGGGATTGACTTAGGCTTCTGGGAATTGAAGTCCAAAAACCAAAGGTTAGGAAACACCAACCTAGAATATGCCACGTGATTGTGCCTTAATTATGGAGTGCCTTGTAAAATTGCAAGTGAAAATACATGTATTTATCGTATATACTCAACTATGTCATCCTGAATATAAGTTGAGGTACTTAATTTGGACCTCTAAAACTAGGAAAATAGATTGACCCGAGTATAAGTCGGAGATGGAAAATGCAGCAGCTGCTAATGAGTTTCAATAATTAAAATACATGAAAATATGGTAAAATTAATTAATTTAGACATTTGTGTGGGAACGTTTTTGAGTTTTTACGGTCATGTTAGTGCTTTTTTAAAATGTATGTTTGAATTTCCACCACCGTTTGGGACTGTTAGGGTCATTGAGCCTTTTTGGTCCTTATTTTGGAGGCTAAAAACCTAGACTTATACTCAAGTATAAGTAATCATTTTTATAACACATCTGAACATTCATATGCCCACTCCTCCATCACTGTCTCCTCGCTGTGGGCTTACCTTTCACCAGCCATGGACAGGTATGAGTTGCCCCTGAGATGTGCAGTGTCTTTGCTTGTCATATGTTCATGTTCGGAAGTAGCATGTTTCAGTTACTCTGCACAACAACGATTTTGCTACTGGAAATAACACATGTGATTTACATGATATTGAGTGTGCTGATTTCAACTCTGAACTCAGAATTGGCTTATCACGTTCAGATTTTAAGGCGTGTTATATCTGTTCAAATGGTCAGTAACTAAGTAATGTATTTTTACATGGGAACATTATATTAGTTGCCTGTTGCCTCCTCAGCTGAATTACGTCCCCTGGTGGCATGCGTGTTCCAGCAGCGGCTGGGCAAGTCAGTGAGCTGAGGTCAGAAATAGGTATATAACGCGAGATGGGCCAAGGGCTTGTCTCTAGTGCAGAACCATCTTATTGGATAGTACAGCTAGGCCAGAGTGAGTCTGTTTTGAGCTAAAGTAGGTGCAGCTGTGTTAATAAACTGGACAATTTTTGCTATATTTGTGGCAAATATACCTTGCATGATTAACGCAAGAACCTAACCAGGAGGGTAATATTTGCTAACCTAAGATCCTGACATCCTAGGCAGAATCAGACTTCAGATCTGGATTCAGCGCACTTGATTTAGTATAGGACACATGGATTAGACCAAGTAGCAGACAATATTTATTTTTTTGTGATGCAGTGTTATTAGGCTAGCAGGATGACTTTTGGGTCTGATCTCACAGTCTTGTCTTTGAGAGGCTCATTATCTGTCTTTACTTTGGACCAGCTCACAGCCCGCGTTCTTGAGGATCTTAAGATTTCCGAGAACACAACGTCGCCAGATGGTTCCCTCCAACCCCCGCCTGAAGTGCCGGCCGTTCTCACGGATGCCGAGCGTGCTTCGAAAAGTCCACAAGCCGAAGAAATAGTCCCTGTCGTTTCCACGAGTGACGAAGAGAGTCAGTTGGAAACAAATAAGATGGAAAATGAAATGGACCCTGCAGATATTTCAAACGTGAGTACTTGGGCGCAAAAATATGTAAATATTAGAATGTATTCCTTGTGGTTACAAGAGGGGGATGACCTGTAAATATTTACCACTGCATCCTTTACTCATCCTTTTCAACAAATTCTAGACCTTGATACTTTTAATTGGTATAAGATTACGTTCCAGAGAAGGAAAAAGATCCTTTGAACATAAATAAAATCCTTGACATGCCAATGAAGTATATCCAAATTGCCGATCCAACTTCTGAATTTAAGCTTTGCTTTCCTAGTCCATGGCAGAAGTCCTAGCTAAGAAAGAGGAATTAGCAGACCGCCTGGAGAAAGCTAACGAAGAGGCCATCGCAAGCGCCATTGCTGAAGAGGAACAGTTGACCAGGGAGATTGAAGCCGAGGAGAACAATGACATCAACATTGAAACGGACAATGACAGTGATTTCTCTGTGAGTTTTACAAGGATTTCTTAACAAATTGTTATTCTCTTTCATGTCAAAACTTGAGGACTTGTATCATAGTTGGTGAAGAGAAGCCAAGATCAAACTATGATTTCAGATCCTGCCGTGTTCTAAGCCTGTGGTGTCTTGCTCTGAAAATAAACTATTGCGACGAGCACAAGTTTCAACTGCAACTGGATCGCAATCCACCATTATGCTTTAGCTTGCAAAACTGTGGCTTCTTGTTCTATCTGCCCCCTGTGAACAGCCGCCACATTTCTCTATTTTGCAAGTATGACATTTTGAAAGAGAAAATTAAGATAGAAAAAAGGGAACTGTTGCATGATAGATTTATTTTTCCATATGTCATATGTTTTAGTTACTCCTGCTGTTTCTAGACCAGTGATGGCGAACCTCGGCACTCCAAGTGTTCTTGAACTTCAATTCCCAGAAGCCCTGATCAGCAGAAGTGCTGACTTAGGCTTCTGGGAATTGAAGTTCAAGAACACCTGAAGTGCCGAGGTTCACCATCACAGTTCTAGACCCTAGTGCCAGGATCTCAACGCCGATTGTCAGGTGGCAGTTAACTAACCTGGCAGCCCTGAGGACTAATGGCCTTTGGGTTGCAAAGTCCTCAGGGAAGGGTGATGGTCCCCAAGTGAATTAAATCCCAATTGACTCCATCTTGATGAAGGGCAGCAGCTTCATCCATCCTGGCCTGGGGATGAGGAGGAGTTTGTGTGCCAAAAGGGGCTCAGGACCAGAAGGTGACTTGTGCAACTGGATCAGTGGTATTATGGGTGTTATGCTGTGATGCAGAAGGCAGATGAAAGGCCACTGCATTATATTCTCAGGACAGGCTTCATAGCTGATCGCCATGAGGATCGCCTATATTCAGATTCGGATACAGCATAAGGAGAAAAAGTTGCTAATACAGTACAGTAAAACCTCATATAACACTAAAACCTGGTTCCACAAGTCTTCGTGTTATATGATTTTTCGTGTTATCTGATCCTCTATGGGATCCATAGAGATACATTGTAACCACACAGGCTTTCGCGGTTGTTATCTGAAGCATCCCATAGGATCTTAATGTTATCTGATGCAATTCTTCCCCCCAGATTCCTTGATGTTATGCGATTTTCGTGTTATTCGATACTAATGTTATATGAGGTATTACTGTATTTGCAGAATTCTCCGTACTCCCAGTAGAATCTCTAAAGTTAAATCCTTCCTTTTGTTTTGTCTTATGGAATTTCAGGCCAGTATAGGCAGTGGAAGTATATCTTTCTGTGGCATTTCAATGGACTGGAGTGACGTCCTGGCGGATTACGAAGGTAAACATCACAGCATATAATGGAGTTGACACTGTGAGCGTCCAAAGTTTCAGATAAGCTTCCTTCTCTTTTCCCTTCCTTTTGCAGTATTTTTTTTTTTTTTGAGAAAGTGGGTATCACCTAAATTCTGCTCACTGAGCCAATATCATTGGCCACGTAGTATCAGCCTCACCTTCAAAAAAATGTTTATTTCTCTCTCCATGCAGCTCGTGAGTCGTGGCGTCAAAATAACTCTTGGGGCGACATTGTGGAAGAAGAACCAGCCCGTCCTCCAGGCCACGGGATCCACATGCACGAGAAACTCTCCTCGCCCTCTCGCAAGAGGTCTTCCATTTTTAAACATTTAATAAAAGTAATCAGAAGAGTATCAGATTCCATTTTTTTGTTTATTTTTATGTATTCATAGTGATAGTGTGCACTCAGGTCAGTTTTGACTTCTGGTGTCCCTTTCCAAGGCTTTCTAGGTAGAGAATACACAAAAGTGTGATTCACAAAGGGCTTCTGCATGATGCTACACAGCGGTGTGATCTATTGAGCGATTTAATCGCACAATGGCAGTCTGGCCATGGTTATCCTGCTACAGTAATAGAGTCCAGTAGTTCCTAAACTTGGGTCCCTGTGTATTCTTGAACTATAATTCCCAGAAGTCCTCAGTATTGGCTGTTCAAGGTAAGGCTTCTGGGAGCTACAGTCCTCTATGGAACACCAGTGTTCCGTGGAACCAGTTTGGGAAATGCTGGAGTAGACTGTACTGCTGATGACTCTACCGTCAGGTGGTGGTTAACTAACCTGACCATCCTGAGACTAACGGCCTTGGGTGCTGAAGTCTACAGTGAAGGGTGATGGTCCCCAAGTGGATTAAATCCCAATTGAATCCATCTTGATGGAGGGCAGCAGCTTCTTCAATCTTGGCTTGGGGCCGAGGAGGACTTTGCGTGCCAAAAGGGCTCAGGACCAGAAAGTGACTGGTGAAACTGGATCAGTGGTACTATGGATGTCATGCTGCGATGCGGAAGGCAGATGAAAAGCCGCCGCATTATACCCTCAGGACAGTCTTCGTGGCTGATCCCCATGAGGATAGGCAATATTAGGAATCGGGTACGGCCTAAGAATAAAAATTGCACGATGCTGGTTGCCTGCACAAGAGAGACAGAGTTTCCGCACTGTTGACCAGCCCCCCTAATCCCTTTGCTTCTGAGCCTCGCTGAGCGCCTCCCCATGTTTATTCCGTCAGGACAATCGCAGAATCAAAAAAGAAGCATGAGGAGAAACAGATGAAAGCTCAACAGCTGAGAGAAAAGTTGCGCGAGGAGAAAACGCTGAAGCTTCAGAAATTAATGGAGCGGGTAAGCTAGCCCTGCTTTAATTTTTCATGCTCCAGAAGTACAAGTTCTAGATGCACCTTGGTGGGTCTCCTTCTGTCATGTCTGTGGATTTGGAGGGACATTTGGAAGAGTGTCTCCAAGAGTGTGTTTTGGAATCCAACAGTGCTACAAATGGACATAGACACGTAATGGCGAACCTTGGCACTCATGGTGTTTTTGGACTTCAGTTCCCAGAAGCCCAAGTCACTGGGAATCCACACGAATGGGTTTACTGCATGTACACGCAGTAAACCCATTTAGGTGGATTCACAGAGACTTGGGCTTTTGGGAGTTGAAGCACAAGATCACCTGGAGTGCCAAGATTCACTGTCATGATCATAGACTTTTCCTAGATGGTTGTTTCATCGCAACTCTTTGCACTTCCCACAAATCCCAAGAACCCCCAAAAGAAGAGGGTTTATGGGGCAGACCTGCAGAATGGGATTCAATTATTACCCTTCTTAGAGTTACAGAGTATGTACCGCTGTACCTTTTAAGTTTTAAACTTTTGAAGTGGTTATACCTGTTAGCAGAAGCTCAGGTCGTATCTCATGGCCCGGCTAAGCAAATCTTTAATGCCTCCGAATTGCATTAAAATACAAATCCCATTGTCCCCAGCCTGCAGGGCCATTGATGAGGGAAAGCTGTTTTAGAGGGTTGTCTTAAGATACTGCTGCAGTGACTTAGTGGCTAAGATACTGAACATGACAACCAGAAAGTCGGCAGGTCATCAATTTGAGACCCGAATGTTGTGCGATGGAGCAAGCTCCCATCTCTGTCCCAGCTTCTGCCAAACTAGCATTTCAAAAGCAAGAAATTGCAAGTAGTTAAATAGGTATCATTTTGGCAGGAAAGGTAACCACATTCCGTGCACTCCGATGTCTAGTCATGCCTGCCACAGATAGTGCTGTCTCTTTGGCTGTAAATGGAGATGAGCACTGAACCCCAGGGGCTGCGGTAGGTCAGTGGTTAAGAACCTTGCCTTGTTATCTGGAAGCTGGCAAGTCGGCAGTTCAAGCCCCAGGTACTGCATGATGGATTGAGTGCCCATCTCCGTCCCAGCTTTTGGGGACATGAAAGGGGCCTCATTCAGACGTCCCCTGAGTAGAGTTTCTCCAGCAAAAATCCCTTCAACCCAGAATAATTTCTGACACGAAATTATTATTATTATTGCCCTGAACCCTAGAGTCAGACATGAGGGGCTTTTGAGCAAAGGAGACCTTTACCTTTACTTGAGATGACGCACTTTATTGCAACTTCTGTTTCTGAATAGTTCCATCCTCCATAACTTTCTGCTTCTCCCAGCCTACTTAAGGCACCTAAACTATAAATTTCCCAGCTCTTTCAGTAGTGACATGCTTTAAGGTTGTATTTTGCTTGAACTTTGTCTATCCCATGTAAATTCTTTGCTCAAGCAAAAGAAAGAAGCTGGTAAATATTATCTGAGGCTTCAGGGTTCAATCCCATCTCTCATGTTAAGTGAAGTGAGCGTTTTTGTCGTGTTGTGTGTTACATTATACCCGACCTTTAAAAATGTTGACACGCATTAAACCTGGAATGATTGCCAACTCATGAAATATTATGAGATTTATGACAACTCCCCCTGATTATGTTTTTGTTGTGTGGCAGGTGCCGTTACGAAACTTGATTGAAAGGTTTCGTAAGAACTTCATTCTTCAATTTAGAGTGAGACCAGCGTTGCTCCGAGATTAATCTAAGCAGCATTTTAATAACCTTTAAATGGTTATATTTGTTGATTTATTGGCAGGGAAGCAGGTCTCCCAATAATTTAAGGCGCTACTGCATGCTGCTATTGATGTTGGAGAGAAACAGTAGACTAAAAGCAGGGGTTCCCAACCTACGGCCCACGGGCTGGATCTGGCCCATGGCACCATTTCATGTGGGCCCTCATTTCTCCAAGGGCATTCGAGAAACAAAATGATTGATTGATTTGATTTGTATGCCGCCCACTCAGCATACACTGACTCACAAAAATCATAACATATCAAACATTACAGTAATGGCCACCCCTTTGAAGCTGTTGGGACAAAATGGCCACCCCCATCGTGCAGGCAGGGCAAAATGGCCGTCCGGCCCTCGAAGCTGACCGAGAGAGAATGACCCGGCCCCCAGTTTGAAGACATTGGGCTAAAGGATAATGAGATATTTCCCATTGGCGTTTTAATTATTCTCGGCTTGTTTTCCAGGAGAAAGACGTACGGAAGTGGAAAGAAGGGTTGCTGGATCAAAGGCGAAAGATGATGGAGGAGAAATTGCTCCATGCTGAATTTAAGCGCGAAGTACAGTTGCAAGCCATCGTGAAGAAGGCGCAAGAAGAAGAAGCAAAGGTCAGCGTTGAGAAGTAGAAATGGTTGTTACATTTTTGGGTGGGTGGAGACCAAGGAATTTTGGGCGAATGCTGTTGGTTTAAAATCAAACGCCTTGATCTAATTGCCAGATCCAGCCAAGGGGAGATACACTAGGGTGGATCTTATAATAAGTGCTGACTTTCCAAGTTCGCCTGAGTTGGTGCATCTTTTCTCGTTTGAACTAGAGGCATGTGTGCTTCTGGACGACAACCTCTATACCTGGCTGAGGGGTTGTAATCCAAAACAAAATCTGAACATCTTTGGTTGGGTCTAATCTCTGGATTTAGATTAATTCTCTTCCCCTGCCAAAAAAGTGTTTTGTTGTTTGACATCCAAAGTTAGATCCTGTTTGTAAGAACAAATCTTTTTTAAAAAATGGATTCCATGTCATATCAGATTAATTATTTTGAGATGCTGCTGTCATGGACGTTGGATTTTCATTGCTGTGATCCGTACGTATAATTTTTTTGCCTCGGTTTATTTATTTATTTATTTATTTATTTATTTCTCATACTTGCTATCCCGCCCCAATCAGGCAAGCCTGACTCTGGGCGGCTAACAGCATAGATTTAAAACATATCTGTATTAAAATTTAAAATTCATAAACTAAAAACAGTATCTGGGGTGTCGTCAGAAGGGTGGTTATCCCTAGACTAACCACCCCACATGGGATCCCCCATCCCTAGAACCCCACACTTGTCCTGCCAGCCAGGTCTTTAAGCTCTTCCGGAAGGACAGGAGCTCTGTCTGCAGGCGCAGCTCAGTTGGGAGGAGGTTCCAGAGGGCCGGGGCGAACACGGAGAAGGCCCTCTTTCTGGTGCTAGCGAGGCGAGCCTCCCTAGCCGATGGAACAACAAGAGAGCCTCTCTGATCCGCCCTGGTGGGACGGACAGATGTTCTTAGGGTGACGCGGTCTCTTAGGTATCCTGGCCCACTACCATATAGGGCTTTAAAGGTAATGACCAGCACCTTGAATTGCACCCGGAGACATACTGGCAACCAGTGCAGCTCCTGAAGCAGTGGTGAGGCCCGAGCATAACGCCTGCGTCCCATCACTACCCGGGCTGCCGCATTTTGGACCAGCTGCAGTCTCCGAATGGTCACCAAGGGCAGCCCCATGTAGAGCGCATTACAGTAATCAAGTCTGGAGGTGACCAAAGCGTGCGTGACCATGAGCAAGGCGTCCCGGTCTAGGAGCGGGCATAACTGGCGTATTACACGAAGTTGTGCAAAAGCCCTCCTGGCCACGGCTGCCACCTGCTCTTCGAACAGTAGCCGTGAGTCCAGGAGGACCCCCAAATTACACACCGGGTCTGTTTGGGGCAAAGCTGCCCCATCCAGAACCAAAGCTGGCAACTCCCGTGACAACGCAGGGCCCCTCACCCATAGCCACTCAGTCTTGCCGGGATTCAGCTGTAGCCCGTTTTCCCCCATCCAGACCTTAACAGCCTCCAGGCACCTGGAGAGGACCTCCACTGCGCCGCCTGGGTCCCCACGGGCTGAGATGTACAACTGGGTATCATCAGCATACTGGATTATCAATTTCAGAAACCTTAAACCATAAAACAAGCATTTGCAGTGTACAAAGGCAAATTAGAGAATAAATAAGCTCAAGATAATGATTAAATTTGAAAGGAATCAGATCTTGTTCTGAACTGTTAAGAGGTTTATCCAAGAAATGAGCCACAATTTGGGAGATTTCTGGCAAAGTGTCACTTAGCAGATATTGCACTTAACCCTGCAAAGTTTATCAATGGCTTCGGAGTGTTCATTGAATTCAGAGGCAACGAAGACTGTGGTGTGATCTTTGAAGAGGTTGTGTGTTGTTAACAATTCTAGAAACATCACGCTTGGCGTAGTCCATTAGTTGAACAGATGCTTCTGTCACTCTGTTTAGATTTGTTCTCTAATTTGATTTAGCTTTTGCCGTGGTTCAATTTAAACCCACACGGCCTCCGTAATAAAATTAACGTAACACAATTCCCAACTAAAGGGAGGTGTTGAAAATGTTGTATTTGTTCAGCTGTGTACAATCTGTTGCCCCTTTGCTCTTCAAAATCACAGTTAAGGGGGTCAAGATTACGAAGACGAGGCTTCTGTCCCTGTTCCTCTTCTTAAATTCCCATCATCGGCTGTCCACGCAGCTGCAAAATCAGTTCTGTAAGCAAAGCAGAAAGTCGGTATTTTATTTGCCCATTCCAAATTTCTGTAGATTTGGATACGTGGGAACCCAAAAGTAATGATGGGGAAAATGGATTTGTGTACAGAACATTCTGTGTTTCCAGTTATGTAAAGCAGGGGTCCCCAACCTAAGGCCCACGGCGCCATTCCATGTGCCCCCCTCACCCCTCCAAGGACATTTAAGAAACAAAATGGCTATCCCTTTTGAAGCTGTTGGGACAGAATGGCCACCCCCATTGTGCAAGCAGGCCAAAATGGCAGTCCGGCCCTCGAAGCTGACTAAGAGACCATGACCCGCCCCCTGGCTTGAAAAGGTTGTTTAAAGGGTCTGTTGTAAACAAAATGGCTTCACAGGGTTCTTTAGCATAATTGCAATTAACAGTTGACTGGGGAAATTTGCATTGCTGGGCGCCTGCCAAGATCACAAACAGGCATAGAGTCATCAGATGTATTGGCAGCTCTCTGGCACCAGAATGGGGGGGGGGGGGGAACCAGAATCTATCCATCCGACCTTCACACATTGCCACATCAGAGGGAATGAGCTATATTAGTGCACTGTATCACTGCTCAACATCTGTGGTGTATGAATGACACATTGGTTGAGCCCATTGGTGGCATTTCTGTCTAGAATACGGAATGGGTGTGTGTGACAAAATGTAGTCTGCTGCTCACTGTGCCTGTTTAGAGGCCCCAAACCTTTCTGGCCAGGTTATCCTGCTCAGGTAATAGGCTACACCCTACTGCCAGTGACTCAATGCCGAGTGTCAGGTGGCGGTTAACTAACCTGACTACCCTACGGACTAGCCGCCTTGGGTGCCAAAGTCTACAGGGGAAGGGTGATGGTCCCCAAGTGGATTAAATCCCACTTGAATCCATCTTGACGTAGGGCAGCAGAGCCATCCATCCTGGCTCTGAGGCTGATGATGAGGACTTTGTTTGCCAAAAGGGCTCAGGACCAGAAAGTGACTCGCGGGACTGGATCAGTGGTACTATGGGGGTCATGCTGCCATGCGGAAGGCAAATGAAAGGCCACTGCATTATATTCTCAGGACAGTCTTCATGGCTGATCGTCATGAAGACCGTCAATATTCAGATTTGGATATGGCAGAAAAAGAAGAGGAGGAGGACCCAATGGTGCCCAAGACAGAGAAGAAAAATATGTTGATCCTTGGTGTTTGGTTACTATGACACGTCTGGAGTCTTCACCGCTCTGCCCTTACCTTGGGAGGGCTTCAGGCATAAAGGCCACCTCTGGACACTCCTTTGCCCAATGCTAGTTGCTCCCCAACTTGCACTAAGGGAAACGGTGGCCATTCTGATCATTGCCGGATGTCTTCTGTGCAATTTATTTAAGCTTTTGAGTCACACAACCTCATCGTTCTCTTGAACGTCTCCAAAAGTTGGAGGCTTTCCCAGTTTCTGCACCAGAGTTAAAAATACCCTCCATGTCTGCAGACTCGTCAGTTGAAGCGTTTGAGCTGGAGAAAGTAGCTGGTGGAACAGGAAATATTTACATGGAAATGTTTACTTCTTCTGTACCACTGATATCGAAACCAGATCTGAAGACGGCATTGCGGCTCTTTCCCTGCCATAGCATTTATTTTATTCTCCCCCCAACCCCTTCAGCATTTGCTTGCGTGGAGTTGTTTAAATAGGACCCTGAACAACTTATGTAGCAGAAAATGAACCGGATGTATAGATCATGGATTGTTTATGTGCTGGTGGGTATCAGTGGGATTGCATTGCACTTTGTGGGATGAAGCAGAGGTGGTTTGATGACCAAGGGACCTTCATGAACAGTTGAACTGCTCAGTGAAGGAAGAAATCAGAAGACTTCTGGCTTATGTGAGAGAAGGAAATGTTGTCTGTCTTAGGAATAAATACCCCAAAGAAAACAGTTAGTAGCCTTGGAGAACAGATGCAGGGAAATGAGGGAGCCAGGAGAATTCTGTAGGACTTTTCTTCTCCTTCCTTCAATGTACAGTATTTCTTCATGGACTATGTTTTCTTTTTCTTTTTGCTCTTCTAATCCTGTTAAATCTCTCTTTGCCCCGGTTTCGTTGCAGGTGAATGAAATTGCATTCATAAACACGTTAGAAGCCCAGAATAAGCGCCACGACGTTTTGTCCAAACTGAAAGAATACGAACAGAGACTGAACGAATTGCAAGAGGAGCGTCAGAGAAGGCAGGAGGAGAAGCAAGCCCGCGACGAAGCTGTTCAGGTGTGGCTCGGTTTCAGAAATGCGAGAAATAATTGCATGCCTGGCTGGAACAGATAATTTAAAGATAACTGTTTCAGACCGTTGGTTCGCACAGAGAATAAGGCTGTGGGAAGCTCCTGGGTACGACCCCTAAAGGTGACCTCTAGCCTCAGAGGCAAAGAGGCCTTTGAACAAAACTGGTTGGGATGTGTGCAATCAGTGGTGGCAAACCTTGGCACTCCAGGTGTTCTTGTACTTCAATTCCCAGAAGCCCAAGTCAGCACACCTGCTGATCAGGGCTTCTGGGAATTGAAGTCCAAGAACATCGGGAGAGCCACATTTGAGGACCTATGCCATTGATGGCCAACCTTGGCACTCCAGGTGTCCTTCAATTCTCAGAAACCCTGATCAGTGCGTGATGATCAGGCCTTCTGGGAACTGAAGTCCAAGAACACCTGCAGCGACTCATTTGAGGACCTATGTCTAGGAAATTAATGGCCAACCTTGGCATTCCAGCTGTTCTTGGACTTCAATTCCCAGAAGCCCAAGTCAGCACACCTGCTGATCAGGGCTCCTGGGAATTGAAGTCCAAGAACAGCTGGAATGCCAAGGTTCGCCACTGTGGTGTGCGATGATGTACATCTATAAGATTTCCAGAGGGATCTGATTGGCCACTGCAGCAAAGATCTAGCCTAAGCAGTCCTTCACCCTGATCTAGCCGAGTGGTCCTCTGCTCTTATAAATACAAAACAGAGCAGCCTCTAAACTTTGCCACGATGTTTCCTTTTCTCAGGTGTTCTTAATTCCGAATCTGCCAAACTGCTGTCTGGACTCTGGTCCACGCAAGGGGCTCTGCCCTTCCCTGCTTGGATCGTGAACAGCCCATCATGACACATAAAAAGCCGCTCAAAAGTCCTGCGATGGCATCTTCTGTTTCCGTTTGCTTGGGACTAATCCCCCCCCCCCAGGAAAACAGGATTCCTTACGTTCAAGGACATGATCTTAGGATTCAGTTTCATGTTGTTTTTTTGACTTGACCACATTGCCCTTTCCCTACGAACGTTTCTGCACATTTACTCCGCGCTCTGCTCAATGCAACTCCTGTTGCCGTGTTTTGGCGGTCTACGCTTATTTTTAAAATCTGAAAAACGTTTGTCATCTAGGAACGCAAAAGAGCTTTGGAAGCGGAACGCCAAGCCCGGGTGGAAGAGTTGCTCATGAAACGGAAAGAGCAGGAAGCTCGGATCGAACAGCAGCGTCAGGAGAAAGAGCGGGCCCGGGAAGACGCGGCTCGTGAAAGGGCCAGGTAGCCTTGGCGGTGCTTTTCAGTCATTTTGCCTTCGGTACTTTTGATGGGTCAACAGAAAGGTCAGATGCGCTTGGCTGCTGTTTTTCTTTTTGAACCAAGGGTAAACTCACCTCCACGTATTTAAACATTTCAACGTCAATCGGCCTGGCAGGTGACGTTCCCCATGTTGACAAATGGTTTCGTCTTTCAGCATCTTTGATAGATTTCTTGTTAGCTTTTCCATTCAACCGTTGCTCCGCGGCAGAAAGTGTAAACTGTGGTGGTGTGACAAATCCCCCAACCCACATACACCAGTCAGGAGGATCCTGAATTGGGGGCGGGGGCCGGGCTGGGGAATCACACAAAGCAAATTAGCATTGCCACAAATGTCCCTGAATCTTGTAGCCATGGCTGAAAAATTAATTCAAAGCTGATGGACTTTGAATTGTTCTCTTCCTCCTTCTTTTCTCCTTCCATGGACTTTTGTTCATGGCAGGGGTTCCTATCCTTTTCAAGCCCGGCGCCGGGTCACACTCTCAGCTTTGAGGGCCGGACGGCTATTTTGCCCTGCCTGCATGATGGGGACGGCCATTTTTGTCCCAACAGCTTCAAAGGGATGGACATTTTGTTTCTCAATTATCCTTAGAGGGGTGAGGGACCGCATGAAATGGCACTGTGGGCCAGAAGCGGCCCACAGGCCATAGGTTGGGAACCCCTGGTTTATGGTAATGAATGAGCCTGGAAATCCACGATTCCCACTCTTTCAATTCCCCAACCTATAGGTGTTTCTGTGAAATCCCTCTTTATTACGATCCAAGACCAGCAAGAAACAGAAGTTAAAACGAAGGTGCTTAGATATATATTTTAAGAGGAGTGTTTCTGCTCAGAGTTAAAGGAGTAGAAATTTGTAGTTAAGATTACTATTGCTTCTACTGCTACTAAGCCAAGTGACGTAGGGCTGGTAGTTTATTTAGCTGAAGGACCTGCCACGCTTCAAAGAGTTCTCTTTCTAATGCATCTTCTCTTTCCGGGACAGAGATAGAGAAGAGAGGCTGGCTGCCCTGACGGCGGCCCAGCAAGAGGCCATGGAAGAACTCCAAAAAAAGATCCAGTTGAAGGTAAAACCTGGGAATCTGTTGCGATGTTTCATACTTGAATCTTGCAATGTTTATTGTGAGCTGCCCAGTGTCGCTTCGTCGAGGGGGCGGCAATATAAATTCAATCAACGAATGAACAAACGAAGAAATTATGCTATGGGCCAGATCTGGCCTACTGACCTTAGGTTGAGAACCCCTGGGCTAAAGAGAAATGTAGTTTACATGTGTCGCTTCTCAACGAAGCCACCCATCGTGTTCTCCATGCCTTGTTGAGATGTTTTTGGGCTTCTTTCCCTTGCTAGAAGCCAGCCTTCTTCCACAGCCCGTTTCAGGAAGGTCTGGCGTTCCCAATGCAATGAATCAACTCCTGGCAGTCTGGGGTTTTTCGACCGCAGCGGTGACAGCGGCGAAGTCATAGGGTGGTGTCGGAATGTAGCAAAACCCCATGACGTACGCCATAAATGTGATTGTTCTAGGTGGATTTTGTGTGGAATTCCATATGGAAAAATTGGGAGAGAGGGGTGAGTGAGAGCAGGGCCTGGGAAAGACGGGCTGCATCAAGGCATTTCCTGGAAGGTGGGAGAATATGGAAATGCCTGGAAGAGATCTTGAGAGTTGGGAGGGAGGGAGAGGAATGGCAAGAACAAGGCCAGAAAGGTCCTTGAAAACTGGGTCATGAAGGGAAGGACAGATTTCTTCCTGCTAGCTAGAACAATTTGGTTAACATTTGTGGCTTTCTCTAAGTGGAAGCCTCTCTCTCACGACTGCTTTCCGATGTCAACACTTTAGCAAATGCATTTCTGTTTTAAAATTGCCATTTATTTATGTTTGTTTGTTTGTTTTGCGAGTGTGTAACATAACGCTGAGTTCGCTTTGCATTCAGCACGACGAGAGCATCCGGAGGCACATGGAGCAAATCGAGCAAAGGAAGGAAAAAGCGGCGGAGTTAAGCAGCGGGAGGCACGCCAACACCGACTATGCCCCCAAACTGACGCCCTACGAGCGGAAAAAACAGTGCTCCCTGTGCAGTGTCTTGGTAAGAGATTTGTCCTTTTTTTTGGGGGGGGGGTGTTTGCGTACGAGGGTAAGATTTGTTAGGGAGCTAGGAATGAAACGCTAACCCTGTCACAGCTGATGGCCGTAGCTGCAGCCATGGCAGTGGTTAGTATTGGCAGCCACCATGCGCTAGAGTTACCTGTTTCTATTGTGTCACCTACGACTGTCTCAAGCACTCAGAGCGGATTCAGGCATGTCTTTTTTTCTCCCAGGGGCTTCGTGCCCATGGGGGTTAAACAGCGGGGAGTCCAGATGCACAGGAGGGGGAGATGGAAGGCAGGGATTGGGGGTCCACTGCCCTTTCCTTCCTTCCTTCCTCCCTTCCTTTCATTTTTTCTTTCCTTCCATCCTTCCTTCCTTCTTTTCATTTTTTCCTTCCTTCCCTTCATCTGATCATCCTTCCTTTCCTTCTTTCCTTCCATTCATCTTCCTTCCTTTACTTTTTCTTCTTCCCTCCTTCCCTCCTTTCCATTCATCATTCATCATCCTTCCTTTTATTTTTTCTTTCTTTCATTTTTCCCTCCCTTCATCCTTTCATCCTTCCTTCCATCCTTCCTTCTTTTCATTATTTCTTCCTTCCTTTCCTTCATCCTTTCATTCTTCCTTCCTTTTCTTTCCTTCCTTCCTTCCATCCATCTTCTTTCATTTTTCTCCCTCCCTCCCTCCTTTCTTTCCATTCATCATTCATCATCCTTCCTTCCTTCTCTTGTCTTCTCTCCTTCCTTCCTTCCTTCTCTTGTCTTCTCTCCTTCCTTCCTTCTCCTGTCTTCTCTCCTTCCTCCCTTCCTTCCTTCTCTTGTCTTTTCTCCTTCCTTCCTTCCTTCTCTTGTCTTTTCTCCTTTCTTCCTTCTCTTGTCTTCTCTCCTTCCTACCTACCTTCTTACCTACCTACCTCCCTCTTCTCCTTTTCGTGCCTTTCTGACTTTCTCTGACACTCCTGTCCCCCCCCTCCATCATTTCTCCCCACCACCCAGGAGGCCTCTTTTCCCTTCTCCTTTGGTCTGCAGGGTGTCCCTGACCACCCCTGCAGGGCATAATCTGCCAACCAGACATTCCCCACAGCTCAGGATAAGTCACAGAGAGTGAAGTCTCTGGCAGTGGATCTCCCTGTCCTGCTTTCTCAAGAAAGGAAACGTGTCTTCTCTTTCCAGATCGCCTCGGAAGTCTATCTCTTCAGCCACATTAAAGGGAAGAAGCACCAGCAAGCCGTGAGAGAAAACAGCAGTATCCAAGGGCGAGAGCTTTCCGACGAGGAAGTGGTGAGTCCCCATGGCCTTTTCTGGCCCTCCTTCCCCTTGGCTTTAATCAGGGGTGTCCAAACTTTTCAAGCCACGGGCCGTGGGTCACGTGGTTCAGCGGGGCGGTCACATGGTTCCTCTCACTGGAAGTGGAAGCAAAATGCGCCTTGCAATCTGTTTTGCAACAGGACGAGATAGATTTTTAGGTTGCCATTTTCTCTGCTTAAGCTAGGGTGCCCAAACTACGGCCTGTGGGCCAGATCTAGCCCCTGGTGCCAATTCATCCGGCCTGTGCTGGCCTCGTCGCTCCTGGAAGCGGAAATAAAACGCGCCCATATGGGCGTGTCTCACTTCTGCTTCCAGAAGTGACGAGGACAGCGTGGGCTGGTGTCGGGCCGGATCTGGCCCACAGGCCATAGTTTGGGCACTCCTGGCTTAAATACGTCACCTGTGAAGGTAGATTGAAAAAACTTGGTCCTTCACTGCCCTGGGATTGGGAGGACCTGAATAAACTCAGGGAGTGGGTGAAGACGTAGGGATGTGGGCCTCATGTTATGGGAACCGAGACATCGTCCTGGTGAATTCGCAGACCGCCGTGGCCTCGTGATCGCACCGAAAGAAAAGATGGTGTCAAAGTTGGGGAAAGAGGCAGGAAATAAAATATCCATGTTAGCCAGGACAGCATTCAAAAACATGGAAAGTGTGTGTGTGTCTTTGTGTGTGTGTGTGTGTGTGTGTGTTCTTTGTTGTATTTGCACCAGTTTCCATTTTATTTTTAATCAATGAAGCCCCCCCATAGGTGAACAATCCTATTCCTACTTAAAGTTATTGCTTGTCATCTTTGATCTGTGCCTACTAAATGACCCTTCCTTTATTTGACATACAAGCCTTTATTTATACCACCCCTGACCTAAAGAAATTTCACCTTTCGCCTCCTGCACTTGACTCTCCGGAGAGCATGGACTTGATCTTTGACATATTTTGGGTTTTACAGTCTGGGCAGATAATAGCAACCTTTGGGTTGCCAACAAAAGGCGCCCCTTTGGATGGTTCGGCTGAATGCAAAAATGCCATCATCTTCTCCAAGTTGCCGTGGGATTTCTCTCCGTCAGCACAAAGGCCCCTGAGGGTAGCATTCAGTTTCTACCTCGTTGTCTTTGTCTTAAGATCTTGAAATTTTAACTTTCAATTGCATTGCATTAGAAGAAGCACAAGTACAGTAAACCTCAGTTTATTTATTTATTTGTTCATATTTCTCCACCGCCCTTCTCACCGAAGTAACTCAGGGCGGTTTACAAGTACAGTACAGTTGTACCTCGCTTAAAGAGCATAATGCATTCCACAGGATTGCTCTTTAAGCGAGTTTAAGCACCATTGTAAACGACTAATTGGGGGGGGGGGGATTGCAAAACCCGATTTATTTGTTAAGCAAGTTTTTGGTTGGTTTTATTTGTTAAGCGAAGCGGACATTCAGATAAAATTCTGCTCTTTAAGTGAGCTACTCATTCAGCGAGGCGCTCATTATGCGAGGTTTGACTGCAATAAAAACATCACAATAAAACACACACACTACCTAAAAACCTCAAATACAAAACTGTTAAAATTTAAATTTAAATTTTAAATCTAAGAAGATTACAAACACATAATTAACATAATTAATGCATCCCCCGGGATGTTTCCTAAAGCAAAAATTACTTAAACCGGATTTCCCATAGGAATGCATTGAAAAACAAAATAACAAGCGGCTTGCTTAACACAAAATTCGCATAACGAAAGGAAATCCATAGAAAATAGTGGCTCGGTTAAGCTCGGTTTCGGAACGGATTAATTGGCTTTCAGTGAATTCCTATGTGAAACTGCAATCATGCATTCCTATGGGAAATTCGCTTTTCAAATTTTTCGTAGTACAAAAAGGTCCCGGAGAATGCATTAAATTTGTTAAGTGAGGGTCCACTGTATGTTAACCGAAACTCGGTTTCCCATAGGAATGCATTGAAAACCAATTAATCTGTTCTGGAAAAAAAATCCGTAAATCAAGCCACTATTTCCTTTTGTTATGCGATTTTTGTGTTAACCGAGCTGTTTGTTAGCTAAGGTTCCACTGTACAGCGATTTAGATTATTGAATTTTAGTCAGTTTGAAGTTATTTTTTTAAACACAGAACATTGTACAGTAAAACCCCCTACTTACGTAAAAACTCTGTAGGCTTTTGTGTAAATCGGTTTTTTACTTAACTCGAAGCGAACCCATAAGAAAAATGAATTTTTACAAAACTCAAAGAAAACCCATAGGAAAAATGGATTTTTTACTAACTCGAAGCAAACACAGCCAATGGTTAGCGAAGATCAGAGTTGTTGTCTAACCATCAGAAGTTATGGAGAAGGCTCAGTGATGGAAAACAGTGTTTGTTATAAAATTTAGACATGATTTCCTACAATGTTCTTGCCTTCTTCCAATCCTATGAGACAAACTCGGCATTCAGCATAGCAGATGCTGGAATAAATCAAAACGTACATTAAGCGGATGCTTCTAGCTACAATTTATACTAACCTGGAAAGCAAACTGGAATAAAGATTGAAACACGGTCAAATACCATTTCAGAAAAGCCACAAATGATTTCTACTGCTGTGCGGCTGGAAAGGATTTTGAGCAAGCGAACTATTTTACATTAAAAATGGCACACGGGAAAAGGGGAAAACGACCGAAATAAATAATGGAAGGCATTCTTTTCGGACTCTATAAACGCCACTCAAGAGAAATGTATTTATGCACTTCGCCAATTTTCTCTTTTAAAAAAACACACACCATGGACTTAATGTGGGTTTTATGTAAACCTTGTTATATTAATGTGTTTATAATTACGGTGTCTCAAGGCATTTCCAAAGTCAGATTTTATTCCTGAGGTCAGGATTACATACAGATTGTAATTAGGTAAATTATAAGAGCATTTAAAACAGTGCAGTGGTAATTTCATCTGAGAGGTGTGCCAGTTATCTTATTAGTACTAATTTACAGGAACGTTATTCATTGCAGAACCGGTTTAGGTAGCAATGTTCCCCTCATTACATACCGCCTAAAACTAAGCTTGACTGCCTATAAACCAGGGCTCAGGAAAGATACATTTTTTGATTGTCACTTCCAGACTAAGACACTGGATTTTGTCGGCTATGAGAGGTGAGGTCTGAAAAAAATTGCCTTTTCAACTATGAATAAAATGAGAAAATATAAGCTTTGCTAGTGGAGAATACAGGTCGCGAGCTGAGTTAGAGTTGCTCATTTATATATATAAATGTTGAGGCTGCAGAGACCTTAATGAGAAGGTTTTTAAACAAAACGCTTAATTGCCTCTTGGTAAGAACAGTTCCCGATTCCTGAGTTCTGCATGACGGAGTGAGCTCCCGTCTCTGTCCTAGCTCCTGCCAGCCTAGCAGTTTGAAAGCAAGAGATTGCAAGGAGATTCAGTGGGAAAGGTAACGGCATTCGTTGCTCTCCAGTGTCTAGTCATGCCTGCCACATGTCCACGGAAATGTCTGCAGACGCCCCCCACTGCCTCCACCACCCCCTTCTCATCTTTCTTCTCCTCCTTCTCTTTCTTGTCCTTCTCTTTCTCGTCATCCTCTTCCTCCTTCTCTTTCTTTTCCTCCTCTTCCTCCTCCAATAAACTGAAACCCAACAGAAGTATAATATTTCCATGTTAACAATATTTTTCTTTTCTTTTCCTTTTCCCCTGTAGGAACATCTGTCATTAAAGAAGTACATTGTGGATATTGTGGTAGAAAGCTCGGTCCCAACAGAGCCCTTAAAAGACAGCGAAGAGAGACAGAAAACCAAAAAGAAGGCCAAGAAACTTAAAGCACGGATGAATTCAAGGTACTGACAGTTTCCTCCCTCTGGCTTTATGTACATAATGCTTGTGTCTTTCTTTCACCACCACACCTTTTTTGTCCTTCAAAAAAAAAAAGCCCCATTTTTTTAAAGCCTTGGAAGTTATTTGCTTTAAGAACATCTTGAAAATAACACTGATGAGTCTAATTTATGGCCACTTTCTCTGATTGAGGAAGAAAACCGAATATCGATCGAGAGCCCTCGTTTTCACCTGTTAAGAGCTTTCCTCGTAATTGGATGCCAGAAACTCTGCCAAAACTGTAGCCTCTCCCGGCATTACAATAGTATGTTTAAGTATGTGTAAACCATGTCTATTTTTCTTCCAAGCTATTGATTTTTAAAATGAAGTATCAAAGAAAATCAATAGTAATCAACAAATAGGAGCCCGCCGGCGGGAGTGTCAAATCCCCCCAGGCTGGCTGGCTGGGGGGATTTAATCAATTTTGTTCCCTGCCACAACAAGGAAAAGTTAGAAATATCTTAAAATGGAAAGTGAGTTGTCAGACCCGCACTTTGTCATTGCCCCTAAGATGTGACATCTACGCGTCAGGAGGAAAAGAGGGGGCATCATTTTATCATGCGCCCCCTCGGAGCTTCTCCGTGTAGAGGTTATCTCCACTCTAATCTAATCTGTCATTGATATTGTTGTTCTTTAAATGACTTCCTATTTAAAGGATCCTTTCACTTAGTTGAAATCCATTATAAGCAATGAAATATGGGCATCGTTGTTTTTAATTGTCGGAGAGGTGGGGGAGGCCGCCGGTTTGGCCAGCAAATCTGTTCCGTAGCTTTGTAGTATTTACAGACGCTTGGGATAGCTTGGATAGGTTTTATTGTCTTGCAATAGAATTTGTTTTTCTTCTCTCCAGTGGGATTTCCTGGTTTGTCACTTTCTGTTTTCTGTTTCTTTCCTTTTTCTTCATCACAAATAAGGTTCTCGATTAGTATGCGACAGCTAATCTTTCTCATGCTAGGTCAGGCGAAAGGAACCACTGAATTACCTCCCCTAAAGGTGCCTTCATTTTGGTCAGGGTTTCCCAATCTACGGCCACTGGGCCAAATCCGGCCCCCGAGCTGAATTGCTGCCAATGCCGGAAGTGACCCAACATCAGTGGAAGTGCCGAAACCGTCGCGTTTTTGTATCAAAACACTGCAAAAACGCAGCGAGGTCTATGAAAGGTTGGGTTTCCCAAACTTTCCAAGCCAGGGGCCGGGTCACACTCTCTGAGTCGGCCATTTTGCCCTGCCTGCACGATGGGGTGGCCATTTTGTCCCAACAGGTTCAAAGGGGTGGCCATTTTTAAATGTCTTTGGAGGGGTATGAAATGGCACCATGGGCCAGATCCGGCCCATGGACCTTAGGTTGGGAACCCTTGGTTTAAGGAGTGGTTTTATCAGTGCCATACTCCAAATGAATGCCCATGTCTGACCAGGGATTTGAAAACACTTGAGTTCTGAATCTGACACTTTGCTCATTACACTACACTGGCTGATACACTCTATGGACATTGCGTTTATTTACACTCTTCTTGCTCAACTGTGAGTCATAACACTTGGCACTTCTGTAAGTAGCAATAAGCATTACACATCTTAGAAAGATTGCTTGTACCAGTGAATTAAGGATATTGCAGTCAATGCAACAGTAAGATTCCTGTCTCCGTTGGACACGCCATGTGAAATATGTGGTATGCATGCCAGTGCAATTTTGAACTCACGTACTACTAGAGCATCAGCACGATAGCACAAGACCATGGGATTTATTGTAAGATCAACGCACAGCAGTTTACACTTTGTGAAAATGTCACCTGAACGTTTGGATTAAGAAAGAGTTGAAGATTATTAGGCTGAAGTTAGGTAAGGTTTTAGATTTTTTTTGTTTTAATGAATTAGCTGAGGGCAAGTGGAAGGCGGAAGACCAAGACCTGCTCCCAATCCATCTGTAAGCCTGAGTTTGGAGTTGGGTTATTGTCGTAATTTATTTTTTGGTGTGCATTTTATACTTGTCACAACCATTTTAATCGTGTGCCCACTGTAAGGACTTGGAATAGGTAGCATTCTTCAGAAATAGTAAAATATTAAACAAACATGAGAATGGACTCAAAAGGGCATTTATCACATTATAAGTTGTTAGATCTTAAATCAAAACATTACCCGTAATGGCAAAGGTGAATGAAGGGACACCCTATGATCAATGAAATATCTGTTCTCTAAATAATTTTCCTTGGTCTTATTAATAATATTTATAACCCGAAGCCATTAAGCTGGTGCTGATATATAGCAAAGTAAATTATTCCATAGTAACGTGTGTGATGCTATCCGACAAGTGCTTTGAAATATAGCGGATTAGTAGCAATAACAACTAACTCCTCCTTTTCATGCGAGTGTCGTAGCCGTCATAAGATCATTGACTTGGCATGGCTGTGGTCTTCTATTTCAAATAGTATATAAAAGTCCTCACTTTCCAGAATTGTTGATAGTGATGTTGACTCACTACTGTTGACTTACAGTTGACTTACAGTTGACTTACTGACTCAAGTCAGGGGATTTGAGGCTCATATCCATTCAAAGGATGTCGAGGGCCCTCCTCTTGTTTAGTTCTCTCAGGATCCACTGCTACGTCTCTCCTGATCTTAGGTGGAAATGAGGTTTTGCAATGGACTATCTCTGTGGAACCTTCCAAGAGTATCCATTGACTTGGCTACAGTTGTGTCAACAAACGCAAACGCAACTCTATGGAGATGCTGTTTCCCATCATCTTTCTCTGCATAGGTTTCAAAATATATTTCCACCAGTTGAAAGAATTTTATATTTCGGGATATGCCTTAATTTTTAGCCA
Source organism: Furcifer pardalis (assembly GCA_030440675.1). NCBI lineage: Eukaryota > Metazoa > Chordata > Lepidosauria > Squamata > Chamaeleonidae > Furcifer > Furcifer pardalis. The sequence goes on along the minus strand of CP126891.1, from coordinate 16,199,823 downwards.
TTTGGGGCGTCAGCAGGCTTAAAGTTGTGATATAAATGCAGCAATGTATAAATAAATGTTGTCAGTGTTTAGAGCAGGGATTCCCAACTTAAGGCCCATGGGGCAGATCTGGCCCCCAGTGCCATTTCATGTGGCCTCCCCCCTCTCCAAGGGCACTCAAGAAACAAAATGGTTGCCCTTTTGAAGCTGTTGGGACAAAATGGCCATCGTGCAGGAAGGGCAAAATGGCCGTCTGCCCTTCGAAGGTGACTGAGAGACCATAACCTGGCCCCTGACTAGAAAAGGTTGGGAACCTTTGGTTTAGAAACATTTTAAAAACTACTTACTATTTTGGATAGGGAGAAAAGAAAAATAGATGGGAAACAGGCATCTGCTATATATATAATATATAATAGGGGAGGTCTTTCCCCCCAATACTGAAATATATTTGAATTACAGTACAAAATAGGAAAAGGTGGTTACCGTAGATATGTTAAGGCAGAAGTTATTCTTAATATCTTGGAATGTTTTTAAAAATTCAGAAGATTTGCTTGCTTTATAGCAGTAGGAGAAAAATTATGAACTGGGGAAAAAGGGAAGATAATTAAGGGGCAAAGGATCGCCCCAAGCATGTATTTGATGAAGATAAATATTTGCAGAATGTACAAAAGCTATTTCTCACTGACTTTGTACAAACTTGAAAATCAACTTCCTTGCTTGTCACTCTACTTACGTCTCTTTTCTGAATCCTTCCTTTTCTCCTTGTAGATAAAGGTCAAGCTTTTCATCCTTGTCTTAAAAGCTTTTCATATTTCTGCCTCACCCTAATTACCCACCCATGACTGTCTATCTATCTGTCTGTCTGGGGTGCCCAGTCGGCTTAGAGTGAGGATCTAACAGGTTTTGAAGAACAACTGGAAAGAGTCAGTGAAAAGTACAATTACATGATCATTTCCATCGTCACATCAAAGGAAGATGTTTTTGGTAGACTCTTAATGACTCTGAATTGATGTGTTTTAAAGCCTCCCCTGAAGAGGAGATGGAATGGTGTGAAGATCTCATTGTACTTGATAGAAAATAGTGCTAAAGTTTGTTAGGTCGGATGTTGTATTGGATGCGAGGTATAATTCTGTTAAAAAGGTTTGCCATTTTAGTTTCATTGACATAGAGTCTTAACTTGTTTAGCTGCAGACAGGACCTGAAAAGCAGGGCAGACATAGTCATTTGTTTTTTTAAATATTTTTATTTATAGGCTTTTTTAAAAAAGAAAAGCATACATAGAAGAAAAAAAAGAAAACATACAATCCCATGATCAACAATAAGTCTTACACATCAGACATAATGTATAAAAGGAAAAAAAAGCAAAAGCAAAAAGTACATCATTGATATCAAAGCTTTTCAAATTAAATTTCTAATACAGTTATTAGATATTCTGCTTTCTACATTACTACATCACTCTTTTGAAATCACCCCTGTGCTACATACAATGTCCGGGAGATTATAACAGATTACAATTTCCATTGTCATTTTGATTGCTGGTTTCTAATTGAGAAATCATGAATAGTCAGTAATATTTGTGACTACATCCCTACATCTTCCCTACTCATCAGAAAAGCGTACCCTATATACTCGAGTATAAGCCAAGCCGCATATAAGCCTAGGTAACTATTTTTAACCTGAAAACCCAGGAAAAACAGAGGGTGAGAAATGCAGCAGCTGCTAGTAAATGTCAGTAATCAAAATACATGAAAATATGGTAAAATTAATTAAATTGTTGATGTGTCTTAATCCGGTATGATCTTGGGACCCTCGTAGTCATTGACCTGAATATATTAATTTATTATAAAAATAATAATTAGTACCTACTTGTTGTAGATGTAAATTAGAAATGGCTAGTGAAGATTATTAAAAATGGAGAAGCACACGGTTACATTGAATATATAGTGCAGTAATGGTGACCCTTTTAGAGACCAAGTGCCCAAACTGCAACCCAAATCCCACTTATTTATCACAAAGTGACAACACAACAACAGGGGAGGGAGGAAATGCTCCCATTGGGCTGCTGGGCAGAGAGGCGGGGTAGACTCTGTGCTGGGGGGTGGGAGGAAGCGCTCTCATTGGGCTGCTGGGCAGAGGGGTGGGACAAACTTTGTGCTGTGGCAACCACACAGGTGCCCACAGAGAGGGCTCTGAATGTCACCTCTGCCATAGGTTCGCCACCAATTTAGACAAACACAGTCTCGGCAATAATTCAAAGGAAAATTGTTATTGATAATGCAGGAAAAATAGCTGGTTAATTTCATTGAGGACTATCTAGATGCTTCTTTTTTTCTGGTGGTCCTTGCGCACAAGAATTGAGATGCTAATGTTCTGTATTAGCAAATTATATTGTGAATTTTAGTTTTTCCAGCCCAGGGAAATACTGAGGCACTTCTTGATGGGCCGCTGAGTCACCACTTGATACAGGCTTTCTCAAGCCAAGCTGAGCGGCGTCAATGTCAATCACATTGATTTGGGCACTTGGCATTTAGCCAAAGTAAATGCAAATACTTTTGAATTGTCTGAACAGGTTTGTGCAGTGAACTGGTCCCTTGCACTTGCCCCTGAGAGTCAGAACCACCTTTCATAGGTAGATTTCCTTTTGTTGTCCTGGAAACCCAATATGCCCTTAAGAGATATTCATGAAACCTGACCATGGGCAAGAATTTTAGCACTTGTTTCTAACACATGGATAGATCATATATAATCATCTGCTCTTGTTTTGGGATTTGGCAAAAGGACCTCACAGGTATGTCATTTCTTTTAAAACCATGTATTTTCACTGGTTTGGTTTAGTTGGTAGAGCAGGGGTGCCCATACTACGGCTTGGGGCCCGGATGCGGCCCCTGAGGCCAGTTTATCCGGCCCACGAAGCCCTCGTTCTTGGAAGCGGAAGTAAAACACGCCCGTACGGCTAATGCCGATTTATAAAATGTTCACATATTTTAGCGTGAATGAACTAAGATAGAAGTAAATTATCCTAGGTTTCAAAGAGATGAATAACTTTCTTTTTGTTTGTATAAAGAGCTGAACGGCAGGGATGAAGTGGTGTAATCTAGACACTCCGGAAGGGGTTCTCTATGTAAGTCATTACTAATATATTTTTTTAAAAAATGTTTTTTCCCCATCTTAGAGCAAAGGAGTATGAAGGTGTGATGGAAGCCAAAAACATCTCCTGTGACTCTCCATACAAAGCAAAGTAAGTATTTAGTCCTTGATTTAAATGCCATGGAACAGGAGTTCCCAAACTATGGCCCAGAACACCATTTCATGTGGCCTGTGCCACATGAAAGTGGAAGCTGACATGTTTACATCAGCCGTTTACATCCCCCAGCACAGACACGTTTACATCCCCCAGCACAGAATTTACCCCATCCCTCTGCCCAGCAGCCCAATGGGAGCACTTCCTCCTTCCCCCCAGCACAGAGTTCTCCCCACCCCTCTTCCCAGCAGCCCAATGGGAGCACTTCCTCCCTCCCATCAGCACAGAGGTTGCCCTGCCTCTCTGCCCAGCAACCCAATGACAGCACTCCCTCCTTCCCCCACCACCGAGTTTGCCCCGCCCCTCTGCCCAGCAGCCCAATGGGAGCACTTCCTCCCTCACCCAACACTGAGTTTGCCCCGCCCCCTCTATGGTACAGACGGCAGCCTGTTGAATTTGGACACTCGGCATCTAAAAGGTCCGCCACCACTGCTCTAGGGCACCTTCTAGGGCAGGATATGGAGTTTGGCATATCCTGTTCTCCCCACAAATGCTTCTATTTTCCCATTCATTGGTGAATTTTCACTTTCTCAAACCTCCCATTTTAATAGAGTTTTAACAGTATATTATGCAATTTCCTTCCCCTGGCAACCCTACCCTGAGTCAGAATTTCAATGGGTATAAATCTCTCTATCTCGGCTAAGTTCTCTGGGGTCTTTGCCAGTATATACTGACTGAGGAACTAGCCTCTGTATTTAGTAGGAAAATGTTCAGTGATGGAGGAAACCAAATAGGTTTCAATCTAAATTTTATCCGGTGAATTCCACTCTTTACTGTATTTATTTTATTCCCTCCCTCCTTCCATTAAAGCCATCCAGGGAACCTTCCTGGATCAGAACCAGCATCTGTTTTATCCTGTATCCTGTTCACACGACTATCGATATGGCTCTCGGTTGTAACATGCTTTCTGTTTTCCATTGTTATTTTAGTTGCTGCTGTTTCTTCTTACTTCATAAACTTTTAGAGCAGGTGTTTACAACCTGAGGCCTGTGGGCCATATCTGGCCCATGGCACCATTTCATGTGGCCCCTCCAAGGGCATTTGAGAAACAAAATGGCCACCCATTTGAAGCTGTTGGGACAAAATATACACACACACACACACACACATCATGCAGGCAGGGGGAAACTGGATTGGCTGGCATCCAGTTGTGCAGGTCTGCGCATGTAACTCAAAGTTATACAAAGGGGAAATTGAGCCAAGGCAGCAGATGTGCAGTTCACTCATTATGCTGTGAATCGTACAATCAGTTGCACGGTCGAATTGGACAGTGTCAGTTGTTTGGGCGTAACAACCTGCACAATTCCACAAAGATGACTCTTACTTTATGTCAAGCCCTAAAACAGGATTCCAGCCAACATCTCTTTTCAGCAAATTCCGACTTAAGGACAGTTCAGATAAAAATATTCCTGGAATGGAATTAGGTTCCAGTTCCATCTTGACGTGTTGATTTCTTTTTCTCTGTTTCATTTTTAAATGAAAGGCTGCAGCGATTAGTAAAAGACCTGTTGAAACAACTTCAAGTTCAAGACAGTAACAAAGCCTCTGCGCTGGATAGGATTCTGGGGGAAATTTCGCGTATCCTAGAAAAAGAGGTAATTGTAATTTTCTTCACTCAATTCAGTTATTTGTCCATACTGCAACCCAAACAATCTCTTTATATGGAAGTGATGTGTCATTGAGGAGCATAATGTTAAAAATTCACATCCCAGTGTTGGTGTGAGATCCTAGTTTAGGGGTGCCCAAATTACGGCCCTGGGGGGCCAGATGCGGCCCCCGACACCAATTCATCTGGCCCACAAAGCCCTCGTCGCTTCTGGAAGTGGAAGTAAAACACGCCCATAGAATCCACCTTTAACACCCATACATGGTGATTGGGAATACAATACACTGCTTCGGGAGCTGCACTGGTTGCCAGTATGTCTCCAGGTGCAATTCAAGGTGCTGGTTATTACCTTTAAAGCCCTATATGGTAGTGGGCCAGGATACTTAAGAGACCGCATCACCCCAAGAACATCTGTCCGTCCCACCAGGGCGGATCGGAGAGGCTCTCTTGTCATTCCATCGGCTAGAGAGGCGCATCTCTCTAGCACCAGGAGGAGGGCCTTCTCCGTGTCCGCCCCGGCCCTTTGGAACCTCCTGCCAACTGAGTTACATCTACAGACAGAGCTCCTGCCCTTTCGGAAGGGCCTAAAAACCTGGCTGGCAGGGCAAGTGTGGGGACCCAGGAATGTGGGGTCCCATGTTGGGTGGCTGATCTAATGGGACAGCTACCCCTTTCGCTGTTTTAAACTTTTAAACTTTTTAAATCTTTTTTAGTATTTTGTAAATTACAGTTTAATTTCTTTTTAAATTAATTTAAAACTAATCACTAAATTTGTAGGAGTATAGTGGGATTGTTTAGTTTTTTGCACTTATGTGGGATTTTTGTATTGTTTAAGTTTGATCTGCATTTATGTTGTAAGCCACCTAGAGTCGGGTTCGCCTGATTGGGGCGGGATAATAAATCTAAATAAATAAATAAATAGTGTGGATGGTCTTGTCCTCTACTGACATATTCCTACATTTGGTGATATTTTCTAATTCCTTAATTGCTGCTCATGCAAATCTCTGATTTGTTGACCAATGTCCATGTTCATAGGGTTGGAGTTATCTTTTAGAGGATAGTCTAGTATGTAATCTGGTTTCTAAACCCCAGCTCCTTGCTCCCCCCACTTAAAGATGATGGAATTTAAAACAAAACCTTTCCATTGCTTTTAGATTTGGGAACGTTGGGGGGGGGATATTCGGAGAAGGCACTTTCTACTATTACATTTCTGAGTCTGATTTACTGATCTTGGGGAAAAAATGTGCATTTCTCCTATCTCATCTGAGGTTGATAAAAAAAAACCTTAACACATTAAACATGCAAAGCCGAAACCCACACTGCATCTTGTTTTAGTTTCTCATAAAATGATTTCTAGAGTTATCGGCTAGAGATGTAGTTAAGGCAGAGGGGAGGCAGGGAGGAGACTTAATCGTGGCGTAGTAACATAAGCTTTGGGCGGCTTATCAGCAGCTTTTCAGACATGTGTATGCCATTACTACAAGTAAACAGAATTTAAGCAGATAGACTTGACACACAATTCCGCCCTCGCCTGCCAAATTACCGACCCTGCTTGCAATTTTTTTTAAAAAAATAAAATACAGCTATATTGCTGCTTGGAGTCAGAGCAAATCCCACAGACCTTTCTAAGTAAGTTCCCATCTGCCAAAGTTTATAATCTGGTGGAAGTCAGAATGCAACATTTCCCCCTGATCTCTGGTGCTGAGTGTAATGCGGTGCAATATCAGATCCTGGCAAAAACTTGCTTGGTTCGGGTTCACTGAAATCCAAAATACCACAAGCAGTGGAAGAAAAAAATAAACGGGTTTCGCGGAAGTCTGTGCTTGGGAACGGAAGAGCTTTGCTCAATGACCTTTGCTGTCTTGTAGAAAAGCACAATGGAATTGAATCAAGGAATAACTGAGTTGGAAGGGACCATTGGGTCCACCCCCCTGCTCAAAGCAGGAATCTGAAGCAAAGCAGATATGGCAGATGGTTGACCAATTCTCTCTTGAATGCATCCAGCAGTTGGTTCCGCTGTCGTACTGCTCTAACAGTTAAGATATTCAGCCGATACCTGTCTTCCTGCAGCAGTGATGGCAAACCTTTTAGAGACTGTGTGCTCAAACAGAGGGGTGGGGCGAACTCTGTGTTGGGAAAGGGAAGAAGCGCTCCCATTGGGCTGCTGGGCAGAGGGGCGGGGTAGACTCTGTGCTGGGTGGGTGGGAGGAAGCACTCCCATTGGGCTGCAGGGCACGGGCGGGGTGAACTCTATGCTGGGGGAGGAAGGGAACACTCCCATTGGGCTGCTGGGCAGAGGGGCGGGGCAAAGGTGCTGGGGTGACAGTGCACGTGCCAACAGAAAGGCTTGGGAGTGCCACGCCTGGCGTTCGTGCCATAGGTTCGCCACCATTGTCCTATAGTTTGTGCCCGTTATTAATAGTAGCTTACCCACAGTGCTCATTTCCTCAAACCTTTTTAGTTTCTGACCTTTGTATCCAAGACGTCAAGCGCCAATAGGGTTAGGATGTTTTGGCTAACCAGGTGGAGGAGAGTGTCTTCTTAAATTGCTTTCCTTATTTCCTCTGGATTTGCTGTTATTAGGATTATTTTGTACGTTAGGGTGTTATGCTCCTGCATTTTGTCTGAAATAGTGGGAAGAACAGGATGGGGGGAAGCATTGTAAGTCAATTAAATATGTAAATAATTTTTAAAGCTGTCGTTTGTTTAGATAAGGGGTTTCCAAACTTTTCGCGCACGGGCTGGTCACGTGGTTGAGCGGGCCAGTCACGTGGTTCCTCCTGCCATAAAAGCTACTGTAAAATGCATCCGTGGCTGTAGTTATCACATTTGCGGCACGTGTGGGCGCATTTTCTACTTCTGATAGCGGCGGGGGCGGCAGCAGGCCACATGGAATGATGCTGTGGGCCGGGGCTGGCCCACGGGCCATAGTTTGGCCAACCCTGGTTTAGATCGTGGTATTTTTAAAAACAATTCTGACCCGCTGGTGACAGTTCTGTAGCTGAAAGGTTTATTGTGATAAGTCTGACCTTATAACAGGACGCTGTTTCACTACAACTAATTTAAACTGCTATGCTGAGGACAAACTGTTCTTTGAGCCTCGGGGTGGATAAGGAAAAGCAAACATATGTAAAATATTAGAAATATCTGTTCTTAATTGCTCTATTTGAGGTAGAAGTGTGTATATAGTTTAACAGGAAAGCATAGATTCTTGCTGTTCACATTGATCTACATCAGCTAATAGAATACTAGGTATAATTCTCCTCAGGAACTGTTATAAACATGTTCGGTTTTGTTTTAAAAAAAGAAAAGCTACGGTTTAATCAAATGTGTGTTGTTCTTTTCCCTTATCTCAAGTCAGTATCCGTCTCCCAGGCCTGGAGTTGTAAGGATTATGGGTTGTATTTCTGATTCTGTCTATAATCAGACCATTGCTAATTGTGCCGTAATACAGTAACCTAAACAAACATTATTGAATTTTCTTCACCAATTCGCTGCGAGTCATTTTACAGCAGAGCATATTTTGCTGGAGAGTAGGATTAGCAGAAAGAACAACCCTGAGAGATGTTTATATGAATAGCCCTGTGGAATTATATTTTTATTTTATTTTTGGAGAAACCAGGCCCCGCACTTCATTATCAATAAACTCCACTCGTTAGCAGTTTAAAGTCAGCTAAACAGGTCGCCAATTGCAAAATAAATTAAGAAATAACAGCAGCTGAAACAGATATGTCTTATTGTGATAAGCCTGGCATAGAGTGAACAGACATATCCAGGAGTCCTAGCATCAACAGATCCTCAAAGTTAAGGAGAATAACAATGTGGTTATTTATTTTAATTTTGAGGAAAAGGTGTAGTGTAGAAGCTTGGGGAAGGGACTGCGGTGGCCCGGTGGTTAAGAAGCTCACCTCGTTAGCTGGAAGGCTGGCAAGTCAGCAGTTCGAGACCTGAGTACTGCATGATGGATTGAGTGCCTGTTTCTATCCCAGCTCTTGGGGACATGAAAGGAGCCTCATCTGGGCGTTCCCTGAGCTGAGTTTCTTCCACAAATATCCTTTCAACCCAGAATAATTTCTGACGTGAAATTATTATCCTGAAGCCTACATTGTGTGATCAGAAGGCAAATAGCCACTTCTTCTTATTTTGTGTCCAGGTCAAACTTTAAACTGCCAAAATGAAGCCACCTTCTTGACTTTGCCGTTGGCCAAACCTAAATCTTCATTGGTACTTATTACCGATAATAACCGGCAGACCAATAAAGGATCCGGATTCTGTATCTCGCCACATTCACACAGCATGTTGTTGTATGCCGGCAGCTCCCACTTGACTATGTTGGTATTACATTTAGGGACTTCATCCCTCAGCCTATTTAGGGTCCTCCAAGTGACATAGGGTAGGTTGGGTTCCTCAGTCACAATCTCCTTCAATGTTGTTCCTTGCCCAGTGGGCTCATTCCTCCATCTTCTAATTTGATTTTGCTAGTTACTTGAATTTCAAAACTGCACACAGAATGTTCCTATAGTGCTTCTGAAAAATTATCAAACTGGAATAATAGGTAGGATTTAGGCAACCCGACTGATAGATCATCAGGTATGGTTCAGATCCACGTGTACAAATAGCATTAGGAATGGTTACCTTGCTTACTGGCAAGTTTTATTTAGCATACACTCTTCTAGATTGCAACCGAATTCATTGGTTGCATCTAGTGAATGGATATTTATTTATTAATTGATTAGTCTTACGACCTTATCAATAACATAGCAGAAGAATTAAAATCTGTACAATACAATGGAGTGCAATGAAATACAATAAAATACAATATGTACATACCTGAGCTACTTTTAAAAGGAATGTAAAATGGAGAAGGTTCCTTAATACAATTAATACATGCATATCCATACTCAGATAAATGAATCTCCCTTGCAGGATACCCCAATTTGATTGATATGTTGGATTCTTTAAACTGATGGCTTAATTATAAACTTGGCAGTTCTACATACAATGTGCATGTTAGAACCCAGAAGGAGATAGGACAGTTTGCTATTAGAGTCCCAAAAAGTTTTGCATCTAGTGAAATTAGCTGCAGTCCACAAAAGCTTATGCCAAAAAAGAGCCCGTAGTCTTTGACGGGGTCCTGCTTCTTATAGGATGTTAGCAAAATGCTGCTGGACGTCTCCTTTGATTATTAAAGCTTTGGATGTTGCTTTAGCAATTGAACATGAGAGCCAAATGCTCGTTTGATGGATGGAACTGTCATTTGTGAATGGATTGACTAACAAAATGAAAAAGACTGTGTGATGGAGCCACTGGGCCTCTCTGTTCTTTTTTCTGGGACCAAGTCAACGTCGTTACCTCCCCTTTCCTGTGATAATTTTATGCTATTCATTGTTATTGCAAATAACATCTAATGGTTGGCAACTACCAGGGAAGCGCCAGTGATGAATGTCTGACTCCCTTTCGCCCCGCTGCTTGGGAATGCTATGAAGAGAGTGCTTCACATTTTGTGGAAAAAGAACATTAAAAAAAAGCCTGTTATTTTTCTTGCATTTCTCTGACGTTGCCAAACCCAACCACTTTAATGTAACAAGAAAGGAAATAAACTGTCAGCGGTACAAAATATGCAAGAAGGAGGATGAGATGAGATGAGATTCTGCTTCCTTCCACAATACATAACGAGCAGGCTACTTACGGGGTTACCAAGTGGTTTCTTGGACTTCTAGGCATCTTCTTCTTGGATCAAACTTTGGACTGCCAAAATCAGACCACCTTTTTGGCTTTGTCGTTGGCCATAATTAAATCTTCGTTGGAACGTGTTTCCAGTAATAATCAGCAGACCAGCAAATGATCCAGATTCCGTCTCTCTCCACGTTCACAGAGCGTGTTGTTGTCCGCCAGGAAACACACACTAGAGCGTGTCCATCTAGCATTCATGCCTGCCAACTGTCTGAGGGAGCATGAACCGGCCCACTGATTGAAAAGGTTGAGGACCCTTGCACTAGAGGGATCCAAAGAGTATTTCTGCCTGTTGACAAGAGCGATGCAACACAATGTGAAGTTATAAACTACACAAGATGTAACTTACACAATTCAAGGAAATGATACGCTCCATCACAAAAAAAATAACTATTGTCTGCTACTTGGTCTAATCCATCTGTCCTATACTAAATCAACTGCACTGAATTCAAATCTGAAGTCTGATTCTGCCTAGGACGTCAGGATCTTAAGTTAGTTAACCCAATTATCAACCATTGGAACAGCCATAGCATGCCTGTAACTTAAAATCTGTACATGATAGGCAAATTCCGAGTTCAGATTTGGAATCGGCACACTCGATATCACGTAAATCATATGTGTTATTCCCAGTAGCAAAATCGTTGTTGTGCAGTGTAATTGATTGTGACTTTGTCATAGTGTCCTGAGGCTTGTTGATTGCACGGTGAGAAAAGAGCGAAGGAAAGACAAATAACGGTGGCATTTCCTCCCTCCCTCCCCCTTTCACCGAGCATTATTCTGCCGCCGGTGAAGTCTCATTATTTCTGAGTGTCCTAATCAATAGGGTCACGAAAGATTGATTTCAGCAGCTGTCACGCTGTTTATGACACAGATCATATATAGTCATTGATAGAGGGAGGCAGTAATTCTCTTGTTAAGTTGCAAGCGGAGAAATCAGCAGACACATCTCTCTTGTCAGGGGGCGGGTGAAAAGGATCTTGATAGTGTCACTCATTGACGGAGAGGAGACGGATGCTGTTAATTGAATTTCCCCAGAGAGTGTGCAACACACACGCACAATAGACTTGGAGACTACAGAGGAGGGTGAGGGAATAGAAGCTACACAAGCTGTTGATATGTGGAGGAACGGCTTACATTGATTTAACTATGCTGATGGCCGGGTCTCTATGAAACATTACCCAAAGAGTTCATTAGTAGCTCCTACCCACTTACTAAAAGTATCTCAAACTTGCATAGCACAATCAGTTGAAGGTGTCCCACCCCTTCCTCCAGAGGAAGAGTTTCACCCTGTTGCCGGAGTTTTTTAAATTCATAGAGGAGGGAATATTTCTTCTCCCTTCCCCATTGAGTATTGTGCCTGGTGAAATTAACGGTGATGATGTGAAGTTAAGTCATTTGTGGCCGAAGAACAGATTGGCATAAGGGAAATCCCAAAGTTCATACAGTGGTACTTCGAGTTACAAATTTAATGCGTTGCCCTGGAACGTTTTGTGTTACGGAAAATTCGTAACTCAAAGTTCCCATAGGAATGCGTTGAATGCAATTTCCCATAGGAATGTATTGAAAACCGAAATTCGTAACTCGAAACGCAGTTTCCCATTGAAACTCAATTAATCTGTTCCGGGGGGAAATTTGTAACTCGAGTGATTATTTTCTATGGATTTTCATTCATAACCAGAATATTATGTTAAATCATAATATGTTAAATCCTGCATGTCACGTTTCATATGTGCCGCAGGAGATGGCTCCGTGACCATAGTGTGTGGGGTCACTTCATGGCAAACTGAGATCCACCTTAAACAAATGCTCACCAATGGCATTTTTCCTACTTCAAAAAAAAAAAATGTATTCTCGGATACAAGTTCCAGCCGGCGATTATGAGGAAATCTGCCTTAAATTTTTAAGCCTCTTTTTGACAAGTTTCATGCAAGAACTATGTTCAACTTTTACTTTTATTGCTCTTTATACAAGCCACTGGCTTTTCCAGGACAGGGAATATTTCTAAATATTCTTACACTGTTTTAAACTGAAAAAATATATCCAGCTATTCTTGCTCTTAATGCACATTTAGGGAGGAAATACACATAATAACTATATGTACCAAAACCAGACTAATCTATCCATTTTCTATCCGTGTGATTTTTTTATAGTGCATTTTTAAAACGCGTCTCGTTTCTGTGCAGGAGTTTTAAACTCACAAACAAATTTGCATAATTTTGAATCTAGTCTTTTGCAAACAGATGCACATTGGAATAGCATTTTATTCCAAAATAACATTTCTGTTTCCCTCTTGAGCTGAAGTATTCATTTTATAAGGATTTTAAGGTGTGTTCTTTTGAGCCAGGAGCAGTGTTTGCAAAATCTGGAAATGTGGAAAAGCAAAATCTGGAAACGCTGTCGTCTATTTAACATTTCAGGAGGTAGAAGTCATGCCGGTTTTCTTAAAAAATCCAAACTGAGCAAAATCCTTAAGTGTTCCAATCTTCAAAGGAAACTCTTGTCTAGAGGATTTTTTTTTAAAAGTAGCAGATGAATTGGGGGGGATGGGACTTGACAATTAATGGGTGGAGGAATGAGATGGACCAAAAATAGTCCATTTGTCATTCTTTCATCATACCCCTCAAATTAGAAGAAATTAGATACTTTCTTATAATAGCATGGCTACTGAGAATAGGCTGAAGACATGTTCATTTATAAGGCATTAAGCAACTTCAAATACCCACAATGCATATTTTTATAAGAACTAAGGACAACAAACCCCCCCCCCCCATCTCTCAACTGTCCCATAGTGAACTGTAGTGATGCTGGAGAATTTTTTAGTTGTCAGATCACGTTTTAGGATTTCATCTCATTGATCCAGATACATTTGCTTCACCGGTCGTGACGACAGATATTTACATTTCACCCAAATGTTTGTCGTAGCTTTCAAATACGGCGACTGTGGGCAGACTGTGTTTATTGCAACGGAGAGACAGTCGGGAACGGCTGGCCTCCCTGATTCAGGGTCCGGCTGGGTTATTTACAATAGGATCTGCACTTTGTCAGGGCTGTAGCGAATCGCCTGTTGCGTCTTCCCTGATTCTCTCGTCAGCAGAGTGTAGGTGGGTTGGGAGGGTTTTTAATAAGGTTAAATTGTTTTCATGGTTCAGATTCATTCCTCAGTTCTTGTAGTTTGATCTAGTGTGAGAAAGATTAGCCAGGAAAACAAGGTTACTGCTCTCGCTCTCTCTTTTGTGTCCCAATCAAACCTTGGACTGCCAAAATGAAGCCACCTTCTTGGCTTTGTCGTTGGCCAAACTTAAGTCCTCGTTGGTGCATGTTTCTGGCAGTAATTGACAGACCAGTAAATGAGCCAGATTCTGAATCTCCACATTCACACTGTATGTTCTCGTCCACCATCTGCCCCCACTTGTGCATGTTGGTCTTACGTTTAGGGACTCCGGCTCTCAGCCTGCTCAAGGTCCTCCAAGTGACATAGGGGAGGTTGAGTTCCTCAGCCATATCCTCCTTTAATGTTGTTCCTTGTCCAGTGAGCTCCTTCCTCCATCTAATTTGGTTTTGCTCTTGTGTACCCTCAAGAATGTTTGTTCTTGCCATAAAGCTCTTCCTGGATCTGAACCAGTGGACTTGAGACTCGTATCCATTAGAGGATGTCGAGGGTCCTTCTCTTGCTTAAGTTCTCTCGGTGTCTGCTGCTATTTCTCTTCTGATCTAAGGTGGAGCGATACCAACAAGAGGGTATATTTTCTCAGCTGGTCTAGATTGCTATTATCCAGGGTACATCTTATTGTGATTCAAAATGTAAAGTGTACTTAAAAGTTCTCGAGAAGAACAACAACATGCTGTGTGAATGTGGAGAGATACAGAATCTGGCTCGCTTTCCAGTGTGCTGGTTACCACTGGAAACATACCGATGAGGATTGAAGTTGGGTCAACAACAAAGCCAAGAAGGTGGCTTCATTTTCGCAGTGTAAAGTTTGATCTGGACAAGAAAGAAGAAGAATCTTTCAGATCAGGGTTCCTCAAACTTGACTCTCCATGTGTTCTTGGACTTCAATTTCCAGAAGCCCAGGTCAGCAGCCCTGCTGATCAGGGATTCTGGGAATTGAAATCCAAGAAACATCTGGAGAGCCAAGTTTGAGGAACCCTGGTTCATATCTTAATGCTGAAGTCAAGTTCTCATTCACCTGATTCATACACAATCTGGAGAGAGAGAGAAAATATTTTTCCTTGTTGTTCATAAATAAATACAATACTGATCTTTGTAGCATCTTAAAGATTACCAGTTTTATTTGACATAAGCTTCTATAGAATGTGGCCTCCCTCTTTTGATGCAACCAATGGTGCTTCTGAGAAAATGGACTGCAGTATATGAAAACCTGAATGAAATAAAGCTGAATAGTCATCAAGCTGCTGTAAAGACTCGTTCACCTTCTTTTTAACCGTACCACACTAATGCAATTATTCCACTGGAAAGTGTAAAAATATAAAGTAAGTTTGTAACCCAAGTATCTGGCACAGGTTGAAAGACCCTTATGTGTTCTCTTTGGGGAAGAACTCTAGATGATTCTTCTTCAAGTGCCGTATCGAACTGCTAGGTTGGCAGGAGCTGGGACAGAGATGGGAGCTCACTCGGGTCTCAAACCGCTGACCTGCCGACCTTCCAGTTCTCAAGTTCAGGGTCTTAACCACTAAGCCACTTGCAGTCCCAAGATTCATGATAAATAATTCTGTGAATCTGAGGAATTGTGCACATGATTTCGCAGAAACTAGGGACATTTTCCTGGCCAGGAAATCCCAAGCAGGAGGGGGAAAGACACTGAAATCTCTGGAACCAAGAATTAGCTGAATTGCCAACCCTAATCACATATTATTATTTTTTAATTATTTATTCTGTGAGAAAGTTTTTCTGCTTTTCAGATTCCTATCTTGACCACCAGAGGGGGCTGACTGGGCAGCAATTTGCCCCTGGCTAGGTATAAAAGTGCTAAATTCTAGGTGGAAGTGATTTTATCACTAGGAAGAACTAATAGAAAGTGTGTTTAAAATTCCTTTCTTATGCCGGAGAAGTAAATTCCAACCACTTCAATGGGATTTATCTGTCGTTGAGTGTCCATAGGATTGCAGCAGTGCAGGTTGGTTCTTGTATATATTTACTCAGAAGTAAGGGTGACAGAGCCCAGTAGGATAAAAAGGCCAGGTAACTGTACAAAGGATTGTGGCTTATTCATCAGTTGGGAAGAAATTTCTTACAGCCTGATATTTCTAGGGCTTGGGAACCATGAGCGAGGGGGGGGGGGGTCCATAACTTTTTTCTTACTCTTTGAGTGTGGAGGAACCCTATTCTGCCCAAAGAGGAACATGATTAAAAATCTGTTTTCTGATTGGTCTTGTCTCTTCAAAAATAAACAGATAAGCAATCCCTGAGTACACACCTTTGTCGTTTTTATTTTAAGCAGAGGATCCTGCCTTCTCCCCACCTCCACCCCATTTTTATTTCTTGGCACAAAAGCCAGATAATTAGTTTTGTGTGCATGTGATGACGGGAGTGGTTCTGGTTTTATTTAGAACATCACTCGTCTAAGATCCCTGCCAAGAATAATCCTAGTGCCTTAGAGTCATTGCAATATCAGTCTTCATAAAGACTGGTTTGTGTTTTAGGTTGTGTGTGTTTTTTTAAAGTACTGAACACCTGCAAATGTATTTAAAGACAACCGGTTGTGCTCCCTGTTGGTTGGATTTTTGCCTGCTTGCTCCTTTTGCTGTCTAATGTATCTGTATAAATCATTGTACGTGTGGTTTCAGCTACAAGTATATACTTCCCAGGGATATATTTAATGGTACTCAATAGGACTTAGCTGTTAGTCTCATGCCGTAGGGGAGCGATGGCGAACCTTGGCATTCCAAGTGTTCTTGAACTTCAGTTCCCAGAAGCCCTGATCAGCAGGAGTGTTGACTTGGGCTTCTGGGAACTGAAGTTCCAGAACACCTGGAGTGCCAAGGTTCACCGTATCACGGCCATAGGGCAAGGCCAGTTGATAACACATTGTACAGGCCAGGGATGTCATTAGATCTTCTTCCTCTAATCGAGTGTTTCTCAGCCTAAATCAGTCCATTGGCTGGTCAGTGTTTTTGAGAATTGACATAGGCTTCTGGGAATTGAAGTCCAAAAACCAAAGGCTGAAAACACTGCTTTAGACCCAAGCCCATAACAACAATATTTAGCATTTATCCAGTTCTTTCCCGTGCTTGCTTGTTTGCTTTCATTTCTGTACCGCCCATTTGGGTGGTATTATCCCACTCTGGGCTGTACAAATAGATAACAAATAACAGAACACACAGCATGCAACCGACAAATACACAACAAACTAACATAAAATTACTCGTGTCAGAGAGCATAGGGCAGTGGTGGCAAACCTATGGCATGTGTGCCAGAGGTGGGACTTAGAGCCCTCTCTGTGGGCACCCATGTAGTCACTCCAACACAGAGCTTGCCCCGCCCCTTTGCCCAGCAGCCCAATGAGAGCGCTTCCTCCTTCCCCCAGCACAGAGTTTGCCCCGCCCTCTGCCCAGCGGCCCAATGGGAGCGCTTCCTCCTTCCCCTAGCACAGAGTTTGCCCCGCCCCTCTGCCCAGCAGCCCAATGGGAGAGCTTCCTCCCTCCCCCAGCACAGAGTTTACCCCACCCCTCTGCCCAACAGCTCAACGGGTATGCGTCCTCCCTCCCTGCAATACAGAGTTCTTCCAACCCCTCTGACCAGCAGCCCAATGGGAGCACTTCCTCTCCCCCAGCACAGAGTTCGCCCCGCTCCTCTGCCCACCAGCCCAATGGGAGCTTTTCCTTCCTCCCCTGTTGCTGTGTTGGCACTTTGCAATAAATAAGTGGGTTTTGGGGTTGCAGTTTTTGGGCTCTCAAAGGTCTCTAAAAGGTCCGCCATTCCTGGCATAGGGACTCAACCTGACTGACTAATTTATCGCTAAAGGGACAACACCCAGAAAAAGCCTCCTTGAAGAAGAGTGTTTGCTTTCAAACACTTCTTGGTCCTTAACGCTGCCTTGTGCTGTACTCCTGGACTCCCCCTCCCCTCCCCGCCAAGGTACAGATGGAGTTTGCATAGGGTGAGGCCACCGGGGCAGTTTAATGAGCTTACTTTTGGAACGACCTGCAGTCTTTTTTCCTCATCTGGAACTGCCGTTTGAAGCCAAGTAACTCGGTATCAATTTAGTTGTACTTTTCCTGGCCTAGACTGCACCAAAGGCCAGCCGTGAACACATCGGAACATTCTTGAATTGTGGGGATTTAATGGATTTGGGGGAGGTTCGATTTCACCAATGGCGTCGATGTTATTTAGACTTCCTTTTTTGTGTGCCCGCTCAACTTGCGACAGGTTCTCTCTGTTTCAGCAATGGTGCCATTCAAAGCCCACTGTTTCGTACGGGCTCTTAAAAAGGCCCAAGTGGCCAATAAAACTTATTTTGGGCCGGTTTATGTGCTGATTTTTATAATGTACCATTTAATACCATGGAACGCACACTCGTCACGTCAGTTATTTTCCCCTTTCTGAACGAGGGCGTCAATGAATGGCAAAATCAGACACAAATGTCCACACTGTCTTGAGGCATAGGTGGCCTTTGAGCCATAGGCCTTGACATTCTCCAATCCCATTGTTCGTAGAATGATATAATCATAGAATAATTGGGTAGGAAGGGACCTTTTAGAGCAAGAGTTCTAAACCTTTAAAAGCCAGGGGCCGGGTCACACTCCCTCATACAGCTTCAGGGGCCAGACAGCCATTTTGCCCTTCCTCTATCACATGGCACTTTCTGGCCTGGTGAAGGCAGGGGGGGGCAACATTAAATGGTGCCACAGCCCGCATCCAACCCATGGGCCACAGGTTGAGAATCCCTGTTTTAGGGCATCAACTCCAACTGCCTGCTCAATGCAGGAAATCTGAATCAAAATAGATATGCCAGAGGGTTGTCCAATTCTCTCTTGAATGGTTCCAGCCTTTCAAGGCAGTTGGTTCCATTGTTGTACTGCTCTAACAGTTAAGTTTTTCCTAATATTCAGCCTATCTCTGGCTTCCTGTAGTTTGAGCCCATTATTAGGCATTCTGCACTCTGGGATGCTGGAGAACAGATCCTTCCCTTCCTCTTTTTGATAATTATCAATCAAGAAACAACTCCACAGTAGAGATGCTGCAAATTCCAGACTTCATCAGAACCACCTCTTCTTCTTCTGCCGTATTTGAATCCAAATATTGGCGATCCTCATGACGATCAGCCATGAAGACTGTCCTGAGAATATAATGCAGTGGCCTTTTATCTGCCTTGTGCATTACAGCATGACTCCCATACCACTGATCTAGTTCCACGTTACTTTCTGGTCCTGAGCCCTTTTGGCATTCAAAGTCCTCCTCAACCCCAGGCCAGTCTTGATGAAGCTGCTGCCCTCTAACAAGATGGACTCAAGTGGGATTTAATGCACTTGGGGACCATCACCCTTCCCTGTGGACTTCCCCACCCAAGGCCGTTAGTCCCCAGGGTTGTCAGGTTAGTTAACTGCTGCCTGACACTCAGGGTTGAGTTACTGGCAGTACGGTCTACTCTATTACCATAGCAGGATAACCTGGCCACCTCTGCCTTCGATAATGATCAGGCAACACCCCCCCCCCCCATCTGTTACCTTGAATGCAAAGAAGCTCTTTCTTCCTGCCTTGATCACAAAGGGACATAATTATTGTCTGCGGAAGAGTCAAGTACAAAGACAGTTCATCCAGTCTGACCGCCACGGCATTGCAGGCCACGAAAGATTAACAGCTACTTCTCCTTTGATTAGGTTAGGTAATAACAGTTACTTTAGTTAATAATTGGATGGATTCCCAGGCTGTGTAATTCACGTTTAGGCTGTCTTTTTTTTTCTTGGCATGTAGCTCAGCTGTATTATGGGAAGAGATCTCTTAATCCTATTAGTTACCATTGTAGCCATAGCAGGAAAAGATAAGAGAGCTTCAAAGCCAGTAAGGTGTCGTATCAGGTGGGGAGATAAGGTCCCTGCTCTGTTTTGTATCAGTAATTCAGTCTGAGCCATATAATAAGAAGGGGAGAGACAGGGAAACAAACACATCTATAAGGCCAAAAACCATTGGTACGTCAGGATTTCTTGATTTGTTTGACTGCATTTGCACACGGCATGTTTGCAAAGATGCTCAGGTTTAAAGTGGGAATATAGGAAACTGCTTCTATGGAATCTGAACATAGGTCCATCCTGCCTCCGCAGAAGGGCTGTAGGATTCACAGCCCTATTTGAGGTAAAGGTTGCCCTTGCTGGAAAGCCAGTCGTATCTGACTCTAGCGTTCAGTGCTCATCTCTGTTTATACCCACTGTCTGCGTCTGCAGACGTTTTCGTGGACATGTGGCAGGCATCACTACACACTGGAGTGCACGGAACGCTATTACCTTTCCTGTCAAAGCAGTTCTTAGTCATCTGCTTGCAATTTCTTGCTTTCAAACTGCTACGTTGGCAGGAGCTGGGACAGATGACGGGAACTCACTCCGTCGTGCAGCACTCGGGTCTCGAACTGCTGACTTGTCTACTTTCTAGTTGTCAAGTTCACCATCTTAATCACGAAGCTACCGCAGCCCTGTTCTACATGAGCATTAATCATTTTTAAACTGACCTGTAACCCCTTGAGATCAGGCTCCGAGAGAACATTGATTTCTATTCTATCACTCTAGGTTTTGTAAAAGTAACACAATTTTAAAAATGTCTATGCAGATTTTGCACTATCATAAGCACAACTATTTCTGACTGATTAATTTATAATTGTTCCTTTTGTGTGTGTTTTTTTAAAACCCAGAATACAGCAGATCAGATTGCCTTCCATGTCGCAGGGGGATTTACAGCATTGGAACAAGTCCTTCAGGTTGTGACCACTTCCATGAACCTGAACACCGTTTCACGGATCCCTCTGAAGTGAGTATATACTACTTTAGTTGCCTTTTTAAAAAAAGGGATCAGTACAGTAATGGTGTCTGTGGTTAGGATGAATGACAGATCATCCAACCCAAAGCTGTATGCTAGTTCTAGAGCTGGAGTCCTCCCCTTTCTTAACCAACCCCAATACCATAGACCAGTGATGGCCAACCTTGGCACTCCAGATGTCCTTGGACTTCAATTCCCAGAAGCCCTGATCAGCAGGAATGCTGACTTTGGCTTCTGGGAATTGAAGTCCAAGAACACTTGGAGTGCCATGGTTGGACTGCCCTAGACCAGGGTTTATCAACCTTGGGCCTCCAGGTGTTCTTGAACTTCACTTACCAGAAGCCAAAGTCAGCACATCTGCTGATCAGGGCTTCTGGGAATTGAAATCCAAGAACATTTGGGGACCTAAGTTTGAGAAACCCTGCCCTACACGATGATCAACTAGCCTTCTGGAACAGAATTAATCCATCCATCATAGGATTTCCATTTCTGGTTTAGTACTTGGGGGTAAACTCAACATTCTAGATCAGTGGTTCCCAACAAGGGGTACACAGCCCACAGGGGGACTTCAATTTCCAGAAGCCTAAGTCAGTACATTGGCTGATCAGTGCTTTGGGGAAATGACTTAGGCTTCTGGGAATTGAAGTCCAAAAACCAGCATTTGGGAAACACTGTTCTAGATAACCTATCATTCTTAATCAGGAGTCCCCAACCTTTTCAAGCGGTGGGCTGGATCATGCTCTTTCAGTTAGCTTCAAACGGTGGGCTGGATCATGCTCTTTCAGTTAGGCTTCTGGAAATTGAAGTCCCCCTGTGGGCTGTGTACCCCTTGTTGGGAACCACTGATCTAGAATGTTGAGTTTACCCCCAAGTACTAAACCAGAAATGGAAATCCTATGATGGATGGATTAATTCTGGTCCAGAAGGCTAGTTGATCATCGTGTAGGGCAGGGTTTCTCAAACTTAGGTCCCCAAATGTTCTCGGAGGGCCATTTTGCCCTGGCTGCATGATGGGAGGGTGGCCATTTGTCCCGACAGCTTCAAAGGGGACAGCCATTTTGTTTCTAAAATGCCATTATAGGGGGGCACATGAAATGGCACCGGGGGCTGGATCCGGCCCATGGGCCTTAGGTTTGGAACCCCTGTTCTAAGTGAAATCATGTAAGCGTTTCAGAGAGGGGATTTTAGGAGACCTTCAGATTTGGAATCAGTGTTTCCAAATCAATCACAAAACAAAGTACTGCACATAAGATAATTGCATTTGAGATTAAAAATTGAAATACTCTTACTCTTTCTAATGTACATTTGGCCCTCAGATATGAAATTCAACTGTGATTAAGCTAAGCAAACCACAGTCAAAAAGTGCTTTGAACCACCCACTGCCACCTTAAAGGCTCTTGTCAGCCACCAATTGGAACAAGCATTTGTCGCTTTGCATCACCGTGGACTTTGCAAAAAATGTCTTAAATATTTATCTTGGGTTTACAGCAATCGAAAGAAATGCAAGCAAACTCTGAAATGTTAAGGCTGTCCGTGATATGGAAGCAGTGAGAAAAGAGAAGGAAGGTGCACAGACTTTATGAAACACCAAGGAGGAAGTTCTTAATGAACACTGAACATCTTTCCAAAGAGTGTGAATAGAGTCCTTTGTAAGCATTGCTGAATTTCTCCAATGCCTTTGGCAATGATTCCAGGTGTTGGTTTAGGACAAGCATACAGTTAATCATAGATAAACTTTGGCAAAGACCAATTGCGTTGCTTCAAAAAAGGACAAATCAGGAGTTAAAAGGAAGGATCCTGTGTAATTCCAGTAGAAAGCTGCACCCAAGCATGTTCAGGAAGTTATATATCATGCATGTTATTACAACTGTAAATGATTATCAGCGTTCAGGGTAGTTTAGAGCATGGGATCTGGTACTCTAGATTCCAACAGCCCTGGCAAACCAGGAGATTATTTTGGTGTACCTTGCAATTTGAGCCGGTTATCTATGGCTGTGGGTTGCTTCGGCAAGGAGAGCGGCATATAAATTTGAATTTAATAATAATAATAATAATAACCTGTCTATACTTCCAGTCAGCTATCCCAGGAAAATGGCTCTTTTTATTATGTCTGTGTGAGGTTAGAGAAGGGCCTGGGGGCTCTAGGAAGGAACAAAGTTGGTTGGTGGGAAATTTGGTGACTTTGTTGGTAAGGGTTAGAATTGTCTGAGTTCTCTAGTGTCATTTTGCAGGTAGCTTTTCGTAGAGAGTGTCTAGCTAGCAGTCTTTCTGAAATCACAAGGTGTGTTTGAAAAATGTCACCAACCAAAAGAAACAGGCCATTGCCAAAACATCTCGTTCCTGCAGTTATATAACTAACTGGGGGTAAGAACTGGTTTGCCAAATATAACAGGACAGGGAGATTTATAGACATAGTATACAACAAATAAATTGGGGTTCGCAATCCTCCCCCCAATTGGTCACTTTCAATGGTGTTTCGCTTAAAGAGCAAACTCGCTTAAAGAGCAATCCTGTGGGACGCATTATGCTCTTTAAGCGAGGCATCACTGTAACTCTTTATGCCTACTTTAGAGGTGGGTGGGAAGGGATTATATGGACTGTTGTCCACATCTTTCCCCAAAAAAAATCCTGGCAGCATGGGGCAGCTCAGCATTTTAATCCCATGTCTGCAAGATGAAGCTTTATTATGATCAAGATTTAATGGTATGCCCTTGTTTTTTTTAATTTGCTTGGTGTTATTAGACCAGGCAGTCCAATGCTAGAGAAAAGTCATATTTCACCTGGAAACAGGGATGGTTCGACTCTGCTGCCCGTTCCAGCAGATAATTCTTCAAAAGCACAAGGAGATGAATTTGGTTATAAGTGATCTTGTTAAAAAAACAACAGTAAATGTTACTAATGGATAGTAGAGATGAGAAGCTACCACTTTGAAAATACCTGTACTTTGTTCCTGCAACTTGTTACAATACTTAGGAAGGAACTTTTTACTCACTCAATTTAGACCTGTAATCCATTGGACCACTAATTACTTTCATGTTGATTTAAATTGCATCTAAAAAAAATCTTCAGATTGAGATGAGATTCAAAAGTAGCATAAAACTTCAAAGTTCTTATTAAAATGCTTCTTACGATGCCTAAAAACTCCCTTTTAAAAGTAGCTTTAAGTAACTAGATGTTGCTTGTTATAACTCTAAGAAAACATCTGTAACAGGTAACTGCATCCATCCATTGTAAGTCTTCCAAATCCTGCTAATGGACGTTGCCATCTGATATTGTGCTAGCAAGAGGCATAGAACAGTAAAAAGCCATTTGAAACGCCATGAGAGGAGTACATCAAAACTAGTGATGTAAACTAACATGTTAAATTTGATTAAGTTATCGATTAAGTTGGAAACTTGCTAACAGAAAGGTACGGCTGGATTCAATTATTTCTTTTTAACAAGAGTGATTGACTTGGGCCTGGATCCTTTTATTCGTTTTAGTATTAGAGCAGTGATGGCGAACCTTGGCACTCCGGCTGTTCTTGAACTTCAGTTCCAAGAAGCCCAAGTCTCTGTGAATCCACATGAATGGGTTTACTGTGCGTCTACACAGTAAACCCATTTGTCTGGATTCACAGAGACTTGGGCTTCTGGGAATTGAAGTCCAAGAACACCAGGAGTGTATGCTCAGTACACCCATTCGTGTGAAAATGTTTCCCCCCCCCTTTCATTCTGATGAGGCTTTTAATGCAGCTAATGTCATGTAAATTTAAACAGACATTAAAATTTAAATAAACTTGTTCAAAACATCACATGTACAACATAAACATCATCAAATCAGATGTGTTTAAAAGTCTATTTATGATTAACTCCAAGTGTTAACCTTTTCTCACTAAGTATTTCATCGCTCATCAAAAATCCAAGTGTAAATGTAATCCACATTTTGTGTGAAGGTGGTCTTAAGGATCAGTTCCAGCTCCCATCATCCCCAGTCACCTTGACCATCTTTTCATTTTTTTTAAAGTGCAGGGTTTTTTCAAAAACTAAAGGTCAAGGTCACCCTTACACGAAAGCCAGTTGCTTCCATGGTCATGTGGCAGGCATGACTAGATGCGGAGCGCACAGAACGCTGTTACCTTTCCCACCGAGGCAGTACCTGTTTATCTACTTGCAATTTCTTGCTTTTGAACTGCAAGGTTGGCAGGAACTGGGACATATGTCTACATTCATGAGTATTGTGTTCCCCAGAGCCCTACTGTAGCACAAATGACTTTTTTACACCCCTTGTTTTTAAGGAATAATTTCAGTGGGCTTTACGAAGAGCATGAGCTTGAATTGCCACGGGGCACACCAACTAGTAATGCGTTGCTTTTGGATACTGGCCTGTATCCATAAAACTAATAAAATGACAGATTAGCGTAGTTAAGCGGTGGAAATATTTCAGCTTGCAGTAGTTTTTAATCACTTCATTACCTCCAAATATTTCATTTTCATTGAACGACAGAGGGTATAATCAACCTTCATATAAATCATATGGATTTTATACGCTGTAGCTTAAATTAGAGCTGGCTTCAAAAAAAAAAATTTAAGTCGTAAGTTAGGCAGGATAGTACCAGACTAAGAAATCAGAGTTTATAATGAGAATGAAGGATGGAGAAGTGTCTGTGTGTAAAGGCAAAGGTCACCCTTGGTCAAAAGCCAGTCGTATCCGACTCTAGGGTTCGGTGCTCATCTCTGTTTACAGCCAAAGAGCCAGTCTCTGTGTCTGCAGACATTTACATGGACATGTGGCAAGCATGAGTAGACACCGGAGTGCACAGAACACTGTTTACCTTTCTACCAAAGTGGTCCCTATTTATCTACTTGCAATTTCTTCCTTTCGAACTGCGTTCCATCTTGATATCTCGCCAGGAAGTCAGGCAGATTTATTGATTTATGAAAACCTGACAGCACGTTCAGCAAACATGCGTATAGCATTTCCATGATCGGAAATCCCTACTTTATCAGAGCCGTCAGTTGTGGAAATGCTGGTGGTGAATCCAGTTGACCATCGAAAGCTCCATTTTGCTTCCCGGTATGGTGCAGATATGGAGTGGGGAGTCTTACATTTGTCTGTACCTCACTACTGCAATTCTAGTCCCATGTTATCTCCGACATAACTGCTGAGTAGGGGTGTACTTGTTTGTCGCTAGAAAGTGTGAAAAAGAGGTAGGGTTTGCTTGGGATTTGCTACAGAGGCAAAATCAGGCATCAGAAGTAGGGATTCTCAGACTGTGGTGTACATGCCATCTAAACATGGCTTTAAAGCTGATTTAGGGAGACTAAGAAAAAGTTTAAAACAACAGCAGTGAGCAAACAACTGTATTACATCCAGCTCTTCTGCTAATGGGTTTGCCTTCCGGGTGTACCTTTGGGTGTGTGATCCTGAGGCACAACTGCCAGCCCCCATTTGCACAACAAAGCAAAGCAGAAACAAACAAACAAAATACACTGGAAGTTGAGTTTTGCAGTTATTTACAGGTTTTCTTTGTAAGCCAACCTACTTTGGTATATGTAGCCTTTGCCTACTTGTCTCCTAGACCTTCCTGCAAAATGGTGACAGTTGACAGCTGTGGTCCCCTTAATAAGATTAAAATAAAGAAATTAGTTGGGCTGGCTTTAATCTGCCATTTAACCCTGTAAAACCACCTGGGGCCCCTTCTCCGTTATTGACGCTGTAAATTCTGGATTCAAAAAATTGTACAATTGGACCTGAGCCACCGATGATTCTAAATGCATTCTAATTATAGCTGTCTGTAGTTAACAAGCTTATGTCGCCATTCTCTTCCTCCGTTCTCTTGTTCCCCACCCCACCCCCAGTTTTTAAATCCCTCCACGTTTTACCAAAATATAAGTCACCGTTGTGTTGCCTGTGCCTCCTTTGTTCAAGGAAATTGTGTTGTTTTTCTGGTTGGCGTTTCTTTTTTTTTTTCTTTTTTCTTTTGCTTCTATGATGATTTCTATAGGAAAGCCAACACCAAATAAAAAGTTAGATAAAAATAACATAACAAAAAAATAAATTCCCCAAGTGTCTATGGCAGTGATGGTAAATTTTGGCACTCCAGGTGCTCTTGATCTTCAGTTCCCAGAAGCCAATGCCTCTGTGAATCCACACGAATGGGTTTACTGCTTGTATTCTTGGACTTCAATTTCCAGAAGCCCAAGTCTCTGTGAATCCACACGAATGGGTTTACTGTGCGTACCCATTCGTGTGGATTCACAGAGACTTAGGCTTCTGGGAATTGAAGTTCCAGAACACCTGGAGTGCCAAGGCTTGCCATCACAGGTCTGTGGTCTGCTTTGTTTTAATCTGACCTTCTAAATCAGTGGTTCCCAACAAGGGGTACACAGCCCACAGGGGGACTTCAATTCCCAGAAGCCTAAGTCAGTACATTGGCTGATCAGCGCTTTGGGGAAATGACTTAGGCTTCTGGGAATTGAAGTCCAAACACCAGCATTTGGGAAACACTGTTCTAAATCATTCGTTCCTACCGTTGGCTTCCCCAGTTATTTCTTGGATTCCAGTTCCCGGAAACCTTGGCCAACAGTGAAGGCATCTGGGAATTTAGAACATCTTGGGAACCACTATCCTAAGTGCTAAAAAGTCAGGGCTTATCCCATTCAGCATAGATTTGCTGGCTGGAGGGCTCCAGAATCTGTAGTCCCACAAAGTAACTATTTCTAGTATATGTCCAAGGCAGTATATCCCCCTATGGGTTCTCTCTTCTATCATCAGACCTTTTTTATGCTGGTCTTTGATCATAACAATAAATTGATTGATTGGCTTGTGGCATATCAGGTTGCAGTGAAGAACTGTTTTTCACTTCCATGCTGCCCCAGAGCAGGTAGAGTGACCCTTCCTGGAGCTCCAAGCTAAAGGGGCGCCAGTGAATGCATCAGGAGACCCCGAAATGACCCTGGAAACAACCCCAAGATACCAGGAGCTGGGGTGACTCTTGTTAAACAGCACAAATACCACCTAAGCCCATGATGGCAGACCTTGACACTCTAGGTGTTCTTAGACTTCAATTACCAGAAGCCCAAGTCAGCACTCTTGCTGATCAGGGCTTCTGGGAGTTGAATTCAAGAACAGCTGGAGTGCCAAGATTCGGTTTCTCAGTCTTGGACCTCCAGGTGTTTTTGGGCCTCAGTTCCCAGAAGCCCAAGTCAGTACACCTGCTGATCAGGGTTACTGGGAATTGAAGTCCAAGAACATTCCTGGAGGTCTACTGGGAATTGAAGTCCAAGAACATCTGGGGGCCGGAGGTTGAGAGACTCTGACCAAAGGCGATCAACCTAAGGTGATAGTTCTATAGCCAGGATGCCACCCTAGGCACGGCATTCCACCTGACTGAGAGGCAGCTCATCTTTGAAGCACCCAACATGCCAAAAACATCTTCCTATCCAGAACGGGGCAGGTTTGGCAAGGGAAAAAATGGACATAATAACTCTTCCTATAGAAATCTTGACAGGTGATCTTGTTCTACACTGACATGCCTTGACAATGCCTCAACGTCAGCCCTGGTGGTCACTGTAAAGGCAAGGCTTTATTTACCCCTGCCCCTTTCCTGGAGGCCCCAGATAGGTTACCACATCTTAAAACCTATAAACAAGATACAATCTTCTCTTAATCCCAAGATTAAAGTTAAACAACCCCCCTTCCTTCTGGCTATGTAAAAAGACATGCCAACAAGCAGAAACCTGACTATGCTTTTTTTGATGCTCCCTCTTTTCCACCCCCATTCTTCTTTTTTTTAAAAAAAATCAGTATCCAAACTTAGATTTTCCTCTTTATTGGGGAATATGAACTGGACCTGCATGATTGTTGGAAAAACAACAATAGCTATAACATGCTCAAATTCAGATCACAAATCAAAGCAGTGAGTTCTAGCCCCAGGCACAGGGATAACACAACCTTTTGTTGAAGATGGTTGTACTTGTTTTCTCTAATGCTACATTGAGCAGCCCTAACTGTTGATTAGTTAGAAACCAAAACAGGGCCATAAACAAACAATATACACTGTAGGTCCGTATCCCGACTGTCTGGTTATGACTGGGGAGAATATAGGAATATCCTGAAGTTTGGCATTCAGAATTAGGCTCCTCAGAAAAGTTGCTTTTTACATCCACTTCCAGTGGGAGTAACCACATGACCGGCCCGCTGAACCACATGATTGGCCCACGGCCCAAAAAGTTTGGGCACCCCTGTATCAGGAGATTGGTGGAAATGGACTTGAGTGCTCCATGGACGTAGATTGCCATATGTCCTGTTGACGACTGCCAGTTGCTAACCATTCCCTCTTAGCTTATGTTGTTCTTGTCCAGCGTTTCCCAAACTATGTTCCGCGGAACACCGGTTGACTTCAATTCCCAGAAGCCTCAATCAGTACATTGGCTGATCAGTGCTTTGGGGAATTGACTTAGGCTTCTGGGAATTGAAGTCCAAACAACCAAAGGTTGGTAAATCCTGTTCTATCCCTTTAAGCAAAGGCATTTCTGGGCCTCTGACCTGGTCTTTTCACCCAGCAAGTACCATAAAATATCTATCACAGCAAAGAGAAACAAAAGTTTGCAGAAGTCCTTCCTCGTCAACAATAACATTTATTCTGCTTGACTGCTGTTTGACACCAAGTGTAGACCTAGGCCGAGTAGAAAATAGCTGCCGTTTTTTCATTCTTTACACGCTTTAAAAGGTGTAAATGGCTCCCTGGAGGTTGGAGTGCAAGGTGAAGGTTGTGGCCTCTTTCAATTCTTGACATCCAAGAATGTTTTGTTTTTGCTTTCTGTTTCTCTACATCCTCTTTTCTCACTGAGCTTGTTTGAGAAGGCAGGAAGGCCTTTGTAAAAAGGTCCCGGTTGAGCGTTATCAATTATACAGGACGGTGGTATACTTGTAGCGCCATCCCTGAAGGTTTTCCAGTAGAACTGGCCATTGATTGACCCTTCCACATATGCAAGATTTCTTGTGAAAGATGCTGAAATATGAGTGGCAAAATGCTGTACAAAATGTTCAACTATGTTCATTGGCAGGTGTTCTCTAACAAAGAGTGTTTATAAAATGTGTCATCTTAAGGACATCAGCTCTGTGGATCCCCATAAGTTCACACCTTATCTAGGTAGACTTTCAGGAAATTACAGGTTCTGAGTATGAATTTTAACTTTTAGACATCCATCGTAGGCCACATCCCCAATATAGTACCAACCACATCTCTCTAGTTATTCTTGCCATGGAAAGAAGTGGATTTGTTGGCTGTAAGGCCACATGGTTTGTTGAGGGTGCTTTCTATGACAGTCAAAAAGAACAAAAATTCATTCCATTCACTCCTTAATTCAAATTGATATAATAATTCTAGCATACATTAATACCTCGGATAACGCTAAAATCACATAACGTTAAGTAATCTGGGGAGGAGAATTGGATCGAATAACTAAGGTCCTATGGGATGGATCGGATAACAATCGCTAAAGCCTGTGTGGTTACAATGTATCTCTATGGAGCTTTAACGTTATCCGATCCATCCCATAGGATTTTAACATGGATCGGATAACACTGAAATTGGATAACACCAAGACTTGTGGAACCAAGTCTTAGCGTTATCCGAGGTATTACTGTAATTGCTTTTTATGCTAAGTACTGTACACTTCAAAGCAAGGGGTCGCGGTGGCTTAAGACGCTGAGCTTGACAACCAGAAGGTTGGCAGTTCAAGACTCGAGTGCTGTATGATGGAGTGAGCTCCTCTCTGCCTCAGCTCCTGCCAACCTAGCTGTTCAAAAGCAAGAAATTGCAAGTAGATAAATAGGTACCTCTTTGGCAGGAAAGGTAGCAGTGTTCTGCACACTTTGACATCTGGTCATGCCTGTTAAATGACCGTAGAAAGGTCTAGAGATGCAGACAGTGCTGGCTCTTTGGAGATGAGCACCAGGCCCTAGGTTCAGACATGACGGCCTTTTGAGCAAGGGAGATCTTTACCTTACACTTCAGAGCATGACCAGATTCCACCTGATGTGAACATTAACAGAAAAAGAGTATCCAATGTAAACCAAAATAGGGGGCTAAATCCCATTATTATTCACGTGGCCAGCTGGACCACAACGGAGGATGCCACAAGCAGCTTGGGAATCAGGTAGTATAATGTAACTGGCTGACGTATGCAGTTACTTAATGCAGTAAAATCTTGCACTTTGTCTCCTATACTGGGGGCAATTTTGTCTAAAATGATTGTATAATTTCCCTTTATCTCTAGGTCTCTCATCAATGCAGTCAGCGTTTACCACTCGGCCTGCAGTCACTGTTTGGAAAATTGCACCTATGTTTTGTTCAGCAACAAGATTATCTTTTTAACGGACCTCTTGATGCATCAATTAATGGTACGTCAGATTTTTGAATTCTAAAATGTTGATGTCGTTATGCCTGGTAAAGCACACTCAGCATTGAACGTGAATCATACTTCTTCTGCTTTGTTCTAAATTTCTAAAAATGCACATTTTAGACAGCATCTTAACTGGTTTTGCTGATAATTTTTTTAAAAGATCCATTATAATATGAAAACTTTTAACTTTCATTTGATTCCAAATGTCATTAAATATTTTATTAGGAACTCATTTTTAATTCATACTGACCTGCTCGTCATGAGATATTTAGTCTACAATTGCTACTTATAAATGGTGTGTGTCTGTTTTCATGAGCCAAGCGGTTTGTTAATTGAAAAGTTATGTACATGCCTTCAATAATTTACTCAGCACTGTTAGAATCAACAAGCCATAGGACAGTTGACAAACACTTAAGAGGAACCCCTCCGGAGGGTCTACATGTAGACAAAAGGAACTTGAACACAACTTTTCCATTCTGTCGGTTTTTTGTAGTCACAAGTCCATGCTTTTCTTCTGCTTCTTCCCCGAGAAAATGAGCGATACAGTTTGTGGTATACTCCGTTTGACTTGGTCTGCTTTGTATTGTACATTGATGGCCACAGTTATAATCTCACATTGGATATGTTTCTTAGTTTTACTTTCTGGCCCAGGGACCGCATCACATTCACTCAGTTTATGGGCCGGACTGCTGGTCCAGCTGCTGCCGGCAGTGGCTGGAGTGAGGGTGTGGGCAGGTTGATTTGGTGGCGCAGGCTGGATTTGGCCCACGGGCTATAGGTTGTCTATCCTTGCTCTAGCCCTTAAGAAATTGATTTTTGAAGCAGATGAAAATATCAAGCCAGGGGCTCCGTTTTTTCTTTAGTATCCCCAACTCTAAATCAACTATGTGAGATCACATTATTTGGAGGTAACAATTTTCCCCCCAGCTCTGTAGACCCTTTACGGAACTTAGGTTCCACGAGATACCCTCTGCATACCGAGAAGGAAGATACTGTATAATTAGATAATGTTTTCAGTCATGTTCCATTTTGTAAAGGCCTATTGTCATGTACAATAAAGAGGTGGTGGTGAGGGGTCCCACTTCCTGGTGTTACGGAGGTTGGAGGACACATGAAATGGTCCCACCATCTGGGCCATCTGACCCGTGTGCTTCAGTTTGAGAATCCCTATTCTAGCTTGTGTGGTGAAGAAAGGGGACTTGCTTTCCCAATGGAAGGATGTTCAGTGATGGGATGAGGTTTTGGGCTTGGCCAGCAGGAGGCAAGCTCTTTCCAGACTTCATCTCTAGAAGCTTTCACCCCTCATAAACATTTTAGCCTTCTCAGGTGTTCTTTCCATCCCCTTCCAAAATGAACAAAGGCAGCTTATCTCGAACAGTTTGGAGAGGACACCAGAAGTGGAGAGTTGGAATTTTTGAAGCTGAAGAAGGTCCATTTTTATGATAACCCGAATCCTATCATTCTCTTGTGATGGCCATAAACCCTTTGGGAGACCTCTCTCTGGTGACCTCATGGCCAGACATATCATTCTGCACGTCTATGAAGAAGCCACCTTGCCTTGAGTCTACACCAAATCAGGGAAAGAACCAGGCCAAAATCCATTTCCAGCATAAAATCAACGTAGCTCCTTGTGGCCAGTCTCTTTGGAGAGTATCTTTCCAGGCTTTGGACTCTCTGACAGCCACTCCAGTTTGTTCCAGCCTCAAATCATGTCCGTCTGCTTAAAGAATTGGTTGATTACTTCAAGGGGGCACCTTGCTTTAAAAGAGAATTAAGACCTATTGTAGGTAGAATTCTCTGTCTTTCTCACTGTCTTGGTTAGGTTCTTGCATTGATCACACAGAGTATATTTACCATACATGTAGCAAAAATTGTCCCGTTTATTAACACAGCTTTGCCTACTCATCTTTTGCTCAAAACAGACTCACTCTGGCCTAGCTGTACTATCCAATAAGATGGTTTCTCACTAGAGACAAGCCTTTGGTCCAGCTCGCCTTATATACCTATTTCTGACATCAGCTTATTGACTTGTCCAGACATGCCCAGCTGCTGCTGGAACATGCATGCCACCGGGGACGTGATTCAGCTGAAGCATCAGCAGGCATAGTGGTAGCTGCAACTGTTATAATCTGTTTCTTACATTACCCAGTCACCCACCATTTGAACAGCTATAGCATGCCTTATAATCTGTACATGTTGTGGAGTGTTATCACCTCATACCAATGGTGTGATGTTTTAAACGCCCAACAGTTTTTATGCATCGGTTCAAAGTTCATAAATTGAAAACCTTGTCATATATGTCTGTGAAAATGTTGTCCATTGTTGAATTCAAACAATGGAATCATTAATCGTTACAGCCAGGACCTATTTATTTGTTCTCTTCTTTATTTGTTTCTCTTGGTTTTCCTGCCCTTGCAGTTGAAGCTTCAGAACGGTTAGGAGCGAAAAGCTTTGTTTAGTTCCCGGCCAGGTAATGCCAATCAGCCTTATCTTCCCTTCCACCAACCCTGAGATTGGCCTCCACTTTGACCCCAGGGAGACCACCCACCGCCTGGAAACTGCTCCCGCCTTGTCAAGCCCTCCTAAGTTAATGGTTTGGTTTTTGTGCAGAGGGAGAGAGGCAGCCGCATTTACTGCAAATTGTCTCTAGAAGTGCCAATTTTGCCCAACGTTTCTGTTGAGGCAGGCCCGGAGGCTTTACGTCTGCAGAAACTGTGGCAGCACTGCTGATTATGAGAAACGGGGGGTTCAGACACAGTGGGAATACAATGATCAGAGATCACAACAGAAGGTGTACAACATTCCTTCCCACCTGTCCCCTGAGGGCATCCCACTGAGATGGAGAAGAGGAAAGGGAATCACGAAATATTCTCCTTTGGCAACAGCCGAGAGAGAGATACTGAAGGTAAACGTGAGGGGCTGGTTGCCAAAATCAAGCCACTTTCTTGGCTTTGTCATTGGCCAAACTTAAGTCTTCATTGTTGCATGTTTCTGGCAGTCATTGGCAGACCAGTAAATGAGTCAGATTCTGTATCTCTCCACGTTCACACAGCATGTTCTCTTCTGCCAGCAGCCCCTAACTGAGCATGTTGGGCTTGCATTTAGGCACTCCAACCCTCAGCCTATTCAGGGTCCTCCAAGCGACCTAGTGGAGGTTGAGTTCCTCAGCCAGATACTCCTTTCATGTTCTTCCTAGTCCAGTGAGTTCCTTCCTCCATTTTCTAATTTGTATTTGCTCTTTTGACCCTTCAAGAGTGTTGGTTCTTGCCATAAAGCTCTCCCTGGATCTTAGCTGGTGGACTTGAGGCTCTTATCTATTCAGAGGATTTTGAAGGTCATCCTCTTGCTTAGTTCTCTCAGCGCCTACTGCTACTTCTCTCCTGATCTTAAGTGGAATGATACCTACAAGAGGGTAGATTTCCTCACCTGGTGTAGGTTTGAGGCATCCTGTCACTATATGTGTGACTTAATTAACAGCGTTGTCAACTTGTTTTGCATGTATGGATGTGCTCCATACTCTGCTGCGGAGACGCCAGAGCTGATGTACATAGTGTGGATGTTTGGGTTTCCTATTTATAGTTTGTGAGTTCTTGATGATGTTGTTCTTTGTACTCACGTTGGCTTTGGTATTCAGGCACTGTTGCTTAAAAGAGGGTAATATGGCAAGTCTCACACCAAGGTATTTTGGTGCTGAACAATGCTGTAATCGGTTCCCATGGAAACATCAGGAAACTCAGACAGTGCTGGCTCTTTGGCTGAAAGCTGAGATGAACACCACCCTGTGTACAGTCGGATACAACTAGCTTTTGAGCAAGGGAAACCTTTACCTGAGGGTATATAGGATTGCAGAGTTCAGTGGGACTTACTTTCAGGAAGACAGGCAGTGGGATGCAGATCAGCATGTAAAGTGGCTAAGTTAATTGAATCTGACTAACCAGGTTATCTCACTATGGTAATAAGAGTAGACCCTACTGCCAGCGACTCAACACCGAGTGTCAGGTGGCAGTTAACTAGCCTGACCACCCTAAGGACTAATGGCCTTGGGTGGCAAAGTCCACAGGGAAGAGTGAGGGTCCCCAAGTGGATTAAGTCCCACTTGACTCCCTCTTGATGGAGGGCAGAAGCTTCATCAGTACTGGCCTGGGGCCAATGAAGATTTTGCATGCCAAAAGGGCTCAAGACCAGAAAGTGACTCATGGAACTGGATCAGTGGTACTATGGAGTGTCACACTGCGATGCCGAAGGCAGGTGAAAGGCCACTGCATGATATTCTCAGGACAGTCTTCATGGCTGATCGTCATGAAGATCACCTATATTTGGAAGAAGAAGATGGTGATGGTGATGATTGAGCAAGGCAGGAGATACAGTATTCAGTTCAAAAGGACATGCACACCCACCCATCCACAATTATGATCCAGCCAAGTCAAGTAGCATTCTAAGTTTTGCTTGGCTGCCTTTTAGAAATGAAGACAAGACTAGGAAGCACCTTTAAGGCTCGGCGTTTCAATTGAAAAGAAGCACACACCGAAAGGACATCTGCTTGCCGAAGCAGGGAACTTAAACGGTGGGGTTGACTTGTCAGGTTTCTACAGGTACTTCCTCTCATCAGGTTGGGTCATGCCGCTGCCAAAAGAATGCCTATCCCTATTGTATAAAAGGCTTTGTAAAAGCTGAACTCCAAACAGAGCCCTTGTCTCGCACTTCCTAAATCAGAAGGAAGTTCAAAGACAGTGAACAAAGGTGATGGAAATGTAAGATGTTCTTGCATTAGTCCCTTGCTGACAAATATGTGTTGCACTCCCCTCCCCGCACTGGCATTTCTGTCTCTTCCTTCTGCAACAAGGAACCAAGGCACCAGCCGACAATCAAAGAAATGCTGCTCATGTAATTAGATCAAAAGGCTACGTTAAAAATTAAGAGCAAAGGAGGTACAAAAAAAAGAGTTTATGCGGTTTCTTCTTTTGCTGTATCTGAATCTTGGCAATCCTCGTGGCAACCAGCCATGAAGATTGTCCTGGAAATAATATGTTGCAAATTTCCATTTGCCTTCCACATCGCAGCGTGGCACCCAAACCACTGATCCAGTTCCGGGAGTCCCTTTCTGGTCCTGAGCCCTTTTGGCACACAAAGTCCTCCTCAGCCCCAGGCCAGGATGGATGAAGCTGCTGCCCTCCATCAAGAGGGATTCAAGTGGCATTTAACTTGATCAGACTGACTTATACTCTTTAGGTTGGTAGAGTCAGAAATCCCCAGCAGATTGATCGTGGGTTTCTCATTGGTTGAGTTGATAACTTTTAAGAGTGGCAGAAGGATGAGATGTGTATGCATCTGACTTACTAATTAGAAAGGTGCACGTGTTTTAAATCCAGTCCATCTGCTATGGTAGATAGTTAAAATCATAAGGCATGAATTACTCCAGGCTGTGTAAATTACCGAGGCAACCTAACGTTCATCCTTCAACTGAACTTGGATAAGGAACTGAAGACTTCTCACTTGCTAGCTTGGCTCACGACCAGGAAAAGACTATTACAATGAATTTTAAGTACCAACTCAAGCCACAGAGCTAATGAATAATAAAATAAATTTGCATGTCGTTCTTTGTCGCTAAGTGTTACCGTATTCCCACTGAGTGCAATACAGCGCTAAACTACCGGCCAACGAGATTTCAAGACTCAACCAGTGAATAGTCTTTTACAATCTGAAGTTAACATTTCATTATTACTTTCTGGGCTGGAGAAGTTACTCGTTTGACATTCGTTTCAGAGTTCCACCCCAAGCCCGTCCTGGTTTCCTGGCCCAATAGTCAGCTCTGGATAAAGTCGAAAGCTTGTTTACTTAGGTAGATCTCCTGTGGTTTATCTTTTTCCTTAATATTATTATTATTATTTATTGCATTTGCTACCCCGCTCCAGTCGGGAGAACCCGACTCTGAGCGGCTTACATCAAAATAAAAAAATAAAAACATAGAACAATCTATATCAATAAAAATCATCAAGAGTTAAAAAATCATCAAAAGTTAAAAACAATACAGAAACTACACACAAATCCCACATTCAGACCCAGGGGTGGCAATCCTTTAAATAAGCCACCTAGTATGAGAACCCACGTTCCCGGGTCCCCAAACTTGTCCTGCCAGCCAGGTTTTTAAGCCCTTCCGGAAGGGCAAGAGCTCTGTCTGAAGGCGCAGCTCGGTGGGCAGGAGGTTCCAGAGGGTCGGGGCGGACACGGAGAAGGCTCTCCTCCTAGTGCAGGCGAGGTGCGCCTCTCTCGCCGAAGGAATAACAAGGGAGCCTCTCCGATCCGCCCTGGTGGGACGGACAGATGTTCTTGGGGTGACGCGGTCTCTTAGGTATCCTGGCCCACTACCATATAGGGCTTTAAAGGTAATAACCAGCACCTTGAATTGCACCCGGAGACATACTGGCAACCAATGCAGCTCCCGGAGCAGCGGTGAAGCATGAGCATAACGCCCACACCCCACCACTACCCAGGCCGCCGCATTTTGGACCAGCTGGAGTCTCCGGATGGTCATCACGGGCAGCCCCATGTAGAGCGCGTTACAGTAATCAAGTCTGGAGGTGACCAACGCATGTGTGACCATAAGCAGAGTGTCCCGGTCTAGGAGTGGGCGTAACTGGCGTATTACACGAAGTTGTGCAAAAGCCCTCCTGGCCACGGCTGCCACCTGCTCTTTGAACAGTAGCCGTGAGTCCAGGAGGACCCCCAGATTACGCACCGGGTCTGTTTGGGGCAGGACTGCCCCATTCAGAACCAAAGGTGGCAGCTCCTGTGTTAACACAGGACCCCTTACCCACAGCCACTCAGTCTTGCCGGGATTCAGCTGTAGCCCGTTGTCCCCCATCCAGACCTTAACAGCCTCCAGACACCTGGAAAGGACTTCCACCGCACCGCTTGGGTCCCCACGGGCGGAGATGTATAACTGGGTATCATCTGCATATTGATGATACCTTACCCCGTGGGAACGGATGATCTCACCCAGCGGCTTCATATAGATGTTCAATAGGAGAGGAGAAAGTACCGAGCCCTGAGGCACCCCGTATTGCAGGGGCCTAGGGCTGGACATCTCCTTCTCCAGGCACACCGACTGGGTCCTGCCCCTCAGGAATGAGGAAAACCAGGACAACACTGTGCCCTGGATCCCCAGACCCTGGAGCCTTCCCAGAAGGATGCCATGATCGACAGTGTCAAAAGCCGCTGAGAGGTCGAGAAGAGCAAGGACAGACGGCTCCCATCCGTCCCGCTCTCTCCAGAGATCATCCATCAATGCGACTAGTGCAGTCTCAGTACCATATCCAGGCCTGAATCCTGACTGAAACGGGTCCAGATAATCCGCTTCATCCAGGACTTCCTGTAACTGCTGCGCCACAGTCTTTTCCAAAACCTTACCTAAAAAAGGTAGGTTGGACACTGGACGGTAGTTGAAAATTACCGTGGGGTCGAGGGACAGCTTTTTTAAGAGGGGAAGCACTAAAGCGTGTTTAAAAGGTGCTGGAAAATGCCCTCTTTTAATGAAGCATTAATAATCGCCTCAACCCAGCCACCTGCCACAGTCTTGGAAGCTTTAATTAACCAGGCAGGGCATGGGTCCAGTGCACAGGTCGTGGCGCGAACAGATACAAGAAGCCTGTCCACTTCCTCAGGGCCAACAGGATCGAACCGATCCCAGATAACATGGCTAGACTGTGCTGTGGTCAACCCCAGCTCTGTACATTCCACACCGGGATTTACCTTTGAGCGGATCTGAGCGATTTTCTCTGCCAGATAATCAGCAAAATCCTCAGCCGATCCCTGCCACCCAGGGCCCGGCCCCCCTCTACCGAGGAGGGACCTGGTCACCCGGAACAAGGCCGCTGGGCGATTATCTGCGGAGGCAATAAGGGTGGTGAAGTATTGGCGCTTCACCACCCTCATCGCCACTAGGTATTATTGCAAATGCAGTCTTTAAAGACCATTGGGGAACTATGAGCTGGGCCTTGTAGGGACAATGAGGTGGAATGATTACTTTGTTGAGATCTAGTAGACTACATATGTAGAATGCTATTGCTAACAACGTACGGCAGTGGTTCCCAACGTGGGGCCCACAGTGGGACTGCAATTCCCAGAGGCCTTATTCAGTACATTGGCTGATTATTGTTTTGGGGAATTGATTTAGGCTTCTGGGAACTGAAGTCCAAGAACCAAAGTTTGGGGAAAACTGACGTAAGGTGTATTCGTCTGCCTGGGAGTTCTTCCACATTACTGTTATTGTCGACTTCAACACACTCACTCATATACAACACGCTTCTTTTACATGAAATATTTTATATTTTATATTTTTAATTTGCTCTGCTATTTTTTTAAAGCATCATTTATTTATTTATTTATTTATTTATTCAGATTTATATTGCCGCCCACTCACCGAGGTGACTCAGGGCGGCTTACATTTAAAGAGACATCTCACCACAAAGTCTACAAAGTTTCATGATCCTATGATCATATAACTATGTATAGTGTGATAAAGCAAAGAAATACACCTACAGAGAAAAAATGTAATTTGTAACGAAAGAAATGAGTGGAGAGGAGACCCATCATAAGATTTGCTGAACACAAAATGACTGGGATTTCTTATGTTGTATTGAGATTTCTGTATGAAAGTGCTTATGTAGATCTATTCTAAGTTATATTCTTAAAGCTATAATGAAATCATTCACTACTTGGGAGAAAACCAGGGGTGCCTTGCGTATTACATTTTGACTGTAATTTTGCGTATTACATTTTGACTGCTACTCCTATCCGAGCATACATTTTTCCTGGAAGTCATTTTCATGGTTGATGGATGTGTCAGATTGTAGATCTCAGAAGTATTAAACACTGTTGTGTGCCACTAGCAAAATGGATCATTTTGTCCCCCAAAAAAAGTTTCAGCAGCTTTCTCTAGTTGGACAGCTCCACAAGGGAAAGCAAACCATATTCAGAAGTCAGGCCCATGCTGTATTGATAAACTCCACTGAGCAATTAAGAAGAAGCCTGTGCTTTTGCTGGAGAAAACAGAGCCAAACATGAAAGTTCTCCATTCCCTCATAACCAGTTGGGATAATGTCTCGGATATATTTAGAACTTGTCCAAGAAGGCTGAGCTTTTCGTACATCCATGCCAATTTTTTAATTAAAATGCAAGCAGTCTAGAGCAAATTCTAATTCAGTGCTCTCTGGAGTATGTAGAAGAAGGCTCCATCTTAATTAGCTAGCAACAGTGAACAAAAAAATGTGTTAATAACCCCAGAGCATTCTCCCCCTCTGGCACATACTCATAACTCAACCTGTGCATTGAAACAGGGTGTGAGACAAGTACTGTACATGGAGGACAGAGTTGGCAGGCACCAGGTTTAAAGACATCCCAGAGTGAATTCACTGTCAAAGGCTGGAAACAAATGCCTAATAATAATAATAATAATAATAATAATAATAATAATAATAATAATAATAATAATAATAATAATAATAATAATAATAATAATAATAATAATAATAATAATAATAATAATAATAATAATAATAAAAGCGTTGCCATTTGCTACTGAATTTGCATTTTTTAAAACTGTAAAATCTAACAAAAGAGTTTCAAAACTCTGGACTTCCCCCCATTTGACATGCACTTTTTCTGGCTTCTTCGTTTGTGTTTAGGTTTATGTTCCAGATGACCATAATGCCACCTTAGGGAGAACTGCAAACAAGCAAGTATTCGAAGGTCTGACAACTGGTCTCCTGAAAATCATGGCTGCAGTGTTCAGGTGTCTGATCTTCAGTGTATCTCAAGGAAACAACCAGAACAGCGCCTCGAAATTAATTCAAGAAATGAAAAACAAGACCTCGCAGGTCGAAGTCTTTAATAGTCGGATACAAGACCTCATAAGGTAAGAGAAGAGTCACAACGTATTTTTCATTTTGGTGTCGAGATTTGGACCCAGATTTCCCTATACTCGGTCAGCTAAGCTATGGCTACTCAACCTTGGGCCCCCAGATGTTCTTGGACTTCAATTCCCAGAAGTCCAAGTCAACACCAGATCAGGGCTTCTGGGAATTGAAGTCAAGAACATCGGGGGGGGGGGCAAGATTGAGAAATCCTGCTCTAAGCTAGTGATGACCAACCTTAGTACTCCAGAGGTTCTTGGCCTTCAACTCCCAGAAGCCCTGATCAGCAGGTGTGTTGACTTGGGCTTTTGGGAATTGGAGTCCAAGAACACCTGGAGTGCCAAGGTTGGCCATCACTGATCTAAGCTATTCTACCACACTGGTTGTTCAGCGACACCTTAGTACACACCCCATCTGCACCTACTTGACCAGACTGCACTTGACAGAAAGGTGAGAAGCAAGATGCAAACAAATTAGAACAGGTATAAAGAAGGGCAACAAGGATGGTCAGGTACATGTTTGGGAAACTCAAAAGACTATCCAGTTTAGACAAACTTAAGGTGGACGTTGCTTCTTGGTTACTGGCATGATTGCTAGCTCATTAGAAAAAATTATGTTGAATTTTCTGCTTGTATGATTAAACTATCCATGCTTTAAAATGCAACGTAGATCTGATGATCAAGGGCAGGAGTGACCAGAAATATTCCTGCACCAGCACATCTTCTGCCCGGTTATATCTGGAGGTCAAGGCAAGACAGACATGGCCACTTCACTAGCCTGGCTGGAACCAAGATGCTCCCTACTCTCCTCAGATGTCTCCTACAGTATTTGCATTTCCTTGTTCTCCTTTTCCTTCCAAGTCTCATTTTGGTTTCATGCTTCGCAAATAGCCCATTATTTCGTCTGCTTTGAGTGCATTGAAATGTTGTAAATAAACACAGAACTCTATTATCTCTTGTCTGGCGACCTGCCCATTTTGCTAAGTACCGTAACTGACAGCAAAGCACCTACAGTTCCAGACAAAGGCCTCCTCCACCACCTGATGACTGATATCCTTGTAACTAGAAATACCAGAGTCTAAAACTGTGATCTTCCCCACGCAACGTGTGCGCTCTACCACTTGAGTATTCTTGGCAGTTTCTTTCTTCATGGTGTCCCCTTAAGCATGAAGGAGAATGGAAAGCTGGCTGGTCTTGAATCAGGTTCATTGACCTCTTGGCCTCTACCAGAAGCCCCTCTGAAATATAAATAAAATTCCTTTTCCAAATAATCCAAGGAAACTGTTGGGTTTCTCCCTCAGTTTTCTTCCGCACAGTAAAAAAAAAAGACTTGTAAAGAAGATCCTCCCCCACTACCATATAGGGCTTTAAAGGTAATTACCAGGACCTTGAATTGCACCCGGAGGCATACTGGCAACTAATTCAGCTCCCAGAGCAGTGGTGAGGCACGTGCATAGTGCCCGCATCCCATCACCACATGAGCAGCCGCATTCTGGACCATTTGCAGCCTCCGAATGGTCATCAAAGGCAGCCCCATGTAGAGTGCGTTGCAATAATCAAGTCTGGAGGTGACCAGAGCATGCCTGATCATGAGCCCTAGAGTCGGATATGACTGGCTTTCAAGCAAGGGCAACCTTTACCTAATATGACTCCAGCAGGAAGCTGTTCTTTCAGTCATTGATTAGACCGTTCATTGGGCCTTGACATCCTCTGAATGGATATGTGCCTCAAGTCCAACGACTCAGATCCAGGAAGAGCTTTATGGCAAGAAAGAACTTTCTTGAGGGTACACAAGAGCAAAACCAAATTAGAAGATGGAGGAAGGAGCTCATTGGACATGGAATAACATCAAAGAAGGATATGGCTGAGGAACTCGACCTCCCTTATGTCATTTGGAGGACCTTGAATAAGATGAGGGTCCGAGTTCTTAAATAGAAGATCAACATGCTCAAATGGGGGCTGCTGTTGGATAATAACACACTGTGTGAATGTGGAGAGATGGATAATGTGGCTCATTTACTGGTCTGCCAGTTGCTACCAGAGTCATGTACCAATGAAGATTTTGGTTTTGGCCAACAGCAAGGCCATTCCGGCAGTCCAAAGTTTGATCTGGACATGAATGAAGAAGAAGAAGTCATTGATTTCAGAATAAGTTAAGGGTGTAAATAGCTAGATAATCTCAGAAAGAAGGTCTGTGGGCAGTTGAGAAGAGATCAACAGGTTGAAGGTTGAGTCTGTGGCTGTGATAGTGAACCTTGGCACTCCAGGTGTTCTTGGGCTTCAATTCCCAGAAGCCTAAGTCAGCACTCCTGCTGATCAGGGCTTCTGGGGATTGAAGTTCAAGAACACCTGGAGTGCCAAGGTTCACCATCACTGGTCTATGGCATCTCCAGGGCTAAGAAAGACTTCTGTGTAAACCTTAGACAACTACTGTTGGCCTGTCATAGATGTTGATAAACTTGATTGACCAGTAGATGTTTGGGGACGACTCCTACATGTCCCATTGCTAGCATATATACATAATCTGTGACTGTGCTGGCAGTGGCATTATGATCTGCAAAGACTAATGCTTTCCATCTCTGGCAGTGGCTAAATTTTATCTCTGTAAAGCAGATGTTTCTGTCTGATGCTTATAGGGGAGACACACACACCCCTCTTCGTTTACTTGTTTCTTGTCTCACTACCTCCAGGAGTTCCCTTCATATTGGTTCTTATCATCTGTCTTTCCCCCTCTTTTTCTGAAAGATGAGATAAAGGATACATTTAATTTTTCAAGGGTATCTCTCCCTTCTCTTAATAAATTGCTTTCTGCCATCTCTCTGAACCCGTGTACTGACCCCGGCCTTCCTTTCCCCCTGACCTATGGCACCAGAGGCACTCGAAATTCCCGTACCTAATACATTAATTTCTTGATGGCAGGAATCACATTTGGTCACCCAGGCGTCTTTTGACAGCTGCCCTTTCTGAAAAGCTGAGCCATTTTTTGCCCCGTTTCCACTATTTACTGGATTGTC
This sequence comes from Furcifer pardalis, assembly GCA_030440675.1. Taxonomy (NCBI): domain Eukaryota; kingdom Metazoa; phylum Chordata; class Lepidosauria; order Squamata; family Chamaeleonidae; genus Furcifer; species Furcifer pardalis. The sequence continues at coordinate 16,155,904 of CP126891.1, read as the reverse complement.
ATCTCTTATTCTTAGTGTAACAATTTAAATTGCAGTAATTGTTTCACATAGACAGCTTCGGATCATAGTTCCTCTTGCTGGTGAAACTTATGCAAATAAGAGTTTTTGCGGGAGAAACTCCACTCAGGGGACGTCCGAATGAGGCTCAATTCATGCCCCCCAATATCTTTTCCCACCAAAGTGGTCCCTGTTTATCAACTTGCATTTTTTTTTGCTTTAGAACTGCTAGATTGGCAGGAGCTGGGACAGAGACAGGTGCTCAATCCATCATTCAGCACCCGGGTCTCGAACTGCTAACTTGCTGACCTTCCAGCTCACAAGGCAAGCTTCTTAACCACACAGCCACCACAGCCTCTATTAATGTAGTAATTATTTATTTAAAAGAACCTACTTATGAGTAACTAATTATGTATAACTAGGGTTTTTTTTTTACGAATTTTGATTATTTTTTTTGTTCTCCTGATGGAAAACACGACTTCTCTAGAGACAAGAATGTTAAAACAAACAAGTATCAAATGTAGTTTGCATGATAAGTTTGAAAGACCTGAACCATGTTTTAGATTCTAAAACTGTGGTCTGTGCAAATCTCAGTTTGCTCTCATATCTGAATTAATCTGCTTCAAACATTTGCCAAGAGTATGATGTCAGAAAAACAAACTAGAAGTTAGGCCAAAGAAATCAAAACTAACGGTCTTCTTCTAGTACGCAAAAATGTAGTATATTTTTACCCACTCAAAAATTACAGTAAAAATGTGTGAGTGTATTTGTTCAGGCTTGAAGGTATCACATAATTCATTGTTCCACATTATTTATTCAGTTTCCAGGTCTCCTTATGCATTAAAATTGAAAACACTAAAATCCCAAATTGAATTTTCAAGTATCCCATTAAAATTATGAGGGTGGCTTTCCTCATTTAGGATCAGAGCGCACCTTTTAAATAGATGTCATCTTAGATGTAAGAATGTGTATTTCACAAAACGCTTTCCCAGTATGATTGAACGAAAGTGAACATGACATTCATATTTAACTGAACGGGATATACAGGAGTCGTCTTTAGAGGACTTCCTTACCAGACTGCCATTGAATGCCAAATGAACTGGATCTGTCTTTTGTTAAATAGGCCTTTTGAACCAGAGCTGTAGTGTAGGATTTTCCCCTGCTTTACAATTTTTTCTTTCCTGTGAAACAGTTGGGGTGTAGATTGCATTGCCGTGCTCCTTCTCAGATCAGGTTTTCAAAGAATGTGAAATTTCAGGCCAGTTGCGGCCCCCCTAATTGGGAGGTCTGCCCATTGATAGTTTTGACTCTGGCAACATCTGACATGGGTGAAACCTGGCACAAATCGGTCCCACCTCCCCTCATTGACTGCCCCAAAATTAGACGGGGTCCTTTCCCCGAAGACTTTTCCAGGGATTCTAACAGAGAAATGAAAGGCATGATGATAGAGGATTAATTAGGATCAATTAGAAGGAAGCTCAAGGAAGCAGACTGGCATTATTCATAATGACTATTCTCTTTTGAATCATTTTAGCATCAATGTTTGCATAGTAAATGTGAAGGTTGCCCTTTCTCGAAAGCCAGTCGTATCCGACTGTAGGGTTCAGTGCTCATCCCTGTTTACAGCCAGCGCTGGCTGCATATGCAGACGTTTCTATGGACGCGTGGCAGGCATGACTAGACAGAAGGCTGTTTGCACGTTTGTGGACAATTTGTACAAACCGTGTAAAGCAGGCAGACTTGCACTACAAAGAGGAATAATGTTAACAAAAGCATACGCTTGCATATAAAAGGCCATATATTAATGTAGTAATAAATGGCTCAAGTCACTAAGATGCTGACTGGGAGACAGAAGGTCAGCAGTTCGATTCCCGAGTACTGCAGGACGGAATGAGCTCTCGTCTCTGTTCCAGCTCCTGCCAACCTAGCAGTTCGAAAGCAAGCAATTGCAAGTAGATAAATAGGGACCACTTCAGTGGGAAGGTAACAGCGTTCCATGCGCTCCAGTGTCTAGTCAGGCCTGCCACATGACCATGGAAATGTCTGCAGAACCAGACAGTGCTGGCTCTTCGGCTTAGAAACATAGATGAGCACTGACCCCTAGAGTCGGATACAACTGGCTTTCGAGCAAGGGAAACCTTTACCTTTACTATAATAAATATTCAGATTGATAACTGAGCCTACCTGTTGCCCTTCTATTCACAGCGAATTATAAATAATTGACCACAAAGAAAAGAGTTTTTAATTGATTGATGCTGTGCTTTCATTTGATGATGATGATGATGATGATGATGATGATGATGATGATAATTTATATCATAATTATGTTTTTTTTTTAATTAGTACCTGGTTGCTAGTCTGGTTATAAGCCACTTTGAAACCCAGTTCAAAGAGAAAAATAATAGGAGAACCAGGAATTAGTGACCCGTAGAAAGCCAGGACTGAATTTAACCGGGAGACATAAGGTTTCTCTCTAGGGCTGGGGTGGCTCAGTGATTAAGAAGTTCGCCTTGTTAGCTGGAAAGCCAGCAAGTCGGCAGTTCAAGACCCAGTTACTGCATGACTGAGTGAGCATCCGTCTTCTGTCCCAGCTCCTTCCAACCTAGCAGTTTGAAAGCAAGAAATTGCAAATCGATAAATTGGGTGGGAAAAGATATTGGGGACATGAAAGGAGCCTCATTCGGGTGTCCCCTGAGCGGATTTCCTCCATCAAAACCCCTTTCAACCCAGAATAATTTCTGACATGAAATTATGATGATGATGATGATGATGATGATGATGATGATGATGATGATGATGATGATGATGATGATGATGATGATGATGAGTTTCTCTGCTAGAACTCAATCCAGCTCAGAGGAAAGATTCCCAGAGATTATATTTGGACTGGTTTTCTCTTTTCGTGTCCAGGTCAAACTTTGAGCTGCCAAAATGAAGCCACTTTCTTGGCTTTGTCGTTGGCCAAACTCAAGTCCTCATACAGTGCAGGTTTCTGGCAGTGACCAGCAAATGAGCCGGATCTCGTCTCTCCCCACGTTCACACAGCGTGTGGTTGTCTGCCAGCAGCCTCCGCTTGAGCAATTTGAACCAATAAAAGAAGGGATAATTGTACAGGAGTTCAGTTTGAGTAAAAATAATTGCATCTTGACAAGGCGATACCCCAGTGCTGACTTGAGATCTCTGTTTCGTGCCGTAGGAAACATTCCTCCAAGCAAAAAGAAGTTCTTCATTAGTCGTTGCCTCAAAAGACAGAGAGTGTACCTATTCGACTTCGGGAGGGTTATGATGTAATCAGATTGCGTCTGGATAGAATTATCCTCCTCCTCCTGTGTTCTGCTTGATTTTTTTTTTCATGTCAAAACTGGTGAAAATGTAAAGGTCATCACAAATTACCAGCTGGGGCAAAATGCGTATTTTGGCACAAACGGAAAAAATGCTTGTTGGTTTTGAAACAGGTTGTAGGAATTACATTCAGTTTTGTTGGTTAGAAATAACTGTAACAACACGATTTGATGATCACCACTTTCAATGAGTTCAGGGTTGTAATATAATGTATCTGTTGTTGATGGAATTGAATGACACTAATCTAAGCCAGGGGTTCTCAAGCTATGGTCCAGATGCGGTCTGTGACACCATTTCATGTGCCCCCCACTGCCTCCGCCATGTGTGGCAGGCAGGGGAAAATGGCCGTCCGGCCCCTGAAGCTGTCCGAGGGAGCATGACCGGTCCCCTGGCTTTAAAAGTTTGAAAACCCCTGATTGGAAAGATCGACTTTACCAACATTAAAACATCTTTCTCTTTCTTTTTCTAGCTACGTGGTGAATATCAGATTAATTGAAAAGTTGAGTGCCTGTTTCCTTTCCGTCCAAGGGCCAGTTGACGAAAACCCTAAAATAGCGGCTTTCTTGCAGAATGCGACGGCAGCATTGCATGGCATGTGCCGGTTGTGTTTCGCCATCAATGGAAGGTATGTGGGGATTTATTTATTTTTAATTTTTTAATTTGGCCATTATTGTAACAGGTGGAAACTCTTTTTGGGAAGAGAAAACAAGACTTTTTCCATTGTGCCCAACAATGTTATCAGTTCATTTAACCAAAACGAGGACGAATCAGACTAGTTACCACTTAATCAAAGCAAGAGAGAGAGAGTGTGTTAGATGACAGGTGAGGATGATGGTTGTAATCCAAGGTCTCTCTTTTTTAAAATTATCATGTGTTTTAAATTTGTGATGTTTTAACATAAAGGCAAAGGTCTCCTTTGCTCAAAAGCCAGCCAGTCGTATCTGTCTCTAGGGTTCAGTGCTCATCTCCACTTACAGCCAAAAAACCAGCTCTGTGTCTGCAGATGTTTCCGTTGTCATGTGGCAGGCATGACTAGATGCCAAAGCACACAGAATGTTGTTACCTTTCCTGTTGAAACGGTACCTATTTATCTACTTGCAATTTCTTGCTTTCAAACTGCTAGGTTGGCAGGAGCTGGGACAGATTATGGGAGCTCAAGAAATTGCAAATAGATAAATAGATACCACTTTTACATGAAAGGTAACAGCGTTCCATTTGGTTTGGCATCTAGTCATGCCCGCCACATGACCATGGAAACGTCTGTAGATGCAGACAGTGCTGCCTCTTTGTAAACGGAAATGATCACCACCCCCTAGAATCAGATACGACTGGCTTTCAAGCAAGGGAGACCTTTACCTTCATCAGCCATTTTTTGTTCTAGTGCAGGAGTTCCCAGGCTTTTAAAGCCAGGGGCCGGGTCACGCTCCCTCAGACAGCTTTGGGGCCGGATGGCCATTTTGCCCTTCCTCCACCACATGGCACTTCCTGGTGTAGTGGGGGGACACGCATGAAACGGTGCAGTGGGCCACATTCAGGCCCGTGGGACCTGAATGGGACTTGGATATATCCATGTTTGCCCAAGTCTGGCTACTGAGCGGGAATTTAACAATAATTGGACCATGGAAGAAATCTAGGAGTGGCTAAGGATGAATCCAGGAGAAAGCACTGGGGGGCCAGATGGATCGAGGAGCTTTATGAGTTTTAAATTTAGATTCAAGGCATTCAGACAAAGATGTATGAATTCTGCTCCCACGGCAGCCTTTAAAAATGATGGTTGTATCAAGGCAGGTCCGGGGAAGGATGCCCACGCGACGCTTGCCACCTGAATCCTAAGAGTCTTCCAGCCCCATAAAGTTTTGCTGTCTAAATGAAATAATACATAACTCAGTGGTGTATGTGGTTTATTAATGAAATATGGCTGTCTTTCCTTTCCCTTTTATTGGCACTGCCTTAAAATTGATTTAACTGTAGAGTTGACCTTGTCTTTCAATGGTTTTAACTCTCTTTTTTTCTGTATTAGTTAATAATGCGTGTGGATTTTTTAAGAGGACAATTAAATCCCTGCGCTAGGTCTTGGAGAGAAATAGTTTCCTCTCCTAACTTTTTCTGTGATTAGACCAGGGGTTCTCAACCTGGGGGCTGGATGTGGCCCGTAACACCATTTCATGTGGGACCCCCACCCCTCTGTGACACCCAGAAGTGCCATGTGTGGCAGGCAGAGCAAAATGGCCATCCGGCCCCTGAAGCTGTCTGAGGGACCGTGACCTGGCCCTCGCCTTGAAAAGGTTAAGAACTCCTGGATTAGACTGTCAGATATGAATTCCCCGAATAACCTTTAAAAATGAGTTTCTAACGTTGGCTTCTAGGCTGATACATCCAGGTGTTGTAGAGTGGAAGTTAATGTTTGGGGCTACTTAAGAGATAATAGACCTTTTAAAGATTCAATTAAGGAATGTAAACTTTATCATGATGGATAAAATGAATTTTATTTTCATTTTTATCATTTTATCCCACTGCAACTCACTTAATGAAAGGTCTGTTTTAGACTTGTCATGGCCAATGGGATAAAAGGTTTCAATTACATTTTTTTTATCTTTCGATGTGGTGTTTTAATTTCTATTTTAATTTTGTGTGTTTACAAAATTGAAAATGGCAAAATTGTGAGCTCCTGTCTCTGTGCCCAGCTCCTGCCAGTCTAGCAGTTCAAAAGCAAGAAATTGCAAGTAGATAAATAGGTACCACTTCGGTAGGAAGGTAAACAGTGTTCCATGCACTCTGGTGTCTGTCTAGCCATGCCTGCTATATCTCCATGGAAACGTCTGCAGACTGAGATGGCACTGGCTCTTTGGCTATAAACGGAGATGAGCACCGTATCCTAGAGTCGGATACAACTGGCTTTCAAACAAGGGTGGCTTTAAAAGTTAGTGTTGGAGTTTCCCAGTATCTAGTTCAGGCGTTCCCGACCTTTTCAGTCAGCTTCAAGGGCCGGATGGCCGTTTTGTACTGCCTCCACGATGGGGTTGTGTGGCCATTTTGTCCCAATAGCTTCAATGGGGTGGCCATTTTGTTTCTTGAATCCCCGTGGAGGAGCCCACATGAAATGATTCCATGGGCTGGATCTGGCCCACTGGCCTTCGGTTGGGAACCCTTGATCTAGTTAACGCAGCTTTTGCGGGACTTAAAAGTTGGCTCGTGTTTTGTAACAGGGCAGAGGAATCAATTAATCTTTCTTGTGAGACTTCCCAGGAGCTTCCACCCATTTTGCTTCATGCCCAGAGTTTCTCGTCAGAGTCCACTTGAAAGCAGAGATATCTGGTTTTTAAAACCGTCCAAACCTGCAACGCCAAAAGTTAGTGGTTTCTTTTTTCACCTTAGGTTACGTTGGATTGTATTAACAGACACGAGCGCTTTAGACTTTTTAACACTCTTTGGGTCCACTCCAAAGATCACTGAAGCTACCGGGAAGAGTTCCAAATAGGTTAGCAAACTTCACGTTGAATTTTATTAGGATTTGCACCAGAAATTATAGAACTCAATAACGGTAACAGATGTTACAGCGGAGTGGGTTTATGGAGCTGAATAGACTCCCATCCTAATTGTGCACATACATAAAAATCAACAAGCTGCCTGTTCATCTACGTCAAGGGTACCCAAACTACACCCCACAGACTGGATCCGGTCCCTGATGCCAATTCCATCTGGCCCACGCTGGCCTCATCACTCCCGGAAGCGGAAGTAAAGCATGCCCATATGGGCACGTTTTACTTCTGCTTCGGGGAGCGACGAAGGCAGCGTAGGCCAGATGAATTGGCCTTTGGGGCCGGATCCACCCAGATGAATTGGCATCAGGGACCGGATCCAGCCTATAGGCCATAGTTTGGGCACCCCTTGTTTAAGCAGAGAAAACGGCATCTTAAAATCTGCCTCATCCTGTTGCAAAACAGATTGCAAGGCATGTTTTACTTCCGCTTCTGGTGGTAAAAAGCACGTGGCTGGCCCGCCAGCCAAAAAGTTTGGGCACCCCCTAATCTATGTCTTTAAGAGCAAACCCAGGTGTTTGTTTGGTGGTTTTTAAAAAGAAGACCTGACATCTTTTGCAACGCCATGTTGAATGCTTGTCAGGAGCCAATTAACCTAGAGTTTGAGCTGTTGGCCGTAGACTATGCGAGGAATTTGTGTGTGCGCGCACAGAATAAGAAGAGGTGAGGTCAAAGGGATATTAACGGCTTTTGTATTGTGCTTTATCGTTGTAATTAAGATAATGCCTGTTTTGGCTGCTGGGTGACAAATAAAATATAAGCAATTTTGCTGGAGTGCTGCTTGTTCTGGTCTCTGTTGCCAGTAGACAGTGGCGTATTCAGCAGACGTTGAGAATGCTGGGCAAAATAGACGAGTGCGTGTTTGAGAGTGGCTTATGGCGTCTGCTCCTGTCTTGCTTTCTTGGGCAGGTCTCGGGGCATTTTTGACGAAGTCCACCAGGACCCCACAGGACTCACGGCTGCTCTGGAGGCCACAGACCTGGTCGGGGTCTTGCATATGCTCTACTGTATTCTGTTCCACGGCACGGCGACGGATCTGAACGCGGCCAGCCCGAAAGAGAGCTACGGGGAGAATACGATCCAAGTGGCACTTCATAGTTTGAGCTTCTTCAACAGCTTCGCTGTTCTGGATCTGCCGGCTTTCCAGGTAATGCTCCGAGGACTGTTGTACAGCTGTAGGCCTTGGGAACTCCCCTTGGACTTCAAATCCCAGAAGCCCAAGCCAGCACGCCCGATGATCAGGGCTTCTGGGAATTGGTTTCTGGGAACAGCTAGAGTGCCAAGGTTTTCGTTGTTCAGTCGCATAGTTGAGTCCGATCCTTTGTGACCCCATGGTTGGCCACAGTTAGGTACCACCGATGTAAGGTTTGATTTGAAAGTACAGAAACCGGGAGCCTGAACTCTGCATTCTCTCCTTTCCACGCATCAACTCTGTGCTTCTTGTACTAACAAAGAGATAGGCAACATGGTTTAATTATTTTTAAATTGATTTTTAAGTAATTTTGAACCTCAAGGTTTTAATTTATGAATTTTCTGTAAGCCGCCTAGAGTCAGGTTCGCCTGATTGGGGCGGGATAATAAATCTATCTAAATAAATAAATAAATAAATAAATAAACATACATCTTGGGTGGGTGGCTGTTAGCAATCCCACCCCCTCCTGGGACATTTCTATAACCCTTAAGGCGGGGGGTCCCAACCTTTTCAAGGCAGGGGCCGGAGTACGCTCTCTCAGTCAGCTTCGAGGGCCAGACAGCCATTTTGCCCTTCCTGCACGATGGGGCCGGACATTTTGTCCCAACAAAATGCCCTTGAAGGGATGGGGAGGCACATGAAATGGCACCGTGGGCCAGATCTGGCCCATGGGCCTTAGGTTGGGAACCCCTGCCTTCAGGCTATTTATTTATTTAATTACTCGTACTTGTTCATCGCCCTCCTCCCCGAAGGGACCCAGGGCGATTTGCAGCATAACATATCAACCACAACAATTTAAAATCGATTAAAAGACTAAAAAGATTAAAAGAAGTATCACACAAAGTATAGCTATTGGCTTATGAATACTGATGCTTACATCTTAATTTACAAGATCCCTAAGGTGGCAATAAGTTGGACCCCTGATAATACCAAATGACAACGAGGACACCCTTGAAATACATGGTGAAGAATTTTCATGACAGATTTAAAAACCCTAAAATGACATGTGAGGATGCCAAAGTACTTGTGCAAGAGTACTTTCTTGGTCAGTCCCCCCCCCCTGAAGAGCCTCCATATGTACTCCTGTGCCCCCAAATAAAAGCATATTTCTGCTCCAGAAGTTGTGGTTTTAGAGATCTTGGAGTGTAACAAAATCTCAAAAGCAAAACACAAATACAGTAATGAATCGAGGTCGCCATCCAGGGACTTTCTCTTTCTATTGCTTTGGTTTAAATGGCATTTTATGACCAGTTCTGGGCCCCATGCAGCTGTCAACGGAGAGAGAGAAATCACCCACACTTGTCAGGGCAGATCAACAAACAATGGTTTGTCCTTGTGATCTTAAATTGGAAAACCAGGGTTTGGTCCTAAGGAAGGCAGGGCATGAGAATAGTCATGGGGGGCTGGCTTATTTTAACACACCACTCTGGCTTGACTTTCCTGCCTGAATAACCCAACTCACGTGATAAAAATTAGAACCAAACGCATGGTAAGTCGGGTTATTAAAGTATGTTTGATTTGGGTTCCTGCCAGTGATGGGATGTAACAGGTTCTCACCAGTTCGCCAGAACCGGTAGTAACTTTTCCCAGTGTCCCGGAGAACTGGTAGCAGCTTTTGGGGGGAACCACCTTGGGGGCTTACCTTTTCACCGGTTCCCCCACTGTGCATGCACGCCAAGCACTTGATGTGCTTGCACACCTGCAGGGGTGTGGGGGGGGGGTGAGGGGTGTGTGGTGTGTGTGTGTGTGTGCTTATTTTTATTTTATTATTTTATTTGGCCCTGCCATGATGTCATGATGTTAGCTCCACCCATAGTGTGATGACATCACAGTGGGGTAGTAAATTTTTTGACATCCCACCACTGGTTCCTGCCTTGAGCAGGTGGTTGGATTCGATAACGTAAAAGGCCGCTTCCAAATCAGTTTGCCACTGATGAAAGACTTCCTTTTTTCAGTTTTGAGACGCATGCAACTTCAGGGTGTGTCCCGAAATAAGGAACGGGATTTCTAATCAATAGAGATCTGCTGGTCCTAGGGCAGTGATGGCCAACCTCGGCACTCCAGATGTTCTTGGACTTCAATTCCCAGGAGCCCTGATCAGCAGGAGTGCTGACTTTGGCTTCTGGGAATGGAAGTCCAAGAACGCTTGGAGTGCCAAGGTTAGCCATCACTGCCCTAAGGGCATGCAGACAGATTGCCTGGAAATTTTTATAAGCAGAGATCATCTTCAAGTTCATAGGTACCTTCCCCATTTATCTTGAGAGTCTAAACAATTGGAAGGTGTCAGCGAGAAGCAATGCAGGACAGTCTGAGCTGCCATTAAAACTGGTGAAAGAGGAAATGCATAGTTTCCTTGAAAAATGACTTCTTACGTTTATATACAAACGTCTGTGCCTCCTGGCCTCCTGTTTTCAGGGTAGAGTAAACACGGAGCACTTGGATTAGAGCATATGGGAACATGTGTTGTCTAAGAGGGAGTGGATCCAGGGAGATGTCACCACATAACAACTAGTAGCAAATGGTTTGGGGGGACATAGGGCCCTACGGAGGACGGCCCCGGATCCAGCTAGGGAAGCTTGATAAGCGTTCATGCATGCTTCATTCATGTGTGTGGTCCTTGCGTGGAAGTTCTCCAAGTTCAATGTTCTTCAGGAGGATAGACCTGTCAATGGATTAGTAGACATGACGGATGACTGTGTACTTTGCCACCCAAGGCCGTTAGTCCTCAGGGTGGTCAGGGTAGTTAACTGCTGCCTGACACTCAGCATTGGCAGTAGGGTCTACTCTATTACCATAGCAGAATAACCTGGCCAGACTGGAAGGCCTTACATTCTTGCATTCTTACATTCTTGCAAGATTTGACCTGCTAATGCGGTCTATTAATCTGACTAATGGAAGTCATCTTGTTTAAAGCAGATCTAGGACTGGACAGGGAGCGGTTGGGAGAGCTTTCCAGCTTTGTGCTGAATTTTGGACTGTTAAACATCTGCCCTTCCAGATTGCTTTCACCAGTCCTGTCTTGGCTCCCTCACTGATAAGCCAGGGAGCCAAGAATACGCAAATGACAATTATTTTCCCATAGGCCTGTAGGATGGTTTCGTTCAACTGAGCAGACTTTGATGTTCATTCCTCATGCATCATTTCTCCCCTTTGACCCTGTGTCGCTTTTTCTGGTTGACATGTTTATTAAATAGAAGCCATCGGCCGCGCAGATAAAGCGGGCTTCTCCCCGTCCTCTGCGCTGTAAGCAGATTGGCTCTTTCCTCCTCCCACGGCCTGTGAATGTGAAAAGTCAACCGTGTCTCTCCAGATAGTTATGCTAAAAGTATCACTTCATGCAAGTTGGGTGGAGGGAGTTGGCGGTGTAAAATTTCCAGGCTTGGGACCATCGAGATGGAGCCTGCAGGGGTTCCCTGCCCTTGCTAATTTCTCCAGGAGGTGAGGAAGGCCCTGGTTGAGTTTAGAAGATGCATGGCGAAGAGTCCTTTGGGAGTCTCGGGGGCAACCTAGGTCAACAGGCCAGCCAAAGAGGAATGGCTGGACCTCTGGTCTCAAAGAGACTAACTCAACCAACTTTCTCAATGCCAACTATCAGTCGGAAGAGGTGTCACAGAAAATGGAGTCAGAAGAACTAGCAGGAAGCAAGTTGGGCCTTTGTCATCAGTACAAGCATTCTTGAGGGTACACAAGAGCCAAACCAAATTAGAAGATGGAGGAAGGATCTCGATGGACAAGGAACAACATTAAAGGAGGATATACTTGTTTCAGTGGTCTTTCCAAAGCTGTCTGGTATGCCTTGGAACAGTGGTGGCTAACCTTGGCACTCGAGGTGTTCTTGGATTTCAATTCCCAGAAGCCCAAGTCAGCACTCCTGCTGATCAGGTCTTCTGGGAATTGAAGTCCAAGAACACCTGGAGTGCCAAGGTTTGCCATCACTGATGTAGGACAGCGATAGCTAACCTTGGAACTCCAGGTGTTCTTGGACTTCAATCTCCAGAAGCCCAAGTCTGCACACCTGCTGATCAGGGCTTATGGGAATTGAAGTTCAAGAATACCTGGAGCGCCAAGGTTGGCCACCCCTGCTGTACATTTTGAGCATGCATGTCCTAACTTCTGGCATAAATCTTATTTATTTATTTAGACTTATATTGCCGCCTGATTGCTGTGGCGACTCAGGGTGTCTTACAGTCATTAAAACAACAGTCACAGTGTGAAACTGAATCACAGTACTATGATTAAGATCAGTAAACTTAAGACATGACTTTGGGTATGTCTTCTTGGAGAGGGGGTGGCAGACCTGTGATTTCTTGGCAGCCCTTGTCATGGGTTTAATTCAGGATCGGCAGGTGGTGCAGTCGCCATTGTCTCTCTCTTTGTCTCGTAGTCAATCGTGGGGGCTGAAGGCTTGTCCCTCGCATTCCGGCACATCGTGAGCTCTTTGTTGTGGCAGTCTTCCCAGCATACCTGCGAGGCACTTCTCCATGAAGTCATTGTGTGCGTTGGCTATTTCACCGTCAACCACCTGGATAATCAGGTAAGCACATCAGCCTCCACACTTCTGGCCCACCTGGGCCGCTGGCTGTGACACACACAAAAAGAGGCCCCTGTGTGCTTCCTAATTGGGCAATTCCACAAGAGGAGACAGTGCGAGCAAACGATCTTTGCCGTCTGTTTATATTAAAAACACAACTCATACCTCTTCAAAAGCAAAATGAGACATTCCAAGAACTCGTGATTGACAGAATTAGAATCCAGTAGTCAGATTTCAAGATTTCATTCTAGCAAGTGCAATCATTTTCTTATTGTTGTTCTGCTGTGGTGGTTAAGATGCGTTCGAGAAACAAAATGGCCACCCCTTTGAAGCTGTTGGGACAAAATGGCCACCCCCATCGTGCAGGCAGGGCAAAATGGCCGTCCGGCCCTCAAAGAGAGAGCGTGACCCAGCCCCTGGCTTGAAAAGTTTGGGAACCCCTGGCGTACACCATCATCATCCTTAAAGTGCCAGGGTCCCTATTCTTTGCTAGTCACAGTTAAGTGACTATGGTTTACAGATCCCCAGAGAGCAAAATGAGCACATAAAGGAAGACCAAGCAAGATAAATAATGCCCTTGTCTTTGAGTAAGCTAATCCGAGGCTTACAATAAGATTATTGTTTCTAATTAAAAATGTTGCTGTTAATTAACAAAGCCCTCCACACTTTCAGTTTCCCCTTCCCTAGCAGATCTAAATAATGGAACTAAGCAGAATGGGTTGTCAACTGTTGAGCTCATTTGCATTTTAGATTGGATAATTGAATGTGGTCGGGTAATTAAATTAGCACAAAGGAACAGATGAGTTGGCTTCGTCCACATTTGCTGCGTTGGGAATTAAAACAGAAGGAAAAGGAATTGCTACATATTTGTTTTTTTAGTGAATGTTTTTAATTTGGCAGATCTTTGCCGATTGAAGTATTGGCCCAGCTCACGTCTCCCACGGCGTTCCCTATCATAAATCTAAAGCCAGGTCTGTACGGTATAGCATCAGCCATGCATTTTACCCATGTCGCCTTTGTGAAAGACCAGAGACCTTCTGGAATGATAATGCTGAAACTTTATAATTCCGCACTGGATATGGCACTGACTGTCATCAAATTAGTGGTTTAGGAAAAAAACATTATTAATAGCATTCCTCTATACAATCATACCTCACATAACAAATTTAATTCGTTCTGCAAGGTTGTTCGCTATGCGAAAAATTCGCTATGTGAGTCTGACTCGCATAACGAATTTTTTGCTATGCGAGTCGGACTTTCCCTATTAAAAAACTTGCATGAGTGTTTAAATGGGGAAAACTTGCATAGCAAAAAAATTCGTTATGCAAGTTTTCCCCATAGAAACGCTCGTTATGCGAGTTTTTCCATAGGGAAAGTCCGACTCGCATAGCAAAAAATTCGTTATGCGAGTCAGACTCGCATAGCGAATTAGCAAAAAAAGTTATGCGAGTTTTTCGCTAAGCGAAACGCTCGTTATACGAGGTTTGACTGTATTTAAAGTCCTGAATGGCATATTGTGAGTTTTTAGTTCAAATAGTATTCCAAACAAGAAGCTATATTTAGTTATATTTTGAATTTGTGTATAGAGTAGCAAAGAAACAATGCAAATTTGACTAGATCCAGGGTCCCCAATGTGGGGCACACGCCCCACAGAGGCAATTTTATTGTTAAGGGGGGCAATTCAAGAATGGCAAGTTAATGGCCTTTTAGGTTTCCTCCACATGAGTAGTAGTTCACTTTTTGATTAATAAGACCGGGGGGGGGGGGGAATCAGGATTTTAGAGATGCTTAGGTGGAGCGTAGGTCAAAAAAGGTTGGAAATCAGTGGACTAGAGAGAGAGATCAACCTAATTCAGTGCAAGCTATCTAGGAACTGTCTCTTTTATGTATTTATGTAGCCACATTTATGTCTGGCCAGGATATCCTGCTATGTCATGAATTCTCAACCTTTTAAAGCCAGGGGCCGGGTCACACTCCCTCAGACAGCTTCAGGGGCTGGACGGCCATTTTGCCCTGCCTGCCACACATGGTACTTCCGGGTGTGGCAGAGGTCCGGGATTTGAAATAGTGTCATGGGCCGCATCGCGTCCCCGAGCCGTAGGTAGAGAACCCCGTGCTGCAGTAATAGAGTAGACTCTACTGCCAGCGATAACTCTGAGGACTATCGGTTTTGGGTGCCGAAGTCCACAAGGAAGGGTGGTGGTCCCCGAGTGGATTAAATCTCACTTGACTCCATCTTGATAGAGGGCGGCAGCTTCATCCATCCTGGCCTGAGGCCGATGAGGACTTTGTGTGCCAAAAGGACTCAGGACTGGAAAATGACTCGTGGAACTGGATCAGTGGTACAATGGGCATCACACTGTGATGTGGAAGACAAATGAAAGGCCACTTGATTATATTCTCAGGGCAGTCATCATGGCTGATCTCCATGATGATCGCCTATACAGTAAAACGATTGGATCGGATAATGCTAAAATCGCATAACGTTAAGTAATCTGGGGAGGAGAATTGGATCGAATAATGTTAAGGTCCAATGGGATGGATCGGATAACAACCGCTAAAGCCTGTGCGGTTATACTGCATCTCTATGGAGCTTTAACGTTTTCCGATCCATCCCATAGGATTTTAACATGGATCGGATAACACTAAAAATCGGATAACACCAAGACTTGTGGAACCAAGTCTTCGCGTTATCCGAGGTTTTACTGTATTAAAAATTGGATACTGCAGAAGAAGAGAAAGAAGAAGGTTGCCTTATAAAAACTCCAGCGTGTTACTAGTTAAATGGAAGATTGTACTACTGGAAACAATAGACCACTCAAATTCAATTCTCCATTGCCTTGACGTGACCGAAATCCTTGATGGAGTCAGGAAATGCATCGACAGACTCCAAACTCCACCCAGGGAGTTCAACAAGCCAAGCGTTTCTAATGGCCATGTTACGATTTGTATAGCAAGTTGAGAGAGAGAGAGAGAAAATTGGGCGGCCTTTGAGACCCATTAGCTTTTTAGCCAGCGCAATCCTACGAGACTCGTGCCTGGATTGGGAATAAATACCTGTGAAAGAACAGGGTTGAATAAAAAAAAGGGGGAGTGTGTTTTTGGCACTTTATTTAACAGATCGTTCAACTCGGGTGCAAAGAATGCAGGAGCCAATTCAGTTCCCCCAAGAATATCTACGGCAGGGAAAGGAAGTCCTTTTAGAAGCAAAGATTAAATTCCTGATATTTGTTTGTGTGCTTGTTTGTTTAGACTCAGGGCAGCCTACAGTCAGTAAAACAACATTACAGTATAAAATCAAATCACTATTCCTAAAATCAGGAAAGTTAAAAAGCTAAAATACACCTTATTAAAACATCTTTAGACGGTATTAACAGTATTCTGTTTTTCGTTTGATTATGGAATGGCTACTCTTGGCCTTTGGGCTAAGATCAAGTCTGGTGTGTGTCTGTAGACTAGGTAGTTGTTGAGTAACAAATTATTGAATTATTATTTTTTATTATGAAATATTTAAAAAACATCTTCAGAAGAAATCCTCTTCCAATAGTAAAGGTGAATATCTCCCTCGCTCGAAAGCTAGTCATATCCGACTCTAGGGTTCGGTGCTCGTCTCCATTTGCAACCAAAAGCCAGCCACTGTCTGCGTCTGCGGATGTTTCCGTGGTCATGTGGCATGGCCAGAGCTATTACCTTTCCCACCAAAGTGGTACCTATTTATCGACTTGCAATTTCTTGCTTTCAAACTGCTAGGTTGGCAGGAGCTGGGACGGAGATGGGTGCTCACTCCGTCGTGCCGTACTCGGGTCTCGAACTGCTGACCATCCAGTTGTCATGTTCAGTGTCTTAACCACTAAGCCACTGGCCACCATTGAGAAATCAATGTGTTTTTCTGAAGCCCAGCAAAGATAACGCTAGTCAAAGAAAAAGACATTGTGGCTGAAACCAGGATTGTGGAAAAAAATACATAACATTGGCCGCATTGACCAAACCATAATTTCAAGCGAGTACATATCTTTAATAATCATCCTGCTTTTGCCTCTCGGGGGAAGGGGTGGCCACTCAAAATGTTTTTTTTTTATAAACCCTAGAGCAAAGCTTTGAAACTATAGGACACTTTCACATATTTGGATGTCTTTAAAATTCCATTTGGATTTAGAAGAATTAAGAGGTTCCTCTCCGTAGTCACTAAAGGGTTTTCGATTTCATCTCGGCTATTGAACTAAAAAATGCCAACGATTACTTTGTTGGTCTTGTTCTTGACCTGAACTACATAATGAACTGAGAATGTGTTCTTAGTGAATTGTTAAAAGTTCTTTGAAAACTTGTAAATCCCTATAATTTATGTTCCTGCGGCCTCGACCACGTCTTTCTCTGTCTGCCCCCGTTTCAGTTCTCTTACTGCTGGTTTTAATTTGACTGCAGTTTTGTCCGGGTGAATTATACCTGTAGGATGCTGGATGATAAAAGCACCATTTAAATGTACAACCTTAAGGTTTTAAGGCACTTCCTCTGACACTGAGTCAATCAGTTTGTTTATATCATCGTCATCATCACTTATTATTATTATTATTATTATTATTATTATTATTATTATTATTATTATTATTATTATTATTATTATTATTATTATTATTATTATTATTATTATTATTACCACCCTATAACCATGATGGTGAACCTTGGACCACCAGCTGTTCTTGGACTTCCAATTCCCAGAAGCCCAAGTCCCTGTGAATCCACACGAATGGGTCCCTGTGTTCTTGGACTTCAATTCCCAGAAGCCCAAGTCAACCCATTTGTGTGGATTCACAGGGACTTAGGCTTCTGGGAATTGAAGTACAAGAACAGCTGGAGTGCCAAGGTTCACCATCACTCCCCTATGACATATCCTTGGAGTAGATCGGAAGTTAGCCATGCTCAGTTTGATTTGCCAGGGTTTTGTGGAACGAGCAAACGATTCCAAAGAATTGTGCTGACAGGGCGAACTTTGCATTTGACAGGGCAAACTTTTTATCTGGATAAAAAGGTTAAAATTACAATCAGTGGCATGGAGATAAATCCTTATTAAAGCACAAAACTGGAATTCACTTATTGTTCGCCATTGCCAAACACTCTGTAGGGCACATAATCCTCTCTTCGCTGGTATGTTACTCGCCGCCTTCAATAATTGCTCATACATCTGGAAAATTGCTTCATTAGTATTTGGGACCCACCCCTTTCCCACCACTTATTGTGCAAATCTTGCGTGCATCTCTTCGGCAGCTGCCTTTGCCTGCCTCCCTCCAAAGGTATTCCTCATTGTCTTCCCATTATTGCTGATTCCTTGTCGCTTTTACTACCTCTAGAATAAAAAATATGTAAAAACTTCGTTGTTCCTTATCCGTGATCATTTCCCCCCCAAAGGTTTGTTTATACTTTAATGATTCTGTTAATTGTGCATCCGTTGTTGCTGGGACGAAGTTTCGCATTGACCCTTTAATTTAATAATGATAATAATTTCAAACTTCCAGTGTCGCTTTTCCACAACCATCCCAAACTATTTTGTGTTTTGCAGGTGATTGTCCAATCCGGCCGTCATCCCACCGTTCTCCAGAAACTCTGCCAACTTCCATTCCAGTATTTCAGCGACCCTCGACTCGTCAAAGTACTTTTCCCGACACTCATCGCCGCTTGTTACAATAACCCACAGAACAAGCTCATTTTGGAACAGGAGATGAGTTGCGTGTTGTTGGCGACGTTCATTCAGGTACAAGATCTGCCTAAAAGTTGTGCGCCAATTTATTTATTTGTCTGTTCAGATTTATATTGCCGCCCACTCGTCGAGGCATAAATAATAATTTTAATCCCATTTGCGGTGCCATTTCATGTGCCAACGAAGAAAGTAAAGGCACAAACTTCCTAACGGATCGGGATATAATTGATTTTCTCAAATGAGGGATTTGTAGATGCCTAGAAGTCTTCCCGGCCTTAAACGCTTCCAGAATAATTTCAATTGACATTAAATATTTTGACATATCAGAAAACAAAACTAAATAAAATAAAATAAACAAAATAAAATAAAATAACACTGTAGCACTTTAAAGACTTAACTGCTACAGTGCTTTACTAAAGTGCTACAGTGTTTTTTATTTTATTTTATTTTGTTTATTTTATTTTGTTTAGTTTTGTTTTCTGATATGCCTGAACCACAGACTAACACGGCGACTATTCCTAAATATTTTGAAACACTTTTCTTTTTTAAAAAAGTGCAGTGTCTTTTCAAGCAATTTTGAGCAACATAAGAACTGACAGCCAGTTTAAAAATAAGTATTTTGAAGCCTATCTGACAGAAAGGTGCACATTTTAATGTAATAAAGCTCACACAAAATTGATGAACAATGACTACAAATTTAAATAGAAAACACTGCTTTTATACACAACAGAGACAAAAGTGCTGCCATTCTAAAATTTAATGGCAATATTTTAAATATGCAGGTGTTAAAATCCCTAGTTCATGGACACCACCGCACACTTTAAAATCTACAATATTTTCTGTATACAATTATTATGTTTCAAAAAAATCAGATTATATAACGTGATATTTGTACGTAGGGATCTTTGTATGCATGCATAGACTCAGTGGCGTCACGTGGGGGGGGCGGGGGGGCGGATGCCCCGGGCAGCGGATTTCAGGGGGCGGCAAAATGTCCCCACCAGTTTGGCCTCCCTCTGCCTGGGGCCGGGCTTAGGAAGCAGGACTTCCCAGGCGGAGGGCGGACGTTTTGCTGGCGAGCACTGCTCGCCTCCGTCCACCTGGCTGGCCGTCGGGGGCGAGGAGGAGAAAAAGGGGTTTTTTTTAGGCGGACAATTCAAGGAGGGGGCCCGCCCGCCCGGCTAGCCGTCGGGGGCTCTCCTGGAGGGCGGCCCGCGTGCGCGCGCACGCTGCTCGCCTCTGCCCGCCCAGCCACCCACCCAGCTTGCCGTCAGACGGGGCGCTCGTCGGGGGTGGGTGGCGCCGTGGCGGGGAGCCCCTGGCGGCTGGCTGGGCAGGAGGAGGTGCGTAGTGTGCGCGCGCACGCGGGCCGCCCGCCAGGAGAGCCCCCGTTGGCCAGCTGGGCGAGCGAGTTGCTGGAGGTGGAGGTGCACTCGTTGGGGGTGGGTGACGGAGGGCCCCTGGAGGGCGAGCGGGCGGAGGTGTGCGGCGCGCGCAAGCGCGCGCGCGCCGCTATTCAGCAGGGGGGCGCCTTCTGCCTGGGTCCGGGGGGGGGGGCGGCAGCAGCGGGGAGCTGGGGGGGCGGCGATTTTCTTCTTCGCCCCAGGCGGCTGAACACTCCGCGACGCCACTGCATAGACTTGATAGGTATATTTTTGGAAATTGTAGTAATTAGAATTGCTTTCATCCCTTAAATCTAGTAGAATTAATTCCCCTGGATGATTATGTCTCTTTTAATTCTCAAGACGGTTGGATCTCAATGAAATCCACTAGATCTTGCTCTTTTAACGCGCTTCATTTCCGTTGTGCTTGCAGAAAGATAGATTTGGTAGATTATGCGCAAATAGTTACAGTAAAATAAGGGGGGGATCAGTATTTTGGGATAAGAGGGATCCTTTTTTTAATTTGCTCCCCATGTGGTCTACCAGAATTACATGAAGTGTAACTATCTAACTGCCCTTCAAAGTTTTACCACTCCTTATATTAAGGATATATGAAATTGTTGTAATTATTTAATTATTGATCATTCTGTTTACCTTGCCAGTAGTTTCACTGGGTTGCATAGAACATAAGCATTACCAAAATATAAAAATATAGTTTTAAACAAACAACCCTAAAATAAAATCAAAATGTCCAGTTAAGCATAAAGCTATGAGATCGTACATGCAGTAAACTCATTCGTGTGGATACACAGAGACTTGGGCTTCTGGGAACTGAAGTCCAAGAACATCTGGAGTGCCAAGGTTCACCCATCACAGGTCTAACATCAGTCAAAGCGAGATCAATTTACGAAGAACCCGTGTAACTTTTGATTTCTGGTTCACTTGAATGTAACCCACTCATCGGCCTGAAGATATGTTGACTCTCCTCGGGCTTTGGAAAAAATCCTTTAGCCGTTCCCACCCCAAAAAAATTCTAATATAATAATATTAAACAAACAAACAGGCTCTGAGAATAGAAAGGCTTCTTTTTCTGCTCCAGTGGCGCAAAATTAAAACCAGGGCCTGTATTTGTTCTTAAATTTCCGTTTGCTATCGCGGTGAGACACTTATGCATGTGTGTCTTCCTGAATTAAATATCCCATTTGGTTTAGAAATTGGTCCTCTCTTATTGGGAGATCTCTGACCCCACGATTGCAAAAAAATAAATGTTTACCATATGGGAGAATTTGGTCCGGGGGGGGGGGGAGCTTGCGCTTAGAGTTCTTGGAGAATAGACTTTAAAAATACAGAATATTTTTCAAAATGCCTTAATACGTTCTGCTTTATTTCTATTTCGAGTACTATAAGGAGAATCTCTTTCCTATGGCAAAGAGGTTCTCTGTGCTTTCTAAAACCCCTTGCCTTAAAGAGGGAGGTGGGATTCCTTTAGCAAGAAATGTTGACCCCCGTTTCTTTGCGTAGCCGAGGCACTTTTAAGACATCGTGAAATCTAAGCAGAACCAAGTGCATTGTTCTAATTCTAGTCATGTCGCCCGGGAACAATGCATAGCAAGGCAGGCGTGCTTTCGTAGAACGAGCAGGTGGCCGTACGCCTTTCCAAAGGGGGAAGGATGGAGATCTGAACCACAACTCAAATTGTACTTAATACCGTCCTATCTCAAGGTTGGTTTATTTTTTAAATGACCTTCTTGGGCGCAATTCATGGTCTGAGTTAATTTCAAATCGAATCTTTATTACGGTCCAAGACCAGCATAGAACAGCAAAGGGAAAAGAAGTTAAAACGGGGGTACTAAAATATATCAAGAGTTAAAATGAGGAGGCTTAAAAAGGAGCATTTCTGCTCAGTGTTAGGTAAAGGTAAAAGTTTCCCTTGCTTGAAAGCCGGTCGTATCCTACTCTAGGAGTCAGTGCTCATCTCTGTAAGGAGGAGTAAAATTAGTACATTGGTCACTCGTATTACAGTTATTACTAGCTTATGCTGTGGTACAAGTGTACTATTTTGAACGTCTTGCCAGGATTCTTCTTCTGATCTTGCATGCTGTGGCACAGAATCTGGCAGGGTTGTGGGTGAAGGTGGGTCTTTCGTCATAGAGCAGCCAGTGGGTGACTGTGCTATTTGTCTGTCCAGGACACTTGCGCAGCCGTGGAGATATGAACTTGTTCCGGATGTCTCTGTAGAAAGAGCAGCTACATAGAACGTGTTCTGTGGTTTCAATTTCAGCAGATGTTTCATTCTTCGGTTCATGCTCTAAATGCAAAGGTTCAACCTTAAAATCAGTGATTGGGGTATTGTTATTTTTTTAGTAGCCAATCAATCAATTTATTGTTACGGTTAAAGACCAGTATAAAAAACCAAAGCATTCAGAACATGGCTGACCATGTATGGCAAAAGATCGTTGAATCTGGTGTAAATAGTTTTTAAATTGTTTGTTCCAACATAAGTCTGCTTTTGTTTCTGCAGGATTTCACACAGAATCCAAGCCAGACAGATAACCAACAAAAGGGTAAGTATAATCACATTGGTGTACACAACTCCCAACTGCACAACTGACAAAATGTGGTATAGTTTTGGCAAAATGTAGTGTAGAAGTTCTCAACCTTTCTAAGCCGGGAGGTGGATCACATACTCTCAGGCAGTTTTGGGGGCCGGATGACCATTTTGCCCTCCCTCCACCACATGGCAATTCCAGGTGTGGTGGAAGCATTTGGGGGGGGGGGGGTAACATGAAATGGTGCTGCAGGCTGCATATGGCCCACGGGCTGAAGGTTGAGAATCCCTGATCTAGTGGGTCATACTCTCGTCACAAAAGCCATTTTGAAGAACTTGGAGGAGCAATTTTTAAAAAATAAGTTAGGGCAGGGCCGTCCAAACTATGCCCTGGATCCAGCCCCCAGCGCCAATTCATCCAGGCCACACCACCCTTGTCGCTCCCCGAAGTGGAAGTAAAATGTGTCTGTACCCGGCCCACTGACCCACGTGGCTGGCCCACTGAACCATGTGTCCCGCCCACGGCCTGAAAAGTTTTGGCACCTCTGAGCAAGGGGATGGGGAAAACAGTGATAGCCAGAGGATTTCTAGGCAGTATTGCTTCATCCATCCATCCATCCAATCATTATCTCCATCCATCCATCCATCCATCCAATCATTATCTCCATCCATCCATCCATCCATCCATCCAATCATTATCTCCAGCCATCCAGCCATTCATCCATCCCTCCAATCATTATCTCCATCCATCCATCCATTCATCCATCCATCCAATCATTATCTCCATCCATCCATTCATCCATCCATCCATCCAATCATTATCTCCATCCATCCATCCATCCAATCATTATCTCCATCCATTCATCCATCCATCCATCCTTCCATCCAATCATTATATCCATCCATCCAATCATTATATCCATCCATTTATCCATCCATCCATCCAATCATTATCTCCATCCATCCATCCATCCATCCAATCATTATCTCCACCCACCCACCCATCTATCCAATCATTATCTCCATCCATTCATCCATCCATCCATCCTTCCATCCAATCATTATCTCCATCCATCCATCCATCCATCCATCCAATCATTATATCCATCCATCCATCCAATCATTATATCCATCCATTCATTCATCCATCCATCCCTCCAATCATTATCTCCATCCATCCATTCATCCATCCATCCAATCATTATCTCCATCCATCCATTCATCCATCCATCCATCCAATCATTATCTCCATCCATCCATCCATCCATCCATCCAATCATTATCTCCATCCATTCATCCATCCATCCATCCTTCCATCCAATCATTATATCCATCCATCCATCCATCCAATCATTATATCCATCCATTTATCCATCCATCCATCCAATCATTATCTCCATCCATTCATCCATCCATCCAATCATTATCTCCATCCACCCACCCACCCACCCACCCATCCAATCATTATCTCCATCCATTCATCCATCCATCCATCCTTCCATCCAATCATTATCTCCATCCATCCATCCATCCATCCAATCATTATATCCATCCATCCATCTAATCATTATATCCATCCATTCATCCATCCAATCATTATCTCCATCCATCCATCCATCCATCCATCCAATCATTATATCCATCCATCCATCCATCCAATCATTATATCCATCCATTTATCCATCCATCCATCCAATCATTATCTCCATCCATTCATCCATCCATCCAATCATTATCTCCATCCACCCACCCACCCACCCATCCATCCAATCATTATCTCCATCCATTCATCCATCCATCCATCCTTCCATCCAATCATTATCTCCATCCATCCATCCATCCATCCATCCAATCATTATATCCATCCATCCATCCAATCATTATATCCATCCATTCATTCATCCATCCATCCATCCAATCATTATCTCCATCCATCCATTCATTCATTCATTCACCCACCCACCCACCCATCCATCCATCCAATCATTATCTCCATCCATCCATTCATCCATCCATAATTGTATAATTTGTGATCAGGCTGGAAAAAGTTGTTGTCTAATCTAGCCTAGTGATAAATATTTGCAAACTACTGATTTAAAAAATAGTGTGAATTACAGTAAAGCCACACCCTAAAACACACTTACTTGAGACTAAGTCCATTTCAATACACCTGAATAAATGTTCATAGGTCTACAGTTAAAAAATGTGTGCTTATTTTTCTGTGCCTTGGGGAGCGGGGAAATTAACAGTTAATTATAATTATACAGTTCCCTAACCATGAAGATTTAAGTTTGGCCAACGACAAAGCCAAGAAAGAAGAAGACGAATTATACAATTATAAATGTTTCTTGTTGACGTTTTGTTTGTTTGTTCTTTGACAGAAAAGGCCTTGAGTCCCCTCGATTACCTGGAACTGTCCAATCGCTGCCCACGCCAGATCTTGGATGAGGCACGGCAATTCTTCTTGAAGAAAGAGAAGAAATAAGATTTTGTTTATTCTGATATCCCCCCCCCCAAAAAAAAAAAAAACCAACCAACCAACCCTTTTGAATGATTAAGCAATTTCCTATTTCCCTTTCAGAAGAAGTTGAAAAGACACTTTTTATACTTTAAAAAAAATTGCACATACTGTAGATAGGCATATAAATATATATAATATATACATATGATTTGCACTATTTCCATCAGAAGAATTGTATATATTGGGTTTTGTCGTTTTGGAAGTTGGCTGGTTGGTTTTGTCATTAAGCGATAAAGACGCCCGTTTTACCGGCGGCTTCTGGATAGGTTGAACTAGAACGCTCAGCGGCCCCAGATAGCACAGTATTACCTGGGGACGATGGGATTTTCCTTGGAATAAGTGTGTGGAGCATGGGACATGCTACATCACGGTGCTTCCTATTTATTCCTGTGATGTAGCATCTCACGCACTGTAAAGCTGCTGGCATTTGGTTGTGAATAGAGACTCGAGTGTGTAAATTCTTCTGGAAATATCTGTAAAAACCCAGTTTGAATAAGCTCTCCATTTCTTTCGCCAAGTTTTGTGCAGGAGGATGGCCTGGCCCACCCAAGAAGCGAACCCGTGTCTTTCTACGCTGTATAGTAGGGGTGCCCAATCTATGGCCTGTAGGCCGGATCCGGCCCCCGACACCAACTCATCCGACTCATGCCACCCTTGTTTTCCCCGGAAGCGGTAACGGTGGCATAGGCTGGATGAGTTTGTGTCGGGGGCCGGATCCGGCCTACAGGCCATAGTTTGGACGCCCCTGGTTTAAGCAGAGAAAATGGCAGCCTAAAAATCTATCTCATCTTGTTGCAAACCAAGGCGCCTTTTACTTCCGCTTCTGGTGGGAGGAACCACGTATCCGGCCTGCTGAACCACGTGACTGGCCCGCTGAACCCTGTGACTGGCCCAAAGCCCAAAATTTTTGGGCACCCCTGTTGTATAGCTTGTAATAAAGTAATTTATTATGTTTGGTTGTCTGTTTTGTGTAACCTTTTTTATACAAAAAAGAAATCCTAAGGCGTTTGGTTAGTTACAGAACAAAATAAATAAATAAATAAATCCCTCAGTATAGAGAATAAGTTATGGAAACGCAATATATGCCTCTTTTGGGTTCCTGTTTCCAATTTGCTTCCAATTTTGTGGGTCTGTTGCCGAAGAAAATACATGTTCTTATACCAGTTTGTTGTCAAGAATCTGTAAAGCCATGAGACTTTTTGCTAGATTTATTAAAAGCAACATTGCAAATGAAGAAAGTGTTGGTGATTTTTCCTGGGCGGGGCAAGGGGAGTTTAACCACATTCTCATGATTACTTTTGTTTAAACCAGGGGTGTACAAACTGCGGCCAGTGGGCCAGATCTGGCCCCTGACAAATTCATCTGGCCCACACCACCCTCATTGCTCGTGAAAGCGGAAAACGCCCCCATACTGGCGCATTTTACTTCCTCTTCCAGGATCGACAAGGGTGGCATGGGCAGGATAAATTTGCATCGGAAGCCATATCCGGCCCACTGGCCCTAGTCTGGACACCCCTGGCTTAAGCAGAAAAAAATGGCAGCCTAAAATCTATTTCCTCCTGTTGCAAAACAAATCTGTTGCAAAACCTATTGAAAGGCGCATTTTGCTTCCACTTCCGGTGGGAGGAACCATGTGATCGGCGCATGGCCCGAAAATTTTGGGCACTCCTGGTTTAAATGACCGGACAGGGTTGTTCAAATGCCTTGACGTGATGATGCTCACTGCAAGAGCCGGCAAAACACCTGCCATCTCTCAGCCCGAGCCACCTCGCAAGGTTGTCAGGAAGATCCAGGGTTGAAGAGAGCAGAGTTCGCCAGTTCTGTGCTGAGGAGCAGGAGACACTGAAATAAAATAAGAATATTGGCCAGAGTCTAATTAACCAAGCATGGACACTTGTAACAAAACTTCAATGAAAGTTGGTTGCCACGGAGACGAGATGTCCGAGGAAGGCTGCTGGGGTGACTAGAAGGGATGACATCAGGGAGGAGATTGTAAAGGAAATAATGGGAATAGAACTCCGAGTAACTCTTGGTGGCAAATTGCCTTTCAGTCAGGAAGCCCTGCTTGCCTTTACATGCGCAGCATCAGATCAGGCAAGAACCGAGGAATACAGGTAAGGATCACATGCGCCCAGAAGGCATTTGTATCTAACTCTAGGGCTCGGTGCTCATCTCTGTTTACAAAGAGCCAGCACTGTCTGCATCTGCAGACGTTTCCCATGGTCATGTGGCAGGCATGACGACACGAGTGCATGGAACGTCGTTACCTTTCACGCCAGTGCAGTATCTATTTATCTATTTGCAATTTCTTGCTTTGAGGTTGGCAGGAGCTGGGACAGATGACGGGGTTTCACTCCGTCCTGGAATCCTCGGATCTTGACCTGCTGACCTCCCTGTCCGTCAACTTCAGCCTCTTGACCACTAAGCCACAAGCAGCCCCTTATGCAATGATCAGCCCTTCGCAAGCCACATTTTCCCCCAATCCTTGCAGGGGCATAAAGCAGGTGCAGGATCGGGTCCGCTGGACCCACTGGCTCACTTTTCGTCCTGAATGGCATCTTGGGTCGGGGCTGCCAATTCCATGCCTGCAACAACCAACCCTGCCAGGTAGGACAAGGGGAAAGGGGGGCAGCAGCTGGTGGCCTCCGTCCACGCACCCCTTGAGCTTGTCCCACTCGCCCAGGGATGGATATTGGGCCCCTGGCTAGCCCAATCCGAGTGCGCCACCCACTAAACCACACTGTCCGCCCTCCCTCCCTGATCAGGCACAGGACTGGGTAGGCTCTTCTTCCTGGGCCAGGCGCGCAGCCTTCCTCCTCCTCCTCCTCCTGGCTGGAGGGGGGAGAGCCCTTGGGGGAGGGGGTCGGATCTGCCTCCCGCCTGGGCCGGATCGCTTTGCAGGTGATGCCAGGCGCAGATAAGGCCACGGCGAGGACCGCCGTCTAGACAGGCGCCTTAAGCCCCGCCGCGAGATTGATCGCGCCCTCCAGCCACCACCACCCCCGGGGGAGAGGGGGAGGGGAGGGGCAGCAATACTCCCCACCCCAAAAAAACAAAAAAACCTACCTCCCAGACAGAGGGAGGCAAGCCTACTCCGACCCTCCCCACCCCGTTTGGGATCGGGCCCGAGGGAAGCGCAATGGATCAGGCGCAAAGTCCAGCTGGTGCCGACGGTAAGACTCTGACACTCCGAAATACAGTAGCTATCTATGTCTTCCCTTGATTTATCCTTCCTTCCTTCTCTTCTTAATTGAGCTTCTGTCTATCAGAGACACACAGAGAGAGAAGGGATGGAGGGAAGGATGGAGAGAGAGAGATAAGAATGGAGAGAGAGAGAGAGAGAGAGAGAGAGAGAGAGAGAGAGAGGATAACATTAGATAGATGGATGGATAGATAGATAGGATAACATTAGATAGATTAGATAGATAGATAGGATAACATTAGATAGATAGATAGATAGATAGATAGATAGATAGATAGATAGATAGATAGATAGATAGATAGATAGATAAAGAGTGTGTGTGAGAGAAAGAGAGACCCTCAGCTTTCTCCCAGTCCCAGGGCCTATAGAATTACAGTCTTGTGCTACTAATTTGCAGCCATTTGCTTAGCAAATTCTGCTAAACACAATTAAGCTAATTAGCTTAGGAAAGTCATTACCCCTCCAGATCTAGTACGGGCTGGCTTAGAGGAGGACTGATCCCTGCCCTTAGCTGGGATAGACGTGAACTTGGCCAATAAAAGGTCACAGTCTGTGTTCCTCTTGCATTGCATAGCCTTTCGGCCCCATTGTTTACAATCTTTTGCACACACACCAGTGAAGGCTTCTAGTCCTGCTTCCGAGAGCAGGGGATTCTCCCAGCCACAGGAGCACATTGTGCATGTATATAATATTGCAACACCTCAGCCATGTAACCGAAGGAGGAGTCTGGAGAGGACCACAGACTGGGCCGGAATAATACACTGGAATTGTTTTAATTCTTACTCTGTTCTCGTGATGCCAAACAACGGCAAAGAAGCAGGATTATTTGGGGCTGTTGGGAGTTCAGAAAAAGAAATACTTGCACCAAAAATAAAAGACTTTTCCTGATTACATCCCTGGCCACTGGCTGGACACACAGGCCTGGCAGTTCAGCCCCTGCCTTGTCAATGAGCAGCAATCTGCTACCAAGACTTAGGAGGATTCCTCTTATGCGGGCGTAGATCGCCAGTAGGATCCCAAAGTAATTCTGCCCCTCTATGGATGCAAATGTTTCTTTAAACCAGGGGATCCCTACCTTTTCAAGCCGGGGGGCCAGATCATGCGCTCTCAGTCAGCTTTGAAGGCCGGATGGTCATTTTGCTCTTCCTGCATGATAGGGTGGCCATTTTGTCCCAAAAGCTTCACAGGGGTGGCCATTTTGTTTCTCAAAATGCCCTTGGAGGGGTGGGAGCCAAATTAAATAGTGCCACGGGCTGGATCCGGCCCACAGGCGTTAGGTTGGAAACCCCCTGCTTTAAACTGGGTGGGAGGGACTCACTCTAGGTTGCCTACATATTCTGTGGGTTCCAGGTAAGATCAAAACAATGGAAGGAAATACTGATTTTTATAAGCTTAAAATCTCTTTCAAAATGTTGCCAACTGTCCATAAATAGCCTACTTCTTCTCCCCTCAAAAACTCCTACAATTTCACCCCATAATCAAATCAAAGCAGCGCCTTAAAAGGGAACAGAAGTGTCATTAATTGAGATTCATTCACTGTTGGTGCATCTACTTGAGTACATTTCCTGTTACATGCTGAAAATCTGCATTTTATTTCTGATTATTATGTTAAAAAACAGAATCACCTGGTTGGCTAGAGGAACCACACAGATTCTGGCTGTGTTAAAAAATATATTCATAAGGACCATCTTGACACTGCTAGAGGTTTGAACAAAAATATCCTTCCTCTCATCCTATAAAGAATGTACAGCAAAAATAGCCTATTCTGGCCTTTCGTGGAGATCTCCCTCTTGCCTCTGCTTAATTATATTCTTGCAGCTCTGCCTTCAAATAACAGGCAGATCTTCTTAATGAGACATGAGTCACTGCAAACAGCTGTGGAAGCAGAGAAGAGCATTGTGAAAGGGAGAGAAGGAAGGAAAGAGAAGGAAAAGAATGAGTGAGAGAAAGATTTACATTTGATGATAAGTGATCTGAGATTTCCAGGGGATTCTGTATTTTCACACTGCATCTGCCCCGGTTCTCTGCTATCCTCTATGAATCATTTGTACTCTGGTGCGGGAAGGAAGCTCCGTGGATACCCAGGAAGACAAACCATGTCACTCCTCCTAGAGCAAATCAGTCTGACAAGATTGGAAACAGGATCCAGACCCTGGAAGTCAATATTGACCTGTAACATACCTGCCTGTAACTAACTCTATTCGGGGGCAACAACTAATTTGACTATTAGTTACAAAATTATTTGTACAGAGCTCTCTTGTTAACAGTTGCTTTCCAGAGGAGTCCTAGAAACATTTTTTACAGATTCCTTCCCAGGGTTTGTAACCATCCCAGGGAAGTAATCTTTCCCTTCAATGTTTGCATTTTTATACATGGTTCCAATGGGACTGCAGTGGCACAAGTGGTTAATACACTGAACTCGCTGACTAGAAGGTCAGAGTTCGAGTCCCGGGTACTGCATGATGGAGTGAGCTCCCGTCTCTGTCCCAGCTCCTCCCAGCCAAGCAGTTCGAAAGCAATAAATTGCAAGTAGATAAATAGGGACCGCTTTGGTGGGAAGGTAAACAGCATGCCTGTCTCAACATGTCCATAGAAACATCTGCAGACACAGACAGCATTGACTCTTTGGCTACAAACAGAGATGAGCACTGAACCCTAGAGTCAGATATGATTGGCTTTCGAGGAAGGGTGGCCTTTACATTGTTCCAAGGGGCATATCAGAAAAAAATATAAAACACTGTAGCCCTTTTATTCCAAAAAATCCCAAGGGGCAATATCAGAATTGGCCACTAGAGGGAACCACAGAGTAACTTGTCCTCACCCATACCTATTTCAGGTAGTAATCAGTAGACCAGCACATGAGCAGCCTGGATTTTGTGTCTCTCCACATTCACACAACATGTTGATGTCCACCAGGAGCCCCTAGTTGAGCATGTTGGTCTTACATCAAGGCACTCCAACCCTCAGCCATTTCCTCCTTTAACGTTATTCCCTAATATTCTCTGCCTGTGATGGAGAACCTACACACCTAGAACAGCTACACCCTCTTCGGGCCGTCCCTCTTGAGCAGAGGGAAGGTGGTCCTCTCACCATCCATGGAGAGGACGTATACTTTAAGAGTGACTCAAAAGGTCTATTCTATATCTACCATTTTGGAATCCCGCTCCACTTTACAGCCCAGGAAGAGATACCCCATAACTCTTCAGCAAGTGCTTAATTTAATCTTGACAAGTTTCAACAGCTTCTGAGCTAAACATAAAGTGGCCACATACAGGCCAAACCTGTTTTGGCACCCTAGGAGTAAAAATCCCACCAAAAATATCTCCTGACAGCCATGGGAAAAGGTTAACCAAATCTATAACCGTCCAGTTATTGCCTATGTGTGATGCCCTCAAAGCAGGAAAACCCTCTGATGAAGTCCACTCACCCTTCTCAATAGCCTGACCAACCCCATCAACCTCTTTCTTATGAGCTGGTGAAATATAAATTTCCCCAGTAACACCAAGGATACAGGCCCCCAAATTGGGGTATTGGTGACAATGCGCTAAACATTTACCTTTATGTCCAAAACATCAAAGCAGGCTTCAGAATTGCACTGCCAACCTCAAAGACTTGGAAAACCCAATTAGACTGTAACAGAAACTTAAAAACTTTTTTTAAATGAAGTATAATTTAAAGCAAAGTAATCATATTTATATACTGCTCAACAACACTTAGTTTACTTTCTGGGCATTTCACAAGTTAATTAACATTTTGTCCCCAACATGCTGGGTATTCATTCTGTGCTTGGTTTTTGGACTTCAATTCCCAGAAGCCTGAGTCAATTCCCTAAAGCATTGATCAGCCAATGCACTGACTTAGGCTTCTGGGAATTGAAGTCCACCAGTGTTCTGTAGAACATCATTTGGGAAAGGCTAATGATGGAAGGCTAAGTCAACCTTGATTCCTGGTCAAGATCGAACTCACAACCTTTGGGTTGCAGGGCAGCAGTCTAACCACTGCACCAACACAAACGGGGTTAGCCCATATCCTATTCTCTCAACATTTTCCCACAAACAGCCAACCAAACTCTCAAGATTTCATGACTAGTCCTCTAGAAAACCATATTTAGCCATCGTATTAGGTGGGACTCAGCTCTTGAGAACTGTCCCAGTAGAGCCCGGTTCCCCATTGATTTCTCCCAGGTGGGAAATTTTTCAAATTGTGCCCCACTGGCCAATGACCCACCTGTTGGCCAAGAACCAGCCTTGCTAGGTAGACAAGAGGGATCATCACCAGAAAGTTGGCTACCAGGCAACCCATAGATCACAACAGCTAAGAACATCTCTCCAAAAGGTGTGATCTGTACTTTGAGGGACATCAAAGTCATAGTCCAGTGATGGCGAACCTTGGCAATCCAGGTGTTCTTGGACTTCAATTCCCAGAAGCCCAAATCCCTGTGGATCCACATGAATGGGTTTACTGGCATTCCAGCTGTTCTTGGACTTCAATTCCCAGAAGCCCAAGTCTCTGTGAATCCATGAAAATGGGTTCACTGTGCAGTAAACCCATTTGTGTGTATTCACAGAGACTTGGGCTTCTGGGAATTGAAGTCCAAGAGCACCTGGAGTGCCAATGTTCGCCATCCAAATCTACTCCCAAATCTGCACCTAAGGTATACACTAGTCTCAAACACAACCATTTCTTTCCAAAACTGGGCATCCTCCTGATACATTAGTTAAAGTTTCACAAACTGGCTTGCTAGTCAGAATGAAGCCAGAAAGTGTGTGTGTGTTTGTGGGGGACACACAATATCCGCTCCCTTGAAAATCAGACACAGCTCTTTCTACCAAGCTGAAACACTCAAACACACATTTCTCTTGAGAATTACCAGAGGGATGG
Organism: Furcifer pardalis; assembly: GCA_030440675.1. NCBI lineage: Eukaryota > Metazoa > Chordata > Lepidosauria > Squamata > Chamaeleonidae > Furcifer > Furcifer pardalis. The sequence goes on along the minus strand of CP126891.1, from coordinate 16,123,077 downwards.
GATTTAAAACATACTTACTCTCTTCTCTTCCAGCCAAACTCCAGCATAGTTTCACTATCCTTCCTCTGTGGAAACAGACTGGAAACAAGAGAGAAAAATAGCTGCTTCCCCATTGCCTCTGAATGACCACAGCTGTGGAAAGCGAAGTCAGCTTCTTAAAGGGAAACTGCTAGTTTTCTCCCTTGGAAGAAAGGTGCCTATAAATGAATCACAGTAAACCCATTCCTGTGGATTCACAGGGGGCTTGGGCTTCTGGGAACTCAGTGGCGTAGCGTGGGGGGGGGGGCGGGGGGGGCGGATGCCCCGGGCAGCGCCTTTCAGGGGGCGGCAAAATGTCCCCTCCCCACCCTTTTGCTGGCGAGCGCCCCACGTGCGCTTCGCCGCTTGCCACACACCTCCGTCCGCTCGCACCTCCATCCGCTCGCTCGCCCGGCTGGCCGTCGGGGGCTCTCCGCCGCCTGTTGCCCCTGGCAGCGGCTTTCAGGGGGAGGCAAAATGTCCCCTCCCCACCCTTTTGCTGGCGAGGAGGAGAAAAAGGGGTTTTTTTTAGGCGGACAATTCAAGGAGGCTCCTTGAATTGTCCGCCTAAAAAAAACCCCTTTTTCTCCTCCTCGCCAGCAAAAGGGGGGGGAGGGAAGGAGGGGCACGCCCGGTCGCACGCCCAGCTGGCCGTCGGGGGCTCTCCTGGCGGGCGGCCCGCGTGCGCGCGGACGCTGCTCGCCTCCGCCCGCCCAGCCACCCACCCAACTTGCCGTGAGACGGGGCGCTCGTCGGGGGGGGGGGTGGCGCCGTGGCGGGGAGCCCCTGGGGGCTGGCTGGGCAGGAGGAGGTGGGCAGCGTGCGCGCGCGCGCGCGGGCCGCCCGCCAGGAGAGCCCCCGACCGACAGCCAGCCCGGCGGGCGGGCCCCTCCTTGAATTGTCCGCCTAAAAAAAAACACTTTTTCTCCTCCTCGCCAGCAAAAGGGTGGGGAGGGGACATTTTGCCGCCCCCTGAAAGCCGCTGCCAGGGGCAACAGGCGGCGGAGAGCCCCCGATGGCCAGCCGGCCGGGCGAGCGGACGGAGGTGCGAGCGGACGGAGGTGTGTGGCGCGCGCGCGCGCGCGCGCCCGCTAGTCAGCAGGGGGCTGGCTTCTACCTGGGTCGGGGGGAGGGGGCGGCGGCAGCGGCGAGCTGGGGGGGGCGGCGAGTTTGTTCTTCGCCCCAGGCGGCTGAAGACTGCGCGACGCCACTGTGGGAACTGGAGTCCAAGAACATCGGGAGTGCCAAGGTTTGGCATCACGGGACTATTTACTCTTTTCCATATAGTATCCCTTCGTGAATTTACATATTTAGTTCCTGCATGTTTTAGAGCAGTGATGCCCAACGTGGGGGACTGCAATTCCCAGAAGCCTTAAGTCAGTCCATTGGCTGATCAGTGCTTTGGAGAATTGACTGAGGCTTCTGGGAATTGAAGTCCAAAAAACCACAGGTTGGAAAACTGTTTTAGAGGATCCGGTGAAAGGAATTGCAATGCTGGGACACATTAAGAGCATAAGGAGAAATGTTGGTCAATTGAGAGCTTTTAAATCTTTTGAGCATCACAATTCTTGAGACCATGGGCCCTAGACAAACTCTGATCCAAAAACCGCCCTTCTACATTCGCTAGGAGTCTTTGATAACAAGAACAAACCTGACCAATGGAGGGAAGAATAAACGACAACAGTAAATCAAAATGTCATTCTTAGCTCATGCAGGATAGTGAATCTGTTCTGGGTTTATGATGCACTTTACAGGAGCTGCTTGAATTCATCAGTTTGGGTAGGTAAAGGTAAAGCCTTGCACAAAAGCCAGTCATATCCAACTCTAGGGTTCAGTGCTCATCTCCGTTTACAGCCCAAGAGCCAGCCCTGTCTGCAGGCATTTCTGCGGTCATGTGGAAGGCATAACTAGACACCGAAGCACACAGAACACTGTTGCCTATTTATCTACTTGCAATTTCTTGCTTTGGAACTGCTAGGTCGGCAGGAGCTGGAGCAGATGATGGGCACTCGCTCTGCCGTGGAGCACTTGGGTCTCGAACTGCTGGCCTTCTAGCTGTCAAAGCTCAGCGTCTTAACCACTAAGCCACTGTGGGCCCAGTTTGAGGAGCATTTATGGGATTCAGACTAAAACTCAAAGCGGATTTGCTACGCTTGTGAATCCATAATTAGCGTCACATTTGTACAGTTTAAAGCGATTGCCTTTGGAGTCTCTCTTTCAAAATAAATAAATAAAAAGGACACCAAAATATAGGTCAACCAGACCACTGTACTTTACATTTCTTAAGGCCTTTGAGAGTGAAGGAGAAACTCAGAGGCTGAATCGTTTCCTTGTCATCAGTATTTGTTTTTTTTTATTATTAAGGTCAAAATATCGATCCCACCGTTTACCTTCCGTCATGACAATAAATAACAATAACTTACTTTGGTCTGCAAAGCCTCGGACAACCATACCTTATCCATAAGATAATTTAAACATTGGCAACAGGGGAACAGGGGAGGGGAAGGGATACTTAATCCTGTGGACAGTTTTCCAGCGATCATGCAGCCTCGGAAAGAGAGACAGACAGAGAAAAAGGCAGAGGCAGACAGACAAAGAGACTCTTCCATCTGTACTGCTAAACAAAAGTTCAAGTCCCTTCCTCCCCAGTTCACCTGGTGCAATCAGGGGGTTGTGAATTCGGTCACATCAAGGTTGGTGGTATTGGTCAAGAGGGACTCAATGTAGGCAAAAAGTCTTTGAGATGATGGCACTGATCCAAAGCAACTTTGATTAAAGAAGAACCAACATTTCCAAACTCATCACGATTGTCTCTTCCGAACGAAATTAAAAAACCAGGGAAAGCGGGGAGGGAAACGTGCCCTAGAGCTATTATTACATGATTTGGGTGTTAGTCTAGTAAAATCCAGATGTACTCATGGAGAGAGACAACGGAATTCCCCTGGAGTCTTGCTTTACTTCTCCCAATCTGGCCCGCCATTTAGGCTTCAGGAAGGCGGTTGAGTCCATAGATTGGAAGTGTTTCAGTCAAGATGGCTTATAAAAGAACAAGGACTTTAAATAAAGGTAATAATTTAAAGAGTTGATTTTGCACAGAGCTTCAGGAGTTCTCATGCAGGGGAGCAGGCGCATGCGAAAGTCCTTGGGGTGGGCGGGCTGGGTAGGTGATCTTGGTGGACATTCTTCTTTCACGTCTCCACTGGGCTTGGAACCATGCTGTTGGGAGTGTCGGGGAGTTGGGAGGACAATGAGGTCACGTCGCTACCAGAGGAATTGCCTAAAGAGCCAGATTCTGAAAAGGAGACCTGTGGAAATAGAAAGGAGGAAAGTAAGTGGTTAGAAATGAGGAGTCCCGTAGTACATGTTCTAGAGCAGTGGCCCTCAAACCTGGCTCTCCAGGTGTTCTTGGACTTCAATTCTCAGATGCCCAAGTCAGGACACCTGTTGATCAGGGATTGTGGGAATTGAAGTCCAAGAACATCTGGAGAGCAAAGTTTGAGGAACCCTGTTCTAGAGGAGAACACTCTACTTCAGAGGTTGATAGCACTATATATCTAACATAGCTTTCCTTGAGCCAGTTCCCCCACCCCACCAGACATCATCAACTACAGCTCCCATGGGGCCAGTAGACAACTGGGTTCAGAGCAGCCTTTTGCTTTGCATTGCATTCCCATGGAATATAATGTCAGATTTTCTGCTGCTAATCCCATTGAAGAGTAGACCTGTTGCACTGTTGGTAGGTTGACGCTTATGAAAAACTCATTGAATCAATGGTCAATATCCTGTTGCATAAATGACACCAGTGTCTGGGAAGAGATGTTGCTGACAGTGGCAAATGGCTGCTAATTAAAGAGTTCCTCCTTCTGTCTTGGAGCTCCCATGGCTCATAAACTATCAGTCTCATTGCATGTAAATTGCTTAAGCACCAGGATGGAAGTATTTGCCAGGAGTCTCTGCACCAGATGTTACCAGAGGCTGGGTTTATGATGAGGTGTGCTAATAATTAGTAGCCATGGCTTCAGCAATTTCCCATCCATACACAGTTAAAAGCAACAGGATTCAGGTCTATGTCCAAGATACGAACATGATAGGACCTCTCTTATACATCTGGAGGGCTCCATTCTCTGATGACCACAGCTGTACAGTTTCTCACAAAACGAGGGAGGAAAGAAGTCCAGCTCAAGGTCATCCCATGAATTTCATGGCTCAATGGGTACTTGAACCTAGATCTCCAGATCCCCAAATCAGACTTCCTCCCCCAGCTACATGAACCTGATGTTTTTGTAGGATTCTAAGGACTCTTACAGACTTTAAGCCATTTTTGAGCTGCTCCTTCCTCAACAAGCCTGGCAAAACAATTCAACATCTTATCTTTGTAAGAGTATAATCCTTTTGGCCTTTCTTACATTTTAGATTAGGCTATTATTTTCAAATTCATCACACGTTCTGAGAATACTCCCAGACAAAGAGTTCCTTATACCAACTATCAAACAGCTACATGGCCCAGGTTTTTAAAACATAGCTTCCTTCTTAAATTTGTTGTAGAAAAAAAAGCAGAAAAGATAGAGGAGGAAAAGGGGTTCCAGTAGAAGACAACATCTGGATTGACCATAAAGTTCAAAGAAAGAAGCCCAGAGCTTAATTTGGAGGCACTCTTATGATTCTTTGACATTTTATCTAGGTAAGGGCTGCTATAGTATGACCTCAAAATCAACATGCTATATGTCTTAAACCATGCTTCTAAAGGTTGCTGATATATCTCTGTACAATTTCAGCACTTTTTTGAACCACCACTGCAAGCATTAAAATTTCATCAATGTGGCGAGTGGGCGGCTATATAAATGTGAATTATAAATGAATAAATCATCATCAGAAGAAGAAAAAAAAGACAGGAGATAATTTAATGCAAAAAAAAATGGAGGCTAGAATACTACAAAGAAAAAGCTTTAGTGATATCAGTAGAAGCAGAGAAAAATGACTTACGGTAGTGAAAATGAAATACAACTTGGAAAAAACAGAGACAAATATAATATATGAAACATCAATTTGAAGATAAGTTAATCAACCGGAAAAATAAACCATTGCATGGACAACACCTGATAAGTATTGATGGAAAACATGATAACAACTTAACTTGGGCATGGCTATAACTGAAGACCATCAAGAAAGAAACCGAAGGTTTAATTTTTGCTGCACAAGAACGGATACTCCAAACTAATGTTATGCAAGCTAAAATTCAAGGAATGAGTGCAAATAGTAAGTGTTGACTCTGCCAAGGAAAAAAAAAGATGAAACTGTGTCACACCTCATCTGTGAGTGTTCAAAGACTTCACAGACAAGACTGCAAGGCGAAACCCAGTACAATTGCAAAATTAATACACTGCTCACTGTGTTAAAAAAAAAACAATCTGCCAGCATCCAAACATTCATCTGAACATCAAGTAAAGAAAGTATAGTATTAGAAAATGACCAAGTTAAGACTTTGTTGGATATTCAAAGCCAAACTGACAGAAACCTTGAGTAGAATACACCAAACATAACAATAACAGAATAGAAGAAATATTTGGATAACTAATATTGCAATGCTAGGAGATGCCAAAGTCAAAGATAAAGAATTGGAAAAATTATCAAAATATAGAGACTTGGCAATAGAAATAACTCAATTATGGATTAAACATACTTCAGTGTCTCCTATATCCACCAGGGCACTAGGAACAATGATATAGAGTTTTGGAGAAAATATAATCAACTGCAATCTCTGAATTAACGGCATACCAACCACAGAAGATAGCGATATTGGGAACAGCATTCATACTGCATTGCTATTTAACTGATAAGAGTTTTGATTGAAACTTGTACCTGTCATATAATACTAGTCAATGTTTTTACATTATTGTTTAACTGTATTTTCCATGCAACAACAGCAACAAGAATCTTAGAAATACAGAGCTGGAAGGGACCCAATGGATCGACTACAGCCCCTGTCAAGGAAGCACAATGGGGAATCAAACACCCAACCTCTGCCTTTGCAGCCAGATATCCAGAGCTGTTCTTGAATTTCAATTCCTAGGACCCCTGATCACCAGGAGTGCTGACTTGGGCTTCTGGTAATTGAAGTCCAAGAATACCTGAACTGCCAAGGTTCATCATCACGGCTCTAGAGTTATCAACCTAGAGCACAACCCATAGAATCTTGTTTTGGGTCAACAATTATGAAGTTGAAGGGGAATAACATTTAAGGATGTTGATCGTTTGGACTGACCATTCCAGTTGGAAGTTGCAATCCAAAGAAATTAACTTTCTGAAGCTTTGTCAAAGAAGGAGGCCAAGATGTGCCCCCAACCTATCTATGTAGGTCTGAGAGTTCAGGGGTAATCTCCCATTGATACCCCTGGGGGAGGGTCCGGTCTCTCTCCCCATCCCAGTGCCATCTCTTACCAGTTGTTGGAAAGCGGGCTGATCCAAGTCACTCTGCAAGGCGAAGTCACTGAGTGCCTTCCAAGGGGGTTGATATGTCTGCACCTCTACCGCATTGCCTTGCATTGCGCTGTCATGCCGGATTGGGCTGCCAGCCACCAGCGGGGTTCCGGTCAAGCCCTGCAGACTCTTTGAAAGAGAAAGACAAAAATGATTCATAAAGAATGCTTCAAAGGTGATCAAGAACTGATGTGGAGGCAGTAGTCATTCACCAAGGTGTGGGGTCTTTTCAGAGTTTGAAATGGTATATTTTGAATTACAACTACATAATTTACCAGACAGATTGACTGCCCAGTGGCTCTAGACATTTCAGTACAAGTTACTTTTTCAGGGTTCTGTGGCTTTCTTCATATGTTTCCCTCCATCCACAAAGTCTAGACAGGCCAAAATGTACATGAGATATAGAATGGTGTATGGACTCCAGAACAGAGGTCTTCTTCTTCTTCTTCCATGCCTAGGTCAAACGTTAAATTGTCAAAATGATGCCACCTTCTTGGCTTTGTTGTTGGCCAATCTTAAATCATCATTGGTGCATGTTTCCAGTACTAACCACCAGACCAGCAAATGAGCTGGATTCTATATCTCTCCACATTCACACAGCATGTTGTTGTCCTCCAGAAGCCCCCACTTGAGCATGTTGGTCTTACATTTAGGAACTCTGACCAGCAGCCTCCAAGTGACGGAGGGGAGGTTGAGTTCCTCAACTATAATCTCCTTTAATGTAATTCCTTATACTAGTGATGGCGAACCTATGGCACGCATGCCAGAGGAGGCACTCTGCTCAGCCACCCTATGGGAGCACTTCCTCCCTCCCCCCAGCACAGAGTTTGCCCCACCTTTCTGCAGCCTGTTGAGTTTGGGCACTCGGTCTCTGAAAGGTTCGCCATCACTGCCTTATACTGTAAGGATATAACAGAGGTAACTCAAGGCCCTTCTAAGACTAGGCCAGGGTGTATGTCCTTGCCTTGTTATATATTTAGCCCACGGAATAAGCAGATGTAAAAATCTACTTTCGAGTAGGCAAAATGCCTAATGACTTGCTTGCTAGTCCTGAGTGCCATTCTTTAAAACCAAAACACAGTCAATGGTGAATCTGTGTTAGGTAATACAACATGAAACATGAACCAATCCTTCTGCCACCTAAATTGATGAGGGGAAACCTAGAATTTCACTCATGTGTTGCCAACACTCAACCTACAACAGTGATGGAAAACCCTTGGCTCTTCCAGTGTTATTGGACTTCAATTTCTAGAAGCCCAAGACAGCACTCCTGCTGATCAGGGTTTTGGGGAATTGAAGTCCAAGAACATCTGGAGTGCCAAGGTTGGCCATAACTGACCTACAACAATGGTCTCCAGAGGGTTTATACTACAAATCCCATCTCTATGCCCAGTGGTATAGGATGGTAGAAACTGCCATCCATTGGGAAGGCTATAAAGAAACAGTGGGAAACGATTGGAAAGCCTGATCTGAAATGGAGAAGATATTTTCCAGATTAATCTCTTAATTAATTAATAGTTAATTAATTAACTACTAATTAACTCAGGGATCAGCCTGTAAAATATGGCAGTCCATTAGGAAGATTTCTTCTCACCTGTCCCCACTTTGCTCAGATTTCACCACTTAATGTTCTCCTCTACCTTTATAAGTGACAAAAGAGAAATTATTAATATTAATTATTATTTTCAGAAAGGCAGCTCTGTCAGTCTCCACAAAAAAAGAAAAGAAAGAAGAAGAAGACTCAAGCATACTATGGCATCCTTAAAATTAATAAACTTATGTCACCATGACCGTTGATGGATTACAGTCTGTTTATTTAAATACAGGTTAGGTCAGTAGAAGGGAATTGAAATTTGCTAGCCAAACCGCAATACTTTTGGTTTAAGTTTTGATCCCTAGCCTAGTTTCTGTAAGGGCTGCAATGAGTGGATAAAATGCCACCAAAATTCTCTAACACAACAATTCTCCACTTCCTTGTTCAATCGATTAGTTAAAGTAAAGTAATGAAAATTAAAAAGTGCAGTTTATACATGACAATTTCAATATAACCAAACGAGCTTAGGCCAGAATGGGCAGAGAGGACTGCACACAGTGAAACTACATAGAAAATTACTTTTCCCAGAAAAAATTAAAGGCTAAGCATCAACATTCATTCATGGTGGTTTATTCTATCTGCTCCATATCCAGCCATTTTCTCTCAAGCTTAATTTGTTTTTGTTGTTTTTATAAAGCTGTATTTTAAATAATTCTTGTTGCTTCAAACTGAGCAAATAACTTCAATAGTTATGGATCTTTTCAAAAGAGCATTTCAACAAATTTTGAACAATATATTTAAAAGATTCCTGGAGTGTTCAGATAGTAGTACTCTCTTATTTCTGATGTTTAGATAGGAGTGCACAAAAAGTCACATTCTCAAACTCTGTGAAATTACCAAAGCCTTATTTTATGGGGAATCGTCCACACAAAGCTTAGTCAACCAGATGGAGAAAGACCTCGAGTGATCTGGACCGGAGATTCAAAGTTTCACCAGCCTTTGGTGGCAGATGGGCTGGAAGCAGGGAGGTGCATATTAATGTGCGAAGGTCCCCAGGAGCAATCCTGGATCAACAGCTACTGGGCCTCAGAAGCCTTAATCATCTGGGAGTATTCTTTTTCCATGTCTAGGTGTGAAACTTCCAGAATGAAGGCACCTTTGGGTGAGTTCATTCTGCAGTTCCTTTCGCCTGACCCAGTGTGAGAAAGATTAGCCAGCAACACAAGTTGCTGGTGTCAGGAGGAGGTTCAGGAGGTTCAAGGAGGCCTTTTCTGTGTCCCACTCCATCATTCACCCAACCTGATCCAAACAAAGGATCTCCAAAACAAAGCAAGACAACTCAACTCCAGGCAGACTGTAATTTCAGAAGCCAGTCCTACTCAGCCAGTCCCTGGCCTGGGACTAGTTACTCGCGAGGCGACAGCTCTGGCGTCCCAGGCTTGGAAGGGGGAGAGAGGTTCACCCTCCAAATTTAGGGAGGTTTGTGGGCCCTGGGGAGGGCACACAGAGGGGGGGGGCTGCGTGCGTACTTACCGCCTTCTCGCTGTTGTGTTGCTGCTGGATCTGTTTCATAAGGATCGACTTCTTCTTGTCTTTGCAACGCTTGTTCTGGAACCAGACGCGGATGACCCGCGGGCTCAAGCCGGTCATCTCCACCAGCTGCTCCTTCATGAGCGCGTCCGGCCGCGGGTTGGCCGCGTAGCAGGTGCGGAGCGTGTGGAGCTGCTTCTCATTGAGCACCGTCCGCACGCGCGTCGTCTTCTCCGCCGGCTTGTGCACGTGGGAACGCAGGGAGGGCTGTCGTCCGGGGACTCCGTCTGCGTGGGGGAAGGGAGGGGGGACAGCAGGGGACACGATTGGGGGGGGGTAGAGAGAGGGGAGGAGGGGGAAACAGCACAGATCGGGTTTACTTCCCAGCTCATAGCGCGTTTTTTCCCTTTTTAATAGTCCGCCTCTCCCGCAACAGCGCTCAAGTCGGCGTACAGGATTCCGTACAACCCACCTGACAGGTACAGCATCCAAGCAGGGAGTGTGGGATTTTAACTGACCCGATTCAGTGCCCTCCCAGTCCACGCTGATCCCACCAGAATTGAGGAAAGGGGGGAGGCTATCCGTGCGTAAAATGGGAAGATGCCTTAGGTTTGTTTTGGAGAAATCCGGTCATTTCCTTTAAAAAAAACGGGCTGGGTCGCTCAGTGGTGTAGGAGCCAGCGAATGGGAGTTCAATCTGTACATCCCACAGGACAGGAGCCAGCCTGCGTAGCCTTGGGCAAACTGCTCAGGCCCAGAGCGCCCCCCCCCCAAAGGAAGATTAAATCACCTTTTTGTGTCTTCTCTACCTGGAAAACGCTGGAAAGGGTTACGTCACCGTAAGTCAGAACCGACTGGGTGGCAACACAATTTTTTAAAACTCTCCTACTCTTTCTCAGATGGATCTTTTTAAAGGCTCCGGGGACATCCCCCCCCCCCCCGCAGGCAGCAAGTTGGGTCAAAAACTTTATCAAAGTCGCCATATTCAGGATTATATAGCAAGACTATAATGATAATAAATACAGATGAAGCGTATCAGTGGGTCGAAGGCAGGGCAGGAGCAAACCTGCCCCCCACAGTGATATCTCAGAAAGGGGCTTTTAATGGCTCCCCTCCTCGCTTGGCAAAACAAGAGATTGAGGGGGGGGGGGCATCAATCCAAGCCGGTTGGCGAAGGCTTTATTGGAAACCAAATCACCCAGCCTTCAAAGTAGACGTCCTCGCAAATAAACGCTTTAAAAGCTAGCTTCGAAAGCAGATCTCAAAAAGAAGAAGCTATTAAGATTTCCGAAAGAGCCCCCACCCGTCTTTTTCTCACGCCCCTTCAAAAAACAAAACAAAACAGTCAACAGCAGCTAATATTAGGTTTTTCCACACCAAAAGCAAATAGCCCCGACCTTCTAAACGTCACATTTCCTCCGACAAAATACTTAAGCCTTTCCAGCACGATCAATCCTCAGAGACAATAGGAAAACCCTCCAAAACGGTGGGGATTTTTAAAGCGATGGAGCTTTTTAAAAATCTTTTAAAATGTTCCTTTGGAGCAGGGGCAGTTTTTTTAAAAAAATATATTATTATTTCTACGTATTATTTTATTTTACGGAGTGTAAGAATCACTGCTAAAGGAGAGGGAAGTCAATATCGGAAATATGTTCTTTCTTTCTTGCAATAAAGAAATAATATTAATAATCCAGACATATTTCTTCAGCGGTATCCACAACAATCGAAAAAAAGCCCTTTCAGAGAAATAAACAGACCTTCGTCGGAGAGTTGAAGACAGTCGAGCAGTTACAGGATTCCTGAAGACAATCGTTTTAAAAATGATGCAATAATATGAATAATAATAATCGATCGGGCTGCGCAAAAAATCACGATATGCCCAAAGATCATTCTAGCAACGGATCTAAAGATAGGAATTGTCAGAATAAAAATGTTTCTCCAAAATTGTCAGTCTTTTGCTGTTTATTTCCACTCTTTAATTCCGAAACGATGAGAGAAAACCAAACAAAATATTGTTTTGGAGGAGGTTTGTTGAAAGCACAAGAAAAGGCCCCACCAGCTGGTTAAACACAAAAAACTCTGACTTCCAAAACAGGAATCGACTCCAACATAAGATCTTTATTGTTTTCCTAGCTTTGCTTTTTAAATTCCAACCGCTACGATTTTAAAAACGCAAGTCAATGAACACTAAAATGGTGTTTACCATATCATAATAACTCAAGACTCTCTAAGGGCTGGTTTGGCATCTTTACGAGGCCTTCAAACCTTCCAGGTTTTATTCTGGTTTAGTTTTGCTCATAGTCTGAATTTCCCCCCCAACTAGACATAACCATACAATGTATATAATTTCGTTATAGATGCTGAAATAAGATGGCCAGGGGAAAGACAGCATTCTTATACATCTTTACTGGCAGGTCAACCTCATCATATTCAAGGGGACTTGCTCTCATGGAAATGGATATGTGATTCCAGCTTGTGCCCATCAAAATAAATTAAAATTGCAATACTAAAGTCACTCACTAGAAGAAAAACCCATGGATTGTGGTGAAATATTCCTTCAAAGGAAAAATCGGGCTGCCTGTCTGTTAAACAAAAAATTCCTTACAACATAAATGCAATTTACTTCTGAGTAAATCTATGTTATGTCCACTCTCTAACGAAATAGGAGAGGTCCTCAATTTTTAATGCATTACATTATTTTTTTCCTTCTATCCTTTCTCCATTCCTTTTGATTAATGCAAAGTCTTATCAGACAGTTGTTAGTCTCTTTATGTTTGCAATATTATAAATCAATATTTTAATCTGTGAGCTCAGATTAAAATGGAGAGGCGAAAGAAAATGACAGAAATAGTATAAGGGAAGGAGAAAGTGAAATCATGTTATTGGTCTGTTTATGGCAAACTGTTTGTTTGTGGGTAGAATCCTCAAAAAAGGGCAGAAAATTAAAAGAAAACTTTTTAAAAGACATATTCAACTGTCACAAAGCAAGTATAACTATACTATTAATTCAGGATTGTTTTATATATTTAACACACAAACAGTTTATTTATATTTAGTTATACAGTAGTTTTATATAGTAATAGTTATAATCTAAGCTTTATATTTAAGTTATTGAATGCAGGACATAACTCTTGTTATTGTAGTGTCAGGATTTTGACCTTCTTTTCCCAACATATTACACCTCTGCACCTAAGGAGCACTAAAATCTTTTACATACCCTTGCTGGTATAATAATAATTTCATGTCAGAAATTATTCTGGGTTGAAAGGATTTTTGCAGAAGAAACCCCACTCAGGGAATGTCCAAATGAGTCTCCTTTCATGTCCCCAAGAGTTGGGACAGAGATGGGCACTCAATCCGTCATGCAGTACCCGGGTCTTGAACTGCTGACTTGCTGGCCTTCCAGCTAACAAGTCAAGCTTCTTAACCACTGAGCCACCACATAAAACTTTCCTGTATTTAGAGGGGATCCTGGGAGGTTTACTCAGAACCAGGGGATCCTGGGAGGTTTACTCAGAACCAGGGGATCCTGGGAGGTTTACTCAGAAGCAAGCACTCTTAAGTCATTTAGAAGCATCAGCCAAAATTCATTCTGGAATTCCGAACCGCTGCCTGTTGTACACATAATTATATCCCAGAGCCAGTGTGAGCTGTGATGTTTAGTTTGCTAGAGTGACGTCTAAGTTGTAGCCCAGTAGCTCATCTTCAATCTGTCCTACCTCATAGGATTGGTGTTAGCATAATAGTAGAAAAGGCAATAGTCAGATGCTTGAACTCACAGGAGAAAAAAACAAGATAGAAAAGCAACAACTAATAGTAAAAGATGATCAGCTCTGGAACCATTCATCCAAATCTCAGGTTAGAGCCAAAGTGGTTAAAAAGAAAATGCCCAGGTCGAATCTCACTCATGAGAAAAAAAGAATGGGACTTTTCACATGCTCACATGAGCTGGGCCTTCAACACACCTTTGGGGTGGATCACTTTTACAGTTTCCATGGAACAGGTCCAGAAAAGCAGACTAGAAACAGTAAACAACCTGACACTTACACACTGTGCTTCTTAACTGAAAGGGGTGGGTGGGACTCATATGAGACCAGAGCAAGGTTTATGAATCAGATCCTAGGGCAGTGATGGTATAGATTTCCCATGGGTTGGCCAGGAAGGTCTCCTAGGGTTAGTGGGGGCCCTCATTCCAGCAGGCTTCTCTCTTGGTTTTACATGGGTCCACTGCATAAGTCGAGGCACCCTCTAAGTGATGGCTTCCCAACCTCAGCCCATCCTCCAGATGGTCTTGGACTTCAATTCCCAGTAGCCCTGATCAGCAGGTGTGTTGACTTGGGCTTCTGGGAATTGAAGTCCAAGAACACCTGGGGGCCCAAGGTCTGTTTGTAGAGGATAAAGGAATCAGGGTTTTTGATCTCTAAGGCATCCATCCCTCTTTAATGCTCTAGTCCAGTGATTTGTTTATTATTATTAGTTCAAATTTATATGATGACCAACCTTGGCACTCCAGCAAATCTGGGAAGGAGGAGACTAAAAGCCTTCATGCTCACCCTGTTCCTATTCAATTTCCTCAAATCCACAGGGGTGTTGGGAGTGGGGTGGGTCACACAAAATACCCTTTCTTAGAATAAGCTCACCCAGGGGGTGAAATGCAGTTTACACTGGGAAGATCCCAAAACAATTCGCACCTTCACCTTTCAGTTTCTGGCAGGACCTAAAACCTGTCCACAATATATATGGTAAGTGGGGGGAGAGGTCACCGCTGTTACAACTCTGTAGTTGGGGGGCGGGGATGAAATCACACTGGTGCCTGCAGAGATGGAAGGATGAGAGGCCGGCAGAGGAGAGGTGAATGGGTAGAAGGATGTGGGATGAAAGAAGAAAAAAAAAAGAAAAGAATAGATAGACAGCTAGACAGCTATTCAATTAAGAAGGGAGAAAGTGAAAGTAAATGAAATAGATAGACAGATAGATAGATAGAGAGCGAGAGAGGTGGACAGGAAAGAGAAATGAATGAGAAAGGAAGAAGAGAAAAGAAATCATGAGAACAGAGAGGAAGAGAGGAAGAAAGGAAGGCAAAAAGGGGGGATGCTGTCAGGCTTTGTGGGTGGGGAGATGACAGCGGTGGGAGGTAGGGTTAGCGGGTCGTCCACCTACCTGCCAGCGGAAGTCCTCCGGGCCTGCCCCCGGGTAGGTGTCCCGGGCTGCGCGGGGGGCTTTCGGCCGAGGCGGCCCGGTCCAGCAGGAGGCTGTGGTCGGCCCGGCAGAGGAGTTCGTGATCCCGCAGCGAGAACTCGTCGCCGGGTAGGAGTTGGCGGCTGCAGACGGAGCAGCGGAAGCACTCCAGGTGGTAGACGTTGTCCCGGGCGCGCATCACCAGGTCGCTGCTGCTGAAGCCAGAAGCACACTTGGAGCACTTGATGCCGAAGAGCCTGGGGAAGGCGGGGGGAGGGCGGCAGACTTCAGGAGGAGGAGGAGGGGAATCTCCTCCTAACCCCCCCCCCCTCCACCTTCAACAGGAGAGCTAGAGAAATCCCCGCGGCCCCTGTAAGCGCCTCGGGGCGGAGACCGGCCGTCTCGCTAAACCAGGGGTTAACCTGCAGCGGATGCGGCCCAAGGCGCCATTTAATGTGGCTCCCATCACACCAGGAAGCGCTAAATGGGGGGAGGATGGGCAAAATGGCCGTCCGGCCCCTGAAGCTGTCTGAGGGAGTGTGACCTGGCCCCTGGCTTTAAAAAGTTGAGAACTCCTGCGCTAAATCAAGACGGAAATTAATCGACACCCGCGGGTGGATTTGGAAGACAAAGGAGCTTTTTCTTGGCCTACTCATCCTCTCCCTTTGATCTCCCTTCTAATGTGACTATTATCATATTGTGCAGTGAATAACTGGCCTCCTTGCAAGCTCTTAGAAGGCAGGGACCTAGACGGGAAAACCCCTTCACAGGAATGGCACCTTTGCAAATACATCCATAATTAATGTCCCTTTTCAGGTTCATGTTAATCAAGGCGGGGACACACGCCTCCATATTAATAACTATTAATAACCAATAATGATGGATAATAAAATTGACAGTTTGCTGCCTCTCCTGCACTCAGGTTGGGAGGCCCATTATTCATTGGGATCTGTGTGAATTTAGCATCTCCAAGCTAGACTAGAGACTATTTCTGTTAGGAGAAGCAGAAGACTGAATAAGGAAATTAGCAAAATAAAGGATCAGCACTAATGAGGATAATTATGACCCTCCTTCTCTGGATGAACATAATCTCAGCCAATCAACAACATAACTGAGTTACCCAGAAATAAATGCCATCGGAGCCGGAGGGTGCTGATTCTTAGCAAATATATTCCCTGGTTCTCCAAAGATTGACAGAAGGCAGCTTATTTCATTTTATTATTATTATTATCAGACTTGGGAGGAAGAGAACAGAGGAGGCCGTGAATTATGGCCAACTTTCCCTGGTCATTCTGCCTGAACTTCTGGTCACCTAGAGTTCAAAGTCCAAAGACATAACTCTGTCCTCTTTGACCAGGTTTAAATTTTCTTCCCAGGCAAAATGAAGGAAAGAAAAGGCAAGTCTGGCTTACAGTATTTTTAAGTTTTGCAAAAGGTATGACATGGAGAGAGAGAAAGAGAGACCATTTTATGTGATGTAATTTTTATACATACATATATAAACTGCCAACCTAGCACTTCGAAAGCAAGAAATTGCAAGCAGATAAATAGGTACCACTTCAGTGGGAAGCTAAACAGCATTCCGTGCACGCCAGTGTTGAGGCATGCCTGCCACGTGTCCACAAAAACGTCTACAGCGCCTTGGCTGTACACAGAGATGAGCACTGAACCCTAGAGTCGGATATGACTGGCTTTCAAGCAAGGGCGACCTTAAATATATAAAAGAGTGTCTGTCTGTCTGTCTGTCTATCTACACAATACACACAGACAAATATGTACATTTGCAAAACCTAAAAAAAAAGTCACACTTGTCTTTCCCCCCCTTCATTTTGCATTGGGAGAAAATGTAAAATTTACATTTAAAGTTATAACTTTGTCCTCTTTGAACATCTTTTTAAAAATTTCTGAAGGCAAAATGATCTCTCTCTCTCTCTCTCTCTCTCTCTCTCTAACTTTCCAAGTCAAACTGGGATGCGAAGGAAGAAGGAAAGAAAGGGGGATGTTGTGGGATTTGTTCCGGGATGCCTGTGAGTGTGTGTGTGTGTGAGAGAGAGAAAGATCACCTGATATAATCCCTCTTACAGTACGTTTTGCCATCTCGCACAAAACAAGTGCACGTCTCGTCCAGATATTGGCTGCAATCCGCGCATTTCAGGCAGGCCGCGTGCCAGTCGAGGTCCGGGGAAACCTTCAGGATATACTGGTCATGGATCTCGCTTCCGCATCCCACGCACATGGCAATCCCGGGTTTTTTATCTACCAGTTGGGGAAAGGAGCAAAAGGGGGGGGGGGAATGGACAGAATCGGACATCATGACTTTTTTGTTTCTCAGACAGGCGCCGCGAAACCGAAATAGAACCAGTTCAGAAACCGAAATAAAACCAGTCCAGATCATCCGGCCTCCTCTCCCTTGGAACCCCCTCGAAAACCATCAGACAAACTCCTCCCCAAATAAGCAAAAACAAACAAACGCAACGCGAAATATTTTTACAAACGCCAAGGATTTCAACCGTGGGATCCGGGCGTCTTTTGCTGCGGCGATTTCTCCCTAAAACCGCCGCTCTCTGTTCAGTTTCTCCCACCTTTACCGCTCTCCGGTTAATTAAAAATAAATAAATAATAATTCGCGAACCGCCAGAGTGACCCCTTGAGAGAGTTTCGTCAATGCCAAAAAGAGGGGAGGGGGAGGGGGAAGCAAAAGCAAAACAAGAAAGAAAATGAGCCAGAAAGAATCTCGCATTACAACCGGGGAAAGGGACAAAAAGCAAAATCTGATCACCTCTGAATGACTGCTTAATAATAATAATAATAATAATAATAATAATAATAATAATAATAATAATAATAATAATAATAATAATAATAATAATAATAATAATAATAATAATAATAATAATAATAATAATATGGTATGTTGACATTGCTATACAAGGTAATGCATGAATTGAAGACAAACAACTGGAGAAAATATCAAAATATCGTGATTTGCACATTGAACTTGAGTGTATCTGGGGGAGAAATCTGTTCTGTACCCATATTGATCAGAGCCCTTGGAGCAAAATCTAAAGGACTCCCTGAAATTTAGGATATATTGGAGTTGAATATCCTAACTTTCAAAAAAAACAACAACCCTTTACTGAGAGCTGCCTATAGACTTAGACTTTGCCTTAACAGCTCTTAAGTCCTGGGCTAGGTTTGGAACTGTTAATTTTATACCAGTCTTCGACTGAAAAAAATCTCAGGATAGATTTTTATTTTGCTGTATAATCATAACAATAATCCCGTGTCTTGAAATTGCTAGGGAGAAACCTGCCTATTTGAGGCTCTTCAGAACAAGCCAGCCATTCGAAATAAAATAAAAGCTCTTCGCCAGCAGCAGCAGCAGTTTCAGAGGCAGGTTTGCTTAAGGATCCAACTCAACGCCAAGAAGAAGGAGAAGCCCAGAAATATTTCCGAGGGAGACTGAACCGCCCGAGGAGCGAGCCTTGATTTCCAAGTAGATGGTCATTCTGGGAGACTTTTCTTACTTTTCCTTCCCCCCTCGCCCTCCCCCCTCCGCAACATCTAGCCAAAACACACACACGCAGACACACAACCCTGATCTTCTGCAAAGAAGGCACATTCCGATGGATCTCTCCCCCCCCCCCCCAACCGACAGAGACATCAGACAAGAGCGCCACTTACTTTTGGACGAATCCCCCATAGCACCCGGGAAAGGAGAAGGCAAAATAATATCCACCATGCAGAAGGCGATGCGGGGAACTGTGCAAGGGGGCAGGAAATTAAAAAAATAAAAGTAATAACCAGGGGATGGGGGGGGGGAGAGAGAGAGAGATCGAGGGATCGCGGGAGATCTGGAGGGAGAGGAGCGGGCTGCGGGGCTCCCCACACCGCCTGGGCGGTTGGCAGACTAACTCTTGCAGCCCCGGAGGTGAGCCGGGGAGGGCAGCACGCCTGGCTTGCCCTGTCCCATACGCAGCATGACGTCAGCACGGCGCGGGACCACCCACCGGCCCGGGCGAGCGGGGAGAGGCGGGGAGTGACGTCAGTGAAGCTCCGCTGCAGCCCTGCGCGGGGATTGGCGGAGGCAAGCAGGGCGAGCGGCGATTGGCCGGCTCCGGAACAATGGAAGGCAGAGCGCCGGGCCAGCGGCCAAGTGAGCGAGGCGACAAATAAATGAATCAGTGCCTTGGGCAGCAGGGATCCCCGCGCAGAGGCTGCGTGCGCGGGTGGCTTTGCGCAATGGGTTGTCCCGGTCTCTCCGGCCTCGGGGAACCGTCTGAACCTCTCTCTTCTCGCGGGGATTTCTCCCCTGCCACCCGGTCGGATCCGGGTTGGAGGAAACGCTCGCCGGCTCCCACTGCGTATTGCTCAGGTCTTGAAAGCGGACGCTGAGCAAAGAGGTCTCCTCTAGTCTTCTTGTGAGATTAGGAAGGGATTTTGACTTTATTTAATTTTTTTATTTAAAATTTTAGTGTAATTGGCCACGGATAGCTGGCAATCGCTATCCCCGCCGCCGGGTTTCCTTTATTTCCATAAAAGACATTTCTTAAGGATGCATCCTTCTCTTAGATCTTCTTTCTTTCTTTTTTCTTCCTTCCTTCTTTTTACTCCTCATTCTAATTCTTCTCCTCCTCCGACCGATTCTGCGATCCTGAGTTCAAACGGGCCCTGAATAGGGACGGTTTTTCCCCTAGAGGGGCGGGATATAAGTGTAAATAATAAATAAATGTTCGGACTGGCGGGGGAGGAGATAGATCCCGTGAATGTTAACTCGCCAGAAAGTCCCCCCTTTTAAAAAATCCCTGGGTTTTGCTGTGAAATAAGAGTACATAGGACGGCCGTTCGACGCTATATTAAAGCTCGCAATCCTTATGCATGCCCGAAGTAAGTCCCATCCAGTTCAACAAGGTGACTTCCTCTTCTTAGACAACAATCTTGAACAAATCCTCGTGGCCAAACAAGTCCTTATTTTTGGAGTAAACACGAACTGTGAAGAGATACAGAATCTAGATCACCTGCTTTTCGGGAGGTTACTACCGGAGATAAGCACCGATGAGGATATAAGTTTGGCCAAAACAAAGCCAAGAAAGTGGCTTCATTTTGGCAGTTTATGACCTAGACACGAAAGAAGAGGGAAACGCAAATGGGGGTCGCAATGAAAAGTATGTCAAAACTACATCTTTGGAAGTCTTCTCCACTTTTCATTATTTTCTCTGTCTCCTTTTTTTTCAATCCAATATTCAGTAACTTTATATATTTCGTGTTTTCCTCCTCCTCGCCTTAGCCTGCTCGTTTATTCAAATCCTTTTCATCTCAACCCCCCATCTTTACTTGAACAAAGAAGTAAAACCAGAGGCGTAGCTACCGCCGTATCTGCCGTATCAATTATACGGGGCCCCCGGGCTACAGGGGCCCCCAACGTGCGTAAGCAAAACAAATCTTTACCCTTCCTAAGGGCCCCCAAACAAATTTTTATACGGAGCCCTGCCAAGGCACGCTACTCTTCTGAGTAAAACATCAAATAACCAGCCCCAACCAACTAGTTTGTAACCTTTGCTTTGAAACGTTACAGAAAACTGCCTAGGAAATATTTCTGTCTCTCTCTTGTAAATTGGTCACCGCTATAAGAATCGGACGAATCTGAGCCAGTTGAGAACGCTCACTTCAGTTTTCGAAGTCCACTAATTTTGACTCCCACTGAAACTTAAACTATTCTTCAAAATAAAATATTTATTCATTTGGATTTTCGTTTTCAAAGTGTGTATGGCCTGTGTCTGTCCTTTAATCCGTTTATTTAAAATCGAAGGCGTTCGGACCATGATAAAAGTGGCATCCTTACAGAAAGATCCTGTCTGGGAAAACCCTCTTGCGATTCCTCCAAATGCTCTTCAGACGGAAGTCTTTCTCACCTTTCGCTCCAGAAACAAACAGAAGAAGGGACCGGCAATATTTCAAATATTCATCTGTTGATATAAATCCAGTAAAATGTCCCCTCCACAGCTGAGGAGCGGACACGTGTCTTTCTAACACAACTGGGAGATGATCGGATGACCCGATACATAATTAACGGAGAGGCACCGTTTGTACTGAATTAGCTTTGGCTGACATAGTGTATACAAGTTTTACAGTTACACAGAATTATTTGCTGAGGACAACGGAAATCCAGCGAAAATGTCCAAGATAGGCTTGTGAATGCACCGTATCTTTCATCAGCAGTTGACATTGCTATCAATAACATTTATGTCAGTTCATCCCTTTTTAGATACAGTACTGTTAATTAAGCTATCACCAAAAACTGCACGGTAGCTTGTGGTGGAAATGTTGAGTTAACTTAAACCATCTTTGTTTGTGATCAAACTTTCTTCTTCTTTGCTTCCTCTTTTATCCTTTCGGGCATCGAGGGATGACCAAACTTTTCAGAATATAAATAAGAATATACTTGCATAACGCAGTTAGTACGCTAGTTTAGTACCCTATGATCCAATTCTGGGCCAGCTTTTGTGAGATCAGTTCAGCACAATCCCAAGTAACTGTAAGGATCGGGAGGTAGAAGACGTTTTAGCAATAATCCCCCTCCACCAAATAATGATACCAGCAGCAGGCTTTTAATAATACATAATTCCCATATGTTGCTATTATGTATTGTCAAGTGGGCTTCCATTTAATGACCTCTAAAAAGGTTCAGTTATCAATAGCCCTGCTGAGGTCTTCGGAGCCAAAGACCAAAGTTTCTTTTATTGACTTAAACCATCTCATATTCCGTGTTCCTCTTTTCCGGCAACTTGCCCGAACATTATTGTGTTTTCCCAGTGAATTTTGCCTTTTATTTGATATGGGCAAATTCCTATAAACCTCAGTTTAATTATGCCCCCTCCCTGCAACCCCCAAGCCTTTAGGCTTAATCCGACCTAGCATCCATTGGGGTGTCCGTGGTCTCTGTACGGCTTCCTTCCGACATCACATTGCGATAAACTAGTAAAACTAGCACCGGGCAACCTGGGTGCATTTGGGACTCTTTGTCAGCATCCAGAGTAGCAAAAACAGAAGGCAGGCAGCCAAAACATACACGTACGCGATTGTGTACGTGTGTTATGTGTGTATTGATTGTGTACGTGTGTATTGATTGGATTTCTATAAGAAATAACGAGCCCTGGTGGAGTGGTGGTTAAAGTGCTGTGCTGCAGCCAAAACGTTGTGAGTTCGGTCCTGACTGGGATCAAGGTTGACTCAGCCTTCCATCCTTCCCAGGTGGGTAAAAGGAGGACCCAGCATGTGTGTGACGCGAAATGCTAATTAACTTGTGAACCGCCCAGGGAGTGCACTAAGCGCTAGATGGTGTTGCTTTTGATACCTTTACCTGTCAATGGCCCTTCAGGTGAGCACACCTGTTTCTTCTTGTTCTTCCCTGTCCACATCAAACTCTGGACTGCCAAAATGAAGCCATACACGGCTTCCTTCCTTTTGCCTCCTGTCTCCTCCCCAGCTGTTCTGCCGGAAAAGTTACGCGTTAGCGGCTATCGTGGGGATGCATCTCTCCCTCCCCCTCCGCCTGTGCACCGCTGGCTGCTTCCCTGAGTCCCTTTCCCTCCCCTTCCTCCGTCCTCTCCCTTTCGCCCTTCCATTCAGATCGAGGGAACCGCTGGTGGGAAGACAGCTCAGAACCCGGGGGCGCAGGTCTTAACAGGAAATGGGGGTGGATCCAGACAACCTGAAAACCTCTCGGGCTGGGCGCGAGGGACCCAGGCACCGATCCTGGCAGCTCAAAAGGTAGCCAGGGAGAGCTCGAAAGCAAACCAAAGTCCGAACAGAGGCCATCTGTCTGTCTCGCCCCTGCCTGTCTGTCGTAAAATCTATATCCCAAGCAATGAGCTCCATTTATCTTCGAGAAAGCCAAGAACATGGCTTCATTTTGGCAGTCCAGGGTTTGATTGGGACATGAAAGATGAAGAAGAATCTTCGCCCTGCCAGGTAGGTGATCCATAGAAGAGAAAGTCTGGGTCCAAGGTGAGTTTCAGGGCTCAGTGGGCGCTGAAATTTCAGATCTCTCAGGCTCACCGTCCCAGACTTTAAGTGCTGCACCATATCACTCTCAACAAGCACCCCTAGAGATGTTCTAGAGATGTTCAGGAAGATGAAGGATTGGAGTCTATGAGCTGTTGGCCAACTCAACATGGCAACTGCCTGGCTTAAGAGATAGACTGTCCCAGTACGTGGAGATTCCATTCTTCCCCATCACAGCTAAGAAACACATAGGCAGACTTTGTAACTTTTCAGAATCCAGCCACGTCCTCCTTGCCTTAGCTCAAACAAAACATCTTGTTTCATCACAGTGGCTAAAACAGGTTTCCTTTCAACACAAGAGGCTAAAGTTGGCTTTCTTCTGATCTGAAGTTCTTATTTCCAATTTACTTGGAAATTGTTGTCCTTCCTTCCTACCTACCTACCTACCTACCTACCAGCTCGCTCCAGGAACTCCATAGCAAGCTTGGCCAGTGGCAAACTGAAAATGTTTCTGTCTCTGCAAATCTTTACAGCTTAAGTTCTGAATATATTTTTTCTTGCAGCCCTAAGAAACCTGCTTGAACCACTCTTCCTAGTTATTACCATATTTTAGGGGCATTCTCATCATCATCCAAGCAGTTGCAATCATCTAGTACCGTGATGATGAACTTTGGCACTCCAGGTGTTCTTGGACTTCAATTCCCAGAAGCCCAGGTCATCACTCCTGCTGAGCAGGGCTTCTGGGAATTGAAGTCCAAGAATACCTGGAGTGTCAAGGTTCGCCATCACTGATCTAGTATATGCTTTGTTTGGTAAGCCACAATGCATGCAATTAGGAACAAACCACTCTGTATGTAAAAGAAGGCATGACTTCTACAACAGATATTTGGTCTCAAGCTGGATTTCTTGCATAAAAGAAAACTGTTTACTTCCACTGGATCAGGGCCAGCAACTAGAGAAGGTAGCCAGTTCTTCAGATAACACCAAATTATCCCAGAAAATAGTTGGCATTCTCCTTATGTAACTTTAGAAGGGTTGTGAAAGCTCTTCTTCTGGCTGGTATTTGGCAAAGAAAAAGTTCTGTTCCTGATTCAAAATAAACAAATAAATGTCTCCTTTATTTCCAGTATGTTTGGTGTTTTGATAGTTTTATGGCCTATGCTTTCATAAAATACAATTAGGTTACTTCATTGCATCTCTCTCTTAACCTTTAACCACATTAAGAATTCTTAAAAAGTGAAGCATGGCATGTGAATATTACCAAAATTTACACTAAATCCAGATCAATGATGCCTTTTGGTCAATACTGGGTAATTGCCTGGTGCAGAGAGTCCCAGGAGGCTGAAATGTTTGGAAGCTGGTTTCTCTATGTTGTAATTCTGGGTGACAGATTGGTATCTACTCCTTCCTTTGCAAGGAAATGGTCCTGTTTTTCTTATGCTAGAAAGCAGAGAGGCACAAATAATCTTGAGCATGGGTATCTTCTTATTCTTGTAGGATGTTTCCATCAAAGGGATACAGGTAAAGGTCTCCTTTGCCTGAAAACCAGTCATATCTGACTCTAGGAGGTGGTGCTCATTTCCATTTACGGCCAAAGAGCCAGCACTGTCTACGTCTGCAGACATTTCTGTGGTCCTGTGGCAGGAATGACTAGACACTGGAGTGCTTGGAACATTGTTACCTTCCCTGCCAAAGCAGTACCTATTTATCTGCTTGCAATTTCTTGCTTTCAAACTGCTAGGTTGGCAGATGCTGGGGCAGATGACAGGAGCTCATTCTATCATGCAGCACTCGGGTCTCAAACTGCTGACATGTTGATCTTCCCATTGTCAAGCTCAGGGTCTGAACCACTGTGGCTCTAAAGGGATACAAGGAAGCATTTAATATCAGACTGGACTATTTCTTCTAGCAGCTTAATGTTATCTTCTCTGGCTTGGAGCTGCCTTCTGGAAGCTCCTCAGAGAACATTTGTTTCTAATGCATCACTCTGGCCCTTTATAAACTGAAAAATTCTGCGTCATCCAGCACCTGCTTCCTGAGGCAGCTGCTTTATTTTGGCTAATGGTAGGGCCAGCCCTGCTTGGGATGAAACCTCCAAACATCTGCATGCAGAGCTAGTGGCATCTCTCCAAATGTGCTTCTTCCTTGTAATATTAACAATGATTAAAATAAAATTAAAAACTGGAAGATGATGCTTGTTGGGAAGGGAAGGCCTACAATAAATAAGATAAGCATAAATAGAGCCAGGGAACAGGAAATGATGAAGGAAGAATAGAAGAACAAGTTTTAATAGCTAGAAGTAAAAGAGCTCATTGGAGATTAATAATCCCCAAAGTAGCCCATTAGAACTCATTAGCTTGAGCCTATTAAGGAAATGAATGCTACCAGAATCCTTCCAACTGGAATTAATAAATACATTAATGAGCTCATACATACGTTGACTTTTATCACAGTTGTTTTGTTTGTTTTTAAATGTTACTCTAATGTCAATTCCTATATTGTATTATTTCTCCTGTCTTATTTAGTTTAATATCATTTGTGAGTTAAGAATTGCTGGGAGGTTTTACCATGTCCTCTGATATATCATAGCTAAGTTTGATTCAAAATGAAACAAAATAGGCAGATGACAGAGAGCTGTCACTTTATGAAGTCTGGCTTGCAAACAGTCATGTGCTAAAATTTCTGCAATAGGTCTACTATAGCTACATTTCTCATACACCAGAATAATGCTAGATTTATTCTCACTGATGCCACTTTATAGCTCCTACTATATTTGGAGCTTACTTTGTTTTTCATTGCAACATTAAGCGTAGGAAGGTAGAACTTAAAAGACTGGAAAATCAGTTACTTACTGCAGTTGATATAATATACTTTTCATATTAAAAAACAACAACGTGGAGTCTGGCCAGGTTATCCTGCTATGGTAATAGAGTAGACCCTACTGCCAGCAACCCAATGCTGAGTGTCAGGTTGGTGGTTAACTAACCTGACAACCCTGAGGACTAATGCCTTGGGTGCTGAAGTCCACAGGGAAGGGTGATGGATTAAATCCCACTTGAATCCATCTTGGTGGAGGGCAGCAGCTTCATCCATCCTGGCCTGGGGCTGAGGAGGACTTTGCATGCCAAAAGGGCTCAGGGCCAGAAAGTGATTCACAAAAATGGATCAGTGGTACGGGTGTCACACTGTGATGTGGAAGGCAGAGGAAAGGCTACTGCATTAGTTTGGGCACCCCTGGTTTATAGCTTGTATTTTGGGAGTAATATTGACAGACTGATCTCGTTCCTTTAATCTTGCTGTATGTTTGATGTCCTGCGGAAACCTCCTTTGTGTACAAAGGACAAGGGGGAAAATATTCTTCCCAATAACTAGAGGCAGACAAGAGTGAAATATTTCCTTTCCCCAAAGAGAAGTCTCTGTTTCAACCCCCAGAAGAGAGAGAGAAAGATTTCATACAGATTTTTAGAAGTAATATTTTGACAGCCATGCGTAACTCAAAATTTTATGGCTGGCAGTGAATCCTTTGTGTTTACATGGCTCACAAACACTTCAGAGGTTCTAAGAGTAGACAAATGACAAAGACATAGGACAAGGATAACAAAAAAGGGAGGATATGAGTTTCTCAAATTACAACTGCCCTAGGCAATAATGAAAGGGAGAATCAGGTAGCCACAGATGGCAAAATGTTGTTCTTCTGCCTTAGAGCAGGGGTGGCCAAACTATGGGCCATGGGCCAGGCACTGCCCATGGCACCATTTCATGTAGCCCGTGGCCACCCTCACCACTCCCAGAAACAGAAGTGGGCACGTTTACATCAGCCATAAAATGCACCCATGCATGTGTAAACATGCCCACACCTGCTGTAAATGGTGCTGTAAATGCATCTGCGGCTGTCATAAATGCATTTACAACAGCCGCAGATGCGTTTTATGGCAGGAGGAACCATGTGATTGGCCCGCTCAACCACGTGACCGTCCTGCAGTGTGAAAAGTTTAGTCACCCTTACCTTAGAGGGTAGACCCAGCTCTAGTGGGTCTGTTTAAGGAGAAGGGAATTTGTCTAAAAGTTAGGAGAGACTACAGTGGCATAAGCTGGCTGACCAGATCAATGAGTGGAAAAGCCAGAGGTTGCGAGTTTGAGTCTCTTCTGTGTGCCTTCACTGTTCACAGAGTTCACTATTAATACATATAGTGATGCTGTTTTCAAATACAACTATGAATTCAATGAAACTATTTTCCATTGAATTAAGTAGCATTCACATCCAGAACATGAGACCAAATTGTTACCACTGGGGTGTTTAGACATTTACAGATGTTGCACTTGTTGCCAAATTCAAATGTTGTGTTAAGCATTTTTCCAGAGGGGAAAAAATAATAATTTATGTCTTGCATTTTATGTCTGTCTCAGATCACTCCGTTCCTGTTGTCTTTTTACTGGCAGAAAATAAACTTTTCCATTTTGGCAGGCCTTTTACTACTTTCACCTTTTTTGCTTTCAGCTGAGTGGATGATCTTCTGGTTTCTTCCTCTTTATTTTATCTGTTTTCAATTTTGTTTAAAATGTTAATGCTTTTATTAATTGAATGATTCTTTTGCATTTGTTCTGCTTAGATTGTAGGCCCCCTTGTGTCCCATTTTTGAGAGAAAGGTGAGATATAAATCAAATAGATAAACAAGCAATATATGCTGACCATCCCTGCCTGGTGCAGCTGTGCATTGTGTTTTTCTCATTATTTGATTTTGAACTTGGTATAATTAAAGACAATTAATTACTACATTTGCCTGCATGTAAGATGCACTTCCCCCACTTAAAATACACTAGAAAAATGGAGTGCATCTTATACTTTGATGCGTCTTATACTTTGGCAAATATATACTACTTTTTGATAATCAACATTCATCCTCTTACAGTTACCGGTAGATATTTTGGAAAATGCTATATTCCCTGATGCCAGCCATTCCCAAACTGGTCCCCTCCTGAGGATTTATCCTATTATACTATTCCTCAAGGTCCTGGCAGTTGTGGTGTTGGCAGGGAATGATGGATGCTTACATTCAAAACATCTGGAAGTCATCAGATTATGGAAGGCTGACTTTAATTACATTATCATGAGTTCACAGAACCTGAACAAAACGTGAAGCCAACACCTCTTGCCTGGCTAGAAAGGTACATTTCCTGGTCCTTTGCTATGTTTGATTGCAGATTTAGAAATCCAGATGTTTCTGTCATGGTGATAACCCAAGTGAGGTATTCAGATCATCCAAACTGGATAAATTGTCTCTGCCAAACTCCAGAAAACCTCTGTTGACTTGAACAGGGGTTCGCAACCTAAGGCTCATGGGCCAAATCTGGACCACAGCACCATTTCATGTGGCCCCTACCCTAAGGGCATTCAAGAAACAAAATTGCCACAGCTTTGACTCTGTTGGGACAAAATGGCCACCCCCATCGTGCAGGCAGGGCAAAATGGCCACCTGGCCCTTGAAGCTGACTGAGAGAGCATGACCCGGCCCCTGGCTTGAAAAGGTTGGGAACCCCTGACTTAGAACAAGAGTGTAGCTTTCCAGATGTTCTTGTAACTCTCAGCAGTCAAAGCTAGTATAGACAAAGACAATTGGAATACTGGGATTCTTGGTCAGGCAACCTCAGGAGGCAAGCACTTTTTCCGTCCATAACAGAACAAAACAGAAGACAATCCCTACTGGATTGGGACCAAACGATTTCCTAGGCCAATACTCTGCTGATACAGTAGTTGCCCAATTATATTTGGGAAGAACTTCAATAGAATGTGACTCCACATCGACTCTTGTAATTGATGCACAGAGTCATACAATCTCAAATACAGGAAGTTGTAGCCAACTTGACTTCATTTGAGCATGAAGACCAACCATTATACATTCAGCTGCTTGCCCTTTCTAGCTCAATACCATTGACGTTAACTATACAGTACAGCAGATCCTCTTAAATTCTTTCTCAATAGTCCTGCTTGGAGATGCTGAGGCCTGGACTCAAGATTTGCTGGGATGAAAGAGGTTGTAACCCTAATTCAGCACTATCATGGTTAAACACATGAGAATTCAAACCCAGGTTTTAAACCGTGGAGATAGATGAATTTCTCTGTTTGGGTTTCTCCCACATTTGATTTTCATTTGAACTCTCAGGTTGTTTTTATTCGGAATACTGTATGTAGAAGTTTGCAGATTTGGAGAAATTCCCATTTTAAATGAGCTGAAACAGAACTTATCTCCCTTTGCTACTTTTTGGAGGCAATGCTTGTGTGTTGCCACTAAGCTATTGCTCGTTTTCTAGGTCTAAGGAAGAAGGGCAGTATAAAAGCACAAAGCATATACTGTATTTTAAAAATATGGAAAGCTGAATAGACTAAAGGAGCGCGTGGGCTAACAGGCATCCTTGAATATGGTCTTATTGGTTCGAGTACTTCTGTATAATATATATTACTTTGCATAAAGATACATTCCAAAAGGATATATTGATTTTTGATCAACACAAGCTCTAGAAAATCTAACAGGCTGTAATGTTCTTTAAGTGAAGGACAGCTTCCTTCATAAAGTCACACAGACAACCAGGAGCCCAACTGTTTTAGGATATAGTTCCTCACGCGATGTGGTGAAATCTGGTTCAATCTGCATTTCTATTATCTCAGATCCAATTAACCATTTGGAGCAGACTAAAACATAACTAGATCAATCCAGAATCAGATTAATATCCAATCCATAATCACATTAATCACAATCTGTCCATAATTAGCCATCAGTTAATCCCATTGGACATGAGGTGGCAGGCGACATCCCATTATCTCATTAATTCTCTATTTTCAGCATATTACGGTGTCCCATAACAGAAGGAAAGAGTTTCTCAAGGAAAATTAAACAAAAGAAATCACTACCATCCTTTTTACAAGATCTTTCCAAAGGGTGAAAAGAAACCTAAAAAATCAATATTCTGGGGATTATATACTACCTCTTTTGGCTTATTATAACTTGCTCTTCTTTTTTTTCTCCACAGATGGTTTCGTAGGAGATGTTCTCTTTATCAAAGAAAGTCTAAACATCTTAAGAAAGAAATAGTTTCTCCCCCCACAAAAAAATCCTACCAGTTTGTGAGGAAAACATTTCTTAGTTCAATAGCTTTGGTATTAAACAAAATCGCTGGGAAAAAAGATACATATTTTTCCACAGATGGTTCATGCTTTTGATTTTAAGGCAGTTTTGAGAAATGGGATTCCATCTGCTTTAGTATTATAATGAATTTAATTCACTGAAAGATTAAAATGAAACTGCATCAATTGTCTGTCGGGGACAACCCTCAGGGAGGTCTTTTGGAATATACTCTTGCATAGTTTAAAAAAATAGATATTTTTTGTTAGAATCCCCAGCTCACCAGTGAAAGCTTAGCAGAGGCAAAACACAACTCAACAAATACAACACAACACAACACAATAACCCAAACCCAAACTCCTACCAATGCCCCATATCCTATTCATTTAAATGAGACTCATGCAGAAGAACTCACCAATGGACTATGATCTTTGCAATTTGTGGTCAAACTCTCCATCAATATTTTGTAGCTGTGGAGTCATTCCAAGCTGTAGGTAGAAGACGTTGGTTGCAAAAATGCTCATGCGGGTGGAGCCACATTAGTCTGCTGCAGGAAAAGCAATGAAAAGACTAATTAGGACGTGTTTGTGCTTTGCTTTTGATTGCTTTTATTGAAGCAAGTTTTGAGTCTAGAAAGCTTAATTCAAAATCAGCTGGTTAGTTTTCAACATGCCACAATACCCCTTGATGCTTGTGCATATTATTTTGTATAAAGAACTTATTGGAAGTAGCACAAATTTGTTAGAACAAGGAGCAGATCACGTTGGAACTTTTCTCCTTGATGGCTACGTTTTTCACTTCCCAGGATGTCTTATATCTTGAAAAAATGGAGACCATGAAAAATGGAGATTCCTCTGAATCTGCTGACAATATAGTATTAAACTCTCCATTTAGAAATATCAAACCAGATGAATTTGGAAGCAAATAGATGGCTACAGCAGGTGAAACCACTTCAGATGCCCAAAGAGAACAGCTATTCATTGGAAGCCATAAGCCCTATGAGGAAAGACTGATGGAACTGGGCATGTGTAGCCTTGAGAAAAAGAGACTGAGAAGGGATAAGATAGCAATCTTCAAATACATGTTCCCACTGCACCAGAAAATTCATTGGATGTCTTAAGGCAGTCACCCACTCTCACAGAATTGTTGTGAAAATGAAATGAGGAAGAAAGCCAGGTACTGTATCTTGTTTTGTGATTGCTAAAGAAAAAGCAAGCGGTACCCTTAACTGATAGGATAGATCAGGGCTGCCCAAACTAGCCCACAGTGCCCTCACCACTCCCGAAAGCGGAAGTAAAACATGCACGAGCCTGTGCATTTTACTTCCACTTCTGGTGGGTGGAACCACATGACCGGCACGCTCGACCAGGTGACTGGCCCATGGCCCAAAAAGTTTGGGCACCCCAGGATGGATGATGTCATGGTATTTTGTTGGCTCGGTGCTGTCCAAGGTCCTGTTTTCACCAGACTAACTGCAATTGGTGCCTAAGGCTACCGTACCTAGTGCCTATACAGTACAGTATCTCAATGGGCTTCCACTTGCATGCAGGGGTAATGAAGAATTTCTCCCGACCCCTCATCATCACCATTTTTAATTGATGTCCTTTTGTCATTGCACTGTGCTCAGTGGGCTCCCAACAAAAGAAATGACAATGCAAAGATTAACAATATTAATATCCCATTGCAGCTGTGCACCCTTACAACAGTAAGAAGAATCCAATATTTCACTACCATTAACATTATCCCATTCTTCTGACAAAATTAGCAATATCTACCATTATTCAAGTTACAGTAATACCTCATATAACATTAGTATCGAATAACACTAAAATCGCATAACATTAAGGAATCTGGGGGGAAGAATTGCATCAGATAACATTAAGATCCTATGGGATGCTTCAGATAACAACCGCGAAAGCCTGTGTGGTTACAATGTATCTCTATGGATCCCATAGAGGATCAGATAACACTAAAAATCATATAACACCAAGACTTGTGGAACCAGGTTTTAGCGTTATATGAGGTTTTACTGTATATTCTTCATTGATAACTTGTATACCTGAGCCGAATACATGAAAGCTTTCCATAGCAGTTGCATAATTGATGCATACAGCAAGCAGTTAATTTCCAGAAATTATCAAATGTAAAAAATAACAACCAGGGTTCTTAATTTACTTAGATGATTGTTGTGCATGGCTTTGAAAAACCAAGCATAGGGATGTCACAGTCAATAAAGGATCCTTTCAGCAGGCTGGAAGGCAGGCAATGAAGGAGCAGCAAATTGTTAGTTGTACTTTATCATTGCATTTGCTGCTAGAGGTGTTTGATTCACTTCTACTAATGATAGATCTCTTCTAGCCAGAAGTGATAAAAGACTTTCTTCACACATCAAGATCTAATCTAAGCCAAACTAGTTTTGGTAAAGATGAATAACAATTGCACCTTTGAGTATTGCAAATGAGAATCCAGCAACACAGAATTGAAGAGGGGAGAGCCATTACAACCACAGTTAATCTGACATGAAATGTGATGTTTCATTGATTAGCACATATGGTTACAGCATATGGAGTTAATGCTGATTTCTCTTTCCCAAATTAAAAATGTGTTACCTTTCAAATACTTTAAACTTGTAGTACACCTAACCACTGGAACATAAGACTATTGAGCAATGATACACCAAAACATCTTGCACAGAAAATCTGCCACAGTTTTGCTCTACATAAGACAATGGTTTCACCTCAGTTTTTTAGGTTTGGTATCAAGACAATGGGATATAGTTGGTAAACTTGTAGCAACTTTTATCTGTCTGTAGCTCTCATGAGATGTGAATGGGAGAGTCGGGCGATCACAGTTGCCTATACCTGTATTTACAAACTGAAATGAGAACTAGATGGAGATAAAAGTTAAGTCCAAAGCCACTGTAAAGATGAATGTCCTCAAAAGATTATAATGACCCCCCCCCCTACATCTGGTAAAATAGACACTGGGACACAGAAGGCGACGATGTAATAAACCTGTTAGACTTTAATATTCTGTCTTTTCTGCAAAGATTAAGACAGCTAGCCTCCTGGGATATGAACATACAATCGCTGATGAAATTTCCAGCAAAATATTCTTATGACACTATAAAGAAGAAAAGGTTTAATTTGGCATACATTTTATTGATCTGGAGACCTTTGGTTCTTTTTATCTGAATGGTCAATTTTATTATAGCTATCCTACTGCACCTTATATGTTTTCCTAGCCTTTAAAAATGGATCCCTGTTTGTTTATTTTTTTTAAAAAAAAACTATTTTAAACTGTGAACAGCTTTGCGCTTATTCTAAGCCATAGACCCATAATTGGCTCAAAGGGGCTAATTTTCTTGGCAGCCTTTCTCATGTCAAGATTTAGGCTTATTTTGTTATTTAAAGAAGGCAAAAATCCCAACCTGTTTTATTTCTCATTAACAGCTTGATATCCCCACTAAAAAAAATTCCTTCTGCTCCATCACACTGGAAGCTGATATCTTTTTTGTTGGAAGCTTACAATCAGATTAAAAAGGGGTGTGTCATGCATTTAATGAGTAAATCACATGGTAATTAAAAGAGAAACAAAGTGTTCACTGCAGGAGCATAGAGAATCCTTGCTCATTATGCAGCTTCATGTACAGTATATTCCATTCTGCAGCTACTTTCTCAAAAACTGAATTCTGACTTATTTGGGGGTAAGGAGACTGAAAATGTACCAGAAACTTAATAATACAGTACTGTATAGGCAAATGGTACACACTTTTAAATGGACTATTTCATATTTATAAGCTGAAGGCCAGTATGGTGGGGAGGACAGAATGATGGACTCAGGAGACCTTGGTTCCAACCCCCTGGTCCACTATGAAAAATCACAGGGGTGGGTGGGTAAGGCACCACTAGGCCACTCCTTAAACATCTTCCTTCATTTAGGAGGCTGTGTCACGTACCACATAAAAAAAGGCTCATGTCCCAGGCACCTGTCTTGGCCCAGTCAACAGCAGGACAAGAAGGCTGGGCTCCCAAAGTACAGTAAAGGTCCCAGGTGAGTCCTTGATGTTGTTGTTCAGTCACACAGTTGAGTCCCAACCCTTTGCAACTCCATGGACCGACTACTGCATGCCAGACTCCTTTGTCATTCTTCGCAGCCCATACAGATCTATGCCCATTACGTCAATGAAGCCATCTAGCCACCTCATCCTCTGCTGCCCCCTTCTCCTTTTTCCTTTAATCTTTCACAGCATCAAGGCCTTCTCAAGTGAGTCTTCTCTTCTCATTTGGTTCAGGGGACTCTCAAGAGTCTCCTCCAGCACTACAGTTCAAAGGCATCTATTCTTCTGCACTCGGCCTTCCTTATGGGCCAACTCTCACAGTCTCTCTCTCTCTCTCCCCTTCTCAGGCTCCCACTGTGGCTCTGATGGTCCCATCCCAGAGTTGACAAGTGGAGAAAATGGGATGAATATGCATTTCCCTCTATCACATCTGAATCTAGTCTGAGTTTCTCATAGAACATATTCATGGGAGAGGAAGCTAACAGTTTCCACAAAGAAGTATGTCGCATATCTTGTATGAAACATAGGATTTTTAGAAACATCTCTCGAGGGTACCCAGTTTGGAAAAGTTGGATAATTCACTATGTACCCAATTTTGATGTGTTCTGTCTTTGTATTTCTCCTGCTTGCATTTTGTGCTGAACCCACTGACAGGAAACAGATATCTTGGAGATTATCCACAATCCATTGTTATCTGTCTCAAAGAAAGGAAGAAACTTTATGGACAGAAGATTGCCATTAATTGATTTCCAGTTCCCAGGGGTTATGGGTGTATGTCACAAATCTATAAAGTTTCACACTGCTCTCCATATTGATTCAATTGATTTGTAACTGAAGGACAGATGTTGGCTGCCTGTTCAAAGTTCTCAGTATTATATAGGAGTTATAAGTAAGAGGAGAAATTTATCCTTAATTTTCTTTCTGACTTTCTATCTGAATGCAAGGCAATTCTAAATTGTGCATATTGCTGATTTCAAATCCATTTTCTATTGTGTTTTGTTCTTGTTTTCAAACCAAGTTTTTGTTCAACTAGCAAGGATATCAAACTCTAGGATTTAGTCCTCAACTCCATTTATAGCCAAAGAGTCAGCACTGCCTATCTCTACAGATGTTTCCATGGTCATGTAGCAGGTATGACTAGATGCCAAAGCACATGGAACACTGTTACCTTTCCTGCCAAAGCGGTACCTATTTATCTACTTTCAATTTCTTGCTTTCAAACTGCTAGGTTGGCAGGAGCTGGGACAGAGACGGGAGCTCCCTCCCTCACGCAGCACTTGGATCTTGGTTGTCAAGTTCGACATCTTAACCACTAAGCCACTGCAGTCCCTTATAATTGTAAAACAGTGCACAAAACAAGGGACAATTGTGAGGGTTTTTTGGTAATTGTCTCCCCCCCCCCTGAATATCAATACACTTCAAAATCTTATGGACAGGTCAGAAAAATTATATTATCCATACCTAAGCAATCATTCCTACAGGCAAAACATCTGTTGTATAAAAGAACAAAATGGGGAGTCCCATCAAAATCTAATCTCTGAGAGGGAAAAATAAAATGAAGAGATACTGCAAGGATATATCTTTTTTTCTTATTCCTTTCTGCTGCTCTCATTTTAAATGCCAGTTTCACTGATTGTATGATGGGAAAAACTCTGTTGAACCAACTACATGGACCTGCAGCTTCTCATGTCTAACAATATTGAGACGGACAATGTTTCATAGAAGGGGATTGAATCTTTATAGAACAGTTTTTCATTATTGCTGAAAAAGATGGAGTATAGTTACTATTGTGCTTTAAATCCTGGAAGCTGTCACAGTCTCAACATTTTAGTAGTGGGCAACTATGCCTATTTGGCTATCAAGAGTCATTCTAGTTCATGTTTTTTTTTAGTTTTGCATCGCCTGTCCACACAATAATTCACCCTGGCAATGGTTTTGGAGCTGATCTGTATCATCTGCTCGCCCCTGCCCCCCACTGAGCCAGAACACAAACTGTATTCTGAGGAGCTATTCTTTAATCATGTTCATATTGTCCAATGAAATTCAAATCCTGAGTCCAAAGAGGTTGGATTCCGTAAAAACTCCTGGAAGCTCATAAATTACAGGAGGAAACGAACGAGCCTCCAAAGTTGAAATGTGCTCTGCAGACTTAATGGGGCTTGCATTGCGTCTAAGGAAGGGGCGTTGGCTGAAGGGGCAGTAAATCTGTCCACCTGAAATGGGGATACCATACCAGGCTGGTGTTGGATGACTGGTCTTTGAAGCTGCTAGGTCATTCAGACAATTGGCAGGTTCTTCAGTAGTGGGGGGGGGGGGAGATTTAATGTCTGGTCTTTCCAAAGTTGTTTCAACCACCTATGGACAGATGAAGTGAAACCCTGCTCCAACTTTTGAGCAGATGCAAGCAGAGTTTCTGTGTGGGGAGAGAAGATTTACTGTATGTTCCAGTTAGATATAAAAATTGGTTTTCTCCATTTTGGCAAGATTTACTAAGCTGTGCTTCCAGAAACTGACTGGAAAAAAGATAGTTTGGTAACTAAAGGCTTGTGGATTTTTCCTTTTCTGGGAGACACAAATAAAAGTAGAATATATAACTCAGTGCTTTTCTCGAAGGATCTGTGTGTGTGCCTACGAGATGCTTATGACTAGGAAACAGAACTGTAGAAATGTGTCCAGGCTGTGTACAGAAATGTGTCCAGAATGTATGAGAAGTAAGATGTACTGTATGTGGATTCTACCATGCTAGATCGAACATTCCTTTCTGTTCCATCATCACTAGGCTGACAGAATTGCATTAATGATCATTTCATGTCAGAGATAGGGGACACCTGAATGAGGCTCCTTTCATGTTCCCAAGTGCAGCTCTCAGGTGTCAAAATCCGACCTTCCAGTCTCCAGCTCAGGATCTTAACCACTAAGCCACTGGGAGAACATCGACCTTGCATTGAGTTGCATTGACCTTGGCTGTCAAGCCCACAGCTGTTAGATCCATGCCACCCTGCCCGCCCTGCTTTCAAACTGCTTCATAACTCAGAGGTTTCTAACCTGTTCCTTATACAGTGTATTCCTTGGATGTCCCTCAATCTGCTCAAAATTAAACATATTGCACAAAAATAATAAATAATACTTACTGCATTCATGGTAAAAACACTTTCATACAGGAAGGATTCCAAGCAGGTCTTAACCACCAGGCAGGCATATATGGGGTAGAATCAGGGCTATAGCCAGGGTTCTAGATGTGTGTGGGCAAATATTTGTTCAGGATGGCCTTCCTTAAAATAAATAGGTCCCAAGCCATTTAAAGATTGCAGGTCATTGCCAATACCTTGAGCTCTAAGAGCCCTGATGGCACAGTAGTTAAACTGCTGTACTGCACCTTAATGTTGTGAGTTCAATCTTGATGGAGATTCAGGTTGACTCAGCCTTCCATGCAGCCCAAGTTGGTAAAATGAATACCCACCATGTTAGGGATGAAAAGCTAGTTAACTTGTGATCTGTAAATTTGTGGCCACCCATCCACTTTGTCTTGCTAAATCACCAAAAGATGTGGGACAACTAGTCAGAGAAAGGGCCACCATTGTCCACACTGACCATAATGGGAGGCTGGTGCACAGCATTGCTTAGCAAGTGGCGCTCAGGAAGTGTTAGCCAGGGGTACATGAAGAGGCAGCATGGAACCCCTTCAGCCTGGACCACAGGGGTGTGGGTCCTTGCAACCCTAAAAGGCCACTGTAAGGCCACGGGTGCCCCTTTTGACATTGCTTTATATAGCAATACCTCTGGGGCTGTGGTGGCTTAGTGGTTAAGATGCTGAGCTTCACATTGAAATCCAAGCATGGCATAATGGAGTGAGCTTCTGTCCTCTGTTGCAGCTCCTGCCAACCTAGCAGAAAACAAGAAATTGCAGGCAAAGAGGTACTGCTTTGGCAAGAAAGGTAACAGCATTCTGTGCTCTCTGGTGTCTACTCATGCCTGCCACATGACCATGGAAATGTCTGTAGAGTGTAGACCAGGAGTTCTCAACCTTTTAAAGCCGGGGGCCAGGTCATGTGCTCCCTAGGCTCAGACAGCTTTGGGGCCCAGATGGCATTTTGTCCATCCTCCACCACATGGCACTTCCAGGTGTGGTGAAGGTGGTGGCCGTGGCAGGCCACATGGAATGGTGCCACGGCCTACATCTGGCCCACAGGTTGAGAATCCCTGGTGTAGTCAGACAGCACTGGCTCTTGGGGTGTAAATAAAGATGATGAGCACTGACCCCTAGAGTTGGATACAGCTCTTTTTTGAGCAAGGGTGACCTTACCTATCTACAGACACACACAAATAAATAAATTTATGCTGACGGGTGTCATTCAGCAGCAAGGGGGGCCTTTACCTATCAGCCCTGGCCAGAATAGCCAATAATAGAGGGGATGATGGGAATTGTAGTTCAGCAACACCTGAGGGACCAAGTGTTGCCCAATTGTATCTTAATTAAAAACAGGGGTGGGTGACCTTTCAAACCCTTCCCTGCACATAATTTGTCGTCTGTACAAATTGCCACCCTAAACAAAATGTCCGCCGCCCCCTGACAAAAAAAGGCGGGAAACCGAACGTGGTGTCCGTTATTTTCCCTTTTAAAAGCCCCCCCCAAAAAAACCGTTTGTGTTCCCGCCTCTTTCTCTGATTGGCTCGTCGTACCAGCCAATGAGAGGTGAAACCCCCTCAGCCGGTCTCTTTCCCTGAACTGTCTGTCAGACACACACTCTCTCTCTAGCTTCTCTTCCCTTAACCAAGATGGCGGGCGTCGCCTCACCCGACAGCTCTCGCGAGACTTCGTCGCCTGAAGGTGGGCCGGGCGGGCTCTTTTTCCTGAGGTAAAAGACGAGAAGTCCTCTGGGACGGAGAAGTGGCCTCGGCGGGAGCCATGACGGGGTTTTGGGGTCTCCTGAGGGCTCGGCGCCAAACCCGGACAGTGGTGAGTGTCGAGGGAAAGCCGTCGCCTCGGCGGCCGGCCGAGGTCTCTGGCCCACCGCCCTGCAGAGTAGGCCGGTTGCGGTTGGGTCCCTTCTGCTTCTGAGGCAAAAAAAAGGCCACGAACTTTGGCTCTTTTATTATTATTTTAACATGTCTTACATTTATATTTTATTTATTATTCATTCATTTACATTTATTTTTATATGTCTTACATTTATGTAAGGGAAGGAGCGTGTGTGGCTTCGTCTTCCCCATTTATTTATTTATTTAAATTTAAATTTATTTATTCAATGCTGTGGAACACACTACCAGTAGGCCCCATCCCTGGCTATCTTCGAAAAACAAACACTTTCCTATCCAAGGGAGCTTTTCAGGTTATTATCCCCCTTAGCAATAAATTAACCAGTCTGTATTGAAGGATTTTCTGTGCCCATAGACCTCAGATATTTTATTTTAGGATGTATTTATTTGGCTGGCTTCTTTTTACATTTGCTGTGTGTTTTATTGTATTATTTGATAGTTTGTACTGTCCAGAGTGGGAAATTTCCCAAATGGACAGTATAAAAATGCAATAAATAAAAATAAAATGTAGATATATATCCCCCGTCCATCTGGGATATTTTCCCACTCTGGCCTGGCTTACAACATTTTAAATAAATAAATAAATAAATCTTTATAATAAAAATAAAACAAGTAAATTATGAATATGAACAAGAACAAAAATGATTTAAAAACCCCAATTAAAACAACAACAACAAGCCAGCAACTTGTTTCACCTTCACAACCGCCCTGCAAGGTAGGCCAGGGCAAGGGGAAGCTTGAAGTTGTCTCTCTCGGGCCCAGCACCCTCACTGTGACCTACACTTATTTTTTAAATTTTATTTTATTTAATACCTTTTTATGCCACCCATCTGGGATATTTCCCACTCTGGGAGGTGTAAGAACAATAAACAACAAAAACATAATAAAACAACAACAAAATAAAATAAACAACAAAATAAAAATCTGAAGGCAAGCATGCTCAAGACCAGGAGTTCTCAACCATTTAAAGCCAGGGGCCGGGTCATGCTCCCTCAGACAGCTTCAGGGGCCAGACGGCCATTTTGCCCTTCCTCCACCACATGGCATTTCCTGGTGTGGTGGAGGCAGTGGGGCCCCCAAATGAAATGGCGTTGAGTTTCCAACTCCCCACTATCTTCTTGCTTGAAAGACAGCCCAGCTGACTCCAGGAGGCCTTTTGAGCCCATAGGTTTAAAACTTGCCCTATAAAGCAAGGATGAATTGATCTCAGTCTGGTTTCCTGAATAGGATTTTTTTTGTTGATTCATCCCATCCAATATGGCGAAGTATACAGTATAAGGGTGTGTGAGAGAGTGGCTGTCCCAAGGTCATTTGGCTAAGCTTCATATTGGCCTCAATGTTTGACCCTCAATTATTGTTGATTTTTAAAAAAATATGACAATGGGCAAAGTGCAACCACAATTGTGAATTATTTGCAAGTGCTGCGACTCTGTTTTTCGTGGTCACACCGGACCTGGTTACTTATGAACAACTAGGGAATATTTGTTACCAAGATGCAAGAACCTTAAAGTAAACCAATGTACATATTTCTTTTCCAGTTAATTGCCTAGTGATCTGTGAATTTTCCTTTGTTCGCCCATTTCATTTCTGGGCTGCTTTTCTCTCAAGCTGGTTTATATGTGCTCTAAAACAGGGATTCTTAACCTGCAGCCCACGGGCTGGATATGGCCCACAGTGCCATTTTATGTGGCCACACACCGCCTCCACCACACCAGGAAGTGCCATGTGGTGGAGGAAGGGTAAAATGGCCATCTGGCCCCCAAAGTTGTCTGGAGGAGCATGACCTAGCCCCCAGCTTAAAAAGGTTGAGAACTCCTGCTCTAAAAGCTGATACAGGTAACATAGTACAGTAATACCTCAGATAACGTTTACCTCAGATAACGCTAAAATCGCATAACGTTAAGTAATCTGGGGAGGAGAATTGGATCGAATAATGTTAAGGTCCTATGGGATGGATCGCATATCAAACGCTAAAGCCTGTGCGGTTACAATGTGTCTCTATGGAGCTTTAATGTTATCCGATCCATCCCATAGGATTTTAACATGCATCGGATAACACTAAAAATCAGATAACACCGAGACTTGTGGAACCAAATTTTAGCGTTATCCGAGGTATTACTGTAGTTTATAATGATGATCTACTTTCATGACCAGGTCAGACTTTTAACTGTCCAAATATAGGCTCCTTCTTGGCTTTGTCATTGGCCAGACTTAAGTCCTATTATAATGATAACAGCACATGCATAATATTACATGTATAATAAGAAAAAAGTCACTGATTTAAAAAGCTTTTAAAGTAGTGTAAATGGGCAGCTTTTCATCTAAAAATTCCTTTCTCAGCAGTTCTGTTGTGTCCAAAAAGAAAGCATATGGAGTGATAGACTAGAACTCTAGACCAGTGGTTCTCAGTATGGGGCCCACGCCCCACTGGGGGTATTTCAATTCCCAGAAGCCTAATTCAGTCCATGGGCTGATCAGTGCTTTGGGGAATTCACTTAGGCTTCTGGCAAGTGAAGTCCAAAAACTAAAGTTTAGGAAACACTGCTCTGTAGACTTTTCATTGGAAAGTCACTGGAGGTGGGGGACGGGGCAGTGGTGGTAAAACCTTGAAATCCCCAGTATGGTCAATATATGTTGGTTCTGCCTTCATGCTGCAAGTGGAAACACCCAGGATTGCTAGCATCTTTTACTCACCTCAGGACTGTAGCCTTTTCCTGAAAGCTAGTAGCACTGCTGTAACAAATTTGCAAAGTAAGAGTGCAAACACTGTGTGTCTAATAAAATTGTTGCAGTACAGAGTTTGGTGGCATGTGTACAATTGTAACAATTACTACAATGGTAAAACTTTGTTTTGTTACAGTTTCTATTAGCCTTTTAAGACACCACTATATGTGTTTTTCCCGCAACATGATTTTACCCAGCATAGTTACATGGTTTTCACTGATAGTTGATTATTGTTGCTATTTTCAGTAACATTGGTCTACCTTTCAGGGTGGTGTAAAGAAACACGGGCTAACTCACAATATCCTTGCAATAAGTAAATAAGACTGAGGCTTATTCTGTTAGCTTCTTCTGATTCCATGTCTAGCCCAGACGTGAAATTACCAAAATGAAGCCACCTTTTGGTGAATTATCAGTTCTACAAAATGTGTTGCAACATATACCAAAATCACAAATTATGTGAGAGCAATGCTCCAACTGTACCTCATCTGTGAAAAACACTGGCTTGACTTTTAAGATACCTTTAATAAACTTCAGCTTGAATATTTCAGCAACACAGCACATTTTACTCTGTCAAAAGACTATAAATTTTGGCTGATGTGGGCATTTTGCCATGAAAGCATGGATTTATTTGTCAAACAGTGCCTCCAGTCTTGTAACTTTTATAGAAAATGATGTCTGAAACATAATCAAAAATATGGTTTTGATATATATTGACAATAAGTAATTTGTTACTGGTAATTCTCTTCAACTGGTCTAACAATCTTATATTACTTGCTGTGATTTAGTATACTTAAAATGGAATATGAAACATAATACAGGAACCTGTACTGTTCTGATCATAGTTACAAATTGTAGCTTAAATCATTGTTCATGTTATAAATTATCTTGGATACCTACATAAAAGGGAGTTCAATTAGATAGCTATGTTATGCCACATGTGCCTTGAAAATTCCAATTCTGTGTGAGATGTTTAATTTTTAGAATGTTATTGGGGAAGGAAGTCATCAATGGAGAGGACTGTTTGAAGTGGTAGCTGTGTTAGTCTGTGCAAGCATGTCAGAGAGTAAATAAAACTGCAAAAAATATATATGTTGTGGCACCTTAAAGACTAAATGCTGTATTTCATTGTGAGGTTTCATGGACCAAATCCACTTCATCATATATGCTCAGTAAACCCATTCATGTGGATTCACAGAGACTTGGGCTTCTGGGAACTGAAGTCCAAGAATAGCTGGAGTGCCAAGGTTCTCCATGTCTCTAAGGCTTCATTGTTCTATAATACACTGCACAGTCTGTTGCGATGCCCCACACTCACATGCTGGTGATGGTAGTTTCCTCCATTTATGCAAAAAGTCCACACATCTCATGTGCCCAGGGCTCTTCTGAAATTGATGGGGAGAAGTATCTTACTGGTGCATTGATTTCTTATTTCCTCAAGAGAGATGTAGACTTAGCAATGAGGTGCCCCCCCCCCTTTTTAAGCTAACCAAGAAACTAGTCTAGCTATTGCTAGAATGGGATTCCTTACTATCCAGGTTGTAGAGGATGTGAAGGATCCTACATAAATAAAGAGAATTGGGCAGACATGCTATATCCTGTGTTATACATGGAGGATCCACACATGTACCTCCTTACTTAGTGAAATGCTGTTACTTAATACAGGTTGTCTGTATTAAACTGTCTTTCCCCTTTGCTTTTGTTTTAAAGGTCTCATTACTTCACCGGTTTCAGAGCACACTGGTAATAGCTGAACATGCAAATGAGACTCTTACGCCTATTACGTTAAATGCCATCACTGCAGCAAAACGTCTTGGAGGTGAAGTATCATGTTTGGTAGCTGGCGCCAACTGTGAAAAGGTAAATAGAAAGATGCACTTGGAATACT
Source organism: Furcifer pardalis (assembly GCA_030440675.1). Classification (NCBI taxonomy): domain Eukaryota; kingdom Metazoa; phylum Chordata; class Lepidosauria; order Squamata; family Chamaeleonidae; genus Furcifer; species Furcifer pardalis. The sequence continues at coordinate 16,079,512 of CP126891.1, read as the reverse complement.
TTATTGTGAAATTAGAAGAGGAAGAGCCCATTGTTTTACCTGTTTTAGTTGAAGAGGGGGGTTAGCTGTTAAGACGCTGAACTTGATGACTGGAAGGTTGGCAGGTCAGTAGTTTGAGACCCGAGTATCGCATGACAGAGTGAGTTCTCATTTCTGTCCGAGCCCCTGACATATTAGCAGTTCGAAAGCAAGAAATTGCAAGTAGATAAATAGGTACCACTTTGGCGGGAAGTTAACAGCATTCTGTACACTCCACTGTCTAGTTTTGTCTGCCACATGTCTATGGAAACATCTGTAGATGCAGACAGCACTGGCTATTTGTCTATAAACAGATGAGCACCAAACCTTAGAGTCAGATATGACTGGCTTTTGAGCAAGGGCGACCTTTACCTTGAATTTTAAGGAAGCACTTCTTCATTTAGCTGTAGCATCTAAACTCTCTGTACATGCTGATGAATCAGAGTATAATATCCATTTCTTAATATAGGTTGCTCAGGAGCTGACGAAAGTAGGAGGGGTTGCCAAAGTTCTTCTTGCTCAACATGATGCCTACAAAGGACTACTGCCTGGTGAGGCTTATTCTCAAACACTGCTTCGCATTAAGGTTTCCTGCAGTCTGCTTTGTGCTAGAATAGATAAGGTGCCCTGACTAGTCTGTCTTGTTCCCAGAGGAGCTGACTCCATTGGTTTTGGCAACCCAGCAGAAGCTTAATTACACCCACATCTGTGTCGGAGCATCTGCTTTTGGGAAGGTGAGTCTGTTATGAAATGCAGCCCAGATCAGTTGTTCTCAAAACAGTGGATCTAAACTAATAGTTACCAATCCTTTTTTTTTTGGCCATGTCCCACCTAAGCATCTCTAAAATCCTGATCCCCCCCCCCCCGCCAATGACATATAATTCTTATTATTCAAAAAGTAAACTATTCATGTAGAGGAAGCCAAAAAGTTGTACTGAAACCAAAAGGTTGTGAGTTTGATCTTGACCTGGGATCAAGGTTGACTCAGCCTCCCATCCTTCCGAGGTCAGTAAAATGGGAACCAGGGATCTAAACCAGGGATTCAAAACCTGTTGCCCACGGCACCATTTCGTGTGCCCCCCCTGCCTCCACCACACCAGGAAGGAAGTGCCATGTGGTGGAGAAAGGGCAAAATGGCTGTCCGCCCCCTGACACTGACTGAGGGAGCATGACCTGGCCCCCAGCTTAGAAAGGTTGAGAACTCCTGATCTAAACAAATGTGTATGCCACTCAGAATTATGATTTACGCAGGTATAAAATATTTTATCCTAAATGGAACTGCAATTGATTGGTGTTTGTATCCTCAGAGAATGCCTATAATCTTAACAATAAATTTGAGATACTGTCACTTATTTTAAATGCTTTTCTAGTTCATCAAGAAGATATGCTACTAAACATATTTACACTTAATATTTAGAGTCTTCTTCCCAGAGTGGCAGCTAAGCTGGATGTTGCTGCCATCTCGGATATCATTGAAATTAAGTCACCTGACACATTTGTGAGGACTATTTATGCAGGTGAGTCCTGTCGGGCTGAGTGAACATCTTCAGATATTACAGGAGTGAATCCAGTATCACTTTGCTAACAAGAGCAGGAGAACTGGGCATAGCTTTTCTGTCAAAACCAATAGGATCATCTCGGGTACTATAGGATTGTCATTCAAAGTCCTGGGAAATCAGAGAAAGCTTCTTAATTAACAGAATCTGCTGACGTACTTCAAATGTATTATGTTTCTGTTAATGCATTTCTGATCAGATTTTGCCAACTATAACGCATTCAGATAGTTCTCTTTATTTAATATGGACTACATTAGTTCTTATTTCAGCAATCTGGGGGTTATTTTTCTTAGTTAGGGAGACATTGATATAATTATTTGTAATATTTAATTGACTTTCCCTAATCACTTTGCAGTCCTTGTTTGTCTAGCTTTATCATGTTTGTCTGACCTATAATTTAATTTGGACATAAAAGTATTAGATTTTCTCTCTTTACTTTGCTGTGTTCCACTGCCTTCTAAGATTGATGGACTTTATATAGGTTCTGATTTAAATTATAATAATTCCCTTTCTGAAATGCTTTCCTGTTACTAGCATCTATATTTCATTCCCAGTACCCATTTCCTTCACCTCCCCTGTTTTATATAGTAAAAATAAAAATGTGAAAAGAATTAAGTTGATAGTACATTTGGTGCAAAATGAATTAATCTGAATGTTAATCAGGGGTTCCCACCTAAGGCCTGCAGGCTAGCTCTGGCTCCTGGAACCATTTCACGTGCCCCCCCCACCCTCTCAACGGCATTCAAAAAACAAAATGGCCATCCATTTGAAGCAGTTGGGACAAAATGGCCACCCCATCATGCAGGCAAGGCAAAATGGCCATCTGGCCCTCGAAACTGACTGAGAGTGTGACCTGGCCCTGGGCTTGAAAAGGGGAATTCTCAGTCTTAAATTTTACTACCTGAAGCAATTTTGTTTGCAGTTTTCTACTGAGAGCAATCAGTTCTTTTCAGAGAAAATGTGGTCTTTTATTAGGAAATGCTGTGTGCACTGTGAAGTGTGAAGAGAAAATAAAGGTGTTCTCTGTTCGAGGGACTTCCTTTGAGGCTGCACCCGTTAGTGGTGGCAACGCTAGTTTAGAAAAAGGTAAGTATAGTATTCAGTACGGTTTTGTCTGTCTTATTCAAGTTGTATTTGGGGTAAAGGCATTCCTGTTTTCAAACTACAGAATTATTTGTCTGTGCTTCTTGTATCTTTCAGTCTCTTCTTTACGTACTTGCTGCTTGTGTAAGGTTCTCCAAGCTCTTGGGTCTCTTCCAGGAGTTTAAATTCTTGAGCAGGGTTTCATTTACGTGTATAGTATCCAAAATGGTAAAACTACTTTAAATGGTTAAACCGATTCAAGACCTAGAGTAGATCTTACCTGGATATATTCTTAGGCATTATATTTTGAAATAAATCATGGAGAAATCATTACGAGTTACCTCTACATAAACATGTTTCATTTGAGATGGATGTTTGTATTGCAAGTCTTACAATATGTATAACCTAAACATGTAAGTGGTCATATATTGCATTTGAATCAATCATAGTAATGTCAACATCATAAGTTAGTGTTCATTAGAGAGAAGGCTGCTTCATTTTCAACCATGGAGTTGGAGGGTAAGCCAAGACTGTTGCATCCATTTATATGAGGGATTCGATTGGCAAACCTTCCACTAGTGACTGATATCACACTTAGTGCTCACTGCTTTGTGGTTTTCACTTTCTCAGTTGTGTCTCCTTTTTTGACATCTTTGTTAGGTCCTATTTGGTTCTTTGTGTATAATATTTCCAAGTGCCTAGAGGTGTACATGTGTTTTAACAAAATTTAGTACAATTTTGATAATTTAGTCAACTTCTTCTGATGGTTGATTGTGGTCCATGAGAACTGATGCCATAAAAAGAATAGTTGGTTTGTTAGGTCGGTGTGGGTGCATAGGTGTAGTGAATGGCTGCTAGTTAATAATATTCTGCTTGTATCCCACTTTGCACACTAATTTATTGACTAGTTAATGATATGCTGTTTGTATCCCATTTTGCACACTAATTTACGTGGCTGGTGCATATTAGCAGCGTCTTGTTACCTAGTGGCAATTCATCACTGCAGTGGCTAAGAAGTTAACTGGAAGGCCAGCAAGTCGGCAGTTCAAGACCCGAATACAGAATGACGGTTTGAGCGCCCGTCTCTGTCCCAGCTCCTGCCAATCTAGCAGTTCAAAAGCAAGAAATTGCAAGTAGATCAATAGGGACCACTTTGGTGGGAAAAGATCTTAGGGACATGAAAGGAGCCTCATTCAGGCACCCCCTGAGTGGAGTTTCTCTGGCAAAAATCATTTAAACCCAGAATAATTTCTGACATGAAATTATTATTGTTATACAGTAATACCCCGGATAACGCGAGTACCGTATAGCGTGTAAACTGCATAACGTTACAAGATTTTTGGAAAAATCTTGTATCGAATAACGTGAATTTTTAATGTTATCCGATACAGTTGTTCTTAGCAGCAGGGTGGCTGGAAAGCTGAACAGGGTTTTCCGTTCAGCTTTCCAGCCACCCTGCAGCTACGGAGGCAGGGGTGGGGAGGCTGGAAAGCTGACGGGGGGGGCCCTCCCCCGTCGGCTTCCCCAGCCACCCCACAGCTGCGGAGGCAAGGGCGGGTGGCTAGGGAAGCCGATAGGGAGTCCCCGTCAGCTTCCCCAGCCACCCTGCAGCTGTAGATCGGGTCCTCTGATCTCTCTGGAGCAGGCAGGGGACACGATCCAAGCTGTTTCTGGGCTTCCCCGACGTCCTCAGCTAGTGCAGCAAGCCAAAACGTCAGGGTTCGAATCTCGACATTCTGGCTTGCTGCACTGGCTGAGGACGTCAGGGAAGCCCAGAAACAACTTGGATTGGGTCTCCCCACCTCCCTGGACCCGGCAGGGGGGGGGGGTCAGAGACCCCAAAATTAGTAAAAAAAAACGGATGTTTTTTTTTACCAATTTTGGGGTCTCTGACCCCCTGCCGGGTCCTGGGAGGTGGGGAGACCCGATCCAAGCTGTTTCCAAAGTTCCCCCACCTCCCTGGAGGCTGCAGCAAGCAAAAATGTCAGGATTCAAATCCCGACGTTCTGGCTTGCTGCAGCCTCCAGGGAAACAGGGCTTTTTTTTAACATTGTGTGATCAATGTATCGCATGACGTTAAAAACCGGATAACGACGGGACTTGTGGAACCAAGTCATAACGTTATCCGGGGTACTATTGTACCTCCATACTTATTCCATTATAGCCAGCCAACAGGATTCTGACCTTTATTTTGGTACACTTTTGAATATTTCGGTGATAATGAGCCTCATTGTTACTTTTGACTTTTTTAAATCTTGGGTTTGTTCTGTGTGATAGTTCCTGTCTCCCTTTAGTTAGATGTGTAGAACAGATAATATTTCAAACCCATTTTTTTTCTTTAATGCAAAAAAGATAAGGTAACATGCTCAAAACTGTGATAAATTTTTTTGCTTAGATTATGAAGTTTGGTCTCAAATGCGGTGGTTGCAAGGACTAATTTGTATCCTTAAAAACATACTACTTTCCTTTTTATTACTTTTGGCACAACCAGTATCAGGTCCTTCACCTGTAGGTCAGTCTGAATGGATTGAGCAGAAGATAACAAAAAGTGATCGGCCAGAACTAACAAGCGCAAAGGTTGTTATATCTGGAGGTAAGTAGTTCACTACGCTGAGAAAGTGGTGAGAATTTTCAGAACATGTAGAAAATGCATTTCTGGTTTCTAGCTGGAGAGACACAAAAGTAGAGAAGTATCCAGTTTGTTGAATTGAAAGTATGGGATGAATCTGCTAATTAGCTGAAAATGTAGGCATTTTGTCTTGCCTGTTAGCAAGAGTAACAAAAGGAATGATTGCTGTTCAAGTGGCGGCAGCTACTGCATGTTGCTATAATGTTGACCAGATTGCACTTGAGCTTTCTCTCCTGAGCTGGAAGTCCAAGAGGAAGAGGGGTTTTCTCCATGCAGGTCGATACTTGTTCAGTGGCAACACTTGCATAGGTTTTGCGGCCTGTGTTACTACAGTGGCAGAACTTTCCACCATTTATTATATATGTCTAAACAAGAGACTGGGACTGCAGTGGCTTAGTGGATAAGACTCTGAACTTGATGACTGGAAGGTCGGCAGGTCAGCAGTTCAAGACCCGATTCCTGCACGATGAAGTGAGCTCCCAAATTTGTCTCTTTTACAAAGATATGGTTCATATATTAACTGTAATGTAAAAAATTAGTTCTTGGTAAAGTTGAAGTAATGATCAGGTTAATCAAAAATAATGTGAATAAATTCCATTCAAGATTTCTGTGCAGGGGAATGTCAAGTGTTCCTTGACTGAAACAGCGCGGGCATCACATCTGACATCACAATTTCAGGGAGTTTTAACATATTCACTATTGTGTGTTTTTTTTAGGTCGAGGCTTGAAGAGTGGGGACAATTTCAAGCTGTTGTATGATCTTGCAGATCAGTTGCATGCGGCAGGTAAAAAAGGCATTTACTGTTGGCTTTTCAAACAGCAGCAAAGGCACAACCATTTGGATACTGCTTGTGTTCAATGAGGGGTATGAACTTAACATATTGGTTAATTTGGAACAGTACGAAGGTTGGCCGAAAGCTACAAACTTTTATTTATGAGGATTATTGCAGTTAGTGATCTTACAAATAAATTGACTTAGTCTTTGCTTCTATGAGGAAAGATCTGGTCCATCTCGGCCTACCTTATCTCTTTCCTGCCCAAGAGGAAAATGGTTGAAGATCAGGAATCTGCCCTCGAATAGAAAAGCACTTAAGATGATTATTAGCTTTGGTTCTTAAGAGACCTTTTCTCCTTCCTTCCTTCCTTCTAGTTGGTGCATCTCGTGCAGCTGTTGATGCCGGCTTTGTCCCCAATGATATGCAAGTTGGACAGACGGGCAAAATTGTGGCACCAGTAAGTACAGTTACACTTTCCTGTGATTTTTTTTAAAAAAGAAGCATTTCTGTGGTTGCAGCTACAGATTTCTCATATTCTTGAGGCTCCATTTTTGCAGCCTTTTGTGACTTTGTGGTTGCTAGAACACTCTTTCCCTTTCTGTTTGTGGTTTCACTTTGTCTTGCAGAAGATGCAAGGATCCCTTTTCTTGTCCTCTGCACCAGATTAAGTGGAGTTTGTCGTGACCCACTGTGGTCACTAACAAAGTGTGTGAGATCACTGTGGTACACAAAATGGATGGGGCTACCTTATGCACACAACCTGAGTTGAATACTCTGTGACATCTATTGGGACAGAAGGAGAGAAGTGAATGCAAATGATATTATTGCCATTTCTCATCTTAGTGCCTCTAAAACTTACAGGAAAAAAGAAAGAAACATAGTAAGCTTAGACTTGGCATCGTAGTCTAACCAAGAAGGTTCCTCTCTAATGGCAGGTTCCTTAATGTTTTGTTTTATGTCTGTTGTAATTTACGACAGTCATGAATGCATTTACGGCTGTTTCTACTGCTTCTGGCGGTGGCTGTGGCAATGAGGGCAGTGAGCCAGATGATTTGGCACCGTAGGCCAGCTCTGCACTGCAGGGTGTAGGTTGCAGACCCCTGATTCAAGAAGACGAGGGGAGTTGAATCAGTATTACAGGGTTCAAGGTACTCAGTTCTTCAAAAGCAATAGACAGTCCTTTTTAGTAGAGCTGTATGTGTATTGTTTGTTAGCCTGAAAGACTCTGTGACTGCATTCACATTAATGTAAGAATGTTCTATTCCAAAGACGTTTCTCTGTGGGGCCAAATTAATTAAAACAAACACTGTGATTTCCTACTGGAAAATAATCAAGAATATATCGTGGCCATTGTTTCATGGTAGGTGCAAGCCTTGACAGATCTCTTGGGACAGGGACCACACAGCCTCTCAGTCTATAGCTTTGGAGTCACACTCAGGTGGAGAACAGGCTAGATCGATGGATGGACGGCTGTGACATCCTGCACCAGGGTCATTCTGTGGTATTTTTTGGAAATATTTCCATCGCTCCAAATTGAGCAGTGTCTGTTGTAAGACGTGTGTTTGACTCATTACTACTATGTACAAGTCAGTAAAACCTAGATATTGTAACTTGATACTTCCTTGAGATAATCAGTTCAAAAAGGTTAATTACAACTTTGGAATGGCCAAGCTTGTCTAATATTATATTGCTCTCCATTCATTTTTGCTAGTAAATGTACTAAACTTTTTTTAAAAGAAAAGGAAACATTGGCAACATTTCCAACTCAAATGGCTACAAACCATCACTGTATCTGAATACTGTAAATGAATGGCATGTACATAATTCTGAACTGGGGGGAACATTCCCAATGCTGGTTTCATAGACTTATCCATCGGTGTCTAAGGTGCCTATCCTTTTAAAAGTGAATACAAATAGCGAATGCTGAGAGAAATGGAGCCAGAATGGGGCCACTGAGAAAGAACAGAGGTATCAACAAACCTAAAGTTGGCAGAAGTCTTGGAAAGTATTTTTTAAAAAACCCTTCACTGCTTTCTCAGACAAACAAGCATTCAGTTTGCTTGATAGCGACCGAGTGTGGTACATCAGTTGGGACAATATTGCAGTATGTACGAAGAGAATTAAATGGACTGCAAGAGAAAAGCAAGACTGAATATACATTAATACGGAGCTCCCCAACTCTCAGAAAACATGCAAAAATGTACGAGAATATGCACGAGAATGTGTGCAGAACCACATGACCAGCCCACTCAGCTGTCTGAGGGAGAGTGATCCGGCCCACGACCCGAAAATGTTTAGAAAGCCTGGCATAGATGGTCCAAAGGAGGCCATGATTTGAGGCTATTGCAAAGCCCCTGGGAGATCCTGGGGCACCCACTCTCTTTCCCCCCGAACAGATCATCAGTCATGGCAATCAAGTCAGCTATAGTTCCAAATCCCAGCCTGAAGCCAGACCCTAAATGTGCAACTCTAGAACGCATGTAAATGTGCAGCTCTAGAACGTATATCTGCTTAGCAACATGTGCCTTAAAAAAGCAGGTTCTGGAGCAATTTGGATTGAAAGTACTGTATTGCAGATACCTACTTGGCATACTGCTAAAGTTCTCGAACCTCCCAGTTTAAGGACTGTGGCATGACTGTATCGCATCTGGTGGTAGGAGAGCAGCGTGTTTATTTTTATACGGATAAAGTTTTTGGGCCACAGGCCAGTTACGTGGTTCCTCCCACCGGAAGCAGAAGTAAACTGCACCTTGCAATTTGTTTTGCAACAGGATGAGGTAGATTTTTTAGGCTGCCATTTTCTCTGTTTAAACCACGGGTCCCCAAACTACAGACCATGGGCCTGATTTGGCCTCTGATGCCAATTTATCCGGCCCACAATGCCCTTGCCGCTTCTGGAAGCAGAAGTAAAACCATATGGGCATTTTTTTTACCTCCGCTTCCAGGAGCGGCAAAGGTGTCGGAGGCCGTAGTTTGGCCACCTCTGGTCTATATTTTTAACTGTTGAAGTGTTTGGAGAGAAACTGGTTGAAAAGTTCCCTGTGAGCTCTTAGCATTGCTGAAAAGTCGTGTTCGCGTCACAAACTTCAAGGAGCGGTTTGTGTGCAACCAGGGCTGAATTTCCAGACTCTTTCTCTCTGGCTTGCGAAAAGGCCGAAGACTGACAGCCCCTTTCATCCTGCATTATCCAGCATGGCTTTTAAGACCACAAGAACTGTGTTCTCAAATTGATGCTCTGTTCCTCAGGGGTTGATGCAGAAACATTAAATTGTACTAAAATATTCATATGAGAGTGCATTTAGCTGAAAGCAATTGATGTGCTTTCTCCCAGGAGAGCAAAAAAAGAAATGCTCTATGGCCCAGCACTTAAGCAGATACCCTAAGCACGCTTCTTAAGAAGTAATCACATGTTCTAGTTCAGGGGTGCCCAAACTTTTTGGGCCATGGGCCAATCACATGGTTCAGGGAGCCAGTCAGTAAGTCCCGGGGGCCGGATGCAGCCCCTGAGGCCAATTCATCCGGCCCGTGAAGCCCTCGTCGCTCCTGGAAGCGGAAGTAAAACGCGCCCATACGGGGGTGTTTTACTTCCACTTCCAGGAGCGACGAGGGCTGCATGGGCCGGATGAATTGGCCTCAGGGGCCGCATCCAGCCCCCGGGCCATAATTTGGGCAGCCCTGTTCTAGTTGATCAAAGCCCCATATACGTTCTTAAAGTGAAAAGGATTGAGGAAGGGCTGCAAAGGTTTGACTGATGGACTCTTTAGTGACGTGAATAATTTCAGACCTTGAGAATTGTGGAGAGCGACTACAATAAGAGCTTGCTAAATGTCCTCGTTTAGAAAAGAGTTTAATTGCTTTTAATTGCATACAGTATTCACATATTTGGGGTATACTTGGGCCTTCAAGAACGGTTATGGTTGAGGAACAGAGGCTTACAAATGTTACTTCATAGGTTGGCCATCTGTTTATAGGGGCCCTTTTCTTCAAGACCTCTGAATAATGCAGAGAAGGTAGAGCTAGACAAACGGTGGTCTTTGAGGAACAACTTGTGAGGAACATACACACTTGCCTTGTGTCTGATGAGGAGCATGTCCAACCTCGACCTTGGTCTTTGGCTTGTGAATGAACTGCAGCCACATTGCATTAGTATATGCCAAGGGTTTCCAACCTAAGACCCAGGACCCAGATATGGCCCATGGCACTATTTCATGTGCCCCCCACGCCAAGGGCATTTGAGAAACAAAATGGCCAGCCCCTTGAAGCTGTTGGACAAAATGGCCATACCCATCGGGCAGGCAGGGCAAAATGGCCGTCTGGCCCTTGACTGAGAGCATGACCCGGCTTGAAAAGGTGAGCCCCTGGTATATGCAGTGAAAGAGAGAGAGAAAAGAAAACTGAAGAGAAGTTGTAGTCTTGAAAAATCAAAGTGTGTTAAGTTATCATATGCTCTCCTTATTGTAACAGTCACTGAGGATAATCCTGAAATAGAATAATTGATGTTTAGTCCAAAGCAATATATAAAACTCAGCCAATGCATGTACAGTATTTGTATCCCTACCTATTTATCCTTGTTTCTTGGCCATTATTGCCCCCAAGAGGCTGCCACATGGATTCATGTCATTTCAGGGGAAACATAAGTGTCAGGACTATTATTAGGGCATTGACTAGTGACTGATGCACCATGCGGTTATTTTTAACGCCCTTCTCTGGAAGGAACCTTCCCCTTTTCTTGATCCTCTGTGGGGGATTGCCCTAAGCCAATGATGGTGAGCATTGGCACTCCAGCTGTTCTTAGACTTCAATTCCCAGAAGTCCAAATCTCTGTGAATCCACACAAATGGGTTTCCTGCATGTAAATTGGTTGGCAAATTGGAGGAGCCGGCCAGTGTAGCTTGTTTCATTTCTGTGAGAGATTGCATAACGTTGTGCCAATAAGGAATTTACTGTCAGGTAGAACTTCCTGTTATTTTTATATATAAAGGTTCATTTTCTTCCTGAAGACTGAACATTAAATGTCGGTGAGAAAGCAGGTAAAAGGATAGACCAGATTAATCAACTGATTGAAAATAGATAAAGGAAAAGTAAAGCGATGACTTCTTTCTTAGAGCCATTATATCTATGGCTTTCCATGGTTGCTCTCATACCGTTAACAGTAATATCTGGGTGAGGACAGTTATGCAAACATGGATTTCCCCATCTGAGCAGAACTTCCAGGAGTTCTGAAGTAACCAAAAGATGCAAAGCTGAGAATTCCAGAGACTTTCAGAAGTAGTTGAACTTCCGATTCCCATCAACTTAACTAGCGGTGAAGGTTGATGGGAACAATTTTCATCCAATCTTAAGGGGTCTACTGTTCTCCTCCCTTTGCCTTGCTGCTACCGGAAGTAGATGCATTTATGACAGCCACAGACATTTTTTATATCAGCATTTATGACAGGAGGAACCACACTTAGCTGTCCGGGGGTTGTGGTCCAGTCCACACTAAGGTTGGAAAGCCTTGCCCTAGGGCAGGGGTGCCCAAACTTTTTAGGCCATGGACCGGTCCCATGGTTCAGGGCACTGGTCACTATGGCCTGGGGCCCAGATCCAGCCCACGGACCATGGTTTGGGAACTCCTGCCCTAGGGTGTTAGTTTGCAAGAAGTGCTTATAGAATCTCCCTCTTCCCTCAGTTTGAAACATTTCATTCTGTTTCCTTTTTCCTTCCAGGAACTGTATATTGCAGTTGGAATTTCTGGAGCAATCCAGCATCTCGCTGGGATGAAAGACAGCAAGGTATAATGCACATGTGTATGTGCGTGCATGCTTATGTGAGGTGGGGTAATGCGAACAAGGTGATTCATAATGCTAAAAAAAGGTGCATACATTTTTAAAGGGTTGTGGTGGTATAGAAGCACACAAATATTGTACACTGATCCCATTCTAAACAGTAAATCAGTTGTCAGTGTATCACTTTATGGTCAATAACCTGAACTACTCAGTTAATAGTCAACATGTCCAGAAATACATTGATTGCAGCCTGTGAAGGCAGTCTTCAGAAACAGACTGAATTTAAAGCTTAAACAAAAACAGTCTGTATGAGAATCCTATACTGCAAACCCACATTCGTATATTTCAGAATCTGACACATGAATTCATGCATAATAATGTGCGATTTGAATTATGGACTTGCTACTCCATAAAGTAGGAGACGCCTTTGAATGTTCCAGCATTTATCCATTCAAATGGAAACCTATTATAAAATGATGATAAAACTTTAAAAGGTTTAACTCGTTCGTAGCTGAAATATTTTCCACTGCCACCAGACGAAGTTCAATTCTCAGTCTGAGGTTTTCTTTCTGTGCTACTGGTGGAATATGGTTTATAATCTTTGTAAAATCCAATCTTTTTTGGGAAACAGTTTAATTAATTTTGTTTTGCTATCGCAATGCAACTCTCAAGCAATTCTGAGTTTTTGTCCCATATGCCTTTTCTTGTCCTTTTTCACTTTTAAATACAAAGGGCCAAATCATTGCATGTCGTCCCAAACAGAGGCTTCTTAGGATCCTTGAACAGTTTAGCCAGCTCCTTTCTAGCAGTTCAATAGTGCAAATTCAGAGCAGATTTAAATATAGCTTTCCCTTTGTGAGAAATAGACCAGGTTCTCAAACTTTTTAAGCTGGGGCAGGGTCACGCTCCCTCAGACACCTTTGAGAGATGGACGGCCATTTTGCCGTTCCTCCACCACATGGCACTTCCGGGTGTGGTGGAGGCGGGGGGCACATGGAATGGTTCCATGAGCTGCATCTGGGTTGCAGGTTGAGAATCCCTGCTTTAGACTGGTCTACAGGGTTGCCATAAAGGTGGAGATACATTGTAAGTCAATCCAGACCAGTGAAACTTACGTTTTAGTTTCAGTACCCTGTTGTGTTCATTAGCTAAATTGGACCCTATGAGTTCTTCCCAATTATGTCTGTAGCCGCAGATGAGCTATTGTTAATGTTTGGAAAGTTCTACTTCCAACAGATTGTTCAGAATTTGGAACTTAAAGTTGAGTGGATTTAATACCGCTCCACTAAAGCTATTCTATTTTTCTACCTGGCTCTTGATGTTGAGCATAACCTGTTTTAAGATATTCAGACACATTTAGCTGGAGCTTCTTCTCAATCTATTTAAACTCACAGGACACATTTTGCAAGGCTTAAACTTTATTTTACTTTTACTTGACCTTTGTCCTACTTCCATGTTTATTATCAACACTAGATGGATGATGTATTTGCTCAAACAGATCAAATTTATATAAAATGGTTTTTTTTAGAAACCCTCTGTAACCGTGGCAACAGTCTCTTGAGTGGTTCCCCCCACTATGGTGTGAATTATCTGGCACTGTGAGCTTGCACACTTTTGAGGATGCTTTTGAAAGTGGTCCACAAAGCTTTCTACAAGTAAAATGTATAATTTATTTGTGCTTATGACGAGGTTAAAAAAAATCAGCTTTTCTAAAGAATGGAATCTCTCTGCTCCCCTCCTGACCCCACACACGACTATTTTACTAGTTGGGTTCTTTCCACTTATTGGAGTTTGCTGACATAAATAGCATCTATGTACTGGGTAGGGTTTTGCATCATCAGTTGATCCTTTGCAGGGGTGTTTTCTTAGTTTACAGTGGAACCTCACTTAATAAATTTAAAGCATTCTCCAGGACCTTTTGCATTATGAAAAATTTGTTAAGCGAATTTTCCATAGGAATACATTGAATGGAATTTTTCACAGGAATGCATTGAAAACCAAAAATTGTTAACCAAAATGTGGTTTCCCATAGGAATGGATTGGAAAGCAATTAATCCATTCCAAGGAAAATGTGTTAACCGAGCCCCTGTTTTCTATGGATTTCCTTTTGTTAACACAATATTTGTGTTCAGCAAGCCGTTTGTTAAGTGAGGTCCCACTTTATAAGGAAAATCCAGGGTATAAAAATGTACATTGTTAAATAAAATAAAACCGGCAGCTGCTATGCTGGCAGTGGATGGAAAGAATTGTTCACCTGGAAGACACGAGGTTGAGAAATTCTGCTCCACAGTAAAACTTCCCTGTGAGACAGAGTATTACATAGCATTTAAACACAGAAAATGTACCAGTGTGATACTCTATAGGCTATGCATTGCCAAACAATCTCGACGGAAAATAGAGGTAGACCACGTTTGGCTTGCCTACAGCAAGATCCTTAAATCATCTTTCTTTTATAATTTCTCTTTATTCTTTCTTTCAGACCATTGTAGCCATCAACAAGGACCCAGAAGCACCCATATTCCAAGTTGCTGACTATGGCTTGGTAGCAGACTTGTTTAAGGTAGGTCTTTCCATCGTGTGGAACCAATATTATTCCACTCCTGAAGTTTTTATGGTTCCAGTTGCGCTAAGATCCAGACTTGATGGTGTCCCTTGGCTTTCCAAGGCTGTTATGAAACTATAAATGATGACTGAAAATGATGTACTGTAGATGTTGTATCCTAAATATGAGCCAAATTAAAGTAGTCTATGGAACGGGTGCTGAATTTGCCAGAATGAGTAATGTGCATGTTTTTTGTTTTGTTTTGATGATCTGTAGCAATGATGGCCAACCTTAGCACTCCATCTGTTTTTGAACTTCAATTTCTAGAAGCCCTGATCAGTAGGAGTGCTGACTTGGGCTTTTGGGAATTGAAGTCCAAGAACACCTGGAGTGCCAAGGTTGGCCATCACGGGCCTATAGAAATCCCCATGTGCTGTCGGAGGTGGAGTGACAGACTAAGACTCAGGAAATCTGGATTTGAACCCTTCACTGTGGCAGAGGATGGGGTGGCAGCCACTGGTAAAACTGTTCCTTAAGTGTCTCATTTACTTTGAAAGCCTTCCTAGGGCTCTTGTTGGTCAATTCCAACTTGGTAGCACATAAGAAACACAGTGACGTCACTTGTGATGTAGACTTCTGGCTACATCTGATGTAGCCAGACTTTTAGTCAGCTGATGTTGCTGTTGTCTAGGTGGTCTCTTTCAGGTGGTTTGCCTCTCTCCATCCAAGCTTTTGGGACTGTGTGGGTTTGGCCCAGATATGTTACTTGATATCTCATAACATCTGTTTCTTACATCACTGTGAAATGCATATTTTAATTCATTAAAAAAATTTTTAGGAAATACTTGATCAAAGTTACATTTTAACCAAAGTTTTATGGTCAATATGCTTTGACCAGACTAAAAATAAGTGTTGATGTTGCTATTTGGTTGAGACTGTTTTTACATGTGCTGGTCAAATTTTTTTTTGGTCTGGGAGGCAAGAACAGAGAGCTCCCTCTTCCACAACCTTTCCTGCCGTTATTCTGCCTTCCTCCTCTGCTTAGCTGTTCTCTCCATTGTCCCCTGAACACCAATGGAAATGGGCTTGGAAAGGTCAAGAACACCATGAGAAAGTAGCACAATGGTTTCAGGGCTGTGGGCAAACATTTCTTCATCAAGGATCTCCTAGAAGACTCTCTGGCAGTTGCACCAACATAGGAGAGGTGCCTGCAAAGACAATGGGATTCTGGAAGCTGTAATCATAAAATAATAATAATTAAAAGCCAGTGCTTCCCAACTTGGATCTGAAGTGGGATTCTAGCAACTTTTTAAAAAATAGCATTTTGTGTGAGCTGTGGGGTGAGCAGCTTGTTTTCAGATATCTGGCCCTTGACCACTTACTGCAGGGGTGGCCAAATTACGGCCTGTGGGCCAAAACCAGCCCCCAACACCAATTCATCCAAGCCACACCGCCCTCGTCACTCCCAGAAGTGGAAGTAGAATGCACCTGTATGGGCGCGTTTTACTTCTGCTTCTGGGAGCGACAAGGGCGGTGTGGCCCGGATGAATTGGCGTTGGGGCCAGATCCAGCCTGCAGGCTGTAATTTGACCACCCCGGATTAAGCAAAGAAAATGGCAGCTTACAATCTATCTCATCCTGTTGCAAAACAGATTGCAAGTCGTGTTTTGCTTCCAGTGGGAGGAACCACATGACCAGCCCGCTGAACCACATGACTGACCTATGGCCCCAAAAGTTTGGGTACCCCTGACTTGCTGCTTCAAAGGATTGTTTTCTATATCACTCAGTCTCCCATTCCAAAAGAAAGGAAGGCTAGACATTGAGCCACCCCCTCTTGTTACATGATTCCCCCCAGCCTGTGTTGCCACACTGGAGACACGTCTGATGGCGCTTCTGAGGTGATTTTAGTGGAGGTGGCCCCTCTGTCACATAGAACAAAAAAAGAACAACCGATAGCTATTCCGTTGGACATGAGTATCCATTTATCATAGGCAGGTTTGCCTCCAACTCAAGCTTTGTGTTGACTATTCCCTCCCCTAAATATTGTCAGTAGGCTTCGCTCTACTGACCTACTTGGAAGTGTGAGTTGACTTTCACGAAAGACAGCCTTGGTCTTTTCACAGGTTTGTTATTTGAACAGACAGACGTGTGCCTCCAGTGTGCAAAAACTCTCTAGAACAGTGATTCTTCATTAGTAGAACATTTCTCTCCCCACCAATGTGTACTTCAGGGATGTCATGGGGAAGGGGCGGGGAGAGAGATTATCCAGTGTTATAAATGGCCTGAGGCGTGCCTTCTCCCACAAGTATCTTTCTGGAATTTAAGATCCTTTCTGTCATGCATTCCGCTACTCTTTGAGATTGAATTGGCAAGCAGCATCCAAAATGTGGACCCACCTCTCTCTGTTGAGCTTCTGATGGAGAACTGAAACTATTGTTCTGAGTGGCCTTTAGTCTCTAGCATTTCCCTGCAAAAAAAAACTGGCTTTATTTGGATCTGCTTTTAGAAACTATTATAGATTTATTCTGAAATTTCCCAGGATCACTACTGAGAAGGTTTAAAACAACCAAAGCCTTTGATCTGGTTTTAGTTGCAATTTTTCCACGTTTCAAATAACATTATTGAGGGGGAGGCAGCTTTGAAGGTAGTCTAAAGATACAGTGCTACCTCGGGTTACGAATTTAATGCATTCTCTGGGATTTTTCATATCGTGAAAAATTCGTAACCCAAAACACAGTTTCCCATAGGAATACATTGAAAACATTTTTTCTGACCTCTGGAATGGATTAATTGGTTTTCAGTGCATTCCTATGGAAAACTGTTTTAGGTTACAAATTTTAATTCGTAACCCAAGGCATGATTTTCAGTGGATTTTCATTCATAACCTGAAAATTTCATTACCCGAATTGTTCATAACCCAAGGCACCACTGTATTTTTGTTAATTGAAGAGATTCATAGCTTTAAAAACACTATAATGTGACTCTGTGTTGAAAATCTGATTTCACATCAGATTGAAATTCTGTGCTTGAAAATCCCTCGCATTGTTGCCAAATCTATTTTCCTTTTATTCTTTCTGTGTCTCCCCCTCTGCCTGTCCCTATTTAATTCTCCTTCAGCTTTGGTGACTTGATTGGCATGTAGTCTCCGTGCCTGGCGTGGGCACCTGATCTATCCATGGACTGAAAAATGTGCAGAAACCCTGCCAGCACTTAATGCCATTCCTGAACTAATGCCTGCTGGCTTGGCAGTAAACACGGTCCTTTTAATAAGCTGGAGACAAAGTGACATTCGGAAGAAACAACATGTAGACAATTTCCTTAATAAATTTTGTACGACCGCATTATTTCCACCTAATGGAAATGTAGATCTCGTCAATAATTGAGAGGCTATATTCGCCCGTCATGAGTACGTACGGCTGGGATCTTTCTGAGCGAAGGGCATTCCTCCAGCCCCTGGAAAGACAAAGTAACTGATATTTTACGCCAGTGGCTTGTGTAGGGTTTCAGGTGTAGTTGGCCCGGCTAATCAACCACCTGCTTTCATGCCTAGCTGCTCTTTTGAGTACTACTAAGAATCACCGTGCAGCATGGCTGGCGTTCGGTTAAGTGGGAGAGCCACAGCAAGGTGCCAAAGCCATTGGCCGCCTTCCCTCTCAAATGGCCTTTCAAACGAGTCCTTCGGCCCTTCCCTTGTTTTGCACATCTTGCCGTCACGTTTTAAGACAAGACAAGAGTGCTTTGTGCTCTGCTTGGTTAACTTGCTTCTCAAGACCACCAGAGGCAAGAGAATCAGAATGAGACTTCTCTGCCTCATTAGTGCCTGTTTACTGCTTTTAAGCCAGTTCTCCTTTTAGAAGGAACTGTAGTTCAATGATAAAGTACATATTTTGCATGCAGAAGGTTCCAGGCTCCTCTGGTCACAAAGTTCTCAAGATACCAGAGGATGTGAAAACCTCGCCTTAAGACAGGGGTTCTCAACCTACGGCCCATGGGCCAGACCTGGCCCACAGTACCATTTCATGTGGCCTGCATCGCTGCTGCAAGCAGATGTGTTTTACAGCCTGCTCAGCTGTCTGAGGAAAGGTTGAGAAGCCCTGCCTTAAGACCTTGGAGCTCCAGCTACTATAGGCTTGTATGTTGCTACGGACAATTAAGAGTAAGTATCACATTCTGTACCCTGTCCGGAGTCAGTGGAATCAGATCACCATCAGCAACAAATTGCCACTGATTAAAACTTTATGCTCCCAGGTCAGGTTGCATGCTACTCATGAACAGCGAGGCAAAATCATATGCAACTTGAAATTGGAGCAGAAAGTTTTTGATTAGTAGTTAGTCTAGCCCTGCCAGAGATGCCATTCCTGTTGTGATGACCAGAGCCACAGAACAGAATGCTGGCCACTGGCTGTAAGCAGCTTTTGATGCAGGTCTTGAAAATCCTAGCTCAACCTGGATAAGGTTTCAGATTGATTAGCAAAATTGGTTTTCGCTCTTAAATTTTATTATTTATTTGTCTGTAAGCCACCCTGAGTTGCCACAGCAAGTGGGCAGCAATATAAATAAATAAATTTAGCTTACTTTCTTATTAATACCTGTCAACATTCTTAATTTGTTTTTAAAAAGTAACAAATTAGCAGGTGTAGATCTGAAATCTAGAGTGTTTCCTTGCAAAAAAAGGTAAGAGGGAAAATGTGCATTGTATAGAACAGTGATGGCGAACTCTAGCTGTTCTTGAACTTCTATTCCCAGAAGCCCAAGTATTCACAGTAAATCCATTTGTGTGGATTTACAGGTACTTGGGCTTCTGGGAATTGAAGTCCAAGAACAGCTAGAGTGCCAAGGTTTACCATCACAGGTATGGACTTAGTACTCTTTTGAATGGAAACCCCCCCCCCCCAATTTAACACGAACATACTATTTTTTACTGGTTCTTTGTAGATGTATATTTTAAGACTGGGTTTATATTGGTTCTTTGCACATGTATGTTTAGCTAGCATTTCTTTGTCTTCTCCCTCCAGGTTGTTCCTGAGTTGACAGCTGCGCTGAAAAAGTGAAGATTTTTAAACGCTTGGGCAGAACTGGATGCGACGTCAACTTTCAGAGAAATAGTTTTTAAAAACAAAATCTAAATTATATTTTATCATACTACAAATAGCCATTTAATTATTGCCAAAAACATATTCTGGGTGGGTGGGTCTTTTAATGCCTTGTAATATACTGACTTTTGCCTTTTTAGTTCCCATTAAGCTTCAAATTATTTCTCAAATGTTTTTTTTCTAATTATGTAATAAATATATACCTCACACTTGATTTTATACAACATACTTTTGTGACCTGTTGTTAAATTAATGTTCTTCTCCCAGGGAAGAACAGACAACTTCCTAGCAAGCCCCGATGTCACTAGGAACAGTTACCAAGTTTTAATTTTCCTTTTGCTCATCTCTCACATCCTTTGTCTTTAATAATATAGATGACAAATCTGGAAAAGCGTGTGTCTGTCTTGGGACTTGTGAATGCCACTCCACCAACAGACCTAGTCTGATTGTGACGTGATTAGACAGCCTTAATCGTAATTGTGTGTGTGTGTGTTGTTTTAACCAATAAAGAAACCTCAGAGACAGTCTGTCTGTGTTGGTTAGGCTTAGAAAGATAAAGAACCAGAAAGTTAGAAGAGACAAGGGGCAAAAGACAAGCAAAACACTCATCTCTTGACTAAAATAGGATCCTGAAGGATCTGCTGTAAATGGGGCATACTCTGCAAAGGTGTGTCTGGTTGAGTCATTTTGTTTTAGCTACAATTAGGAAATCTCCCTCCTAGGATTCTACGAGACATTTAGTTACAGAAACTTGTAGGTGAGTTATGAAATGAATTGTTGATACAGTACAAGGGACGATCTCATTGTATGGAAAGTGATATAATGTTCCTTCTTCCCTTCGCAGCTAGCTTTAATCTGTCTCTCTGTGCCTGTGCCACGGGATAGAGCAGGATGTCTTCAAGTGAAGGGACTCATTCTAACTACTTGGTTACATTTTGTTTTTGCTGGTTCTGGAGTTCTTTTAGCTTGAACTGATTGCCCTGTGGGTTGTTTTGAGGCATAGCTAAGCATATAGGTTAGGGATATCTCAACCTGTGGGCCGGATGTTTTTATCATCTTGCTATACTTCCCTATCTCTCAGCATACAGTCCAGTGCTTCCTAAAGCAGAAACGGATCATGATCAACAGCAAGAAAACTGCTAATTGGAGAAGTGCAAGGTGAACATTTTTGGATATCATACCTGGTTCTGTCAGGGAAGCCTCTTTTGTATTTTCTATACAACATATCCTTTTGCTTTACACAAAAAGCCTTTTGGTTTCCTCTGTTTTTGGGTTTCTATTTTTCTGGCATGGCAAAAGCCTTAAGAAACCCTTAAAAAACTACTCCAAACAAGCAGAACAACAGAAAATAAATCTGCTCCAAAAGCAGGCAAAATGTGACAAGAAAAATAATAATAAAAAAATGTACACCTTTAACAGAAAGATTAACCAAGTAACAGTTTAAAAAAAAACAAATTTAAAAAGTGCACAGACAGGGAAAATAGCAAAATAAAATGCACTTACACCGGCCCCTCTAAACCAAGAAAAACAAGCAAAACAATTACAACCCCCCCCCCCAAAAAAAAACCCATTACAATAGAAGATTATTGCTGCTTACCACTTGATGCCTTCTCTTCTTCTGAGCTTTCTAGGCAGGTGAAGCCTAGATGCAACAAACTTGGGCCAAAAGAGGACAAGAGAGAGACAAGGGGAAAGGAAACAATCCTCAAAGAAATTTGTGTGTGTGTG
This sequence comes from Furcifer pardalis, assembly GCA_030440675.1. NCBI lineage: Eukaryota > Metazoa > Chordata > Lepidosauria > Squamata > Chamaeleonidae > Furcifer > Furcifer pardalis. The sequence goes on along the minus strand of CP126891.1, from coordinate 16,058,319 downwards.
TGAGAGAGAGAGTAGTGTGTGTGCAACCGCACAAGAATGGAAGAAACAAAGTTTTGTCTATCTTTCATTAATGCCATTGGAGGAGTGGAAGCACATGAAATGGCACCACAGGCCGGATCTGTCCCAGGGGCCTTAGATTGGGAACCCCTGTTTCAGAACAACATGTTAAGTAAACGCTGCAACTGACAGCTCTATTCCAACAAGAAAACTGAAAACAAGATTTTTGTTTTTTTTAAAAAATCTTTTTTGTTTTGTTTTAATTAAAACCATTTTTGGAAAATGTCCATTTTCATTCTTTTGTCTTGGAGGCAACTTTTGTCAAAATAACCCCCCCCCTCCCCAAAGTTCATGCTAAAAATAAAAAGGGATCATACATTTAAATGTCTTTGATTTGTATCGTCCAAAGTGCTCCTTGAAAAAAATGTGATTCATAACCCCACCCCCACCCCGAATTTCTCCCTAGGAAGAACAAAAATAATTGCCATATTTATACAAAGGGGTTCATAGCTGTCACGTACAAAGGAGAATTGTAAGAAATTGTAAGAGAGAAGTTTACATTTGTTTGTACTGTACCCTGATCAAACCTGACCTGATAGAAGATTGTCCAGAGTTTCGTAAAAATTGTGGGATTTCTGTATGCTTTTTTTTTAAGCAAAAAAAGAACACATTAAGAATCTATACATATCTGAGGTCATTGATTTAACAGAGTGATTCCTTCCAGCCCCATCTCTTCATTGGGGGTGAAGGATGAGAACTTCAAATAGTTGCAATTGTCAAGATTTTCATTCTGGCTCTCCCAGCTCATGCATTTTTTAAAAAATGGATTTTCATTTCATTCTAATCCAGGAGTTCTCAACCTTTCAGAGCCGGGGGACATTGGTTCACGCTCCCTCAGACAGCTTCAGGGGCCAGATGGTCATTTCGCCCTTCCTTCACCACATGGCACTTCCTGGTGTGGTGGAGGTGGGGCCATATTAAATGGTGCTGTAGGCTGCATCTCGCCCACAGGCCTCAGGTTGAGAATCCCTGCTCTAATCCAACAACATGGATGGTTCTGAGAGCCGCTTTTGAAGCTCTAGAACCGTGGTAATGAACCTTGGCACTCCAGGTGTTCTTGGACTTCAATTCCCAGAAGCCCAAGTCCCTGTGAACCCATATGAAAAGGTTTACTGCACGTAAACTTGGGCTTCTGGGAATTGAAGTCCAAGAACACCTGGAGTGCCAAGGTTTGCCATGACTGCTCTAGAACAGTGGTTCCCAACAGGGGGTACACAGCCCACAGGGGGACTTCAATTCCCAGAAACCTAAGTCAGTACATTGGCTGATCAGTGCTTTGGGGAAATGACTTAAGCTTCTGGGAATTGAAGTCCAAACACCAGCATTTGGGAAACACTGCTCTAGAACATCCCCTTTCTAAATCATCTCTCTCTATTTGTTTTACCCACCCACTCCCTCCCCAATACCAGTAAAAAAAAACCCTATGAATCTGGGACCCTGTTTAATTTTTGCTCTTTGGATTCCAAAGATGTATACTTGTTGATCATTGGTGCATTATGCTGGTAATGGATGACTGGCTTGATCTGAAAGACACCGAAGCTTTCCTGGTTCTTCTTGTTATAGATATTGACTCGATGCTCCAGTTCCGGGCTAGCTTTGGTAGACCCCGCAGGGCTTGGCAGTTTCAGATTGACCGGGTCCAGGCCTTTCTGTGTCAAGCAGGAATCTTCCGAGAAAGAGGAGAGCAGTTCTTGCACCACGGCGTTGTTGACCCTGTTGGAAGAAGAATCCACCCGGCCACGCTTGGCTACGTGGCAGGGCCTTTCCAAGGTGCAAGACTCCGACGTCTCCTCCCGGGTGGTGCTGCAGTCTGTGGAAGAGCCAAAGGTCTGGCTGCTGTCGCTCTGGGCTCTGGTGACCGAGCTGTCCGTGGAGCGGGAGGCACTGCCCGAGGCCACGCTGGTGGATGTCCCGTTGCTCCCCATGATCTTCATTGGCACTTCCACTGTGAAGAGATCTGAGGAGATGTTGGGCTGGTGCACGTCAATGGCCGCAGTGGTGAAGACACAGATGGCTCCTTCAGGAACGCCACTGTCTGCATGGAAACAGGAGAAGGCACCACAAGCTACTCAGTGGTGGCGGACCTTGGCTCTCCAGATGTTCTTGGACTTCAATTCCCAGAAGCTCAAGTCATCACTCCTGCTGGTCAGGGATTCTGGGAATTGAAGTCCAAGAACATCTGGAGTGCCAAGGTTCATGGAACTAAATGATCCCCATCCAAGAAATTCTCCCCAGAGAGGCTATTTGAGCCATCAGGAGGAAGCTTTCCATGGAAACTAAATTCCGTCTTCAAGATCCTTCTCCCTCTTAAGATCAGGATGGAAACTTGTGGTCCTTCTGATATGACTCTTGTCTGCCCAACTAACGAGTTGTGGGAGGAGGTCACAAATGTTTTAGCTGAACCGTATCTGGAAGGCCATAGTTTTCCTACTTAAGCAGTGTGTACAAGGGACTGCAGTGGCTCAAGTGGTTAAGATGCTGACTGGAAGGCAAGAGGTCAGCAGTTTGATTCCCGAGTACTGCAGTACTGTTTACCTTCCCACCAAAGTGGTCCCTATTTATCTACTTGCAATTTCTTGCTTTCGAACTGCTAGGTTGGCAGGAGCTAGGACAGAGATGGGAACTCACTCCATCGTGCAGGAATTGGGTCTTGAACTACTGACCTGCCAACCTTCAAGTCATTAAGTTCAGCATCTTAACCACTGCAGTCCTGATATATAGCATATGTTTCTGCAGACTGTAGAAATACTCCTGCACAAAGAATGTACACCTACAGTGCTAGGTCTAGAACCATGATGGCAAACTTTGGCACTCCAGGTGTTCTTGGACTACAAATACCAGAAGCCCCAGTCAGCACTCCTGCTTGACTTGAATTTCCAGAACCCCTGGAGTGCCAAGGTTCACCATCACTGGTCTAGAACAGTGGTTCCCAACAAGGGGTACACAGCCCACTAGTGGACTTCAATTCCCAGAAGCCTAAGTCAGTACATTGGCTGATCAGTGCTTTGGGGAAATGACTTAGGCTTCTGGGAATTGAAGTCCAAACACCAGCATTTGGGAAACACTGGTCTAGAACATTTGGATTACAAATGTGGTCATGGTGATGATGATGATAATAGTGTATTTACAAAAATGCTTTCCCTCTGTCTAATCTGGAAACCATTCTAGTTAGAAAACTGCTTGAGCTACACAGATTTTAATGTCAGAAATCAGGTGTCATCCGTTCAAAACCATAATTGACACAAAGTCTGTTCAAATACCCTGAATTATATGTTTTTTTTTAACTCTAACATGTTTCACACCATTCAATGCAATGCCTTCTTTAATAGCTGAAGTTCCATATAAGTTAATGTTCTATCATTCAAACTTACCACTACTTGGCTCGTTGTAGTATTGACTGATGTAGTTGTTCATATCATCTTTGGCCACAGCTTCTAAAATTGTAAAATGGAAACTGTCAACGAGTTGGCTTGGTAACAGCCATTCAAATGTCTACTTAATTACTAGGTCTGCAGCAAAAAGGATCCATGGTATCAAAACCTGTAGGGACTCAACATCTCTACAGTGTCAGGGGTAGCAATTCATTTTTGTCAAGTGCCTCAAGAACACCATGGATCGTATATGTTCGCATGCAACAGTGCTTTTATACAAAACAATGGTGTGACCACATGATAGGAACTTGGAAAGGATACCAGGCAGCTGGCAAATGTGAAGTGGAGACCAAAATTATGAAGGGGCCATGTCTAGGACTCGACCATTTGAGCCCTCTTAGTTTAGAGATGGTAGGTGTGTACAAAACTATGTATTTTGTTGTTCAGTCGCACATCGATTCCTGCCCTCTGCGACCCCATGGACTACTGTTCGCCAGGCACTCCTGTCCTCCACCATCCCCCTCAACTCGCTCAGTTCTGTGCCCATTGTCTCTACAATACCATCTAGCCATCTCATTTTGGGCTGCCCCCTTTTTCTTTTGCCCTCCACCTTTCCCAGCATCAAGACTTTCTCAAGTGAATCCTCTCTTTTCATTTGATGTACTTTAGCTTCATCTTTACAATTTGACCTTCTAAGGCGCAGTTGATTTCTTCTAAGATTGCTGTGGAGATAATGGAAGGAAGATCCTTTCTTCCTCATATAATACTAGCATGTATTGCTGGCTAAGCTTTCTCACACTAGGTCAGGCAAAAGGAACTGCAGAATGAACTCGACTTCAGTTCCCAGAAGCCTAAGTCAATTCCCCAAAGCACTGATCTGCCAACATACTGACTGGGGCTTCTGGGAATTGAAGTCCAGGAACCAAAGGTTGGGTGAAAATGGTACAGAGGGAAATGAAACGGTGGTGGTTTTAAAAAATAAAGCTAACAGTGCACCTTTAGCTGATCTTGTGGTTTTTACAAGGAAGAAACTGAGGTGATACTAAAATGTTCCAAAGCCAAAATGGAACGGGCCAAGCCTTTCTTCGTGGAGCTGAAATGAAGGACATCACTGGGGGGGGGGGGTATTTATGTTTAGAAACGGCACACATCAAGCGCACCCAAGCTGCACGGCAGCCTGATCTTCCCACTTTGTGGCATAGCACATTGTTTAAAAGCATCCTGGCCTTCTAAGCATTCTTTTAATACTGCGTTTCAGGGGTGGAAGGAAAGGAGTTTGCCTCTTGCTCCTGCCTTTCAAGCCAGATTCTCCATGCGCCCCCCTGGGGGGTCTCTGTGGCTAGAGCCCTGCCTTTTTCACAGCACACTGCGGTTTGCAGGTGAAAGAAACAGATGTTTTCTGTAGCAGGCTTTCTCCATACAACAAAACCCAAACCACTGAAGCACTCGGTACCTGAAAAAGCCGCGCTCAGAAGATGGCAATCTAACCTGACACTGAAAGGGAGCGCGGCCGCCTTCCTGGTTTCATTGGGTCTTTAAAAGCTTTTTTGGCCTCTGCTGATCTTTAAATGCCTGCAGTCAGAGGTGTGCTTTCGGCTAATGTCTGAGTTTAAAAAGAAGCCTCGCCGTAGCTCAAGGCAATACCACTGGAATTGGAGTACATTGCAATGCCTTTCCCAGCTATCTGTTGTCAAAATACACTTCATTTCAGTCATCCATTATTGATAACCATAAATGCCATGTAGCCATCATGGGGTAGATGGTTAAGGTAGACATCGCTATAGAAATGGCAAGGGAAGTTGAGAGGCTATACATCATCCTTCCAAAGCATAAGATACTGCATGTCAAAAGGAGTGGTGGAATTTCAGAAGAGGTTATAATGCAAAACCTGGTACAAATCACTTGTGGCCATTACAATAGATCCAAGTTGTTCAGAATGTGGAATTTAGAAAAGGAGAAGTCTCGTACTGATTGTATGTTTAAATGACTGCTAGAATCAGGCCACCATCAAACCTAGTGTTTGGACTAATAAATAAATAAAATAAATAAACCCAGTATTCCCCAGCCTTTGGTTTTTCTGGACTTCAATTTCCAGAAGCTTAAGTCAATCCCCCAAAGCATTGCTCAGCTAATGTACGGAGTTAGGCTTCTGGGAATTGAAGTCCCCCAGTGAGGCCTGGGTCTCACATTGGGAACCACTGGTCTAAACTAGGGATTCTCAAACTGTGGCCCGTGGACCGGATGTGGCCCAGGGTACCATTTCATGTGGCCTCCCCTCCACGACACCAGGAAGTGCCATGTGGTGGAGGAAGGGCAAAATGGATGTCCAGCCCCCAAAGCTGTCTGAGGGAGCATGACCCGACCCCTGGCTTAAAAAGTTTGAGAATTCCTGGTCTAAATGATCACTAAGAATCACCTTTAAAACTCATCAAAAGAATGCACTAAGTATTGCAGGACTAAAACAAAATACATACCTAGATTCTAGAAGAAAGGTGTGTTTTTTTGCACCAACACAAAAGGGCAGTTCTAAATGTCATCTGAAAAAAGCTCTAAGAGTTAAACCAATTTTTTAAAGCTAGGAAATGGGAAAGAGATTGAAAACTAATGAATAGGTACATTCAAAGCTACATAATCAGCCTGGCTTTAGGCATCCTTCTTTTATTTTAAAAATGTCTTTTGCAAACAATGTATAATCTTGTCTTTCACAAAGCATGATAAGGACTTTAATAGAACTGGGACACACCTTTACCTTTTCAGATACTGTACTGCAGATATAAATAAGCAGAGATAATTTAAATTCAATTATTGCCTTTGCAAAGATTGAACTATATGTGAACACAATTCTAACTCCGGATGTGGAATCCTTTATGATTCAGGAAAATGTAGCTATGTGTCAATTTTTTTTTCATTCAGTAAAGAATACATAGGGGCTGCAGTGGCTCAAGTGGCTAAGACGCTGAACTTGACAACTGGAAGGTCGGAGTTTGATTCCTGAGTACTACACGATGGAGCGAACGCCCATTTCTGTCCCAGCTCCTGCCAACCTAGCAGTTCAAAAGCAAGAAATTGCAAGCAGATAAATAGGGACCACTTCGAGTGGGGATGCAAACAGCGTTCCTTGCACTCCAATGTTTAGGCATGCCTGCCACATGTCCATGGAAACGTCTGCATATGCAGACGTTTGGCTATAAACAGAGATGAGCACTGAACCCTAGAGTTGGATACGACTGGCTTTTGAGCAAGGGTGACCTTTACCTAAAGAATACATAAACTGAAAATTTCAGGGGAAGAATAAGTTTTTCCAAATCTGAAGATGGAAACATAATTCCATGCTTGCTGACCCTAGAAAATGTAGTTTTGTCTTTTAAGATGGACCTTTCTGCTTCTTTATTATGCACTTTGATGGCTTAGTCAGCACACTGATAGAGAAAGTCTACTCACATTCATCATCTATGCAGGTCACCCTTCTATATAATGCTATGATTCTGTCCCTTTAAAAAAGCACCATTAAGACTACTTGTGTTTCTTTTAGCTTCCTAACCACAAACCCTTTCAAAACAAAGCTTTCTAGAACTCCTCCTGATTTCCGTCTTCCAGGACTGAATTTCCTAGACAAGGAGATTATTTGGTTTTTAAAGCAGAATTTCTAAGAGACGCTACAACATGTCAGGTTTGCAGTAAACCTAAAATGCTCTAGGGCCAGCATTGCTCATCATTTAGAATAATAATTTCATGTCCGAAATTATTCTAGGTTGAGAGGATTTTTGCCAGAGAAACTCCGCTCAGGAAGTGGCTGAATAAGGCTCCTTTCACGTCCCCAAGATCTTTTCCCACCGAAGTGGTCCCTACTTACAATTTCTTGCTTTCGATCTGTTCAGTTGGCAGGAGCTGGGACAGAGAAGGGTGCTCAATCTGTCATGCAGTACCCGGGTCTTGAACTGCCGACTTGCCGGCCTTCCAGCTAACAAGTTGAGCTTCTTAACCACTGAGACACTGCAGTCCCTATCATTTAGAATTATTAACCAATATTAACAAAAAGTTGAGACTTTCCTTGTTGCTTTCAGCTCAATAGAATCAGACCACCGTTCTTATCAGTCAATGCCTCACTGACTCTTAGATCAAGCACTAAGACTTAAACAGTAGGATTCCTAAACATCTCTTGCATGTAAAATGTTTGATGATAATAATAATGTACATCTCTGTTGGAAACTAAGAAACCTCTTTAACTTTCCTATATATATTTTAATGCTAAGATTTGGCATTGATACATCAGCTTTGCATAACACATGGCCTAATGTCATTACTCCTTCATTTTGGCTCATTACTGTGACTTCACTTAATAAGCTAACTAGACATCTCCGGGGACAACATAATAAGCCCACATTTAGAAGTCACAGAGACTTGGTACTACACAGCAGTAATTGTTTTAGTGGAAGATCAGACAACGACCCATGGCTCCATGAATGAACAAAGGGAAAGAAGGGAGTAGGGTAGCGAACACAAACAAATCTGCAAATGGATATCTATTATTTCCAATGTAGTCCATGAAAGAAGTAACCTGGTTAAATATGCCTAAAAGGCAAGATCCCTTCTTTGCACCTCTGCCAAAGATCCACACTTTTAAAAGCTGTGTTTATAGAACCGCATGCTTACAAAGGCTTAAGAAAGAAAGAAGTGGGGGAAAATTGCACAGAAAGATGTAAGATTTTAAATAATAAATTTTTAAAAAGATTAAAGGAAAATTTAACAGCCACACTAGCTATTGTAATTTGAGCATTTCTTTCAAGCTGGAGTTTTTTTAAATCTCTAAGCTTTAAAAGGATTTTTATTGGAAGAGGTTTAACAGAAAGGAGGGAAAAAGTGAAGGCTGTTTAGCCCATAGCATGTCATACTCAAGGACATTTTTTAAAACCAACAAAAAAAAAAAGAGAGAGAGAGAGAGAGAGAGATCTGATCATCCATATCATTTTACAGAAAGTCAGTGAATGCCCCCTCTTAATCTGTTGATATACCATTCAGTAATTGACTAATGGGTCTACTCTTGTTGGAATCGAGAATAGGACACTGGCTTAATTGATGTTTCACCATCTTTAATGGTAATTGGACTGCTGTGGTTCAGTGGTTAAGAAGCTCACCTTGTTAGCTGGAAGGCTGGCAAGTCAGCAGTTCAAGACCCGAGTACTGCATAATGGAATGAGTATCTGTCTCTGTCCCAGCTCCTGGGATAGTACATGCTGCATTCTTAACATGCTGTTTGGTTTCATCAGAACTCCGGAAGAGCCAGGATAGCATCAGTGATCAGAAGAAGAATGCCTACTCAGTATGCTTCAATATGACACAATTAAAAATATTACAGGTGCTGCTAGTGCGTCAGAAACCATTTAAAAATGACGAGAGAATAATGTGTTTCACTAGGATTACGTAAATATGACTTAAAATAGTCGTTTCCCCCTGAACTTTTCTGAAGGCTAGTTGCTAAAATGCCTGAAAATGTGTATTCAGCACAGATTTTGGTAAGGACCTGTTTAAAATCTGCAGACATGAGAGAATGGGTTTAGGTATAGACATGTGCAGACATTATGTTGACCTGGAAACAAATATGTCACCACCCTTAGATCAGGGGTGCCTAAACTTTTTGGCCAGTCATGTGGTTCAGGGGGCCGGTCACTATGGCCCATGGGTCAGATCTGGCCCTCAATGCCAATTCATCTGGCCCACAAAGCCCTCATCGCTCCCGGGAGAGGAAGTAAAATGCACCCGTACTGCTTCCAGGAGCGACGAGGGTCATATGAATTGGTGTTGGAGCCCGGATCTGGCCCACAGGCCATAGTTTGGGCACCCCTGCCTTAGTTGGTTCTAGCAGACTTCATCAGCTTCTGGGTGTAATTTAAAAGAGGGCAGAATCAGATAAAGATACAAAACACAAGCGATCTTATATCAAACATTACTTGTGCCTACTGCATGACTTGTGCCTACTGCTGACGGCTGTTGCACAGGGCGCATGACGCGCTAAAGCTTTAAGGGCTTCCACCGCACAAAGTCCCTTGTAAACATAACAGCACAAATCTGAGCTGCTCCCCTGGGGAGCTGTAACTTACAGATTGTTCCATAAAAATATCATTTGATGGGTTTGGGGTGGGGAGAGAGCGAAATCAACAGAAGTCTAATATTTCTCTTGGAATTTTGCAACCCTTCATGGTCAAAGAGCCCATGCTGAATGTTTCCATTGTTCCTTAAGGGCTGGGGGAAATATAATTGGCTTGAGTCGGAGTATCCCCTTTCCCATGAATTAGGTAGCTTTCACTGAAAGGCCATTGTTCAAGGGCAGAACGAAGGGTCTCCAAGTCTTGGAAGAAGAATCAGGAGCCAGGTAGCGCACGGCATATCGTAACTCTGCTTGTTTTATGCCGCTGTCTCTTTCCAGGCACACAATTCCCGATGCTATAGCATAATCGTGAATAGCCTAAATGTACTTGAGGACTAAATATCGGGTAGCTTCTGACATGGGGAGGCTTAAGGAAATGGGGATATGCAACAAAGATTTCCAAGATTTCCAGCCTGAAACACCAAGTAAATGGTCACACGTGAGATGTGTCAGGAGACAAAATGCCAAAAAACACGTATTTTAGTGGTAATGCCAATCTCCTGCCAATACTGTATGCAGTAATTCTCGTACTTGGCAACTTGCAGAAATACGAGCATAAACACTCCATTACCTTCACTGAATTTACTAGTTCAAGAAAAGCCAAAGAAAGCCTGTGTGGTCCTTTAGACGAATAAAGGATCTGGTGATACGGCCAGACCAGTACAAAAACCATTCAGAACTGTCAAGGAGACGAGAATAAAGCCACACATCCCAGTTCCACCAAGGAGACCTCTTAACATCAGCCAAGCAGGACAGCAAACTAAGGGGGAAAATCTTACTTCTAACCATGCATTATTATTAATTTGGCTCCACCTCATGGGTAGGCTAAATTTTAACCCCAATTCCCTGATGGAGCCTCACTGCGTTTTGTGTGCTGCCCTGTTCTCTGGTCAAACAAGGAGCTTTGCAGTTTCAAAAAAAAGGAGCAACGAGGGCTTCACGGGCCAGATGGTCTCAGAGGCCACATATGGCCCCTGGGCTGTAGTTTGGGTACCCCTGTTTTAGTTCTATCCTGCAACCTCTGTGTATTTTCAAGGCCAGAAACATTATCCTTAATTTATACTTCCAAGAGACCAAATTAAAAGAGAAGCATTAATGTCCAGAATGTGTACTGGGAAACTTTTTAAAAAAAATTACACATTTATGCATGCACATGTATCTATCAGAAATATTCATACCATTATTAAGACCATCAGGAAAATGCAGTCCAAATTACACTGCAGTCTATGGCAAAACTCTTCTTTGTTTGAACCGTTCTAGACTGTACCCTGGTTCTCTATTGATATACTAAAAATGAAGTTCAACTGCTCATACTCAGACTTTCTTCTAAGCAGGCTGTAAATGCTAAGTATGCTTAAGTGTGCTAATGTAATGTACAGACATTCAGAAACTATTTATTTGGCTTGCAAATTTGCTATGTTTTATGCATGGCCAAGCCTATGTGCTGGTGGCAACCTGGAAACATAAAAGTCTAGAAAGTATAAAAGTTTAAGGCCGACTCTCAGAAGCACAATAATTTCAGCAGCCCTACTTAGTCGTACGCATCACTCTTGTTCATTCCTAATGTAACCCTCAAGGAACAGATGCATAAATTATAAAGTATCCACATGAGGAAAACACTAAGAAATGTTATTAAAAAGGGGTAAATGGGTTAAGGAGGTTTGATGCAAACCTGGTTTAGAACGTGGCAATGGCAATGTAACAGGATTTGCTCATACAACAACAGCAGAATTTGTCTGTGTGTGCAAAAGAGAAACACACCGAGGAGTGGACTGCACTTCCAGATCTGATTGTGTCTTCTAGCAAGAAGGTGGGTGTCTTTGCTAGTAGGAGATTTCCCTTAATCCAGGGATTCTCAACCTGCAGCAGCACCACCACCTCCACTACACTTGGAAGTGCCATGTAGTGGAGGAAGGGCAAAATAGCCATCTGGCCCCCGAAGCTGTCTGAGGGAGCGTGACCCAATGGCCTCCAGCTTTTAAAGGTTGAAAATTCCTGGCTTAATCACTCAAAGAAAAAACTGCATGGGTTCTGCCCATCCTGTCTAAATCTGGGATCAAAACTGTTGGGACAAAAGGCCAGGGCTGACCCAAGACATTCAGCAGCCTGAGCCAAAAGCCCCATTCCCAGTTCTACTAACAAAAGCCAACCAGAATATCAGCTTCCTCCATTTCATCGCTGGGCTGCCTCTGTCTCCTAAGTGTAGGGCCACACTCACAACACTCTCCGTTCCTAAATTCCCAGCCACTGGGACCATCCTCTGGCCATCTGACCCCAATGGACATGTCTTGTGGTCCATTGGAATACTAGACAGCTCCGGTGAAATGGACAGAGGCGGCTGATGAGCAATTCTCAGTGGAGCTTATTTGAACAGCGCAAAGCAGTCGCGTCTGGTTACTTACCCCGAGGCGGCCGCAATGTTGTGATGTTCTCTGTTGTCTCATCATCAGAATCGCCTCCTGTGGCCACCACTTTGTACCGGTTACTGGTCTGCTTGTTGAGAAGGTGAGGGGCCTGTAGTGCTGCTTCCCTCTCAGCGGCCAGGTCCAAATCCTGCTGTGCCAGGTGAGCTCTGAGCTGCCTAATTTCAAACTGATGCCATGATGGATGGATGGATGGATGGATGGATGGATGGATGGATGGATGGATAGAATGATGGTTCAGAATAGTAGGTAGGTAGATAGATAGAATGATAGAATGATGGTTCAGAATAGTAAGTAGGTAGGTAGGTAGGTAGGTAGGTAGGTAGGTAGAATGATGGTTCAGGATAGTAGGTAGGTAGGTAGGTAGGTAGGTAGGTAGGTAGGTAGGTAAGATAGATAGATAGATAGATAAATAGATAGATAGATAGATAGATAGATAGATAGATAGATAGATAGATAGATAGATAGATAGATGGTTCAGAATAGTAGGTAGGTAGGTAGGTAGAATGATAGAATGATGGTTCAGAATAGTAAGTAGGTAGGTAGGTAGGTAGGTAGGTAGGTAGGTAGGTAGGTAGGTAGGTAGGTAGGTAGGTAGGTAGAATGATGGTTCAGAATAGTAGGTAGGTAGGTAGGTAGGTAGGTAGGTAGGTAGGTAGGTAGGTAGGTAGGTAGGTAGGTAGGTAGGTAGAATGATGGTTCAGAATAGTAGGCAGGCAGGCAGGCAGGCAGGCAGGCAGGCAGGCAGGCAGGCAGGCAGGCAGGCAGATAGATAGATAGATAGATAGATAGATAGATAGATAGATAGATAGATAGATAGATAGATAGATAGATAGATAGATAGATAGATAGATAGATAGATAGATAGATAGATAGATAGATAGATAGATAGATAGATAGATAGAAAGAATGATGGTTCAGAATAAGAGATAGAGATATAGAATGAATGATAGTTCAGAATAGAGAGAGAGAGAAACACAAACAGAAGGCAAAATGAGCAAGAGTACAGAGATAAATTTCACAAGGGGAGAAAGCCACTTACTCAATGGTTAACAGTAACACCCAAGCAGGGCTCTTAAAAGGGCATTGAAAAATTAGCATTCACATTTTCCCAGCGCTTGTACAACAGCTGTTACACCAGTCCATTTGATACACATCCCCATCATTAGTGTGTTTGTGCTTAGCAGGGCCTGTGCTGTCTTAGCGCAACGTCCAGGGTGTTGGGTTTCGCTACACCAAAAGCAGCAACTGCTAACATGCAGCTTTTAAGACCAGCAGCCTTTGTGGAATAGAATCCATTTCATCAGATTGATGAAAGACCATTTCCAGTGGGTAGAGACCTAATGGCAGCCACACACAAGCAGGCACATGTGAATGAGTAGAGAGTGGTGGAAAGCAAATGTAAATAGTGGACAGAAGCCCATGAGATGCAAGAAGCACAACCTCTAAGACCAGTGATGGCAAACCTTGGCACTCTAGTACTGATCAGCAGGTGTACTGACTTGGCCTTCTGATAACTGAAGTCCAAGAACACCCGGAGTGCCAAGGTTCGCCATCACTGGTCTAGACCATTATGACGTTTAATTGAAAGGGGAGGTAAATGATGATGTGATTTTTCATTTTCCTACACCTGGTATAGGAATAAGGACACTAGTAGTTTGGTAATTGGTTGATTTTGTAATTTTATTTGCTGCCAGAAAGACCTCCGATGGTAGTTTTAGCCTCTGGGCAGAACCATTACCTGTGGAGATACGTACTCATACTCTTACATACTTGGCAACATCTGGCATTCATGTATTTTCTATCTGTAAGCTTTCTTGCAGTGACATTAATACCAGCTGTGCACTGGCTTGAAAGTATTCACTCTGCTTTGGTTAAGAATGACTGAAAAGGCACAACGGCAAGGATTTGCAAGTAGCATTAACAGGTTCTTTTTGAGCAAAAGTATAACATTGCATTGAAGGAAAGCAACTGAAGGACTGCAGTGACTCAGTGCTGAACTTGACAACTGTGGTTCTGAGCATGCTCCAAATTATTTCATTGATTCCATGGACTTGGGGATTTTGATCTTTGGTTTTGCTAGCATTAGTGTTATGTTATGGCATTTCAGAGATGCCAAATAAATAGAATAAACTCTGAATTTCGTAAGGCTTCAGAGAAGTAGTTTTGCTGCCATCTTGTGACCAAATGATAAAAATGCGGCTTGGTATCTGATCAAGAAAAAGGTGTGCAAAAACTAATTGAAAACCTGTCAGTTAGGATTTGTCCAAATCAATCAGGTTTCTGACTCCTAATTCATCAGCTTTGCATGAATTTTACTGAGTAAATCTTATATCTTGTTTTGCTGTGACTGCATCATCCTACTTTTAACCTATGTTTATTCTGATTTGTAATAATACTTTTATCACATGTATTTTGTCCATACAATCTGGTGTCTAACTATGCCTGCCGTGTGGCCACAGAAATATCTGTAGAGACAGACAGCACTGGCTCTTTGACAATAAACAGTGATGAGCGCCAGATACCAGATAGTCAGATACGACTGGCTTTTGAGCAAGGGCGTCCTTTATCTTTACCAGCGGTGGCCAAATTTTTCAGGCCACGTGGGCTGATCATGTGGTTGAGTGGACCATCCGCATGGTTCCTCCCACCATAAGCAGAAGTAAAATGCACCTATGCATGCGCAAAACATTGCCATAAATGCACTGGTGGCTGTCGTAAATGCATTTACGACAGCCGTGGGCCATTTTATGGCAGTGTTTTGCACATGCATAGGTGCATTTTACTTCTTCCAGGAGCAGTGTGGGAGGCGTGAGCCAGATGATTTGGTGCCAGGGGCCAGATCCATCCCACAGGCCATAGTTTGGCCACCCCTGACCTTTACCTTTATTGTTCCAGATACTATTTTGCAGAAAGTCATGGTATAATAAATAAATAAACAACAGGATCTATTTGTCTCTTGTGAGGTGCTATCCATTGGAACAGTTCACAATCAATGATCCTGTCGCCCATCCTACCTCTGCATATGTGTTTTAGAAGATACAAGCAGCAGGAGAAGAACACACAGGTGCACGCTTCACATTCAGTATGCAATGCATGTCCTTTGCATGTGAGTACAAACAAATCCAAACAACCTTGTGAAACAAAATTCAGAACATCTCTGGTATGTATGTTGTGCATTGGGCAATAATGTATAAATATATATACAGTCAAACCTCGCATAAAGAGGGCCTCGCTTAAAGAATAACTCGCTTAAAGAACAGAATTTCCTCTGAATGTTCGCTTCGCTTAACAAATAAAACCAACCAAAAACTCACTTAACAAATAAATCGGGGTTCGCAATCCCCCCCCCCCACCAGAAGTCACAACTGGTCACTTACAATGGTGTTTCGCTTAAAGAGCAAACTCGCTTAAAGAGCAATCCTGTGAAACACATTATGCTCTTTAAGCAAGGTACAACTGTATTTAAAAAACCAGGGCTGTGGAGTCGGAGTCAAAGAGTCGGAGTTGGGGGAAATTTCGTGTACCTGGAGTCAGAGGTACACAAAACTGAGGAGTCGGAGTCGGAACATTTATCCACCGACTCCACAGCCCTGTCACAGCTACTGAACCAGTGCTGTAGAGTTGGAGTCGGAGTCGAGGTCAGAGTGAATTTTGGGTACCTGGAGTCAGAGTCGGAGTCAGAAGTAGACAAAACTGAGGAGTCGGAGTTGGAGTCAGAACATTTATCTACCGACTCCACAGCCCTGCAAAACACCAATGGGCAGGAACTAGGATGGGACTCTAGCTGTATAAGAACAACCCCATCTTGTCTGGAAAGAGGTAGCAGTGAGAACTAAGCAAGAGAATGACCCTCGACAACCTCTGGATGGAGAGGAGCCCCGAGTCTACTGTCTCAGATCCAGGAAGAGCTTTATGGCAAGAACAAACATTCTTGAGGGCACACAAGAGCAAAACCAAATGAGAAGATGGAGGAAGGAGCTCAAGGAACAATATTAAAGGAGGAGATGGCTATGGAACTCGACCTCCCCATGTCACTTGGAGGACCCTGAATAGGCTGAGGGTCCAAGTCCCTAAATGCAAGACCAACAGGCTGAAGTGGGGGCTGGTGGTAGACAACAACACACTCTGGGAATATGGAGAGATACAGAATCTGGCTCATTTACTGGTCTGCAGGTTACTGCCAGAAACATGTACGATGAGAACTTAAGTTTGGCCAATGACAAAGCCGAAAAAGTGGCTTCATTTTGGCAGTCTAATGATTTACAACATCTATACAGGCATGAAACTGTCAGTGATTCACAGAACTCTCCTGGAAAGGAGATGTTCAGCATAACTTTAGGAAGATCAATGAACACATTAAATCAGCAGCCAACGGCACCAAGGCAACCACAATATTTTTGCGCTGTCCTGTTAGTCTTCTAAGGATGGAACATACTGTCCAAATCTTTTGTGGACATTGGGACACTAGCCAATGTTTACTTCCATTACTTTTAGACCCTTGTTGGTAACAATAAATTAGAAAGGACAACATGGGGGTGGCAGTTGCAAATGGATGATTTATGGGCCACGATAACGTGCAGGATGATCTCGGTCATGTTCCAATGATACAGAAAAGGCCAGATTGTGCAACGCAGGAGTCATTGCAAAGAGAAAAAGAGGCTCACAAATTTGACCAGGGCTAACAATGCAGTCATTAGAACCAGAAACTGCTTCACAAATTACCTATCATTTTGCAAGGGAACAAAAATCTCTCAAATGTCTAAAATGCTACTGTTTTATTTTAGTTTTTTAGAAAGTACTAAGCCACAAGGTTACCTGGATTGACTGAGGGGGGAAAGAAAGGGAGGGAATGCAATGCCATTAATCATCTATATAGCCCTGTTACATTTTAAAGTGCTTCTCAAGCAACGTTCTGTCCAACCTCACCCTATCTGGAGGCGGTATCTCAATTACATGGATACAGAACTCTATTCTTTCAAATCTGTCGACAAGAAGCTAATATATACTGAGCCAGCTTTAGACTTTGGCCCATCTCATTTAGTGCTGATTGCACAGATGAGCAATGGGTTTCCAGGGTAAGAAGCAGTGGTTTTCCTTAGATTTACTTAAAGAGGCAACAGATTCCATCAAGGACTCTCTTCATGTAGAATACATGTTCTTCCAACTAACCTGTGCTTAAATAATAATAATAATCCTACATCCTCCCTCCAATAAACCAAGCCTAAAACTTTGATAATTTATCCATAGTAAATCTTACTGAAATGAAAGGGGCCTCTGTGTATTATGGGCCCTCAATTCAGAAACAAATTACAGAAACAGGGCTATTGAGGAAAGAGAGATCTTGAAGGAGTGGTTCTAATAGTTTCACACACTTCTGTGAGTTTCCATGGCAGAACAGGGATTCAAATTCAGATTCCCCAAGTCCTCATCTGTCACCGTACTTATTAAGTAAAAGTATCCCTTGATCGAAAAGCCAGTCGTATCCAACCCCAGGGTGCAATAATCAACTCAATTTACAGCCAAAGTGCCGGACAATGGAGTGAACTCATGTTTCTGCTCCAGATCCTGCCAAACTAGCAGTTTGAAAGCAAGAAACTGCAAGTAGATAAATAGGTAGCACCCTGGTGGCAAGGTAGCAGCATTTCATGCACTCATGTCTAGTGTCATGTCAATGGAAATGTTTGCAGACACAGACAGCGCTGGCACTTTGGCTGTAAATGGAGATGAGCACTGAACCCTAGAGTCAGATATGACTGGCTTTCGAGAAAGGACAGCCTTTACTATATCAGTTCCGGTTATCCAATTTAACCTGTATCATGTCCATTCATCATATTACAACAGATGTTGCAACCAGAAAGCAGAAAAAAAATACCTTAGTGAAAGAATTCTCTCTCTCTCTCTCTCTCTCTCTCTCACACACACACACACAATTGAAATGAATATAACAAGTGTATTTAAATGTGGGTATTTCGTTGATATTTTATCTAATATGCTTATTACATTGCTGTTCTGCTGGAAACATGGTGGCCTCTGAGCAAAGATTTTGTGGCATACATATTAAAGTTTTTAACAAACACACAAGAATGCAATGCAGTCGTGCCTTACCCCTTGTTCTTGGCAAATCTGGGTTAATCTTTCCAGTTGCTCATCTTGAATGACTTTTGCCTTTTCATACTGCTGAATCACCATCTCCATTTCAACTTTAACTGGTAGTACGTATGCTAGAAACCATAAGAAAGAAGTCTTGGAGATTACAGAAATATAACTAGCTTGTGCCTAATAAATGAGCTATCATGCGACACATTATCTACTATGTGAGGAACTGAAAATAGGCTTTCTCCATGTAACTGATGGGGACACACACACACGAAATGGTGCTGCAGGCCAGATCTGGCCCATGGGCCTTAGGTTGGGAACCCCTATCCTAAGACCAAGGACTGGTAGCTATAATATTTATCTGGGTCCCAAGCATTTTTGTTGGCTTGGATAAGTATTATAGCACAGCATTCGACACAGTCTCTTTCCTTGCTAAAAGCTATTATGAACCAAAATCTGGTTGAAAAGAAAAATGAGAAACCCGAAATATTTGCTATACGGACATTTCCAACTGGTTCGTGTTATCACTGAGGCCTAGCCAGTTAAACAGGGCTGGATGGAAATACAGCAGCCAGATTTAGAAAAACATTTTTACCATCTCTAAAACAGCTCGCTAAAAATTAATGACGACTTACCATCAATAATTCTTTTGACTCTCCAAATTCTAAGCGTGATGATGAGGCTGATAGCATCCCATGGACTGCTTGGCCCATTCGCCACTGTAGATGCCACCATGGGAGCCAAGGATAAGATTATCACAGCACCATCAAACACCTAATATGACAAGGATGCGCAAGTAGCATTAACGGGTTCCTTTTGAGCAAAAGTATAAAATTGCATGGAGCTAAAAGCAACCGAAGGACTTCAGTGGCTCAGTGGTTAAGACGCTGAACTCGACGACTGGAAGTTTGGCAGGTCAGCAGTTCAAGACCCGAGTGCTAAACAACAGCATGAGTTGACGTCTCTGTCCCAGCTCCTGCCTGCCTAGCAGTTTGAAAGCAAGAAATTGCAAGTGTGATAAATAGGGACCACTTCAGTGGGAAGGCAAACAGCATTCCATGTGCTTCTGCATCTAATCCTGCCTGCCACATGTCTATGGAAACATCTACAGAAAGAGGATGTAAATGGAGATGAGCACTGAACCCTAGACTCAGATATGACTGGCTTTTGAGCAAGGGTGACTTTACCTAAAGCAACTGAAAGGCTCAGATTAAGACATGCCTCTTTTTTCACATTTACCTGAAGCTGCACCGACGAAGAGGAGCAAGTGATGCGGGATCTAAAGTTTCTTAATTGATAGTTCAAACATGATCTCAATGCTCATGCAAACTGGCTCTACTATCAAAAGTTTCATTGTCTTTTACTTACCTCTATCTTGTTTTCAATGTAGTCCCAAATACCCAGAACCACAATTCTCAAAATAGTCTAATAGGAAGATTGAGAGGGAGAAAGGAAAAGAAGTGGAGATCAGCATTTAATTTTTTTACACACACTCATTATTTAAAATGGACTCTTATCTTGTATTTGTGTGAAAAGTTGCTCAATACTGAACGCTTAAATTGCCATCACAACTTCTGTTCTTTCACAAGTATACATGATACACAGAGCCTGATAAACCGTGTGAGTCATTTATAACAGCATCAGTTTCCAAAATAACCTGCCCACAATAGTATGGATTCTGTTTTCTCAAGAGAGCTGCAAAAAGCCCACTTTCCCTCTGCTATTAGCTGTATTTCTAACTCTTCCAACTGAAGCGTAGTAAAATTCTATCGTCAGCCACCGGCCTGTAGGCAGCTGTTCCTTGGGCAGTAATAACTGTCAAAACAACCTGAAAAATATGGATTTTCCTCTAGAGAGAGGTGCAAGTTATAAACTCACATTGATGAATGAATGCAACGTGAAATTGAAGAAACCTGACAGAGCTAAAGAAATACAAGTCCTTAGGCATGCAAAAGCAGAAGTGAGTCAAGTTCCCCCCCTGTTATTATATGTATATACTTTGCATCATTATCTTTTCTAAAGCTAAAGGAAGAGTTCTGAGGAGTTTTGCAAAGAGTGAAGTCATTAAACACCAATTTGCTATCCATTTCCTATCACATTAGTAACCCTAGACCGGTCCTATAGATTCTCCCATCATACAACATTCCTATGGATTACAGATGTTGATGGTACTTCTATCACTCTGCGAGCAAAAGGATATCAAATTGTAACTTTCTTGAGACAGAAATCTACTATGTGAGAGTAGAAATGCGAAGAACTATTAGAAATGAGGATTATAGGAGGAGAATATATACTGTACAAGCACCAGACTGCTACAGAAGTCAGAAATTCTGATTTCAGTTTAACCACACTAGCCATTTTTGAGGCTCAGTGGTTAAGCAGCCTGCCTCGTTAACTGGAAGGTCAACAAGTCGGCAATTCAAGACTCGAGTACTGTACGACAGAACGAGCTCCCATCTCTGTCCCAGCTCCTGCCAAACTAGCAGTTCAAAAGCAAGAAATTGTATGTAGAGAAATAGGGATCACTTCAGTGGAAAAAGATCTTGGGGACATGAAAGGAGCCTCATTTGTGTGTCCCCTGAGCAGAATTCCTCCAGCAAAAATCCTTTCAACCCAGAAAGCACCTTTTTGTGCTTCTGACTCAATTTTAAAAAGCCACCATCTTTGACATTTCAAGTGATAATGAAACAAGAGGAAAGATTGGTCAATAAATGTAAAGATTTATGATCTATCCCATCTTGTCTAGGACACTGTGTGCTCCTACTCAGAAACTCATCCATACAATTTATCTCTCACTCTTCATCTCAACAGATGTGACAACAGCTGTTCTGAGAGTCCCAGCCGGCTTCAAAAATAATATGGATTTCACTTGTGAGAAGACTGGCGACAAAAGGGGAAAATCAAAGAGACTTGCTCTCAGTAACCATCTGTCAAGCCCCAGGTAACGACCTCAAAGCA
The DNA here is from genome assembly GCA_030440675.1 of Furcifer pardalis. Taxonomy (NCBI): domain Eukaryota; kingdom Metazoa; phylum Chordata; class Lepidosauria; order Squamata; family Chamaeleonidae; genus Furcifer; species Furcifer pardalis. The sequence goes on along the minus strand of CP126891.1, from coordinate 16,037,266 downwards.
GATCAGCTGAAGCACAGAACAATGATTTTTATGGAAGATATAACAGCCCTCCAGGCCATTTAGAATGTTTAAAGGTAACAACTAACATTTTTGGACTAGACTAGCTCAAGAAAATAAATCCGGAAGGCAACGTAATAGTTCCAGGATTGATGTCCTATGCTTTCTGAAGTCAACTGTGCCCCCCTGCCAAACAAATCTCCTGGCAACCACATTTTATACCAGGTTCAACTTTTTGAGAGCTTTCAAATCAGCATGAAGTTGTTTTAAGTCTTGACGTATACCAGGGGTTCTTTTAAAGCTGTAAACGCTGCCGTAAAATGCGGCTGCGGCTGTTGTAAATGCATTTTTACACTGCTTCTGGTGGCAGTGGCGAGGGGTGGGTGAGCCACATGAAATGGTGCCATGGGCTGGATCCAGCCCACAGGCCGTAGGTTGAGAACCCCTGGCATATACAATCAAATACACTTCCAAAGAAAGTCACCTGCAGGTCGGAATACTGTTCACTTATTATTTAAGCATCACTTACCTCTGAAAAGAACACAGAGAGGATAACGAGACTGATCCAGTGAACAACTCCAGCAAACTGTGATGCACTTGAAACTGTAATTAAACATAATGTAGTGAGGCACATTTTTAGTTTAGCTGCATATGATATAAATAAGCACAGCAGATTCCACAGTTTTTTTTAAAAAGCCTTTTCAACACTGCTTTGACATCGCTTGTCTCAGGAGATTATATGTTGACAGCTGTTGGGGAATATGGGGATATAGTAACAACGAATGCATAATTATACCATTGATACAGTCTCATTTCAGATACCAATAACTATACTGCAGAACCCAAACTATATTTTGAATTTCCCCAGATAGGACATAGAGAGCTTTGTAACCATTTTCATTTTTTGTTATGATCAGCAATCCCATTCTTTGGGGCATCCAGGTGGAGACAACTCCAAGTTTGATGGGTCTTCCTGACATTGGTGCTACAGCTTCAAAGTGGTGGCCATTTTGTTTCTCTAATTTATTTATTTATTTATTATTCCCATTTATTATCCCGCCCCAATCGGGGATACCCGACTCTGGGCGGCTTACAAGATAAAAACACACCCACGAACCCATCCAATAAAATACTAATAATTAAAAAATTTAAAAACTCTAAAAGTTCTTAAAAACATGAGATGAAACCAAGAACAAGCGACTCCACAGAATGAACCAGCAGCAAGGGAGGCTGTCCTTTAAACCAACCATCCTGTGTGGGATCCCACAGACCTTGATCCCCACACATGTCCCGCCAGCCAGGTTTTTAAACCCTTTCGGAAGGGCAGGAGCTCTGTCTGTAGACGTAGATCAGTTGGGAGGAGGTTCCAGAGCGCCGGGGCGAACACAGAGAAGGCCCTCTTCCTAGTGCTAGAGAGATGAGCCTCCCTAGCCGATGGGATGACAAGAGAGCCCCTCCGATCCGCCCTGGTGGGACGGACAGACATTCTTAGGGTGACGCGGTCTCTGAGGTATCCTGGCCCACTACCATATAGGGCTTTAAAGGTAATAACCAGCACCTTGAATTGCACCCGGAGACATATTGGTAACCAATGCAGCTCCCGGAGCAGTGGTGAGGCCCGAGCATAACGCCCGCACCCCATCACTATCCGGGCCGCCGCATTTTGGACCAACTGCAGTCTCCGAATGGTCACCAAGGGCAGCCCCATGTAGAGCGCATTACAGTAATCAAGTCTGGAGGTGACCAAAGCATGTGTGACCATGAGCAAGGCGTCCCGGTCTAGGAGTGGGCGCAACTGGCGTATTACACGAAGTTGTGCAAAAGCCCTCCTGGCCACGACTGCCACCTGCTCTTCGAACAGTAGTCGTGAGTCCAGGAGGACCCCCAGATTGCGCACCGGGTCTGTTTGGGGCAAAACTGCCCCATCCAGAACCAAAGCTGGTAACTCCCGAGATAACGCAGGGCCCCTTACCCACAGCCACTCAGTCTTGCCGGGGTTCAGCTGTAACCCGTTATCCCCCATCCAGACCTTAACAGCCTCCAGACACCTGGAGAGGACTTCCACCGCACCGCTTGGGTCCCCACGGGCAGAGATGTATAACTGGGTATCATCTGCATATTGATGATACCTTACCCCGTGGGAACGGATGATCTCACCCAGCGGCTTCATATAGATGTTAAATAGGAGAGGAGAAAGCACCGAGCCCTGAGGCACCCCGTAGTGCAGGGGCCTAGGGCTGGACTTCTCCTTCTCCAGGCACACCGACTGGGACCTGCCCCTCAGGAATGAGGAAAACCAGGACAACACTGTGCCCTGGATCCCCAGACCCTGGAGCCGACCCAGAAGAACGCCGTGGTCGACAGTATCAAAAGCCGCTGAGAGGTCGAGAAGAGCGAGGACAGACGGCTCCCCACCATCCCGCTCTCTCCGGAGATCATCCACCAATGCGACTAGCGCAGTTTCAGTACCATATCCGGGCCTGAATCCTGACTGAAACGGGTCCAGATAATCCGCTTCATCCAGGACTTCCTGTAACTGCTGCGCCACAGCTTTTTCCAGAACCTTACCTAAAAAAGGTAGGTTGGACACTGGACGATAGTTAGAAATTACCATGGGGTCGAGGGACGGCTTTTTTAAGAGGGGACGCACCAAAGCGTGTTTGAAAGGTGCAGGACAATGCCCCTCTTTTAAGGAAGCGTTAATGATCGCCTCGACCCAGCCACCTGCCACAGACTTGGAAGCTTTTATTAACCAGGCAGGGCATGGGTCCAGTGCACAGGTCGTGGCGCGAACAGATACAAGAAGCCTGTCCACTTCCTCAGGGCTAACAGGGTCAAACTGATCCCAGATAACATGGCTAGACTGTGCTATGGTCAACCCCAGTTCCGTACATTCCACGCCGTGATTTAGCTTCGAGCGAATCTGAGCGATTTTCTCCGCCAGATAATCAGCAAAATCCTCGGCCGATCCCTGCCACCCAGGGCCCGGCCCCCCTCTACCGAGGAGGGACCTGGTCACCCGGAACAAGGTCGCCGAGTGATTATCTGCGGAGGCAATAAGTGTGGTGAAGTATTGACGCTTCACCACCCTCATCGCCACTAGGTAGTCTTTAATAGCTGCTCTAACCAGTGTTCGGTCAGACTCGCTCCGAGACTTCACCCAGCGGCGCTCTCGACGTCTCTTAGCCCGTTTAAGCTCCCTTAGTTCCTCTGAGAACCAAGGGGCAGATCGATCCCCACGGACTCGGAGAGGCCGTAGTGGCGCGATTACATCCAAGGCAGCCGTCGCTTTTTTGTCCCAAGCATCGACAAGAGCCTCAGATGAATCACTTTGCAGGTCAAGAGGACAATCCCCCAGTTCCCTCTGGAATCCTTCTGGATCCATTAGTCGCCGGGGGCGGGCCCATTTAATTGGCCCTGCCTCCCTGCGGTGGAGTCCAGCCCCCAGGAAGTCTAGAGTCACCAGATAGTGATCCGACCATGGCACTGGAGTGATGTCTAATTTTTGTAGATTCAGATCACTCTGCCACAGCTCCGATAAAAAGATTAAGTCCGGGGTGTAGCCACTGCTCCTGGTGGGACCCTGAATTACCTGAGTCAGGCCCACGGTTGCCATGGAAGCCATGAACTCCCGAGCCGCCTCTGAGCCGATCCCCAATGACGGCAAGTTGAAGTCCCCCAGGACCATCAGCCTGGGGGTCTCCAACGCCAACATGGAGACCGCCTCGAGGAGCTCAGGCAGGGAATCTGCTACTCTGCAGGGAGGCAGGTACATGAGCAGGATTCCCAACTGACCCTTAGCGCCCACACGCAAGAACAAGGCCTCACAACCCGGGATTTGTGGAGCTGTGGCCCTGGCGACTCCCAATGACTCCCTAGCTATCACGGCGACTCCACCGCCCCTTCCCCTCTCCCTAGGCTGGTGCCAAATACCGAACCCGGCCGGGCATAACTCAGACAGAGGAACCCCATCCTCTGGTCCCAGCCAGGTCTCGGTGATGCATGCCAGATCGGCCTGCTCCTCTGAGATAGCGTCTGAAAGCAGAGGAGCCTTATTACAGACCGATCTGGCATTCACCAGCAGCAGCCTAACGGAGGGGTCACTCTTGACCGGCTGCTCAGGGCCCAGAGGTGTAGCCGGGGGGCCAGAACACGGGACAGCAACCAGACATCTGGCCCGCGTTCTCCGAGTGCGGCCCGCCCCCGGCTCCCGCTGTAACACCCCATGCCCGTCACCACACCAATACCGGCGCCATTGAACCCCTCAGACCCAACAGACAGAGTCCATTCCCTACTTACTGGCTGGCAGGTACTTCCTCGCCTCCCTCTATGCCCATTTCCCCAGCACCCTTCCTGGCACTGCCCGGCCTCTGGCGCTCCAAGCCACAGAAGAGGTGTTGCAGCCAGGCGGTCCCGTTGTTCCCCCAGTTTCAAGCCTCCCGTGGAGGCGGAGCTTGCGGGGGGGTGCCGGTGGCTTGGGCGCCAGGTGGAACGGCGGCGGCGGCGGTTTCCCAGCCCGGCCGCCGGCGCTCCAAGCCACGGAAGAGGTGTTGCAGCCCGGCAGTCCCGTTGTTCCCCCAGTTTTAAGCCTCCCGCGGAGGCGGAGCTTGTGGGGAGGTGCCGGTGGCTTGGGCGCCAGGTGGAACGGCGGCGGCGGCGGTTTCCCAGCCCGGCCGCCGGCGCTCCAAGCCACGGAAGAGGTGTTGCAGCCCGGCAATCCCGTTGTTCCCCCAGTTTTAAGCCTCCCGCGGAGGCGGAGCTTGCGGGGGGGTGCCGGTGGCTTGGGCGCCAGGTGGAACGGCGGCGGCGGCGGTTTCCCAGCCCGGCCGCCGGCGCTCCAAGCCACGGAGGAGGTGTTGCAGCCCGGCAGTCCCGTTGTTCCCCCAGTTTCAAGCCTCCCGTGGAGGCGGAGCTTGCGGGGGGGTGCCGGTGGCTTGGGCGCCAGGTGGAACGGCGGCGGCGGCGGTTTCCCAGCCCGGCCGCCGGCGCTCCAAGCCACGGAAGAGGTGTTGCAGCCCGACAGTCCCGTTGTTCCCCCAGTTTTAAGCCTCCCGCGGAGGCGGAGCTTGCGGGGGGGTGCCGGTGGCTTGGGCGCCAGGTGGAACGGCGGCGGCGGCGGTTTCCCAGCCCGGCCGCCGGCGCTCCAAGCCACGGAAGAGGTGTTGCAGCCCGGCAGTCCCGTTGTTCCCCCAGTTTCAAGCCTCCCGTGGAGGCGGAGCTTGCGGGGGGGTGCCGGTGGCTTGGGCGCCAGGTGGAACGGCGGCGGCGGCGGTTTCCCAGCCCGGCCGCCGGCGCTCCAAGCCACGGAAGAGGTGTTGCAGCCCGACAGTCCCGTTGTTCCCCCAGTTTTAAGCCTCCCGCGGAGGCGGAGCTTGCGGGGGGGTGCCGGTGGCTTGGGCGCCAGGTGGAACGGCGGCGGCGGCGGTTTCCCAGCCCGGCCGCCGGCGCTCCAAGCCACGGAAGAGGTGTTGCAGCCCGGCAGTCCCGTTGTTCCCCCAGTTTTAAGCCTCCCGCGGAGGCGGAGCTTGCGGGGAGGTGCCGGTGGCTTGGGCGCCAGGTGGAACGGCGGCGGCGGCGGTTTCCCAGCCCGGCCGCCGGCGCTCCAAGCCACGGAAGAGGTGTTGCAGCCAGGCAGTCCCGTTGTTCCCCCAGTTTTAAGCCTCCCGCGGAGGCGGAGCTTGCGGGGGGGTGCCGGTGGCTTGGGCGCCAGGTGGAACGGCGGCGGCGGCGGTTTCCCAGCCCGGCCGCCGGCGCTCCAAGCCACGGAAGAGGTGTTGCCCTGGGGGGGCACATAAAATGGCACCATGGGCTGTATCCAGGGATATACATTACCCTCCTAAACCAAAAGACTCTCTTGGAAACTCCTGACCAAATATAATCAGAAGAATTCTGGAAATTGAAATGGCCATTTTCAGGGTGTGTGTGTGATGGGCATGGGAGAACCTGTGGTGAACTCAGAAACAAAACATGGCTTCCACAGTTCTCCAAAGTTTCTCTTCATTGCCCTATTCCAGTGATGGCTAACCTTGGCACTCCAGTGTTCTTGGACTTCAATTCTCAGAAGCCCAAGTCAACACACCCTGCTGATCAGGGCTTCAGGGAATTGAAGTCCAAGAATACCTGGAGGGCCAAGGTTCGCCATAAAGACCCTATACTATGATTAACCTTAACCAAGTTACTGAAACAATCCAACACCATAAACCATGGTTTGAGATTGGATTGTTTCTGTAAACAGCTGCTAAGACATGTCAATGTCTGTCAACCCATATAATTTTAAACTGACATTATTTAAAAACAGAAGAAAATGCAAAGAATTTCATCTTAGGAGCATCACCAGAGAGAGTGAGCATTAGCTTCACGCAATGCTAAATCACAGATTAGCTTTATAGGCAAGTAATAATAATTTTGTGTCAGAAGTTATTCTGGGTTGAAAGGATTTTTGCAGAAGAAACTCTGCTTAGGCAACGCTCAAATGAGGTTCCTTTCATGTCCCCAAGAGCTGGGACAGAGATGGGCACCCAATCCATCATTCAGTACCCGGGTCTCGAACTGCCAACTTGCCGCCCTTCCAGCTAACAAGGCAAGCTTCTTAACCACTGAGCCACATCAGCCCTAGGTAAGTAACTTTTTGTCACTTCTTGTTACCGGTTTGTTGCATTTAACAAACAGTAAAATCTTGGGTTTGTATCAATCCTTTCCAATTTCGTTCTGCAGGGTCGCTGAGTTTTGAATCAAAAGGAGGACGTTAAGAGGCGCCAGGTTTGGAGCCAAGGAAGCTGTCGCCCCACAGAAAGCCATACTACTATGAAGCAAGACACAAAGTTTCGCTGATGATTGCCTTCCTGGGATCAAGCTTAGGAGACTGTATTGAACATTGGATGGGTGGCCATGCTTAATCTTTTGGGAATAAGAACAGAGTTTGCTATCCATCACATTCACCATGGTAAACATCCCTCTAGAGACTTGGCACTGGCCTGATTTTGTGTGAGATGTGAAAGCTAACACTTGAGAGCTAGAATCTGCCAGCTCTCAGCTGACCTTAGAAAACACATTTGACTCATGCTACAATGTGTATCCCTCCAAGGAGTTTACTATTTTAAGAAGGTCTCTTCCACCTTTTTATATTGCAGAGTGCCCGAGTGTGAGTTTCAGCACCATCCTTAGGGAGTATTTTTGTGTTTTGTTTCCTGGTGAAGGATAACACTTCAGGCTTCTCTGCCGTTGCGCAGATGTGCTCTGAAGAAGCTTATTAAAGCAGCCAAACGAAAACAGGAGACACACAAACACAAAACCTTCTCACTTTTGATTTGCAGATGTTTTAAACACAAGTGAAAAGCAACACTTTCAACATTATCCTTACAGATGAAAAGTGGGGAAAGGAATGACATTACAAACAGGCCAGCAATATAACCCTGATTCTGGAAGACTACAGGATAATATGATGTCCACCTGCCATCTTGTGCTGAAGCAAATATATGCATAATGGAGCACAACAAAAGCCTTATGTCGAATGCAAAGATCTTCTAGAGCAGTGATGGCAAAACTTTTAGAAACCGAGTACCCAAACAGAGGGGGTGGGGTGAACTTTGTGCTGTGGGGAAGGAGGAAGCTCTCCCATTGGGCTGCTGGGCAGAGGGGAGGGGCAAGCTCTGCGCTGCGATGACGGTGCATATACCCACAGAGAGGGCTGTGAGAGCCACCTCTGGCATATGTGCCATAGTTTCACCACCACTGTTATAGAGGAGGGGTGCCGAATCTTTTGAGACCGGGGGCCCTGATCACACCCCCGGAACAGCTGAGCAGGCCAGACCATGCCCTGAGAACAGGGCATGTTTGTGCATGCATGTCCATATTCACTTCCTGGTTTGGCACGGACACTTTTGCACATGCATGAGCATGTCTGTGCCGAACCAGGAAGTGAATATGGACGCATCCGCACATGCACAGAAGCATCTGTATTCACTTCCTGTTTTGATGAGGGTGTTGCAGGGTTGATGGAATGGCTTCGGTGGCCGTAACTGGCCCACGGGCCGTAGTTTAGACATGCTAATCTAGATCTTCACCTCCCTTCCATACGCATGCTTCCTTGCTGATATCAAATGCTGAGGGGCATTCTGAATAGTGATTTTATTGGCTTCTTCTCCATGTTTTTAGGCAAACAAAACCCTATCAAGCCTCATCTTGAGTACTGTGTCCAATTCCAGGCACGAAACTTTAAATCAATGCCAACAAACTGGAACAGGTTCAGAGGAGGGCAGCAAACCAAGCACTATGTGGGAAGATGGAAAGAACTGTACATCTTTAGCCAGAAGAATGAGATGGGATAGGGTAGCAGTCTTCAAACAATTGAAAGGTAATCAGACACTTTTCAGTCATCTCAAAATGAAGAACACATAATAATGGGCTCAAATTACAAGAACCCGGATTTTGGGTGAATATCAGGAGGAAATTCTTCACTGTCAGAACAGTACAACAATGGAACTAATTACCCCAGGAGGTGACGAGTGCTTCATTGATGGAAGGATTCAAAAGAAAACTGGACAGCCATCTGTCATATCTGTTTTGATTTGAATTCCTGCACTGAGCAGGGCGTTCGACTTGATGACCTTATGGGCCACTGCCAACTCAATTATTCTATGATTCTATGAATAAGTGGGATTTTAATGTAATAAGTAAATAATAATATAATTACACACACACACACACACACACACACACACACACTCAAGCCATCTACTCTAATCACAAAGGCGTTATTCTATATCATAACCACCTGTCCTAAGAGATCCCACCCATCCGCCAAACTTTCAGGGGAATGGCAATGACAGACTACTCTACTGAACACCCCAAAGAACTTGAAAACCCTATTTGGTCATCATAGGTGAGAAACAGGTTGATGGAATATATAACAATAATGAGAAATATACAGACAGAAGGATCCTGAAGTATCCAAATAATCCACTGAAGCAGGAAATCTATGGAAAGATTATCCCTGAAGGATGGCTATCCAACATTCACTAGATTGGGTAGGAAATGATGAAAAAGACTGTTTCTCAGTGAGACTGCAAGAGGTAGTCCCAGTATCCTGTTGCGTAGTTCCACTTGGAAAATGGGAATGACAGCAACAATAACAGCAGATTGCCACTGATTGAAGACTCCTTTTTTATATTTTTGGGTTGGATTAATTGAAAAACCAAGACTTCAGTCAGCACCAATCTGCCACTGAAAATGACACCATTCCTATTGTGCAATAGGATACTGGGTCTTATGTTTACAGATAGTCTTCTTATCAAGTATCTTAACATTGACACTTAGACTAACTCCTGTATTTTAATGTTAGCTTTTGTGGATCAAATCCACTTCATCAGACATAAGAGTGGATATCATGGTACAGTATACATATCTGGTAGAGAGACCCAGATTTGCTGGGCAAGTTTGGTTGGTTCAGGATGTGCTTGCAAATCAATGAGTTATTTACAACCGGTAATAAAATGCAATCAGTTTCTCAGGCGGGTCTCTGATGGAAATCAGTTTGAGGAATTGGGTTTTGAACATAGGGATTTATATCTGCCCTGAGAAATTTTAGCAGACAGTCTAGATGAAGAGTTCTCAACCTTTTAAAGCCAGGGCCTGGGTCATGGTAACTCAGACAGTTTTGGGGGACCAGATGGCCATTTGGTACTTCCTGGTGTGGTGGAGGCGGGGGGAGGGGCACATGAAATGGTGCTGCAGGTTGCATCTGACCCACAGGCCGCAGATTGAGAATCCCTGGTAGTACTGGAAAAATTCACTGGAATGAGTCACACGGAGGTGGTAGTGAAGAGTGTTCTACTGGAACTAGGCCAATGGAAGCATCAAGATCCCCAAAAGTTCATTACAACCTACATCTGCCCACTGCATTCTAGCATTCCCCTGGCATATCAAGTTGAACATCAGGTCTTTCGAACAAAAGTTTCAGAAGAAGAAGAAAAAATTAAAAGCCTGCTACTCACACTGGAGAAGCTTTATATCTATTAGGAGTTCCAGAGTCAGAAGGATGACCACCAATACTACACAGGCTACCAGGAAACTGTTGAGACTCGCACTGAGCAAAAATACCTGCCACACAGCCGCTCGTCTCCCACAGCACGGTTTTAGCCAGTTAGATCTGAAGAAAATAAAACAGGAGAAGGAAGCGGGAAGAGAGGAGGGGAAAGGACAGGAAAAAAGGGGTTGGTGGGTAAGAGTAAAGGGACAGAAAGAGGACAGCAATTTGAATGTTTTCTAATCTTAGGCATCCTTGTGCATTTCACATGCAATAAATACAAATTCCAGAGGGCCACGTGTCTGTCTATTGTAGCAAACAGACAGCATGCAAGTCTTTCTGCACATTAAAGGCTAATTTGTAAAGATGAAAGGATTTCAAGGAAAAATAGAGCAATGGACAGTAAGAAACAGAGCTGCACACACAGTGAACACAAGAACACAATCATACAAGTTATTCTACTCTTTTTCTTCTAAATAGCATAGGAATGTAAGATAAGTCCTCCTGGCTCAGACCAAAGGCCTGATCTAGTTCTACAGTTCATTCCCACAATGGCCAAGCCTAGCACTGAACTTCCCATGATAGCTAAAATTGTATAGAGCAGGGGCTCTCAATGTTTTTCAGCTGCGGGCCAGACCACACCCCCTCAGACAGCTGAGCGGGCCGGACTGTAAAACACATCTGTGGCTGTTGTAAATGAGTCTAATTCCAGCTGCAGCTGCTGTGGGGGCAGCTGGAGTGAGGTTGGGTGCCAGATTATTTGGCATATCTGGCCCCTGAGCAGGTTGTGAATATTGTTTGCAGGTACAGTACAAAGTTTGTGAAAATCCTGTACACAACTTTAACACCAAAACAAAGACACATGAATCGCATTGGTGCTTCAAACTCATGATTGTTCAGGGCCCTTCGGAGCTAGATAAAGATATAGTCAAACCTCGCATAAAGAGCATCTCGCTTAAAGAGTAACTCGCTTAAAGAGCAGAATTTTCTCTGAATGTTCGCTTCGGTTAACAAATAAAACCAACCAAAAAACTCGCTTAACAAATAAATCTGGTTCGCAATCCCCCCCACAACTGGTCATTTACAATGGTGTTTCACTTAAAGAGCAAAACTCGCTTAAAGAACAATCCTGTGGAACGCATTATGCTCTTTAAGCGAGATATAACTGTACTGATAATTTCACAAAAAAGGAGCAACCATGTCTGTCAGCATTCCCATGTTTTCAAATTAAAGAATTACAGAAAGTTCAAATGGTGAACTATCTACCCTGCTTAAGCCCCCTGAGCATGTAAAGGGGCAATTCGAGGATGAATTAGGCCAAGTTGATGGCCTTTTAGGCTTCCTCCACACGAATAAGAGTTCAATTTTTGAATAATAAGCATTATATGTCACCCGGGGAGGGGGGGGGAAATCAGGATTTTAGAGATGTTTAGGTGGAGCATGGCCAAAAATTACTTGAAAACCACTGATTTAAAGCAAGGGTAATGCTCTCTCAGTCAGCTGTGACGGCCGGATAGCCAATTTGCCCTGCCTGCAGAATGGGGGTGGCTATTTTGTCCCAACAGCTTCAAAGGGATGGTCACTTTGTTTCTCAAATGCCCTTGGATGGGTGGGAGGCCACATGAAATGGTGTCATGGGCCGGATCCGGCCTGCAGGCCTTAGGTTGGGAACCTCTGATTTAAAGCACCTGTTTGGTTCTGCAAATTAGCTTTCTTTATTACCAGTTCATCATTCACCTTTCCCCCCTATATATTCACCAGTGCATTCTTTACAACTCTTCAAAAAACCAAAAACAAATAAATAATAAATTCTTAGACTGAACAAGCAGAGGGCAGAGCTGCATATGTCTAGGGAAGACTGAAAATAGTTTTTATTTATTTATTTGTAGTGCATTATTATTGTTTCATTTTTCTCCCTCTTGGTTACCATTTTTTGTTGTTGTTCAGTCGCACAGTCGATTCCGACCCTCTGCGACCCCATGGACCATTGCCCGCCAGGCACTCCTGTTCTCCACCACCCCCCTCAACTCACTGTGCTCTGTGCCCATTGTCTCCACAATACCATCTAACCATCTCATCTTGGGCCGTCCCCTTCTTCTTTTGGCCTCGACCCTTCCAAGCATCACGGCTTTCTCAAGGGAATCCTCTCTTCTCATTTGATGTCCAAAGTACTTTAGCTTCATCTTTACAATTTGACTTTCTAAGGAGCATTCTGGGTTTGTTTCTTCTAAGATTGACCTATTTGTTCTCCTTGCTGTCCAGGGGACTCTCAAAACTCTCCTCCAACACCACATCTCAAAGGCATCTATTCTTCTGCGCTCAGCTTTCCTAATGGTCCAGCTCTCACAACCATACATTGCCACAGGGAATACCATTGCTTTGACAATACGAATTTTTGTTTTCAATATGATGTCTCTACTTTTCATTATGCTCTCCAGGTTTCTAATTGCTTGCCTCCCAAGAATCAATCGCCTTTTTATTTCATGGCTGCAATCCCCATCTGCAGTGAGTTTTGATCCCAAGAAAGTAAAATCTGTCACAGCTTCTACTTCTTCCTCATCTATTTTCCAGGGACTGATAGGGCCTGTTGCCATGATCTTTGTTTTCTTGATATTGAGTCTCAAGCCAGCTTTTTCACTTTCTTCTTTCAACCTAATCAGGAGCTTCTTTAGGTCCTCCTCACTTTCAGCCATTAGGGTGGTATCATCTGCATATCTCAAATTGTTGATGTTTCTCCCAGCAATTTTGATCCCAAATTGTGATTCCTCCATCCCTGCATTGTGCATTATGTGTTCTGTGTATAAGTTGAATAAGCAGGGTGACAAAATGCAGCCTTGTCTTACTCCTTTTCCTATTCCAAACCACTCCGTCATTCCGTATTCTGTCCTAACTGTTGCTTCTTGCTTCATGTACAAATTTCTCATGAGGCATATAAGGTGTTCTGGGATTCCCATCTCTTTAATTACTTGCCACATTTTGTTGTGGTCTACACAGTCAAAAGCCTTAGTGTAATCAATGAAACAGAAGTATACTTGTTTCTGATATTCCTTTGTTTTTTCCATGATCCATCTTATGTTGGCGATGTGGTCTCTGGTCCCCCTGCCTCTTCTGAACCCTGCCTGCACTTCTGGTAACTCTCTCTCCACATGCTGTTGCAGTCTATCCTGTATTATTTTAAGCATCACCTTGCTCACGTGTGGGATGAGCGCAATTGTTCGATAATTTGAACAGTCCTTACCATTTACTACTCCTCATTAAAAAAAAAATTCAGAGGATGTACAGCAGAGGGCAGAGATGTATATGCATTTATTGAGAGGGCTGAAAATAGAATTCTTGCTTCAATTTGCCTCAAATGTTGTATGGAGTGACACAGACTGGCAATGCCACTATCATCATCATCAACAGTATGCCTAGAGTAGGCAGTGAACCTGGCTTTTATCTGCAAATCTTATGACTGTTTGGGGTCAAGCTGCATGAGTGTGTGCTTATACAACCTCTTGATTGATACGTTTCAAAAGCTAATGTTATCTAAAAAGTTAACATAACCTGTAAAAACAGAAGAGAAGCAGACATCTAAGACAGACTCATCAGCCTCAAAGAATAATGAACAGAGGGGAAAACCCTCAGCTTCTAACTCATAAATAAAGTTGTATGCTGAGGTGGCCATCTGGGATTTCCCTTGGCAGACACTTCCAAGGATGTGCTTATACAGCCACTGAAGACCCTGTTATGATCACAGTGAAAGAAGGATTAGGGAATAAAGCTTTTTCATCTGCTATTTATGGATGTTGTAAGGCCTGCAGGGGAAAAGATACTGCCTATACAATTTCATATAATACTTATTTTATACCTTCTGGGGTAAGGCTGAGCCTCTCTCAGGAAGAAAGAGCCACACTATCAGCAAACAAACATTCATTTATAAACAAATTATCCACTTATTAGCATGTGGTCTAAGTTAAAAATACGTTCTCCCAGAACACCCAAGGGCCAAGTCTCTTGACCGACTCTTCGTTTCCTCCCAAAGACTGAAAATCCAAAACAGGACAGATATTCCACAACCAGTCAACCTGGTTCTCTGTTTGGCAAAACTAATTCTCAATTAGGGAAATTATACATAAATTGAAATTTATTATTTATTATTTATTTATTTAGATTTATTATCTAAATAATAAGAAATAAGATTGAGAGGCTAAGCCATATTCTAAATTGTTCTCGAAGCATGTTTGCGAAACGAAAAGCACAATATTTTTTTGCGTAGGGCTAAACAACCAACTTTTGAAATAAATTCATGTTTGACAAGCCTTCATTCATAAACAGACAAAGCACTAAGCTGTACTTGCTTTTAAATGTTTGTAAGAATTTGGATACTGGATGCAGTTATTCACCTGAAAAGCTAAAACAACATGTCATAAATCCTGCACAGAAGCAAATTCCGTCACTGCTGCCATAGCACAAGCGTGTATGAGCAGTGGCTTACAGCATAGGAAATAGGAGCTTTCCCCATAAGATCACCACAAACGACAACCACATACCCTTCTGTGTGGCATGACATTAAAGCAACACTCATTTGGCAAGGCACTGCGTAGAAGTAGCGCAGCACATACAAGCTACTGCCACGCAGATTGGTTTGAAGCAAACTGGTTATATGCGGTGGCTCTAAGGAATTATCTTATGACACTGTGGTGGCTTACTGGTTAAGATGCTGAACTTGACGACTGGAAGGTTGGCAAGTCAACAATTTGAGACCTAAGTGCTGCATGACGGAGTGAGGGCCTGTCTCTGTCCCTACTCCTGTCAAACTAGCAGTTTGAAAGCAAAAAAATTGCAAGTAGATAAATAGGCACCACTTCAGTGGGGAAAGGAACAGTATTCCATACACTCAGGTGTCTATTCATGCCTGCCACATGATCATGGAAATGTCTGCAGATGAGAACCACACCCTATAGTCAGATACGACTGGCTTTTGAGCAAGGGCAACTTTTACCGTTACCTTTATTGCACATTATTATTATTCCTCTCTTAACTTGGAAGTCATCAAGGCTACACTTGACTTTGGATGTAGCATTTCTAAACATCCAAATGACTCTCTAAGATTCTTCTATCAAAAACTCTTCTCCTTCCTTAATCCTTTAACGTCAACAACTGGTGTTTGTTGTTGTTTATTATATGTCCGCAGTGTTCCACCTTTCGAATGTTATGGGGTTTATGACTTCTTGGTGTTCATTCACCTGTCAGGCCTTCTGTGTTACTCACCCTTTCAATTCAATAAATTCTTAGAATTCTATGATAAAGCCACATTACAAACATTTCTATCATTGTTTATCATCATCATTATTAAATGACATCAAGTCTATTCCGATTTACTTGTTTATAGTAGGCTATGTTAAAAGCTATGATTGCGTGCCATACAGGAGAACCAAGAATAAATAATATTGGACATTGTGCATTCTCAAAGCCAATTTTAAATTTATGTTGCACATGACAGTCATCATTTTTAGGAAGCTTGTCCAAACCATTTCTATTCTGATTTTTATTGTATAACTATTTCTTCATTGTTCCATGGCACTTATATTTGTCAATATAGTTAATGCTTTCATTTTGGATCTTTTATCAGCAGTTCTTGCTTTTTGTCGATTATCATTATCTTGGTTAACTTAACTTTCATTTTTAGACTGTGTTTGTTATTTTACTTCCCTGAGTATCTAGCAATATTGCATTGGCTTAATACTGGGTTCTTTGGTAACTTCTATATTAACAATAATGCTATCATTGCAATTAACAAATTTACAAAGAGAGCTGCTCATATCCTTATCATATTCTTTTTCATGGCTCTATCTCAGTATTTTCCAACTTTTGGTTTTTGGACTTCAATTCCCAGAAGCCTAAATCTACCTCCAAAAGCACTGATCAGCCAATGTACTAACTTAAGCTTCTGGGAATTGAAGTCTACCAGTGGGGTGTGGACCCCACATTGGGAACCACTTTTCTATGTCCTCTGTCACTTCACCCTCCTCTTTGATTTCCTGCTGCAAGCACTGATTGCCAAATATTTGAGTACCTGTATCTCCAAAATCAAGGGCTTTGTTTAGTAATAACTCCATCAGCTTCCCACATTGGACACTGTCAAAAAATTTCTTGTGGTTAATAATAAAGTAAACATACCTAGGAACATTATTGACATGACACATCTCCTGGAGTGCAAACAAGATAAAACAGTGATTCTTAGGTTCTAAATCCTCTGAATCCAAACTATGTGTCACACCTTTTGAATGTTTCTCGTAAATTCTGCCACACGGACTTTTCTTTTTAGAAAGCCATAAGCAAACATTTCATCAGGATTACTGTTCTGTAGTTATGGCAAATTTTGTTATTCTTCTGTTTGGGCAATAAAAGTCTCTTTCAGTCAACTTTCTGTGACTTTGATTGAAAAGGTTCAATAAAGTTTGTTTAAGTTGTTTTGACGTCCCCCCATCCTTTGCTTAGTACTGATCTTTAATTTAAACAGTAGTGTTTGAATACTTAATTATTAATTGTATTTTCCCACATCCCCCCCCCCCCAACATTTTGTCTCACAAAACAAAAATTATGAAAAAGCCTTGGAATGAAGACAGCAACCAGGTCAAGATGATTACGCCAACTTAAATCCAACCTTTTGTGATCAAAGTCCAGTGCTCTATATACTGGCTTGAACAATGAAGGTCTGGTAGATATTATTGGGCTACAACTTCTAGAATACTGCAGAATCTATTGACTATGTTGGTTAGTTGATGGAAGATACAACTCAACAACATTTGGAGGGCTAGAGTTGCCCAAGCTTGCACTATACCACAAGGGTTGTATTCCTTCACTTAGAATAATAAATAGCTTACCCTATAGATCAGATTTAAGGAAGGATGAATGCAGAAGAATAGATGCCTTTGCTGATCTACTCTACTGTCGTCTCATCTGACTGCATCAACTCCAGGAAGAGGTCTTCCCCACTAGTAGTTACTCAAATCTCTTAACTATAATGCTTGATGTTACAACTGGAATCTCTTGCTTGGAACTAATCCATTTCCAGTTCTGCCTAAACTCAAGAGTGCAGATCTTGAAAGATGTAAACCCTCCTAGATCCCTAACTGATTGCTGTTTATAGTGCTGTACAAAAGTACTATTTTCCAAGGGAGTTGATACATTAGATTCCTATAGCAAGTTGATGCATTAGATTCCTTAGTTCGTGACATTGTGTTACAAATGAACTATAATCTTTTAAAAATATACAAGAGTGAAAGGGCAAGAATATCAATTTAAGAAAGAAGAAAATGCATGTTTCCACATTTGTCTCTGTACAAAGGCAATCTGTTACCAGCTGACACTTTTTGTAACACACTACTGTTTAAATAAATTCTCAGCACTGAGCAAGAGTGAGAGAAGATTACCATATTTCTTTGGTAATGAGCCACTATGAACACTTTAGCTCAAGCTGGTAACAGCTGTCAATGTTTCCGCTTCCTTGACGTGGAAAAAAGGCAGAGTTTCTCCCTCAATATCCAGCATTGTACCATATTAACAGATATATAGTTTTGCTCAGTATGATGAGCAGAAACTAAAACAACAAAGGAAAAAAAAGATGAATTGCTCATTAAAAGATGTCTAGGCACACCTCAAACATCCACTTGTTGTTGTTCAGTCGCACAGTCGATTCTAGCCCTTTGCGACCCCATGGACCACTGTCCGCCAGGCACTCTTGTCCTCCACCGTCCTCCTCAACCTGCTCAGCTCTGTGCCCATTGCATCTACAATACCATCTAGCCATCTCATTTTTGGCCGCCCCCTTCTTCTTTTGCCCTCCACCTTTTCCAGCATCGAGGCTTTCTCAAATGAATCCTCTCTTCTCATTTGGCGTCCAAAGTACTTATGCTTCATCTTTACTATTTGACCTTCTAATGAGCAGTCAGGGTTGATTTCTTTTAAGATCGACCTATTTGTTCTCCTTGCTGTCCAGGGGACTCTCAAAACTCTCCTCCAACACCACATTTCAAAGGCATCTATTCTTTTGTGTTCAGCTTTCCTAATGGTCCAGCTCTCGCAACCATGTATTAATAAAACCTTCCAGTAATAAAATTAAAATTATTTGAAATGAAGTAACATATCAGGCAAGCACAATAGTAACATTTGGAAACACTGAGATTTAATATCTAGTCTAGCCAGAATAGTCTGCAATAGCAATAGAGTAGACCATACTGCCAGCAACTCAACTTCGAGGGTCAGGTGGTGGTTAACTAACCTGACCACCCTGAGGAATAGCCTTGGTGAAGTCCACAGGAAAGGGTGATGGTCTCCAAGTGGATTAAACCCTACTTGAATCCATCTTGATGGAGGAGGGCAGCAGCTTCATCCATCCTGGCCTGGGACTGAGGAAGATTTTGCGTGCCAAAAGGGCTCAAGACCAGAAAGTGACTCATGAAACTGGATCAGTGGTATGGAGATCACACTGCGATGCAGAAGGCAGATGAAAGGCCATGGCATTACATTCTCAGAGCAGTCTTCATGGCTGATCGCCATGATGATTGTCTATACAGTAATACCTCATATAACATTAGTATCGAATAACACTAAAATCGCATAACATTAAGGAATCTGGGGGGAAGAATTGCATCAGATAACATTAAGATCCTATGGGATGCTTCAGATAACAACCGCTAAAGCCTGTGTGGTTACAATGTATCTCTATGGATCCCATAGGATTTTAACATGCATCAGATAACACTAAAAATCATATAACACCAAGACTTGTGGAACCAGGTTTTAGTGTTATATGAGGTTTTACTGGATTTGGATTTGGATTTGGATTTGGATTTGGATTTGGATTTGGAAGAAGAAGAAGAAGAAGAAGAAGAAGAAGAAGAAGAAGAAGAAGAAGAAGAAGAAGAAGAAGAAGAAGAAGAAGAAGAAGAAGAAGAAGAAGAAGAAGAAGAAGAAGAAGAAGAAGAAGAAGAAGAAGAAGAAGAAGAAGAAGAAGAAGAAGAAGAAGAAGAAGAAGAAGAAGAAGAAGAAGAAGAAGAAGAAGAAGAAGAAGAAGAAGAAGAAGAAGAAGAAGAAGAAGAAGAAGAAGAAGAAGAAGAAGAAGAAGAAGAAGAAGAAGAAGAAGAAGAAGAAGAAGAAGAAGAAGAAGAAGAAGAAGAAAATAATAATAATAATAATTAAATATCTTCTTCTTTTACCTCTTCTGGTGTCAAGGGAGACACAGGGTTAATAGCATCAATAGTCAACTCATTCTCCAGTCACATCTTCCCTGTGGAAGAAGGAAGTTTTGACTGATTGGGAGAACACAACTGTTTTGAAGAAGCAGAGCAAAAATTTAGGAAAGAATATTTAAACATAAAAAAGAACAGAGTCACAAGTAATGAATGGCTAATATTCTCTTGCAAGATTTACACCAGTGTAATGGAAATTAAAACACTACCAATGAGAGAGTGTTGGTAATTAAAGCGGTCCTGCTTCCATCCCCAAGGGCTTCTACAACTTGCACACTTTTATGACTGATTGACGGCACATGAGTCATGCAAGACCTGACAATTTCCCTCCTGCTGGCAACGTGTCCTCTCCCATGTCATAAAAATTGTACTCTTACATTTCTATGAAATCTCACCCACCAAAAGTAAAAGAAGAGATATCTCTTGGGTGATGTCTGGAAGTTAAGCCTTGTTTATTTTGAGAGACATCACAGAGTTATGGCAACCGAGCGGTGACTCAGCGGGGCAACTGGTTGATGGAGAAAAGTGAAATGGGGGGGGGGGAGATATAGAAACGTCCACCTCCTTGCAATGTTACGGTAAGCTCAAACAGATAATCAAAACACATTCTACAGCGCCCCAGGAATGAGGCAATAAAACTTCTTTCATTGGGAAATGAAACCTTTGGAACTATGAGACAAATCATGTCACTGCATTAACTCTACATTTTCCCAGCAGGCAGACACAAAACTGGTCTACCTTCATATCTGCTACAGACTTACAGGGAAGAAGCTGTATTATAACCCTCCGTAGCAACGGATCTAACAATGACCCCACTTGGAATCTCTGCTGAACATGCCAAACCCCGAATAAAGACAAATATTGAATCAAAATTTCTGAGAATATATTTTCCTGGGAACACTGTGACATTTTTGTTTTTTTTAAGTCCTCAAAAGTAGAAGGCCACTCATTCCTCAGAATTCCTTTTGCCAAGGTAAATTTTCCACATGGCTTCTTTTCCACCATAATCACCGCAATGTTGTAGAACAGTGATGGTGAGCCTTGGCACTCCAAGCCAGTCGTATCCCAACTCTAGGGTTCTGTGCTCATCTCCATTTATAGCCAAAGAGCCAGCATTGTCTGTGTCTGCAGACATTTCCGTGGACATGTGGCAGGCATGACTAGACACCAGAGTGCACGGAATGCTGTTTACCTTCCCACCAAAGTGGCGCCTATTTATCTACTTGCAATTTCTTGCCTTCGAACTGCTAGGTTGGCAGGAGCTGGGACAGAGACGGGAGCTCGCTCCATTATGGAGTACCCAGGCCTTCAACTGCTGACTTTCTGACCTTCCAGTTCAGCATCTTCAACTTCCAAATGAGGCTCTTTTTTGGGTCATTACATGGAGGAGAAAAAGCAGTTGCACAGTTCAGTCCATAGGTGACCTCCAGGACTGTGAGTTCTGGACCAAGGACTAAATGCAACATCAAGGGTATTTTTTTCGGACTATGAAGCATGATAGCAAGGAAGAAGTTACGCAGTGCGAGGGAGAATACAGTGTTCTGCTCCAAAACCATTTCTGATTCACAATGTTAAGGTTGTAAAGTCTATTTATTGTAAAAAGTGATTAACAATATACAATATAGGGACTCCTAACCACCACCACTGGTTTAAAAAAGGACTCTCTAAGCTAATGGGTAAAAAACCTTCCAACAGTTCTTATGTTAGGCTGGAGAACAACAAAAGATTCTTCCAAAAATGAACAAATTCTAACAGATTTCTTAACAAATAATTGGGAAAGGTCAGAAATGCGGCAGATGAACATGGATTATGGTTGCATAATTTATTTTCAGAGAGCTAGTCAAGCTACTACTATTGTTTGTAAACTATTTTTTTTGCTACTTAGTGACTCTCAAAACAGCTGGCAAATCATTGGTATACAATTCTTTCATTGTGTCAACAAAGAAACACTATAAACCAGAATTCATCAAAGAATGCATCTAAAAGTGACTCTTCCAGCAATATTCCAAAATAGATATGAGACATAACCAAGCCCTGCCTGAAGAAGAGATAACTGGGGTAACAATTAGTATCATTTAGAATTAATTTGATTTGAAGAATCCTGTACTGGTTTGTCCTCATTTAACCCACTCATAGGCAAACTTTCAAATATAGGATCAAGAAGGTCCATCAGTCAAGGTATAGGAGATTAAAACCAACATCTCCCGATATGATTGGCTTTTCATCTTACCAAACAAGCCTACAGAATTAATGAATATTTCAAATGGGAAATGATCCTCAGAAAAAGAACAAAGACTTGCCTCCTAAGCCAGTGATGGCTAACCTTGGCACTCCAGGTGTTCTTGAACTTCAATTCTCAAAAGCCCTGATCAGCAAGTGTGTTGACTTGGGCTTCTGGGAATTGAAGTCCATGAACACCTGGAGTGCCAAGGTTGGCCATCACTGCCCTAAACCAACTAGGGAGCACCAAAGTACAGGAAGTCAAAGGGCCTTGCAAGAGATGCTCCCTTTTTTACGGGAACCCCTCAAATGTGGACATGATATTGGGGAGAACCTGGTCAATATAAGATACCAGAAATTATTAACAAAGGTAAAGTAAAGTGAACTAACTAAATAAAAATTATTATTAAGCCCAGTGTTAACAGAGCAATATGCTGCAATTTGCATATACTGTATATGCTAACAGGACATGATAAGAAATTTTTTGACTCTTGCCAAATTTTGATGCTACAGTCATAGCCCTTGTTCTGTCTAGTCCAGAACTATTCACTCTTGAGTGGCAAATCTTGGAGGCCTAATGCAGAGCCAGACCTAGACCCATTACCTGAGGTCCTGATGCCAAAGACTAACCCAACACTTTTTACGTACCAAGCTCTGTAAATTAATATCCCCAAGAACGCTGAACCGACAGATTATCTAAATCTTAGTCTTTCTTTATTGTGTCAGAAGCACACAAAGGTACTTTCTGGGTTGAAAGGATTTTTGATGGAAGAACTCCACTCAGGGGATGCCCGAATGAGGCTCCTTTTGTGTCCCCAAGATCTTTTCCCACCAAAGTGGTCTCTATTTATCTACTTGCAATTTCTTGCCTTCGAACTACTAGGTTGGCAGGAACTGGGACAGAGAGAGGCACTCACTCCATCAGGCAGCACTCTTGTCTTGAATTGCTGACATTCCAGCTAACAAGAGGAGCTTCTTAACCACTGAATCACTGCAGTCCCTTAAATCTTAGTACCAGGTAAATAACTTTTTATTTCCCCAAAACTTTTAATCCGGTGAGAGTGACATAGAAGTTATCTATGGCTTTTACAGAACTTCAGAAAAACAGCACCATTAACCATCTAGACTTGAGGATCCATTTATTAGATGGTCTTATCGTTATTTTAAGTATGTAGACTTAAAAATGTTTTAATAATAATTTATTTTTCCACTTACCCTTCTCTTTGGTACTCCTCGTCCAAATTTGACAAGAGCTGAGAACCTGCTACAGATAGATCTAGTGCAGCTAGTGGTAAATCCCGATAAGCAAAATTAACAAGCTGTACAGGTGCTATGCTTTTGGTTTCTTCTTCTATTTGTTGTGATATTATTTCAACTTCTGAAACTCCGCCTTCTATAGGAGGCCTAACAAATAAAGTTGACAATAGGAAACAAAACTACATGATCAGCAAGAAATGGTAATTCATCTGCTACAAGAAGCAACGTTTCGGGTTTTTTTGCAAAAAGTAATGCAAACCTTGTTTGTCGTTATATTAAAAAGATAATGTGAATTTATTTTTGTGTACAATATCTGTCTGCCACATACATCAAGAAGAGCATGACATGTGCAGAATAAATTCCCCACCCCCTCAAATTAGAGACTAAAACCTTAACTTCAGAATATTCCTGTGACTATATATGGAAGGAAATAAGGGGTTTAAAATGCGTCTGTATCTCTATGGTCAAAGATGCTACTGGTACATGATCTATTTCCAATTATTGCATGCCATGTGATGAGTGTGGGAGCAAACAGGATCAACGGCTCTATTTGAATAATCATTTATATCAGGGGTATCCAAGCTTTTCAAGCGGGGGGGGGGACGCTCTCTCAGTCAGCTTTGAGGGCTGGATGGCCATTTTGCCCTGCCTGCATGATGGGGATGGCCATTTTGTCCCAACAGGCTCAAAAGGGTAGCCATTTTGTTTCTTGAATGCCCTTGGAGGGGTAGGGAGCCACATGAAATGGTGCCAAGGGCTGCATCTGGACCGCAGCCCTCAGGTTGGGAACCCCTGATTTATATGTTGATCTAGTGACAAGACTCTGTCTGGCAATGATCACATGTCCTCAGAAATAGAAAACTTCCACAAAGAGACTAGCCCTCAATGTGTAAAAAATATATAAACACAAGTGGATGAAAAAGCCAGTGAAAGAATTTGCATGTCATGACCTGGAGGGACTGCACAGATTCTCATTTAATGCTTCAAGAAGTCTTACAATTTGAAAAATGTTGGGGTATAACTTTAGGTCTTTTTACAAAGGACTGGACTAGATGCAAAATCGTACGCTCACAATGGGATCATCCAGTGCATTTTTAATTTGCTTCAAAGTAGTTATTAATACAGGGCTCAATAAATTCATTCATTGGTTCATTTTATTTACACCCTTTCTCCCAATAAAGGGATTTAAGTTGACTTATGAAATGTTTAAAAGACAACACAGCTAGAATGCAAAAATTACAATATTAAAAAGGAACTAAACATACTAGCTCATGTAAACTTGGCTCTCCAGATGTTCTTGGACTTCAATTCCCAGAAGGTGTAGTGAGACTTGGGTTTCTGGTAACTGACGTCCAAGAACACCTGGAGAGCCAAGTTTGCTGACCCCTGCACTAGATGAATGTATTAAAACAACTAAATAAAATACTTTAAAACTATTTTAAGAAGATTAAAAAGGTTACAAGCCATTTGAACAAATTAAATAAATAAATTCCCATCTGCTGTGATTTAAGTTCAAAGTTATGTTTAAAGTTACTAATAGCTGTGGAGATGGGCAAACTAATAGATAATCCAAACTACAGTAAAGTGTACCTGTTTTCCTCCCATGTACATCGAATGGAAAGTAATGATGTAAGGAGAGGGTCTACTTTTCCTCTATTCTCAGAATACACAACACAAAGAATGCCTAGGGCAGTGATGGTGAACCTTGGCACTCCAGCTGTTCTTGGACTTCAATTCCCAGAAGTCCCTGTGAATCCACACGAATGGGTTTACTGTGCGTAATTGAAGTCCGAGAAGGTTTGCCATCACAGGCCTAGACATTCAGTTACAAATCTCTCAATCTCTCCCATTTCGGCCCTAGTAAAACAGGATATCTTCCTAACTTTTGAATAACCGCTATGCTGCTTTGTTTCAAACATATCCAGTGCCTGGGAGAGGACATCTGTTTCCTTGGGGAAGAGGCAGTAGGAAGAATGCTTTTCATATGACTTTTCTTTTATGGCTGCAGCCATTACCGTGATTTGCCTTGGAAGCAGGAGATCAAAAACCTCTAGTGATTTAAGTGACCTAAATAATCATTTGGATAATATTAATAGCTCACGTTCTACACGAGGGGCCAAGCATCTTTGTCTAGCACAGAGCATCCAGTAAAAATATTCAGCCTTTTTAAGAAGAGGATATTCAGAGGAACTGTGTTTCCAGTAAAAAATGTTACAGGGTTGCATTGTCTTCTCAGAAATAAAAAGAGCAAAAAACTTGTGCATCATTAAACTTTAAAATGTTTATCAGGGTATAAAGCATCATGGTCACACTGTCTACAAAACTACTTGGCATTATACAAAAGAATTTGTCTTTAAGATGCCCCAGAACTCTTGGCTGAGGTTTTTTTTTTTTTTTTGCAATAGAATTATTACTCAGTTGCCTCACTTCTCCTTTTGTGTCCCCAACAACCCCTAGTGTGCCAAAATGAAGCCAATTTCTCTATCATTAAGTCTTCATGTTTCTAGTAGTAATTGCCAGACCAGTAAATTAGTTGGCTTCTGTATCTCTCCACATTCACACAGTGTTTTGTTGTCTGCCAGTATCCCCCACTTGAGCATGTTGGTCTTGCATCTAGGGACTCCAACCCTCATCCTATTCAGGGTCCTCCAAGTGACATAGGGGAGGTTGAGCTCCTCAGCCATCCCCTCCTCCTTTAATGTTATTCCTAGTCCACTGAGCTCCTTCCTCCATCTTCTAAGAGAGAGAAGTCAAGACAAGGATGGTCTGACCAAATTTAAAGGTATCTCAGAAGAGGTAAATCCCAGAACTTTGAGTCCAAGACAACAGGACAGGCCTCTCCAAGGTATATTCTAGATCTAGAGTCAGGGGCTTCCACTAAATTCCAAGACTGCCCATGTGGCCAGAAAGCCACATGGAATGCTGTTACCTCCCATTGAATTGGTACCTATTTATCTACTTGCAGTTTCTTGCTCCCGAACTGCTAGCTTGGCAAGGCAGATGACAGCAGCTCACTCTGTCTTAGTAGTACTTGGGTCTCAAACTGCTGACCTGCCAACCTTTTAGTCATCAAGTTCAGTGTCTTAACCACTAAGCCACTGAGGAAATGCTAGGTGAAATCAATTTTTAATTCAAATCTAAATTTATTTTTAATTCAATATTAAGTATCTTCAGATATATGTTACTTGTCTCCACCATGACTTAGTCAGTGGTTTCATCACTTTTAAGTACTAAGGTTTCCATTGGAATACTAATGTCAACAGACACTGGCAATGAAATTCAAAGTTTTCTCCTTGTGGGCTGGGAGGGGTTTCAATCCATTATTCTTACTTTGGAACTAATTATGTGTCCCTATTCACTTGTTCTTCACTGTCCAACATTGTTTATTTCAGTGTATTCACACCCTAGAAGTGTATACACACCAGACAGCAGTAACCACATTCCCCTTAGATTCTAGAAATGTCTTGTGTATTCTTCCAAAGCACATCTCACTTACATAGAAGTGTAGTTCCACTCTATATGTTATAAGGTTCACATTGGCAAAAATCTTGTTGCTTGTCAACATAACACTCTGCTAATAGTAGTTTCTGCCCAATCTCTTTGGCACATGCAGAAACAACCGTGGGGTTTACACAAAGAGGTACGAGAAAGCGCATTACACAAACTTTGTTAGAGGAGTGGAATGCCAGAAGACAATTTTGCCCATTTAAATTGCCAATGTGTGCCTGTTAACACTGACTATTTGAAGAGTCTGTTTCCAAATTTCTGGCACACATTCTACAAGTAACAAAACTCATCATAAAAAGCAAAGGAACTAAACAAGTGAGACAAATCTGGGAACACTCCTTTGTCACAGTAATCCCAGAGTCTGACAAGCACTAACTCCAAAGAAGGCACAGAGGAACACAAATCCAGCAAGATAATTTATCCAAGTAAATGTGTCTAGATTGAGACAACAGGTGTTTCAAGCCCAAGCAGTAGAAATGATGCCATATTTATCCTCCTGCTCTGCAGCTGCTTCTACATATAAAGAGACAGCATTGTCATTCTCTCCCCCCACACTATAGAAAATACACACTCCATCCATGCTGCACAGCGAGGGGAGGAGAGCTTGAAAGGGCTTGTTTTAACAAACCACCGCAAACCGAGAAGGCTGGGAGGGCACAAAGTCCAAATATTTTTTAGGGGAAGTAAAAGATATGATAAAAGTAAGTAGTTTGCCAATTGGGTTACTTAATTTTGAGAGATAAATCTCGTATGCTTTTGATATACAGGAACAGCAGCAAAAGTTCCACAATAGAAGCAGATGGAAATTTATCAGAAGTGGGTTAATTTTCCTCCCTGCCCTTATCTTTTGTTTGCACTTTGGAGGAGGGTTGGAAAGGCAAGGCTGGGGAATCAAATTCCCTCCCTGAGGATGGAAACCAGAGGGACATAGTACAGAAGCCAACCTGGCGAAGTACTTTAAAAAGACCCTAAGCAGCAAATGCTTCCTCTTCCAGAGCTTCTTCTCCACGTGTCTTGGTCAGCAATTTCTAAAGACAAGAACCTTTTTGACCTGCTGAATAGTCCAGTGGTATTCTCTGTTTCTACCCAGCAAGAGGAGGCATTAATCAACCTTTGAGTGAGTATTAATTATCTTTGTGCTATTAGAAACATTATTTCACTTTCAGGGAATGGAAATGTAAGACTGATAACTGGTGCTTTAGAAACAGTGAAAGACTGGATGGGAAGCAAGCCAGACAGTGAATTTTTTGACTTTATGTCTTTTAAATTTTAGTGATCAGAGGTCCTAGAGCTACAGGTGCCCAAAATGTCTTGTGGCTTTCCTCTGTTGTTTTAAGCTTGCTTTGTCTGAAGTCTGGCTTAAGACTGTGAGAAACTTCTGTGAGGTTGGTTTGCGGTTAAAGTAACTCAGGGTCTAGTAAAATACTGAGTGATGCAACTAAAGTTGAAAGTACATCAGTCCAGCCACAATGCAAACATTTCTTCATCTTCTGTCGTGTCTAGGCCAGACTGGAACTGCCAAAATGAAGGCACCCTTTGGGGAATTCATTCCTCAGTTCCCTTTGCCTGACCTAGTGTGAGAATAATTAGCCGGCAACACAAGGTTGCCGTTACCAGGACACACCCAATTGTGGTTCAAGAATATCACAATCTTCAAGGACACTCTTTCTGTGTACCCCAGTGCAAACTCTGCTATAGCTTTTATTTGATAAAGGAATGTTTGAATAGCAGAACTGCACAGGTGTGTGAAAGGTAAACATCACCCTTGATCAAAATCCAGTCGTATCTGACTCTAGGGTTCAGTGCTCATCTCTGTTTCATAGTCGAAGAGCCAGCGCTGTCTGCTTCTGCAGAGGTTTCCATAGTCATGTGGCAGGCGTGACTAGACACTGGAGTGCACAGAATGCTGTTTACCTTCCCACTGGAGTGGTCCCTATTTATCTACTTGCAATGTCTTGGTTACAAACTGCTAGGTTGGCAGGAGCTGGGACAGAGAAGGGAGCAAATTCCATCCTGCAGTACTCGGGAATCGAACTGCTGACCTACCGCCTTCCACTCAGCATCTTAGTCACTTGAGCCACTGCAGTCCCTTACTGCAGTAGATATGCTACCCCTGTCCATAACAAAAGTTCAGAAATCCTCCCCTGTATCTTGCAACTGACAGAGCGCTAAAATAATTCTTACAACACAGTCTCACTCCGTCTGTACTCAACAACGAGAACAAATTCTGCGATGAAGGGGGAGGGAAAGATGTTAAGAACTCTGTACAGTTTAGACCAGGGGTGCCCAAACTTTTTGGGCCATGGGCCGATCATGTGGTTTAGGGAGCCGGTCACTAAGGCCCGGAGGCGGCCCCTGATGCCAATTCATTCGGCCTGCGAAGCCCTTGTCGCTCCCGGAAGCGGAAGTAAAAACACACCTGTACGGGTGCATTTTACTTCTGCTTCCGGGAGCGACAAGGGCTTCGTAGGCCGGATGAATTCGTGTCAGGAGCCAGATTCAGCCCCCGGGCCATAATTTAGGCACTCCTGGCTTAGACTTTAACTAGAACGGAGTGATCAGATCCTTCAAAGTCCCAAGAATATTGTTTTTCTCCTGCACTATTCAAATGCACACTGCACAGGGTTGCATAAAATACACTGAAAGTGCTGCTGATCAAAGATCATTTGGAGGAGCATGTTATACTATTCCTCCTGTAATAGCTCCATTTGTTGCAATATGTGATCTAGAGAATTATTCCCATGCAATTCAAAGTGATTGCTAGCATATTTAAAAGCCCAAATGGTTTTAGGATTGGGATAATTTAGAGAAAATGGACAGCAGTTTTCAACCCAAAGACCAAATTGAATCTCAGAGAAGTTTTCAATGAGCCACGTTTTCATGAAGTATAGAACTAAAGGATTTTGGGTGCTTTTTTGTGGGAGGGCAAAATATCAGCATATTTTTATCTTAAAGCTCTAACTGACAGTAGGGTAAAGATAAAGGTCACCGTTGCTCAAAAGCCAGTCATATCTGACTCTAGGGTTCGGTACTCATCTCTGTTTATGGTCAAAGAGCCAGCACTGTCTGCGCTGCAGACATTTCTGTGGACATGTGGCAGGGATGACTAGACACTGGAAACAAAACTAAGGGCCTCCCTTTGCAAAATGATATTTGTTCCTTGACTTGCAGAAATATGAGGCTCTTGTCAACCTAATTTTCTTGTTTTTAGTATATAGTAAGTCATATTAAGCACCCTGATACAAAAGCAAAAATTAGAAAATAACAATTATATTTAAAATAAAATATAAAATACTAATTTGCACAATGTAATATATTTAAAAGTGAAGTACAATAAAGCCAACAAAGTTTTTAAAATGTAAAGTCACAGATCATTACAGTATAGAACATAATGACCATTGAATCAAATTAAAATATATATTTAAGAGATACTAGAAAATTTATTCCACATTTGAGAACTGAGATGCATTAAGATGTCAAGCTATTGGTCCAGGAGTTACTTATAAATTAAATCAGCTACACATATTAAAGAGGCTGATTCAGGATCAGTGCTATTTCTTCACTTTGTCTACTGTAAAAAATTATATATGTAGCTAAAAGACCACAAGGAGAAATCATTAATACTAGTGATCTACAAGAGCAGGGATTCTCAACCTGTGGACCATGGGCCGAATGTGGCCTGTGGTGCCATTTTATGCGGCCCCCCACTGCCTCCACCACTCCCAGGAAGTGCCATGTGGTGGAGGAAGGGCAAAATGGCCGATTTCTTGCTTCAAACTGTTAGGTTGCCAGGAGCATAGAAGTATGATGATAAATAAATAAAAAATAAGCTGAGCGGGCACTCAAACTGTCATGCAGTACCTGTGTCTCGAAATGCCAACTTGCCAGCCTTCCAGCTAACAAGGTGAGCTTCTTAACCACTGAGCCACCACAGTCCCTATCGTGATGTTATAATAGACAATATAAATGGCTAATCCAGAGCAAAGCTAGAATTGTCTCCATGCTGAGACATGCAAAGTGACTCCAGGTTGACAACATTTATTAAGTAGGTTCTGTAGAGAATCAGTTTCCTGCTCCATCTGCTATGTTTGATTCCACTGCCAAAAGCACCAGAGCCTTAATAGCACATACATCACAATGTGGAGCATAGAAATGAAATTCCTAAAGCACAAGCTGTCTTACACCAAATCAGTTTGCTTGTCCATCTAACCTAAACCACTTACATCTGTTGTGGTACCAACTGTAGAGTAAAAGCCTTTTCTGTGGATCCTTATAAAACTGGAAATGCTTGGGCTAGGACTTGGAACTATCCATTTGTAGGCAAAGCATTTCAGCCACAGAGCTACACTATTCAACAACACACTTGGAGATAAATATTACTAAGAGCAGTATGTAAGTATCTTAAATAAAAGTAAATAAATACTATGAGGGATGGGGAAAGGACATGAAATTAACACTATCTTCTTAGCTCCTTGAGATGGCTGTAAACCCAAGTATCTACAAGGCTTCAAAATGGGTTTCATGAATCAGAATCTCAGTTCTCAACAAAGATATATTACTCATTTGAAAGTCCATTTCTGAAGTTTTATATGTTTCCCTTTTCTCTTATTTTGACAACACAAGTAGTGAAAAGAATGGGTTGCATACTGCAAAATAAGAAATCAGAAATCTAGGAAATGCAATATAGGATTAAAATGAATCCAATTCCATTAAGGTGTGTAGAAACTATACCTTTGCACCATAGTGAGACGTTTCGCTTCAAACGCTCCAGAAAGATTCCATTAGTTGTAAGATACATCTGCCATCTATTGATCTAAAGTGGCATACTTTGGAAGTCCATTATGCCTTTGGAAAGTTCTTCCCTACTAGAAGTGTAGATTCCCAATGTTGAAAGATGTTTCATTCGCACCTGGAAGCAGAAGAGAAAACACTGTTAAGATAATTGATCAAACTTTTAAAGAAACACTTATGGAAGTTAGTGCCTCATGTTCCCCCATCAAAATTAATATATCTATATCAGGTTTATTTTGTCTCAAAATACCCTTTGCCTTTTGACTGCCCCCTCCTGTAATAAAAAGCAGCAGAAATAATCTTTTGTAGAAGTATATACTGGCACCCTAGGTGTTCTTGGACTTCAATTCCCAGAAGCCTAAGTCAACACACCTACTGATCAGGCTTCTGGGAATTGAAGTTCAAGAATATCTAGGGTGCCAAGGTTGACCATCACTGCCCAGAACACCAGAGAGAAGGTGATGAAAATGCAGAACTCCAGTTTTATAGATGCCATTTAGTGAAACTAACAGCAAGGAGGAAAGGATCTGATAAACATGCCCGAGGATTAGTGTGACAAGGTAGGTATTTGAAGGAACAGCAGACATGCCTTTGCAAACAATGTGAACACAACATCTTTTGTGTGAGGCCGAATTCCTAACGGAAAATGTTTCCACTATACTTGACTGATGATGGCGGTGGAATGGGCTCAGATTTAATTGTATTAAGAACAGCTGCAGTGAAAACATTAGGATTTTCAGGTAATCATCCAGTTCAATGCATAATCATTTACATGAGTAGAATCATTGTTCCCATGTGCCTTGTTCTTATTGTGTTGACTTTCCATGTGCAGGAAGCAACCCTAAAGATATGGTTTCTATCTCCAATTAAAATTATACAATCCCCCAAAGGACTATATAATGTGCCTTTCCTGGATATGCAAAACAGTATGCTCAACTTGCCGTCCTCTTCTTGTGTTAAGAGTACATTATCTGCTACCAGAAAGCACTCCAACACATACAGAAGGCATGAGATTGGGAGAAAGAACGGCCTTAGGGAGAAAATGTCTCCATATTAGGTTCTTTCTTCATATTTCAGTATTCAATATCTGCTTTGATTTAAATTCCTGCATTGGACAGGGGGTTGGACTCAATGACCTAAACGACCCCCTTCCAACTCACTTATTCTATGAGCCTATGATTCTTCAACCCAGGGGTTCCCAACCTAAGACCTGTAGGCTGGATCCGGCCCACAGCGCCATTTCATGTGGGGGGCCCACCCCTCTGAGGGCATTCAAGAATCTATTGTTCTTAGCTTTTCATACTATGTATTTTTTACTACTATAAGCCACCATGGGCCATTTTAGGAGAAAGATGGGGTATTAATATTTTAAACAAACAAACAAACAAATAAAATCAATTGCTCAATGATTAGTCCACATTTATTGAAATCCCATTGCTGTAAAGGTCGCCCTTGCTCAGAAGCCAGTTGTATCCAAGTCTAGGGTTCAGTGCTCATCTCTGTTTACAGCCAAAGAGCTGGTGCTGTCTGCGTGTGCAAACATTTCTGTGGATATGTGGCAGGCATGATCAGAAACTAGAGCACATGGAATGCTGTTACCTTCCCATTGAAGTGGTACCCATTTATCTACTTGCAATTTCTTGCTTTCGAACTGCTAGGTTGGCAGGAGCTGAGACAGAGATGGGAACTCATTCCATCGTGCAGTACTCAGGGCTTGAACTGCTGACCTGCTGACTTTCCAGTCATCAAGTCCAGCGACTTAACCGCTTGAGCTACCACCGTCTCTCCCATCGCTATACTGGGTCTACTTGGTTGGGACCAATAGTTGAATTCAGACCCCTGTTTTGTGTTGTTGTTTTTTTTACTATGATCTTATCACGTTGCTCTATAATTTCTCTAACTTGCAGTTCAGTTAAATCAGGGGTTCCTAATCTTTTCAAGATGGGGGACGTGTCATATTTTCTCAGTCAGCTTTGATGGCCGGATCGCCATTTTGCCCTGCCTGCATAATGGCGGTGGCCATTTTGACCCAACAACACCTTAAAATGGGTGGTAATTTTGTTTATTACAATATTTAAATAGAATTAAATATAACATTGAAACTGATGGAAGCCGTACTAACACCACTTTAAAAACTAGCTAGGATTAGCAACTGGGTTAAGGCCAGTGTGTTTTGCGACCAAGTTTAAATATTCTTCCCTCGCGGTCTCTTCACCTTCACCAACCACACTAAGGAAGTCCAAGCCAATAACACAAAGCAAAAGCTTTGCATTAAAAGCCACTGTTGAAAATGAAATTTACTGGTACGTATAATAGCTAGCTTTCTTCATCTGTCATTTAATACTCTGAGTACACTTCCAGAAAGGATGCAATTAATTTGTATGAATTTGTAGGTCAGAATGTGTATTCTAAAAGGCCAACAGCATGCCATAGATGCTCGAGATCATCCTATTAATATGAAATACAGTCATTTTCAAAGTAACACACTCTGCTGTTTAGTCCTTGATGCCAAGTATTCCTGATGTTTAAGACTTTGCGTTTGCAAACAGTTACAGTTACTTCATCCTGCTGCTCCATATGGTTCAGAATTTGCCAGGCTAAACTCAGCAATTAATCAAAACGTAGCATTCTGTCTCTTGCCTTATGCTTGGGAAATCTCAGTGACTGACTGAGATAGAATTCCACTCTGAATTAGTGGTTAGCTTGAACCCTAAAGTAAGAGATTTGCCCTTGTACCGTAAGACCCGGTACATTGCATACCTTATATCCTGCACCTGTGATTGTTCATTGACGCATGGAAAGAGTTTGCTTTTGGATTGTCAGCCGCAGAGTAGAGTGGTAACACCTTGTCCTGCCTGAATGATGGGGGTGGTCATTTTGTCCCAACAGCTTCAAAGGGGCAGCTAGTTTGTTTCTCAAATGCTCTTGGAGGGGTGGGGGACACATTAAATGGTGCCGGGTGCCAGATCAGGCCCATGGGCCTTAGGTTGGAAACCTCTGGTTTAGTTTGTGCCAGAAACTAGTTCCAAGCACTAGTACAGACCAAATGTCACTAAGCCATAAAACATTTCAGACCTTATTTATTTCAAATCACTTGTCTGATGACTGATGATTTTTTTTGATTATTGGGTTTTTACTGCTATTGCTTCCTATGGATACTGATATTAGTGATTTACAGTCTACTCGGCTATTTAGATATTAGTTACTTTCACGCCACTTTACAATAGTCTAAGATAATAAAATAAATGTTTGTGATACAGAATCAGAACAAACACTATGGGGTCTGTGGCAGTAAACATACACACTTAACGATCAGTCAATTAAATTAAGCAAAAGTCACCCTTGCTTGAAAGACAGTTGTATCCGACTCACGGTTCAGTGCTCATCTCTGTTTCTAGCCAAAGAGCCAGTGCTGCAGATGTTTCCATGGACATATGGCAGTCATGCCTAGACACCGGAGTGCACAGAACACTGTTTACCTTTGCACCAAAGTGGTACCTATTTATCTACTTGCAATGTTTTGCTTTTGAACTGCTAGGGTGGCAGGAGCTGGGACAGAGACTGGAGCTCATTCCAACATGCAGTACTCAGGTCTTGAACTGTTGACCTTTCAGTCACCAAGTTCAGTGTCTTAACCACTACATCACCGCAGTCCCAGTCAATTAAATTACTTGGTACCAAATGAATTACATTTATAAGTCTTACTGGAAAAGGTGGTCTAATCATGTCGCCTAAACACTACAATATCTAGAGGAAATGTATATTACTTCCTCTCTCTTTGCTTTAATAAAGAAAATTATCCCTGAAAGGGCAGCTGACAGAGGTCAGCAAAAAATTCAAACTACAGTTGAGATGTGTTTTATGTGGTTTGGGGGAATGTAGTTACACAGAGGAAAAAATACATGTGAACATAGAGATTATGAGTACAGTACTGTATAACCTGACCAACAGATATTTCTGGGGTAGCAGGAATTAAGGGAAGTGCCATACAATTGTGAAAACTGTTAATGTAGCAGATCCATTAACCGACATTAAATTTCTTGGATAAGTAGAAGTAGCAGAATTAGGAATGGATGAAATTTAGTCAGAATTATTTGTATATAGAAGATTATTCTGGTGAAACCACTGCCGGGTTTCTATTTAAACTTTATCCAGTGCATATTTATAGTGATTCTTTTTATATCCGAGCTATCTCTTTTATCCCAGATTAAAACTTTTGCTCGTGTTCTTACAAGTGATAGCCTTAGAATTACCACTTGACCCTTTCAGTCATACTGAATTTATAGATGCAATCCTTTCCTTTCATGTCAACAGGTTTCCTTTAGAAGACTCAGCTCTTTCATTCATATTCACATTTTAATTTTGTTCATACTTCCTCAAATGCAGATAATTTTGCTGTCTGATCTAACACAAATGGCTTTGCGACAAGTTCAAAATAAATAAAATGAAACATGTCTTCATGTACTCCCGTATCTATCCAATTTATCAAGTTTATTTGGCTCCCACTCAGTAACCCAGTTTCTTTGAGGGGTTTGTTTAAAGGAAACAATAGTAAATCAAATCAGTAAAAGCCCAAGATAACAATCTGGAAATGAATATGACAAGAATTAAAAACTGACATAAAGGTAAAGGTTTCCCTTGCTCGAAAACCAGTCATATCTGACTCTAGGGTTCAGTGCTCATCTCTGTTTCAAAGCTGAAGGGCCAGCGCTGTCTGCTTCTGCAGACGTTTCCGTGGTCATGTGGCAGGCATGACTAGACACTGGAGCGTACAGAACGCTGTTCAACATAAAAACAGTAGTTAAAAGCTTCCTGAAATAAGAAAAATTGGGTTGTCCCTAAATCAAGGTTAAGCTATCCTAGATGGATTTGGCCCCTTTTATTCCAACGAGTATGGTGTTCATTGAGTGTGAGTCTGAAAAGTTAATATGGAAAAAGCTAAAATAACAAAATTGGTGACCACCTCTTAACAAAGCAAAGGGTTTGGCTTCTACATCATGCTGAAGGAACTAAACTCTTGGCCAATGGCAACAGATACAGGAATCTGAGATAATAATTTCACATCAGAGATTCCTGTGGGTTGAAAGGATTTTTAGGGTACTCCCAACGAGGCTCCTTTCATGTCCCCAAGTCCAGCTCTTGGGTATTGAGCCTGACCTTCCAGTCTCCAGCTCAGGCAGCAGAGGATTCCCCCACCCCACCCCTTCAGTCTTGCTTACCTGTATATTTCTCGAGGCAGCTAGTCATGTTCAAAACAGAAAGTTAGAACTAGACAGATTCCTGGACGGATGCAGCAAAGAAATGTCTACATTCTTATGTTTTTCTGTGCCTTAATTCTCCTTGTTTGCTAGACGTATACGATTTGCATTCAGATTTCAGCTGAATTCCAGAATAATCTGATTAACTGCTGCCCCCATTTTTGCCTATTATTAGTACACTTTGATCTCCTGTCTAAAGAAACTGTATCAACGGTGTTATATCCTACACGTCTAATTACCTTGGAGATGGAATCATGATCAGAGTTACTAGGGAATGGTCCCTAAGCTAGTCCATATACTACTGGGTGGGTGGGTGGGTGGGAAGCTACTCACAGGCATACACATTTGATTCTGATTCTTTAGAGAAGCACATTTTCATCCTAGTTTTGCTACTGCAAACTAGTAGCTCTGGGACTCTATCAGATGACAATTTGAATGTGTGTTTGGATAGGGAAACGGAAACAGCAGCCCCAAACAGAAGTTATGTAATGATAAGAAATTTCATATACACTTACTCAGTACACTCTTGAGTGATTCTGAACCTTCAGCAAAATACTCACAGGTCATGCAGAGAGTACTATGTGTGGGAGCCAGAACAGAGTGTCTTTTTAGATTTCATTTGGATGTAATAGGAAACCTGGCTTCCTACTGGAGCTGATGGAAGGTAGATCAGGACCTACTGAAGATCACTAGATAATCTGACTGGGTCAATAAAAGCTATGAAGAATCAGCAACAACGAAACGAAACTTCATTTTCTTAGTTGAGTTATTAAATTCTATGAGATGTATTTTAAAAAGAATGGCGCTGTATTATATATGCAAGCCATCCTGCCATACATTGTATGATATGCAGTAGGAAAGTGGCTCATCTATGTATGAACAGTAAAACCCCAATTTACATATACCTCAAGTTACATAAAATTTGACTTACATAATGATTTTTGCACTAAAACTATGTCCCGATTTACATAAATGTCCCAATTTACGTAACACAATTTCCTACGGGTTTGCTTTGAGTTACGTAAAAAAATGTTTTTCCTATAGGGTTGCTTCGATTTATATAAATATCATTTTCCTATGGGTTTGCTTCGAGTTATGTAAAAATTCCTTTTTCCTATGGGTTTGCTTCGAGTTAAGTAAAAAACTGATTTACAGAAAAGCCTACAGAACAGAGTTTTTACCTAAGTAGGGGTTTTACTGCACAGTATTACCATTCTGCATAGGGCTTCATTCACTAATTGTCAGGGTTCCAGTGAAAAGAAAGAACAGGTCTCAAATATTCATTAGGTTTGGGCATACAGTATATACATCCTCCTTTCCTTTCCTTTGTTTCTTCTGCTCTTTCCCCGTCTCTTCCAGTCTTTTTCCTAAATGCTAAAGTTCCCACTGGGGCATCATAATTTATTTAAACACTAAGTAGTGAAAGTAAACTTGAAGCAACCTGTTGTTTCGGTTCTTGAAAACTAGAGTTAAAACACTACGTCCTGAATTAGGGCAGGTCATCAGCCCTATCCTGATGAAGATTTGGGTTGAGCAGCAAGATTAAGGATAGTGTTTGCCAAAAATAGGTGACTGCACACCCACACCCATCAATCAAACTATCACATCTCATCAAATCTTCAGAACAATCCACATTAAGTTTGCATTTTAACTAAAACATCCTGCCCTGCCCCACAAATCCATACTAACTAAAAAGTTCTGAGATGTTTAATAAGCGTATAAAGAAACAAATGCAGCATAACACATATAACCCGTGGTCATTCACTATGTTCTTGAATGTGTCACAATCCACTTAGTTCTTATCACTGTCACAGAAAAGAGGCAGTTCAAGTCCAAATGTGTCACATAAGCAGCATTGCCTTGAATGAAAACATTGCTGCCACTTGCTTGACAAAAACCAATCAGACAAACCACAACCAAGCAGCTATGATCTCTTTCGAACATCTCCAACATGTCAAATGATTCTGACCCTGTCTTTTGACCCTAGGAAAGCAGGCTGTGGTTGTATGTACAATTAAAGGACTTAGCGGTACCATTTACTCCTGGCAAATGTTGTTCTAAACCCCCAGAAAAAGCATACAGCCAAATACATTGGTTAAACCAGGGGTTCCCAACCTAGGGCTCGTGGGCCGGATCAGGCCCAGAGCACCATTTCGTGTGGCCCTCCACCCCTCCAAGGGTATTCAAGAAACTAAATGGCCATGCCCCCATTCCTACCCAGATATAAAAAGGGTAACTGAGAATGAATAAGTCCCAAAGATAATAATAGTTTGAGTAAATATATTTGGGATTTTTACCCTCAAGCTGAAGCTCTTGGAGGTTTCCTCGGGTCAAAATGGATCCCTAAGGAGCCTCAGAACCTGAAAAGGGGATGGGAAATTAAGTTCTAAAAAAGATTAAAGTCACAGGGTGGTGACCTCATTACCATTTACACTGTGGAATTGTGCCAGTTGGATTTCAGCCACTGATACTTCTCTCTCTCTCTCTCTCTCTCTCTCTCATTGTCTCTCTCTCTTTCACACACACACACACACAAACTCAGGGGTGTAAAAGTGTGGAGAAACGTATAGCCTCAAACGGTTAGAGCACTGTGTGTGTTTTCATGTCAGAGATTACTCTGGGTTGAAAGGATTATTGCAGGGGATGCCTGAATGAGGCTCCTTTCATTTTTATTTATTTATTTATTATTTACACTTATATACCACCGCTCTAGGGAAAAACCCATCCCTACTAAGGGCAGCTAACGTCATAAAACTAGTCATATAACAATAAAAATTAAAAATTACACACAATAAAATTCTCAATAAAATCATCACCACATGTTACAATAGCCAGAAAGTACCGCAATCCAGGACCCTTAAAATGCAACCTATTTAGGATGAAAAGGACCCAGGCAGCATACCTATCGACCAGAAAGAGGCAGCACATCCATGTCCCCTATCGTGCAGCTCTCGGTGAATTGAACCCCGTGATTTTGGTCTCCAAGCACAGTGTTTCACCCGCTGAGCCATGGGTGCAATTTAAAATCCGTGGTACATGAGGAAAAGATTAAAAACATAGATCATTTAAAGGATCTTGTATAGCAAAATATATTTTGGAACATTTCTGAAGTGGTTGCCATGTTAGTCTGTGCAGAAAATAAACAAAACAGAATAAAAGAAAACAAAAGACAAAAAAATGTTGTGGCAATTTATAGATTAACTCCTGTGTTTTAATGTTAATGAAAGCTAACATTAAAATACGTGCAGAGAATAAAAATTTTAATGAATATTTTGTAAATTAAGGGTATGTTTAGCTATAATTTCCTCATTTTCTCTGGGGAAAAGAAACATAATTTCTCATTTTCTATGGTGAATTTTGGGGCATCCTGTTCTTCACCCTTAGGGATATGTATGTGTGTTAACAATAAAATATGTAAAAAGGATGACTTTATGCTTTCCCCCTCAAAGTGGCAAACATATAATGTACCCAAAGTGGTTATCCCACTTTTACAGTAACTTAAAAGAATAAATTTTGGTTAAGTTCAGTGTCTTAACCACTTAAGCCACCAAGGTCTCTAAACTTTGGGTTAAATCCAAGGCCAGTCCAGATGGGGGAATTTGGAGCAGTCTGGTTCATGCAGAAAAGGTTCATATCTTGAATTCAATCTATTTTATTTTGGCCTTGAGTGGCTCCTTCCAGTCACACTTGAGACATTTATTTTTCCAGTGGGAAGAGCCCAGACAGATCTCTGGATTGTTCCATTTTGCCTCTTTTTCAATTACTGACACCCGCCCGTTCTTGGCCCCTTGGCTGATTTTCTGTAGTTAATGTATTTGAAGATGTCCCCCTTTCACCTTCCTCAGCTTCTCTGGCAGAATTCTCCTTGAGAATCCTTTTCCATGTGCTTGAAGCAATACTTGCATATTTTTTCTCAGAGGAAGAGTGGAAAGCTTAGGTTTTCTCCAGTATGTTTGTGACTTCTTTGATTTTTTTCTAGCTGGAGTGAATATGGGTGTGTGTGGATGTATATGAAAGAGAACATTCACTCCAGTCCACCTGCCGGACATATAATGGAAGATAGAAGGCTATTCCTTCTACTTTTCACCTCGCTATTTTTTCCCCATGAGTAAAGTTCACCCAGTTTACTCACTGGTAAAATTCACCCAATTTACTCATGACTTGGGGAACATAGTGAAAAGTAGAGACATCACATTGCAAACAAAAATTCGTATAGTCAAAGCAATGGTATTCCCTGTGGCAATGTATGGTTGTGAGAGCTGGACCATAAGGAAAGCTGAGCGCAGAAGAATAGACGCCTTTGAGATGTGGTGTTGGAGGAGAGTTTTGAGAGTCCCCTGGACAGCGAGGAGAACAAATAGGTTGATCTTAGACGAAATCAACCCTGACTGCTCCTTAGAAGGTCAAATAGTAAAGATGAAACTAAAGTACTTTGGACATCAAATGAGAAGAGAGGATTCACTTGAGAAAACATTGATGCTGGGAAGGGTGGAGATCAAAAGAAAAAGGGGCACATCTAAAATTGTGCTGTTTCAGTTAGGGAACTACAAAAAAATTAGACTGTCAAGTTAATGAACAGATTTCTCCAATGTCCATTTTGATGGCACACACCACTGCATACATCACTCCATTCAGTGATGGGATGTCAAAAATTCTAATACCACGCCATGACGTCACGGACGTCATGGGCGTGGCCAATGTCATGACGTCATGACGTCATGGGCGGAGCCAACGTCATGACGTCATGACGTTGTGGGCAAGGCCAAAAATAAAAAATAAATAAATAAACATGCACACAGACCCGTATATAACTTAAAGAAATAAAATAAAGAAATAAATAAAATAAAATTTAAATTAAAGTACAACCACCCACCGAAAACACAAATAAATCACCCACCCACCCTAAATATAAAAGCCTCACTTACCTTCCTTGGCACTGACGAACCTTCATGTGGCCCGGGGCCACCCGGCAAGGCACGCTGCCCCTGACTGCCACGGCCGCCACAGCCGCCTGCAGCCCCTGCCTGGCCACCGAACTCCCACGGGCACGTTGGTGCCTGCCCGCGCCGTCCGCCCACGCTGCGCCGTCCTAGGGACTTGGGCCGGACAAACCCCCATGCCCTGGGTAAGCGCGGCGGGGCTCGCCACCGCCGCATCATCTTCCGCCGGCCGCCGGCAGCTTCCTCGGGCATGGGGGTTTCTCGGGCCCAAGTCCCTAGGACGGCGCGGGCGGGCGGCGCGGCGCAGGCGGACGGCACGGGCGGCGCAGCGCAGGCGGACGGCGCGGCCAGGCACCAACGTCCCCGTGGGAGCTCGGTGGCCGGCTAGGGGAGGTGCCCTTCTCTTAGGGCTGCCGCCGCTGCTGCCGGAGCCACTCTAAAAAGAGGCGGCTCCAGCTTCGGAAGATTTTTTTTTTTTTAAATTGGATCCATTTGGCTCCAATTGACTGCGCATGTCCAGAAACTCAATTTGACGCATGCGCAATGCGTCAGATTGAGTTTCTGGACATGCGCAGTCAATTGGAGCCATTTTATCTCTGATTTTAATTTTTTTTTTCCTTTCGGTCAGGCGTCCGGAACCGGACGCCCCAAAAGTGGACTTCCCCTCACGGAGAACCCTCCGGGATTCATCTTACCGGTTCCAGAGATCCGTCTGGAACCGGTGACATCCCATCACTGACTCCATTGTAACACAACACACAGCTCCATTTAGGTGTAAACTAACCGTCTACGTGGGCTATAGAACAGGATAAATAGCAGTGCACCAAAATAAATGCAGCCAGAGTGCTCTGCCAGAAAATAATGAGGCAGCAGTAAAAAAGAAAAAATAGGGGGGAGGACAGAGCACTTTAATTGAAAACATGGGCAGACACCATAACTTAAGTCACTCCAAACTGTAGCAAAAGATATGTCCCAGTCTAGACAGTCAAGGTTTTTTAAATGTATTTCCACAAAACATATATCCAAGATATATATCAAATTTGTTAAGTTATTTCTATGACTAGGCTGACTCAACTTCTTCCATCCTCCAGAGGTTGGTAAAATGAGTACCCAGTATGTTGGGGGCAAAATGCTAATTAACTTGTTATGGGGTGGGGTATATATGTGTGGTTGCTTTCCTTTGCTTCTATATTAGCTGGGAATCGTCTAAGTTCTATGTAACTAAATCTTTAGCTAAGAGAGAAGGATGTTTCTTCAGATATGTATATCACTCGTTTTTAAAAACTTAGATAATAGATTTTAAAGAATTACTTAGATTCTCCTTAAGCTATTATATTGTACTTCTCACATATAAGCACAACCCTAACAAAATATGTCCAGGATGCTACAAAAGGGGAATCAATCAATGCAGAATGGAGGCGATGGCTTTTATAGGGTCACTTAAAAAATAAGGGGAAGTCCTTGCTTGAATGCAGTGCCTGCAATATTTATTCAACTGCAGTGGCTAAGACACTGATTGGGAGGCGGCAGGTCAGCAGTTCGATACCCAAATACTGCAGGACGGAATGAGCTCCCATCTCTGTCCCAGCTCCTGCCAACCTAGCAGTTCGAAAGCTAGAAATTGCAAGGGGATAAATAGGGACCACTTTGGTGGGAAGGTAAACAGTGTTCCATGTGCCCTGGTGTCTAGTCATGCCTGTCAGATGACCACGGAAATGTCTGCAGATGCAGACAGCGCTGGCTCTTCGCCTTTGAAACAGATATGGACCTATTATTTTTTTTAAAAACCATACATGTAATTCAAACCGGAAGTCTTCCTTGCTAAAGCCAGAATGGAAGCATTAGGCTATGGCCGTGAAGTATGGAATTGAAAGAAAATCACTCAGTGTATATATGCAAAGGCTGTTTGGGCAGGTCCCTTTATTCAAGGGAACAAAATGCTGGAAGGAACACAAAACACCCTATCATAATTAAACTCTAAAGATTAAAAAAATCCCACTTTGGTCAGAAAATATCTGCATCTTCTTCAAGATCTCTTCTGCACAACAAGACATGTCAGAAACTCTTATGTGAACTGTGCCATTTCTTAGACCTTTGGTTACCCTTCCATGCATTTTACAGTGAGAATACAGAAAGACCACAGATTATGACTCTAAGCGCAACTTGCCCTTTTGAAAAGCCTAAAATAAAGAACCTTTAACACAAACACACACACGGTCTACTCA
This sequence comes from Furcifer pardalis, assembly GCA_030440675.1. Taxonomy (NCBI): domain Eukaryota; kingdom Metazoa; phylum Chordata; class Lepidosauria; order Squamata; family Chamaeleonidae; genus Furcifer; species Furcifer pardalis. The sequence goes on along the minus strand of CP126891.1, from coordinate 15,993,811 downwards.
CTGTTCATTTCCATCAAAAATCTCTTAATAACCTAGAGTTCAATTTCTTGTCCCAGCATCTGAGTTACTTTTTTAAAAACATACACAAATTGCATGTAAGAAAAATACCATGTAGATTTCCATTGTTTTGCAGAAATAGGTTAGAATTACACTTTCTCTAGGAAACTCTAATGGGAGAAGGAGGCAAAAATCAGAATACAGCCTCTTTGAAAGAGAAAGCAATGTCTATCATATTTCCAGTGCAATAATGCCCTACTATTTCCCAAGCATTTTTAACATGCTGCAGAAAGTAAAAGATGGTGCAGTTCAAACAGGGGATCTAAGGATACCATGCTTTGTTAAATGAGTGTGTTTGGAATTTTGGCACTTAATCTCAAATTAGCAGTGGTCATAAATGAAGTAAATTGAGCTACTTTTACCTGGTTAAAGCCTCAGAGTTGCCTTTTAAGATGTTAAAATATATTTTCAGCTTTTTGTAAAGACACTTACTATATATTTGATGATGGCAAATGAAACACTGAAAATGTGTTTATAGCCTGGTCTGCATCTAAAACCATTACTTGAAAAGCATATCCACATTTTAAGTAGCAGCAGAAACAAACATTTGGGGGGGGGGGACAAAATATTGGTGTTTAGCTAAAGAGGCCTGAGTGATCTCGAAAATGTTTTTAAGAATCAAAAGCAATGCATAATTTTAAATTTAGAGGATGCAAAGAAGAGTAGGTTTAGTTTTGTCTGGTAACTCCTATAGGGTTGTTACTTCTTGTTGTCTGTACTTCTCTAGTAGAAATTTTGCAACCATCATGACCAAATTAATCCTTCAGAAATAGCACTTTACATATTTTTATATAGCCACACAGACAGCAAAACTGACTCTGCCTTGCCAAGATTACAATTTAATCTGGTCACAGCAGCACAACATCAGCAAACGAGGGAAGCAGGGGCAGGTTTCCACTTTGAGAAAATGCTGTTTTGGACTTGTTTAGCAATAAGTGACAGAAACCAGTTACAGGACAAAAATTTATCATTCCCGGAAGTCAGCAAATATTAGGTGACCTTGGCACCTAATCACTGTTACTGGTAACCACTGATTTCTCATCCTCCCCGCAGAAACAAGATAAATATATCCTACTAAGGTGTTGCTTTTGAAACAGAGAAGCAATTTCAAGCACTTCCTCCCCTCTAAACTGCAATGCTGACTTTACACCCAAGCGCAAGACGCAGGGTAGCACCAGATGGAAAGTGACGGACATACTAAATTACACTGCCAGTTGTCGTATTTGGGTTTATGGTTGCCTTTGGTCAATTGTCTTTGCAGAGCAAGTGAAAGGAATGTTTCTCGGTGATTCTGGGAAAAATCAAAGAGGGAAAGGTGGGTAGGGAAGAGAGAATGGATTAAAGAAAAGAAGTAGATCCTTTTATAACATCTTTCAGAATGACATTTTCTGGAAAAAGAATTCCATTGACACTTTCAGTAATGAAACAGATGGGAGAATTTTTGAATTACACTCTCACAGTTCTATTAGCCTTACACAAAACAACAAGAATAAAAGGTTAGTTTCAGAAGCTGGATGATTTATCCACAGAGCTAATCATCATCATCATCGGCACGACGGCGGTTGCTACTCATGTCTGAGTTTAAATTCCCCCCCCCCCCGAAGATCATTTTCAAACAGGAAAAATGCCATTGGCATGAATTTGTTTAAGGTAGATCTCAGCTTGCCATGAAGTAACCCACACACTATGGTCAATATGGAGCCATCTCCACCTAAAGGGGCTCATTGCCCGTAGCCATTGGCCCCTTTAGGGAGTCAGGTTATTTACCACCACCCGACACTCTGTGTTGAGTTACTGGCTGCATGATTTACCCCAGGGGTGCCCAAACTTTTTGGGCCACAGGCCAGTCACTTGGTTTAGGGAGCCAGTCATTACTGCCTGGGGGCTGGATGTGGCCTCCAATGCAAAATTCATCCAGCCCACAAAGCCCTTGTGAAAGTAAAACACGCCCGTATGGGTGCACTTTACTTCTGCTTTCTGGAGTGATGAGGACTTTGAGGGTAGATGAATTGGAATCGGGGGCCGCATCTGGCCCCTGGGCCATAGTTTGGGCACCCTCTATCTACCCCATTACTGTAGTGGGATGTCCGGCCAGACAAAGCTAATAGGTAGATAATAATAATTTTGTGTCAGAAATTATTCTGGGTTGAAAGGATTTTTGCAGAAGAAACTCTGCTCAGGGAACACCCAAATGAGGCTCCTTTCATTTCCCCAAGAGCTGGGACAGAGACAGGTGCTCAATCAGTCATGCAGTACCTGGGTTTCAAAATGCCAACTTGCCAGCCTTCCAGATAACAAGGCGAGCTTCTTAACCACTGAAAGTTTTTAATTTTTAAGTGTTTTTAACATTGTTGGAAATTGCCCTGGGTCCCTTCGGGGAGGAGGGCGATAAACAAATATAAATAAATAAACCACCACAGCCCCTAATAGGTAGATGAAATTCAGAGACTAGTTGAAAAGAGAACAGTACTATGATTTGAAAACATATTTATGTTTAATTAGAAGAGAATCACCGCAGATTTTGGCCACCTCAAGTGATCCTTTACACCACAGATGGTGTAGGATATGCACTAAGAAATATTTACTTACTTCCAGTATGGGTATACCGTTTGAGAGAATGAACTCTTTTTGCTGGTATATGACTCATGCAAACCTCACCCTCACCCACTCAAATTCTTATTCAAGCATTGTGAAAATATCAGTATAGATTCGTTTCCACAGTACATTCTGCTTTCAATACTTTCAATTTCAGTTTGAAATGCTCGAGCAAGGTGGAACTGAGAAAAACATAGGAAAGGCAGGGGAGAGGAAGAAGATGGGTTGAAAAGATCAGTTGTTAGATGCAGAAAATATGGAGTCAACTCCTTATATGCCTAGAAACCATCCCTTGAGTTCCATATTAACTCTCAACCTTTTAAAGCCGGGGGGCCATTGGGTCACGCTCCCTTAGACAGCTTCAAGGGCCGGACGGCCATTTTGCCTTTCCTCCACCACATGGCACTTCCTGGTGTGACGGAGGCAGTGGGGGGGGGGACATGAAATGGTGCCACGTAATGCACGCTATCACAATATAACAATTTCATATAAGTACAGACACAGAACCTGCGTAACTTTGCACTATTGTCCAATAAAAGTCTTTTCTGATTATAGCAGCTAATGGCATCCAATTGCCCTCACAAATCTATACAGAACTTAGATCTCCACTGGCCTAAGCAGTATATAAATATAATGGGGTGCACAGCTAGCTAAAAGCCAGAATGATGTTAGCACCTCAGCAGAAAGTCCACTAATAAGCATCTTTAATAAGATGCAGATGACATAATTTTCAAGAACTTGGAAAATAACAAAGTGCACTACTGTTTTGCTTTCTAAAAATATTGTCTTCAGTAGAGAAGACTTTCCATATGAGCATATGCTGGGGAAGGAAGACAGAATCCAAAGATTTCATGTTTGACTGACTCTTCTAGGTCTCAAAATCCTACTGCAAAACTCTTTCCTGCAAAGTCACTAAAGCTGAACTGTATCAGAAACAATAACATCAAGAATTTCCAGAGAAAAATCTCATGGGCATTATTAAAGCACCTTTGGTAATCAGTCTGTCCTGTGATAACAGAGGAGGAACAGCAATTAACTCTCCAAGGCACCAGGTGGACTACTGCAAAACTCTTAAATAGGTTTAGTATGTCTGGCTGGACATCCCACTACAGTAATAGAGTAGACCATATCCTCAAGGCTGCGGCAGTCCATTGCAGTCCCGGTGTTAAATCCTGCATGTCTCATTTCATATGTGGCACAGAAGATGGCTCTGTGATTGTAGTCTGTAGGTCACTTCATGGCAAGCTGGGATCCGTCTTAAACAAATTCACACAATGGCATTTTCCCTGACACATCCATCATCTGTGAAAATGATTTTCAGGGGGTGAAATGTCTTCTTGGACACAAGTAGCAGACAACAATGATGAAATAGGCTTAAGTGAAAACATAGGAAACTAAATGAAAAGGACTCCCAGCACTATGAAGTAGAAATTAACTAACTACTAGAGCATGAGAGAGCAAAGGAAAGGACCTCATCAGTGAAATTAAATACAGTAAAACCTCATATAACACTAAAACCTGGTTCCACAAGTCTTGGTGTTATATGATTTTTAGTGTTATCTGATCCTCTATGGGATCCATAGAGATACATTGTAACCACACAGGCTTTAGCGGTTGTTATCTGAAGCATCCCATAGGATCTTAATGTTATCTGATGCAATTCTTCCCCCCAGATTCCTTAATGTTATGTGATTTTAGTGTTATTCGATACTAATGTTATATGAGGTATTACTGTAAATGCATACAATGGGCACTGAACTTGGTACACATATCTTTCAGTACCATACAAGACATTTTCCTTGCCATTAGCTCTGCTAAAAAGGGGGTGAACACTTGGATATGGGCTACAAGAAAGCACTAAAATCACTGCAAAAATAAGTCTTCATATGTCTTATTTGGTTGTCAAGACACCACCCCAGATGGCTATTATGAATAGTTTTTGTCAAAAATATTCTGTTTAGGGAGATAGATAAAAGTAGAGATGAGAAATAACCCCCTTCATTGCTGATAGACTTACACTACTGAAGATTCTATATTCAGCTCTGTTGAAGAACTTGGGTATTGATCAAGTGGAATGAAAAGATAATTTAACCTTTTCTGGTTTAGCAAAAAAAAATTTAATGAGCAGACTTCAGTGCTTCTGGAGACTTTTATTTAATGAAGAACCCTAAGTCTGTCAACCAAAGCAGGACGCAAGGTGCAAAGAATGATACATTAGCATGTAGTATAAATCCATATTCAGGTTACTAGGGAACACGGATTCTAACAAAGACACTAATGGCATATTCCAAAACTCCTAATAAGAAATCAGAAAATAACCTGGTCAAAATAAGATAAATTGCCATGTTTTCTTATGCTCGTTAAACTTCTGTGAAACAACCCTTGAAGGTCTAATGCTAATCATCTAGATGGGCTCTACTTGAAGATCCCAATCAGCCACCAATTAGATGGAGACAAATTTGTCCTTGCCCTCTAAGAAGGAAATTCTAGTCTGTTCTTCTAAAAAATATTTGGCCTATAACTAACTCTGGCAATAAACAAGTGGTCTCCAATTGCTGAGCAGCCAGCAATTCTGAAAGAATTATATGCAGTATATTCTTTTGCTTCCCTTGTTCCTTTATACAGAAATAATGGCATTTATTTATTATTATTTATCAAATACATCTTTTACATGCATATTTGAATTATACTTTAAATTATATCTGCTGCCTAGTTGATCAAAATGCTTTTCAGCTAATGACTTTGTGTAACCGACCAATTATTTCAGAAGTGGTGCAAAGTATATAGTTCTAATGCAACAAACTACCATTACAAAAATGTGACAAATGAAACTTTCATATTATTATATAATTAGCTGTGGTTGTTACATTGTTCCCTTTCTGCATTATCTGTTACATGTAGAAAATACAGTGGAAAGGGAGTGACTCATTTCACGCTGGGTGTGAGAGAGAAAATCTTGTACTGTACTGATTTGAAGACATGGGATGTTGTCAAGCAAGACTGGGTCATGTTAGGTGTAAGATTGTCTGGGGATCCTTAGATCCCCTGTGGTGCAGTGGTTGTCGGCAGTTTAAGACCCAGGTACCGCATGACAGATTGAGTGCCTGTCTCTATCCTAGCTCTAGGGGACATGAAAGGATCCTCATCTGAGCATTCCCTGCGTGGAGTTTCTTTGCAAAAATCCTTTCAATCCAGAATAATTTCTGACACAAAATTATTTATTATAATGGAGAATAAAACTCCAACCTTTGGCTCCTACAATCAGATACCTGAACCACTGAGATATTCAGCCAACTAAATAATATACTGTAGGTAGGGGGGGGAAAGGCCTCATGGCAGCATTTTTCACAGATGCAGTTTTAATTTAAATCACAGAAGCATCCCTGAACCACTTTTTCATAATCAATAAGGTATTTATTTGCCAGTTAAATCTGTAATTATTCCCCAGAGTAATATCTTAAGTCATATCAGTGAAGAGAGATAAGAACAGATTTTAAGACAAGTTACCGCATAACGAAATAAATGAAACAGAACTGCTGACAAGACTGATCTATAATTAACTCCTTGACCTATCTCAAATCTAAAGTCATCCTACTGCAATTAATACAGTTGCTTGGAGCAGGAGAATTGCCAGATTCAAAGCACACGCCAGTTTTTGATGCAAAGATTCACATAGGTAGACTGTCTATGTGAACACAAGTAAGAAAGAACACACAGTAACATCCCACATTTTAACATAAACAGAAGTCAGTCAAAACAGAATTTAATTTAATCACTGAAAAGTTAAGACAGAAATTATCTTCCAATGTGTTTGCGACTTCATCCTTAGTCATGTCTAGTTTGTCTGCTTGCTGTTTAAAGCCAGACTGTAGTAAACAAACCACGGAGGCAAAGAAGTATAATTGGACTATTGCCCTAATAACCAGTAAGAAGTACAGTTATTAGTTTGGCCTTTGAAAACCAGTGGGCAGTTGTTACTAATGGCCAAGGTATTGCTGGGGCAGTCTTTTTAGATATTTCCAAAAGTAAACAGGAAAGCATAATTTCAAACACACAAAGAATGCCTTCAAAAATATGAAAATAAACTTGAGCTCTCATTCATTTAAACCAGGCTCCCTACATGCAACAAGTGAATAACATTTTATTGAACTTGCCATTGTTCAGAAATGCCCCTTAATCTTGCACTTTAAAAAATAAATGTTTCATCTTCAAACATCTTTAAAGGTGTACTCAATGAAACAATAATGACCACTCCTTTTCTTGGTTAGATGGACACAGGCAGAATGAGCAAACTATCATTAGCAATTATTTAAGTTTGTTTGATGAATGCTTCCAAACAGAATCTTACTTTTCTATTGCAGTTAGAATATAATTGTTTTTAACTTCTACTACATTGTTTTGCAAACAGGAGGAAATGACTAGAAACTGTAACTTTCCCCCCCAATCTCTTTACAACTTAGAATTGTATCAGTTTACACAGTGAACAAACTTTTAAGGACTTAAGAAGCCACCAAAAAATTCTCCTTAAATACAAAGTATCATTCAACCTTAAATCCCAAGAGTAAAGGAACTCAAACTGATATAACAGAACCAGACTGAATTAGAAATGGTTAAACTATCATCTGTGGTATCCGTCCTATGCATATTACTAGAGGAATATCAGACTCAAGCTCCACATAAGACCCACCCCATGTGCACTTGTTTCGCAGTGACAAGGCAAAACATTATTCACATGCATGTAACCTTATAAACTTCACAAGCACTAAATCAAGTAAGTAAATAAAGAAATACATCAAGATGTCTCTTTGAAGAGTGCAGTGAATTCAAATTAAAAAATACAAAATTGTAACATGCAGTGAAGGAGGACTCCCTAACACGCTTCGCCAAACCGTACCTCATCCTATTGCTTTTGTGGGTAAGCTCCGTAAAGCATGCCCTCCCTACTGTTGCCCTATGGTGACAAGATGCGCAATTTGGTATGGAGGAAGGAGAATTAAGGAGAAGACAGTTTTCCTTGTGAAATTGGGGGACAGAGAGAATGAAAAGACATTAAGCTGTTAGACGGGAAAATCCCTGATGTGTAAGATCACCAGGGTGGAAAGATAGAAGGAAAGATAGAAGCCTTATTGATCTGCAACCTGAATGTATACATACTGACAGAAAAGGAGATTCAGATCCTTCATGGTTTTACCTTTGAGGCTTTACTTCAGGATGGGCTTCAGCTTCTTGCCACAATGCCAGGCCACCTCTGAGCAGTCAAACTGGAGAAAAAGAGGCAATAAGGGAATCTCCCTACAACGTAGAACTGCCCTCTTCTTAATTAATAAATACATTTTTTAAAAAAATAGCAGGAGGGGAGTGGAGGCAGCTCTTAAATGGGGGCACCATTGAAGATCACCTCCTGATATAGAAGAGGTTTATGGGAAAGGATTTCCATCTCCCTTCACTCACCCCAAGGAGGGGGGGAGGACGAGAACCCACAACCCTCCCCTCGGTCTTCTCTGCAATGGTTGATACCTGTGCTCCTTTGACACGCGCGCGCACACACGCATGCACGCGCGCACGGCCCCCACTGCCTGAGCTTTTGGTGAAAGAGGCAAAACCCTCTTTCCTTAGCCAAAGGGACTTCCCCCCTCACGCAGACACACGGAGGAACATGGGAAACACACACAGGCACGAGAGTGTGCAAGGAGGGGGGGGGAGTCTCTCTGTTTGAGATGCGCGTGGAGCTGGGGGGGGGGAGGCTTGGATCGCTCTGTTATAAGCATCCGCATCGTCATCATCATCCGGACAACCGTCCCCCCAAAGGAATCAATTTGCATTTATTGTTATCATTATTTGCAAGAGGCTATAAGGAGGCACCCGGGCTGGAGGGGGGGGAGACCCCAGCGCGCCTCCCATTGCAGCAGGTGAGCACGTGCGCCTTTGCAGAGGCCGGGGTGGGAAGAGGGGGAAGAGGAAGAAGAGGGGCAAGGCAGGGGAAAGGGGCGGCAAGATGGGCAGATGCCAAAGAAGCAGCAGCCGAAAGAGGCGCACGTACCTCCTCCGCCTCGCCGCCGCCCGGGATCCTAAACCCCATCCACAGCCCAGGCGCGCCGCTGTGCCAGACCAGCCGCCGCAGATCCAGGAGGATTGTCAGGCAAAGGCGAGCCCGCGGAGAGGAGGGAAGGCAGCGGGGGCGCGCACGGTGAGCGCGCACCCCCCCCCCCGCCTTGGAGGTCCGGGGTTCCTGCGCGAGCTCGCAAGCGCGCGCCCCTCCTCCGCCTCCCCCCTCCCACATTAAAACTGTTATTTTTGGTTCCCCCCCCCCCCACAAACACCACAGCCTTATCCTCTCTCACTCCTCCTCTTCCTCACACACACACTGACGCACTCACACTCACACTGGCACGCGTCGCCCCCACACTTTCCCCCCTCACACAAACTCACGCCCTCAGTTTCCCCCTTTCACACACACTCACGTCCTCAAACGTTCCTCTTCACTTACTTACGCCGTTACACTTTCCTTCACTCACGCCCTCCTCACTTTCCTCCTCACTCACACTCACGTCCTGACACTTTTCTTCACACTCACGCCCTGACACTTTTCTTCACAATCACGTCCTCACTTTCCTCCTCACTCACACTCACGCCCTGACACTTTTCTTCACACTCACGCCCTGACACTTTTCTTCACAATCACGTCCTCACTTTCCTCCTCACTCACACTCACGCCCTGACACTTTTCTTCACACTCACGCCCTGACACTTTTCTTCACAATCACGTCCTCACTTTCCTCCTCACTCTCACTCACGTCCTGACACTTTTCTTCACACTCACGCCCTCACACTTTCCTCCTCACTCACAATCACGTCCTCACTTTCCTCCTCACTCACACTCACGCCCTGACACTTTTCTTCACACTCACGCCCTCACACTTTCCACTCTCACTCACACCCACTTTTCTTCACACTCGCTCCCTCACTCTCCTCCTTCCTCACTCACCCACACGCCCTCACTTTCCTCCTCACTCACACTCACGCCCTCACACTTTTCTTGACACTCACACACTCACTTTCTTCCTCACTCACACTCACGCCCTCACACTTTTCTTCACACTCGCGCCCTGACACTTTCCTCCTCACTCGCACACTCACTCGAGGGCACGCGCCTTCCCCCCACCCCCAGGGTGTGAGGTGAAAAGGGCGGGGTGGGGGGAGAGGGGGGGGAATCGGACTCGCTCTTTGTTCTCTCTCCCTCTCTCTGTCCCCCCCCCCAGGCCTTCATCTACCCCCCCCCTCAAGTGGAAGCACGAGCTCTTCTTCCTCCCCCCATTCCTGGTTGCCTTGGAAACAAACAAAAAAACTCCCGGTGGATGGAGGGGGATGAAGGAGGCTTAAAAGCGGGGGGGGGGGGGAGAGAGAGAGAGAGAGAGAAGGCGCGAGGCGAGGGCGGCACGCGGACAGGAGCGCGCGAGCGGGTGCGAGGGGCGTCACGTGGCCTCCTGACTCCCCTCCTCCTCCCGCCCCCCGGAGCTGACCAATCCCGGTGGCTTCTGGAGTGAAGAGTAACAGGAGAGGATCCCCATCGCCCGGACGCGGAGCCAGGAAAAGGGGGGGGGGGAGAAAGATGGGAGGGGGTTCCCCTTCTCTTTCAGGTTTAAGAGAGAGGGTCCCAGGTTATTATGTTTAGTATAAATTAAGTTAGTGTGCATTAAATGTTTTTTTTAAAGAAGTGCCTTTGCCCCACTCCATCATGCTCTGTCTGCCTGCCTGCCTATCTATCTTATCTATCTCAGGGGTGGCCTGTTGGCCGGATCTGGTCCACAATACCAAATCATCCAGCCCCTGTCAAGGAGACAGAGTGAGGAATTGAATTGTCGACCTCTGGCTCACTAGACAGAGATCTGAAACCGAGAGCTATCCAGAAGTTTAATAAGTGTTACGTTATGTCATTAAAATACCCGTGTAATTAAAATTTCATATTCTAAGGAAATTGAGGCTGGTTAGTATCATAAGAGTGGCTAACAGAAGTTGTTTTAAAAACTAAGAACTAAGAAGTTGTTTTAAAAACTAAGAAGTTGTTTTAAAAACTAAGAACTAAAAACTAAGAACTAATTACACAGGTTTTGACCTGTGACATGGTTTCCATCAATGTTTGTGTTTCTATGGTTAATGCTGACATCCTCAATACCTGTTGTACTTTGCTTCCAGGTTGTAAGCACTGATTAGGATCGTGGCAAGTCACTACTCCCCCCTCCCCAAGAGATAAGAAATTCTGCATTTTAAAAGCTTGTTTAAAATGCTTTCTGTCAGAAATTTAGTTAAGCTGGATTGGTAAACTGCTATCAAACAAAGAAGAAGGGGAGAGTTGGAAGCCAAGTAAAATGCTATCAGAAATATGCATCCTGAAGTTTCTATATCTAACCAGATGTCAAGCCCCAGGCTGCCATCTTGTTTCAGTCACCTGGGAGTAAGTCTTGCTCACCTTAGTAGGGCTTACATCTAATTAATCATACAAAGGTTTGGGCTATGCATCACCATACCAATTTAATCTAAATGCTGAGTTCAGGAACGAACTCTGATGAGATTTAACTTATTTAAGCAAAATACTCTGCTATTACATATTTGGGACAGCATTAAAACTGAGCATTTTTAATGTTGAAATAACTTTTGGGCCTGTTTCATGAAGTCCGTTAAAATAATCTAATTACAAAGCAACAACGTTATGGAATAAAAACTCCCCTGAGCCTACAGCTGCCGTCCTCTGTAATGAGATTTACGTTTGGGTAAACATGCTTCACATCATACTTGAAAGAGTTGCCTTAAGTGTCTTCAATGTTGTGAACAACACTGAATGCACACATTTGATGCCCATGTTAGTGTGTTATACATTGAAGATTAACAGGTTTTATTTGGCATAAGCTTCCTTAAGCAACATCCCACTTTACAAGAGGAAGCACATCTGAAGAAGCAGTCTATAATCCATGAGAGTGTATGCCAAATAAAAACTTGTTAGATTGCAATGGACAACAAGAAATCTTTATTGTTGTTTATTTCTTTATGACATTTATGTTACTTTTGTCCCTGTGCTATTGAGTGCAGAGTTATGTTCTCAAGCATTTGTTGCGTTGTGCTATTGTTTCAAAATAAACACACCCTTTCTACACAATGGATAGGTTAGGTAAGAGGGAGAAATTATGGTGCCAGATCCAATAATTTCTTATTTGCTTATCATAACAGGTTCTGTTTTGAGCAAATTAAATGGAGATTTTAGTGTCTGACGTAGGCATTACTAACCTACATGGGCTTTGTTAGCATATTGTCAGTACTTGACTGGAATAGGTGGTAGCATTTGTAGAAAAAAAACCCTTTCATGCTAAAATGTTGTCTATTTGCTCATATGTGTACACCAAGGAGCTTACATAACTGCACAGAGAGCAGTTACAAATGATACAGATTAGAGATTATGTTGATTTAGCAGATTGTCCTGTCGATGTTTCACCATGGCAGAAAAACTACAGAGTAACCAGCAAGCCAAGTAAAACAAATTAACTCAATGCAAAATCATATTAAAAAGTTTAAAACGTAAGATACGGTCATGATCAGATTAAATTATTTGCTAACATTTCCTGCATGTATACTGCCTTGAACTCATGGAAAGTAGGATATAGAAGCAATTTAAACACATGAGTCTGAGAGTATCAAATTGTTTGTCTGTTACGTGCATCTTAAACTGAAATGCAACAAAGCTCCTAAAATTACTTGCCAAATTTTGCTATGTTGCTTTATTATTTTATTACACTGTTATTATATTACCTAACACGTTGGGGGCAAAATGATAAATAACTTGTGAACCGCCCAGAGAGTGCAATAAGTGCTATGGGGCGGTATATAAGTCTAATTGCTATTGTTACTGCTAATTACAACTTGATGAATGTGTGTTTTCGTGTCAGAGATTACTCTGGGTTGAAAGGATTTTTGCAGGTGATACCCAAAAGAGGCTCCTATCCTGCAGCTTTCAGGGAATTGAACCCAGTGCTTTTGGTCTCCAAGCACAGTGCTTTGACCCACTGAGAAGCTGCAACTTGATGAATATACTGAGTCCTTGTTAAAAGAAATGGAAAAGTCATGACCAGTATGATGAAGCGAGAATCAGGGACTTACTTCTTTTTCACCTTTTCAGCAAAAAAAGACCCAAAAGAGTTAACAAAATTAAAACCCCTCAATTATATACATCTTTACAAACAAGCTTCACAGATGATTTTTTTTAAATATTAGCTGTGTTAGTCTGTGTTTCAGGCATATCAGAGAATAAACAAAAAATAATAATATAGCACTTTAAAGACTAACTGTTATATTTTAATGTGAGCTTTCATGGATAAAGTCCACTTCATCTGATCAGAAGGAGACCATCTCAACTGCCAGGGATAATGTCAGCCTCTAAACCAGAGGTGCCCAAACTTTTTGGGCCATGGGCCGGTCACATGGTTCAGCGGGCCAGTCACATGATTCAGTGGGCCGGTTACTTGTTTCCTCCCACCGGAAGCTGAAGTAAAACGTGCCTTGTAATCTGTTTTGCAACAGGATGAGATAGATTTTAAGTTGTCATTTTCTCTGCTTAAACCAGGGGTGGCCAAATTACTGCCCATCGACCATAACATGACCACCCCTGCTCTAAACAGCCTGGGTGGACTCCAACAGATGCAGAAAGACCAGTATGGATGTATATTAAAAAATCCCAATTTAAGGTTGGCATTTTGGGCCAGTGAAGAAACACTGTAGGAACCAAAGCCATCTGCCATGAATTTTGGGGACTCTCATTTAAAATTCCCCTGCACTGTCCACAAGAATCGGGTGCATACCTGTAGACGTGAACTTGATTTACGAAAGTTAGTACAGTATAGTGTTTGTGATCCAATAAAGGTGCCTCCTTGCTTCTACTTCCAAATAAACACACATAAGTAGTAAAGGTGTAACCTTGTGCATATTTACTCAGAAATAAATGGCACTCGGTTTCCTGGGGATGTTCCCTGGTCTAGGTCAGTAAGAACAATAAACAGTTTGGTAAGAACAATCTATAAAATCCCAATCAAAACATAAAACATTACGGCAATGCCATGCATCACAGTTTTTCTTTTATTTACTTTATATAAGGTGGGTTAATATATCCCACCTCCAGGGTTCAGCTAGCACTACCGAAGATCTAAAACTGTGCTTTTTTAATAGTCAAGAGTTGGGTGTAATACATACATTGATGTGCATTCTTAAACAGAAATACAGGACCTTTTTGAGCTAATGGTTGATCCGAGTGAGTACATCTGTCCTATTCCTGCAGTAGGTGGGGCCACATCTCAGAGCATTATCACACTGCTGATATGGTATTTTGGAATGTCCTTGATGTGACCCATCTCTCACATATACCTATCCATTTATAGAATGTCTGCATTGGTAGAAGGGCATAGTTTGATGGGAGTCACTGCAATGAGAATGAGAAACTTGGCAACTTTTTCCTTGCACCTTCTGTGGAATTTACCTCCCATTACATTTCCATCTCATATTAAAGCTGGAAAAAAGAACTCTAAAAGAATTATAGCACCAATATATAATTTAAACAATATTTATGATGAATTTAGGGGCTGTGGTGGCTGAAGTGGTTAAGACACTCTACTCAATGACTGGAAGATCAGAGTTCGATTCCCGAGTACCGCACGATGGCATGAGCTCCCAAGCTCCTGCCAACCTAGCAAGAAATTGCAAGTAGATAAATAGGGACCACTTTGGTGGGAAGGTAAACAGTGGTCCATGCATAGTTACATAACAGGTTTTTGCCCCACTGATAAACAAATTGCAAAAAAAAAAACCCCACCATTGTTAACCCATTTTATGTATTCTATTTTATTGCAAATAGCTGATCTGCCGTTGTCTCTCCTTGTGGAACAGCATCTATTTTATGTTTTTAAATGATGAATCCATTAGGCATTGATGAAACAATCTGAAGAAGTATTGCAGGTGGAGATGAGTGTATTACACAAGACGTAGCAAGATTTATGTAGAGCAGTAGGGTTATGAAATCACCAATATTCTTTCAATAAGCACTACAATTAGAGAAGAATTAGCCAGCTGAGTATTCCTGGAGTACTCTCATGCTTCCTGGCAGTAAGGTTGGTTAGAGTGACCTATATGTTATTGTACTCAGACTGGTATTAGCTACTAAACCATGTCAGACATACTCACTGAAGTCAAAATGCATCAGGTTACTTGGATAGCTTTTTGCATAGCTCCCTGGAACTATAAAAGGCTAATTCCTTATGTCTCTTTTAGAGAAACAATGAGTGGATTCTGTATACAGTACTTGAAACTCTGTTTGAAGAGTCACAAAACCAATGGAACTGACATAATGTTTTGCTCTCAACAGAAAACTGTTCTAGCCATGAAAGCTTGAAAATTTGTGAGTTATTAAGGAGTCTCCATAACTCATTGTAATTCCAGTGTGATAGGTTTGATTATGGAGATTTGTATGCATGTAGGTACGTGGACTGTGGTGCTCAAGTGCTTAAGACACTGAACTTGACAACTCAAGACTGCTTCATGGAATGAGCTCCTGTCTCTGTCCCAGCTCCTGCCAACCTAGCAGTTTGAAAGCAAGAAATTGCAGGTAGATAAATAGGTACCATTTAGGTGGGGAGGTAAACAGTGTTCCCTGCATCTCACTATGGCCTAGCTGTACTATCCAATAAGATGGTTTCGCACTAGAGACAAGCCCTTGGTCCGTCTTACTTTATATACTTATTTCTGATGTCAGCTCACTCACTTGCCCAGACATTGGTGGAACATGCATGCCACCAGGGGACATGATTCAGCTGAGGCAGCAGCGGATTTTCCCTTTAGCAAAGCTGTTCCTACGCAGTTGGGATGAGAACTCATCGACTGGGGCTTTTTTCTTTCCAGAGGAAGAGTTATGTTTTACAGCCTGTGTACTTTCCAAGTCCTCTCAGGTGTTTGATACCTTTTATGCCTACTTTGCCAACGTGTTTCAGATGAGGTGGGAGGGTGTTAGAAATCTGAAATATTATACATAGTTTGTAAAGGAAGGTGCGTTGTGTCAAGTCCAGTATTAATAACCGTGATGGGTCATATTGACAGCCTGCTGGTCGATTATGCCAGAACAGTGGTCCAGATGAACAGTATAATTTCCTTCAGTATGTTGTAAAAAAATAACAACCCAATACCCTTCTCAGAGGGCAGAAACAGACATTATAGCTAGACAGTTATTATAGCTGAAAGTATATTAACGTTGAAGGGGTAATCTTTCTCGTTTAAAAAAAATCAGACTTCAACGCTCCTAATGACCAATCACCAAACAAAGCAAACTGATTTTCAAACGAGATGTGAAGTATGCCATCTTGTGCACTCCGGTTCTTTAAGTCATCAAAGAATTCCCTTTTTTAATCAGTAGCTATCCATACCGTCTGTTCCTGCTCAGACCTGAAGCCAGTTCTAAATAACTTTCATTTCTGTGGAAGTGATTTACGCTCAATTTAATGGTAACTATAATCTTAACTATAGTTTGAAACATACAGGTATACGGTATGCTGAAGCCAGTGTCTCAAAATTTCTGAATAATGCAGAGGCAAAGCTGGTTATCACGTTGTCTATTATTTTACTCTGGCCTATTATCTCCACATTTTATGGCTGTCATTTCTTTGAATACTGTTTTTTTAAAAGCGATAACAATCCGTTGGGAAAAAATAGTGAGTTGTAGAGGACTGTCTGTGGGCGGAAGGCTTCTTCTCTCATTCTAGTAAAACCTGATGATAATCAGTTAATGTAATCTTCTTGTAATGTGCCCACCTGCTCAAAAAGGCCTCAGGTACAGTTTTCTATGCCGCTATGGTTACCTGGGCAGCATCCAAAGAAAACAAAACAATAAAAACAAGAAGTAACTAATATAGGTACATCTGTCTGTGAGTTTGCGATAGAGTGTGGTACTAAGATGTCCATTTTGTAGTTTCACAGTGGTGTCCAGGAAATCTACTTGTTGTGTAGAATGGTCCAAACTGAGTTTGATATTTGGGTGAAAATTATTGAAGTCTTGGTGGAATCTCTCCAGGATCTCTTTTCCGTGTGTCCAGATCAAGAATATCTCATCAATGTATCTCAAATAGACCAGTGGTTTATAGGTACGGCAGTTAAGAAAACATTGCTCTAGATCAGCCATGAACATATTGTTCTAGACCAGCCATGAACGTATTAGCATACTGTGGAGCCATGCGCGTACCCATGGCAGTTCCATTGATCTGGAGGTAGGTTTCATTGTAGAAGGTGAAGTAATTGTAAGTACAAAGTTGACTGTGTGGTTTTCATTTTTGTTTTGAATGATGTTCCTTATGGCTTGTAATCCATCTTTGTGTGGAATGTCGGTGTACAGAGTTTCCACGTCCATTGTAGCTTAGAAGGTGTTGTCCGGGAGGTCATGTGTGTGTTGAAGTTTTCTTAGAAAGTCTGTGGTATCTCTTACGTAGCTGGGTACATTGGCGGCATATGGTTTGTGAATGGAGTCCACGTAACTAACTAAGTTGCACAAATGGGTCACTGCAATAAATGTCATTGCTAACTTATATGCAGAAAGAGGAGCAGGTCAATGTGAGCGTTGTATGAGCAGCAAAAGACAGATTTGTTAGATGAAAGAAACAAAGCAAATTAATTTTCACACAAGCGATCTTCTTCTTCTGCCTTATCCAAATCCGAATATTGGTGATCCTCATGGCGATCATGCATGTGTTGGTATATCGGGCAAACGGGCTTTGCCCCATCCCGCCCTCACCTCTGGGGTGCCAATAGCAATGTAAAGCATAGCCATGATTTTCCAGATTGGTCGCACATTTTCCGTCACAGCGAGAACAGCAACAATGGCCTTAATCCTATTGTAAAACACGGCACACACAACACAACAGTTCTTGTAATTTGCCAGTTGTCAGCGGCATGCTCAGATTTGTAACTGGCTGCACACTTCACTGAGCAATTTGAGGACTATAGGGTACATGATGGACAGCTAGTAAATTGCTTCCTATTGCTTACATTATAAGTCTTATGCAGTTGCCTAATGTGATAAGATTCTGATCAAAAAGTCTAGTAGGATGTTAAATTCCAACCAATTTCATTTGACATCCTAAGCTTTCATGGGCTGAAGCTGGAGGCATTACTCAGTGAGTTAGACAGCTGGCTATGGAAATTCAATTCTCCACTTGCCATAACTTAAAGAAATCTCTGTACACAACATCCGTTAGCGCAAGGATTCACACGGCTCAGCGTGCAACAGGTAATTTTTCTGGAAATTTCTTAACTTATGGAAACTGGCTTCAGAAAGCAACACTTGTTACATAATTGTGTTACAGGACTTCAGCCATTCTGAGGTTACTTCTCCTTAAAAGTAGTATCATTTTTCAAAATGTATATATTTTCAACAATTTTTTTCTGAGATAGCGCACCACCTGATTAAAATACAATAACAGAAAAGCCTATAAACAACAAAACAAATAGGGAACAACTGACAGAGTTTTAATGAAGTAACAGGTAATGAACGTAGATCTTTAACTCTACTGAAATGCAGTTTTAAACATTGAGTAACATTGAGGTCATTGAGTAACTAGAAGATGAGAAGGATATTTGACAGTCAAGGCACCTCAGTTTTAAAACCCCTTTATCCATTTAGTATACATCTTACTTCATTAATATAAGAATAAGGCTAATCCAGATCCAGTTGTTTAGGGCTTTATAAGCTAGGTACTGCTGTGGCTCAAGTAGTTAAGATGCTGAACTTGAAGACTGGAAGGTCAGCAGTTCGATTCCCGAGTACTGCAGGGCGGAATGAGCTCCCGCCTCTGTCCCAGCTCCTGCCAACCTAGCAGTTCGAAAGCAAGGAAATGCAAGTAGAAAAATGGGTATCACTTCAGGGGGAAAGTAAACAGCATTCCGTGCACTCCGGTGTCTAGTCATGCCTGCCACATGACCATGGAATGTCTGCAGAAGCAGACAGCGCTGGCTCTTCGGTTTTGAAACAGAGATGAGCACTGAACCCTAGAGTCGGATATGACTGGCTTTCAAGCAAGAGTGACCTTTTACTTTTAAGTCAAAGCTATCAGTCAAGACTCTGTAATGGAAAATTTAGGAGTGTACAAGTTTATTCCTCCATCAAACAGTGATGCCTGATCTTTGGTAGTAGCAGAGGAATATGTGGGCACATCAATGCTTTTACTGACCTAATAGGCAGTACTTCTAGCTTGGAGGTATATGCGGTCAGTTAGTCGTCACGTGCAACTTGCCAGAAATACAGTAAATAAGGATCTAAGCGCCGCTTAGAAAACATCGTGGCAAAGAAAACCCCCCCCTCCCTCTCCAGTTTGCTTGAAGCCTTGCTTTTAGCACTTTTGTCCAGTCTGGTGCATTCATCACCTTAAACTGAATTACAAACACCTTGAAGGGGAGAGTTTTTTCTTTCTCCAGGTTAGTAAAGAAATAAAAGAAGCCCTCTGTAAGGCGAGCTTTCTTCCTCAGGGGACAGAAGTGTTTACTTTGCTAGCCCAGGAGTTGCCAGGGGCCAGGTCACGCGAGGGCTGGGACAGCTTCAGGGGCCGGATGGCCATTTTTGCCCTTCCTCCACCACACGGCTCTTCCTGGTGTGGTGGAGGTGGTGGTGGGGTCATATGAAATGGCACTGTGGGCCGCATTTGACCCACGGGCCGCAGGTTAAGATTCCCCGTGCTAGTCTGCTGTCCCACCACCACTGTTCTTCCTTTGCCACTTCCATTACTTTCTGCGTAAGATTTTGTTAGGATCTGACTGGAAGGGTAGTTTCATTTTTAGTGCAAGAAATGAAAAGGGAAGTTGTTAGCAAAGGATACAGTAAAGGTCGCCGTATCCAGCTCTAGGGTTCAGTGCTCATCTCTGTTTATAGTAGGGGTTACCAACCTAAGGCCTATCGGCTAGATCTGGCCCATGGCACCATTTCATGTGGGCCCCCACCCCTCCAAGGGCATTTGAGAAACAAAATGGCCACCCCTTTGAAGCTGTTGGGACAAAATGGCCACCCCCATCATGCAGGCAGGGCAAAATGGTCATTTGACCCTCAAAGCTGACTGAGAGAGTGTGAAAATGTTGGGGACCCTGGTTTATAGCCAAAGAGCCAGTGCTGTTTGTGTCTGCAGATGTTTCTGTGGTCATGAGGCGGGCATGACTAGACACCGGAATGCACAGAACGCTGTTACCTTTCCTGCCAAAGTGGTACCTATTTATCTACTTGCAATTTCTTGCTTTTTTCGAGCTGTTACGTTGGCAGGAGCTAGGACAGAGATGGAAGCGTTCTTAGCTGACTTCGGCTTGAGCCAGAGTCTATGTATCCTTGACTTAACGGATGACAGGAGAAGAGCTGCCAGACTTTGTATAATCTCTTCTGTTATTTTAATTTGTCAGATCTTTCCGAGATGCTATGCATGGGGAGTCAGGGAGAATGGAATAGTTTTGTGTGGTTTTGCATACTATTTTGAAAACGCCTGGCTACTCCCTTGGCCGCGCGAGTGGATATGTCATGGCATTTTTATGACAAGGTTCCAAGTAAAATGCAACCTTTTTGCAATCAAAGTGAGTCATCTTTGCGTTTCTAGACAGAAAGATTATTTCCTACACTGTGTAACCAAATGTTTTCTCTGGACATTCGGTTTCTGCTAGTGATTCAGTTTTAGCATACCTATTTGTAATGCAAAACTGTGAGATCTAGTTTGTAATGGGCAGTTACCATGGCTGCACATCCAAAACGCAACAGATTGAAGGGCAGGTAAGAAACTATTTCTTTTTGGCGCAACAAGCTGAGTGTAACCAGAATTCTGGAAGCTGCTTGTACAGATTCAAACTAGTGTGAGTGTGTTTTAAAAATAAATCTTGTAATCTAGTCACTTGGCTAGATAAGAAACACAATTCTGAACTATTTGCAAGATCACAAAACAACAAGCAAACAAACCAAGCCATTCTGTATAGTGAGAATAAAGTTGGAGTCTGGCCAGGTTATCCTGGCATGGCAATAGAGTAGACCTTACTGCCTGTGACTCAACTCTGACTGTCAGACGGCGGTTAACTAACCTGAAAACCCTGAGGACTAGCAGCCTTGGTGAAGTCCACAGGGAAGGGTGATGGTCCCCAAGTGGATTAAATCCCACTTGAGTTCATCTTGAGGGAGGCAAGGAGCTTCATCAATCTTGACCTGGGGCAGATGAAGAATTTGCATGCCAAAAGGGCTCAGGACCAGAAAATGGAACTGGATCAGTGGTACTATGGGAGTCACACTGCGAAGGCCACTACGTTATATTCACAGGACAGTCTTCATGGGCAATCACCCTGAGGATTGCCAATATTCGGAATCAGATAGGGCACAAGGAGGAGGAGAAGGAGAGGAGAATAAACTGTTCGTACTCTAGCCCACGATGACATCAAGAATAACGTTTGCTTCCAATTCCCCGGAGTCAAGACAAATATTTTAATAAGTCTGAAACCAAAGAACTCGGGTGGGTGAGCAGCATAAAAATATAAAATTGTCCTTTGGGATTTCCACAAGCAATTAAATTTGAGAAGCCGAAGATAATATCTCAGGTCTTCAGGCTACTATATCTCACTAGAATAATTTAGGTGTGTATTCTCTTGATCATTTTGATTTTCTCCTACTTCAAGCTTTCCAATATCCACCCTGATAGGAATTATGAGGACCTGAAATCTCACTCTTTTTTGTTTTTGGATAGTCTAATATTTTATTCCAACCCTGATCTTGGATTGCACTCGTGGAATACACAGCTATACCCTCAACCTCAATTCTCTTTTTCTTCTGAGAATTTCTCAGAGCTGCTAATACAATTCAGCCTTTCTAACAACAATAATTTCTTTGAATAATAATTTCGTGTCAGAAATTATTCTGGGTTGAAAGGGTTTTTGCGGAAGAAACTCCAGTCAGGGAAAGCTCAAATGAGGCTCCTTTCATGTCCCCAAGAGCTGGGACAGAGATGGGTGCTCAATCTGTCATGCAGTACCTGGGTCTCGAACTGTTGGCTTGCCAGCCTTCCAGTTAACAAGGCAAGCTTCTTAACCACCGAGCCACTCCAGGCCTTTCTAACAATGGGAGAGCATTTACTACTGATGCTTCCTAAGCAATCTAGTTTAGGACACGGGAGAACAGGCTGTATGACACACACGTGTCTCCTCCTAACATTTTCTGCCTGAGATGAGAGACTTATCAGGATCGGCCCTGATAATTCAGGAAAATTTGCTCATCCATTGTGGACTGTCAACTTCTTAATTGCCTAATTTCGTGCAGCGCTGTGTCACCCAGTTTTCTGGAAATTCCAAGCCCACTCTTGTTCTCTCGGCTGCCGCTTCTGACATAACTTGATCTCCTGGTGTGTCCGCACACATGTGCACACAAGGGCAGAAAGGATGAGAGAAGAGTTACACAAAATGAGAAATCATAAGATTGCACAGGTAACAGTGCTTCATAGGTAATACTTTCTTCACCTTTGTTCCAAGCCCTGTTTTCCCTTGTCTGAAATGAAAGTATAGGTGGACACTGGGTATTATTTGGATAGTGTTATGACTTTTAAGGACTAGCATCTAGGTCAGGGGTAGCCAAACTTTTCGGGCCAGTCAGATGGTTCAACAGGCCGGCCATATGGTTTAGTGGACCGGTCATGTGATTTCTCCCACTGGTCATGTGATTTCTCCCATGCCACCCTTGTCGTTTCCAGAAGCAGAAGTAAAACGTGTCCGTGCGGGCGCATTTTACTTCCGCTTCTGGGAGCGATGAGGGTGGCATGGGGTGGATGAACTGGCATCAGGGGCCAGATCCGGCCCATGGGCTGTAGTTTGGGCACTTCTTATCTAGGTTATTGTCATAAGTATGGGTCTTTTGGGAATTAGAAATACTTCACTCTGCTTCCTGTGAAGTGGACTGTCCTGTCAAACAGTTTATAACTTGTGCAAACATGTGAACAGATCGTGTGTTTGTGTGGTTTGTAATCATTATGTGATAAGAGGCTGAAATGGCGAAAGTCTTATGAGATGAAATCCTTGTTTATGCATGGTGAAATCTGGCTGTCTTCAATTAGGAAATAGTTTCATTTGCAAGAAGGAAATAGATTTAAACAGCAACGTAACCATTTTTATTTTTTTTTGGTAAAGATTTTCCATTAAGCTTAGGTTAGGCAATTGGGATGAGAAACAGTGGTGAGGCAGATAATGAAGATATTTTGTATTTTTCCTCTAGCTGAACAAAGTTGAAGTAATCCTCGACATGAGGCCTGGATCCAGTAAACAAAGAAGACAAATTCTGAGGTATGTGATTTGATCACAAAGTACAGTAAGTACTGTATGGGGTGTTAGTACCTGCTGTCTATTTACTCTTATTCTCCACCCTGAATTTTTAAAAAAGGTTTTAAATTATATATGTTAGTTCTTTCAAATGATACATAAATTCTAATTTTAAATAAATATACTGTACCGGTACTTAATGTAGTGCACCGCGAAGGAAGTAAGAAACGGGAACAAAGAATGATTCAACTTAATTATAGGAAGTCCTAGATAATGGCATTCTGCATGATGATTGTGCTGATCTTTCTTGGTCTCCTCTCTGGATTATGATATACGGCAGTGATGGTGAACCTTGGCACCCCAGATGTTCTTGAACTTCAACTCCCAGAAGCCCTGATCAGCAGGAATACTGATCAGGGCTTCTGGGAATTGAAGTCCAAGAACACCTGGAGTGCCAAGGTTCACCATCACTGATATAAGAGAATGATATGGTTACTCTCTGCACGTAAAGCTCATGTTCCATCACTGAGCTACACAGACCTTTCTTGAAGTTAAAAATGTCAACAACTCAATCTAATAATCACACACACATTTCAAATGTATATCTTAGAAGTTAGATAGGTGATAAAGATAGTCTCCTTGGGACATAAATAACATTTAGACAGCAGGATTTCCAGAGGGCATTTGCAGAGATCTAATCAACTTACTTGCGGGAATGAGTTTGAAATACTGGATAGGTACTGTACACGTGCATAGATATAATCAGCTTGGGTCCAGGAGCTGATTTGAAACATAACTCATTGTCTTAAAGCAGGGGTTCTCAACCTTTTCGAGTCAGGGGCCTGGTCATGCTCCCCAGGGGTGTACTGGGCAATTTTGGAGGGTGGTGGACAGGAAATGATGGGGGTGCCTATTGGAGGAGGTTGGGGAGAAATCCCATACATTCCCATTACCTCTGCCTGCCTCTGGGGGGCGCCAGTCACTGGGACGCACTGGGATGTGTCCCTGTATCCCAGCACACCATAGGTGACAGGCCGGACTGTTGTTCCAGTCACTGCCCCCCCCCCCCACTGGAGTTGGCTGTTGACCCATGTACAGCTATTGTTTACGATGGCCATACATGAGTTCATGGCTGATTCTGGCGGCAGCAGCTGGAGTGAGGGCGGGGGCCGGATTATTTGATGCTATGGGCCAGATCAGGCCCACAGGCCATAGGTTGAGAACCCTTATCTTAAACGACCATACATCGTTTACAAAACATACCATTTATTAGCATTGGACCTATGAAGGGTAAGCTATATTTACATTCGTAACCAAAGAGTTTTGGTTTCTGTTGCTATCTGGGAGGTCTTTGACGTTCAAAAATTGCAAGTGCATTTTCACTTTACGATCACAACGCTGTCAAGCGCTGCATACTTGTGAGAACAAAGGGGCGGTTCTTCTGACCCAAACTTAGCCTCTGTGTACACCTTTCATCATATTTCAACCTCACCCTTTCTCTATGCAGTCATATAAATCTTCAGCGTTGAGCATCAGGGACACAATGCCAGAAGTTGCTGGAGAATGCACCGCTTTACTCTTAACTGAATGATTGTGGTTTTTGTCAAGCAGTTTTGGAGTTTAACACTCAGGTAAGCCACTTTACAGTCTGTCTTTTTTTTTTAAACACAATTGATGCTGCAAATTTTCCCAGCTTATGTACACGTCAAGTTGTTAGAGTGGAAGGGTGTTTCAGAAAAGAGCTGTGATTGCATCTGCATAAAACGGGGACCTGTCATTTCATATTTCTCTCGCAGAATCAGGACAGGCAAAGCAACAGTAAGACAGCAAAACCACCTTGTCTGATCATCATTGTCTGATTGCATTCATCCAGTAAGTATTAATTACCTCTTGACGAAACTATATGTTTTATTACACATCTTGGAAAGAACAGGGCATGTATGGGCAAACTCTTTTAACTGTGTTGACATGTTCCTCTGCTGTGCAAACCAAACAAACTAGTATTTTGAGTGAGAAAGTTCAATATGGGTTCTATTACATACCCTTTCAGTTATAAAACTTCTATGACATAATGAATCAATTTCAAGATGTGGGGTTGTCAATTTTCCTACAAACAAATTTTTCTATTATTTTGGATTCTCTATGAACTATAATATTATTCTTTATTTATATGCCTGCACAGTATATTTATATGTGCATACCTATACAGTATAAGGGGACCACAGTGGCTCAAGTCACTAAGACGCTGACTGGGAAGCATTTCGATTCCCGAGCACTGCAGGACAGAGTGAGCTCCCGTCTCTATCCCAGCTCCTGCTAACCTAGCAGTTCGAAAGCAAGAAATTGCAAGTAGATAAATAGGGACCACTTCGGTGGGAAGGTAACAGCGTTCCATGTGCTCCGGTGTCTAGTCATGCCTGCCACATGACCATGGAAACGTCTGCAGAAGCAGACAGCGCTGGCTCTTCGGCTTAGAAACAGAGATGAGCACTGACCCCTAGAGTCAGATACAACTGGCTTTTGAGCAAGGGAAACCTTTACCTTTATATACAGTATATACATCATCTCTCTACCTACCTACCTACCTACCTATTGGTATGTGTGCATACCTCTCTCTCTCTCTCTCTGATGATATTGTTGCTTGCATCTGAATAGACATGTACAGAATTGTACAGTACTTGGACTGAATAACCAAGCTCACCGGAGATTTTTAAAAGCTACAACATTTTAGCTTTGCAAAGTTATTTTCCATTTTACCCCTCTGAACTATCACATTTCAGGCTTTGTTTACTGAAGTAACCTCACACAGTCAAAGTTTGCCCTTATATCCTGTTGGTGATTAGATTTTATCTCCAACTTTTCCTCCTATGTAAAACAGAATTTTCCATGGGTTGTTTCAGTTCCTACAGTGGTAGTGACCACAAATGCTGAAAATACTGATCTCAGGGGATTTTGGAGGGCAAATGTTTCACAGCATAAATGATCCCCCCCCCCCAAAAAAAAAAAAAAAAATTACTCCTAAAACATTGCTGCTAAATTGCTTGATGCTGTCTGGGCTTTCTCCTGACATGGTCTCCAATATTGCCACATGACGTACGAGTGTGTTTTACTTCCGCTTCCGGGAGCGATGAGGGCGGTGTGGGCCGGATGAATCTCAGTAAACCCATTCCTGTGGATTCACAGAATGCTTCGGTTTCTGGGAACTGAAGTCCAAGAACATCTTGAGTGCCAAGGTTCGCCATCATAGACCTACCAGTAGATTCAGAGTCCAGTTCCCATAATCACTCACCATTCACTATACCAGCTAAGGCCAAAAGCAACAGACCTCCATTTTAGATTTAGAAAACCACAAGACTGAAGAATGAAAGAATGAATGAATGAGTGAGTGAGTGAGTACCACCACCAGCATCATTCCAACCTGAGGGAATAGAAATGGACATTGGGCTAATTGGAAAAAGGTCATTCAAGGAATAAGCTATAGTCACATCTCTGATTTCCCAGATCAACTAAATCAGAAAACATTAAAACAACTAAACCTGCAAAGAGAAAGTATTTAGTCTTTAAGAACTCTTAACAAAACTTTCCCATCCCCTTTCCCCAGACTGTAGCATCAATACTGAATATCTCCTTCCTAGCTCTGTATTAAAGCTGCAATTATGGCAGTTATACTCGAGTATAAGCCGACCCAAATATAACCCAAGGTACCTAATTTTGACCGGAAAATAGATTGACCAGAGTATAAACTGAGGGTGGGAAATGCAGCAGTTGCTAGTGAGTTTCAATAATCAAAATACATGGAAATAAGGTAAAATTAATTAAATTGTCGGCACGTTTTGTCTCAATCTGGCACAGTCTTGGGACCCTCATGGTCACTGACTGAGTATAAGCCGTGTCCCCTTTTGGGGGGCTCGTTTTTGTGGCTAAAAACCTCAACTTATACTCCAGTATATACAGTATTCCCTGTGTTTCTTGGGTTCATAATTTGCTCCCAAGAAGAATTCCTTGGATATAACAAGTCTCCTTGAGCACAGGAAATTGTTGTATATCAGATTAATGTTTGGACTTTCTTTTCAGGAAGTACACAGGGCTACAACAGCCACTGACTTTTGCAGTGTGTAGGAATGTTTGCGCTTTGCTTTCAAAGTAATTTGAGTTTATGTAGAAGACAACAAATATTTTCTGTCGGCCTTGAGTGAAACAATTTATTCAGTTTTGATGCACAGCTGAAAATAATCTGTTCAATCAAACAGACGACATTTGGATTAAAACAGGGTATGTGTTTTTTTGTCTTGAAGGCAGTTTTCCAAGAGAGCCTGTGACCAAGAATTACACATTGCGGTCAGAATAATATGCGAACAGGTAAGGTTTCTTTTAATCCCATTATTGCTACACCATGCTCGGAAAGTAAGTGCATTGGTACATATCTCAATGGTTCAATGTTTGATCTTCTTAGGTATCCTCTACTCTTATGATCTGTGGAGCATCCAAAGTACGTTATACATAGTGCTTGCGTATGATCCATATCATGTCTTGGACAACTATCAACAATTCTTGTCTCCACATCTTCTCTTCTCACATAGGATTTAAATAATTCTTTCCCATTGTTTATAGCCAAAGAGTCAGTCCTGTCTACATCTGCAGATGTTTCCATGGACATGTGGCAGGCATGACTAGACACCTGAGTACATGGAAAGACAGGTTGTACTTACCTGTAACTGTGCCTCTGTTCCTTCCCGCCATATAAATACAGTGCAGAACATTATCTAGCACAACCTTTTGTCACACTGTTATTTAAGTGACAATAAAGGCCATAGGCTTGCAAGTCTATAATCAGGCGAAGAGTTCTGGCAAGAAACTTTGTCAATTCAGAATAAAAAGAGTTAGAAATTCAAGTTGGATGACTTTGTCAGCAGAAAATACAGTACCGGATGAACAAGCCAACCTGGTTGTGATACTATAAAAACAACTTATCAGTGTAAAGTACTTCTCTATTCTCCATCTTCTTGCCAGAAGAGATCGCCTATCTGAACTTGACAGTCAGGATCGCCTATCTGAACTTTACAGTCAGGACTTCTATTACTGTCTCTTGACCACGTGAGCAAAGAATGGTTGGAAGGATAGTATTCATTACAGGAGACACCAAGGACTAAACTATACTTTTCTCTCTGTGTGTGTGTATTTGAGAAATTAGAAATTACTTTATCTTTCCAGCCATTTGGGAAGTCGTATGTTCTCTCTGTAGCATTGCGTTTCCAGATAAAGAGACTTTGCTGCCCCATTTGAAAGTGTTGGCTAAGAATAACAGTGACTATCGCACCTAATGTGTAAGATAGCACATCGCTTACAGATGTGTGATGCCATAAACTGATCCTGTCTTAATGGAAATGTGTAATCTGGTTTTTGAAAGTTATAAAAGCACATTCTTTCCCCTCTTGTTTGGCAAAATATCCATCCACAACCTGCTAGTTCAGCCAACTCCTAGAACCCATGGTGGCCAACCTTGGCACTCCAGCTGTTCTTGGACTTCAGATACCAGAAGCCCAAGTCAGCACACCTGCTGATCAGGGCTTCTGGAAATTGAAGTCCAAGAACAGCTGGAGTGCCAAGGTTTGCCATCACTATCCTGGAATTTTAAGAATATAAGAATACACATCCATTTAGACCAGGGATTCTGAACCTGTGTCCTGAGGATCGGATGCGGCCCATGGCACCATTTCATGTGGTCCCCTACTGCTTCCACCACACCAGGAAGGGCCATGTGATGGAGGATGGGCAAAATGGCCCTCTGGCCCCTGAAGCTGTCTGAGGGATTGTGACCCAGGCCCCAGCTTAAAAAGGATGAGAACTCCTGATTTAGACCCACCAACACATATGTATAAAATTTTCACAAAGCTTTTTCCATGGAGTGATTAGTTAGCCTTGTTGAAATGTCCTTATGTTAGAACTTTTTCTTTGTTTACTGACATTTCCTGCATATACCGAGATCGCAGGATATAATAATAGTTTTGCGTCAAAAATTATTCTGGGTTGAAAGGATTTTTGTTGGAGAAACTCCACTCAGGGGACGCCCGAATGAGGCTCCTTTCATGTCCTCAAGATCTTTCCCCACCCAAGTGGTCCCTATTGATCTACTTGCAATTTCTTGCTAGGTTTGCAGGAGCAGGGACAGAGACAGGTGCTCATTCTGTCATGCCAAGTTGCCAGCCTTCCAGCTAACAAGGCAAGCTTCTTAACCACTAAGCCACCACAGCTCCTTTAGATCTCAGGAGAAAACTAGAAAGATGCTGTAGATTCCTTTCCCTCTAGCTGAATTTCCCTGGGCAACTGGCTCATGAGGATGTTGATTATAGATTGTTATTAAAACCAAGAGCTGTTTTCCTTTTGTTCTCTTGAAAGATGGTTTTGCTTTACTAACCCTTCTGATGAGCAGGAGCCTGTCGATGTCTAAAGCACCAGCTTCTCTTACCATTTAAAATTGGGACTACTTGCACCTGAGGGAGCGTGACTCGGCCCCTGGGTTATAAAGGTTGAGAACGCCCGTTTCAGATGGTCAGGTGCTATTCATGAAAGAATCGTAAGGCAATCTAAATTTGGTTTTCTTTCCACCTCAGATCATGAAGAGCTCTGTGGCAGCACGTTTGGACCTTTCTGTCTAAATGGTGGGATTTGTTATATGATACCTACTCTCTCCAGTCCTTTTTGCAGGTAAACTGATGGTTAAAATTAGAGGTGGGGCGAACTCTGTGCTGGGGGGAGGAAGTGCTCCCATTGGGCTGCTTGGCAGAGGGGTAGGGCAAACTCTGTGCTGGGGGAAAGAAGTGCTCCCATAGGGCTGCTGGGCAGAGGGGTGGGGCGAACTCTGTGCTGGGGGAAGGGAGGAAGCGCTTCCATTGGGATGCTGGGCAGAGGGGTGGGGCGAACTCTGTGCTGGGGGAAGGGAGGAAGCGCTCCCATTGGGCTGCTGAGCAGAGAGGTGGGGCGAACTTTGTGCTGGGGGAAGGGAGGAAGTGCTCCCATTGGGCTGCTGGGCAGAGGGACGGGGAAAACTCTGTGCTGGAGCAATGGTGTGCATGCCCACAGAGATGCCTCTGCATGGCCCA
This sequence comes from Furcifer pardalis, assembly GCA_030440675.1. Lineage (NCBI taxonomy): Eukaryota > Metazoa > Chordata > Lepidosauria > Squamata > Chamaeleonidae > Furcifer > Furcifer pardalis. Next base: position 15,963,734 of record CP126891.1, on the reverse strand, counting down.
TCTGGCACGCATGCCAAAGGTTTGCCACCACTGGTCTACCTAAACACTAGACAGATTGAGCGCTCCTCCTCTCATAGACATGGCAGGTCTTCTGTCCATCATTCCTTACTCAGATCCGATCTAGTGTAGGGAGGAAGCCAAACATCACCACTGCTCAGAAATTCATCCCCTGCATCTCTGTAGGATATCAGTGGGATACTGTAGGTAATAACTAAGAAAAGCATTCTATTACCAACGTGACCAATACCATCCTACTGTGACCAAGGGAATTAGTGCTTCTCGCCACCATCAAGTGTGCCCGTTGTGGTGGCCCAGTGGCTAAGAAGCTCGCCTTGTTAGCGGGAAGGCTGGCAAGTCGGCGGTTCAAGATCCGGGTACAGCATGACAGAATGAGCGCCTGTCTCTGTCTCAGCTCCTGCCCACCTAGCAGATCGAAAGCAAGAAATTGCAAGTCGATAAATAGGGACCACTTTGGTGGGATCTGATCTTGGGGACACGAAAGGAGCCTCATTCAGGCGTCCCCTGAGCGGAGTTTCTCCAGCAAAAATCTTTTCAACCCAGAATAATTTCTGACACGAAATTATTACTATTACCACCATCACGTGGGGCTGAAGTAACAAAGTGGAAGACAGGAGCTTAAGATGGCCATGGGGAGGGGGGAGGGACGCCCCCAACCAGCAGGAATTGGGTGGGAGTAAATTCCAGCAAGTGATAAAAGGATTTAGGGCAAGGTGAGGGATAGGACTCAAAATATTGGTCCGTGGTTTGAAATATCCCACCCTAACCTGCTTTCCTTCAAAGCTCCCATCTTATCATTCAAGCAAGGAGTCTAAATGATGAAAGATTCTGTTAACATTTAGTAATGAGAGGAATAGCAATAATTAAAAAAAAAGGTTATCCATTTCTCAAGAAATAACAGAAGCACTAATCAACTACTGATGGAGGATCTAAGTCTAGGCAAGTTGCTTATCTCTAGAGCCCACCTTCCGGTTGTCCATCTGTTAGGGATTTACTACTAACCATCTGCCTAAGAATTCCTCTTAAAAGACTGGCAGAGTAATAACCTCCTATCTAATTGCTCGCAGCAAACGGAACACAGGGGGGTTATGCACCTAAAATTGGCCTGTGCTACGAGTTGGGTCCCCCTTCAGTCCTTCACAGTCTCTTAAACACTGATCGGCTTTAAGTGACTTGTCTGCACAAATTTTAAAGTTATCATTCACGTCTGCCTTGCCCTCTTCGGAAGGTCTTGTGAGACAAGATTTTACTATGCATACCCCCTTCCCATTGGCCCCATAGTTCTTCTGCTTAGAAGCCTCACTTAAAAGCAAACTTCATTAGGGTTTAGATTTTTAATAAAAGCCACTTTGCAGTCCTGCTGATTCAGCTCAGTATTGTGTTCTGAGGGCTGGGAAAATGTGATACCCCAACAGCAAACCTGCTGGCTCAAAGGAAAGGACTCCTAGATCTTCAGCAGCTACAAGATACTATTTATTGCTCGGTGAGGCATCGAGAGTAGAAGCCCTTTGGAAGGATTTGAAAGCAAGAATAATAGGATCCTAAGCAGTGGTAGCTTAGTGGTTAAGCCGCTGAACTTGACGACTGGAAGACCAGCAGGTCAGCAGTTCAAGACCTGAGTACTGCACGATTGAGTGAGCTCCTGTCTCTGTCCCAGCTCCTACCAACCTAGCAGTTCGAAAGCAAGATACAGTAAAACCCCGTGTAACGATTTTAATTTGCTCTATGGGTCTGTTCGCAATGCGATTTTGCCGTTGTATGATTTTTCCTATGGAAAAAAGCGTACAATTTTTTCGCTAAGCAGTTTTTCCCATTGAAAATGTGTTGTACGATTTTTCCCCATAGGAAAAATAATTATGCGGGTCGCCATTTTCTTTAAAAACCTATTCATTATGCAATTTAGTCACTCTAGGGGGCATTTGTTCTACGAGGTTCCTCTGTAACTGCAAGTAGATAAATAGGGACCACTTTGGGCGGGAAGGTAACAGTGTTCCGTGTACTCCACTGTCTAGGCATCCCTGCCACATGTCTATGGAAATGTCTGCAGGCACAGACAACGCTGGCTCTTTGGCTATAAGCAGAGATGAGCACTGACCCGTAAGATTCGGATATGACTGGCTTTTGAGCATGGCCGACCTAAGCACCTGTACTTGTGGCCAGAGAGATCCTGGAAAGGGGGGGTGGAGGAATGTGGTTTTGAGATAAGTGATGTGGTAAATCAGGTCATGTTAAAGAGAACTGATGCAAGAGCACCTTGTATAACTCCCTGGATGTGTTTACACAGTAGAATCACACTGCTCTTTTAAACAAACAAACATGCCCCTTTCATGAATCACATGAAAGAAATGGATCATTCCTGTTTGCTTTTGGATATTTCAGTTACGGAACCTTTAGGCAGAAATAAGGGTGTCTGAGGAACAGAAAGGGACTCATGCCTGTAATTATGAACTTCGACAGTCAAAGGTTTTGCCGACCATTTGGATAACAAATCCCATGGAGAGAGTAAAAAGATATTACGTCAGACTTGCCTGAAATACTTTCAATTCTGGAAAGTAACCTAGTGAGTTTGGAAAGTCCTATAGTAAGATCAGGGGCTCCAGTTTGAAGACTATCAGGAACCTTTAAAGTTCAATAGGGAGGGGATTCATTGCTACCAGTGGTGGGATGTCAAAAATTTTACCACCCCACCGTGATGTCATCACAGTGTGGGTGGAGCTAAAATACACACAGACACACCACCTCCAAAGGTGAGTCACTTACCCTGGGGAGCTTCAGGCTATAGGGAGATTCAGGCTAGCAGCTTCTCTTCCTCCTCCCTGCTTGGGAGGACAGCAAGGAGGCCGTGCATGCACACCAAGTGCTTGGCGCGCATGCGCAGTGGGGGAACCAGTGAAAAGGTAAGCCCCGAAGGTGGTTCCCCCCAAAAAGTTGCTACCAGTTCTCTGGGACACTGGGAAAAGTTACTACTGGTTTTGGCGAACTGGTGAGAACCTGTTACATCCCATCACTGATTGCTACCAACTTTATCCCCCACTGATTTCAAAATGAAGTACAGTAGGTCACACTTGTTTGAAAGCCAGTTGTATCTGACTCTAGGGTTCAGTGCTCATCTGTTTATAGCTAAACAGCCAGCGCTGTCTGCATCTGTAGATGTTTCCATGAATATGTGGCAGGAATGCCTAGACACCATAGCGCATGGAACGCTGTTTACCTTCCCCACCTATTTATCTACTTGCAATTTCTTGCTTTCAAACTGCTAGGCTGGCAGGAGCTGGGACAGAGACGGGAGCTCACTCTGTCATGCACTACTCAGGAATTGAACTCTAACCTTCCGGTCAGTGAGTCCAGCATCTTAACCACTCGAACCACTGCAAGGTCATTAAGGGAAAGAAAATGGCCACCCCTTTAAAGCTGTTGGGACAGAAATGGTCACCCCCCCCCCCCCATCGTGCTGGCAGGGCAAAATGGCCTTGTGGCCCTCGAAGCTGACTGAGAGAGCGTGAGCCGGCCTCTGGTTTGAAAAGGATGGGAACCCATGATGTAGACAATGTTATATACATAAATGTCCACATTTTGCATTACTCCCAAATTGCAGTTGTTAATGAGATACTAAAATGCTGCATCTGTAATAAGATTCTCAGCTGCTTGGCCTGAACAGGGTTGGAAAGGAAAGATGCTATTTCGGAGTTGATATTTACATACAAGGCACGTTAACTAGGAAAAACCCTTGATTTTGCTGATTAGAGCAGAGTTCTAAAAATAATACCATATGTTCTGATTAATAGTGCTAATCAGAAAGAAAGCACTGGGGAGGGGAGCATTTGCGTGCAAAGCCTATTAAAATAGAACTTGCTGCATGACTGGAAACAAGAAGAGGAAGAATTCCTTCCTCCTCCCAAACCGAACAGTCTTTACTGGGGGGCCTTGGATGGGAACTGCACAGCATTAGTAATTGCTTTGTAACTGCATGGCCAGGTTATCTTGCTATGGTAATAGAGTAGACCAGGGGTTCCCAACCTAAGGCCTGTGGGCCAGAACTGGCCCATGGTATCGCTTCATGTGGCCCCCACCCCTCCAAGGTCACTCAAGAAACAAAATGTCCACAAAAAAAATAAGCTGATCTTGCACCTTGCAATCTGTCTTGCAACAGGATTAGATTGTAGGCTGCCAGTTTCTCTGCTTAAACCATGTGCCCAAACTATGGCCCATGGGCCACATCCGCCCCCCCCCCAATTCATCCGCCCTGCACTGCCTTCGTCGCTCCTGGAAGCAGTTTTCCTCCTCCCATGTTGCCTACTCAGACTTATTTCTGACAAAGGAAGAAAATGGTATTGCAAAGAACTCAGCATTTTACTTCCACTTCCGAGAGTGACGAGGGCAGCGCAGGCCGGATGAATTGGTGTCGGGGGGCTGGATCCGGCCTGCAGGCCATAGTCTGGGCGCCCCTGATATAAGAAATTAATCAATGTATTCATTTTAACTTTGTACTGGTATAAACCTGATCAAGGTAAATCGTACTGGGGCTGAAATTCTGTTGCTTTCCTACCCTTTTGAATAAGGAAAATTGGCCAACTTGGACATTTTAATATCTCAACTTCTTCCCCAGCCAAGTATGTCATTTAGAGTTCTTTGCAACAGCATTTTCTTCCTTTCTCAGAAGGAAGTCTGAGTAGACAACATGGGAGGGGGCAAGCGGTAGGTGTTAAGAAGTGGAGTCCATGCCCTCGCAGATGAATTAGTTTAATTCCTGCTTAGTAGAGAGACAACCGTAGGATTTTCCCTAACACCATCTGTCGGTCACTCACACATTCATTTCTCACTTGAAAAGCGTATATATCAATCTGAAAATGTTCATTTGCATGATAAAACAGTAATGAAATGTGAACGTACACAAGGCGTGAGCGATGGAGTAAGACCTACAGAAATAGGTTTATATAATCTGCAAGATTAAAGGCATATAACTTTCAGATGCTGCCATTCATGGCTGATCGTATGAGCATGATAATCTGTGGTGCTCAAAACACCATATATTTCTGTACACTGTAAATGACAACAGTTCTGTATGCCTCTCTGCAATATCTGGAGTCCCTTACAATCACAATAGGGAGACCACTGAAACGGGGATATAAAAGCAGGATGAATATATTACTTCCACTAATAAAAACAGGGGAAATAATGCAGCCTTCTGATTCACAGGTGTGTAGAGAACTACACGGGAGCGCGCTGTGAGGAAATATTGCTTCCCAGCATCAAGGGCCACGCGAGAGGCGAAGTGTTTGCGGCTGTTTTGGCTTCTGTGGTCATTCTGAGCGTCTTGGTAGCTGGGACATTCTTCTTTCTGTGCAGGTATAATGTCACGGAAGGAGCGCTATTGCAATTGCTAGAGTCTGGATGTGTCTCTGGAAAAGTTTTTCCAAGTCTTAACAAAGGCGTATCTTTCTATCCTTTAATTCTTCAAAAAAAGAAGGGGGGGTCTCTTTACCACTGCAGTGACTTAATGGTTAAGACACTGAACTTGACGAAATGGAAGGTCGGCATTTTGTGACCCGAATGCTGCATGACGGCGTGAGCTCCTGTCTCTGTCCCAGCTCCTGCCAACCTAGCAGTTCGAAAGCAAGAAATTGCAAGTAGATAAATAGGTACCACTTCGGTGAGAAGGTAAACAGCATTCCATGGTCTAGTCATGCCTACCACATGTCCCCAGAAATGTCTGCAGACGCAGTGCTCGCTCTTAGGCTGTAAACCAGGAGTTCTCAAGTTATGGCCCACAGGCCTGATTTGGCCCACAATGCCATTCCATCTGGCCCACAACTTCACACCCACCGGTTGAGACCCCCTGTTGTAAATGGAGATGAATGCCGAACCCTAGGATCTGACTGCCTTTTGAGCAAGGGTGACCTTCACCTTTACCACTCATTAACCATAATTATGACAACTGTAATTGTGTAGTACAGTACAGTACTTCCGTCTCATATAAGTGCCAGCTCTTTCAGCAACAGAGATCTGAGCAAATTTAAGGGTCAATTGAGCCTTCAAACTGCCACCTCTTAAACTCAGCACAGCAATTTAATAAAACAGTGCTTCACTCTATACTTTAAAACATTCCAAACAGTATCTTCTTAAAAGTTCTACTGGAAAAGTAGATTTCTCCGATTCCTGTACTGAGCTGTCAAAACACAGTTGTAAAAAACAAACTGGTCTTACCCTTGACATACTTTTCCTGAAATGCTTCTCAGCCCATTTCAGAATATTCCGCCTGTTTGTCTGGAAGAATGTTGTCTTGCAGAATTGATAGCTATTTAAAAGATTGTTAAGAGGAGCATTTTGACTGCGATTCAAACAATTATGTAAGAGCCAGACATAGACAAGCTGCTCTTATGTGCTAAAGCTGCATTTTTGTCACCTGTGTCTACAAACCATATTCTTGCTTTAATTTCCCACTTAGCAAAATTATCAGAGTTATATAATCACACAGGGATGTCTATATAGCCTTTTTTTAAAAAAATCTCAAACTTCATCACGCAAATGGCAACCATTTCAAATGTAGTAATGTGGTCTTGGGCTGTGGTGGCTTGGAGGTTAAGGCACAGAGCTTGATAACCGGAAGGTCAGCAGTTCGAGACCCAAGTGCTGCAAGATCCCCCACCATCTGTCCCGGCTCCTGCCAACATAGCAGTTCGGAAGCAAAAAATTGCAAGTAGATAAATAGGTACTGCGTCGACAGGAAAGGTAAGTGTTTCGTGCACTTTGGCATCTAGTCTTGCCTGCCTCATGAGAATGGATAGGGCAACAGACACAGAGAGTGCTGGCTCTTTGGCTGCAAACAGAGATGGGCACTGAACCCTAGAGTCGGATACAACTGGCTTTTGAGCAAGGGAGACCTTGACCTTTAATCTCATGACTTCGATTTCCTTACAAGGGATGTAATGACTAATAAATTTGTGAATAAGCTTAAACAGTTCAGTCCATGAACAGTATCTGTTTCTGATGAATAAGGCACTATTGTTGATCTAAGTCTTAGATTCTAAGAATGCCAGTTGAATGTGATTGTGGAGTGTCTGAATCCTGGGGCTGTAAAAGATCATGAGGTCATAGATATGCACCCTAAAATTTTACCTGCTCCTTTGATTAGATCTAATCCTTTTAATTTCATTCTCTCTTCCCATCAGAAGGGGACACATTCAGCGGATCAGTTCCATAGAGCGCGGGGAAAGCCTGACTGGAAGAAACAGCAGCAATGCTAGCAACAGTGAGTGATTTTTCAAACAATGTTTGGGGAAGGATGGTTTAAAACAAGGGTTCTCAAGCAAAGGCCTGCAGGCCGGATCCGGCCCATGTACTAGATCATGTGGCCAGCCGCCCTCGCTCCTGCTACCGCCAACAGGGGAAACAGCCAGAAATTCATCCATGGCCATTGTAGATGCATTTACGACAGCTGCGGACACGTTTTACGGCAGCATTTATGGTGGGAGGGAACCACCAGTCTGGCCCGCTCAACTGTCTCAGGGAGCGTGACCCAGCTCACGGCTCTGAAAGGTTGAGAACCATCAGAAGTTGGTGGGAGAAAGATACATCTCTCTTTGTTTATTTTCAGAGATAACTGAATAGATATCTAAAGCAAGAGCAACAAGCGCCAGTAGAAAAGTGGAAGCCAATGTTGGAAAAGAAGATGGAAAAGAGAAGCTACCCAAGATAAATAGACTTTTGCTCACTGGAAGTCATTACAGAACTTATCAGGACAAAATCTTATTGCCAGTTACATCAAAGGAAGAAGAGACTCTGTATAAATGTCTGATTTGTTACTCCCCCTTCCCTCTCCCCCCCGCTTTTTCTAAAATGATTTGCCAATCTGTTTTTTTTAAATTTAATAATGTAATATGGAACATTGTTTTAATACACTGGCCGTTGAAACGAGATTAACAGTATTGTAGTTCATGTTATTGGAGACCACTGAAGTCTGGTGAATGCATATATGCTCTAGTCTGAAGTTCTGTTCGGCCTTTTGAAAAACTCAACATGAAAAGGACTGAAGTGTAAATGATGACAGGGGCATATTTAGGACGAGTAATCACGTTGTCATTAGTATGCCTTCCTAATATTGGGCACAGGCTTCCTGTTGATTCGTTTGCCCCTGTCCTGCCAAGATTTCCTTCAGGGAATCTTACCGTCGAACCTTTAAGCATCCGTTTCAGTCTCACAGTGCATAGCGGTTCTACTAGGTTATCACCAGAACAACACGTTTCTCATGCGCTTCCACAATGTTCAAAGAAAAAGAGGGATCACTCACCTTTTTCATACCGAAGTGTACCGCGCAAACTATCCGGCTTTATTTATGCTTCCACAAATGGTTTCTCAACTAATACGAGGAAACCAGAATGGGCACGGGTGAGATGGAAATCTAAGCAGAGCAACAAGATGTTTAGAAAGGGAGAGTTGAAAAATCTGCCTTTAAATCGATTTTCAGTACTATATCTTCTGAGTGGAGAAACTAGTATTTATTTCTGCCTTAACAAAAGGGAGAGGTTTGTTCTTGCAGTATTTGAGCAGACTTATGGACTGGTTTTAAAAAGTAGTACCACTTGCCCAGGTGACGGAGCAAATAAGGATAAAGATAAGGAACAGAGGTTGTTTTGCTTGGATTTAAGTCCAATTGTTACATTTCATGACAAGCTAGTTGAAAGGAACGTCTTAAAATACATATCCCTCATTGGGCATCTTGTCGTTTTATTTTTAAAAAAGACCATCTGTACATCTTACCAGGATGAACAAAAACGTCGTGAGCTACAGAATACACACCACCAAAGCCCAGCAAGTAGGGTTAGGTGGAAAAACGACAGAAACACTCCAATTGCAAGGCAAACGCAAAATACAAAAACTCACCAGGAATTAGACAGTTATTGTCATGAAAAATATGCTGCTTTCCCTGTACAGTGTGATCTAGTATTTATAATAGCCAGATCAGTCTTCAAAAATGGGTTTATAAGCAGAATATATTTATCAGCCGATTTCCTAACAGGGTTCTATAAAGTTTTGATAGCTCATTTTTCTTGGTACTTTGCTTTAGATTGTTCAGTTCTACTTGGCTATGTTGGTGTTTTACTATTTTGATATAATGGGAAAGAAAGGTAGTATTTTAAAATAATTTTTAAAAAGCATCTTCTAATAAAAGCATTTTCTTATCTATAACATTATTCCCAGCTATTGTGACTGATAACAATATTGCACATGTTTTCCTGGACCAAATATATAAGTACTAGTATCCATTGTGTCTGTTTTTGAGAGATACCAGGCAGATTATTAAAGATTTACAGAAATACAGAAGAATGGCTTAGTGCCAGTTTTGCATTCAAAAGTATATAAAATGCTGCGGAATCATGTGTGGACGCAGCACTACTTTGTTTTATTTGTTCATTTCCATAAAAATGTATTGTTCATATTGCTTGTAAACAGGCAGACACTTAAAAAGGCCTTCGATTGTGTTGAATGGAATTTTATGAAGGGTTTCTCATACAGAAATTTCAAGCTCACTAAAATTTGCAAATTCTTCTAAATGTATAAGGAATAATAATACAGTACAGTTAAAAATAATAATTGCACACCATCTAGTCGATTCTGACTTATGGCAACCCTTTCCCAGGTTTTCTAGATAAAATGTCATCAGAAGCACTTTACCATTTCATAGTTGGATTTTTTTTGAATAGTAGCTGTGTTAGTCTGTGGTTCAGGCATATCAGAACATAAATAAATAAATAAAATAAAAACACTGCAGCATGACTTTACCATTTCATTCTTCTGGAAACATCTTGAACTGTGCCGCTTATCCAAGGCCGCCTCTTCTCCTGAGAGGAAGTGGAGAATCCAACTCTCAACGTCTACCTCCATAACCAGATACCTAAGTCGCTGAGTTATCCAAACAAGTGCCAGAACAAGAATCGTGCATCTCTCTCGGCACCCGATAGGGTAAAAGAGAAAGAGAAGAAAGAAGACTCTTATTTGTATCAGAACTAAATGGAGGGTTTTAACCTAGACCAGCGATGGCCAACATTGGCACTCCAGATGTTCTTGGGCTTTAATTCCCGGAAGCCCAAGTCAACATATCAGCTGATCAGGGCTTCTGGGAATTGAGGTTCAAGAACACCTGGAGTGCCAAGGGTGGCCACCACTGACCTAGACCTTCAGGGTGTTGTGGTCAACACCAAGGCCAATCAACAAAATATCTGCAGTTATAAATGAAGCTTGTCTTCTTTCTTTAAACACATAGTGTCTCTCAAAAGAGCAGGAGTGAGTATTTAAAACGAGTTGATTGGGATATGATCCGTTGAATGTAAAGGTCAGAGTAAGAAATCAGATTGTTTAAGTTGGCTAAACATAAAAGCCCATATGCGATGATGCAATCCTCGGTGATTTACCTGTCTTATTGCATGAAGCCAACAGCTGTTTACTTTTTAAACTGGTTATATTCAGACTAAGGGAAAACGCCTACATTATAATTCCAGTTGAATGGGAAAACTGTTCCTTCCATAAATCTCTGCTTCCTCTTCTTTTAAAGATGCTGTTTTCCATACTTTCATTTATATAGGATTGCTTAGCTGAAAAAGGTACTATTGATTGATGAAATGCTTTTTTATATTTTTATACAACTTTTATACTTTCATTAGCTAATAATAATTTTGTGTCAGAAATTATTCTGGGTTGAAAGGACTTTTGCGGAGGAAACTTCACTCAGTAAAGGTTTATATCCGACTCTAGGGTTCGGTGCTCATCTGTTTCAAAGCCAAAGAGCCAGGGCTGTCTGCCTCTGCAGACGTTTCTGTGATCCTGTGGCAGGCATGACTAGGCACCAGAGCACACGGAACGCTGTTTAACTTCCCACCAAAGTGGTCCCTATTTATCTACTTGCAATATCTTGCTTTCGGACTGCTAGGTTGGCAGGAGCTGGGACAGAGACAGGAGCTCATTCTGTCCTGCAGTACTCGCGAATTGAACTGCTGACTTCCTGCCTTCCAGTCAGTGTCTTAGCCACCTGAGGCATTGCAGTCCAAGCAAATTTCATTAAGGTTTAGATCAGCCACTTGAGTCACTCAGGGGACGCCGAACTGAGGCTCCTTAAATGTCCCCAAGAGTTGGGACAGACGGGTGCTCAAAACCATCATGCAGTACCCGGATCTTGAACTGCCGACTTAACGGCCTTCCAGCTAGCAAGGTGAGCTTCTTAACCACTGAGCCACCACACTCCCTTCTTTCATTAGCAGTAAGAGAATGAACATATAAAACATCTCCCACTATGCCAGAAAACTTTAAACCGGTTGAAAGTTTGGCCTGTCTGTTTGAGATTTAGCAATTCCACTCAAAAAAAGGTTGGCAAATCCAGCTTCATATTAGCACAAGAAGCATAGCAAAGAGCAACATTTTTTTGTCCTTCTGAAGAATTTGACTATACTTTTAAAGAATAGGCAAGATTTTTTTAGAAATCTATTTTTACTTCCATCAAACCCGCCTATGATTTTAACACCCCATTCTGCCACCCCCACTCCCCCAAGTGTCTGTGCCTTTATTAGCTTCCATTCTGGATTACTGATAGAAAATAAGTCTGTTGTCATGGTTCAGGTAGTTATTTAATCAGAAACATCTCACAAGGGGAAAGAGGCACGTTCCTTACATAATCCCTGACAAAAGAACTTCTCTATAGCTCAGCATTTCGGAAAGCCAAGCTAGGATAGTAACAGATTTAGTACAGTGTGTTAGACCCAGTAGAATACAGCATTGGAAAATGACAAACGTTTGAATTGTTTTATCCTTTTTTAAACAACTTCTTGCGGTCTAATTTTGTAACGAGCCTGAATGTTCTATAAGGAATCTGTTGCCATATCAATTTAGGCGGAATGCAATCAGGGAAAATGTTTTAACTGATCAGAAGCAATCAAATGAAATTCTTGAGTTTATCCTGCCCTCAAATAAGAGCTTTTCTTTCACCGACTCAAAGGGTGCAAATCAGATCTCCTGTAGTCTTCAGAACTCATTCCATAAACCTTTTAAACACATATTTTGCCATCAAATGTGGAAGCCACATAAAATAGCACCACAGCATTCGTGAATTCAGTAGCCAGTTTAATTCTGCTCCTGTTAGTAAATTCTAAAGTTGTCCCTCCCTACAACAAGGGAAAACAGAGGCAGAAGACTTTTTAACTGGAATGATAAATCAACGACTTTATTCCTGGCATGTATTCCTAGGTGCAGGCATGAGATGTATGTTATATCACAACTTATTGTTCCTCTTTTTACCGTCAACAAGAAAGTTAAATACCAGACCATTCTCTTACACACATTCTGTTCTGTGATCATTTCTCTTTCCTTTGTTGATACAGAACCCATTTTAAAAACAGTGCTGACGTCTGACTTGAGATAAAAGATTTTCTGTTAAATTACATTCACTCGGCACTCTATATTCCCCGTTTTCTACAGGTGATCTTAAACCAGAGCTGCAAGATGTCAGGTCCAAGTCCACAGGATGTTATTTCCAAGGAAAAGGTGTATAGAATTGTAAAACTTTCTAATAGTTGATGACGGCTAGATGCCCAAGGTAAAGGACGACCTAGCTCGAAAGCCAGTCGTATCCGACTCATCAATGCCAAAGAGCATTGTCTTCATTTGCAGATGTTCCCGCGGACCTATGGCAGATGCAGACATGCCTCAACACCTGGAGAGCATGGAACACTTGTTTACCTTCCTACTGAAGTGGTCCCTATATATTTACTTGCAATGTTTTGCTTTTGAAATGCTAGTTTGGCAGGAGTGGGACAGAGACGGGAGTTCATTCTGTCGTGCAGGACTCGGGTCTCGAACTCCGACCTTCCAATCTTCAAGTTCAGCGTCTGCAATTGCTTGAGCCACCACATGCTCAAACAAACGTTATCAAGTCTCTTTCCCAGGCAGATGCAGACTGAGGCGGAGAAATGGCCCTTCCATTTAAGGAAGTGTTTAAAGTTGGAAAAAATCTCAAAGACATACAGTACTGTTTTCATATTACTAGAGCAGAGGAGATAAAAAGCAAGCAAGCTGTGGCTATAATTTATAACACAATCCAATTTAGCAAGTGACACTTTTCCAGTGTAGTGTTTTCTGAGATAAGTCCCGAAGGCTTTAGACCAGGGGTGTCCATTTTGGGCCATGGTTCATCCCACTGGAAGCAAAAGTAAAATCCACCTTGAAATCTGTTTTGCAACAAGAGGAGATAATTTTAGACTGCCATTTTCTCTGCTTAAAGCAGGGATGCCCAAACTATGGTCCGTGGGCCAGATTAGGCCCACGGACCATAGTTTGGGCACCCCCATTTTAGACTGTCTTATTCCTTCAGAACGACGAAATACTAAAGTACAGTGGAGGCTTTGGGGAATAGTGTTCTCTGTTTTAGATTGGGTATGCCTTGTTCATGGTCTTCACCATCTCACCTCAAGTAACAGGCATCCTTGAGGGCCCAATTCAAAAATGATGTTGTTATGTCTTGCTAAGTAATGAAATGCATTGTGACAGCGGTTTGTAAGTTCATTTCCATGAGTAATTTGGTCAGTATGTCAAATGTAATCCATAAAATTCACACAGAAATACTGATCTTTCAATCCCATATGGGAATTGACAGATTTAGATTAAACCAATCACTGTTTGTTTATGAATAACATCAATTTTTCTCTATTTCAGACCAATCACTCGTTCAATGTTAAAGTTTCCACATGATATTAAAAAAAGTCCAAAATTGACTGAGGGATTGAACTTATATCAAGTTTTCACAGTGTTGTACAGAAAGAGCCTCCTCGAAGATTGAACAACAATCGGGCGTATCCTGGTAAAGGCAACCTTGTGTTGCCAGCTAATCATCCTCACACTAGGTCAGGCATAAGGAACTGCAGAATGAGCTCACCAAAAGGTGCCTTCGTTTTGGCAATTTCACATCTGACCTAGACACGGAAGAACATGATATTAAAATGACTCCCTTATCTTAAGGCTGTGATGGGGAACGTTGGCACTCCAGGTGTTCTTGGACTTCAATCCCCAGAAGCCCAAGCCAGCAGTGATCAGGGCTTCTGGGAATTGAAGTTTAAGAACAGCAGGTGTGCCAAGGTTGGCCATCACTGTCTGAAGGCAAGTAAAAGTTCTAATTATCATTTTTATTCTAGAAAATATTTCTGTTGAAGGTGTATAAACTGTTTAATTCTTTTTGACATCAAATCCGCCTTGTGGCACCGATATGCATTTCTAGTGAGAAGTTTAAGACTGACTTCCTTTGGCTGAACCCAGATGGATAAGAACCATTACGGTGGTGTAACCGTGGAGCAGGTCATCTTTTGTGTCGTATTCTCTGAGTATAAAATTCCCAGTCACAATTCGGTCGCATCCTATCTCTCCATTTCCAAAAAACCCAAAGAGGGGGACGCTGGGGAAGAACTTCCTAAACGCATCAGCTTCAAGGTTAGGCTTGGTCTTGTAATACTGGTACCCTCTGCCAACACAGGCAAACATAAAGCCGAGGGTATTGTTTTCAGGGATGTTGGCAGCCTTCAACCGCTGCATGGCGGCTTCCGCCGTCTTCTCGTCAATGACATCTTCGTCCAACAGAACAGTAGCACTTTGGACCTGGGTGCCACTAAAAGCCAAGCCAACCACACCCGAGGAATCAGCAGGCTGAACAGGACTGGAAAAGAAATGGGGGAAAGAGCCCATGTCGTAAAGGGGATGAGTCACAATCAAAGTGCTTTGCATGAGAGGAACAAAACCAAGCGGTAAAAACATCACTATTAAAACACTCAACTGACTGATCAGTCTGGCCAGGTTATTTCAGTCTGGTCAGGTTATCCTGCTATTGCAATAGAGTAGACCCTACTGCCAGCGACTCAACACTGAGTGTCTGGCGGCGGTTAACTAACCTGACAACCCTGAGGACAAACGGCCTTGGGTGGCGAAGTCCACAGGGAAGGGTGATGGTCCCCAAGTGGATTAAACATCACTTGCATCGATCTTGATGGAAGGCAGCAGCTTCATCCATTCTGACCTGGGCCTGAGGAGGACTTTGTGTGCCAAAAGGGCCCAGGACCAGAAAGTGACTCATGGAACTGGCTCAGTGGAATGGGCATCACACTGTGATGTGGAAGGCAAATGGATGGCTACTGCTTTATATTCGCAGGGCAATCTTCATGGCTGAGTGCCCCGATGATCGCCAATGTTCAGAATCGGATATGGCACAAGAAGAAGTCCATTAGTAAGGGATGTAGAATTATGAACGATGTGGCTGGGAAGACCTAGGCTTCATGTGACTTTACATAATTAGGAGAAATTTAGAGGGGAAAGGGGAAACCTGTATTATTCCCAATATGCTAGGAACTGGTTCCTGAAAATCAGCTTAAATAGACAGGTGGCTTTCCCCTGTAGCTGACAGTAATAAGATCAATAGATAAAGAGCTTTTCTCTTGGGGATGTTGACCTACCTGTTCTAAATAGAGACGGACAAGCTACAAACGTGACCAAATGCTGACCAAGGCAAGTTCAGTGCTGAATGTATACCTCCGTTTTTAAAAAGGGAGAGACCAGTGGTGCCACGCAAGGCAGTTAACTATCCTTTTAAATAGCTTGTTGTTACAGTTGAAAATGTATCTTATTTAAAGTTGTATGCAAGACCTAATCAGGATTCCCAAGTGACAAAACATCTGCATTGTTTAATGGAATTCACTATAAAACTGTGGTCTGACCATATAATTCACCTGAAATGATGCCTGTCCCTGTAGCAATCAACTCTGAGTAAACAGAGCAGAGTAATACCGTTTTATTACAAAGGGGCATGTTTTGACTACTGCAAGAGCAACACTCAAGGAACTGAGAAAAATGTCTGGCCATGCCATATAGCAGTGATGGCAAACCTTGGCACTCCAGGTGTGTTCTTGGACTTCAATTACCAAAAGCCCAAATCAACACTCCTGCTGATCAGGGCTTCTGGGAACTGAAGTTCAAGAACAGCTGGAGTGCCAAGGTTCACCATCACTGCCATATAGGCTGTTACTAGGTAGAGCAGGGGTTCCTGACCTAAGGCCTGTGGGCCAGATCCGGCCTGCAATGGCATTTTTATCAATGGGCTAAAAGGGGAAAAAATAAAACCTGGGGGCTTGACGTTCAGGGCACCTTTGAAATCTGGACTGCCAAGAGGCGAAATGCCACCTGAACTCCATTCCAACAACCGTAACAGATTTTGATCTACACCCTCTGGGCAGGGCCTCATCAACAATTCTTGGAAAGGGAAGGTTAGACAGGTTAGTCACTGCCCAGGAAAAGCTAGATTGACGAGGGATTTTTGAACAGCAGCCAAACAATCGCAGATTATCTAGGAGTGCGCTCTCTTTGGCAGCTAGACGCCCTGCCTCTCCTTCGCAGCAATCTTGATCTTTGAATCTAGGCTACTGTAATTGCTGCTGAGGAAAGCAAATGAGCTCTACCTTCTGAAGGTAATAATACAACTCTCACAAACACACTCTTTTTGCTTCCAGGATCCAGTTCACCCAATTCCAACACACATCGACCAAGCTTATGGCAGAGGTAACTGACAAGGAAAACACGCAAGCCCTGCTACACCCATCCTGAAGAGTTACCCTTGAACAAATGGAGAAACGTCTGTCATGTCAGCTTTGATTTGGGTTCCTGCATTGAGCAGGATGTTGGACTCAATAGCCTAAAACAGGGATACTCAACCTGACTCCCACAGGCCGGATGCTGACCATGGCACCATTTCATGTGCCCCTCCCATCCCTCTACCACACCTGGAAGTGCCATGTGGTGTAGGAAGGGGGAAATGGCCGTCCGGCCCCCGAAGCTGTCTGAGGGAGCATGACCTGGCCCCTGGCTTAGAAAGATTGAGAACTCGTGACCTAAAGCCCCCCTTTCCAACTCAGTTGTTCTATGAACACTGACACCATGAGCGCTCAACCTTTTAAAACCCGGGGCCCAGGTCACGCTCCCTCTTAATGTTGGCAAGACAACAAGTGGCCAGAAACTAGAAAGGTGATATGAGCTTAGAAATTGGTAAATGGTATACCGATGTTTGGGACATGGCGCTAAATGAAAAACTTACATGGGAATTAAATATAAAAAGGGGGTTAATAAAACAAAATAGATTTTGGGACATTTGGAAACCTTGGTTGCAATATACATTGAGGGAAAATAAAGGTGAAAAACCTGCACCGAATACAATGTATTTTTGGCAGAATGACTGAGTTGTAAAAGGGATGGCTGGTAGACTCAAGGAACTTAGTGCACTGGGTGTTATATGTATTATGTTTAAAAAAAAGAAAAAGAAAAAACATAACAAATTTGTAGCATCATGCTGAAAGAGGATAATTGATATACATGTGAAAGTATATAGTATATATAAATAGTATGGTTAAGACATTGAATGCATTGAAAATAACTGAATTAAGATGTTATTATATTATGTTATATTGACTTGTACCTTTTTTCTTTTTATTTTCAATGTTGTAAGATGTAGTTTGCAATTGTTTTTTTGTTTGTAACTGTTTTTCTTGTTCTGTTGTTTTTAACTTTTTTGTTTGTTGTTAAAATTTAATAAAAATATTCAAAAAAAGAAAGAAGAAGAAGACAGCTTCGGGAGCTGGGCGGCTCACCAACGCGTCCTCTGTCAGACCTCGTGGGCAATGGGAATGCGGAGGACACACGTCCTTGTTGGTCTAGCCAGCGTGTGACGTGATTTCCAAATGGGTAAAAACCCGCACACGTATGGACTTGATTTCCCAGGTCCATGTGTGGGATGTCATTGTGGAGATGTCTACCACTGTGTGGAGTCCTTGCCGAATAACGACTCCAAAGAATCCAAGGTAAATTAAGTCCCCTGGAGCAGATGGAAGTTTGGTTGGATCCCCGAAGGTTCTTCTTCTTACCCACTTCAACCTCAGAGACCTGCGGGATCCAAGACTTTTTGGAAACTCAAGTAAACTGGTCAACACCCAGTCAACTCCTGCCCTTGACCTATTACGCAGTCAAGCGCCTGAGAAAGAGATTCCTCCCCTCCCCCTGAAAGTTACCTACCTCTCTGAAGTTAAAGAAGTGAAGCTCTCCACATGCCCACCAGCCAAGATGATGCTTTTTTCATTCAACCGGTAGACCACTTGCTGCAGAAACCGTGTCGATCCGGATTTCCAGGTGTTGTACCCAAACAGAAGAACCACTCTAAGATCTGGATTATTTTTCAGGCCTGATATAAAAGGAAAGGGAAGGGTAAAGGGTTACTCTCTGCTGCCCTGCCTCCCAGCAGTAACAGATACAACCGTGATGGTGAACCTTGGCACGCCAGGTGTTCCTGGTCTTCAATCCCCAGAAGCCCAAGTCTCTGTGAATACACAAGAATGGGTTTACTGGCACTCTAGATCAGTGGTTCCCAACAAGGGGTACACAGCCCACAAGCGGACTTCAATTCCCAGAAGCCTCAGTCAGTACATTGGCTGATCAGTGCTTTGGGGAAATGACTTAAGCTTCTGGGAATTGAAGTCCAAAAACCAGCATTTGGGAAACACTGCTCTAGATGTTCCTGGACTTCAATTCCCAGAAGCCCAAATGTCTCTGAATCCACATGAATGGATTTACTGCCAAGGTTTGCCATCATTGAGATAAGATATCGACATTTTCAGAGCTTGGCTGGATCAGTTTGTGTTTTCTACGTTAATTCTCCCTAAAGGGATAAATAAGCAAAACACATCTCCGAGGCAGAAATGCTTCCAAATCGTCGTTGACACAAGAGTTGTTGTCAGTTGCCCTCCAGCGTTTGTTCTCTGGCTCCTTCCTCGTATCTGATCCTGGGGGTTTTCACTCTAACCTGTAATCTTCCTTTTTGTTTTGCTTTAGACTATTTCAGCAGTGAAATGTTATGGGTGACAGAAGGCATGAAAACCAGAGCGCAGGAAGTAACTGGCTTCCGAGAAATAGCACCTTCAGCATAGTTAAGTTCCCCAGCCTGACGAGGGCTTGAAAATTCCACAAAGTGGAAAAAAGGCTCATTAAAAACAAGTTGTTCAAGTTACTTTTCACAACACGGATGGTCCAAGATGGATAACAAAGCAATTATGCTCTTTAGTTTACACTGAACATCCATCAAATGCAAGATTTTTGTGCCCCCTAGCTAGGAATCAGAGAGCAAACAAAAAAGCTTGGTGAAGCAATGTTTTCAGTGAAACAACTGCATGGGATATGGATATGTTTTCAACAAAGCAACTGCATGTTTAAAAGTATCCTACCCCAGGATAAATTAGGGTAATACAGAATAAAATTTCTCCTATAGAAAGCAAAGGGGCAGGGGGAGAGATCAGTACTCCTCTTTCTCAATTCCAAAACATCTTTGCAAAACTAAACCAGACACTATTAAACCATGCACAGGGCAACACAAAAGTCACTAGTCGACTTAAGTGTCAGACGAGAAGGGACACCAAACACCATTTAATCAAAGGCTTTCTTCTCAAAACTGGATACATTAAACCCTGCAGGTTCTTTAAAAGTGCCTGCACTTATTACTTCAGAATGATTCATTAGGCTACTAAATAGTTCCTTTTTTTAAAGTGGTAGCTATGAGTCTGTAGTTAACAGAAGCTGAACCATTCTCAATTAACTCATTAGCAGATGTGGAATGCTAGAATATTTATTTTGCATCCATTTATAACTCAAGAGAAACAAACTTCAGGATAATGAATCTAACCCGAGTCAGGGATCTTCTGTTATTCTCGTCGTAAATAGCCACACTGGTCTTCTGTTATTATTACTGTAGTTGTAAATAGCCATCTGTTATGCTAGCCAATCACTCTGTATCTCTGTACCTGATACAGCAAAGCAATCACACTTCTATACCACCCCCTAGTGGTTGGTGCACTCTCTGGGCATTTCGCTAGTTAATTAGCATTTTGCCCACAACATGTTGAGGACTCATTTTACCGACCTTGGAAAGATAGAAGGCTGAGTCAACCTTGAGTCAGGACAGAACTCACAACCTTTTTGATTGCTCACTCATTTCTCTCAACCTGAATCTCTGTGCTCCGATCCCTTAAGTAAGAATCCATACTGACAGGTGTTCTATCGGCTGCAGAAAAACCTGAGCAATGAATCCTTTGTTTTCACTGCTATTTGACACATAACGAAGGCAGAACAAGATAAGACTCCGGAGAAAACGGGGTTCATTATTCACCCTTCCATAGAGATTCACCAAGCAAATGCATGGATCTAGCTGTACCCCCTGTAAGTTATGAGTTCAGAGACACGCGCCGTGAGAATCCTTAATGCTTCCTTCTGAAACAGTTTAAATGGAAAAATCAGAAAGCAAAATTAACCTTCGAAACTATTATTACATCAGTCGAGCCATTCATTACTTGCCTGCTTCAGCAAACTGGCTCTCGTCCAGAGCCCTGGTCTTCGGATCTTTAATGAAGTGGAAGGTCTGAATCTTTACCCCGTCAATCTTGGGGAAGAGCAATGCGAAGCCAGCTTCATCTTCTTCTATCTCCAGAGAGCGGTTGCTTTGACATCCCCTTGGGGTGACTAAAGAAAACAAGCGAAAAGGAAAATATCAGTTGTTCATAACAACAACAACTACACACCCACTTCAAAAGCAGGGCCTGAGGAAGCGGGACAAAAACAGCCTTATAAAACTGCAAATGTCCTCAAGGTGTCTAGCCCAGCAACATGATTCTCCCTTTCCTGGGGGAAAAACGCCGTCCTGTTCAAGTTTACTTTTTATTATTCTTACCTACAACCCCAGGAGCAACTAGACCAAGCACGTGGCAACGTTTGGGCAACAGCTTTTCTAATGCAGCGGCAATGTCTTTGCTGTTTCTTCTTCGGGCTGTAATTGCAAACAAAGAGAGTACAGTTGAGGGAAATTGCTGTATCAAGGGTAGGAATTTCTTAGGGCGTGGGGGAACCAAGGTGCTCAGAAGTCACATATTAACTGTTGGGCTAAACTTGTCCACCTTTTCTGTGGGACAGTTTTCAGGGATTGTGCAAAATGGACTGGGTGACGCTGAACTCTGCAAGACCGAAAACACCAGTGACCGAAATGAATCTCATGGTCTTGAGAAAGCCATCATACCGTCTGATAGCTCTTCCAAGATCATAACCCCAAAAGAGTGGGTAAAAGTAGGAAGATACTCCACTATGTTCTAATTGTCTTCAAGGTCTCAACAAATCCCTCCTTTTTCTGAACTACAAAGCTTTCAAAGCAAACAGAGGGATTACTGCTCTATAAAACTTTCCACACCTCCATGTATACAGGATCACAACCTCCTCCGCTCCACATTACCAGAGCTTGGGAAGACAGTTTGGCCAGGTCCCAATTGTGACTCTGAACCTCCCTGAGCAATTCATGTCAGAGACAAGACATTGCACCTTGCCCAAGGTTGATAACAAGCAAAGGTTCTGGCTAGCACCAAGGCCCCACAAAATATACACAGTTCCTCTGTAACACTGCTGTTGGAAAATGACGAATTTCTAAAAACCACTCAATACACTTTAAGCTGATCTGTGATATTCTAAGTCAGGGGTTCCCAAACTTTTCAAGCCAGGGGCCAGGTCACTCTCTCAATCAGCTTCAAGGGTTGTTCAGCCATTTTGCCCTGCCTGCACGATGGGGGTGGCCATTTTGTCCCAATAGCTTCAAAGGGATGGCCATTTTGTTACTCAAATGCCCTTGGAGGTGTGGGGGGAGCACATGAAATGGCGCCATGGGCCAGATCCATGGGGCCTTAGGTTGGGAACCCTTGTTCTAAGTCCAAGATGCATTGGCTGGACAGCAACATTTCCGATGTACTGATAGCCCGTTGTCTTCTGGTGTCTTCAGAGTGGCAACCAGGGTTAGCAATAGCAATTATATTAATATCCTGACCCATTGCACTTAGAGCATTCTCTGGGCGGTTCACAAGGCAATTAGTATTTGTCTCCAACATGCTGGGTACTCATTTTACCAACCCTGGAAAGATGGAAGTCTGAGTCAACAATGAGCTCCTTCAGGATCAAACTCACAACGTTAGATGTTTTGGCTGCAATACAGCAGTTTTAACCACTGCAACCCCAGGTTAGCAAAAACAATAGCTATTCCCCATACAATACTTGCCTTTCTTCTGTCCGTGACCACGGGGCTCTTCATGTCCGCTAAATGTCTCTGCATCTGCTATATACAACACTGTCTGAGGCAGCACCTGAACCTTCTGTAAAGTAAAAGCCATGTATGGTGAGAATAACCCTTGCAACTCACATATAGAGCAACATCTTTTCCTTGAGAGAGAAGCAAGCTGTAATAGAAAAGGCTTAGGCGAGATGCAACGTCAACTCCTTTAGCATCTTTTTTTGAAACTTCTCATTCAGACACACTTTAATGTAGAACAGGTGTTCTCAAGCTTTTTCTGCCATGGGCTGGACCACACCCCCTCAGAAAGCCGGGTGGGCCAGACTGATGGTTCCCCTCACCATAAATGCTGTGGTAAAGCATGTCAGTGGCTGTAGTAAATGTGTTTATGACAGATGCAGTCTCATTTACGGCTGTAATAAACGCATTTATGACAGCTGTAAATGAGTCTGTGGCTGATTCCAGTGACGGCAGCTGGCGCAACATCAGGGGCCAGATTATTTGGCACCATGGGCCAGATCTGCCCCGTGGGCCATAGGCTGCGAAGCCCTGATGATCATTTGCCAGGCTGATCATCTGATTTTTCATAAGCATTATGGCTGAGAGCGAGCTCTTGCAAACTACAGTCAAACCTCACATAAAGAGCACCTCGCTTAAAGAGCAGAATTTTCTCTGAATGTTCGCTTCAGTTAACAAATAAAACCAACCAAATACTCACTTAACAAATAAATTGGGGTTCGCAATCCCCCCCCACCAGAAGTCACAATTAGTCACTTACAATGGTGTTTCACTTAAAGAGCAAACTCGCTTAAAGAGCAATCCCGTGAAACACATTATGCTCTTTAAGCAAGGTACAACTGTACTTTCATAACCAGTGCTGCTCTCTGGAAGTAAACTACTACCTTTCAGGGAAAAAATATTCCCAATAAGAATGGCAAGTTCAAAAACCAAAAATCAATTTGGAAACACTGACATAAATGGTGTTTCTAGGAAATCCAAAATCTGTATCTGTATTCAAATACGACCCACCCACTTACCTCAAGCTCTTCGGCTAATGCTTGGACCAAAGTGTGGCTATCTGGCGGTCCTGGTTCCACAGCAGACACCCAGGCCACTCTTTGCTGGGTTCTGAGGATTCTGCGGGAACACTCCCTCCACAACCGGCATACACTAGAAGGCAAAAAGGAACCACGTCAATATATAAACAATCCACTTTCCATTACTGACAATCGTAAAAACAACAATGTTACTTTTCTGTTAGGCTGGCCAACCCTTGTGTGCCTCCGTACCTGATGTGTATAAATTGATGCCATGAAATCTCACTCTTATGTCTGACAAAGTGTGCTTGATCCACAAAAATCTCACATTAAAATATAGGAGTTAGTCTTTAAGGTGCCACAACTTTTTTGTCTTTTACTTTTGTTAATCTCTGATATGCTTCCATAATAAATTCACTTCAAAATGTGAGAAGACTTTTTGTTTTGTTTACTCTCTGGGGTTTTTTAGTGTCACTTTCTGAAGAAGCCTTCCCTTCTAAAACATCTGTCTCTAAATCTCAAACTCTCTTGAATTGTCTATCAGTTGTCCGAAAGAAAGAACATTAAAATATAGGAGTTAGTCTTTAAAGTGCCACATTTTTGTCTCTTTTTGTTGCGTTTATTCTGATTTGCTTCCATAATAAATTCACTTCAAAATAAATGTTTGAAGCGGTACCCTTGTTAGTCGGTGCAAGCATATCATAAAGTAACCAAAACAGCAATAAAATAAAAGAGACAAAAATGTTGAGGCATCTTAAAGACCAACTCCTTTATTTAAACGTGAGCTTTCATGGTCTGACGAAGTGGATTTGATCCACGAAAGCTCAATTTTAAATACAGGACTTAGTCTTTAAGGTGCCACCACCTTTTTGATTGTTTGTTGTTTTGGTTACTTCAAAATAAGTGTATTAAGACCCAAAGGAGGGTTTGCAGTACCCAAAGGAGGGTTTTTTCCTGGGGCTGAAAGGGCCTCATGAGTTTTATAATTATTTATTATTACTATTTATTGGACTTACACGCCATCCATCTGGGATGGAATCACACTCGGGGCAGCTAACACCATTAGAAAAGTGAAACCAACACCATTAAGACAGCAAAACAACCCTCAAACTCTTGTGACAGAATGGCAATGGGAGGGTCCTATTAGGAGGGGCCGCAGTGGTTAAGAAGCTCGCCTTGTTAGCTGGAAGGCCGTCACGTGGGCAGTTCGAGACCCGGGTAATGCATGACGGACTGAGCGCCCGTCTCTGTCCCTGCTCTTGGGGACATGAAAAGGAGCCTCATTGGGGCGTTCCCTGAGCCGCGTTTCTTCCGCAAAACTCCTTTCAGCCCAGAATAATTCCTGACAGGAAATTGGGTCTTCCTCAAGCGGAAAGGTTTCCCGTTGCTTCTTGAAGGGAGGCAGCCCAGGCAGGCCCTCGACGCCCAGGCCCTGGGTGGGGTGAGGCAAGCAAGGGACCACGAGGCCCCCCTGCCTAGCCCTGGCCCTGGCCTGGCCTTCCCTCCGCTCCCCTCTCCTCAGCCGGGCGAGTTCTTCCAGGCCTTCCGAGAACCCTCGCTCACCAGGCCGCCCGCAGCAGGGCCTTGGTGGGCAGGAAGCCCAAGACGCGCTCCACCACCTCCGCCAGGTTACTCAGCACGTAACCGCCTTTCGGGTCGGGCTCCATGGCAACCGGAGGCCGAGCGGCCGGGGAAGGGTCCGAAATGGGGGGGGGGGGAGCCTCTCAATCACGAGACCCGCGCGCCTTCCTTATGCGTCATCAGCGCTCGACGACCAAAGAGGCGAGAGGGAAGAGCGACGCTTTCGCTTACGCTCAGCGCCATTGGTCAGAACGGAGGGGACGACACCCGCGACATGGACGCTCTAGACGTCGTCCCCTCTGTGGCCACCCCTCCCTGGGGTTGTTTTGGGACGCTGGGCCGGAAACAGCCAGGGGAAAAACGGAAGCCCATTCATTGGGGAAGATGCCTTTCGCTGAGCTCCAAGTCTGGAAGGTAGGGGTTCGACTCCCGAGCACTGCAGGACTGAGTGAGCTCCCGTCTCTGTCCCAGCTCCCGCCAACCTAGCAGTTCGAAAGCAAGAAATTGCAAGTAGATAAATAGGGACCACTTCGGTGGGAAAGATAACAGCTTTCCGTGCATTCCAGTGTCTAGTCATGCCTGCCACATGACCAGGGAAACGTCTACAAACGCAGACAGCGCTGGCTCTTTGGATATAAACAGAGATGAGCACCGAACCCTAGAGTCGGATACGACTGGCTTTCGAGCTAGGGCGACCTTTTACCTATTTATTTTGTTGTTTTATTATGTTGTTTATTGCTTGTAAAGCGCCCAAAGTGAGATACTGTATATACAAGTCTAGGAGTTTGTAAAATACATTTATCTAATAATTTGGTTCACAACACCAGCAAAATAAAGCAACCTTTGCAAAATTGACAGAGCTGCTAGATAAGCAGAATGAAAAGACAAAAATCAAACTTATGTTCAAGATTTTAATAAAATATCATTTTAATATAGCACAAAAAAATCTAGTGCCTCCCTCACACATTTTAATGTATGCATTCTGGATATATGCATCTATTTAAAAGTTATATGGTTCTTCATCTTAAGTTACTTGATTTGTGTACATGTAGATATTATGGAGAAAAAATATTACGCATGGTATTAGTGCTAGCTAGATCATTTATCTTGATTACAATTTAAGAAACTGCATGATCTGTAAAAGGAAGATTAATTGAAGATTCTATGCCTATAAGCACTTCAGGCAAATTTTGTCTTCTACACACTATATAAACAAGGTTCATATAAGCACACTGATTTATAAAACTGCACGGTATCTGAAAGTGCATGAATAATGCCACAGCACTGATCCTCCCCAGGAAATACTGCCCAGAAACAGAATTCTTAAAATGGTTCTTTATTCATAAACTTGATGCAAGTTTACAGATTACCATACACTGCTAAATAATTCTGCAATGAAAAATGAAACAAAACAAAATTAAAAGCAAGCCAAATGTGCACCTGTCATTCTGCTAGTCCATAAGAATGTTAAAGAATTCAATAAGAGAGATTCGGAGATTTAGCCTCAGGATTTAAAGAAGCCGGAGAAATGCTTACAGAATTTATCTTCTGACTTAAGGCTGCTAACTGGATTTTACAGAAACAGAAATTCTTGCAACCAAAGATGCTAAGAGGGTGGAAATCATCGTAGCATTCCTTGAAAGAATGCATGAAGTGGTCTTCCACTAGGCCAAATCTTCCTATTCTCATCTTTCAAGCTCAACAGCAGCATATATCACCAAATACTTGAAGCCAAGTGCTTGGGCATCAAAGGAAACAAAAGTCTTATTTTTATTTGAGGGGCAACAGAAGACGTGGAACATCTCTAAACTTATTTTTTAAAAAAGTGCTTACACCTTTATTTCAATCCCTGTGATCACAAAGCTCTCCACAAATTCAGCTACCCAAAATTAAAACCACACCTCATCATTTTTTTAAAGGTAAGGCAATGATAATAGCAGTTACCGACCCACAGCAGTTACAGATACAGATTCCTAAAAAGGAAGAGCAGTTTTTCATTAGTTTTCCAACAAAACTATGGTCACAGCTATGGCAACATTTTGTTTAAAAAAACCAACCGTCTGAGTTAAGGAGTTACCTGGGACTTATTACTGTTGGTCCTGTTTTAAAGGAGTGTTTTCTTGACTTTTTACAATTGCATTTTAAGTTCAGTCTTCGTCTACAAATGATTGCATCAACCCCATTAACAGAATCAAATGCCTAAAGACGTTTCCTGTTTGAAACGACTTCAAGCTTTATACTTATGGTTCCTTTTTTGTGAAAGAGATATAAGAGCCAACTAGAAAAATAAAGGAAATCGATGCCCCAGTGGATATGACTAGTCACACAATTCTATTGGCACAGACCAGCTCTGCTTAAGCAGCATGATAACTGGAGAGCATTTCTGCCCAGAAACAGTTCATATTCTCAACAAAGCTGGGGGGGGGGAGATAGGAGGGAATGGGTTAATGATTTACCATTGTTTTCCTATATATCATAATTAAAGTTGGCAATTTTAAAAACACTTTTTAGGCCCAAAAGGGGAGGGGACCCAGATTTTAAAAGACCTGAAAACTTTGTTAACATATTATTAAACTAACTTTATTCAGCAGGGTTGGCTTTAAATAAAATATGCTGCAGTTCTCTGCAGCCTGAAAAAAGGTAAGTGCATACAAAAGGCGGTGGAAAGAAGTTCCTATTCATCAATATTTCTGTAAACAAAGAACCCAAATCAGAAGGATTTACATTTTAAAATGAAGGAAAATTGGTATGCCTATTCCCCAGGGATCACACAGCAGAGCCTTAGACTCTTCAGTCCACGACAGCTGACAGAAGAATAGAATTGTCCGGTTGCAATTTATACTGGATGCATTAGTCAACAGATCATCCACTAATTATCTATTAGCTAGATCTTCAGTGTGACTGTTACAGGGCATTTGTAGCTTGAATCTGTTGGAAGGAATTTGTAAAATTGGCATTGGTCCAAGCCCATGAGAAGTCTATAATATTAGCCATCTTCTTTTGGAGGTGTGAACCAGCCTGTGGGGAAGACAGAGAAAAGGATTAAGCACTAGTAACTGCCTAGTAAGTGATGACAATGTCCATCTGTAGATGGATTTATACCTTATATAACCATACAACAAAGGCAACGGGTTCTTTCATCATTCACTTAGCACAAATTAATCAGTGGCATTCCACATTTTCAGAAACTTTAGTTTCTAAATAACACTATTTGACAACCAAAAAGATTGGGGGGGGGGGGAAACCTAATCGTTGAACATTATTTGATCGCATGACGTTGGGTCTGAAAAGCAGCAAATTAACTTGCCATTCAGCCAATTATTCAATTTTTAAATGTATTTGCATGTTTCCAATCCAGCCACTCCCACATAAATGCTTTCGGGAGATATATATTACTGTGTAGTAATTTGCTACAAAGCCAAATAAATTCTGCCATTCTTTGATAGAAGAAAATATCCTATGTAACTCTCTCCAATTTAACATACCAAAACCAAAATAGCCTCTAAATAAGTGCACTTAACCTGCTTCCTGGGAAACAACCAATCTCTTTAATGAATCTGCAGATTAAACCTTGATGAGGGTACTCATTGTCAGTCATCTTCTTTTATATCAGAAAACTAAGGATGAAATAAGACCAACACTGCAATATTCAAAGGCATAGTTTAGAGAACCAGATTTCCAGGTAACTGCAGGTTTTTGAAAAGTACAATGGAACCTCGTATAATGAAAATAATCCATTCCACGAGGCTGTTTGCTATGCAATGTTTTCATTATATGAATTTTTTTTTCATATAGCAAAAATTCCTATGGGAAAACTCGTATAATCAAAATTCCTATGGGGAAACTCACATAACGGAAAAAAATTGCTGTGTGAACTTTCCCATAGAATTTTCTTCATATGAGTTTTCCCCAAAGAGGTGCAATTTTGCATAGCAAAAATTTTCAATATGTAAGTTTCCCCTATAGGGAGCACTATTTTCATGAAGTGAAAATGTCCATTATACGAGGCAACATTTTTTCGAGTTCTTTTCGTTATGCAAGTTTCTTGCTATAAGAGGCATTCGTTATACAAGGTTCCATTGTATATATGAATAATGCAATAGCACTATGGGGCTGGTCCAGGAAGAGCTTTATGGCAAGAACAAACATTCTTGAGGGTACACAAGAGCAAAGCCAAATTAGAAGGTGGAGGAAGGAGCTCACTGGACAAGGAATAACATGAAAGGAGGAGATGGCTGAGGAACTCGACCTCCCCTACGTCACTTGGAGGACCTTGAATAGGTAGAGAATCAGAGTCCCTAAATGCAAGACCAACATGCACTTGTTGGGGACTGTGGTGGCTCAGTGGCCAAGAAGCTCGCCTTGTTAGCTGGAAGGCCGGCAAGTCGGGAGTTCAAGACCCGAGTACTGCATGACAGAATGAGCGCTTGTCTCTGTCTCAGCTCCTGCCAACTTAGCAGATGGAAAGCAAGAAATTACAAGTAGATAAATAGGGACCACTTTGGTGGGAAAAGATCTTGGGGACATGAACGGACCCTCATTCAGGCATCCCCTGAGCAGAGTTCCTCCAGCAAAAATCCTTTCGACTCAGAATAATTTCTGACACGCAATTATTATTATTATAATGCACTTGTTTGAGTTCTCTTCTAACGTAATACTTACAAAACTATGTCTTTTACCACACCATACATACATACCATACATACCATTTTTTTCATGTAACTGTACTAGAGATTTATAGGACTGCTGTGCTCTTGCTAGATTATATTGGTTCTGAAAGAAAAACAATTTGTCTAAATATATATTCCAACAATGAGGAAAAAAAGAACCCTAGAGCCCTGCTTGATAGTGTGACATCATCCTTGATGAATATGATAGTCACCTTTGCCATGACTAACAGTTCCCAAACAAACTTCCTACAAATGTATTGTTGTATTTGAAATGTTCTTTCTTAAATATGTCATATTTACATTGGGTGTTGCCTGTTATTTTTCTATCACTAATACAAGCAACAAATACTTATAATTTTGCTTCACATTTATATGAAGCCTTAGGCAAAGGTATTATTTGTTCGCTTTTGACAACCAAAACGACAAACTGGAATTTTAAAGAGGCAGAGAAACCACACAGGGGTTACTTCAGCAATTTAATTTCATTAGCTATTCATGTCTGTCTGGCCAGGTTATCTGGTAATAGAGTAGACCATACTGCCAGCAACTCGACACCAATTGTCATTAACTAACCTGACAACCCTGAGGACTAATGGCCTTTAGTGCCAAAGTCCTCAGGGAAGCCAAATTTGAACTGTAAGTGCCAGTCCAATAACATTTTGTTAGAAATGCACCCAACAGAATGAGCCCTGAAAGCACACCAGTGCATTTACCTTATTTGCTCCAAACTGTATTCTGGCTTTTCCTTTCACTAACGTGGCATTTATTTGCATGATGACAGATTCCGTGGAGTAAGCACTGCTCCAACCCTAAAGAAACAAGGGGAAAGATGTCTGAAATGAAACTGCATTTCCTCAGCCAGCTTTTCAGAACGTATTGTCTCACAATCTCTAATTGTAAACATCACAATTATTTGCTATGTTGTAATGTGGAGAAACCAAACTACTTGTTCGTCCTCAACTCACCACCTGGTGATACATGAAGCAAAGGAACAAAAGAACCTTCCCAATCCCAGTAAGATTTTGATTCTATAGTTACCTGTTTAGTAAGAAGTTCCATGCATAATGCACCTCCACCAAGGACGTACCTGTGGGACAGAAAAACCTGTTGAGAATATTGTTTCAAGCTGTGGGAAAGGAAAGTTATGCAGCCACTGACAGCTGAACATGAAACATAGCTGTTTCCTAAGATTCCCAACTGGGTGGGCTAATGGAAAGGTTTCATCAGAGCCGTTTTTGCCACCAAGTTAAAGCCAACCTATAACAAACCTTTACATGACTTCCAAGGTATGTGAGATAGTTAAGGAGTGGTTTTAGAAGTGCTCCTCCTCCAGTGAGTTTCCACGGTTGAACAGGGATTTGAAATGTGTTTCTCATTCTTGGGTCCCCAGATGTTCTTGGACTTCAATTCCCAGAAGTCCAAGTCTGTACACCTGCTAATTGGGGCTTCTGGGAATTGAAGTTCAAGAACATCTGGGGACCCAAGGCTGAGCATCCCACTGGGTACATGGAAATGTTTACACCAGGAGAGAATTGTACCCCTCCATTATACCAGTTACATTATCTAACATAGCACTTCTTGTGCCATATCCAATTCCAAATATTGGCTATACTTATGGCAATCAGTCATGAAGATTGTCCTGGGAGCAATATAATGCAGTGGCCTTCCATTTGCCTCCCACATTGCAGCATGATACTCGTACCACTGATCCAGTTCTGCGAGTCACTTTCTGGTCCTGAGTCCTTTTGGCACACAAAATCCTCCTCAGCCCCAGGCCAGGATGGATGAAGCTGCTGCCCTCCATCAAGATGGATTCAAGTGGGATTTCGTCCACTTGAGGACCATCACCCTTCCCAGTAGACTTCGGCACCCAAGGTCATTAGTCCTCAGGGTGGTCAGGTTAGTTAACCCCTGCTTGATGAACAGCCTTGAGTCAATGGCAGTAGGGTTTACTACTGTGTTACCATAGCAGGATAACATAGCATAAGCAAACAAAAAAGCTATTTTTCAGCTTATGCAACACTTGTAGAAACTGTAGCCATTTAGAAGGATGCCTTAGAGACAAGGAGGCAGAGGGGTTGATGACTGGAAGGTCGGCAGGCCAGCAGTTCAAGACCCAAGCGCTGCACAAGAGAATGAGCTCCCATCTCTGTTCCATATCCTGCCAACCTTGGAGTTTGAAAGAGAAATTGCAAGCAGATAAATCGGGACCACTTTGGCGGGAAAGGTAACAGCATTCCGTGCGTTCTTGTATCTAGTCATGCCTGCCACATGATAATGGAAACGTCTGCAGATGGAGACTCTTTGTAAATGGAGCTGAGCACTATACCCTAGAATTGGAAAGGACTGCCTTTCGAGCAAGGATGACCTGGACATTTAGGCATAAGGAGCTCAAAAATGATACAGATGATACAATTCTTGTAGAACATCTGTTCATAACAACAGAAATTGACACTTACCCTCCAGTGAGCACGGGGGAAACCACTCTCACAAAGGGAGGATCAAAGGGAAAGTTATCCTAAAACAAGGGGACAAACAATTAAAAACTTTGCAAACTTGATTGCCTTGCAGGTACAATATGTTTGAACCTTCATTCTGGAATCGTATGAACATTCCTTTATCTGGTGTTATCTCAGAAAGAGTTAGAGAAAGCTAAACACACTTTCAAAGGAACATTAACGCTAAAGAAATCTTTCCCTCTTCTTATCAGAGCATTGTACAATTTTAAAATTATAAGGTATACGAAACAAAGGTAAACTTCAAAACAAGTTGGAATGTTCAAATAATTAAATACTTTTGATCAGAAGTGGATTATTTCAATAGTTTTATCTTGGCGTATTACATATTTTGTACAGGTGGCAGGGCATAAATTGCATGCACACGAATGCAACATTGATTGAATTTCTCCACCGTCACAGAACATTTGTCAGTATCCAAATACAGTAATACCTCGGATAACGTTTACCTCGGATAATGCTAAAATCGCACAACGTTAAGTAATCTGGGGAGGAGAATTGGATCGAATAACGTTAAGGTCCTATGGGATGGATCGGATAACAACCGCTAAAGCCTGTGCGGTTACAATGTATCTCTATGGAGCTTTAATGTTATCCGATCCATCCCATAGGATTTTAACATGCATCGGATAACACTAAAAATCGGATAACACCAAGACTTGTGGAACCAAGTTTTAGCGTTATCCGAGGTATTACTGTATGCCAATTTTACAGAAGCACTGCACTGGAAACTACTCAAATTACCTTTGTATTTACACACTGATTCAAACTCACACTTTAATGACAGTGTTTTCTTTCTTACCTTAAATGAAAAGTTGAGCAAAATATATTCTACACCTTCTTTCTCTTTTAAGACTTGAAGATCACCATGCAATGGGCTGTCAGGATCAACCCTAACAATAATAGCAAGAAAGGGGAAATGCAGAAGACCTGAATCACTCAGGCTTGAACAGTTACTGATATTTTTCTTTCAAAGCAATACTATCTGATGGGAAGTTATTTGTTTTGAAATGTATATTTTAAAGAGGAAAGGTGTTTGCCTTATATCACATTTTTGCACCTGTTACTTCCCAGTGTAACTATACAATTAAGTGGGTGGGATGGAAATGGAAGTAGCCCCTGTGCCACCAGGGTCCTTTTTGAGCTCTGCATTGGCCAATCAACCAAACCAGATGAATAAAAAAGAATGCAATTTTAAAAAAAACCCACAAGAAAATATTCTAACCTATAAAAGAATATCTAGCTTTTGCTGAAACTACAGATTTAGGACATGGTTGACTAAGCAGATGGAAAAACGCATACTTACTTCAGAAGTTTTACATGCCACTCGTACAAACTGTCATTTACAAGTTCTACTGAATAAATCCCTGTTGAAAACAGAAACAAAAAGGGGCATTAGATAAGACTGCTATGAAATCAGCCATCTACAGTGAAAGTGTGATTTAGAAATTTAGGCTTGAAGACAAGAATTTTTGTACAAGTAAGGAGACCCGTTTTCAGCCCTACTGAGTGAAAGCAGAACTGGACATACACATACCCAGGAATGTCCCCTCTTTTGTACACAAGGATAAAAGGCATATCGGTCTTCTGCTAAAACGCTGACCAACCCCAGGTGCTGAAGTATTAAAATCCTTCTGACATTGAAAGATCTACAGCTGCTGGCAGGGATAAATGCGTAAATTAAATTAATTAAATTAAATCTCATCAATTTGTCGTGTCCTCCTACGACAGAAACATCAGAATTGTTCTTCTCACTTACGAGAGGGCTTCATCAATACTAGCCTGGGGGCTGAGGAGGACTTTGTGTGCCAAAAGGTCTCAGGATCAGAAAATGACTCATGTAACTGGATCAGTGGGACGGGTGTCACACTGTGATGTGGAAGGCAGATGAAGGGCTGCTGCATTATATTCTCAGGACAGTCCTCATGGTACAGATATAAAGAAAGAGCCGCCTCAAAGAGTGTGTTCTTTTTTAACCACAATCGGGCATACCCTGGTAATGGCAACCTTGTGTTGCCAGCTAACCTTTCTCACATTAGGTCAGGCGAAAGGAACTGCAGAATGGACGCATGAAAAGGTAGCATCATTTTGACAGTTTCACGTCTGGCCTAGACACGGAAAAAGAAGAAGAAGCTCAGACTTGCTAGAAGCTGAAAAATTTGGTCTTCAAGTGTTTCCAAGCCTTCGGTTTTTGGACTTCAATTCCCAGAAGCCCAAGTCAATTCTCAAAAGCGCAGACTGAGGCTTCTGAGAAGTCCAAGAATCAAAGGGTGGGAAACACTGGGGCTTAGACAATACAACTTCCACAGTAAAGTCAAAGCTGTTTCCACCTCATCTGTGATCTCAGACTCCCTCTTGAGCGGAAAACAGTCAGCATTCAGGCAGCCTGTATCTTATCTAGGCTGAAGATAATTTTAGATATTCCTTCTAAAGGCGATTAATTATAGCCACTGTAGCTATTCTTAAGTATCACGAATTCTGGACAGTGCCAGGGATTGCACACCTGCTGGAACCTCCATTCTTTGGCTGCTAGTGTCCCAAGACATGCCAGTTCATAAGACCCTTTTGCCAAGACCAAAGATAACACTTCCCCCTGCGGTGTGTGTGTGTGTGATTACCACTATTCATCATAAGCTTAAAGCTATAGATAGCTAATACCCTGGCACTGATTAAGAGCAATACTTCTCAAGCAGGCCTACCTTCTACCACAAGTAGGTTAAACTCCAGGCTTAAAAAAAGGAATGAGGAATAGACCATGTTAAGCATGTGTGCTGCGAGAGAGTCTTAAAACCCCAATTTAAAACCAGATGAGTGAGATTGGTTGCTTAGACTCTGCTCTTGATTCCACAATGAGACATGTCAAGCCCGAAACTACAAGTAGCAACTTTCCACACTGCCTAACCCTAACTAGGAGGGTGTAGTAATGAGCATGCTGGACTTGCACTCAGGAGTTTGGGGTTCTAATCCCCACTCCGGAGCTGACTGGCTGGCCTTTAATCAGCCTAAACCCAACTCCTAGCGCTGTTGTGAGGATAATGTGGGTAGGAGAGCAATGACTGCAGCGGAAGAAAAGTGGAATGTGAACTTAGGTAAAGGAAAAGGTCACCCTAGCTCGAAAGCCAGTTGTGTCTGACTCTAGGGTTCAGTGCTCACGTCCGTTTATAACCAAGGAGCCAGTGCTGTATGTGTCCACAGACATTTCCATGGGCATGTGGTAGGCATGACTAGATGCCAGAACACGCGGAATGCTGTTACCTTTCCCACCAAAGTGGTACCTATTATCTACTTGCAATTTCTTCCTTTCAAACTGCTAGGCTATCAGGAGCTGGGACAGGGGTGGAAGCTCACTCTGCCATGCAGCACTCTGGTCTCAAACTGCTGCATGACCATCCAGTCATCAAGTTCTGCCTCTTTACCACTAAGCCACTGCAGCCCCATATGACCTGAATTATACGGTAATAAGTGAACTGAAGAGACAACAGGCTACCTTCTAAATGTGCCTTTTAAAGAAAAAGTAAAAACTATATTTTCTTCTTGAACATTGTAGAATGTCCTTCTGAGAACACTGGAAGTACAGTAGAACCTTGGTTAACAGAATTAATGTGTTCTCCAGGACATTTCATACAACGAAAATTACTTAAACCAAATTTCCCATAGGAATGCATTGAAAACCAATTATTCTGTTCGGGGGGAAAACAATCAGTAAACCGAGTTACTATTTTCTAAGGATTTCCTTTTGTTATGTGATTTTTACATTAACCAAGCCATTCATTAACTAAGGTTGTGCTGTACATTAATTTGTGTTCAAAGCACTAGTCTGTGGAGCCAGGTCCAAAATTAGAACATTTGATGCAAAGTGAGCCAAATACCTCCAAACACCGGGAGGGGGGACCACAGGGAGGAATAAGCTCACGGATGAGTCCCCTTCTTGTCACTTCCCAAATAGTTTACACTTCAGCAGAATTATCTTCTAGAGCACTGCCAAGCAACAACTTGGAAAGTGTCCAGCCTTTCTGCTTGCTGAGAGAGAGAACTTGAAAGAGCTAAAGTGATTTGAGCAAATGTATTGTGCTTCATTCCAGAGACAGGGAGAAGGTAGATCCCAGATATATAGCTTGATAATTCAACGCAGAAGGAAAAGGAAGGAAACCTAAGGTAAACTCGGGTATGTGTACTCAGAAAAACATTCCAGAGTTCAAATGGAAAATATGGTTTATAACTTAAATTATCCACAATGTAGCTCCTGCCAACCTAGCAGTTCGAAAGCAAGAAATTGCAAGTAGATAAATAGGGACCACTTCGGTGGGAAGGTAACAGCGTTCCATGCGCTCCGGTGTCTAGTCATGCCTGCCACATGACCATGGAAACGTCTGCAGAAGCAGACAGCGCTGGCTCTTCGGCTTAGAAACAGAGATGAGCACTGACCCCTAGAGTCGGATACGACTGGCTTTCGAGCAAGGGAAACCTTTACCTTTAGAAAGCTAGACCGCCAAGAAAGTGTTATGACCTTTTCTTCATTTAAAACCAACTGTGGACTGCTTACCTGCCTTGTAACTCTGCGACCTATATATATCCCTGAGTTCTTTCATAAGTCGATCTGAAGCCTGCACAGAGCCAGAAACTGCACCCTGAAAGAGGGAAAAATTGATTTTCTGAATTTCTGGAGGGAATGATTGAGACAAACATTGTGTTTCTTTTTAAGGCTAGTGATAAGACACATGGCAAAACTGGTGCATTTATTTAAGTACGGTAATTCAGATTAATTCCTTAACTTTTAACAAACTGGAAGACAGGTAGAAGAACACGTTCCTGGTGGGTGAATTCACATTATCTCCCAGAAAAGACAGGAGGAGTATAATCACATACCTTTTGGGGGTGGAAATAAGAGTATCTAGTCCTGTGATGGCAAACCTTGGCACTCCAGGTGTTCTTGGACCTCAATTCCCAGAAGTCCAAGTCTCTGTGAAACCCACACAAATGGGTTTACTGCGCGTATGCAGTAAACACATTCACTGAGACTTGGGCTTCTGTGAACTGGAGTCCAAGAACACCCATTTGTGTGGATTCACAGAGACTTGGAATGCCAAGGTTCGCCATCACTGATCTAGTCTAAGATAGAATCTGTTTCAACTGCATTACTATACTCAGAATTATCATAATTTTAGAAACATACGGAACTAGTAGAGGAACTGAAGAGAGCCTAATTGGAAATGCCAATGTTACTTCTTAAAATATATAGTGCTTTGGAACTAAATCAACAGAAAACTTAAAGAGAACAACAGATTCTCGTTATTGAACCTGCGTGAGACTTCCTGCGTGCAGAACATATGCTCTACTACTGAGCCATGATCATTTGGTCAGAAATTTAAAGCAAAAGCAAAGCAAGCATTCTCTGGGAAGTTCACAGGGGTAATTAGCATTTTTGCCCCCAACATGCTGGGTACTCATTTTACCGATCTCAGAAGGATGGAAGGCTGAGTCAACTTTGATCCCTGGTCAGGATAGAACTCATAAACTTCTGGCTACAGTACAGCAGTTTAACTACTGCGCCACCAGGGCTCATAATTTACATGCAGCCTTTTTTTTTTGCCTTCCCTGCTGAAAAAGACTTCAGTTGCATAGCAAGCCATAAGCCTTCTGAAGACGTGTCATGTGACAACAACAAAGTACCTGAGATCCAGACAGTATGCAAGGCCTTTGATAGAGAGATTAACATCCCTGTATATTCCAACCCTCGACAAGATAAGCTGCAGAGAGTGAGACGCTACTCATTCTTGCTTTCACTTCCTTAATACCTACTTACATTCAGGTGGTCTTGTCTTTGATTCTTCCGGATTTTTTCCAGGACTGCCAGATTCTCTTTTTCAATGCCATCATCTTCAGACTTCTTCCCATCCACAGGTTCTTCCTCCTTCATCTCATAATGATCCAGATCAATGTCCTGCAAGGCAAGATTAAATGCCCTCGTTAAGAACAACAGCAATAACAATGGCAACAGGCCAGCTTCTTAACATTCTGACCAGCAGAGTTTCTTATACAGGGAGAAGATGCATTGACAGAAGATAAAGTGAAGATGCTTATGTATATTCTCCTCACACTGATTTACATGTTGGTATTACTCCTCCAAAGATAAGGAAAGAAGTGGCAGTGGACACTGAGAGAACTAAGCAGGAAAATGACCCCCAAACACCTACTCATTGACTGCAAAAAGCAGCATGTGGATTAACAGCAACAGATATACAAAAGCAATGAAGGCTAATGCAGTCCTCATAACGATAACTCTGATTCTGGGAACGCAGAAGACGAAGTATAATATAATGTGGAGAGATACAGAGTCCGGCCCATTTGGTGATCTGCTGGTTACTACCAGAAATATTCATCAATGAAGATTTAAGTTTGGTCAACAAAGCCAAGAAAGTGGTTTCATTTTGGCAGTTTAAAGTTTGACCTGGACACAAAAGAACCCATTTATATCTATAAAAGGTGATGAGAGTCTTGCTGATATATGCAATATAAATTGAAATAAATAAATATGTTTCATAGGCTGGAGCACAGCCTACGAAACACATTTTAGGAGATATCATATAGGTGTCCATTCAAGCTTCCAGTTCTTTCTCTGCCTGAGACTAGGAACCAGAAATAAAAGTAAAAGACACATGTAGGCAGCACATACTTCACCCATGTCTTCCTCCTCCTCTTCTTCAGATGTGACTTCTTCTGTTGTTCCATTCTGGAATACAGTGCAGAGATGTCTTTTTAAGTTATTGCCACTTGTTGGTATGTTTTAAAAAACTATAAGCTTGACTGGAATTACAGTACAACTAAAGAAGTGGAATCAACAGCCCTTGGTCTGAATCTCATCTCTACCATCACAAGCATTTTGTGGCTTTAGAACAGATGTGATGGCTTGGGGCTTCTTTGTCTGCGCTGTGGGGTACACAGAAAGAACCTCCTCGAAGATTGCAGAATTTTTGAACCACCATTGGGCGTACCATGCTAATGGCAACCTTGTATTGCCAACTACTCTTTCTCACACTAGGTCAGGAGAAAGGAACTGGAGAATGAACTCACCAAAAGGTGCCTTCAGTTTGGCAGTTTCATGTCTGGCCTAGACATTGGCCAGTCGGCAGTTCAAGACCCAGGTACTGCATGATGGACTGAGCGCACATCTCTGTCCCAGCTCTTGGGGACATGAAAGGAGCCTCATTTGGTCATTCCCTGAGCAGTTTCTTCCACAAAAATCCTTTCAACCCAGAATAATTTCTGACATTTCTGACAATTATTATTACAGAAGAAGAAATAAACCCACCAGTTGTTATTTTGCATGTATTTCTGGTTACAACTATTGTAAACCACTCGGAGTGGGAAAATATCCCAGATAGGTGGTATAGAAATCTAATAAATAAATAAAAATAAGAATCTGGCTACTGACACACATACAAAAGTTTACACATATCAGTGCACTAGTTTCTGTGAACACCCAGTGAGATACCCAACTTGATCTAGTGGACAGATTGGGATTCAGAATACCATTCATGAACAGAAATGTCCCAGGGTGGGGGCTGGAGATGGGTAAAACACTCCTTAACTATCTCAGATACTGTATGTTGAAAGCCCTATTAGACCACCGTAAGTTGTTTCCGACTTGACAGCATGTGACATAACACCCCTGCTCAGCTTGATGAATTGTCAATTAAAATCTCAGGAGTCCTTTGTAATAACCAGAGATTAAGCTGCCTTAGTAACATTGTTATTGTGGCTCTACATCTCTCCTTAGTAGGCTTACAGCTTTTTTGGCTTTTAAAGGGTAGAAGACAGAAACATCTTTCGTAAGGCAAATTTGCTGGGCAGGCATAAAAGAGGAATGCTGGGCCCCGCTTCCATTATTTGACTTGTGGAGGCAGAACTAAAGAGGCCTTCGACAGTATGCCTTGTGTGGCTCAGTTGCTAGCAGGGATAAATGTAATTTGTTCATTTGAAATAAAAGAGACTGGCCACAACAGAAACCCATCGTTATTTGCATAGCAATGACTTCACACCCTAGAAAGAAACTCTGCACTCATATGTTTGACATGCAAACACTCAATGCAGCTGATTCCGAAGCATGAATTACTTACTTACCTGGCCCGTTGGTAACGGCTGATCTAACATTTCAACGTCAGGGTGTTGAGGAAGATTGTATAATCTGCAGAGATCACATATCAATCGTTTCAGCTGTTGGAGAAGCTACAAAACAAGTTTAAGTGTAGATTAATGGTTTAGGATTGGTGGTATTTTTTAATTTTTTAAATCAAGCTTCAAATTCGATAATCCATTCTAGTTTTCCCTAGAAGTACAACTAACAGAAGATCTTCCTCTAACTGCCTATAACAAAGCTGTGGACCTACAACAGGAGTTCTCAACCTTTTAAAGCCAAGGGCTGGGTCGCGCTCCCTCAGACAGCTTCGGGAGCCGGATGGCACTTCCAGGTGTGGTGGAGGTGATAGGGGACCACATGAAATGGCACTGCAGGCCACATGTGGCCCATGGGACACAGGTTGAGAATCCCAGACCTACGATGTCATTAAAGCCATATGTTACTGTCAGCTGTTCAGACATTCAGATTAACATGTTCCTTAGTAACAGCCTCCATTATGTGCAATTTTAATTGTGCCACTGTTGCACAGTGACTGGACTGGGGCAATCCATGGCCAAAGCATGAAATCTATACATGAAATTTACTGGATGACCTGATAAAACTAAAAAATGAAAGATTTGGACTGATCTCTCCAGGAATGGAGTTCCACAACTCTGGTAGCCTGCACTGAAACACTTCTAACTCCAAGACTTGCCAATCTGATTTATTACACAAAGACAAGCAAAGAAAGACATCCAAAGCCCATCTTAAGGATCAGGCTGCTTCATCCAAGCAGAAGCAGGCATTTGGATCACTTGGTCCTAGACCAGTGGTGGCAAACCTATGGCACTCACAGCCCTCTCTATGGATACACACAGCCATTGCCACAGCAGAGTTCACCCCGCCCCTCTGCCCAGCAGCCCAATGGGAGCACTCCCTCCCACCTTCAGCACAGAGTTCGCCCCACCCCAATGTTTGGGCATTCGGTCTCTAAAAGGTTCGCTGTCACTGCCCTAGACCAGTGTTTCCCAAGCTTTGGTTTTGGGGCTTCAATTCCCAGAAGCCTAAATCAATTTCCCAAAGCACTAGTCAGCCAATGGACCGACTTAGGCTTCCTTGAAGTCCACCAGAGTTTTGCAGAACATCGTTTGGGCTATCCTAGACCAGTGATGGCGAACTTTGTCACTCCAGCTGTTCTTGAACTTCAATTCCCAGAAGCCCTGATCAGCAAGAATGCTGACTAGGGCTTCTGGGAATTGAAGTCCAAGAACAGCTGGAGTACCAAGGTTCACCATCACAGTCCTAAACTGTTTACCGTAAAGGTGCTTTCAAACTAGAAACTTTGTAATGCATTTTTGAAGGGTACATTTGCCTTGTCAAGGAGTTATCATGTTCCTCAATCTGAAGCACTGCAAAGCTCAAAAACATCAATAAGTTCAAGCACAGAATTTACATACAGTAGTTATTTATTTATTAGGTCTTGGTACATCCTCTGAGAAAACAAGAAGGGAGGAGTGACAATGTCCAGAAGTGTGCCAGATTCCTCCATCCAACCCAAAAACGAGAATGAGGAACAGATGATTTTCCCCACAAGGAAAATCATGGGGATGGCCAGATTAACAGAAAGGAGAAGACTGATTTCTTACCAGAGTATCGCTCTTCTTAATATCGTCTAAGCGCTCCAACACTGAAGTCAAGTTGGGGTCATCTGATTCCACAAACCATATTGGCGATGAAGAGGGATAGGACTCCTGTTTAGATGAGTGCAGTAAAAACAGTAAGAGTGAACACAGAGATATACATTCAGATTTCAATGTTTTAGGATTCTTGTGCTGGTTAAGAGATGTACAGCATAGATACCCACTATATCATATTATCCAGGTGGGGAAAGGAGCATTTGTCTAACGCAGGGGTTCCCAACCTAAGGCCTGTGGGCCGAATCTGGCCCCCAGTATCATTTCATGGGATCCCCACCCCTCCAAGGGCATTTGAGAAACAAAATGACCACTCCTTTGAAGCTGTTGAGACAAAATGGCCACCCTCATCATGCAGGCGGGGCAAAATGGCTGTCCAGCTCTCAAAGCTGACTGAGAGAGTGTGACCCAGGCCCTGGCTTGAAGAGGTTGAGAACCCCTGGTTTAACCTATAGAACACAAAGAAAAAGCATTCATGTAGATCTCTGCAGTTCCCAAACTCATTATAAAGAGCGATCCAGAAACTCGATGATGTAATGTTAACTGCTGTCTATCAAAATGGAAGAACATGACTGGCTATAGAGTGTGAGAAAGCAGCAACAGAGAATCAGCATCAACTGTTCAGCGTCATCAGATCTTCTATTAGTCTTGCTCTACTTTTTCTGTAGATGCAACTCATTTTGTTCTCAGATATACCCAGTAGACCAGAGACAGCATACGGCACAGGGGGGGAAAACACAATTTCTTTTGCCCAATAGGGTTGTTCTAAGGTAGGATTGAACACAGCTCTCTTGATAGAAGAAAACGCTTTAAATGACTACGTTCACAGTGCTTTCTGCTTCAGACCAACTTTGCAGAGGAAATTAACCCCCTACTATAACCATTTAGGACCAGTGGGGTGTAGTGGTTAGAGTGGTGCATTAAGACTCCAGAGACCCCGGTCCAAAATCACCTATGAAAATTGCTAGACTTTGGCTCAGTGGTTAAGATGCTGGGCTTGATGACCAGAAGGTCAGAAGGTCAGCAGTATGAGACCCGAGTGACGAAGTGACTAAAAGGAAGAAATTACGGGGAGATAAAGAGGTAACACTTTGGCATGAAAGATAAGTGTTTTGTGTTCTCTGGCATCTAGTCACGTCTGTCACATGACCACAGAAATGTCTGCTGGTTCTTTGTCTGTAGACGGAGGTGCTCACCTCCGTCCCCTAGTCGTGAACATGGCTGGCTTTTGAGCAAGGGAGTCCTTTACCCTTTCCACACCACATACATTTAAATTGTAGAATTTGCACCCACAAACAGTGCTGGTCTCCCACCTGGATGGCTTTAAAGGGCAATTAGACAAAATGATAGGAGGATAAGGCTATCAGCAATTATCCCAACTGACCAAGGAAGATAAATCCAACAAGCCATCAAAAGGGCAACTGCTGGGGAACAGGCAAAGGGGTCTTGCCTGAAGCCTCTCCAGAGGTCTGCCAGTTACCACTGTGGGAACAGAAGGCTGGACAAGAGATGCCTCTAGCTTGATCTAGCAGGCCTTTTCTCGTGTCCTGAGCCCCAGAGAACAGGCACTAAGGAGCAGAGAGCATTGAACTAGTTGTACAAATAGTCTGACCTCTGGCACAAGGCAGCTTTTTAATGCAGAGGAACTTGAGAAATTTTATTCAAGCCCTTATTTATCCTCCACAAACTACATCTGAGAAAGAATTATGCTCCAAGCATGACAAATCTACTCTCTGCTTCATTAATGACCCTGTTCTCCTCCAGCATAACCTATTATCCTATGCATGAAATGATTCCCTAGACCAATATTTGCCAGGTTTCTTCACCGGGCCAGGCCTAGCTGCCACAAAGAGCAGATGGAGGTAGTAAATCTGCTTCTGGTATATACCCTCTATCAGATATCACGCAGGTGCTGCTGTGATCCATTGCTCTTCTGTATGAGCGAAATCTCTGGACAAAAAACACCAAACAGTCAAGCATAACCATCTTGCAACTATCCCAGTTTTGATGCACTGCAAAACAGTAATGAGGCAATGCAGCTGATTAACTGATGCGGTAACCTGTACATCATGTGCCGTTCAGCAGAATTAAGCCTCAGTAGAAGACAAAAGATGCCCGTGTTTGTTCTGCAGCATACGTTAAAACAAACATCCCCGATGACCAACAATTCTGTACACCTCTAGATCAAAGAGCTCTTCATTGTTTTTCTTAGAGTAAACAAAACAGAACAGGCAAAAAAAAAAAAAAGGACAAAAAATGTTGTGACACATTAAAGACTAACTCCTGTATTTAAATGTGAGCTTTCGTGGGCCAAGTCCACTTCAACAGACAACCTGGTCCACCAAAGCTCACATTTAAATACAGGAGTTAAACTTCAAGGTGCCACAACATTTTTGTCTTTTTTTAAAATTTGCTATTCTGCTTTGTTTACTCAGATGTTTGCACAGACTAACACAATTACTACTTCAATCCACTTGAGGACCACTGCTCTTCCCTGTGGGTTTCGCCACCCAAGGCCGTTAGTCCTCAGGGTTGTCAGGTTAAATTAACTGCCGCCTGATGATTGGCACTGAGTAACTGGCAATAGAGCCTACTCTATTACCATAGCAGGATAACCTGGTCAGAGCTGGAATATATACTCTACAATATAGAAGCCTCTAAAGTGCTGTTCCGATCATTTTTTCCTCTTGGAAGAGGATGGGTCAACTTTAATGAAGCCACGCAGGTCTGGTCAGTAGCCTAGTGGAAAACCACTGGAAATACTTGTACATACTATACCACTGCGGAAGAAGGGAAAGCATAAAGTATTACTAACAGTTCTTTTCTTGGGAGACTTTCTATTCTACATTTTGACACCTGCATCATCACTGCGCAAAGAATCCTAGTCAAGAACGAAGCCCACAATTGCTAAGATTCTCCCATCTGCACAGACAGACATTGTTCAGATATACTGAAAATACTGATATCCAGTTTTGAGGTAGAAGTACAAACCATTTAAGATTTGGCTTTTACAAATTG
Organism: Furcifer pardalis; assembly: GCA_030440675.1. NCBI lineage: Eukaryota > Metazoa > Chordata > Lepidosauria > Squamata > Chamaeleonidae > Furcifer > Furcifer pardalis. The sequence goes on along the minus strand of CP126891.1, from coordinate 15,918,934 downwards.
CTTTTAAGTTTCTGCAAGAAAATTACTGCCATTTTTACAGCACAATCAGTTTTCATTCTATCCAAAAACTATCACACTTTAGGAAAACTATACATTTTCTCCAGGAAGCTTGTTTACATCCCATCTTCCCCCTGGGTCCCCACAGTGGAATAACTACGAATCCATAGCAGCCATGTGGCAGTGATTACATCCTGCTTGTTGCTATACTGTACAGCCAAATTCCTTACTGAACATTAAAGAGAAGGACAAAGCATGAGAATCACATCCAGTGGCACAATATTTCTATGACAAGCTGGTACAGCCATTTTCAATTATCCAGTGTGATGACTGCATCATCTGCTTATTATGCAAGAACCACACACAAACAGAATTCTGTGCAGTCAGGAAAGTAGTTCTAGGCAGAATAGACCATGTCTTCTTGAAGCAGCACATGCTGAAGGACATTTCATTGGCTGTAAACAGCACAGCACCTCTGTACCCAGAGACACAGGGTACCAGAGTCAGGTAGATGTTGCCCAATGCAACCTTACATCCACTGCAGGTGCCCATGGAGCTGACAGGGGTCTCATGCTATCCCTCCCTTGAGAACTTTAAGGGATTCACAGGGCCATTCTCCTGGGAAATGCAGTTTCCAGATCATCACATGCAATAAGATGCACAGTGTCAGCAAACTATTTAAGAGTACAGTACTTTGCAAGATCGGCTTTTGGTAGGTCATGTTCAGGAGCATAAGATCAGTCATGGGACTGGATCATACAACTGTACTGGGAACTGAGTTCAAAGGTTCCACTTTCTATCACTAGTTTTGTGGGCCACCTCCATGAATCTTCCTTTCATCTCTAGTTTAATGAGTATTCTATGAAAAGTAGCCACAGTGGCTGAGCGTGACTGGAAGGCCGGCAGATCAGCAGTTCGAGACCCAAGTGGTGTACGATGGAGTGAATTCTCATCTCTGTCCCAGTCCCTGCCAACCTAGAGGTTCGAAAGCAAGAAATTGCATGTAGATAAATAGGTACCACTTCAGCAGGAAATATAGCACTCTTGTGTCTAGTCATGCCTGCCACATGACCACAGAAATGTCTGCAGACACAGACAGGGCTCATTTGTTCATTTTTGTGTCAGAGATTACTCTGGGTTGAAATGATTTTTGAAGGGGACGCCCAAATGAGGTTCCTTTCATGTCCTCCATCATGCAGCAATCAGGAATCGAACCTGTCTTTCTGGTCTCCAAACCTCGTGCCTTAACCACTATGCCACCATGGGAGCTGGCTCTTTGGCTGTAAATGAAGATGAGCACCCCTAGAGACAGGCACGACTGGCTTTCCAGGAAGAGAAACTTTTACCTAATCTATGTCTGTTCAAAACAAAACTCTTGCACTGTCCACTTTGGATTGCTGTATTAATGGTTATTCTTCGTAGCCAGTAACATGAAATCCTCTCTACAATGTTTGTACAATGTCAGGCAGCACATCTGCAAGAATCTATGACACAGATCTACAAATCTATACAAAAAGTTACACCCACTTTACACTTCTGGTCAGAGTGGAGTTTGACCAGCATGTGTGACAAACAGCTAGTCAATGTTGTTATTTGGCTCTTTGGAGACATTAACTTACATTAACAAACCAACAGGCCATTTATGCTTGAGTAAGTGAAATGGTACAGGTTGTGGCAGCTAATTGCTGCTAATTAATGAGTGATGTTTGTCTTCATGGGCACACCAAAAAGGTCGTCTTTTGCCAAACCAGAAATCATTGATTTAGCTTTGAAGACAAAGTTTTCATCTTATGAAGTTGTTGTTTTCAACATTTGTACTTCTAGACGGATGGTCCTTTAATGCCCTGAAGCCAACAGTTAGTATGGACAATGGTCAGGGATATTCAAAACTGAATCTCAAAACAGCTAGTGGTTAAAAACCACTGCCAATATGCCTTACAGAAAGTTTTGCTACCTTAGAATAAACTTCTAAGATAGAAGACCTGAGCAGACTTTGCACACAAGAACATATAACTTCCTAACTCATTTCTTCCCTGAAATACATCTTACTGTATTTAAACAAAGTTATGCAACAGCCATCCGTGTTTTCTCACCATTCCAGCCTGCTTTTCAAAAGGACAACAGCCTTTCCCCAGCCACCATATTACTCATGTTTCAGTACATAAGCTAACCGTATTTCTGGATGTTTGTGTGTGTCAAAAAAAATCTGACATACTGTATCTCTATTAATAAATAAATCAGACACCGAAGCTGAGGAGTCACAATTGCTAATGGGTAACTCTTGGCTACAAAACAAGTATTTCCTCTGCTCATGGCTTGCTTTAGAAGCAAACTACATAGTCAATATAAGCACATTTTGAGGCAATTTTGGGCCTCCATCTTTTCTAGGTAAGGCCAACATGCTTCATCATATGACTAACTAATGACTAGGGATACTTCTCTCACACTTCTGTTTCAGCTTTAAAACAAAATTGACATTAGAGGAATTGGGATTATTCTTTTAAAGCATCTCTCTTGTATGGACAAAGTTACCCATTCTAACGCTTTCTCAACTTTATCAAGTTGAATAGCTTAAAGGCAGTGTTGGTGAACCTTGGCACTCCAGCTGTTCTTGGACTTCAGTTCCCAGAAACCCAAGTCTCTGTGAATCCACATGAAAGGGTTTATTGCGCGTACACAGTAAACCCATTTGTGTGGATTCACAGAGACTTGGGCTTTTAGGAACTGAAGTCCAAAAACACCTGGAATGCCAAGGTTCACCATCATGAGCTAACGGGGAGGAGCACACTTTCTTTCTGATAGTCATTTTAAACACATGAGTAATATTTTAGTTATGTGAAGAGTTTTGGTGGTGCAGTGGTTTAACTGCTGTACTACAGCCCAAACATTGTGAGTTCAATCCAGAATGGGAATAGACCTAGCAAAATAAAAACAAAAGCAAATGCATAGTTACAAGATTTGGGAATTCCCAATTTAGTAATACTACAAGTGTGGGAAGATCTTGGAACTGTTGTAGAATAGGAGTCAACTGCGTCATGTAGCTACAAAAAAGGCAAACAATATTTTAGGCTACAGTAATAGAGGTACCTGGATCGCTCCTTGGAAGGACAAATACTGAAGTTGAAGCTCAAGTACTTTGGTCACCAAATGAGAAGAGAGGACTCACTGGAGAAGGCCCTGATGCTGGGAAAGATTGAAGACAAAAGGAGAAGGGGGTGGCAGAGGATGAGATGGCTAGGTGGCATCATTGATGTGGTGGGCATAGATCTGGGTCAGCTATGGAGGATTGCAGATGGCAGAGGAACCTGGTGTGTAGTGGTCCATGGGGCTGCAGAGGATTGGACTTGACTGTGCGACTGAACAACAACAAGCAGAAGTACAGTCTCCAAAACCTTGGAGTGGTTACAACCTCCCTAGGTAACTTGTGCTAGTCATCTCTATTTGGTACCAATTAGGCCTTATCTAGAGTCCTGTGTCCAGTTCTGGATACCACAGAAAGGTGCCAACAAACTGGAATAAGTTCATAGAAGGGCAACAAGGATTATCAGGGGACTAGAAACCAAGCCCTATGATAGTCAGGGCTTCTGGGAATTGAAGTTCACAAACACCTGGAGTGCCAAGGTTAGTCATTGCTGCCCTATGAGGAAAGACTGAAGGAAATGGGCACGTTTAGCCTTGAGAAGAGGCGACTAAAGAGGAATATGATAGCACTTTTCAAATACTTGAAACATAGTCATAAAGAGGAGGGGCAGGATCTGTTTCCAATCACCCCAGAGTTCAAGACACATAACAATGAGCTGAAGTTACAGGAAGCCAGATACTGCATAGGCTGACTATCAGGAAAAACATATTAGCTGTGAAGCAGTATGACAACTGAACCAGTTACTAGGGAGGTTGTGAGCCCTCCAAGACTGGAGGCATTCAAGTAAAAATTGCTTTACTTTAAGTTCCTGCACTGAATAGATCAGGGGTTCCCAACCTAAGGCCCACAGGCCGGATCCATCTCACAGCACCATTTCATGTGCCCCCCACCCCTCCAAGGGCATTTGATAAACAAAATGGCTACTCATTTGAAGCTGTTGGGACAAAATGGCCACCCCCATCATGTAGGCAGGGCAAAATGGCCATCCGGCCCTCAAAGCTGACTGAGAACGTGTGACCCAGCCTCTGGCTTGAAGAGGATGGGAAACCCTAGAGTTAGATTTGATGGCCTCATAAGCCCCCTCCAACTCAATTATTCTAAAAGTGCCTGTGTTAGACTGTCTCAATTTAAGCCATTCATGTACCACCTATAAGACCAACTGATTTTTATTTTTCACAACCTTATAGGACCTGCCTGACTATTTCTACTACAATTGCATAGCTGAAAAACAACAAAACATGAAAGAAGGGTTTTTTTAACAGATCAGAAGAAAAGCTATACCACTATGAGAAAGTTCGTAATTTGAGCACAAGATGCCCCCAAGTGTATCAATTTGATAAGTTACTGATAAAAGCTCTGTTAAAAAAAACACCTAAGTACACAGATTTTTCTTGTAAGGAATCCATGCATTCTCCCCAAAAGAGGGTGATAGGCTTTATTAGCCCATCTTCTTCCTGGAAAATGGTCTGGTTTCCTTCGACAATAGTTTCTCCTGAGGCTTACACCCATCAGAGTGGGACAAAAGAGTACGTTCAGTTCTTATCTTCTTTACCTGAGGATGAGAATGTATCTTTTCCAATAAAAAGGCTAGCAGAGAATTTTCCCCAACTATCCTAATCAATATTCCCACCCTCAAGATAGAAACCCAAATTGAATGGACTGCTCCTCCTAGAACAGGGGTCCTCAACACTTTTAAGCCAGGGGTGGTGGTGGTTCATGCCCCTTCAGACTACTGGTGGACCGGACTGGTGGTCCCGGTGGTGGTGGAAATGGTGTGGGTTTGGGGTGGTCCAGGTGGTGGTGGAAATGGTGTGGGTTTGGGGTGGTCTGCTGCCCGTGACGCTCCCCACCACCACTCCAGCTGATCAGGCTTCTGGGAACTGAAGTTCCAGAACACCTGGAGTGTCAAGGTTCGCCATCACTAACCTAGGGTTTGGTGTTCATTTCCGTTTACAGCCAAAGAGCCAGTGCTCTCTGCGTCTGCAGAAGTTTCCGTGGTCATACGGCAGGCATGACTAGACACTGGAGCACATGGAACACTGTTACCTTTTCTGTCGAAGCGGTACCTACGTATTTATCTACGTGCAATTTCTTGCTTTTGAACTGCTAGGTTGGTAGGAGCTGGGACAGAGATGGGAGCTCACTCAGATTGCTGACCTTCCAGTGGTCAAGTTCAGCATCTTAATCACTAACTCACCACACTCCTTTGCAATGCAGTATATAAGTGTAATTACTATTGCTAATTACTATAACCCTTTCGACCCCAGTCTTCGGAAACGAGCCCCTTTCACTCCCCCAAACCGGACACAGAGATGGAACACCCTTGGGTTTCCCCATGCGCCGTCTTCCTCCAACTTATATGGCTTCCTGGGCGGGGGATGATGGGAACTAGAGTACCCCAACCCAATAACATCCCTTTCCTCACCTTTCAGCACAGGAGGAACTGAAATGGATCTACAACAGGACCCCGTCCCCTGGCTTCTCCCCATTCCCTCCACTGGAGCAACTACCCCGGGGTAACTAGCGACCCCAGGCTGTGGCGTGGTTGTTGCCTGCGCTGCCCTCCTCCAACTCCCATCAGCTCCCTGGGCTGGGATGATGGGAACTGGAATACCCCAACCCAATATCAACCCTTTCCCTACCTTTCAGAATGAAATGGGTCTATATAACAGGACCCTTTTTGGGTCCCTGTCCCTGGCTTTTGTCCCACAACCTCTCCCGAGGTAGCTACCCCGGGGCAACTACCACCACCTCCACCACCACGGCCTGGGCCCCTCTCACGCACCGTGATGTTGCAGTGGATGGTGAGGGGCTGAGGCGGGCAGCCTTCCCCGGCCGGCACGGGGCTCTGGGCCGCGGCTGCTGCTGCGGCTACGGCTGCTCCTCCTCCTGCCCCGGCGGCGGCGGCCGTGGCGGTGTGGTTGTGCCCGTGGCTCCGAGGGAGGCCCAGGAACTGGCAATGGAGCTCGTCCAGTTTCCAGGAGACGATGCGGAAGCGCTCGTGGTCCTTGCCGAAGATGGACTCGAGCAGCTTGAGCTCGGCCTTCAGCCCAGACACCGACATCCTCGCCTCATCTCCGGGAGGCGGAGGCGGCGGCGGCCTCCTCGGCCTACCGCCTGAGGCGGCGGAGGGGGGGGGGTAAGACGGCGGCGGAGGCTGAGGCGGGGATGGGGGGAGACCTCGAGTGGATGGCGGGGCTTCTTGGAGTCCGATGACGCGGCCCGGCCTTCGCCTCCTCCTCCTCCTCTTCTTCTTCTTCCTCCGCCTCCGTTGCCGCCTGAGGGGAAACCGCCCCGTGTGAGGAGGGCGGAAAAATAAGGCCTCGCTCGGCGGCTGAGGCGGCGCCTCCTCAGCGGGCGAAAAGGGCGGCCCTGACAGGCCCGAGGAACACCCACCGCCCACCCCCAAGCAGCCCTGTCGGGGCGGCCCGGCCCGGCCCGGCCCGGCCTCTCCCTAGTCACCCTCCGCCGTCGCCACCTGGGCTTCCCTCAAGAAAAAAACACCCTTCCTTCCTTTGAGGGGAAACAGGATTAGGCCCGGCTAGGCCCCCCGCCGCCGCCTCCCCCACCCCCGTGTCTTCCTGAGGCAAAGGAGGGTTGGAAAAGACTCCCTCATTAATAATAATAATAATAATAATAATAATAATAATAATAATAATAATAATAATAATAATAATAATAATAATAATAATAATAATAATAATAATAATCCTTCCCCGTGTCTTCCTGAGGCAAAGTTGGGTTGGAAAAGAAGACTCCTCCAAATAATAATAATAATAATCCTTCCCCGTGTCTTTCTGAGGCAAAGTTGGGTTGGAAAAGACCCCTCCAAATAATAATAATAATAATAATAATAAATCTTCCCCGTGTCTTCCTGAGACAAAGTTCGGTTGGAAAAGACCCCCTCCAAATAATTACATCATCATCATCATCATTATACTACCTAATCTGCCCAGAGTGGGAAAATATCCCAAATAATAAAAGGAAATATGTATGCCACAATGTGTGTCTGCATCTATCTGTGGTAAACCATTTGTCAGGTTAATTAACCGCCGCTTGATGGTTGGCATTGAGTTGCTGCCAATGTGGTCTTACTCTATTACAGGGGTGCCCAAACTTTTTGGGCCATGGGCCGATCATGTGGTTCAGGGAGCCAGTCACTAAGGGCCGTACGGGCGCATTTTACTTCCGCTTCCAGGAGCGACGAGGGCTTCGCGGGCCAGATGAATTGGTGTTGGGGGCCACAACCAGCCCCTGGGCCTTAGTTTGGGCACCACTACCATAGCAGGATAACCTGGCCAGACCTCCTGGGTACATCCAGCTCTCCAGATATTGTTGAATTCCAACACCTGTCCCCTCTAGCCAGCATACAGAGTAAATTGATAGGAATTGCACTGCAATATCTTTAGCAGGGTTACATGTTCCTCAGCCTTTTGCACCAGTTTTACTTGCAGGGATCTTTCCCAGCTGGTATTTAGAATTTGTAATACAAATTCAGTGATACATTGGATTAAAGGTACACAGGCTTGGACTAACACGCACACTAGAATTGACATCAACTCGGATAAAATCGGTCAGATTGATTTATTAGTGGGTGGCAGTTCAGATTAGGGAGGGTCACTATTTTCAAAAAGTTATCTTTATGTGTCACTTTGCTACAGAAGCCTAATCTACTCAAGGTAGATTCTGCTGTGAAACTCAAGACTACAAGTGGAAGCATTTTAAAGCCTCTTCATAGGCTGTTTCCCTAAATGTAATCGCTAAGGGTGTGCTTCTCAGTCACTGACTCAGAATTGCTCATACAGTACCTCCTTGTTACAGGTTATGTGTATTTATTGCTTCTGATGTAGGCAACAGCTTAATTAGTAGGAAACTACTGAAATCACAGGGTAAAGGTAAAGGTCACCCTTGCTCGACAACCAGTCGTATCCAACTCTAGGGTTCAGTGCTCATCTCTACTGTATTTCAAAGCCGAAGAGCCAGTGCTGTCTGCTTCTGCAGACGTTTCTGTGGTCATGTGGCAGGCATGACTAGACACCAGAGTGCACGGAAAGCTGTTTACCTTCCCACCTATGTGGTCCCTATTTATCTACTTGCAATTTCTTGCTTTTGAACTGCTAGAAATCAGAGGGGCATAATTTTAAATAAAGTCGCTTAGAACAGTGGTTTCAAAAGGGTGCTTGTAGTCCACTGTGGCTACATAAAAAGAAAAAAAATAGGAATCTTAAGCCTTGCATTAAAAATTAATATTTTATTTAACATAAGTTTTCATGGACTACTACCATTTTCTCTCCTCCACCACCATCACCATTGGTGTGTAGCTTTAAATAATGGGTTTTTTATTTTATTTTAAGGAACAGGTTTGTTGACTTAACAGATGTTAAGTCCAGGTTTAATGTTAATCTTTCATTAGAATAATACAGTTCACCACTATTACCACCTGCTTGGCCCAGTAAAAGCCATTACTGTATTTTGGTTTAAAAAAATTGTGATGGGACAACTATTATAAATGATGAAAGAGGTGTGTAAATTTCTCTCTCTCTCTCAAAACTTTTAAAAGCAATTGTTCATAGGCTGGTTTGTAGAATTATGGTGGTCAAGACCAGCCCCTAGAGAGGGCTAAATTTTTATAAATTAATTCCATAAATTAGTTAAATGTACTGCCTGAAGGAGAAACATTTGTCCTGCCCTTTCTGCAGTTGATATCCATTTCATTGATAACATGGAAGGTGGAGAGGAAGGAAAGAGAAATTCACCCATTTCATTCACACCACCTTCATTTACGGCGGGAGTTCCCAACCTTTTCAAGCCGGGGCCCAGGCCATGTTCTCTCAGTCAGCTTTGAGGGCTGGATGGTCATTTTGCCCTGCCTGCACTATGGGGGTGGCCATTTTGTCCCAACAGCTTCAAAGGGGGTGAGCATTTTGTTTCTCAAATGCCCTTGGAGGGGTGGGGGGCACATGGAATGGCACCATGGGCCAGATCCAACCCACAGGCCTTAGGTTGGGAACCCCTGATTACGGAATACTTCTCAAGAATACACTCACTGCGTTTTATATATCTTTTTCTAAAAAAGAAATAGATTTCCTCTTACCATGCGGAATGAGAACCTCATATGAGTTCTGTGTGCCCTCTAGTGGGTAAAAAGGACTCTTGGGCACTATCAATTAAAACAGATTTATTTTTATTTTAAATTTATTATTATTTTGCCAGAAATTGGCCAAGACAGGGAAGAGCCCCTGCCGTTCAGAGATGACAATGCCAAGAAAGTTGAACAACTGCCCAGTAAATATTTCTCAGGGACCATCACCCTTCCCTGTGGACTTTGCCACCCAAGGCCGCTAGTCCTCTGGGTTGTCAGGTTAGTTAGTTGCTGCCTGATGATCTGAGTCACTGGCAGTAGGGTCTACTCTATTACCATAGCAGGATAACCTGGCCAGACTTTATGGGGACTAAACAGCACCCAATTTATATATACTGTGTATATATTCAGCTGGATTCTGTTGACAGAAAAGTAATATTTCTCAAGGATCATTCCTGGGATCTTCTTCTTTACTTCCTTCTTTACCCCTTTGGGTGTAATTAATACTTTTAATTTGTTCCTATGTTGATGTCAGAGTGAGTACCATATTATTTAGAATGTTTGAAGTTATTTAGGATAATCAAAACAAACACGAGACATGTTTGGTACCTTAATATGTTAAATTGGCACAAGCTTTCGAGTCTCACCACCCGTGTCAGATGTCAACGCAAGAAGGTTGTGAAAAGTTCTAAAAGGATCTCCATCCTGGCTGAGAAGGATGGGAATTGTAGTCCAAATCTAACAGATGGGAGTCAGGTTGGAAAAGGCGTTTCTGGCTTTTGTCTATCTATAGCTTACCAGAGGACAGCAGTGGGCCTAGCTTGTGCCATGTGCCAAAACAATGTGCCCTAACAGATGGCAAGGTGATCTAATGCTCCGTGTAGAGCACAGTGGTACTGCTATGACCAATGAATTCTATTTCTTCTGATGGATGCAATGCTCAGACCCATCAAGGAGATGAGGTCACCGGAGGATATTATATTATGAATGGCCTGATAGTCTAAAAGCAAGCTTCATTAAATCAATTATGGGTCCTTTTTTAATGTCTGGAAAATAGCTGATAATACATAATGTCTTTCCCCTTTTTCTTATACACTCGTCATCTCTGTCTCTCTCTATTCCTTCTACATCAATGTAACCAGCAAAAATGTTTTAAAATGCATTAAAAATCCTTACTAAAGATCAGAGTAACATCTTCGCAGCATCATTTTTTAATGTTTACACAAATGATTATTAGCTATCCATATAGCATGAGTTTCATCTCTGCAAATAATTTTTCCCTAACAGTCCAGGCAGAATCCTTTGAATCCACATAGGAAGATATTTATTTCTATTATATGAACAAACAGCAAAACCCAAACCTTTTAAAACAAAAGTCTGTGCCTTCAACTTAAGGAACAGGGAGCAGAGGGGAAGCACCAGTTTAGATGGGAAGGCAAGATTTTGGAACACTGTCCCTGCTGTAAAATATTAGAGCATCATTTTCGATTGAACCTTGACCTATCAAAAATATTGCCTAAACACCAAACAGAACTTTGCTGCCAGAAACAACATACTTATTAAACTACAGTAGTTGGTTCAGGCTGGGTTGGACACCCCCAAACAATAAGTACAATAATTTTGTCCCTGGCAGAATATGCTAGTGCCATATGCTATACAGTACATCAGCACATGCCAAACAAGTAGATGTACCACTTAATAAATCATGCACAATTATTACTGGCTACCTCAAACCTACTCCAGTGGGAAAGGTTTATTATTTGGCTAGCACTGTAGCTCTCTAGAACAGGGGTTCCCAACCTTTAGAAACCAGGGGCTGGGTCACACTATCTCAGTCACCTTCAAGGGCCAGGTGGCCATTTTGCACTACCTGCACAATGGGGGTGGCCAATTTGTTCCAACAGCTTCAAAGGGGTGGCTTTTTTCTTTCTCAAATGCCCTTGGGGGGTCACATGAAACGGGACTGCAGGGCACATCTGGCCCACAGGCCTCTGCTCTAGAAGTATGTTACAAGGTTCTAGTAAATTATGAAGAAACTAAAGTAATATAGCACCAAACTTATCCCTTTCATGGACCCCAACCCCCTAGACCAACAGGTTCCCAACATGGGCCCACATCCCACAGGGGGACCTCAATTCCCAGAAGCCCAAGTCAGTACATTGGCTGATCAGTGCTTTGGGGAATTGACTTAGACTTCCACATCTGTGGATGTGAAAAAAGTTACAATCAATGTGGCATTTTTGTACATATAATTAATGTTCTACCATGTGTGCAAAAGACGATGAAGTAAATGGCTGAAATAATGCTGTTGATGTGGCCCACTTCTGGTCAAAAATAGACTAATCATTTTAATGTGTTTGAATGTTATCTATACACTCCTAATTTTAAATTGTGAAATAGGCGATACAGACAGAGATGAGATAGATATAATGTTGGTGCAATAGACAGACAGGAGATGGCAGCAGATTAACAAGAATACAAAGACTTCTAGTGAATAGCGGGCAGGAGAGCATGCTGTAAAATTGAAAGAGCAAACTGTAAAATTGGAATTGCCACCAAAAGACTAGGAGGCACTTCGATTTATGACAAACTTGATCTTGGTGTGAGAAAGATGGGATGTGACGATATCTAATGTTTTTCTAATACTGTAGTTGCTTTCCCATATAGAAGAAAGATGAGAAAGCAAAGCAACCACACTTATATACCCACCTACCGCAATAGCGCTTAATGCACTCTCTGGGCGGTTCACAAGTTAATTAGCATTTTGCCCCCACCATGCTGGTGCTCATTTTTACCGATCTCAGAAGGATGGAAGGCTAAGCCAACCATGAACCTTGGTCAGGAGCGAACTTCCAACCTTTTGGTTGCAGGACAGCAGCTTACCCACTGCGCCACCAGGTAATAGGCACCAGAAAAAGGTAATAGTCCTTTGGACAACCTTAATTCTAGCTTGCCATCTGCCATTTGTGCAGACCTCTTACAGAACTGAATAAGCATATTTCTTTGTAGAAGCATAGTGGATGGAGTAATCAAACACCACGCCGCTTGGGGCTCAATTTGCAATGATTTAAATTCATTCGTAGATCTTGGTCACATGGCATTTATTCCTACCTTATACGCTACTAATTTAAACACAAAACAAAACACGGGAAATTAAACACAAGGAAGAGCAATTGTCGGAGATTTATCATGCACCTGCAGGGTTGCCTTCAGTTTTCTAGATCTCAAGATGGAGCTGTGGAGCTATATTCACATTGGATTTGAAGATGGACTTATTCTTCAGCAGGGAAATGTACCACTAAGTACTGAAGATTGAGAGGGGTTTTTTAAACAACAGATGGGTGTTAGTACTCCACATATGTTTTCCTAACATTGTTGTTCTCTTTCAGTCTGTCCTGTGCTGGCACAGCCGCAGGTTTATGATGTGTGCATCAGAGCCCAGAATATATGGCAAAAGTCCAACTGGGAACAGTTAATCCAATTTCCTGGAATCCATGGCTGGGTGAAGCTGGCAGAACTGAGGGAAGTTTCCAGGCAAAGCTGTTGAAGCAATGGAAAGCATCGGAAAAGGAAATAGTTCACCATCATGTTGGTTACAATGTACCATCTCTCCTTTTCAGACTTTTCTAGGCAGACAGGCCTCCATGGGGTGCATATTGCAATCTCCAGTTGCATTTGCAGGGTTGTTTAAATTAAAATGAAACAGCAATAAATATTTTCACAGCTACTATTTACTTATTTAAATATAAAGGTCTCCCTTGCTCGAAAGCCAGTCATATCCACGTCTAGGAATTGGTGCTCATCTCTGTTTATAGCCAAAGAGCCAGCATTGTCCATGTCTGCAGATGTTTCCGTAGACATGTGGCAGGCAGGCATAACTAGACGTCAGGTGGAGGGAACGTTGTTTACCTTCCCACCAAAGTGGTACCTACTTATCTACTTGCAATTTCTTGCTTTTGAAATGCTATGTTGGTAGGAGCTTGAACAGAGATGGAAGCTCCCTCTGTCATGAAGTACTCGGGTCTTAAACTGCTGACCTGCTGATGTATCTATTGGACACATGTTCAAATACTTCCATTTCTTGGATTGGGAAGAGTTTAGGAAACAGTCTATTCTTCTAGCCTGTCTCTTCTTACTATTTCCTAGTAATGAGTCAAGTATTCTTCCAACCTCATACCTGAAACATTGCTTGCATTCATTATTTATTGAACTCCGAGATGTCCATGCCACTTAGAATTACGGTAGTCTGTTTCCCCTATAAATCATTCAGTTTCTTACAGTTCAGTGCAACCACATATAGGTTGGAGTACATATAATTCACATAAAAAGAGCTCACTTAAGCTTTATTTGTGGCTAGCCTTACTTCCAGTGTTTTTTTGAGTATCTCAACATCTCCCCCATGGCAACAGCTCAGCCTTTTGAATTTTAAAGATTCATTTAACACTTGTAGATGGTGGTATGTTTACAGCAGGGCTGTGGAGACGGAAGCTTGGTTTTATCTGAAGATGAAACATGGGGAAGTCATCAGGGAATTCAGAACATTTTCAACATGCCCAATAAAGAAATGCACCGAGAAATGTCGCAGAGAACTACCAGAAGAAATACTTCTGGTTGGACAATGACTGTTCATCCAGATGTTTATAAGGCTACCTATTTCCATGTGAACTGTGCCTTTACCAAGACCTTCATTAAAATAAATCTAGTTGAGATCTCTTATTTTCGTCCTTTAGAAGGGCATTGCCATCTAGGTAGCTGGAATCTAAAAAAAAGTAATTTTTCCAAGTTTGGATCCTCAACACTAGAAAGATTTATCACTCAGGTATACCCTTCTGAGACTTGCGTTATTGTAAGCATCCAATGACTTATTGCTCCACTTCAAATTAGAGTAGGTCTCCATCTACTACCTGCCTGGCCCTTAGAGCTTTGAAAAGTGACTTTTTTTTTAATTTAAAATTCTCAGAATCTTCCTGTGAGCCCAAACAGGATGAAATTACTCCTAGCACTCAAGATGTTTTGATTCCAGCATCTTCAGACTCTTAATAATTTCTGCATACTTTTTTAAAACTTCATTTCCGTGCCATAAACTCTCCATCTGTATGTGGAACATGAAATTGTGTATTAAATTGTCCTGCTGTTGTGTAGCAATCATAAGGGAAACCACTTTCTTCCTAACAGCTGCTTTTGACAAAAGCTCATTAGGTGTTTTTGTTTTTTTTTTATAATTCAGAGCCATATATTTCAGCACACGATGCAATCCCCCCCCCTTTTTCCGGTGTTTCTGAGCATTCCCTCTTCTAAATATTTCATCTGGCTTCTGTCCCTTATGAGTGATGGTAAGAGGTTGAATGCCAAGTCAAGAGCAGCCCAACATTGGAGAATAAGAACAGGCTTGTAGGAGTTGGGGCCATTTTCTTAGATCTTATGACACGACTAAGCTTTTAGGGTGGTGAATTATTGAAAAATGTGGCACAGACATATATATGAGCAAGTAGATCTCACAAAAGGCTATGAAGTATGGTTTTCTTTTAATGAAGCTATAGTCTTCTTCTTCTTCATCATCTTCTGCCATATCCAAATTTGATTATTGGCAATCCTCATAATAATAATAATAATAATAATTTTGTGTCAGAAATTATTCTGGGTTGAAAGGATCTTTGCGGAAGAAACTTTGCTCAGAGAACACCCAAAAGAGGCTCCTTTCATGTCCCCAAGAGCTGGGACAGAGACAGGTGCTCAATCAGTCATGCAGTACCCAAGTCTTGAACTGCTGACTGAACGGCCTTCCAGCTGAGAATATAATGCAGTTGGCTTTCATCCACCTGCCGCATCGCAGCATGACATCTGGAAGAGGCTATGGTGGCTCATTGGTTAAGAACCTTGCCTTGTTAGCTGGAAGGCCAGCAAGTTGGCAGTTTGAGAGCCGGGTACTGCATGATGGTTTGGGTACCCATCTCCGTCCCAGCTCCTGCCAACCTAGCAGTCTGAAAGCATGAAATTGCCAGTAGATAAATAGGGACCACTTCGGTGGGAAAAGATCTTGGGGGACATGAAAGGAGCCTTATTCGGGCGTCCCCTGAGTGGAGTTCCTCCAGCAAAAATCCTTTCAATCCAGAATAATTTCTGACACAAAATTATTATTATCTGGAAGGTGGTATTACTTCCTCAAATGTAGTAAAATGCAGAACTCCTTTAGAATGAGCATTTTCTTCCACCAAATGTCTCTGATTGTCCCCTAAAGCTTCCCACTGCTTTCCATATGGTGATATCACCAATGACAAATGGTGACAGGAACCAGGACTTTAATGGCAAAATGTTCCTCGATAAAGGCATGATTTATTTTAAGACTCCCATTGTTCCGCAAGGCAGATTTTAGCACGGTAACAAATTTCAGATCTTCTCTGAGCTTGGAGGGGGTCAATTTCCAATTATTCTGGGTTGACAGGTAATACTAAATTGTGACATGCTTACAGCTGAGATGGCAAATCAAGGAACTCCCAAGACACAAGCCTCCCTCTCCGTCCTTAGAAAGATTGGTAAGAATTTGTGTATGGGAAGAGGGAAGCTTAAAAGGAAAACTTCTGCTGTTGTGCTTGAAAATTCTTGGTGATTTGACCTTAGCTCTACAACATTATTAAATCCAACTATTGTCGCTCTTAAGCACAAATCAACCAAACACCACAAGCCTTAGATTGGGAACCCCCTGCTTTAAAGCTTAGTCATAAAATTGCTTTCTTCTCTTGAAGGGCCATTGACCAGACATGAATCATGGCCCTGAGCCACCGTTTTGCTTCAGCTTTGCCAGCAATTTGGAGCAAGCCAAGAAATCATCAGTGGGACATGGTAGAAACAATTATTCTCAAATATTGCATCCTTCCTGCTTAGCCCTTTTGAAAAGGTTCCCGTTATGAACGTCGTAACTCAAGTGAAGGACCGAAGACAATTGAGTAAAGCGTCCATGCGATAACAGATAAAGGAGAAATGGCTTTTTTTTCCTCCAAGAGAAATGCAATGGTTATTTCTCGGTGAAGAGGTGTGGAAAATGGATCAATGAAGCGTGAGGTGAAGTCCGTGATCTCCTGTCAAGAAAATTTAATTTTAAACTCAAAGGGCTCTTAGGAGATGACAGTTGGAGCAAGGAGAAGTTGGTAGGCAAACTTCTAGACTGATGCTACGCAGACCTCACCATGACACAATCGCAAGGTTGCTGTCATAGCAGTTACTATATTTACTACATTAAGCAAGTAGGAAAGGCATGTTACTCAAAGCGGAAAAAATGACAAACAAACGGTTTAGCTGACTAGGAATGATTCTAGCAGGTCAATCTCAAGGGAATATCTGCTGTTCTCACTGATGGGGACATTCCATGGTGGAATATAAAAACCAAGCTGTACTTTCATTGCAAATGCATGCAGAGTTTTCTCTCTGGAATCCTAACTGTTGGATTTTCCCGGTTATTGAGTAGAAATGGCACATGAGGACAGATGGTGAGAAAGTGTGACGTTGCATGGCTAGCTAATTATATGTTCAAAAAAATAAATAAAAGAACACCCAAGAGCAGTGATGGCCAAACTATGGCCTGCAGGCTGGATCCGGCCCTCAACGACAATTCATCTGGCCCACACTACCCTTGTCACTCCCAGAAGTGGAAGTAAAATGCGCCCATATGGTTGCATTTTGCTTCAGTTTCCAGGAATGATGAGGGTGTTATGGGCCAGATTAATTGGTGTTGTGGGCCAGATCTGGCCCACATGCCATAGTTTGGGCACCCCTGGTTTAAGCAGAGAAAATGGCAGCTTAAAATCTATCTCATCCTGTTGCAAAATAGATTGCAAGGCATGTTTTACTTAAAGAAAGAAAGAAAGAAAGAAAGAAAGAAAGAAAGAAAGAAAGAAAGAAAGAAAGAAAGAAAGAACGAACGAACGAACGAACGAACGAACGAACGAACGAACGAACGAACGAACGAACGAACGAACGAACGAACGAACGAACGAACGAACGAACGAACGAACGAACGAACGAACGAACGAACGAACGAACGAACGAACGAACGAACGAACGAACGAACGAACGAACGAACGAACGAACGAACGAACGAACGAACGAACGAACGAACGAACGAACGAACGAACGAACGAACGAACGAACGAACGAACGAACGAACGAACGAACGAACGAACGAACGAACGAACGAACGAACGAACGAACGAACGAACGAACGAACGAACGAACGAACGAACGAACGAACGAACGAACGAACGAACGAACGAACGAACGAACGAACGAACGAACGAACGAACGAACGAACGAACGAACGAACGAACGAACGAACGAACGAACGAACAAACAAACAAACAAACAAACAAACAAACAAACAAACAAACAAACAAGGTTGTTAAGGCTTTAAAAAATTATTTGGATCTCACCTGGACTTTTATGCCCTGTGATAAAGAAACAACTTTTGACCTGTGATCTTTCTCTGCAGCTGACAGTTCTGGGCCAGGGAAGTTAAAAGCCTCTGCAGAACCCCTGCTAGTTTCAGATGGTCAACACACTCCGAGATGTGAATTCAGGAGCATTTGAAGAGCATAAATTCATTTTGACACCATTCCCTACACTGGCTGTGATTAAGGGGCTTTATTTATTTATTTATTTATTTATTTATTCAATTTGTATATCTGCCCCAATTAACTTGCAACTCTGGGCGGCAAACATAAAATCCCCAACATTTAAACTCTAAAACCCCATAAAATTCCTAAAAACACTGAAAAACTACCTCCCACCTGCACCATTTATATAAGGCCGTCTGGGCTTTTTCAGTTTTATAGGGAGAGTGTTTTAATCTGGTTTTAATGGTTTTTAAAGTTTTAATTGTTTAGTCCTGTATGTTGTGGATGTTTTGTATTTTGAACTTCTGATACTGCTGTGAGCTGCCTGGAGTCACCTCGGTGAGGGAGGCAGCAATACAAATACAGTAATAATAAATAAATAAATTTGTGCATGCTTGGACATGTTTTACTTCCACTTCTGGTAGTGGCATGGGCAGTGTGGGCTGGATAATTTGGCACCGTGGGCCAGGTCCGGCCTACAAACCGTAGTTTGGCCACCCCTGCCTTAGATAGTGGTTTTGGAGTTGTTATTGTTTTGAGAACAATAGAACAATCCAACTGTTCACATTCTATTTAGTTAAAAAAAGGGAGGGCAGAAATTTATGAATATTGTGGCAGACGTGTCTTAGGAGTGTTTTCCAAGGTCCAAGAAGGGAGAAAACTGAACTCCCAGTTGACCACCCTTTGAATAATGGAAGATATAAATATGGTTAAGAATAGGAGTTCCTTACTTGCTGAAAGACATCCGATTATCACTGCAGGAACAATACACATCTCCCACTGCTTGCAGGCCAATCCAGGGATCGCTGGGCATCATCTGATAGTGCCTTCAAGGTAAACATGAGCTCTGCTTGCAGGTACGATTGCTCCAGTACAAAGGTCTGTTGGAACTGCGTATCTGGAGCATTCACATGTTAGCATCTCCTAATCATGGGCTCTCTGTACTCTAACGTTTGACTCTGCAGGAGCATAAACATTAAACTGCTCAGAGATGAACACACAAGACAGCAATCTGTACCTTCCAGAATTGACCTTCGAATTACGGGCTCCCTGTTGACCAGGAAATGTGATTTTCCTCAGTCTGACCTGGCAAGCAAGTCCACAGCGGTTCTGCTTGTAAAACAAAAAACCTTGATTCAGTCAAGACCTCAATTATGCGCCAAGGGATCCAAATTACAGAGCAGAACATATCAGTCTTACTTAGGCTAGAGCACAGGCTGTGAATACATGCCCTGACAATCTAAATTAGGCTGAGTGGTAGCCAGATGTCAGTTTTTCCCAGTGTATAATTCAATTTGGCCCTATCCAAATTATCCCCCTTAGGGCCTGATGTTTATGTTTTTGTCCTTGGAAGCAGTTCAGAAACTGGGAGGGGGAAACAGTTTTCTCTGAACCTGTGCTTCACAGGCCAGTGAGGACGTAAAACTTTTCCAATAATTCAGAGGGCATGATTTTGATCAAAGCAACCTATTTCTTGGTAGGCTGTAGGCTAGATGATTGTCCACCAACTGTACATCTGAAAAATTGTACACTAGAAACCCCATCCATTTCAGTGACTCCAACACCCGCCTAGACCAGTGATGGTCAACCTTGACACTCCAGGTGTTCTTGGACTTCGGTTACCAGAAGCCCATGTCAGCACACCTGCTGATTAGGGCTTCTAGGAACTGAAGTCCAAGAACATCTTGAGAGCCAAATTTGAGGAATCCTGCCCTATGTAAAAGTTGCCTTTGCTCGAAAGCCAACTGTTTCTGACTCTAGGGTTCAGTGCTCATCTCTGTTTATAGCCAAAGAGCAAGAATTCTCAACCTTTTAAAGCCAGGGGCCGGGTCACACTCCCTCAGACAGCTTTTGGGGGCCAGACGGCCATTTTGCCCTTCCTCCACTATATGGCACTTCCTGGTGTGGTGGAGGCAGTGAGGGGCCACATGAAATGGTGTCATGGGCTGCATCTGGCCCATGGAATGCTGATTGAGAATCTCTGCCAAAGAGGCAGCGCTGTCTGCATCTGCAGATACTTCCATGGACACATGGCAGGCATGACTAAAATTAAAGAACATTTTTCAAGCTTTAGATGTTAAATGACAAGAGGCGAGACTAAGAGGTAAAGTTCAGACTAAAATCTGATTGAGTCAACCTCACTGCTTTACATTATTTCAATATATTGACAGTACTGTAATATTGAAGGCTATCTAGGTGCATGGATGATGCATTTGTGAGGCGGGAGGGGATTTTACTAACTATTCTCTTAGAAATAGCGCAGAGGATGTTTCTGAATTTCTCCATTGCTTCTTAAAAGAAACCCACCAGCATTTCTGCAAAACGTTCAAGCCAATACTTTAAACTTCACCTGGAGGACCCTGAGTAGACTGAGGATTGGAGTCCCTAAATGCAAGACCAACAGGCACAAGTGGGGGATACTGGTGGACAAAAACACACTGTGTGAATGTGGAGAGATACAGAATCCGGCTCATTTACTGGTGTGCCACTTACTGCCAGAAACATGCATGGATGAGGACTTAAGTTTGGCCAACGACAAAGCCAAGAAAGTGGCTTCATTCTGGCAGTCCAGGATTTGATCCTGACACAAAAGAAGAATTGCTGGAAAAGGCTTGTGATGTCCAAATGGAACAGCAAACGGCAGCCTGAGGGCAGCCTTGATCCATCTGAGTATCAAGACTATTTTGGAAGAACCATTTGGTTGTGTAATGACGGAAAGGAATATACTAACTAAATAATATGCGAACAAACCACACTGTTAAAGAACTCTGATCTGAAACCAGATACGCACAAACATAGTGAACTTGAGACAAATAAGATATCAATTTGCCTTTAGATAATTGGATGTTTAATATGTAGGAAACAAATGTCTGAATGCTCAAACCACACAGGAATTAATTTTCCAAGGCATGCAAATGGATGAGCTATAATGTGCTTGAGTTACGTGGCCGACACAACATTTCTTCATGGGTTTTTTCCCCAGCCTGCCAGCTCTGCAGAGTTTTCGGAACTTAAGAACAGACATTCTTGAGGGTACGCAAGAGCAAAACCAAGTTAGAAGATGGAAGGAGGAGCTCACTGGGCAAGGAAGATTATTAAAGGAGGATATGGTTGAAGATCTTAACTTCCCCTACATCACTTGGAGGACCCTGAATAGGCTGAGGGTCGGAGACCCTAATTGCAAGATCAACATGTTCAAATGGAGAAGCAGAGAAAATAAGCAGAGAAAATAACAGACTGCAAGGTGGACTTTACTTCCGTTTCTGGCGGGAGGAATCATGTGACTGGCCCACTGCATCACGTGACTGGCCCACAGCCTGAAAAGTTTGGACATCCCCTGCTCTATGTAGAAACTAACCAATCTCACAATTGTTGTTGTTCAGCTACAAAGTCAAATCTGACCCTTTGGGATTCTATGGATGACATCACACCGGGCTTCTCTGTCATCCATCATCCTTCAGAAAACAACCAAAGCCATGCCCATCACTTCCAACCTCCCTTTTCTTCTGAACGAGATGGAAACATTATGAAGGATGGAGGAAATCAAAATCAAAATTGTATGATTAATGGTTTCCTCCCTGTCACAATGCATTACAGCCACATAAAACAGCTTTTCTAATTAAGACTTCAAGAACGAAATTCCATTATTGTCCTAAATTAAAGGCATGTTACCCTTGTTCATTTGCCCCTCTGTTTTCCTCCTCCTCCTCCTATTTACCAATTTGAAACTTTCCCTCTACTGCTTCCTTGCTGCATGCTGAGCACTTAAATAACGTCATCGCAAATTTCTGTTTTCCGCACAGCACAGATGAAAAGTCCAGAGGCACTAAAGGAGATTAATGTGCTAGATTTGTTGAGGTGGGGAACAGGATCAGAAGATCAAAAAAGCCACTTTCCCTGGCTTGTAAATAACAAATATACACAATAACAGATTGGGGAAACCAGAAGAGTGATATGCATTTAGGTCGCCTAAAGCACGTCTTCAAATTATCTTTAAAGAAATCACAAAAATAAGCCCTATCAAAGATCGTTCTGCTTATCTTACAATTCAAAGAGAAGAAATGCTAACTTGTTCAATAATAATAATAATAATAATTTCATGTCAGTAATTACTCTGGGTTGAAAGGATTTTTGCTGGAGAATATCTGCTCAGGGGATGCCCGAATGAGGCTCCTTTCATGTCCCCAAGTGCATCTCTCGAAACCCGACCTTCTAGTCTCCAGCTCAGCGTCATAACCATTTAAGCCACCGGGTCCTTACAATGTTAATGAGAAATATTCATATGTATTGCAACTATAACTGCTGGATTATTTGAAAGTGTCAAACCATCATACAACAGCTGTTCATAGACAGAGCTCTTTCGTTTTTCATATTCTCTGGATACAAGATGCCTCTTGATCAGATTATATTTTGCAGTGGTCCAACCAATAACATGTAATTTTTGCATTCTGTATCTTTCCCCCTGGATGGTTGGAAAGCTTGTGAACATCCTGAGGCACTACAGTTCTTTATTCAATGACTTGCTCAAGATTTGAGTGCAAAGTTGGGACTTCAAAATCAACAACCCTACTTGTTATTTCTTCATATACCAGCCTTGGAGTTGCAAAAAATAAATAAAATAAAAAACCCACCCAAACTGAGTTTCCCAAGCTCTGCTCACAACCTGGTCATGCCTTCGACACAATTGGTTTGGACTCTGTCATAAAACAAATGCATATGCAGTCGGGAAGGCTCATTAATTTCCCTGAAAGATAGCTCTCCCATTTAAACAATGGTACACAGTTATAGGGACTTGTCGCCATAAATCGGAGGTTATAGTCAACGGCTCATGAATTGTGGGGCATAAATTTAGAAAAGAAGGCCAGCCAAGAAGCCCCTTGTTTCTAATGGAGGTCCATCTTAAGGACAGCTATTTGTGGTGTCAACTGTAAAACTCCGAAGAGAGGATATATCTTGTCTTGGTTGTAGGGCAAGGTGGAAGAAATAAATGAAAACATAATGTTCCTCTTACTCAGATTTTCTGTTGGTAGGTTCCTCTCAGGGCCATAGTGACTTAGTGGTGAAGACGCTGAGGTTGATGGCTGGAAGGTCGGCAGATAAGCAGTTTGAGACCCGAGTGCTGCATGACAGAGTGTGCTCCAGTCTCTGTCCTAGCTCCTGCCAACCTTGCAGGTCGAAAGAAAGAAATTGCAACTAGATAAATAGGTACTTTAATGGGAAAGGTAACAATGCTCCTTGTGCTTCAGTGCCTAGTCATGCCTACCACATGACCATGGACACTGACTCTTTGCCTATAAACAGAGATGAGCACCGACCCCTAGAGTTAGACATGGTTGGCATTCAAGCAAGGGAGACCTTTAGGTTCCTCTTCTTTGAAATGCTTTTATCAATGAGAAATGGCTGTCCCCAACTCTATATTGCTTTTGAAAATTGCACTCATTAGGGAAGCCTTGATGAATCTGTGTTTAGATTAGTTTGATTCTCTCTGAAACATGTATATTTTTTGTTTCTTCTATTTAAGACCTGATGATATTGGTTTGTAAATTGCATCTGACCAATGGCCACCCCTTTGAAGATGTTGGGGCAAAACGGCCACCCCCATCATGCAAGCAGGGCAAAATGGCCATCCGGCCCTCGAAGCTGACTGAAAGAGTGTGACCCGGCCCCTGGCTTGAAAAGGTTAGGAACATCTGCTATAATGGTTACTGATTTTATTTATTTTATGATAGAGAGAGTGACAAGAGAACAAAAAAATCTGGTTTCTGCCAGTTTCTTAGAGCTCTAAGTTTGCAGAATAGCTATATTTCTCTCTTACCCAATTTTATTTGTCAGCTATGCAAAAAGTTGTGTAATGGTTGACTGGGAAGTGTGTGTGTGTCTAAATGTGCCCGTATACAGCCTTACTTCCAAGTTTTAATCGATAGTCTCTTTGCAAGCTTTTCTTAAAAAAACAGGCAGGTACCAAAGGCCTCTGCCCTCCCTTCCCACTTATGCTGCAAATTTTATACTTCACCTCTCCTGTCTTCCTCCTGATGGAACTTGATTGCAGAAAGATGCTTCTCCAGATGTCTGCAAAAGGGAGTCTTCCTTTTTGGAGAAAAACAATAATGCTTGTAGAATAAAGACAGAGAAAGAGGAAGGAAGTTAGGAAGGAAGGAAGGAAGGAAGATTGTTCTCTCACAACCTTTTTGGAACTCACAGTGAATTCTATGTAGAGATCACAGAGATGATGATGATGATGATGATGATGATGGTGATGATGGTGATGGTGATGGTGATGGTGATTACTCTTCTTCCCCCGCATCTCCCCCTTCTTCTCCTTCTGTGTCCAGGTCAAACTTTAAGCTGCCAAAATGAAGCCACCTTCTTGGCTTTGTCGTTGGCCAAACTTAAATCCTCGTCTGTACAGGTTTCTGGCAGTAATTGGCAGACCAGCAAATGAACTGGATCTGTATCTTTCCACATTCAGAAAGTGTGTTGTTGTCTGCCAACAGCCTCCACTTGAGCATGTTGGTCTTTCATTTAGGGACTCCAACCCTCAGCCTATTTGGAGTCCTTGAGTTTCTCAGCCATATCCTCCTTTAATGTTATTGCCTGTCCAGTGAGCTCCTTCCTCCGTCTTCTAATTTGATTTCACTCTTGTGTACCCTCAAGAGTGTTTGTTCTTGCCATAAAGCTCTTCCTGGATCTGAGGCTCATATCCATTCAGAGGATGTCAAGGGTCATTCTCTGTTGGGATCAGACGATGAAGGTTGGATGGACGAGATAAGCTTGGCCGAGGGAAAACTCTCCTAAAGTTGTCTTGTTTTATCCTCCATAATTGTTGGCCCTGATTATCCTCTGAGAACCAGTACAAGCTAGTTTCATACTAGAGCCATTGTACTGCTTATCGTAGTTACTAGCTAATATAGCTACAATGTTTGAATGCCTGTGGGAATGCTTTCTAGTTCAGCTTACTGATCACGCATGTTACACGAGGCAAACATGATTTTATTAACCAATGATTTATGAGACTGATTATGAAACTACCAATCACATAGCTGTAATATTCCATATGATAATGAGCTATCCTATTCTGTATGAAATAAATATGGGCATAAAAATAATGGCAGAAAAACAGAGAATAAGAGAACAGAATCTGCAGATCAAGGATTAAGCATGCATATAATCTTTCAATAAAGGAGGTTCTGCCGGCCCAGAAACTTCGCTTGGTGTATTTTCTTCAGGAATCTCTTTCTACATCTGGTGCCCTCTCTGAGGAACCGTGAGGCTCCAATCTCATCCTCTCGCCATTGGTACGGCTTCGAGACGCGTCCTTCAGCTTTTTGCTCCCGAGGTGAGATATCATGGGGTCTAAACTTTCAGCTCTTCAGGAACAACATATTAAAGATCTTTCTTTCTTAGTTGAGAAATGTGGTCACAAAAGTAGTGTAGCAGAAATTAGATGTTTGGTAGTTAGAATCTTTGAAGTTTGTCCATCTTATCCTGAGTGTGGTTCTTTGCATTTGCAAGATTGGTTAAAAATAGGGAGGAAGCTTCAAAGAGAACCTAGGAAGTCTGTGGAAATTTTGCATACTTGGCAAGCATGTTATGAGGCTTTAGAATGGCAGCAAAACCCTTTAAAACAAAGGGTGTCTTTGATCCCTGAGGACCAAGTCAGTTTTGATAATCTGCCTCAGCTTCTTCCTCCTTCCAAACCTCCAGATAAAATTGGTCAAGAATTGCTGCCTCCTCTCTCACAAGAAATTCTGCTTTCCCCTCCACTTGTTCTGTCTTGCCCTTCCTCCCCGTCTTGCCCTCCTGTTTCAGAAATAGAGCAACCGAGTCACACTTGTCAGGATCTTCGAGAGATAGCAAAAGAGGTTTTGAAAAAAGGTAATGGAGAAGATTTAGATGATGCCATGTCACATAATGCTATGGTTTTTCCGGTAACCATTACACCAGCAGGTGTTCATGATTACTGGAACCTTGATTTTGCTATCTACAAAGACCTCCAGAAAAGTGTGCATAACAATGGTTTGCATAGTTATTTTCCTCTGTCTCTGTATCACGATCAGGCAGCCATTCAGGCTATTCAAAATCTTAACGACATGTGTGGGGAAGGACAGTTCATCACTCTTAATCAGCAGATTGCCATGCCTCATGCAGCTCTGCAACAAGTTTTTGAGTTTGCAAAAAATGTTTGTACAAAAATGCTTCGTCCACACTTCAAGAAATGCCTCGAGAGGCAAGTCTTATTTGAGGGTGGTTAACAAACGCATCCATCCCATGGGTGGGATCTCTTCAGACTAGGCCCTCATCCTAATCTCATTCCATGGCACTATGAGTTACTGGTAATTGATCTTAAGGACTGCTTTTTAATTCATCTCTTCTTTACTGTTTAAGAAATTGAAACCAAGGTGCTGAGAACGGTCTGTGCTGTCTATTTGGCTGCTTCCCAAAGTTTGTTGAGATTCCAAAAAGCCTATTCTTATGCTTATCTGTTTCTGTACTTTTTATCTGTTTTTGTGCGCTTCAGAGGCTGTTGTGGTGTTGGCTTGGAAAAAACAGCAGGAGCAGTTTTTTAAAAATATAACGGAGACCTGTTGCAGTTTTTTGCTAGGCAGAGCAGTGGCTGGATTCTTGAGACGGGAGGAAGAGATGAGAGTTTGCTAAAGAGGCGGATGCTTAATTTTGGCATGGACATTTGCTGGGAAGGTCAGAGGCAGATTTTTACACACCATCACTCTGTATGTTAAAGTTGCCCAGCTTGTGCCAACATTTTGTTGATTGTGCGCTTCAGCCTTTTCAAGATAGTCATTCTGATATGTTGTTGTACCATTATAACCTCTGAGCATGCGAAGGATCTGACAGACACTTTGTCTCAGCGAGGTTTAGTCATTGCACCAGAAAGGGTTCAAAAGCAGCCTCCTTATCAATATTTAGGTCATTGCTTGTTGCTAACCTCACCTACTCTCTTTGTAATGCAGCTTAAACTTCCTTTTCATTTCACTCTTGTCTTGTAACAATTTTTAGGACAGCTAAATTGGGCCCGTCCTTATTTGAAACTCCCTACTCATGTGTTGCAGCCCCTCTTTGCTGCATTGAAAGGACATTCTCATCCCTCAGATGTCATTCCTGTTTCTCGGTCAATTGCTCATGCTATTCATCTCATTAATTCATCCCTCAGATTCTCTATGGTAGATCGGGTGTACACTTTAGGACCACTGTCTTTTGTAGTTCTTGTTACTCCTAAACTTCCTACTGGTGTTTTGTTTCAACCTTGCACTGAATCAGTTGTTATGCTTATTCTTTGGCCATAGCTGTGCTCATCATTAAGGCACAAAAGCGTGCTACGTAGCTTACAGGTTTTGATCTGATTTGTTGCCACATTCCTATTGCTCTTTATGAACATGAACATTTGCTTAATAACAATTTCTCATATGCTATTGCTTTTGCAGACTATGTAGGGGATCTGAAATTCAATGCTCCCAAAGATCAGAGACTTCGCATTCCAGTTACATGGCCTTGTCTCTTTCTCTTTGCACATGCTCGATCACCCATTCCTAACGCCATTACCCTTTTCACAGATGGTTCACCTACATGAGGAGTCCTGGTCTTCAAGAAGGCAGATGGTTCCTGGAGTACTAGATTTACAGCAATCTGTACATCTGCTCAGAGGGCAGAGCTAGCTGCTGTCATTCTTGCTTTTCAACTGTTTGCTGATGTTTTCTTTAATCTAATTGTGGATACGCAATATGTTTACCGCTTGCTTTTTTCTCTTGCTAATGCATATTTATCTCCTTCTCTAGATCATTCTCTTCTCTCACAGTTTTTGCATTTACAGGCACTTCTGCGGACCCGAACATCTTTATATTATGTAGCTCATATTCATTCCCATACAGGTTTTCCAGATGCACTCATGGAAGGGAATGAAAAAGCTGATAATGCTCTGAGAACTTTTCCTCTATTTACTGATCCTATCCATTCCCACACTTATTTTCACGTTAATGCTTCCCGTTTAGCAAAAAAACTTGGCATTCCACTCTCCCAGGCTCGTGACATTGTTTCATCCTGCCCTGAATGATATTTCTCTCCTGTTCCACTTCCTTTTGCAGTGAACCCACGTGGAACAGCGGCAAATGAACGTTGGCAAATGGAACCTTTATATCCCAGTTTGGTCCTCTTTCACATTTTCATGTTTGCATTGATACTTTTTCAGGTTTCATCTGGGCCACTGTTCAAAGAGAAGAGACTTGCACGTCATGTGATTCGTCATCTCCTGGCAGCTATGTCTGTAATGGGACACCCAAAGGTCATAAAAACAGACAATGGACCATGTTATACCTCACGCACCTTTTCTGATTTTTGTAATCAATGGGATATCAAATTGATCCACGGAATTCCGTACAACAGCACAGAGCAAGCTCTTGTGGAACGTGCCCATCACACTTTGAAAATGCTGTTACTCAAGCAAATTAAAAAATGGGGAATTGCCCCAGCTGTGGTGCCTGAGGTATTAGCAAGGGTCTTGTTCACACTAAACCATCTGCTTACTCCTAGTCGCAGTGACCATACTCCAGCTGAGCGGCACATCAGGCAAGAAGAACCACTGCCACGCCCCTTGGTAACCTATCGTCAGTTACCAAACCCTCACTGGGAGGGATCTGCGGCAGAGGTTATGCTGCAATCGCTGCACCTACAGGAGTGATCTGGGTGCCCACCAGATGTGTGCGTCTGTTTTGAGCCAGAGATTAGTTGGTACCCGCCAGTGGACAATCCAATACCAGAGTTCCAGAAAGCAGTGACACTGGAGGTGCCATAGATGGTGACATCACGGAGATGTAAACGCATGTACTGTTCCCAGAAACCAGATGGAGGACCTCCCAAAGTTACCTGGGGAATGCTAAAAAAAAAAAAAAAAAAACTTTTCCAATGATGAACAGAGACTTTTGTCTGATCAAAAGACTGAAGAGACTCCAGAGAACTTTTTGGTGGCTATTATAGCTTGTCTTAATATTAATTCTAAAACAACAGTAGCCATAATTATTATGCTTAGCATTGTGCTTTGTTGCAGGGGAAGGGGCTTTGCTACAAGGGGATTCTGCCATACCAGAGCAAGGTTTGTGGGAGGAAAATGCTTTTATATTAGATGTTCAAGCAGTAGCTACTAGAATAAATCATTCAGAATGCTGGATTTGCATGCATATCCCCCCTAGAACCATGTCTGGCATGACAGTCCAAGTAGTACCTTTGAATCACTCACAATGGAAAAAACCTCCATTCATGAAAGGGACACTAGTCAATCAGGCAAAAAACAACACTATTCTTGCTATAGGGGAACAGATTCAAGAAACTGCTACCTTTTGTTGGTCACACATTATTCTTGCTATAGGGGAACGGATTCAAGATATCTGGCCAGCCCTTAATACCTCATCACCAGACTTTAGTTAACAATTGGTTATGGGTAGTAGGTCAGCTGGTACACTTACATGCATTTTGATACCTTTTCTATGATGAATACAGAATTGGCAGAAGTTAGAGAAGTTGCTTTGCAAAATAGATATGCACTTGATATAGTATTAGCTAGTAAAGGAGGTGTTTGTGCACTAATACATTCTCACTGTTGCATGTATGTTTCTGACTTTAAAGCTAATATTTCTCACACTATACATGAAATGGAGACTATGATCCGGCAAGGACCATTCAATACTGTAAGCACTGATTGGTGGTCTCAGTTATTTTCCTGGCTTCCAAATGGATCATGGTTAAAGCATTTAATTGTTGTAATTTTACTTTGCATAGTTTTAGGCATCCTCATTTGTTGTCTAATCAACTGTATACCCACATGCCTCACATGTTGCAAAACTGGCATGCTTGCTCCTAAAGCTGAAGTAATGTTTCTCGGAAAGCGTTATCACAGAAAGCATTACAAACCCATATACAACCCTTCTTTTGAAAAATTTAAAACAGGGGAGATGTTGGGATCAGACGATGAAGGTTGGATGGACGAGATAAGCTTGGCCGAGGGAAAACTCTCCTAAAGTTGTCTTGTTTTATCCTCCATAATTGTTGGCCCTGATTATCCTCTGAGAACCAGTACAAGCTAGTTTCATACTAGAGCCATTGTACTGCTTATCGTAGTTACTAGCTAATATAGCTACAATGTTTGAATGCCTGTGGGAATGCTTTCTAGTTCAGCTTACTGATCACGCATGTTACACGAGGCAAACATGATTTTATTAACCAATGATTTATGAGACTGATTATGAAACTACCAATCACATAGCTGTAATATTCCATATGATAATGAGCTATCCTATTCTGTATGAAATAAATATGGGCATAAAAATAATGGCAGAAAAACAGAGAATAAGAGAACAGAATCTGCAGATCAAGGATTAAGCATGCATATAATCTTTCAATAAAGGAGGTTCTGCCGGCCCAGAAACTTCGCTTGGTGTATTTTCTTCAGGAATCTCTTTCTACAATTCTCTTGCTTAGCTCTCTTGGCATCCGCTGCCACTTCTCTCTTTATCTTTGATCAGGGATTTTCAACCTGCATCCCATGGGCCGTATGTGGTCCACGGCATCATTTCATGTGGTCCCCCACTGCCTCCGCCACACTCAGAAGTGCCATGTGGTGGAGGAAGGGCAAAATAGCTGTCTGGACCCCAAAGCTGTCTGAGGGAGTGTGACCTGGCACTCAGTTTAAAAAGGTTGAGTACCTCTTTCTTAGATGGAGCGACGCCAACAAGAGGATATATTTTCTCAACTGTCGTAGGTTTGAGGCATCCTGTCACAGTATGCATTGGTTCAACTTAATCTCAATTTAAGGGTACTGTCCAATGTACTGAACTGATTTGAGCAATCTGCTTTGCCACTAGATTAAAAACCCAGAGTAGATTTACTACCCAGCCACTCCAGACTGACCATCCTCCAACAGTTTTTGCAATATAAATGTTTCCTTCTCCTCTAAAATCAGGAATACATCTGCCCATCCCATGCTTTAGGTTGTTACTGTCATTTTAATTGTTTCTGCTCTTGTTGTTTGCAATCCAATTTTTTTAACAAATTGAAAACGGACCTCTAATGCCTAGGTCTTTATGGTGCTGTGATGGCTCAGTGGTTAACAAGCTCGCCTTGTTAACTGGAAGGCTGGCAAGTTAGCAGTTTGAGACCCGAGTACTGCATGATGGACTGAGTGCCCATCTCTGTCCCAGCTCTTGGGGACATGAAAGAAGCCTCATTTGAGAGTACCGGGAGCGGAATTTCTTCTGCAAAATCCTTTCAACCCAGAATAATGTATTATTATTATTATTATTATTATTATTATTATTATTATTATTATTATTATTATTATTATTATTATTATTATTATTATTATTATTATTATTATTATTATTATTATTATTATTATTATTATTATTATGCTGATGGACACTCAAGTCAGTGCTTTTCTTTTTAACCAAATACTAAGTCATCATTTTTACACTGAGCGATCATCTCAGCTCATACCTCTTCCTTCCTTCGTTCTTTTTCTTTCTTTCTTTCTTTCTTTCTTTCTTTCTTTCTTCCTTCCTTCCTTCCTTCCTTCCTTCCTTCCTTCCTTCCTTCCTTCCTTCCTTCCTTCCTTCCTTCCTTCCTTCCTTCCTTCCTTCCTTCCTTCCTTCCTTCCTTCCTTTCTTTTTTGGGTGGGGTGTGTGTATACGTGCCATCTTTGCCCCAGGCTGTTTCTGTTTCGGCAGCCTTATAGCTTTGCCACTGGATATTCTGCAATGCAGACAGAAATACAGAGACTCCAAGGCCAAATTCTCATCTAATTATCAGCCAGGTCATGGTTTGTTGATTTCTGCCTAGTTCTTACATCCAAGCCAGGTTTGTTAGCCTACCATAAACTGAAGTTGGAAATTCTACTTTGTTTTCAGCTCAAGGATTCTGTCTTGCAGTTACAACTAAAGCCAAAAAATGTAGCTCTTCTTGGCTTTGTTAATCCACCCTAAAAAAGAAATTCACATAAGAATTGGGAAAAGGAAACTATGGTTTCTTTAGACCAGGGGTTCCCAATCTTTTTAAGCGGGGTCATGCTCTCTCAGTCCGCTTCCAGGATCAGGCGACCTGCCTGCACAATGGGGTGTGTGTGTGGCCATTTTGTCCCAACAGCTCCAAAGGGGTGGCCATTTTGTTTCTTGAATGCCCTTGAATGGCACAATGGGTGAGATCCAGCCCACAGGCCTTAGGTTGGGAACCCCTGCTTTAGAGTCTTCAGAAATAATTCATGGATAAAGCAAAAACCTTTCGTCTAAGCTAAAATGTGTTTTGGTATAAGTAGTTTGGGAACATTTTTTAAAATGTATGTTCCTTGGAATAAGACCAGTTCTTAGAATAAGACCTTTAGCAAACCATTTCCATTTGAGTCTGGGCTCTGTATGCCACGGACCTGTAACTGGTCTCCTTTCTAAGACTGCACGATAAAATGTAAAATAGAAATAGTTTTAATCTCAGAACAGTCCATGATACAACAAACTGCAGTTTTAAAAATATGTGATTATGTTCGCATCATTTTGGCAGTCCAGGGTTTTGTCAGGACACATAAGAAGAAGAACGAGATGATAAAGTGACCCTGTATCTAGAAGCAGTGCTCCCTGAAATGGTAGAACAGGTATGATTGTAAAAATGATTTTAAAAAAAACAGTATGAGTGTCTTTGGAAATGAAATGTTAACAATGCATTGCTTCACCTCTTTAATTGCGGAGACATGCGTAATAATGTCTCTGGTTGTATTTCTGAAATTGATATTTACAGTGAACTGCTTTTCATGGTATTATTTTACTCTTAGCAACAAACCTCCTCTCAGCAACCAATGATTGGTAACACTCAATGGAGGTTTTATTCTTCGACAATTCAGCAAACGTGCAAAGCCAGCCAGCGAGAGATCTCAAAGCACCCTTGGGGAACAGGAAAAGTTCGTGTAAGAGCAAAAGACGGCTTATTTTCCTTTGGTAGAAAGCCTATGGTGGATATAATTACAACACTTTCATTCCTAAACAGAGGTATTGCTGAGATGAGTGAAAAAGAACCACAGGGAGGAAAGATTTTTTTAGGGTTTTTAACACCAAGCAAGTCCACACACACACACCAAGAAACGGGATCCAATGAGAACAAACCAATTCCACTGCTATCAATTTATAGTTGTTTTGTCAAAGTTTGTACTTTTTTCCCTTTTCTTTCTCTCGAGCAAAATGTTTCCTGCATCTGATCCCTAACTTGGCTCTTGTGTTTGGCATTTGGGCGGACTCGTTTGTGCGCTCTTGAATTTTAGCTGAGTATCTACTAAGTGATTTCTAACTACTTCCACATTCCCAAAGGGAGCTGCTTCCTTCTGAACTTCTCCTTCGGCTTCCTTTTAACAATCCTCTGACTTTAAAAAGAAATGCCCCTTATGTAATTAAATACAACCACACCCTACATTCTAGATGCTTTTGCACAGATAGAAGACACTAACAGCAAATGTTTCCCTTGCTCGAAAGCCAGTCGTATCTGACTCTAGGGTTTGGTGCTCCTCTCTGTTTACAGCTAAAGACCCAGAGCTGTCTGTGTCTGCAGACATTTCCATGGCCATGTGGCAGGTATGACCAGATCACTGATGGCGAACCTTTTAGAGACCGAGTGCCCAAACTCAACAGGCTGCCGTCCACAGAGGGGCAGGGTAAACTCTGTGCTTGGGGGGGGGGAGGAAGCACTCCCATTGGGGTGCTGGGCAGAGGGGCGGGGCAAACTTTGTACTGGGGTGACGGTGTGCTTGCCCACAGAAAGGGGTCTGAGTGCCCCCTCTGGCATGCATGCCGTAGGTTCACCACCACTGCACTAGATGCACATGGAACACTGTTACCTTTCCTGCCAAAGCTTGTACCTATTTATCTACTTGCAATGTTTTGCTTTCAGGCTGCTAGTTTGTCAGGAGCTGGGCCAGATTATGGGAGCTCACTCCATCACACAGCACTCGGGTCTTGAAATGCTGACTTGGCCACCTTCCAGTTGTCACACTCAGTGCCTTAAGCACCAACCCAATGTGGCCACTAGAAGACCGTATCAGGCCCAATTCACCATGTATGTTCTAGGTGAGAGGGACAACTCATGATATTGGTGATGGGATTTGCACGTGTCTTCTTCTCAACAAAAAAATACTCTCCTCCCTTTCTGACTTCAAATGGTGTTTGTCTCTCCAAAGCATTTGCAGAAAGATGCTTTGCTGGCAGAAGGAGGAATTAGATCCTAGTCCAAAGACGCAGGGCTGAGTTAGCTGCCTGGGATGAGGAAACTTTGATTTGTAAGCCAGATACTTGTGATAAACCTGAGTCAGATGGAGCCGAGAGCAACTTAAGAAAAGAAAAGGGAGAGAAAGGGGGAAAGAGAAAGAGCATCCGAGCAATGTAAGGCAGAGAGAAGATTAAGCAAAAATAAAAATCCACTTGCCATACTAGAAAATATTGCAAAAGGCAAGCAGGCAGAAAGCCATAGGAAGGGTTTATGTTCTTCGTTTCATAATTCCCCAGCTATTCACATAGGAAAACCAGCTCCACGTTAAAAAAGTGAGGTCTAGCATGCTGTTTAAAACCTTACATTTCTATTTTCAGAACACTCATGGACAGTCCTAAAAACAGGCGCATAGAAAAGGCAAAGGTCTCCCTTGCTCAAAAGCCAGTCTGGTCTGACTCTCGTGGGGTGGATGCTCTTCTCCGTTTACAGCCCAAGAGCCAGCACTACCTGCATCACAGAGAAGTTACTTTTTCTGAAGACAAAAGCGCCATGTACCCTGTGATGTCATTGTGCTAATACAGGCCTTTTCAAGCCAGGGGCCGGGTCACCCTCCCTCAGTCAGCTTCTAGGGCTGGACGGCCATTTTGCCCTGCCTGCATGATGTGAGTGGCCATTTTGTCCCAACAGCTTCAAATGGTGGTCATTTTGTTTCTTGGATGCCCTTGGAGGGTTGGGGGACACCTGAAATGGCCCCGGGGGTCAGATCTAGCCCACGGGTCATAGGTTGTGAACCCCTATGTTAGTGGCTGCACAGTGATATCCCAGCAGTGGTGTGCACTATTTTTGCACACACTGATGTGCAGATGGTTGTACACATCTACTGTACTTGTACATCCAGCTTCACAAATGTGTGTGTGCATGCATTCGATTAGGTGTCCGGTGGATCTGGCTGTGCCTGCTCGGACAGCCACCGAAGTGGTCCCTATTTATCTACTTGCAACTTCTTGCTTTCGAACTGCTAGGTTGGCAGGAGCTGAGACAGAAGCGGGAGCTCACTCTATCATGGTGTACCCGGGAATCGAACTCCAACCTTTCAATGGCAGTCCCTACTTCCAAGCTTTTTGGTCGGACTCTTCCTTTTCCATTTGGCAACGATCAAAACATCATCATGCTTCCCGGAGACTTTCTTCTCTTTAAATCATCCGCAGAAGAGGAGGAATCATCACAAAACGCATCCCTTGGCACGGCAGATCTCCTGGGTCCTAGTGCCTCCTTTTCTCACACCTCGCCAGCCCACGATGCTTCTCAAACGGAGTTTTGCCAAGATTTCCCACGCTAGCCCTACTCTGACAGCCACGACCTACCAGCCACACCATCCATAGCACCTCCTTTGGTCAAATAATTGCCATGAGGAGCACAA
The DNA here is from genome assembly GCA_030440675.1 of Furcifer pardalis. Lineage (NCBI taxonomy): Eukaryota > Metazoa > Chordata > Lepidosauria > Squamata > Chamaeleonidae > Furcifer > Furcifer pardalis. Next base: position 15,883,448 of record CP126891.1, on the reverse strand, counting down.
ACCGACTGTTTTCCCTTCTTGTCCTCTTCCTTTACATTAACGGTGAGTAGCTCTTTCCTTCCTAATGCAGTTGGAAAGCAGGGCAGGAGCTTTGAAGCATCACTTAGAAATCTCTTTAGAAAAGCAATAGATATTTTTTAAAAACCTACTAATTTCCAACCATGATTGATCTTTGGAAGGGGAGAAACATGTTTAAGTTAAAATGATAGCTTTGTTATGCTTGTTTTCTATAGTTTGACAACCACAAGGCATATTGGTAGAGTACCAGATCGGAATTTCAAAGCTATGTCAATCAGTTAGTCATTAAGCTCCGAGGATGTATATTAAAAGTGAATATGTGTATTGAATTGTGTCTGCTTGGGCATCAGCCACTTTATTATCATTGCAGGGTCAGAACCCTGTAGTTTTGACTGTCTTCTCATTGAGAGAAGAAAAAGTGTATGGATTTGTTTTGTTTAAAATGGTCAAAATCAACTTTCTTCAATATATCTCCCTAGTGTCTTTATACAGTACAGTATATTTAATACCTATGTTAATTATTTTGGTACAGTATTAGTTTAATACTGTTATTTGACAGCTGTGCCTGAATGATAGCATCAGATTCTAAGCATCAGATTCTTAGTATCAGATTCTAAGAGATTGGCTTAGCTTAAATTCAAAAGCATTAACTTTACCAGACCACCAAATTTCACCCTCTTTCACAAAATACTTGAAATAAGGCTGTGATGAGATTTAATTTTTTAAAAAAGTAAAAAATGAGTACGCTTTTTGTCCCAAGCAAGTATTCCCTTTTGTCTTCTCTTATGTTATTGGTTTGTCTGTTGCTGCTGTTGTGTAGGCATGCACACTGACAGAACAGTTTCTTATAATGAATGTCCATTAGTAATTGCTTGTCATAGATATTACATTGATATTGCACCATTAGAAATCACCCAGTGTATAAAACTTATTTAGGTCGCCCTTGCTCGAAAGCCAGTCGTATCCGACTCTAGGCTTCAGTACTCATCTCTGTTTACAGCCAAAGAGCCAGCGCTGTCAGCCTCTGCAGATGTTTCCATAGACATGTGACAAGCATGCACAGAACACTGTTTACCTTTCCACCAAAGTGGTACCACCTATTTATCTACTTGCAATTTCTTGCTGTCAAACTGCTAGGTTGCCTAAAACTTATTTAGGCAGATCCCATTCTACAGATCATCTTAAGAAGTAATAACTGTATCATGCAATAGTTTAAGAAACAACATCTTAGATTCTAAACTAACTTTTTCTTGTTCACTGCCATGTAAGAGAGCTAGTTCAGAATTACACAAAGGGACATCAAGGGGAACTTTGTTATTTCGGCTGCAGTGATGCTAATAAACCAGCCTTCCCTGACTTGAGGTGCTCCAAATTTGCTCCACCACAAGTCCCATTCTGCCCCCAAGGCAGCATGGCCCAGGCTGGCTTTTGTAATGGGAACTATGGTCTGGCAGATCTGGAGACCCAGAGTTGGGTAAAGGTGGCAAAATGACTGGATTGTGTGAAGAAAGGCAATACTAAGTAGTATTTTAAAAATCAGAAGATGGGGAAGAAAATAAATAAATAATTTTCACTTAATTTTGTGATACTGCAGAATTTGTGCACATCTTTGCCAAATTCCCCCTTAAAAGACTCATTTCTGGAAGCTCAATGCAGAGGAAGTCCTAAGTAGAACAGGATCAAAGGGGCTTTTACACACGAGTAATGAGCTGATAATTTATTTCAGTGGATCTGCTGTTGCAGGGTCTAATGTTAGGTTAGCTGAAAATTGACCAGCCTGTTCTTTGAGTGTCCATGTGTTATCAATCATTATTTCTGTTTCTTTCACAATGTCTATCAAATCATTAGATAAGGATCTCATCTGGAGACATGAAATTGCTGCAGGGTTGGAACCTGGAGAACAGATGGCTGGCATTTGAAAGTAACTAAACGAATTAAGAGCCAAAGTATTGAAGTGCTATTTTTGCTATTTGGGCAAAATTGCCCCGACGGCAATGGATGGTTAAGGGAAAGTTTGTAAACAGCGGGAGTGAAAATAAACCAGGGGCACCAATTCAGAAAAGAAAAACCTCTGTAAACTGACATGGTGAAAGAAAATTATGACGATTTGGACAGTCTGGCTAGTTTGCTTGAAAGACATGAAGCAGTCACAAGAGAGAGGCCCTTCATAATAATTCAGGGACAACATGAATTGTTTGATATCACTGATACGCCTTGGTTTGTTTGTTTTTTATCCGAAGCCATCCTGCTGCTGACATCTAGTGGCACAAACCTCTTTGCCACAGTACAGAGGGAAATCACAGTTCAAAAATGAGTTCATAAGATGCTGACTGGGAGGCGGAAGGTCAGCAGCTCAATTCCCGAGTACTGCAGGACGGAATGAACTCTCGTCTCCGCCCCAGCTCCTGCCAACCTAGCAGTTCGAAAGCAAGAAATTGCAAGTAGATAAATGGGGACCACTTCGGTGGGAAGGTAACAGTGTTCCATGCACTCCGGTGTCTAGTCATGCCTGTCACATGACCATGGAAACATATGCAGAAGCAGACAGTGCTGGCTCTTCGGCTACGAAACAGAGATGAGCACTGACCTCTAGAGTCAGATACGACTGGCTTTCGAACAAGGGAAACCTTTACTAAATCAGGAATTACCAACCTTTTCAAGCCGGGGATCTCAGTCAGCTTTGAGGGCCGGACGGCCATTTTGCCCTGCCTGCACAATGGGGGCAGCCATTTTGTCCGAACAGCTTGAAAGGGATAGCCATTTTGTTTCTTGAATGCCCTTGGAGCACATGAAATGGTGCTGTGGGGTGGATCCAGCCCACAGGCTTTAGTTTGGGAACCCCTGTCATAAATCAAATGGACTCCAAATACATAGGCTGATCAGTGGTTTGGAGAATTGATTCAGGCTTCTGGGAATTGACGCTCAAAAACCAAAGGTAGGGAAACACTGGTAGAACCAATGAAAGAAAGTTTGGCCATCATGTAATTACTGTATTTCTAATTGTACATGAATATCTCCCTTTCAGCAGGACATTAAAAACATAGCAACCAAAGTGTACTTCCACTTTGTGACACGGGTAGTTTCCTGTCTTACAGGAGGTAACACGGCAGATGCTGAAGAAAGGCTAATGAACCACCTTCTCAATGGTTCACGTTATAATAATTTAATCCGCCCAGCTTTCAACTCCTCGCAGCTGGTCACGATAGAACTGCAAGTTGTCCTGGCTCAGCTTATCAACGTGGTAAGTTTTGCTTAGTTCTGTTTCTTTGTGTAAATTTGACTGAGATATGGAAATTTTTAACTATTACTTGATATTGATGTTTATTGAATTTTTTGTTACTGTTTATTGAATTTTTGTTACTGTTTATTGAATTTCTTGTTACTGTAATGATATTTATATGCTGATGTTCTGTGATACTGATGTTGACTATTTATTGACTATTTTCATTTGATATTGACTATTGATTTATTGATATGTTGTGACTAACTATACATGTGTGTAAACCGCCCTGAGTTGGCTCTGCCAAGTATGGCGGTATAGAAATTTAAATATAATAATAATAATAATAATAATAAAATAATAATGCAGATTAATTGTGGAGAAGGCTTTTATTTAGGGGCTGCTGTGGCTCAAGTGGTTAAGAGACTAATTGGGAGGCGGAAGGTCAGCAGTTCAAAACCCGAGTACTGCAGGACAGAATGAGCTCCCGTCTTTGTCCTAGTTCTTGCCAGTCTAGCAGTTCAAAAGCAGGAAATTGCAAGTAGATAAATAGGGACCACTTTGGTGGGAAGGTAAACAGAGTTCCATGTGCTCTGATGTCTAAGCATGCCTGCCACATGTCCACAGAAACGTCTGCAAACGCAGACAGTGCCTGCTCCTTGGCTATAAATCAGTGAAGGCATTCTTTGCTGGTCTCCCAAATCACACAAATGACAAAATAATGTACACTCAGTAAACCCATCCGTGCAGATTCACAGAGGCTTGGGCTTCTGGGAACGGAAGTCCAAGAACAGCTGGCGTGCCAAGATTTGTCATCACTGCCCTATAGCAACACTGGGTACTAAATCTTCCCACTCTTATCAGAATCGATCCCATTCTCCAGTTTTTTCCTCCTTCCGTCCTTTTCTGCCCAAGAGTGGCCCCAGAAAGCAGCATAACTTTTGTCCCTAATGAGAAACTATTGAGAGCTGAGTCTCCATTAATCCTCTCCTTTCCACATTTCCAAACGTTTCTTTTTCACTCCCATTTAAAAGCTTTTCTTCTACCATCTTGCTAAATTGCCTGCAGCCAGGGTCCTCTGGCGAGCTCCAGAAAATGCTCTTAATTCCATTACTATTTTTTAAATGGCCCATCTTTTTCCTTCTATGCTTTAATGTGAGCTGCACAGCCTCCTTCGGAAGTTCGAAATGCATGGAGATTCTGTCTCTACATTTATATTGCAAAAATTGGAATAAATCCATTTTGCCAATTCCCTAATTCTAGAAGGGTTCTTTGCTGACTGGAAGGCGGCAGGACAGCAGTTCGATACCCGAATACTGCAGGACAGAATGAGCTCCCGTCTCTGTCCCAGCTCCTGCCAGCCTAGCAGTACAAAAGCAAGAAATTGCAAGTAGATAAATAGGGACCACTTTTCCCATTTTTGTTTGTTTGATTAGGTCTCTAAGACAGGGGTTCCCAATTGTTTCAAGCCAGGGGCCGGGTCACGCTCTCTCAGTCAGCTCTGAGGGCCGGACGGCCATCTTGCCCTCCCTGCATGATGGGAGTGGCTATTTTGTCCCAACAGCTTCAAAAGGGTGGCCATTTTGTTTCTTGAATGCCCTTGGAGTGGGGGCCACATGAAATGGTACTGTGGGCTGGATCCATCCCACAGGCCTTAGGCTGGGAACCCCTACTCTAAGACAATGCATTTGTGCAAATGCCATTGAATCTATTTAAATACCATTTCCTACTGTTACCATTACCTACTGTTCAGCTGTTCCATATCTTTCTCTTCCCATCCTCAGAATGAACGTGAACAGATCATGACCACCAACGTCTGGCTCAATCAGGTAACTTTTCCCATGAACATTCAGCTTGTGTTGTATAAATCTGTACTTTTGGAGAGGAAGCAGACGAGAAAAGCTCCACTTCGCGTTTACCGCATCTGATCCTTATCTTCCAAAGAACATTTACATTCCCTCTTCCAAGGAAATAGATAGCTAAATGAATCAACGCTAATCGGAGCAGTTTAATGTCCTGCTTTATGACAAGACTCCCAGAGGCTAACATACCGGTACCTCTGGCACCAGAACTCACCGAGGCCAGGAATAATTATGGACACCAGGTCTTCTGGAGCCTCGGTTTACCTCTGCTTAGAATGGGTAAATCAAGACCCAAGTTATACAGAAGTCTGGTCTAGCTTATTGGGAGACTGAGACCTCTTTAAGCATTGCACAATGAACATACCAGCTTGTGTATTATAATGAATCCGCTCTATACAGCACGGGTTCCCAAACTAAGACCCATGCGCCGGATCTGGCCTGTGGCACCATTTCATGTGGATGCATCATACAAGTGATTATTATTATTATTTTTTGCTAAGTGGTTTTTCCCATTGAAAAATTGTTGTATGATTTTTTTCCATAGGAAAAATTGTTATGGGGGACGCCTTTCCCCCCAAAAAAAACCTAATTGCTATATGGGGCGATTGTTGTATGAGGTTCCACTGTACATAGAAAATAGTGGCTCAGTTAGCAAAAAAAAATTGGAACAGATTAATTGGTTTTCAATGCATTCCTATGAAAAACTGCATTTCAGTTAACAAATTTTGGTTTTCAATGCATTTCTATGGGAAATTGCATGCAATGCATTCCAATGGAAATTTGCTTTACAAATTTTTCGTAGTACAAAAGATCCCAGAAAACACATTAAATTTGTAAAGTACAGGTTCCACTGTACTTGCATCCTGGGGTTGTGGGTGTGGTTTCCGTAGTTGTAATCTAGCTTTGTGTGTATTTGTTTTAAAAAAATAGAGTTAGTGTTTGTAGTGCAATAAAGACATAAACATGGAAGTCTGCTGGGCTTTCAAATGAAAGAAGAGCTTAATTTTGTGGTTTCTAGGAATGGACTGATTACCGCTTATCTTGGGAACCTTCAAAATATGATGGCATCAAAAAGTTGAGGATACCCGCTAAGAAGGTCTGGCTGCCAGATATCGTGCTGTATAATAAGTGAGTTAATGCCCTTTCATCTTCTACAAGAGGAGTGTCCAAATTTTTTGGGCCATGGGCCAGTCACATGGTTCGACCTGGAAGCGTACAAGTGTTCTTGTACTTCAATTACCAGAAGCCCAAGTCAGCACACCTGCTGATCAGGGCTTCTGGGAATTGAAGTTCCAGAACACCTGGAGTGCAGTCACCCCAGCACAATTTGCCCCGCCCCTCTGCCCAGGAGCCCAATGGGAGCGCTTCCTCCCTCCCCCAGCACAGAGTTTGCCCCGCCCCTCTGCCCAGGAGGCCAATGGAAGCGTTTACTTCCTCCCCTATTGCTGTGTTGGCACTTTGCAATAAATGAGTGTTTTTTGAGTTGCAGTTTGGGCACTCGGCATCTAAAAGGTTCTCCATCGCTGTCCTAGATCATACAACAGTTACTGAATATAAAGCAAAAGCAACCACACGTATAAACCACCCCATAGTGCTTAGTACACTCTCTGGACGGTTCACAGGTTAATTAGCATTTTGCCCCAACATGCTGGGTACTCATTTTACCCACCTAGGAAGGATGGAAGTTTTAGTCAACCTTGATCCCTGGTCAGGATCAAACTCACAACCTTTTGGTTGAAGTACAGCAATTTAACCACTGTGCCACCAGGACTAGGACAGACGGCCAGAGATTGTGGGTTGTGTAATTGCTGAATAAAAATGTTACAATCAGAAATAGTCAGCTTTATTTCAGTCTGACCTTTGGTAGGCTTTGAGAGCAATTATATCGTTTTTCGCATAGTTTTACTGTTCGTGTCTTGGTTTCTTTAGCGCAGACGGCACATACGAGGTTTCCGTGTACACGAATGTGGTCGTAAAGAACAATGGCGACATTTTCTGGCTCCCTCCCGCAATCTACAAGAGTGCCTGCAAGATTGAAGTGAAAGATTTCCCCTTCGATCAGCAGAATTGCACATTGAAGTTCAGGTCTTGGACTTACGACCACTCAGAAATCGACATGATCCTTAAAAATGACACAGCAAGCATGGACGACTTTACGCCTAGTGGCGAATGGGACATCGTGGCGCTCCCGGGGCGACGAACGGAGGACCCCTTAGATCCTAAGTATGTGGATGTGACTTATGACTTCATCATTAAGCGGAAACCCCTTTTTTACACCATCAACCTCATCATACCTTGCGTGCTTATCACGTCCTTGGCCATCCTGGTCTTCTACCTGCCGTCGGACTGTGGGGAAAAGATGACTTTGTGCATTTCTGTTTTGCTTGCATTGACTGTGTTCTTGCTTCTGCTTTCGAAAATCGTCCCTCCCACATCGCTGGACGTCCCACTGATTGGGAAGTACCTGATGTTTACCATGGTCTTGGTGACCTTCTCCATCGTGACTAGTGTCTGCGTGCTGAATGTCCACCATCGGTCTCCCAGCACTCACGCAATGCCACCCTGGGTGAAACTGGTCTTCCTCGAGAGACTTCCGCGCTTTCTGTTCATGAAGCGCCCAGAGAACCACTCGGCAAAGCAACGGTTGAGAAGCCATAAGAGGAATAAGTCAGAAGCGCCTTCCGTGGACTCATCCAACATGTACAAAGGCTGCACCTATTTTGTGAACACAGCCTCGGCCAAAAAGTACGATCTAAAGTTGACAGATAATCCCGATCACATTGGGAGCCATCAAGATGTGAGGTTACGGGTGCCGGCAAAGTGTTCTCCTGACGTTCAAGAAGCGATTGATGGAGTCAGTTTCATAGCAGAGCATATGAGAAGTGAGGACAATAATGAGAGTGTAAGTGGCACCTACAGTTTTGCGGTGGTTTAATGGTTAAGATGCTGAGCTTGATGACTGGAAGGTCGGCAGTTCAGCAGTTCGAGACCTGAGTATTGCTCGATGGAGTGAGCTCCTGTCTCTGTCCCAGCTCCTGCAAACATAGCAGTTTAAGACATTGCAAGTAGATAAATAAGTACCATTCAGTGGGAAGATAAACAATGTTCTGTGTGCTCCGGTCATGCCCGCCAGATGTACACAGAATCGTCTGCAAACGCAGACAGAGCTGGCTCTTTGGCTATAAACAAAGATGAGCACTGAACTCTAGAGTCGGATGCGACTGGCTTTCGAGCAATGGCAACCTTTACATTTACTAAGTAACACCCAGAGTTTGGGCTTTATTCCATAATTTCCTTTGTATATAAAAGTAAAAAAAAACAGGAGTTAATTGAAATGTTTTTCCCTGTTATTACCATTATTCTTCCCACAATGCAATTTGTTTAGAGGCAAGTGCCTTGACAAACAAATTTGCAGATGATGCTCATGTTTACCTCCCACTTGACCAATCAGAAAAGGTATGGAGGTGAGAAAACCCTACACTAAATAAAATGGTCATCTTTCACCACTGAGGAAATAGACCTCCTAAATATGTTAAGGGACAATAACACCATTTAGAACAGGGGTTCCAAACCTAAGGCCTGTGGGCTGGATCCATTTCATGTGTCTCCCCATCCCTCCAAGGGGATTCAAGAAACAAAATGGCTATCCCTATGAAGCTGATGGGACAAAATGGCCACCCATCATGCAGGCAGGGCAAAATGGCTGTCCAGCCCTCGAAGCTGACTGAGAGAGTGTGATTCGGCCCCTGGCTTGGAAAGATTTAGAATCTATTATTGGAAGGAAGTCCAATAGTCTTCATTTCTAATCCCTGCCTTCTAAATATTAAGAATTAAGTATTTCATTAACTTTGACCCTAACTTATCTAATTCGGGTCCTCTTTCTCCCAGAGCCCTCTACTTGAGAGGGGATGGATCCTTTATTAAATATGTCCCTTTGCTGTTCTTCTAGGTAATTGAAGATTGGAAATACGTCGCCATGGTTGTCGACAGGCTGTTCCTCTGGATTTTTGTCATAGTTTGTGTTGTGGGGACTGTCGGTTTGTTCCTACAACCACTTTTTCAAAACCACACGGCTTCCACGAGCCCATGAGAGGGCTGAATCCGACCCCAGCGCATGGGATGAACTGTGCTACGATATCCTCAAGAATAATACCAAAGTCCAGTTAATTAAACTCAGATTTATTTATTTTTACTGGAGAGAAACAAACAGACACGCAAAAAAAAGGAAAGAACTGATGAAAGAAGTTAAAAGCAAACAAGCAAAAAAACCCTTGATGAAATAAATTAAAAGGAAAAACATGAATACAGTATTATTATTGAATTGAATTCACTTCTTCAACATGGACTTAACAGTTCTCCATATCTCATAAACATACGGAGACTGAGCAATATGTTGATGGAAGAGCAAAAAATGACAACTCGCTAAATAACAAAAAAATAAATCATCAACCATTTATTTCATTCCATACACCCAAATGCCTGCCAGATTCTGGTTTCACGTGGCTTCAAAGTTATGTTCAGGCTAGGGTTTTGGTAGCACCATTTATTCACCACTATTATTAAGTCAACATTTCTCTATGTTCCCTTGAATTTGGTATTAGCTGAGCTTTCCAGCTGGTTTGCTCATTCATTTCAGCAAAATACACATCTTGAATGTGCCATTTTAATTAAATTTGATAAAGCTTTCAGCTGTAGCTGGTTGCTAGAGATATAGAACTAAGCCGGTGTAAAGGTGGATTACTGCACAGATACAACAAAAAATCCATCTTTTTAATTTGTTTTTAACCAAAGGAAATAGGAAAAGCCCTGACTATATATTAGTATTTGGTATGTTTTTTCTCTGCATAGCAAATGGCAAAACCCGGAATCCATGACAAAATTGTACACTACAGTTTCTGACAAATAATATTTGACCAGTGCTTAGAAAAATTACCTTTTTTTGACCACAAGAAGCCATACCTAACTAGCATGGCCACTGTCTGGTTGGGAGATGCTCTGAACTTTATAGCCCCCAAAGGAACTTTGCCAAGCTGTGCTTTGAATATTCATAGGGCTGATTTTAATATAATGCTCATATCAACAAGGGGCAACGTGTGAGTTCCAGAAGGTGAGAAGGTATAACTTTCAGAACGCTTAATAAAAGGTCAAAGGATGGTGGGAATTGCAATAATACCTGCAGGACCACAAGTCTTCTACCCTTGACTCAGAAGGTTCACCATTAACGGGCGTTTGGGAAACAAAATAGCAGTCCCTTTTGAAGCTTATGGTACAAAATGGCCACCTCCATTGTGCAGGCAGGGCAAAATGGCCGTCCAGCCCTCAAAGCTGACTGAGAGATTGTGACCCGGCCTCTGGCTTGAAAAGGTTGGGAACTCCTGCTTTAGTATAAAGAGGAGAGCTTGACAGTAGCTTCCTGGTGATTCATATTCCAGAGGTGATGAGAATCCATCCCATATTTTAGCCTGTCCTTCACAGAGGCAACACTATCTGAGATGCTGAACAGTAGTCCCAAAACAGGTTCAGCACTTTGGATAGCACCTGTGAAATGCTGTGTAAAACCTGGAATCGATTATGAGAAATTCTCAAAGCGGAGCCACCATCCTTCCACAGCCTCAAGATGTTAAAGGACAGGTGCTGTTCTCTGTGCTCAATAAGGCTGGTAGGAAGTGGAGCCCCCAGATATCTAGAGAATCAAAGATTTTGTAAGTACAGTTTAACGTTATGGGATGGTAACGGTCACCCTTGCTTGAAAGCCAGTATTCAACTCTAGGGACCAATGCTCATCTCCATTTACAGCCAAATAGCCGGCACTGTCTGCATCTGCAGACATTTCTATGGTCGTGTGGCAAGCATGGCTAGACGCTGGGGTGCACAGAACGCTATTACCTTTCCCACTGAAGTGGTACCTATTTATCTGCTTGCAATTTCTTGCTTTTGAACCACTAGGTTGGCAGGAGCTGGGACAGAGACGGGAACTCACTTCATCATGCAGCGCTTGGGTCTTAAACTGCTGACTTTCCAGTCATCAAATTCAGCATCTTCACCAAGAAGCCACCACAGTCCCATAGTCTTATCTAGTCTTTTGCAAACCAATGCAGTTCTTTTACCTGCTTCCTGGCATGTACACAAAGGCGCGGGGAGGGGGACGTTTTACTCTTAGTTCACGTAGAGTTCAAATTGGCTTTTCTTCGGCTACATAACTATTAACCGAACTATGCCAAATAGACTGGAATGCATGTCTTTTTTTTTAAGTCAGAAGCCTTAAAAACAAAAATGGAAGTTCACTGCTAAATAATTCAATTTACAGAAAGGGAGAATCTGTAGTATTACACCCCAGTTTACTGACTGTATTTCTGAAAAGTCAATAAAAGGCATTTTTTCAGAACTATTTGGGAGACATTAGGAATGGAAAGCATCATAAAGGGCTTGTGGCATGCCAGTCCTAAGATTTGTTGCACCAGAAAATAAATATCTGCCACATTTAAATCTGAACATGGCTCTACATTTATATGAGAATTCTGTTACACTGCTACAAAGTTCTAGGATCATCGGGATGTGTAGTAGATATTGCATCACCTGCTTCATAGCACGACGCGGCACTGGTTAATCTTAAATCTGATCAGCTGTCTACCCCAAACCGAAGCTGATCTTTCTGTCCAGGATGAAGATGTCTTTGCACTTGACAGCTAGCTTCCCTTCAGAGAATCGGTGTGAAGGATTCTGATTTTACTTACCACCTCTCCCCTGTTTTCAATCTCTCTATAATATGGGGTTCCCAAACTAAGCCCCGTGGTGCCATTTCATGTCCCATCCCCACCCCTCCACAAGCATTTGAGAAACAAAACAGCCACACCCTTTGAAGCTGTTGAAACAAGATGACCACCCCCATCATGCAGGCAAGGCAAATGGCCTTCCGACCAGTGGTGGGCACCAGCAGGTTCGCACCAGTTCGCCAGGCTTTCCCACTGGCCACACCCACCATCCCACGCCCACAGTGTGGTGATAGTAAAAAAAAATTGGAGCCCACCACTGCACCTATAGTACTGGAATCACATTAGATGGGTGGGATAGATATTTGATAATAAAAAATGTGAATAAAATTAAACATTCCCTCAGGAGAACCATATTGCTTGCTTGCTTGCTTGCTTGCTTGCTTGCTTGCTTGCTTGCTTGCTTGCTTGCTTGCTTGCTTGCCCTCCATCAAGAGGGGTTTGAGTGGGATTTAATCGACTTGGGGACCATCACCTTTCCCTGTGGACTTTGACACCCAAGGCCGTTAGTCCTCAGGTTAGTTAACTGCCGCCAGACAATCGATGTTGAGTCACTGGCAATAGGGTCTGCTCTCTTACCATTGCAGGGTAACCTGTCGAGACTAGGCAATCTTTCTTAATAATACGTACATTCAAGCCACTCTTCCTTCCTTCCTTCTCTCTTATCCACCCTGTGCACAATTTAATTAGATTCCGTTTTCATTAAGCAGGCCCTCAAAAAGTGCTTGGCATGAACGCCGGAAGAAGGCTCTGATCCCAACATCCACACGCACTCAATGGCAAAAGCTCTTAATGCTATCAGATCGTATGCTTTCCTTCTGCATCGGTGGATGGACGTTCCTTTCTTCCCCTCTGTGCAAGCGCAGCGAGGAGAATTGACACACCTCTGGGCTTGGCCATTTTCAGTCCCTCACTGTGGCAGCTGTGGGGGAGGCAGCGATGTAATTTTTATATAGAGAGACCGTGTATTTAAAAACAGACATATGTTTTTGAACTTTGCTGGCTTGACCACATCCATCAGAAATCCAAACTCTTTATTTCACACGTCTGTCTGTGTGATGCTGGACGATCCTGTCTCCGTCTGTCTCGGTTAGAACGTGGGTGGATCAGAAGGCATGGAAAAACTGCTGTTTCGCATTGTTCTTCTGTTTTTCCTTGAAGGTGAGTACCTTCTCACTTCTGCAGAGGATGAAAGAGGGGATTGTAAGAGCTTTAGACTATGCTTAATACTGGTCTTGGGTTTGAGCAGTCCTGACGCTGGTCGGGTTCATTGCATCTTCTAAGAGTCATTCTCACTCTATTTGCAGGGCTTGATATGCTTCTCGATGTAATAAAACTACACACACTGAGTACATTTCCCAAGGAACTGCTAAAAAGGTGGTAAAACATCTGTCTGTGTTTGAAATCTGTAGTGTGGGGAAAGCTTGAAGCGTCCTTTAACGAAGCATGCCTTTTGTCTGCTGAGCCACCGAATGTTCGTTATGGAAACAGAGGGAGTTTTATAGTGGAGGGGCATTGGGCGAAAATTAGCAAAGAAGCCAAAAAATGAAAAAGGGGAGGAGGAATCTTAGGTCTTTTGTGCCAAGAAAATTGCTGGATTAGAAACACACATCAGAGTGTCCTGGGAGATTTCAGGGACTGACATTTAACTTTTTGCACGGATCAAAGTACACCTGGGGTGAGGTTGGTCCATAGGGGCGGAATCCTGCTTCGGCTTGCAGATAAGATATTTCCAGCTTCCACTTTCTGTCAGCCCCTTCTTGAAGACCTAACCATGCCATAAGAACTTCTGGTCCTCTAACAGAAAAACTAATCCTATCCTCATTTTTGGATAGCTTATTGTGTGGCTATTATGGCTATTATTAACACTTGTCTATTATGTGCCATCTTCCCGAGGTCCACCTTTACATCATGCATTTAAAGATGTCCAAACATTTTGATCCTGCTTCTTCTTTACCTTGGACAAATGAGATCAGCCTGCCTTCTCCAAGTCACTGCAGGAGAAATGTAGATTTCTGTCTTCTGTCTTTTTACTTTTTGCTATTGGAGTGCGAATTCTGCTAATTCCTTCAGCACAGTCATGCCATTTATAACTTTGGCAGAATTCTGTTGGTTGGTTGGTTGGTTGGTTGGTTGGATGGATGGATGGATGGATGGATGGATGGATGGATGGATGGTTGGTTGGTTGGTTGGTTGGTTGGTTGATTGGTTATTGCCTGACTCCATCTCAAATATTGCTATTTTGTTGTGGTAATTCAGTGTCTATGTCTGACTGAATGGGCACATTATAGAGACATCAACAAAACAGCAATATTAGCAATAAAATATCTACCTCAGTCCAAATAGACTCCATTTGTAATTAAGTTTTTTTTAAAATAGTTAACATCTCAAGAAATGTCAAAACTTTCTGACATTCATAATTGCAAACCATACAATAATAATAGCTCTTGACATGACTCTTCCCCAGACTGAAGGGAAGGACCATATCTCAGTAGCGTGTAACAAGATTTGCATGTCAAACATCCCAAGTTCAATCTCTGATGTCATCAAGGAGGGCAAATGTGGAATAAGGCAGCTTCTAAACTACTTAGAATATTCCAGTATTCAAGGCTAAAGGGGCAAAGTTGGGTGTGTGTGTGTGATTAACTCTGCCTTCTTTTAGGCTGCCATGGTTCTGATCATGAGCTTCGGCTTTATAATGAACTGTTTGCTACATACAACAATATCATTCGACCTGTGGAGAACGTATCTGACCCAGTTATCATTTGGTTTGAAGTGTCCCTGTCGCAGTTGGTCAAGGTGGTGAGTAGACCAAAAGACTCAATTAGCAAAGCTAGAAAAGGGTGCCGGGTGTCCAACAGTGCCTAGCCAAGCTATTTTGCTGCCTGAGGCAAACCAAGAGACATCGTTTTCAGGGCAAGGCACCTCGACATGAAAACGAAAACTCTACAATTGGCTTTCTCTTTCCATGGCAGTCTAGGGACTGCAGTGGCTCAAGCGGTTAAGATGCTGGCTGGAAGGCAGAAGATTGGCAGTTCAAAACCCGAGTACTGCATGACTGAATGAGTGCCCATCCCTGTCCTAGCTCCTGCCAACCTAGCAGTTCGAAAGCAAGAAATTGCAAGTAGATAAATTGGGACCACTTTGGTGGGGAAAAGATCTTGGGGACATGAAAGGAGTCTCATTCAGACATCCCCTGAGTGGAGTTTCTCCAGCAAAAATCCTTTCAACCCAGAATAATTTATGACGTGAAATTATTAGTAGTAATGTAAGAACATTCACCAGCTTTTACTGCCTAAAACGTAGCAATGACTCTTTCTTCCTTCAGGATGAAGTGAACCAGATTATGGAGACAAACTTGTGGCTGAGACATGTAAGTTGAAAAGAAAAAGAGGAGGGGAAGATGGAAAAGAAAATTTAAGTTTCCACTCTTTGTGAAGGGTACCTGTCCCCATCATATTTCTACAAATTAAGAGAGAGAGACCCACACACTTTTTAAATTGTACAAATATGGGGAGAGGACTGCCATCCTTCAGGATGGTGAGGAGATTCCTGATTCCTTATGGCTAGAGTCGACCTAAATCATCCACCAGGTGCATAGAAAACATAGAATCAGGGTTGTATAGACTTCCAACATATTATTTTTAATGCCCTTCTGACATCTAGTGGTTGTCTTGCTAGGCTGTGCAAAGTAAATCGAAACACGACTTCAATGCTTCAAGACATTCCATGGAATAATATGGAGATTTTATTCCTGAAATATTTTTTCATTGGGTCCCCATTCCTTTGAAGAGGAAAAGTCCTAAACCACAGCGATTATTTTTCACAACCATCTGCGACATCCTTCGGTCGATTTAGCCTGCCAGTGGAATATGTTTCCAAGACCACAATAGATGATCGTCTTATGCTCTGTTGCCCTGATTAAGATAATTGAAAGGTGGGGAATTGGTTCAGGCAAACACATCTATGCATTCCTGGCCTTTCTGTGAGGCAAGTTCTCATTGAAAGATCATTTGCCATAATGTGCAAGTCATAAACTCATGATTAGCTGTTTTCTCTGCATGAACACCAGAAAATATTCCCTAAATCAGGGGTTCCCAACCTGAGGCCCATGGGCTGGATCCATCCCCTCACACCACTTCATGTGGTCCCCACCCCTCTAAGGGCATTCAAGAAACAAAATGGTCACCCTTTGAAGCTATTGGGACAAAATGGCCACCTCCATTGTGCAAGCAGAGGAAAATGGCCATCCAGCCCTCGAAGCTGACTGAGAAAGCATGACCTGGCCCCTGGCTTGAAAAAGTTTGGGAACCCCTGCCCTAAATGTTGCCACAGTGAGAAGAAGCAAAACCCAACCGTTGACTAGCCCAGCTGATACACATTGGCAGCTGAATAGAAGGATAAATTCCGTGCATACTAGAAAACCGCTTCAAGACAGAAAATTGCTATTCGCTCGGCCGTTTAGCATGAAATTCATTAGTCAATACGTCTTTGCTGAACTGATGCTTCCCCCACCTGTGACATTGGGGTGGGTAGTCAAGTTTAAACACTGCTTTATGATTGTTTTCTCTTTTGCACCATCCATTCCTTTCACTTTTCCCTGATTAGGTCTGGAATGATTACAAGCTCAAATGGAATCCCGACAAATATGGAGGGGTTCAGTTCATTCGAGTCCCGTCGGAAAAGATCTGGAAGCCAGATATTGTATTATATAACAAGTAAGGTTACGTTACTTTGTGGTTATTGAGCTTTGGTGTTCTAGAGCTGGTGTTTTAGAGCTCTGTGCCACCAGTGCTCAGTAGCGTATTTGTTGATGTTGTTGTTCAGTATTTGCTAATTCACTAATGTATTGGTCTTCTCTTAAAACAGTGCCGTCGGGGACTTCCAGGCGGACGACAAAACCAAAGCGATGCTGAATTACACTGGGAACGTAACTTGGATGCCGCCGGCCATTTTTAAGAGCTCCTGTAAAATAGACGTGACCTACTTCCCCTTCGACTACCAGAACTGCACCATGAAGTTTGGGTCTTGGTCTTACGAGAAAACCGAGATTGACTTGGTGCTCGTCGGCTCCACCATGAACCTCAACGACTACTGGGAAAGCGGAGAGTGGGCCATCATCAAGGCCGCCGGCTACAAGCATGACATCAAGTACAACTGCTGCGAGGCCGTCTACCCCGATATCACTTATTCCCTTTACATCCGGAGGCTGCCTTTGTTTTATACCATCAACATGATCATCCCCTGCCTCCTGATCAGTTTTCTCACCGTCTTGGTGTTCTACCTGCCTTCGGACTGCGGCGAGAAAGTGACACTCTGCATATCGGTCCTGTTGTCCTTGACGGTTTTCCTGCTGGTCATCACTGAGACGATCCCTTCTACCTCTTTGGTGATTCCTCTCATTGGGGAATATCTCCTCTTCACCATGATATTTGTCACTCTCTCCATCGTCATCACCGTCTTTGTGCTCAACGTCCACTACCGAACGCCCAGAACTCACACCATGCCCAAGTGGGTGAAAGTCGTCTTCCTACATTTCCTGCCCAAGGTCATGTTCATGACCAGACCGACTGGGGAAGAGGAAGAGGATCAAAGCCAGAAGTCCAAACCGCCTTTCAATACTGAACTCCCCCACTTAAACTGCCTCAATGCCTCAGAGACCCATTGCTGTAAAGATGGCCTCTTGTGCCAAGACGTAGCTTGCAGCTGCTGCCAACATCAGCATATAAAATACGTCAAGTTGAGCAGCAACCTGACCCAAAGCTCCAGTTCCGAATCTGTAGATGCTCTGCTCCCGTCTTCAATTGTTTCGTCAGAAATGAGAGATGCCATCGAGAGTGTCCGATACATCGCAGAAAACATGAGGCTCCAGAATGAAGCTAAAGAGGTATGGAGACATATTGTCCCCAAACCCCCAAATCTATAGATAAATAAACAGTCTGGCCAGGTTATCCTTCTGTGGCAGTAGAGTAGACCAGCGATAGTGAACCTTGGCACTCCAGGTGCCACTTCATGGACTTCAATTCCCAGAAGCTCTGATCAGCAGAAGTGCTGACTTGGGCTTCTGGTAATTGAAGTCCAAGAACATCTGGAGTGCCAAGGTTCGCCATCACTGGAGTAGACTCAACGCTGAGTGTCACATGGCAGTTAACTAACCTGACAACCCTGAGGACTAACAGCCTTGGGTGACCAAGTCCACAGGGAAGGGTGAGGGTCCCCGAGTGGATTAAATCCCACTTGAATCCATCTTGCCATGATTGCCAATATTTGGATTCAGACACAGCAGCAGCAGAAGAAGAACAGATAAATAATAATGGAGGGGTATTGTTCTGCCCTGTACTCAAACTGAAGCAGAAGTTAGCTTATAACTCTGCCCAAGATTTGGTCAGGGCAGGCCTATGGTAACGGCAACTTTGCGTTGCTGGCTAATCTTTCTCACACTAGGTCAGGTGAAGAGAACTGCATAATGAACCCACCTAGGTTCATTTTGCCAGTTTTGCATCTGGCCTAGACACGGAAGAAGAAGAATATGCATTCAAATGATGCAGGAGTTCTTCTAACCCAGGGATTCACAACTTTTTCAAGCCGGGGTCCAGGTCACGCTCTCTCAGCCATTTTGCCCTGCCTGCACAATGGGGGATGGCCATTTTGTCCCAACAGCTTCAAACAGGGGTGGCCATTTTGTTTCTTGGATGACCTTGGAGCAGTGGGGCCCACACAAAATGGCACTGTGGACCAGATCCAGCCCACAGGCCTTCGGTTGGGAACCCCTGTTCTAACCATTCAGTAGTCAACAGAGTAGATTTGGATTTATGTCCCTGCAAGATTAGGCATTTGGTGATCACTAAAGTTCATAAGGCCCAGTGGTGGGCACCAGCAGGTTTGCACCAGTTCCCCAGAACAAGAGCAGAAATTCTACCTGGCCCCATCCATCCAAGTTTTGAAATAAAGTAGTCCTAATTTGGGTGCAACGCAGGGCTTTCCCCCTGGCCACGCACACCATACCAGGACCACAGTGTGGTAGTAAAATTTTTTTGGAACCCACCACTGATAAGGCCCATCTGCGTTGTCCTGCAGGGAGCTTCCGGGCTTCTGGACGGTAGTTCAACAGGGTCAAAGTAGCTTTCGCAACAATACACCCGACGCAAGATGCCAGCAAAATGACTTAAACAGCTTCCTACAACCAAGGCAAGCCTACGGTTAATTGATATCAATGTCTGCTTTTATTTTCCAGACCCAAGATGACTGGAAATACGTTGCTATGGTAATTGATCGCATTTTCCTCTGGGTCTTCATTCTTGTCTGTATTCTGGGCACAGCTGGACTATTTCTGCAACCCTTGATGGCCGGAGATGAAGTGTAGACGACGACGCTGCTGCCCCCGGAGACAACAGTTTCTTGTTTGCCATCCAGATGTTGTGAAAGCTTTACATTTAGGCTAAAGTGCTTATTTGTTTAACAGAATCAGATTGAATAGACTGCTGCCAGGACTCTCTGTGTCGCACTGCCACCCTGCCCATCCTCCATCTTTGTTTATTAATGTATTTGTTGGGAAAGGGTATCAAGTCAAAAGTCACTGGCAAAAGATGCCTGAAATTCATGCAGGACAACCATGTTTAGCAAATCCACATCTCGAGAACTCTTAGGATGGAGGAAGTGAGGTGATTGTTCTTATTTCGTGTGCAGTGGGTAGCCAAGGACAAGGCAAAAGAGGTACAAATATTGGGATGTATTTTAAAATCAAATCTTTATGATGTAGTTGTGATAAACCTTAAAACAACAGCCAGAACAGTCTATGGCCTTTTACAAGGTTGTACCAAAACACTGGGTGTTGTTTTTATCCCTTATCGTGGTTATTCAATGTTCCCTTGATTTCCCCAATTTTTTGAAAAGATCTCTAGTCCTTCCACTTCTGTTGTTTTCCTCTATTGCTTTGCACTGTTCATTTATCTTTCCTTGCTTTTCTTTGAAAATCTGTGTTTAATTGATTCACTTTCTCTCTCCCACCCCCCATTTTTTAAAATTACAAATATAAAACAAGTGATAAAAAAACATACATAAACTCACTCTTTCCAGGCTCACCGAATACACCACCAATTACCCCCAAGGTGACTTCCCGATTCCCCCCCCCCCCCGGGTGCTGTAAAAATCCAAAACTTGCAATTTGTTTTCTTTATTTTAGTGTCCCTGAAACTGTCTTGAATCTTGACTAGGTTTGATTCCTTCTTCATTATTGACCACATAAACCACAAAAGTTTACAGCAAATTAACTTCTGATCCACCCCGAGAGGACACTAAGTGCTACAGGGCAGAATAGAAGTGTGATTGCTTTGCTTCTGCTTTGTTGTTAATCTGAGTTATAGCAAGGAAAACCCTTTTTGAGGCAATGAAAAGTTGTCAATAATTTTCTTTACTCCAAATGAAATTGTAATTATAAATTCTCAGTTGTCATAATTATAATTTGTCAGTAGTCAATGCGGCTCCAGTAGCCCCGGTTTTCATAATCTTCCTCAAGACTTCATATGAAGAACTTTATATACATATCTGTTAGATAACAAAATTATACAGGGTAAAGTTACAAAAAGAAATCATTCTAATTAGGCTACTAGCCTTTGAAGTAAGGTAAAAACAACCATTTACATACAGTGGTGGGATTCAAAAAAATTTACTACCTACTCTGTGGGTGTGTTATGGTAGGGTTGGCCAACAGGGAGGAAGTCCTGTGTTACACCCGAATTAGGACTACAATAAAACCCAGATTTACATATGCCTCGAGTTACATAAAATTCGACTTACCTAACGATTTTTGCACTAAAACCATGTCCCGATTTACATAAATGTCCCGATTTACATAACACAGTTTCCTCTGGGTTTGCTTCAAGTTGAGTAAAAAATAAATTTTTCCTGTGGGTTTGCTTTAATTTACATGAATATCATTTCCTCATGGATTTGCTTCGAGTTGAGTAAAAAATTCATTTTTTCCTATGGGTTTGCTTCGAGTTAAGCAAAAGACCGATTTACATGAAAGCCTACAGAACAGACTTTTTACATAAGTAGGGGTTTTACTGTACTTGATTTCAAAACTTGGATGGGCAGCGCCAGCTGGAATTTCTGCTACCGGTTCTGGTGAACCGGGGCAAACCGGCTGAATCCCACCACTGTTTCCATCGCAAGGAAATCTTTTTTTTTTTTTTTAAAGGAATCTGTTTGCTTCTACAGAGGAAAACTTCTCCCTTATCAGCCAAGGACATGGAAACATAAAGTGGTGCTGTGATATATACTACTGTATGTTGCTCAGTGGGTTAATCAAAGGAGACCTTTATTTTTTGAAGGGAACAGTACCTCAGAAAGGGTGTGCATGGCTTAATTGTTACGGACGAGTCTGTATTCAGAAATGACTATATCAACCATCATAAGACCGGGACTCCTTTCTCATGGTCACACATGCCTTAGTCACCTCCAGACTTGATTATTGTAATGCGCTCTACATGGGGCTGCCCTTCGTGACCATTCGGAGGCTACAGCTGGTCCAGAACGCGGCTGCACGAGTAGTGTTGAGGTGTGGGCGTTATGTCCGTGCCTCACCGCTGCTGAGGGAGCTCCACTGGCTTCCAGTTTGCCTCCGGGTACAATTCAAGGTGCTGGTTATTACCTTTAAAGCCCTACATGGTAGTGGACCAGGATACTTCAGAGACCGCATCGTCCCAAAGACATCTGTCCATCCCACCAGAGTGGACTGGAGAGGCTCTCTGGTTGTGCCATCGGCCAGAGAGGTGCACCTCTCTGGCACTAGAAGGAGGGCCTTCTCTGTGTTCGCTCCAGCCCTATGGAACCTCCTCCCAATAGAACTACGCCTGCAAACGGAGCTGCTGTCTTTCAGGAAAGGATTGAAAACCTGGCTGGCAGGTCAGGTCTGGGGAATGGATCGATCAATTTCCCCAGCTGGCTGGATAGTTTGACACCCAGTGCCTCCTAGCTATAATGCCCAACTATAATGCATAACTACAAGGCCAAGGTCTGTTTCTCAAAGGCCCTTGGAGGGGTGGGGTGGACACATGAAATGGGATCACAGGCTGGATCTGGCCCACAGGCCTTAGGTTGAGAACCCCTGCTCTATAAAGTGCTTGTCGCTGTGGCTTTTGGACAGCCGTGCCAATCTTGTTGCAGACGACAGGTCTACCCAAGAGAGATTCTGTGCTATTAGAACCCCTGTCCTTATTACTGACAGCAGCAAGGTTGGAAAAGCTATTGGCCGCAGAAGAGATTGACAGTCCTTTCCCCAGAGCCCTGTCCAGGGAATCTCTGGACTCATTGTCCCCCGTCTTGAAATCTGAGCTGACAGAAGAACACACACTGCTTACTTCCCAGTTGGTGTCGATGTCATAGGTAGAGTTGGCCATGAAACGCAGGCTACTTTTGAGGGCTCTTTTCTGTTATGCTCTTGGAACGGGTTCCATGTGAGTTCTTAAAATAGTTTTCTTTGGTGGCAGAGGTGGTGTTGGGTGTAAGCTGGTAGCTATTTCTGGATCAGATGGCCCACCAAAAGCAATGGCATCATCCAAAGCCCCATTGAGTTGCCATGCTTGCCTTGGAGGTATCACAGTTGTCCTGGATTGACCTACGTCAGGGGTCAGCAAACTTGGCTATCCAGGTGTTCCTGGACTTCAGTTACCAGAAGCTCAAGTCAGCACACCTGCTGATTAGGGTTTCTGGGAATTGAAGTCCAAGAACATCTAGAGATGGGGTTCCCAACCTTTTCAAGCCATGGGCGGGGTCATGCTCTCTGTCAGCTTCAAGGACAGGATGGTCATTTTGCCCTGCCTGCATGATGCGGGTGGACATTTTGTGCCAATAGCTTCAAAGAGGTAGTCATTTTGTTTCTTGAATGCCCTTGGAGGGGTGAGAGGGGCCATATGAAATGATGCCATGGGCTGGATCCAGCCCACAGGCCTTACATTGGGAACCCCTGATCTAGAGAGCCAAGTTTACTGACCCCTGGGCTAGGTAATGATAAATAAGATTCAGTATATCTGTAATTTAAAAGTATAAAGATATGAAGAATATTAGAATGTTTTCATTATGAGAAGGGAAGGAGAATCATTATCTCAATTGTTCAATGGGAGGTTTAAGACTTTGATGCTGAAATCAGCATCATTATAACTAGATACTGTAACCCAGATGGGTGGTATAGATAAATCTTTATTTGGGGAGATGGTGGGTATGAGTACAGTTACAGTTAAATGTTATCCTTCCTTGTAAGCCAGTCGTATCCTACGACTCTGTCGTTCAGTATTCATCTCCTATTTCAACCCAAGAGCCAGCACTGTCTGCATCTGCAGAGGATTCTATGGTAATGTGTCAAGCATGACTAGATGCCGGAGCGCACAAAACGCTGTTAACTTTCCTTCCAAAGGGGTACCTATTTAGCTACTTGCACTTTCCTTGCTTTCGAACTGCTAGGTTAGGAGGAGCTGGGGCAGACGACAGGAGCTCACTCCGTCCTGCCACCGCTGGGTCTCGATCTGCTGACCTTCCAGTCATCATGTTCAGCGTCTGAGCTGCTAAGCCACGGCATTACTAGAGCTGGAAAAGAAGACCAAAGTGTGCCAAGGTACTGAGGAGGGAGGCCAAGAGGGGCTGGTCTGGGGTGTCGGTGTGTTTATGGCTGCATCTCAGAGGGATGGACATTCTCTCTAGGAAACTTTGCATCTCTTATCAAAAGAAGACTCACAACTTCTCCACCTGCAAGTGAGTCTAGGGGACTCCTTGGAATGCTCAGATCACCTTGGATACAGTGATGGGATGTAACAGGTTCTAACCAGTTCTCCAGAACCGGTAGTAACTTTTCCCAGTGCCCCGGAGAACCAGTAGCAGCTTTTTTTGGGGAACCACCTTCGAGGCTTACCTTTTCACTGGTTCCCCCACTGCACATGTGCGCCAAGCACTTGGTGTGCATGGACGCCTACAGTGCTTGGCGTGTATGCACGGCCTCCTTGCTGTCCTCCCAAGCAGGGAGGAGGAAGAGAAGCTGCTAGCCTGAAGCTCCCTATAGCCTGCTCCCCAGGGTAAGTGACTCACCTTTGAATGTGGTGTGTCTGTGTGTATTTTAATGTGTATTTAACACCTTTACCTATATTGATGTACTACCACAGTTCCTAAAAAGGCCTAGCGGCCTGATTTGGTGGTTTTAAGCAAAGTCTTAGAGTTACCTCATCAATAAGCTACACCTGTGCTGTTCCAATTGCTGTTCCAATTGGAAAACCCTTAAGGAGGTACAGCTGGTTTACATTTACATTAAGGCATATTATCCTAGAGAACTGGTTAGGCAAAGACTTAGTACTGAACTTCTTTAACTGTTGAAAAGTTGAAAAGTGCCAAAATGAAGCCATCTTGTGGTGAGTTCATTCTGTAGTTCCTTCCATCTGACCTAGTGTGAGAAAGATTAGCCAGAATAAGCTTTAAGCTCTGGTTTAAAAGCTCAGGTTGATTTGTGTTTGGGGTGGCGGGTGGCTGTATTTTAATGTATTATTTTATTTATTTATTTATTTATTTATGGGTTTGTGTTGTAGGTGGGTGGGTGGGTGGGTTGAGGGGTGTGTTTGTGCTTATTTTTATTTTATTTTATTATTTTTTATTTGGCCCCGCCCATGACATCATGACATCACAATGTTAGCTCTGCCCACACTGTGATGACATCACAGTGGGGTAGTAGAATTTTTGGCATCCCACCACTGCTTGGATGCCAAAATAGGACTTTGAGGGTCTAGAATCCAGGACCAGGATTGTGTACCTGGTTACCTTAGCAGCAGGTGCCGACACAGCCCAGGCTAACGGCCACTCCAGCTCTGGTCTTTGACGGTGGCACAGGCACATCTAGTGTTCTCTCCCATCTGGAGAGCTACAGACCATGGGTTTGAAGAGACTTTGCCGTACAGCCAGAGTAAGCAACTGCCAGGGCTGGGATGGGTTGGGGGGCAAGAAGGAGGGCAAGGGGGGGCAACTCTTTGGGTCCTTTCTTTGTGGTGGCTTAGTGGTTAAGATGCTGGACTTGATGACTGGAAGGTCAGCAGATCAGTAGTTTGAGACCTGGGCACTGCATGATAAGAGTGGGTTTTCATGCTGTACATTTATACAT
This sequence comes from Furcifer pardalis, assembly GCA_030440675.1. Classification (NCBI taxonomy): domain Eukaryota; kingdom Metazoa; phylum Chordata; class Lepidosauria; order Squamata; family Chamaeleonidae; genus Furcifer; species Furcifer pardalis. The sequence goes on along the minus strand of CP126891.1, from coordinate 15,858,443 downwards.
TTTTCATACAGAGTCTGGGAGAAGCTGTGCAAATTTGGTTGGTTCAGGAGAGGGGCCTCTGTATGAAAAATGTACAGTGGTACCTCGCTTAAAGAGCATAATGCGTTCCACAGGATTGCTCTTTAAGTGAGTTTGCTCTTTAAGCAAAACACAATTGTAAATGACCAATTGGGTGGGGGGGATTGCGAACTCCGATTTATTTGTTAAGCGAGTTTTTGGTTGGTTATATTTGTTAAGCAAAGTGAACATTCAGAGAAAATTCTGCTCTTTAAGCGAGTTACTCTTTAAGCGAAATGCTCTTTATGCGAGGTTTGACTGTATAAATGATGCAGCATGAAAATTTATTTATTTCTTCAAATTTATATCCCGCTCTACTCAGGCGAACCCGCTCTGGGCAGCTTACAAATCAAAGAGTCAAATCCACTCTTATGTCTGAAGAAGTGGACTTGGCCCACGAAAGCTAACATTAAAATACAGGGGTTAGTCTTTAAGGGGCCAGAGTGTCTGTTTTGTGTGTTTTGTTTTGTTGACTCTGTACTGGATGCCCCTCTGTAACATGGTACTGAGGGAAACCCTTTTCTCCAGCCCCTCCTGCTCAGCCTCCTTTGTAGCATAGCAGTGACTTCATAAGGGCCTGGCCGGTTGTCATAGGAATAAAAGGCAGCCTCCCCCCCCCCCTTGAACCACTAGTTGTGATGGACTCGTTTGGGGAGAGCTCATTGCAAGAGGCTGGAGTGCCTGCCTGTCCTCAAGGGCAACTGGAGGCTGGGGAGAAAGGGGGTCCCCCACTCCATAGGGGCATCCAGAGGAGAAGAAGGATGGAGACCACCCACCCATGCTTTCCTCCTTCTTCCTCTCTTGCGGAAGTTTCTCTGTGGGTTCCTCACCTACTGGCGGGCAGTTGAACCCGTGGAGGAAGAATATGCTCCTCCTCCTCCTGCAGGGTAGGCACCCCAAAGGGCCAATGCCCTGCCATTCTCCAAGGGAAAGCCACCCCCAGGTCCTTGCCCCCCAGGGAGGGGGTTTCCTTTCACCTGCTTTTCAGAAGGGTGGGCAGGGACTCTGTTGGCACCTGAGTCCCAGGTGAGCCCCAAAGCTTCCCCAACCCCATGGTGGCCAGTGCGCAGCTCATTGGTTGTGGCTTCTTCTAGCCAAGCCTCAGGGTGGGGTGGGGACATAGGACCTGGCTGGGGAGCCAGAGGTTGGGAGTTCAATTCCCCATGGGGCCCCTTGACACAGGCTGGACTCAGAGGCCGATAGGGTCTCTTCCAACTCTACTGATGAGGAGGATGAGAATGGCTGTGGATTTCAGGCTCTTTGTTCTTCCGAGTGGCTGGAGAGCCATGGGTGGGGGGGAGGAGGATTGTCCGCATGGGCTGGATCCAGGGCTGATGGCCAGAGACCTCCTTTCATCCAGTGGTACTCTTCTGGCTTCAGGGTCTGACCAGTTGCATCATCTTCTCTTCTCAGTGTCAGATCAAAGAACATCACGAGGAGGAACAGACCTCCGAGGAACCGCCCTCTGTGTCATCTGTGGCCTCCTCATCCTTGGAGGTCGAAAGGTACTTTCCTCTTTGTTCAGGGATGGGTAGGTTTGTTTTCTGGCCCTTTGCTCTCTCCATGGCTGGAGAGGGTTCACTTCAGCATCTGCTTACAGTGGCTGGAAACAGAAGTTCATGTGTGAGTTGCAGGAACCCCATTCTTCTGCTCTTCTGTTCCTAACCTGTTAGATTTTCTTTCTACCCTAGGGTCAAATTGGAAGAAGACGAGTCAGGAGCAGACCAGGCACCAATCCTGCCTTCTACATCTGGCATACAAAAGAAAGTAAGTGTAGTAAAAGCCCGACTTACATATGCCTCGAGTTACATAAAATTTGACTTACATAATGATTTTTGCACTAAAACCATGTCCCGAATTACATAAATGTCCTAATTTACGTAACACAATTTCCAATGGGTTTGCTTCAAGTTACATAAAACATTTGTTTTTCCTATGGGGTTGCTTCTATTTACATAAATATCATTTTCCTATGGGTTTGCTTTGAGATGAGTTATAAAATGATTTACATAAAAGCATATGGAAGACTTTTTATGTAAATAGGGGATTTACTGTAAGTAAGAAAGCAGGTAGGCAAGGAAGGAAGAGGAAAGGAAAAGGAAGGAAGGAAGGAAGGATGGATGGATGGATGGATGGATGGAAGGAAGGAAGGAAGGAAGGGACAGAAGACAGCCTGGATCCAGCTGATGGGTCATAGTTTTGGCACCACTGGCTTAAGGAAAGCAGCTTCTTATTGGGCTTAAAACCTCCTCTAGAAGGGGGTTGACAGAGGGATAGGTGGAGACAGATTAGTTTTGACATAGATAACTAACCTCCTGGTTTTGATCCACAGGAATCAATGTGGACCGCATGTTCTGGTGTGCCAATTACAACGAGGATAGTCAGAAGCAGGCAGGCTTCACAATGGTGAGCCTTTCCCAGTAGAATGATAAGTAGAGGGCTGGATTCTCAACCTGCAACCTGTGGTCTGGATGCGGCACATGGCATCATTTCATGTGGTACCCCATCGGCTCCACCACATCAGGAAGTGCCATGGGGTGGAGGAAGGGCAAAATGGCCCCCGAAGCTGGCTGAAGGAATGTGACCTGGCCTCGGCTTTAATAGTTGAGAACTTATATTTTGGCCTTTCCCCCCTTCCTCTTCCCAAGGCAATACTTGTGAGGGCTTATTGTGAAGGAAGGAGCCTAATTAGCACCAAACTAGTCATACAGTAGCAGAACTGTGAGTGGTAGCATAGCCCAGTGGTTAGCGGGTCAGGGTCAAGAGACCTGGGTTCAAATCCCCATTCGGTCATGGAAACTCCCTGGGGTGTATTTGACAGTGGTAAAACCACTCCTTCAATATGTCACAGCTCTCAACATTCCCATGAGGGCCATGTTGGAAGGGACATGAAGGGTTATGCTACAGCCATGGACCTACCGGTACAGCTGAAGAGCACAACACATGGATTTTGGAATGTGGATAATTCATTTTCACCATCCCAAGCTCCATAGGCCCACTCTGGCCAAATCTTGGGCCGAGTTCCAAACTACCTGTAGTTCAAGAACATCTGGGAACCCAAACTTGGGAACCCTCTCCTTCTAGCCTTTCAGAAAAAGTGCTTTTCCTAAAAGCCTGGATACGTCCTCTCAGGTTTAGACAGAAGATTCAAGAGATTCTGTATTTCATCCTCTACCCGTTTCTGCTGAGCTGCCTGCCTAGGGAATGAGACTTGCAAACGAAGCCCACGTTCACCTGTCAGCAACCAATCAGAAACAAGGGGCTCTAATTTGCAAAATACAGAGATGAGAAAAGGTGGTGCTGAGTAAAACAGATGTATTTTTTTTTTTCCATTTCAGGGAGCATAATGTCTAAATAGGAATTAAGCATACCATCAGGTTTCACTCTCAGCCAGCAGTTCATCAGAGTTGTAAAGCAGGAATTGCCAACTTTTTCAAGCCAGGGGCCGGGTCACGCTCTCTCTGTCAGCTTCGAGGGCTGGATGGCCATTTTGCCCTGCATGCATGATGTGGGCTGCCATGTTGTCCCAACAGCTTCAAAGTTGAAGTTGTTGGGACAAAATGGCCACCCCAATCATTCAGGCAAGGCAAAATGGCCACCCGGCCCTCAAAGCTGACAGAGAGAGTGACCCAGCCCATGACTTGAAAAGGTTGGAAACCCCTGGTTTAACTTCTGTGCCACCAGAACTCACTAATGTCTTTGTTGATGTTGTTCAGTATTTGCTAATTCACTAATATATTTGCCTTCTCTTAAAACAGCGTCGTTGGGGAATTACAGGCAGATGACAAAACCAAAACGATGCTGAATTACACCATGAACTGACTGGTCTCGTTGTGATAGGCACAAATAACAATGAAGACCACATTGATTCCTGTGGCTCAAACTCCACCATGAAGTTTGGGTCGTGGTCTTGCGAGAAAACCAAGATTGTCTTGGTGATCGTTGGCACCATAAACCTCAACGACGACTAGGAGAGCCGAAAGTTGGCTGTCGATGCGTCTCCTCCTCCCCTTCAACCACACCAAGGAGGATAAAGTGCCGCCGGGGTCCCAAGGCAGCCGAAGACGCAGAGAGCTGCGTCCACCTCCCCTTTGGCCATACCAACGCTGGAGGAGGACAAAGGGCTGCCGGGTCCCACAGGACTTAAGTTGGGAACCCCCGTTCTAACTATTCATTAGTTAACGGAGTAGATTTGGATTTCTGTCCCTGCTAGATTAGGCACTTGGTGATCAGTAAAGTCCATAAGGTCTGCGGGCAGCTTCCGGGCTTCTGGGCGGTAGTTCAACAGAGTCGAAGTAGCTTTCGCAACAATACACCCGACGCAAGATGCCAGCAAAATGACTTAAACAGCTTCCTACAACCAAGGCAAGCCTACAGTTAATTGACATCAATGTCTGCTTTTATTTTCCAGACCCAAGATGACTGGAAATACGTTGCTATGGTAATTGACCGCATTTTCCTCTGGGTCTTCATTCTTGTCTGTATTCTGGCCACATCTGGGCTATTTCTGTAACCCTTGATGGCCGGAGACGAAGTGTAGATGACGCTGCTGCCCCCGGAGACAACGATTTCTTGTTTGCCATCCAGATGTTGTGAAAGCTTTACCTTCAGGTTAAAGTACTTATTTGCTGTGTCTTTCGTTTAACAGAATCAGATTGAATAGATTGCTGCCAGGATGCTCTGTGTCGCACCGATGCGCGGCTACCCTGCCCGTCCGACATCTTTGTTTATTAACGTATTTGTTGGGAAAGGGTATCAAATCAAAAGTCACTGGCAAAAGATGCTTGAAATAGATGCAGGACAAACTTTTTTTAGAAAATTCACATCTCGAAAACTCTTAGGATGGGGGAAGTGAGGCGATTGTTCTTATTTCGTGTGCAGTGGGTGGGCAAGAAGAAGGCAAAAGAGATACAAATATTGGGATGTATTTTAAAATCAAATCTTTACGGTGTATTTGTGATAAACCTTAAAACAACAGCCAGAACAGTCTATGACCTTCTACAAGGGTAGACCAAAAACATTGGGTGTTGTTTTTATCCCTTATCGTGATTATTCAATGTTCCCTTGATTTCCCCAATTCTTTGAAAAGATCTCTAGTCCTTCCCCTTCTGTTGATTTCCTCTATTGCTTTGCACTGTTCATTTTCTTTGAAAATCTGTGTTTAATTGATTGACTTTTTCCCTTTCACCGTTTTCTTTTGCCTTCCTTCCTTCCTCTGCTATTTTAACAGCCTCGTCAGGGAGCCACTTTGCTTTCTTACACTTCTTTTCTTTCAGTATAGTTTTACTTGCTTCCTCCTAAAAAACCCAAAGATACAAATAAAATAAAAACAAAATGCCACACACGATCGTCCCACACTCCCCGCAAAAGTGGCGAAGCGATCTTCTTAACTGTTCCATGCCATCTGGGGGCCTTTTCCACTGGGTTCCAACCTGGGGAGATGCGCATAGAGTCAATTCCCTCCCCCCTGCTGCCACCGGGAGGGTCTGGGGTCGTCGTCAGCTGTGTTTCTGCCGCTGTTTTTTGACTGCGAGACTGGGAGACTCTGGGGAACTTTTCCCTCCGGTTCCCGCCTTCCTCCAAGACCAACGCTAAAGCCAAAAATGTGCACCTGGTTGAGGGACACATTTTTGGCTCTAGCGTTGGCCACGGACCTCATAGTTACGCAGGAACTGAGCGGAAACGTTCCCCAGAGACTTCCGGTGCTGGCAGGGGCAGCAGAGAGTGCGAAAACCATGACAGAATTGACCATGAAGATGTAGTAAAAATTGTTTTCATGTTGGTTTCTGCTACTGTTTTTGGACTCTCCACCACTCCTGCCAGCACCGGGAGACTCTGGGGAACTTTTCCGCTCAGTTCCCGCCTTCCTCTGAAGTCCATGGACAATACTAGAATCTTCAGCTTCCAGAAGAAGGCTACCTTGGCCGTTTGAAGACTTCATGCTCCTTGCGGCAGCTCTTACGTCCCAGCAGCCACTAGTCTACTCACCGCGGAGTCCCCTTCCTTCTTTGCCAAACACTGACCAAAGGAGCCCCTGGAAGGCATGTTAAGCCTTCGATCTGCCCAGGTCAGCGTTCTTCCAGGGGCTGCTTTGGTCAACGTTTGGCAAAAAACGAAAGCCCCGCTGCAACGAGTAGACTAGGGACCTCTTGGACCTAAGAGCTGCCTCAAGGATCCTCCGGAAGAACGTTACCTTGGCCGATTGAAGGCTTCACACTCCTTGTGGCAACTCTTACATCCAGGTGGACCTTGGTCACAAAACAGCCCCTGGAATAACGCTGACCTGGGCAGACCGAAGACTTCACCTCAGGGCCGTAGCCAGTATTTTAGATTGAAGGGGGGGGGGATTTTCAGGAGGGGCAACAATGTCGCACACAGAGAGAGTGGTTCCTCGGATAACGTTTACCTCAGATAATGCTAAAATCGGATATGGAGAATTTGAGGAAAACATTTACATCACATAACGTTAAGATAACGTTGTGCAATGCAACTGTTTGCCTCTAATTCCCCAACGTTATCTGACTTTAGTATCATCCAACGTTATCCGGCAGCTGCAATAGGCGCTTGGGATGGGGGTTGAAGTGGAGCGCGCAGACCCAGAGGGTGTACCCGGCAGGCGGACCAGTGACAGTGGTAGAAACAGCTATGGGGGCATCGTGAAAAACGTCCTTATGGCTGTTTGTGCAGCTGAGTCTGGTGTGTCTGACACCCCTGCTACCGACGCTCAGGTCTGGCTGGGAAGAGCGTGCGCCCTTACCCAAGCCAAACCGGATTTCAGAAAGGGAACAGGTTTAAAAAACAACAATGTGGGATAAATGCATCACACAACGCTAAAATCCAGATAACGTTAAGACTTGTGGAACCAAGTCTTAATGTTACCTGAGGTACTAGTGTATATAACATTTGCTTCTGGGAAACCATCTTTTCCTCAAAGCTGCTCTTGCAGGCAAGCAAGTAGGGAAGGAAGGAGAAGCTGGCAGGAAGTCACCTGCTGCTTTGCTCTGACTTTGCTTGGCCAGGAAGAAAAGTGGCTCCAGTATGGTTTGAATAGTGGCCGCCTGGAGTTTGCCTGCCGCTCAGGCGTAAACACTGATGGAAGGAGAGTTGAGTGCTTGGCTTGCCCAGGGTAATCCTTCGGTCAGCATTTACACTTGAGCATCAGACAAAGTTCAGGCAGCCGCTATTCAAAACACACCGGATCTGCCTTCCTTCCTCGTCAAAATCCAAGCAAAGCAGCTGCTGGAAGGAGCTTGAGTTCTTCGGTCTGAACAGCCCAGCGATGTACACCTCACCCAGGCGTGCATTTTCAGTTGCAGCGAAGCCCCAGGACCTCGGAGGAACATGACAACTGAGTGGAGAAGTTCCTTTGACCTTCGTGGAGCTGGCGGTGGTGGATGGCAGCCCAAAAAGAGCGGCAGAAATGCTGTTTTCGTAAAAACCATCCTCATGGTCATTTCTGCCACTGTTTTTGGACTTCCACCTTCCCCTGCCAGCTCCGTGAGGGTCGGCGGAACTTATCTACTCAGTTGCCACCTTCCTCCGAGGTCCCGGGGCTTTGTTATAGCCAAAAAATGCGTGCCTGGGGGAGGTCCGCATTTTCAACTGCAACAAAACCCAAGGAGTTCAGAGGAAGGCAGCAACCGAACGGCTAAGTTCCCCCGAGCCTCCCGGAGGTGGCAGGGGTGGGTGGCAGTCCAAAAACAGAGGCAGAAACCACAATGACGATGATGATGGCACCTCCGCAGGGGTAAGTGCTCCATTGCGACTCCCTGTGGAGGGCTGGACTCAGTGGTGGGATTCAGTAGGTTTGGCCCGGTTCGCCAGAACCAGTAGCAGAAATTCTGCCTGGCCCCTCTGCCCATCCAAGTTTTGAAATAAAGTAGTCCTAATTCAGGTGCAATACAGGGCTTTCCCCCTGGCCATGCCCGCCACGCCACGCCCACTGTGTGGGTAGTAAAAATTGAATCCCACCACTGGTTAAATTCTAAAATGGTGGTGGCAGCCATTTTGGATTTTGAAATAGCACGATTTTTTATCATAAACCAAAAATCGCTCGTAACCTGGGGAATTGTTTTAATTAAATTTGTGCTTGTAACCCATGGAAAAGATAACCCAGGGCAGTCATATGCCAGGGTTTTACTGTACTTTAATTCCATCATCTTTTAGAGCTTTGAATAATTTAACTAGAATACCATCATCTCCACTATCTTTGTTATTGGCAGTACTGTACTTTTTAGGGCTCTCCTGACATTTGCGTTCCCTCCTTCCTCTGCTATTTTAAGAGCCTCATCAGACAGCCACTTTGCTTTCTTAAATTTCTTTTCTTTTTATTTATTATTTAGACTTATATATTATTTAGACTTAGACTTTTGGTATAGTTTTACTCGCTGTCTCCTGAAATACAAACCAAAAAGTACAAAAAAAATCCCAGACACGACCCTCCTACAGAGCCACAAAAGCAGCAAAGCCATCTTCTTACCTTTTCCATGCCATTTGGGAGCCTTTTCCACTGGGTTCCACTGGGTTGAGTGCATTTCCCCCCTTGCTGCCACCAGGAGGGTCTGACATCATCAGCTGCGTTTCCGCTGCTGTTTTTCGATTGGGAGACTCTGGGGAACTTTTCCCTCCGATTCCCGCCTTCCTTCAAAGCCAACATTAGGGTCGAAAATGCGTACCTAGTGGAGGTGCGCATCCTTCGCTCTAGCGTTGGTCATTGATCTCGTAGGAAGGCAGGAATTGAGCAGAAATGTTCCCCAGAGTCTTCCAGGGCTGGCAGGAGTGGCAGAGAGTGCAGAAACAGCAACAGAAACGACCATGAAAACGTCATTAAAAAACCATTTTCATGGTTCTTTCTGCCACTGTTTTGGGACTCTCCGCCACCCCTGCCAGCACCGGGAGACTTGGGGAAACTTTTTGTTCAATTCCCGCCTTCCTCTGACATCCGTAGCCAACGTTAGAGTCTTCAGCTTCCGGAAGGACGCTACCTTGGCCGGTTGAAGACCTCACACTTCTTGCGGCAGCTCTTACATCCCAGCGGCCACTAGTCTACTCACCGTGGAGGCGCTTTCCTTCTTCACCAATCACCAACCAAAGCAGCCCCTGGAAGGCACGTTATGTCTTCGGTCTGCCCAGGCTTGGGTTCTTCCAGGTGCTGCTTTGGTCGGAGTTCAGCGAAGAAGGAAAACCTCTCCGCGTTGAGTAGACTACCGGCTGCTTGGACCTAAGAGTTCCCGCAAGGAACGTCAAGTCTTCAGCCTCCGGAAGAAGCCTACCTTGGCCAGTTGAAGACCTCACACTCCTTGCGGCAGCTCTTACGTCCCAGCGGCCACTAGTCTACTCACCGTGGAGGCGCTTTCCTTCTTCACCGATCACCGACCAAAGCAGCCCCTGGAAGGCGCGTTAAGTCTTCGGTCTGCCCAGGCTTGGTTTCTTCCAGGTGCTGCTTTGGTTGGTGTTCGGCAAAAAAGGAAAGCCCCTCCGCGGTAAGTAGACTACTGGCTGCTTGGACCTAAGAGCTGCCGCAAGGAGCGTCAAGTCTCCAGCCTCTGGAAGAAGCCAACCTTGGCCGGTTGAAGATTTCACACTCCTTGCGGCAGTTCATATGTTCTGGCGGCCCTTGCTCGCAGAACACTGTGCAAAGCAGCCCCAGGAAGAACGCTGCCCTGGGCAGACCGAAGACTTCATGCCAGGGCCGTAGCCAGGATTCTAGATCGGGGGGGGGGGATTTTCAGGAGAGGCAACAATGTCACACACACACACACATATATATAACATTGGCATCCCAATGAGGGTTGGGAGTGGGCTGTTAGCTTAGGAGGGTTTTTGCCCCCCTGGGGAGGGGGCTTTCTATGGCCCTGCTTCTGGAAGGAGCGTAAGCTCTTCAGTCTGCCCATCCCAGCATTTTACACCTCACCCAGGCATACATTTTCACCCATAGCAAAGCCCCGGGACCTCGGAGGAAGGTGGCAACTGAGAAGATAAGTTCTGTCAACCCTCCAGGAGTCTGCAGGGGTGGGTGGCAGTCCAAAAAGAGCGGCAGAAATGACCATGAAGATGTTTTTTTACGACAACAGCATTTCTGCCGCTGTCTTTCGACTGCCACCCACCCCTGCCAGCTCCGAGAGGTTGGCGGAATTTATCCACTCTGTAGCCACCTTCCTCCAAGGTCCCTCGGCTTTGCGATAGCTGAAAATGTGTGCCTGGGGGAGGTCCGCATTTTTGGCTGCAAAAAAGCCCAAGGAGTTCAGAGGAAGGTGGCAAGCGAATGGCTAAGTTCCCCCAACCCTCCCAGAGCAGGCAGGGGTGGGTGGCAGTCCAAAAACAGTGGCAGAAACCACCATGAGGATGATGATGGCACCTCCGCAGGGGTAACCGCTCCATTGTGACTCCCTGCAGAGGGCTGGACTCAGTGGTGGGATTCAGTAGGTTTGGCCCAGTTCGCTAGAACCGGTAGAGGAAATTCCGGCTGGGCCCACCCTTCCAAGTTGTGAAATAAAGTAGTCCTATTTCGGATGCAACACAGGGCTTTCCCCTGTCCACGCCCACCACACCACCACCACCGAGTAAGTGGTAAAAAATGATGATAATCCCACCACTAGTTGAACTTCCAAGATGGTGGCGGCAGCCATTTTGGATTTTGAAATCATGCGATTTTGGATCGTAAACCGAAAATTACACATAACCCAGGGAATGATTTTAATTAAATGTGCTCATAACCCATGGCAAAGGTAAGCAATGGCAGTCGTATGCCAGGGTTTACTGTACTTTAATTCCATCATCTTTTAGGGCTTTGAATAATTTAACTAGAATACTTTCATCTCTACAAGTTTTGTTATTGGCAGCCCTGTACTTTTTAGGGCTCTCCTGACATTTGCGTTCCCTCTTTCCTCTGCTATTTTAAGAGCCTCATCAGACAGCCATTTGCTTTCTTAAGCTTCTTTTCTTTTTATTTATTATTTAGACTTATATATTATTTAGACTTAGACTTTTGGTATAGTTTTACTCGCTGTCTCCTGAAATACAAACCAAAAAGTACAAAAAAAATCCCAGACACGACCCTCCTACAGAGCCACAAAAGCGGCAAAGCTATCTTCTTACCTTTTCCATGCCATTTGGGAGCCTTTTCCACTGGGTTCCACTGGGTTGAGTGCATTTCCCCCCTTGCTGCCACCAGGAGGGTCTGACATCATCAGCTGCGTTTCCGCCGTTGTTTTTCGACTGGGAGACTCTGGGGAACTTTTCCCTCTGATTCCCGCCTTCCTTCAAAGCCAACATTAGGGTCGAAAATGCGTACCTAGTGGAGGTGCGCATCCTTCGCTCTAGCATTGGTCATGGATCTCGTAGGAAGGCAGGAATTGAGCGGAAACGTTCCCCAGAGTCTTCCAGGGCTGGCAGGAGTGGCAGAGAGTGCAGAAACAGCAACAGAAACGACCACGAAGACGTCATTAAAAAACCGTTTTCATGGTTCTTTCTGCCACTGTTTTGGGACTCTCCGCCACCCCTGCCAGCACCGGGAGACTTGGGGAAACTTTTTGTTCAATTCCCGCCTTCCTCTGACATCCGTAGCCAACGTTAGAGTCTTCAGCTTCCGAAAGGATGCTACCTTGGCCGGTTGAAGACCTCACACTTCTTGCGGCAGCTCTTACATCCCAGCGGCCACTATTCTACTCACCGTGGAGGCGCTTTCCTTCTTCACCAATCACCAACCAAAGCAGCCCCTGGAAGGCACGTTATGTCTTCGGTCTGCCCAGGCTTGGGTTCTTCCAGGTGCTGCTTTGGTCGGAGTTCAGCGAAGAAGGAAAACCTCTCCGCGTTGAGTAGACTACCGGCTGCTTGGACCTAAGAGTTCCCGCAAGGAACGTCAAGTCTTCAGCCTCCGGAAGAAGCCTACCTTGGCCGGTTGAAGACCTCACACTCCTTGCGGCAGCTCTTACGTCCCAGCGGCCACTAGTCTACTCACCGTGGAGGCGCTTTCCTTCTTCACTGATCACCGACCAAAGCAGCCCCTGGAAGGCGCGTTAAGTCTTCGGTCTGCCCAGGCTTGGTTTCTTCCAGGTGCTGCTTTGGTTGGTGTTCGGCAAAAAAGGAAAGCCCCTCCGCGGTGAGTAGACTACTGGCTGCTTGGACCTAAGAGCTGCCGCAAGGAGCGTCAAGTCTCCAGCCTCTGGAAGAAGCCAACCTTGGCCGGTTGAAGATTTCACACTCCTTGCGGCAGTTCATATGTTCTGGCGGCCCTTGCTCGCAGAACACTGTGCAACGCAGCCCCAGGAAGAACGCTGCCCTGGGCAGACCGAAGACTTCATGCCAGGGCCGTAGCCAGGATTCTAGATCGGGGTGGGGGGGATTTTCAGGAGAGGCAACAATGTCACACACACACATATATATAACATTGGCATCCCAATGAGGGTTGGGGGTGGGCTGTTAGCTTAGGAGGGTTTTTGTCCCCCTGGGGAGGGGGCTTTCTATGGCCCTGCTTCTGGAAGGAGCGTAAGCTCTTCGGTCTGCCCATCCCAGCGTTTTACACCTCACCCAGGCATACATTTTCGCCTATAGCGAAGCCCCGGGACGTCGGAGGAAGGTGGCAACTGAGAAGATAAGTTCCACTAACCCTCCAGGAGCTGGCAGGGGTGGGTGGCAGTCCAAAAACAGCGGCAGAAATGACCATGAGGATGCTTTTTATGACAACAGCATTTCTGCCGCTGTTTTTCGACTGCCACCCACCCCTGCCAGCTCCTGGTGGGTTGGCGGAATTTATCCACTCGGTAGCTGCCTTCCTCCAAGGTCCCTTGGAGATAGCTGAAAATGTGTGCCTGGGTGAGGTCTGCATTTTTGGCTGCAACGAAGCCCAGGGAGTTCAGAGGAAGGTGGCAAGCGAACGGCTAAGTTCCCCCAACCCTCCCAGAGCAGGCAGGGGTGGGTGGCAGTCTAAAAACAGCGGCAGAAACCACCATGAGGATGATGATGGCACTTCCGCAGTGGTAACCGCTCCATTGCGACTCCCTGCGGAGGGCTGTACTCAGTGGTGGGATTCAGTAGGTTTGGCCTGGTTCGCGAGAACCAGTAGAGGAAATTCCAGCTGGGCCCACTCATCCAAGTTTTGAAATAAAGTAGTCCTATTTCGGATGCAACACAGGGCTTTCCCCTGTCCACGCCCACCATACCACCACCACCGAGTAAGTGGTAAAAAATGATAATTCCACCACTGATTGAACTCCCAAGATGGTGGCGGCAGCCATTTTGGATTTTGAAATCATGCGATTTTCGATCGTAAACCAAAAATTACTCGTAACCCAGGGAATTGTTTTAATTAAATGTGCTCATAACCCATGGCAAAGGTAAGCAATGGCAGTCGTATGCCGGGGTTTTACTCTATAGTAAAGTGCACCCTGGCCTAGGCTCACCTCCACCATCAAAAGGAGGACAAAGGCAGGGGAGGAGGAATAAGCACCCCCTGGTCCTCACCACGCCGTTGGGCCTGCACCCTCCCGGCCCCTTCCAGCCCGATGCAGGGTCCAGGGCGGTGATGGAGGGTTCCATGTCTGTCCCCAAGGTGGCCTCCCCACCTTGGCCGCCCGGAAATATTGCCACCGCCGCCCCACCACCACCAGGAAATATAGTCAGCCCCCGCAAAGTGCTGCCATGGGCGGGCCATGCCCCCCCCCCGCTATGCTATTGGTGCTCAGCTCCTTTTTGTTGAGTTCTTCAGTGTACTCTTGCTAGCTTTTCTTAATCTTTTCTACATCAGCTAAATCTCTGCCATTTTTATCCCTGATCATGGTCATTTAATGTTCCCTTGATTTCCCCATTTTTTTTTTTGCAAAGATCTCTAGTCCTTCCTCTTCTGTTGTTTTCCTCTAGTACTTTGCACTGTTCATTTTCTTTGAAAAATCTATGTTTAATTCATTGACTTTTTCTCTTTCACCTTTTCCTTTTGTGTTAGTCCAAGCCTGAATTTTGCAATCAGTAGATTATGATCTGAGCTGCAGGTCTCCTTTTTGCTGATTGTATGGAGGTTCTCCATCTTGGGCTGCAGAGTATGTAGTCAATCTGGTTTTGATGTTGGCCATCTGGTGATGTCCATGTGTAAAGTCTCCTCTTGTGTCGCTGGAAGAGGGAGTTTGCTATGACCAGTGCCTTCTCTTGGCCAAACTCTATTAGCCTTTGCCCTGCTTCATTCTGTCTTCCGAGACCAAACTTACCTGTTATCCCGTTTCCTTTTTCACTTCCTACCTTAGCATTCCAATCTCCCAATAGAACACGGACATCGTTTTTTGGTGTCAGTTCTATGAAGTCCTGCAATTCCTCATAGTACTTGTCGACTGTGGCCTCATCTGTGCCAGGGGCAGATACCAAAGTGTAATAAATCCCCATTTTTAATGCAACCTGAGATTTTTGTATCTCTTTCCTAACCAAATATACTGGAAATTAAAAGTTAATGACAGTTTATGGCCTTCTGCAAGGGTTTACAAAAAACATTGGGCAGATACTAAAGTGTGATATATTATTATTATTATTATTATTATTATTATTATTATTATTATTATTATTATTATTATTATTATTATTATTATTATTATTATTATTATTATTATTATTATTATTATTATTATTATTATTATTATTATTATTAAATTAAATTATTAAATTATTTGTACCTCTTTCCCAACCAGATATTCTGGAAATTACCAATTATATATACACACTATTTCAATATAATATGGATAGTATTATCAAATTAAATCTTTATTATATAGTTGTGTTAAACCTTAATACCTGGCCAAATCATTTCAGCCAGAATGTTTATGGCCTCCTACAACGGTATACAGAGAACATTGGGCAGATACTAAAGTGTAATAAATCCCCATTTTTAATACGTACAACCTGAGATTTTTGTATTTCTATCCTAACCAGATATTCTGGAAATTACCAATTATATATACACACAGACTACTTCAATATAATTTGCAGCATTCTGATTCTGTTAAACAAAAGACACAGCAAATAAGTACTTTAACATAACCTCTGGTCTGACAAGGTCACCCGCCTGGGGTGTCAGAGTTGGGCCAGAAGCAGGCTGAGGTTCCTGGTTCAAGACATTCTCAGGACCAGGTGAAAGCAGAACTGGGCTGAGCAAAGCAAGTACCTCCTGATCCAGGTCATCTTCAGAGTCCAACGGGGGCTGGATCACAACACTTAGGTGGTGTAGCGCTATATCAGTCAAATGCAAAACATTTTAAGCTACAAAGAGAATCATCGTTTCCTGCCATCCAATGAAGGCGAAGATGATTATGTGCACTTATTTCTCTCTATACCTGGCCTAGTTCCAGCAGGGAATGGACACTAAGCAGTTGACCCAAAGCTGTTGAGGGAATGCAGAGTGTGAGACGGGATCTGGAGTAAGAAAAGGCAGAGGAAAACTTTCCTGAACTTGCACAACCTTTTTGCCACTGTGGTGCATTGCAGCAGCTGAGAGACAGACGGAAAGTCAGAATGCATCCAGGACAACTTCAACAAACAGAAACAGCCGGCCCTGACTGAGGAGGGGAGGAGGAACAGCTGAGCTGCCTGGTGGGGAGGAGGAACAACTGAGCAGCCGGCAGGCTTTAAAAACTGCACTGCCATTGCTGCCGCCACCACCATTGCCAGACCGGCTGGGGAGGACTTTGAGCCCCGGGCTCCATCACAGATGTCAAGGATATTGAGCCCCGGGCTACATCAGGAATGTTGTGTGTTTTGTTGTTTATAGTGGATTGCTTTTTAAGAAAAAAATGCATTATTCTCCTGAAAAGCATTTTTATCAATTTCTTTTTTTTAAATAGTTTTTAGAGTGAGTGGTTTTGTCAATTTAAAACTGAATGGTTTCTATGTGATAATGATGTTTTTGTGTGTTTTAAATGTTAAGTTTTAATGAAATTATTTTAAAAAAATAGTTTAGTATTTATGAATAACTTGGAAGGGTGATGGGTGCACAAATGTATTTGTATTGTAGATAAATTTGTATTGTTATTATGTACTGTATTTTTTACCTTCTATTATTTTACTAAAAATAAATATATATTGTATATATATATATATATATATATATAACATCATTTGGCTGGATAGCGCTGTGATTAGAGCTAGAGGTTGAGAGTTACGAGGAAAGGAATGGTAAATCACTTCTGTGTTTTGTTTATTTAGAAAACCCTGGACAAGGTCTTTAGAAGTCAGAACTGACTAGATGACACTTTGTTGTTGTAAAAGAAAATCTAGCATTAGATTCCGTCAAAGCCTGGGTATTTAACTCCAGTAAATCCAAAATTAACAAATATCTCAGGAGTCCTTTAAGTTTTGCTCCAAGTTCTCCAATCACTATGGGAACAACAAACAGAATTCTCCCACCTTAAACACTCAATTTCAATTTGTAGAAAATAATAAAAAAATATTGTTTTTGTTAATAAAAAATACTTTGCAAATAAAAAACAAACATCAAATGCAAGATTTAAGTTTATTGTCACTAATAGTCATCTGCCCTCAAGTGCATTTGAATCGCTTGTAGTATTTTTTAATTCCCCATTTAAAAAACCCTTGGATTTAAAACTAGATTCTCCCAGACATTTTAAAAATCTCGCTCTCCTTAGAAGACAAACGTATTGACAGTGGATGCTGTTTCATACAAACCGCAAACATGCTTTTAGTTATTGCAGTGCATGCCTGATATGAAATTTCCCCAGCCTTTTACCCATACCTCTAAAGTGCACATGTAGATTATGGCCATCTTGTCTCATTCCTGTTTCATAACCCCATGTGCCAATGTTTGGAGAATCTCTTGAATTTCACGATCGTTTTTCATGAGCCGGCCTGCGAGCCACAGTTGGGCTACACCAGAGGTTCCTAACCTAAGCCCCGTGGGCCGGATCCAGCCAGTGGAGCCATTTCATGTGGCTCCCTACCTCTCCAAGGGCATTCAAGAAACAAAATGGCCACCCCCTTTGAAGCTGTTGGAGGAAAATGGCCACCCCCATTGTCCAAGCAGGGGAAAATGGTCGTCCGGCCCTCGAAGCTGAATAAGAGAGTGTTGACTTGGTCCCCGGCTTGAAAAGGTGGGAACTCCTGAGCTACACCACCCCAGGGCGCTCCAGAAGAAGGGAAAGATAAATAAGCCATGATTTTAAATCAACCGCTTCAGAGCATCAAGCAAGGATGTTTTCTGCTCTCCTCAGAATGACTCGGCTGTCCTGGCTTACAGAAGCTTTTAAGCAACCCATGTCTAGTTTTATGCAACTATAACGATCCTAACAACCAGAGGATTATAACAATGCCATTTGGAGAGGACTTTGCTCTGACCCAGGGTCTGTAGTAGCTGAGTAGTTAAGATGTTGAACTTGATGGCTGGAAGGTCGGCAGTTCAAGACCTGAGTACTGCACAACAGAGTGAGGTCCTGTCTCTGTCCCAGCTCCTGTCAACTTAGCAGTTTGAAAGCAAGAAATTGCAAGTAGATAAATAGGTACCATACTATTCGAGTAGAAAGGTAAACAGCGTCCCATGCACTCTGGTGTTTAGTCATGCCTGCCACATGTACACAGAAACGTCTGCAGACACAGACAGAGCTGGCTCTTTGGCTGTAAGCAGAGATGAGCACCACACCCTAGAGTCAGATGTGCCTGGCTTTCAAGCAAGGATAACCTTTACCTTCTTCTAACCCACTCACGGGAAGAAGATCAACTGACCCCTAAAGAAAAATCGATTGCATTTGTCATGTGATACTTGCTTTTCTGTAAAATGACACATTCCCCTTCTCATTGGTATCCTTCAAAGGTTTCATAATGATAAACAACATCAGATAATCGCATTATTATATATCTTTAAATGTAATAATCCTAGGAATATTACTCAGCCTTGGGTCGTAGTGTTATGCTAGAAGACACCGGGTCCTGCTCCACCCCTTCATTTGTTAGGGCTTCCAATATGGACTGGAATGATGATGCTTGCCCACTTATGGATTACGGGGATAAACAGGGCCAGCGACCCAATAAACGAAACCAGAAGGAACAGCCATAAGAACACACGGTCCAGCACCTGTGCTATGAATTTCCAGTCTTCTACAACCTAGAAGAGAAGAGGGGGAATGGTCAATAGATCTGTTCCAAGGCGTCCACGGCCAAATATTGACTAAAATCCTATTGCACAAGTTTACACTGGCAGAAGGCAATGATGTCATCAGCTCATACTAGAAAAAGCTTCTTCACTGCCCCCATTTCACGTTCTGAAAGGTTGTCCATCACTGGCCTAGATCCTATTACTCATCCCAACTGGAAATGATTCACCGGATCGATCGCTAACTAGTACATCAACACATATGTAAATCCTATTGATACAGTGAGTCTACTCTCCTCAGGGCTGGTAGCTAGATTAAGGCCAGATACTTTAAAATTAGGAAATGCCAAAATTAATGCCAAGGGACGGCCCAATGTGAATCTTCCTTGTGACAAGATATGATCAAAGCTGCATCTAAGGTATGCCAACACTAACAGGGTTCTCGAGGCGGAATATTTAAGAAGCAGTTTCACCAATGTTATCATCATTGAGTTTCCTTGACTGATGGGCAATTTGAACGTGGGTCAAAACCAAATTGAAAGATGGAGGAAAGAGCTCACTGGGCAAGGAACATCATTAAAGGAGGATATAGCTGAGGAACTCAACCTCCCCTACGTCACTTGGGGGACCATGAACAGGATGAGGGTTGGAGACCCTAAATCCAAGACCAACATGCTCAAGGAGGGCTGCTGGTGGACAACAACACGTGGTGTGAATGTGGAAAGATTCAGAGTCCAGCTCATTTACTGGTCTGCCGATTAGTGCCAAAAACATGCACCAATTAGGACTTAAGTTTGGCCAATGACAAAGCCAATGCCAAGAAAGTGGCTTCATTTTGGCAGTGAAGGGTTTGATTGGGACACACAAGAAGAAGAACTTGAGTTTCCTGAATTCAAATCCATCACTTTATCCACTATATCCCATAGAAACTGGCCATAAAGCAAAAAATGATAAGGATTGTATGATGAAATGAATGATGCTGTTTCAGATTTCCAACCAGAAAGAGTTGAAAAACACTGTGACTTATACACACACCTCACGTACGTCATTCTCCTTAACAATGTGCCTCGTAATGTACCGGATAGAATTTAAGGCGGCTTCCAAGGTGTTCCGCGAGGGCTCCGATCTGTGGTCCTCCTCCCGGGCAAAGTACCTATCGACATGGCTTCTCATACAAAGCAGTTTTGGGAGTTTGTGGAGGAATATTTCTCGAACCCAAGGTGCCATTGTGTGGTGCGTCGACGAGGATCGGTGGTGAACGTTGATGGCGAAGACCGTGATGACAATGGACAGCGTCACAAAAATCATCGTGAAGACCAAGTACTCTCCAATCAGCGGTATAACTTTAGAAGAAGATGGTATGATTTCTTCGATGACAAGGAGGAAGACAGTCAAGGAGACGAGGACTGAAGTACACAGAGAAATCTTCTCGCCTTCATAAGACGGAAGGTAGAAGACCAGGACGGTTAAAAATGACAGCCCAATACAAGGTATAATGAGAAATAGGGTGTAAAAAAGAGGCAAGCGTCTAATTATAAATGAGTAGGTAATAAAGGGATACCAGCAACACCCATCAGTTCTGTTCCCTTTGATGCCAGTGGCAGATACAATCTCCCATTCACCGTTATCAAAGAAATCTCTCTTGTCTACTTCGTCATCCACTAGAATGATATCCACTTGCGAGCCATCGTAAGTCCAGGAACCAAATTTCATGGAGCAGTTCTGGAGATCAAAAGGGAAATACGTGACATCAATGGTACAAGAGCTTTTGTAATTAGCTGGTGGGGTCCAAGCGATAGTCCCGTCATACCTCACAACGGTCTTCGTAGACGTCCCTTCAAAACGGCCATCTGCACTAAAAGAACATCCAGTGAGGAGTTGTTAAACATGTACCTGCTGTGTTTTGCATACAGGTTTGCCACAGATAGGTAACATTTTCAGATGACTGTGTGGAGGTAATCAATGGTTTTTTTGCCACATTGAAGTGCACTGTAGAAGTAACAGTACTCCAATGAAAGGGGGAGATTTACTTCTGAAACTTCAACCAGGATACTGTCTTCTATTTTACACCTTCAGCATCTACTGCTCTGCCTTCATTTTATCGTCCAATGGCATTCCACTTCTCCTCCCTTTTTTTGAAAATAATGATTAAAGGCTCTCTTTTGCTTTTCCATTTCTATATCTATCTACCCAAGAATAGGAGACCCTTATTCACTATCTGTGTGGTTCAAATAAATGACAATTATTAAAGTATTGCTCTATTGCCAATCCTTTCCCCCGACCATAAATTCAGGACACTATTCTTAATCTATTCACTGTTCTTAATCTGTCCAGCTAATACATTTTATTATTTATTTATTTAAATTTGTTTATTGCCCTCCTCCCAAAAATCACTTTAAAAAGTTAAAAACTCTAAAAACTTTTTTAAAACTTGGTATTAAAAGCCTAAAATTACATATACTTTTTATTATTCCACTGATCAAAGTTTGCCTTAGAAAACATATCTTAGTGGTTTAAGTATGAGTCAGACAGTTGAGTGTTCTATTCCCCATTGTGCCTCTTTGACAGAAGCTGGATAAAATCCTTTACAATCATAGAGGTCTAAGATTATTGTAGATTATTACACAGTACAGTATGATTTTCAAAACTTTATATTAGCATCCTGCTGTATGCTCTGATTCCAGAAATGTCAAAATAAAATCTAAACATATTTGCTCCCTTATATATTTCTGGAATAGAGATAATGTGCATGAAAAACCATTTAATGCTTACTTGTCATACAAAACAATGTCAGGAATCCATATTGAATCTGAAGGGACACGGATAGACATTATTCCAGCGTAGTCTTTAGGATTCCACTTCAGTTTTACATCAACCCATTCCTAGAAAGAGATGACATTTTGGTTTAGTACACAGGGTCACCGATGGAATATTCAAGCATACTTTTAAGTATTACAGGTCTTTAACCTGACAAAGATTGAGAGTCCTATATTACTGTGAAGCAATTTACAAGTAGACATGTTTTCCTCATATGCTGTTTGAGATGGGTTTTCTCAAAATCTTGCGAAGCTAAATAAAAATGATATGAGCAATCAGTTTTTGGCTTCGATTTTATATCAAAAGAACTCAACATGCTTCTACTTTAAAAAGCTACTGAATACAATCTGAACATATAAACAATCTTCAGATATATTTTGTTTTCCTAGGCTCCAGTTTCTACCTTGCCTCTACTTTGTACTTCATTTATAGTGTTTTCCTATATATATCTACTCAGAAATAAACCCCAACAAGTTCGATAGCACCTAATCCAGGTACTGTATTTCCATATAGGACAGTGGTCTTAATATAAGAACATGGACTCTTTCATAAAAGGGGTTCAGTGATCCAATCCAGGATATCATTCATCATCTGTCCCAGCTTTTGTGTTACAGATCGTAAGAAACTGCATGTACCTGCTTCAACCAAACATTCGTTCTCATCAGTTGATTCTTCTCATCCTGTTGGAACACAAGAGATGTATTATTTTACAAGGTTCCCCCAATCCCAGTCAATAATTCACAAAATATAGTATTCTACAATTATCATCAAGGTCAAGATCAGTTTTGGGTTAACAAGAGATTTATCACTGTACCTTCTGGTTGGTCTACACCAGTGATGGAAACATTGGCAGTTCAGATGTTCTCTAAATTCAATTCCCAGAAGCTCTGATCAGCAGGTGTGTTGACCTGGGCTTCTGGGAACTGAAGTGCCAAAACACCTGGAATGCCAAGGTTGACCATAACTGGCCTACACGTTGGTCTTCCTTCCATGAGAGCTGGTGGCTAACCAAGAGAGGGCAGGACTAACATTACAGTTTGCCCACAATATCCCTTGAGGAATCCTATACTGGGCTTTTTAGAGAATTTTAAGAATCTCAAATATATCTCTAGGTCTAGGCTGTCCAAAAATCAACGGTAGCACAGAAGATCACCTTTAGAAGGCATCATTTGACTTTGAGGCCCTGACATAGGCACATCGATGCCAGTACAGGTCCTCAATATTGTCTGTCGCAGGTAATCTCTATTAAACATTCCTGGATCATTTTCTGCAGAAATCTCTTAAGGATAGATCAAACACATATCACAATGGATTTTTGGGCAACTATTTGAGGCAAAACTCTTGTGTTCTTCCACCTAATAAAACCCATTAAATAAAGCAAAGTGTTTTGATTTCCAACCCTACTTGATATGACTTTACAACTTTCTCTGCAAATTATATAGAGCATTCATTGTCAACTGTTGTTAATCTGAATTGCCAGGTCCCTTCTGATTTGATGGCAACTCTAGTAGGGTTGTAAACATATGCACTAAGTTTAAGGAGTGATATTACAGTCCTACCACACCAGTGAGTTTCTATGCCCTGTAGGCATTTTAAGTCCTGAATTCTAGTCCATCACTCCATCCACTCCATCATGTTGGTTCGATATTACGGTTGCCTAAAAAGCCTCACAAAGAGCCTGTCTTGACCAAAGACCATGGCCATTCATCTGTTAAAAAACATTTTAGACCAGATTACTTATTTTTGAACAGCATGGCCATAATTCTATTGCACAATTTAAGGGCATAAGGCCGATAATACCACCCATAAAGGAGAGATTGCTGATCATTAAGGAGATCTTGTTCTCTGAAATTATGTGCTTCCAAAAAAGCAACTCCTTCAGTGCCAGAATGATCAGCTGGACTGTAAAACATCATACCACGTCCACCAACTGTGAAATTGCAAGGCCGAACTTCACTTTGATTGTCTCATTCAAGCGTTCAACTGGGCGGACCCATCTTTCATAGTCTTCAAATAAGTGTTTAAACAAACGATCTTCACTTTGCGCAATAAAGGAAGGTTCAGATGAACCTGTTAAAAAAGACAATGGTATTATGTAGACCCACACTACAACATAATCTTCTATACATTCTTATTACTGGCACCGTAAATGAGGAGGTAAGTGACTGTGAAAGAAAGTATGCCTCTAAGGCGTACACTTCTTAAGAGTGAAATAAACTTGGTAGAAAAAAATTCCCTGTTATTTTCTACCAACCAGATAGCAGGAAAAATGAAGCATTTTTAGTAGTACTGTATTGCTATTCTTGTTAAGATTATTATTTATTTTATTGCCAGCATTTCTACTCTGAATATTCACTGCTAAGTAATGCTGAAAGTGGCTTACAATTACCATATCATTAAATTAAAACAAGCAAAACCAGCTTCAAGGACAGAATCATTAACATCAAATAAAAGCAAACATGGCCAGGAAAACCCTTTAACTGATTTATAAATTGCTAAGTTTCAAAAAAGGGCTGCGGTGGCTTAGTGGTTAAGATGCCAAGCTTGACAACTGGAAGGTTGGCAAATCAGCAGTTTAAGACCTCAATGATGTATGAAGGAGTGAGTGCCTGCCGTCTGTCCCAGCTCCTGCCAAGCTAGCAGTTCGAAAGCAAGAAATTGCAAGTAGATAAATAAGGGACCACTTCAGTGGGAAGGTAAACAGCATTCCGTGCACTCTGGTGTCTAGTCATGCCTGCCACATGACCACAGAAATGTCTGCAGAAGCTGGCTCTTCGGCTATGAAACAGGGAAGAGCACTGAACCCTAAAGTCGGATACGACTGGCTTTCGAGATAGGGTGACCTTTACCTTTAAATAGGTACCACTTAGGTGGGAAGGGCAATGGCATTCTGTGTGCTCCAGCATCTCGTCATGCCTGCCACATGACCACAGAAACATCGGCATGTAATGATTTGAGTTATAAGATTTATTCATATGTTTTATTTTTATTTTTTATGTTTAATAAAAATATTTTATTAAAAAATCCATTCCAGGAAGGTAAAATTAGACAATCGTGCTAGAGACGCGTTGTGACTCTGCCTTCCCCTGCACCTCCATCAAAAGGCCAAAATATTATGCAAAAGTAGGCATTTCTTCCAGAAATGTATCCAGTGGAGAGAGCATGCCAAGTATCTTGGCATCTGTCTCTGCTTCCAGGAAATGGGCTGTGGCTGGTTGCCATTGAGTTCAGCTGCATTTTTTACTTTCTAATCCAGACAATTAGTACAGCTGGATTGTAAATGGGAAAAGGGAAGTATGAAGATAATGGGGAGAGACAAGTTAAGTGGAAAAGCACACCCAGGAGGAAAGGAGGAGAGGCTCAGAATGGTGCAAGGCATGAGAGACAGATCACCAAGACTCAATATAGGCAATTCGAGACCCGGGAATGGCAAGACCCATTGAGCGCCCGTCTGTGTCCCAACTCTTGGGGACATGAAAGGAGACTCTTTTGGGCCTCCCCCAAGCAGATTTCCTCCAGAAAGAATCCTTTCAACCCAGAACAATTTCTGACACAAAATTATTATTATTATTGATTTTGTTACACTCGTAGGTCCATTTTAACCATGCTTATTCACTGCCCCCCTTTGTGGCGAAAAGGGTGGCATACAAAGACAGATTTCAAAATCCAAGGGTCAGCCTGTTCTAGCCTTATCCCAAACAGTATGCAGTTCCTTCAAAGGTCTATCTCTCTATAGATCACCCTTGCTTGAAAGCCAGACATATCCAACTCTAGGGGTCGGTGCTCATCTCCGTTTGCAGCCAAATAGCCAGCGCTGTCTGTGCCTGCAGACATTTCAGTGGTCATGTGGCAGGCATGACTAGACACTGGAGTGCATGGAACGCTGTTTGTCTTCCCACTGAAGTGGTCCCTATTTATCTACTTGCAATTTCCTGCTTTCGGACTGCTAGGTTGGAAGGAGCCGAGACAAAGGCAGGCGCTCATTTCATCCTGTAGTATTCGGGTATCAAACTGCTGACCTGCCGCCTTCCAGCCAGCGTCTTCACCACTTGAGCCACTGCAGTCCCTGCTCCCTTGTAAAGGCAGAATGTGGACTTTCACGTGGATCATTGCTGACATACCCACATACATGTTTACATCCTGGAGAGTCTAGCTTTATATAATCAGAGCTCCCTGATTTCTGTGCCACCTACTGAAAAATTTACACCATCTCAAGCATACACAAAGGGCCAAGGCAAATGGCTGACCCAGCTCTCCGCTCAAGGAAGCACAAAATCCACATTTTGCCACCCTCCTCTTAAGACCTTTCCTTAAATAGAACAGCAGGAGAGAATTCGCGATGCCAACTGGCTGTTTAAAGACCAACGATTGCTGTACATTGATTGAGAAAATAGACCTCCAAGGACCTGATTGATCCCTGCACAAACTCTCCGCTTTGCACAGCTAAACTTTGATGTAACAAAAATAAAAAATGTATGTGAAACGTCAGTGAATTTTCTCCCCATGTCCTTCTAATGTAATGCGCAAACTTGCCCAGTGTTGCATTATTTGAAATTAAGACGATGAACCACCAGTTTAATGTGATATGTTCTGTTTACATTAGATTGTATCTTCAAGTACTTTCACTTAATCCAACTACGATGATGGAAGAGAATTTTATAGCTGGTTTTTCATAGGAAGAGCACAATTTGGAAATGCGGTACTTTCCCACTCAGCGATGGTGACCCTTTTAACATTATTATTCATTACTTGCCAACGCCAACTATATAGGTATCCCCTCCATCTCAAACGTATTCAGCAAAACAAACTTTTGAGTAAGCTGAAAGTCACCAGACTCTTGATTAAGAATAATGTACATCCTGCCCTTCAAATTGTATTCACCATCATCTCACAAAATTAACACCTTTTAAAAAAAATTTATTTGCCCCATAATCACAACTTTAAGGGCTCTTAAATGCCATACTAATCTCTGAATAACCAACGTTTCCAGACCTAAGGAAAACAGATATTTCTCTTTGGAAATATATAGGAAGCACAGAACAGTCCAGACTGCCTCTTATGGGGCAGTCTGGACTTATCATTTTCTAGTTCTTCTTCTTCTGTATCAAGGCATTTGCTAGGTAATGAGAGAGGGGGCAAATTACATTTATTTTGCTCCTTCTCCATCCAAACACACTAAACAACCCTTTTCTGTGGACAAATGAAACACTTTTCCTGCTCCTCTACAAAAGGGGCAGGGAAAGTGTAATTGATTCCCTCCCTTTCTTATAGCATAGGAGCAGCAAGGGGAAATTTCCCCCCTGTTTCCCCCTTTTATCATCAGTTGAAGTCATGGCTAACATATTTAATAGATACACAATGTATTGATAAAGGAGGAAAAAGATAAGTATGCAGGGCAAGCTTATGCAACTTTAACCATTTCAGTATCTAGCAAAAAAAAAAAAAAACAACCTATGAAAAACAAATGATGTGTTTATATTTAGTGTTAACAAAACTATTTCACTGTATTATTATTATTATTATTATTATTATTATTATTATTATTATTATTATTATTATTATTATTATTATTATTATTATTATTATTATTATTATTATTATTATTATTATTATTATTATTGGGAAAACAGCCTCAGTGTTCTCTCTGCAAAACACAACTGCAAATCTGTTTAATCTGTGTTTGTTAGAACTATTGCTTCTATTTAAACGAAATGCAAACAGGATCTAAGGAATTCTTGCTAATCTCTGCTTCTGCACTGGATCCCCACGGTTGCTATAAGAATGTTTCAAAGCCCTCCTTCAAATCAGATTTAAACCATCTGAAATCTCTCCTAGGCAAGAAATTAGCTATGATGGAAACGGGGAACGACCCATAAGGCATCTTTATCTGTTTAAATCCTTAGAGAATTCCCTGTCACCCACTCTAGGGAGAGATGTTTGTTTTAAACTCGGAAATCTTGCATCATCCATTTGTAAGACTCTGTCTGGTGCACAGCAATGCACCAGAATTAGCCTAGAAAAGATGAAGCTGGAGATGAACTCTTCAAAGGAGTGGTGAAAAGGCTACATTTTATGGGAAGTCATTAAGAGATCAAATAAAAGCAAACGTCAGCCAGAGAGAAGATAACTACAAGAATTTATTTTTTGCCTGTGCAGCTCCTACGAGAAACCTATTGCGTCCCTTCTGCTTCTTGGCTTTTCAGTTCCATTCACAGTTTTTCTCCCTTCTCTCTCTCTCTCTCTCTCTCTCTCTAAAGGTCGCCCTTGCTCGAAAGCCAGTCGGATCCAACTCTAGGATTCAGTGCCCATCCCTGTTTACAGCTGATGTCTGCATTTACAGATGTTTCCATGGACATGTGGCAGGCATGACTTGACACCGGAGTGCTCGGAACACTGTTTACCTTCCCACCAAAGTGGTCCCTACTTATCTACTTGCAATTTTTTGCTTTCAAGCTGCTAGGTTGGTAGGAGCTGGGACAGAGATGGGAGCTCACTCTGTCATGCAGCACTCGGGTCCCAAATAAAGCAAAATCCAGTGCATTTGAACCTAGAGGGCATCTACATGGTGTACAGGGTTTGCTTACT
This sequence comes from Furcifer pardalis, assembly GCA_030440675.1. Taxonomy (NCBI): domain Eukaryota; kingdom Metazoa; phylum Chordata; class Lepidosauria; order Squamata; family Chamaeleonidae; genus Furcifer; species Furcifer pardalis. Next base: position 15,830,908 of record CP126891.1, on the reverse strand, counting down.
CCCAAGCAAGACTGCAGTACAAATCCAGTTGAATGCCTCAGGATGGTATTTAAGGGTCACCAATATTTAATATTAAAAGGCTATCGATTTACTATTTCTACCCAATAGATCAGTGAATTCTTTTTAAGAGTGGGAAAGTATCCCTTTTTTTGGGAGGGGGGATAGATAGATAGATAGATAGATAGATAGATAGATAGATAGATAGATAGATAGATAGATAGATAGATAGATAGATAGATAGATAGATAGAATGATGGGTCAGAATAGTAGATAGAATGATGGGTCAGAATAGTAGATAGATAGATAGATAGATAGATAGATAGATAGATAGATAGATAGATAGATAGATAGATAGATAGATAGATAGATAGATAGATAGGAAACAGAGGCGTAGCTACCGCCGTATCTGCCGTATCAATTATACGGGGCCCCCGGGTCACGGGGGCCCCCAACGTGCGTAAACAAAACAAATCTTTACCCTTCCTAAGGGCCCCCAAAAGATTTTTATACGGGGCCCCGCCAAGGCACGCTACTCTTCTGATAGGAAGGAAGGAAGGAAGGAAGGAAGGAAGGAAGGAAGAAGTACTGACACCCTATTGAGCACTGACGCCACAATCCTAAATTCACTACTTTGGGATTAAGCCACTCTAAACTCTTGAGTAGACACCCCTGCACTTCTAAACTGGCCGATTTGGTCCCCAAGGTTGGTTTTTCAGATGTGCCCCCAAAACCTTCCCCACAACAATAATCATAACAAGGCGATCCTAAAGAACAACTAAGTGAATTTACCTGCTTTAAAAACCATTACATCCTCTGCAAATTGTAATGAGCACTGATTACTGGTAAACCAGTTAAGTAACTAGTGACAGAGAACCAAAAATCCAGAATTATTCCGTCGCACTGATTTTGTTAGGATTACTCGGTTTAGGGAACACTAAACTGAATTAAGCCTAGTTTATTTCGGTAGCTTAATTCCGTTTATTTCGGTAGGGGAACTGCAGTAGCTCAAGTGGCTGGAAGGCGGGAGGTCAGCAGTTCGATTCCCGAGTACTGCAGGACGAATGAGTTCCCATCTTTGTCCCAGCTCCTGACAACCTAGCAGTTCGAAAGTAAGACATTGCAAGTACAGTACATAAATAGGGACCACTTCGGAGGGAAGGTAAACAGCGTTCCGAGTGCTCTGGTGTCTAGTCATGCCTGCCACATGACCACGGAAACGTCTGCAGCAACAGACAGCACTGGCTCTTCGGCTACGAAACAGAGGTGAGCACTGAACCCTAGAGTCGGATACGACCGTCTTTAGAGCAAGGGAAACCTTGACCTTTACTATTTCGGTTGATCTTCTCGACCTACGAGTGCGTATCAATAAACAAGCCTTTATTACGCCTGCAAATAAATACTGGTCAAGAACCCCGTTTTTTAAAGGCATTCGTCCCAGCCTCTCACGCGCTTCTGAAGTTTATTCAAGCCCCCACTCCCCGGCAATCGTTACCAAGCGTTACCGCGTTACCCTCGTTGTAACTACCATTCCCTCCCCCACCAAAAGGAACGTTCCCAAACTAGAAAAAGCGAGAGGTCAGAAAGCAACGTCTCTGCCCGTTACCGAGATGGGGGGATCCTTTGCCTTCGCGGCGCGGGTCGTTTCTTTCCAAGAAGGAAGGCGGGAGGAGGAGGAGGAAGAAGAAGAGGAGGAGGAAGAAGGGGAGGGAGGGGTTCAGCCCGGAGCCCCCCGGCCGAAGAAAGGCGCCTGGCCGGCCCCGATGCTCCGCCATCGCTCAGGGGAAAGGGAGGCGACGCTCCCCTCTCTAGCAGCGACAGCCGCGATCTCAAACTGGAGCCACGCGTGGCAGGGACTCCCACCGCTCAGGGGCGGAGCCGGAGGGAGGCCACGCCCCAATGGGGAGGGAGAGGGCGGGGCATCCCAAGTTCTCCCTGCCCCCTCTTACCTACAGCGGGGGAGGAGGTGGTTCTCCAAAGCATCGCCTTTCGCGTTGGCTCCAGTTGGTTCAGCACCCTGGAGAGCTCTCCGTCACTTGCCGCCTGTACAGGCTGAAGCGGGGAGCCTCTGGCAGAGTCTGAGGACAGGAAGGTTTTGGCAGGTCAAGCAAGGAACACCTTTCCCTTTAAAAGCTGGGATGGCTTTCCCTGAGCTTGACTGGAGGGTTAGCAGTTCAGCAGGTCAAGACCTGAATGATGCCCGATGGAGTGAACACCCATTATCTGCCCCAGCTCCTGCTAACACTGCAAAGTAAAGGCATAACCCTGGTCAGAAGTCCTCAGGTGGTCTCCAAAGGCGATCTCTTTGGGAGAAAGCTCTTTAGTGGCCTTATCTTGAAGCCATGCTCCTCAAGTTCTTTCCCCAGCTGGACAAGAGTGTACTGAAGCCTGCCTTGATTGTGGGTTGTGTAAGACTTTCAGAGCCCTTCTTGGACTCTTTATTTTGACATACTTGGAAGGGCTCAGTGGCTGATGGCCCGTAGACTTTGCCGCTGAAATATGTGGTAGGATTGTTTTCTAGACCTCTGCATTGCTCCAACCCAACTTTAGATCTCCCCTCCTTGACTGGGTCTGTTTCCATATGCCCAGTCTCATATGCCTAGCATAGCTAGAAATTATAGAAGAAATCAACCCTGACGGCTCCTTAGAAGGCCATATAGTAAAGATGAAGCTAAAGTACTTTGGACATCAAATGAGAAGAGAGGATTCGGTTGAGAAAGCCTTGATGCTGGGAAAGGTGGAGGGCAAAAGAAGAAGGGGACGGCCCAAAATGAGATGGCTAGATGGTATTGTAGAGATGATGGGCACAGAACTGAGCAAGTTGAGGATGGTGGAGGACAGAAGTGCCTGGCGGACAGTGCTCCATAGAGTCGCAAAGGGTCGGAATCGACTGTGCGACTGAACAACAAAAAAGCTGTATCTTGTTCCTCTAGGTGGAATTGTCTCCAGCCGGAAAATGAACATCCTGTGCTCGCTCTCCAAACATAAAATGTCATTTAAACCATCACAATGTTACAACATGTCTCAGAGAGACCAGCGTTTGCCATTCCAACTGGCATGTGATTCATAAATGATCAAGAATGCTTAACTTGTGCTGGCTAAATGTTGGATCTATTAAATTAACATTCCCAAAAGTCAGCTGTGAAAAAACAATTAATATGCTTATCTACACCAAAGGACACTTCATCAGGTAATGAGGTGCACGTGATCATAAAAAAAAATAAAGCCATAGTTTGGTCTTTGTTTAAACCTAGTTCATAATAGCAGTGCTCATAAACAGCCAGCTCCATGCATAAAGCATCCTTCTTCAATGCATTTGGTGAGCAGCAAAGGGAAACGATGCCCAAATTGAAAGAAGAGAATACATTTCTCAAACCCGGGGTCGGATTTCGTGTTGCCCACAAATCAAATTGTGAAAATATGCTTACATGAAATTCCTTGCAAATTGCAAAGAGCAGGAGAATGGAGATATGTGTGATACAGCATTCTGGTGCGAGTATAAAGCCGTGGATGTCGGAGGCAGCACAACTGTCAGCAAATGTTATATATGGTCCTTGGAATATTGTTTGAGGTTTGTGCCTAGATCATATTACCTTTCAATGTCTCTAATACATTGTCTAAGGCAGGGATTCTCAACCTGCGGTCAGTGGGCTGGATGCGGCCCCTGATACCACTTCACGTGGTCCCCCCACTGCCTCCACCACACCAGGAAGTGTTTGTGGTGGAGGAAGGGCAAAATGGTCATCCGGCCCCCGAAGCTGTCTGAAGGAGCATGACCTGGCATTCGGCCTAAAAAGGTTGAGAATTCCTGGTCTAAGGACTCATCTAGCTATATTATATCCCATACAAATGAGGCGTTCTACAGAAATGCCAGTTGTTTTATCTCCATCTGGCCAGATTATCCTGCTATGGTAATGAAGTAGACCTTACTGTCAGTGACTCAAAGATGTCAGGTGGCGGTTAGCTAACCTGACAACCCTGAGGACTAACGGCTTGGGCGCCAAAGTCCACTGGGAAGGGTGATGGTCCCCAAGTGGATTAAACTCAACTTATATCCATCTTGATGGAGGGCAGCAGGTTTATCAACCCTGGCCTGGGGCTGAGGAGGACTTTGCGTGCCAAAAGGGGCTCAGGATCAGAAAGTTACTTGCAGGACTGGATCAGTGCTACTGTGGGGGTCATGCTCCGATGCCAAAGGCAAATGGAAAACCACTCCATTATATTGTTCCCAGGACAATCTTCATGGCTGATCACCATGATGACCGCCTATATTTGGATTCGGAAGAATAGACTTATAAGAACAGCAGCAGTCTTTTAAGAAACGACATGCAATACTATGCTGTTAGGAAATGCCTAGTTATTTTGTTTTTAGGGCATTAGCAATGCAGATCCTTGGAATAATTTTTATGTACTTATGTGTGTTTGTGGTTGATCACAAACTAATGTAGACGTATATAAAGAAAAACTGTTCCTTTAAGCAGTTTATTCACAAAGCTTTGTCTATCTGCATTTTATTTACTCTCTCATAAACCTGGATAGGCTGTTGTTTTCCGAGAATAGATCAAGTGTTTTGAATTATGGAAAACAAGTACTTTTGAGGTTTGTGACTGAACTACGTGAGAACTACGTGACAAAGATTTCCACAAGTACCCGAGAAAACATTTATCCCATTTAATGCTTAAAGCCTACCCCATTTAATGTTTAAAAGCAAAATTAATATTCCTTCCAGCATGGAAGCCTATGTTCAAATAAATGGGCCGTCATTTATTTAAAAAGGATTTTTGAACCTTAATTTAAGCAGATATAAATATTCTGAAAATTGCAAGGCTTCTTAGAGAAAACTATTTCAAGATAAATGATTTGAAGGAAAAGAAAACCAAATTTGACATACAAATCTCTTATCTATGGCGTTACTTTGATTGGTTCATTCAGAAGGAAGATTTGCAGAGCCTATAGCAAAATGAATTAAGATTTAGGAAGTGATAAATTTCCCTTTATGCCGAGATGCTTTCTGCACATTAAATGGAAGGAGTCTGAAAGTACTAATTAGCTATTAAGTCCTTGAATATGGATCCAGCTGATAATGCTTTTCCAGGACAGATAAAGAATTAGAGATCAGAGGAGCAATTAAAATTTAAAGAAAAACTTTCAACATCTGAAGCTGAAATTCTATGCCCTTAATCAGTCCGGTTGCATATCACAGAACTTACACTGGAGGAGACATAGAGATAAATGCCACCAGGCCTTTTAGAAATAAATATAAATGTGAGAGACGAAGAATGAGAACTTGAAGCAGCAGTTATTTGTAAGAACTTTAGGGCTGATATTCCAGGATGAAGAGAACTCGGGTATCATCCAGTTTACTATGATCAGTTTGTTTTACAGACAGAGGGGGAAACTGTAACTTCAACAGGAAGTTACTTCAAATACTGAAGATTGTGCGCTGCGACCTTCAGTCATAAGGGGAAACTTACATGGCTGTAACCTCCACTGAAATTAATGGCGAATGTTCTGTAAATGTTATTTTTTTTAACTATTAGGCAATTTCAACCAGACCTAAATTTGCTTGTGGATAATCTACTAATTTCTAAAATAAATTATTCTGTTAATATAAAAAATAAATTTAAAATAAATAAAGAGGCAAACCACCAAATGATTCTACAGGCCACTGGTCCAAGTGGCCGTATATTTCAAACCAAAGGGTTTCTTTCTGTAGCCACCTATCAAATGTTCTTGAGAACAATGAAAGTAAAGTTTTAAATTTTTTTTATTGGATAATAAAAAAGAAAGAGGGAGGGATCATGAAATTAGAATTCAGTGGAAAAGGGATGTGGGCTTCAGTGCTACAAAAAAACCTGATCTGATTATAAACAGTATTCACACCTCCTCCGCCTCACCCATAACACCAGTTATTTCATTTCACTGAAATTGCCCTTCCTTATCCATCTTCAATGCGCACGGTTTATTTATCTTTTTCTTTCTGTTCTTTTTCTTTCTTTTCCCGCTCTGCTTTGGCTTCTTCCGCTTCGTGCTTCTTTATCAACACCTCCACTTCTTTTTGTTTCAAAACTCTTATGACCGTCTTTCCATTTTCTCTCGTCAGAGTTGCAATCTCAACTGAAAAATGAAGAATTTATAATAGTGTTATTTTGTTATATGGGTCTTGGGCTAATAACAGAGGCGTTCGTAAACCGAGGTACCACTGCATTGTCCAATTTTAAAACAAACAGAACCTATGGCTAATTTTCACTTCTCTCCCATACCAACAAAAAAACCCTCAAACACCACACCTCAGATGACTGAAGATTTCATTATGACCCAAGCACATACTAATGCTTCCTGTTTTTGGTAATGCCATACCAAATGCAAGTCAGAAGTACCAGCAAAGCAAACTAAATCTGTAACATTTAGATAATGGGCAATAGATCTATTAATGCAGGGGTTCCCAACCTAAGGCCCAGGGGCCGGATTCGGCCCATGGTGCCATTTCATGTGGGGCCCCTCCAAGGGAATTAAAAAAACAAAATGGCCACTGCTTTGAAGCTGTTGGGACAAAATGGCCACACCCATGGTGCCACCCGGCCCCCAACGCTGACTTAGAGAGTGTGACCCAGCCCCCGGCTTGAAAAGGTTAGGAACTCCTGTATCAATATTTAACCTAATTTAATAAAACTGGCAAACAATATCCTGTTGATTGCACTATTTATTAGGCTGAGACCGTCCCTTTCCCAAGGGAAAGGGAAAACACCTCAAGAGAGGATCTTAAATACTGATGTCAAAGGTCATGGCGCAAACTCACCTTTCTCTGCAGACAGTTTACTGACATCCATCGTTTTGTTCAAAACTTTGACAGCTAAAGCAAGTGCAGACTTCAAAGTCATTTCTCCCTCTTTGTAGTCCTGCTTTAACATCGACACAGCTGCCTGTGAAAGAATGTAAAATATGAGCCTGCCATTTTCTGCTGTAGGTTTAGGCAAGACTGTGTGTGTAGCAAAACCTCTTAGCTGAAAGGCAATATACAGATATTCTTGTTACACACTTCCCTGCATGTTACTTATCCAATAGTATGGAAGGAGGGTTTAAACGCAAAGCCCCACACTTACGGCGCTATTGTTTCCAATGCAAGTGGCTTTCCATCCACCGTAGTTTCCACTAGGATCGCTCTGATACAGCTGGAATCCATAATGCTTATCCCAGCCGATGTACAGCAGTGAGACACCGAAAGGACGTTTTCCTGTTAAGTACAAGGTTACAAGTGATTTAAATGGGAGTTTAGCAATTTGACAAAGAGTTCTGTTTTCAAAGGGAAAAGTCAAGTTGATGCAAAATCCTCTCCTGTGAACTAGGATTTAATAGGACGTTCTGTACTTCTGCTACTTAAGATAAGCTCTAAATAAATCCCCCATGATTTCTTTATAAGATCTAAGAAGAACAAAAAATGATACTTTAGCGATTATGCAGCATATTCAAATTTTGAGACGGAATCAATGCTTGAAAGTGAATACTTGTGATAAAACTTACAGATATATCTATACAAGAACTAATTCTTTTCCACTTCACTCTAAAATGCGTCTATATTGAACCCAAATATCAAATGTACTCCAAAAATTAGCAAAAAATACTTTTTTCATGAACTTCGACAAGGACTGTCAACAGATTTCTTAATCCGTAAGCAAAGCTTGAAAATAAGTTTGCTGTTGCCTTTATACAACATTTGGAGGAACAAAATATATATTTATCTTTATTAGATAGAAACGGGAGTACCAGTTTGCAGCACTTCACCATCAAACTGACACCATCACTTTTACACAAGAGACCTTTACCAACTGTCATACAATGGTTTAAAGTTATTAGTATCCAAAAATCACCTCCAAATTGTGTGTAGGCTTGCTTGATATCACACAAGGCTGTCACCAACTGCTCACAAGGAATTGGTTCTTGATACTGTAACAAGTACCTAGAATATAAAAGAAAATCTGGGACTTTATGCCTTCAGAGCAGGGTGGCCAAACTATGACCCATGGGTCAAACTTGGCCCACAGTGCCAAATCATCCAGCCCACATCGCGCCCATGGAAGTAGAAGTAAAACGCACCTGCGCATACGTAAACACTGCCTTAAATGCACACATGGCTGTCATAAGCATGTTTATGACAGATGTGTTTTACGGCGGGAGGAACTACGTGACTGGCCCACTCAACCATGTGACTGGCCCACTGTGCAAAAAGTTTGGGAACCCCTGCTTCAGAGCAAGCCCTCTGATATTAAGTTATAACTCTTTCCAAATTTTTGTCTTCCTTCATTTTTGATCAGGCTAATAAACCAATTTCACAGGTGATCTCAATACCTTTGTGCAATCAGACGCAGTTCATTCGTTAGCACGTTGGCATCTGATGTAATGCCGGCAACACTGCATGCCATATCCCTGAAAGAAACAAGAACCGCACATTAGAACATGACTTTCGTGAACTCTTCCTCACAGCAAAGCATCGCTTTGAATGTAGCTCTGTAAAGCAGGGATTCTCAACCTGTGGCCCATGGCACCATTTCAACTCTCACTAGCCAAATTCTGCATAGTTATTGATCACCACCTAAAGTATTATCGGGTATGACTGGATGCAGCTTTCCAGAGTTTTGTGCTGGATTCTGCCCTAAACCCAATAGGAGACACTGGGAATATACAGCACTGTTACTCGTTATCTGTGGGCTCCATCTAAGCTAGGGGTGGCACAGGCCGGATGACTTGGCATCAGGGCTGGATCTGGACCATGGGCCGTAGTTTGGGCACCCCTGCTCTAATCTGTTCTGAAGCTTGCACTAAAGGTAGAGAAAGCAGCTTATTTTGCATCTGCTTTCTGGATGAACAACACAGTACTCTGAATCTCCAGTCGATCTAGCGGTATTTCAATTAGTGCTTTCCTTGCAGAAGTTAAGACAGATCTAAGATATCCACTGTTTCAGCTAAAGGAAATAGAACTATGTAATCTAAGGAGCAGAATTAGTAACAAGGGCAGATATAAATAACTCGTAAAGAAACTTCAGTAAATGTTGAAGATAACTTAGTTTAGCATCTAAAATGTCTTTCGCTAGCCCTGGCAATCAGAGAAAGGAAAAATGTGATGCCTTGTTGAAAAGAATAGCAAAGCAATAACAGAGATGTGTTTATATCCAGCAGTTAAATATTTGACAAATGCAGGATAAAAAACCACCAAATGAATGGATGGCTCATCTGAACACTCACTGAGTCTGTAGAGATGAAACAGTTTTCATCTGAAAAAGGCAAGAATATTCCTGTGCCAAGCCTTTGTATTATCTTCAAATAGCGACTTACTAATATCCAAAATCCACAAGAACAAAGGCTCCTAAATATCATAGTTAAACTGTCAAAGTAAAAGGCCAGTTTCTAATGGAACCCCAAATGATAATTTTTCTGTTCCCCAAAATATGCACACTAGGACATTATTCTTGCTAAGACATTAAACAGCTGCAAAAGAAAGAGAAATTTAATGTGGGCTTCCTGGACAATTCTAAGTAGGCAAATATTAAACTGACTTAATTCGACCTGCCTAAATGTTTGTTTACCACCAGGCAACCGATTTCAATGGGTTCAATTTTTGTTGGAGCCAGCAACAGGGTCCTAGCTGACTTATATTTCCTAAATAAACCATCTTAATGACTGTGAGCATTTGATTTAAAGAACAAAGGACTCTTATTATCATTTAAATATAGAAACACATGTAATTTTTTTGTGAAAATTAATTTGTTAAGAATACTTATCTTTAATTTTTTTAAAAAACAGTGTACTTCCATTCCCCCCCTCCCCCAGGGGCAAAAGCCATTTGAAAGCTGTGAACTAATTTTAGAACCCTCAACAACCAGCCAACTCACTCATTGAGCTTGTATATTTTTTCAGAGAAAAAGACTTCATCTAGAAGTTTGTGAATGTTGCGTCTTTCTGCTGCCAGGAGCACCCCATCGTTAGCGAGAATTCCCAGACATGTGCCTGCGTGTCCAATGGCTTCCATGGCATATTCAACCTGATACAGGCGACCTAAGAGAGAAGATTAGTAGCAGAGGCAATAGTTTAAACTCTAGGCTACCAGCTCACAGAAGCATAGATTTTTCTAATATCAGTTTTTTAGAATTAGCTGATCAAGAACAGAAACCAGGGTGGACAATGTTTAAACCCTCAAAAAGTTGTGTAATTGCAACTTCCTGCATCAACAATAACAGCAGAAAGGAGGAGAGCTTTAACTCGCCGAAAACATAATAACCCAGCCTCAATTTCCATAATCACATAAATTCATACATTGCTCAACCAGAACAATTTCAAGCAAAATAACCATTTCAAGTAAAAAACAACAGTGAAAATCAATTGTGGAAGGGCAATGCTTTTTCTACATTCTTTTCTTGCCATGTAATTACCTTCTGGGGAAAAGATTGTAGTTCGGGAATCATATCGTCGAGACTGCAAACAAGAAAGGTTTGTGGGTTTTTAGTAAAAAAAAATCACTAAATGATGGCTTATAACAGCCAAAATAAATCTATATATTACTGAATGCACCAGCAAAACACCTTTACAATAGCTAAACAGCCTACTGACTTGGCCTGGCAACCTGAACAATTGCTTCTTGCATTCTAGTTCTATGGAATAAATATGAAAACTGGTTTCTGAACATATTAAATCTATGAAGAAAAACTTTATTCAGTATATTTATGCATCAATTAGCTTTTTTGTCCATTTATGGACCTATCCTACATACTGTATATTATTCTTTATTCTATTAACATGTATTTCTTTTTCCTTTCAGTTTATATTTTCATGTTGACGTTAGGTTGGAAACTCACCATTTTGCGTCTACGCTGTATTACACTGCAAAAGAAAGCAAAAAGGTGTTAGATGGTTTCAATCCCAGAGTACTATCACCCAGAAAACTGGCAGCTTCTCTTCTAAAACATTTAATACCACAGACATGCAGTAGTTGAAGCTTTCCCGATTACTTTTCCACATCAAGAAATTATTCACTGAGAGCTTCACTCTTTTCTGCCATAAAAGAAGTAGAACAAGAGCCATGTGAAAAGCTGACAACCCCAATGCACATACCAACAGAATGCTAAGTGCACCAAAAAGCCAATAGGTAAAACTAGGTTAAAAGAGTAATATAATTCAAAATGCAAAGGTGATACAATGGATGATATGCCTTTAACACTGACACAAGGATCTAAAGATGATGCTTATGCCACATTAAATGACTTAGCAAATTTATTATGGTACTGTATTAGCTTTGTGAATTATAATTCATTTTGTCAGACTGCACAGAGCTTACAATGATATAGAGTTTCTGTATTAAGTGGGAAGAGATGTCCTGCAACAATTAATGGTTTTTAGAGAGAAGAAAAAGATGGGTGTTTCTGCCTGAGTGGAAATGGAAGACATTTTTCCAGTTACTATGGATAAACACATATGGAATTCTAGGGGAAATCTAGGCTGAACTCTCACTAAAAGCAAAAATGACTAAGCTTAAAGCTGTTATACACAAGTCTCACTGGAAAAGATAATAATATCAGGGAAAGTGCAAGACCTAACATGAGATGGCTTGACTAAATAAAAAATGCTACTGACTTTTGTTTCCAAAACTGTTAATAAGAACTTCTAGAAGTATTTAAATCATAGGGCTGCCACAAATTGGAAGCAAGTTGATAGCATGTAACAATAACAATCCCAATCAGATTAAAACTGGCCAGGGCCAAAATGAAATATATTAAACATACACAAGATGACTGTACAGTAATACCTCATATAACATTAGTATCAAATAACACTAAAATCGCATAACATTAAGGAATCTGGGGGGAAGAATTGCATCGGATAACATTAAGATCCTATGGGATGCTTCAGATAACAACCGCTAAAGCCTGTGTGGTTACAATGTATCTCTATGGATCCCATAGGATTTTAACATGCATCAGATAACACTAAAAATCATATAACACCAAGACTTGTGGAACCAGGTTTTAGTGTTATATGAGGTTTTACTGTACTTTGATTTCACTTTCACTTCAGAAACAAGCACTACAAGCATTTTATTTAGTCCAGCGATTCAGAAGAGTACAAAATGGACTTTTGGATACTGCTCTAGCTGACATTACAGATGAATGATTAAACTATGGCCACCATAAAAATCAAACGGTCTGCTATAACGCTGGGAATACCAACTAGTCAGAGAACAAGACACAGTAAATGTCATCATAATGATCTGATAGTTCTGATATACATCAGCACCAGACATTGAAGGAGAAACTTAAATGTTATGGCTATTTGAACATTCCTTATCTGAAAAAAACAGTAAAACCCTATAGGTCAGTGTTTTTCAACCTCTGGTTCTTGGATTTCAATGATACCCAAGTCAGTACATTGGCTGATGAGTGCTTTTGGGAATTGAAGCCCAAAGACCAAAGTTTGGGAGTGGTGCTTGCACAAAAAGTGCAGGGTATTAATGTGAATAAATTCTTCTTCAGGTGCCATTATCAACTGCAGATATTTGCTACCATCATGGCAATAGTCTTCCTGCTCTTAACTCCTCTGAACAATTCTTCCAAGGACATTCCACACCAGTCACAAAGGTTCTTCAGCCATGAAATCTGTCTATGTCAGGGGTCAGCAACCTTTGTAGATCAGGGGCCAGGTCACACTTCCTCAGACAGGGGGCCGGACTGGTAGTCTGCTTGCCATAAACAGGTCCATGGCTGTCGTATACATAGTTACAGCTGCCATAAATGCATCCACAGCCACTTCTGGTGGCTGCTGGAGGGCATGGGCTGGATGATTTGGCATCAGGAGCAAAATCCGGCCTGCGGGCCATAGATTGCTGACCCCCGGTCTACATCCAGGGCCTCTCTTCCTAGATCTCTTTCCTTGCAGAGCGAGTAGGACTATTCTCTACTTTATGTTGTTCCTCATGATACGTACAAGGTATTGGAGCTTTCTTTGCTCAATGGTCTTAAACAGTTCTTGTTCTTTATCCATCCAGCACAACATTTTTACATTAGTCACATAGCTAACCCATTGGATCCATATCAGCCGTCGGTAGATACACATTTCAAAAGCTTCTATCTTCTTTTCAGGTGTTTTAGTCAATGTCCAAGCTTCGGCTCCATATAGCAACACTGGTTATATGTCCAGCCAGGTTACCCTGCTATGGTAATAGAGTAGACCCAGTGATGGCCAACCTTGGCACTCCCGGTATTTTTGGACTTCAATTCCCAGAAGTCCAAGTCAACACACCTGCTGATCAGGGCTTCTGGGAATTGAAGTTCAAGAACACCTGGGGTGCCAAGGTTGGCCATCACTGGAGTCAACCCTGCTGCCAGCGACTCAACACTAACCTGACCACCCTGAGGACTAGTGGCCTTGAGTACCGAAGCCCACAGGGAAGGGTGAGGGTCCCCAAATGGATTAAATCCCACTTGCGCCCATCTCAATGGAGGGCAGCAGCTTCATCCATCCTGGCCTGAGGCTGAGGAGGACTTTGAGTGGATAAATAAATAAATAAAGTAGGAGCACTCGACCAACTTTTAGTAAAGGTAAAGGTTTCCCTTGCTCGAAAGCCAGTCGTATAAACTCTAGGGGTCAGTGCTCATCTGTTTCTAAGCCGAAGAGCCAGCGCTGTCTGCTTCTGCAGACGTTCCCATGGTCATGTGGCAGGCATGACTAGACACCGGAGTGCATGGAACGCTGTTACCTTCCCACCAAAGTGGTCCCTATTTATCTACTTGCAATTTCTTGCTTTCGAACTGCTAGGATCGCAGGAGCTGGGACAGAGACGGGAGCTCATTCCGTCCTGCAGTACTCGGGAATCAAACTGCTGACCTTCCGCCTCCCAGTCAGCGTCTTAGTGACCTGAGCCACTGCAGTCCAACTTTTACTGGGCAGGATTCTGACCCGCGCAAGGTGGCCAAGGAGGCCCGCAGGGCCCCTTCCCCAAGGCCGGCCCCGGGAAGGCGAGAGAGGCCCGCTCGGTGGCTGCCTTTCCCCACAGAGACAGTGCAGAGTCATCCCCAGCCTATGGGGAAACCACACGACCGAAGGCCCCGCGGAGAAGGGGGGGGGGGTGGCAAAGCCACGGGACTGTGGGCCACATCCCAGCCCGCAGCAAGGCCAGCCCTACCCTGAGCCGACCCCGACCCATCGACGACCGAGGCCCGCGCTTTAAGAAGAGCCCCTCTCCCCCCCTCGGCACTCACCCTCAATCCTCCGCTCCGCCGGTTCCCAAAATGGCCGCCGCGCACCTGCGCAGTAGCCCCCAGCCGGGTACTTGGAAGGGCGGCCACCGATATTCAGGGCTAGAGCGGCCTTGGCTTGGGAGTCGAGTTCTCGGTTCCTATGGTTACCGTGATTTGTAGGCCAAGGAGGCCTCAAAGAGCAAGGGGCCTCCTCAATCAAAGGGGGGTGGGAAGGAGGGGAGGAGGTATTAAATAATGGCCCCCTGCCCTGTACGTGGTCTAAGTAAACGGCATTGCATTGGCAAAACACACACACACTCTGTGTTGTTTTCTTCGGTCACAGGCATCTCTACACACACATTATAGTGCATTTTGCTCTCCCTGTAAAATGAAATAATGGAATACAGGATAGATAGACAGACAGACGACAGACAGACTTTGTACTATTCCATTTTACAGGAAGAGCAAGATATATAAATTTGGGGGGGGGGGACATAGTTTTGCCACCCAGCTTTAAAAATAGGACCTCCAGTTAAAAATGGAAGGAGGGAGAAAATGAGTTTGGAAAAGCTAGTTTGCTGGATTGCAAAACCCCAAATCCTCAGTTGGCTATGCTGGTAACCAAGGTGGTGGTGATCTGGGAGTTAGTTCACTAGTAAAACCAAAATAAAAACAAAAGCATTATAGTACTTCAAACACTTTCAGATGTATTTCAAGGGGATGTTGTGCTGGATTGTGTCTTGCAAAATGCACAAATATTTCACGTCTCATCTCATTTGGTGGTAATGTTTTGTTTTGCTTTGAATTTTTGATGCATTTGCGGAACAAGATTTACAGGGCTACCTCTTTGAAACCACTTTTACATAGCAGCTTCACCAAGTTCTTGAAATGGAAAGTTATTTATTTTTCCTCTCTCATCAAAGGATTAAAATAGATGACAAGAATGTGGCCAAATAATTCCTTAGAGAGTTTAGGTTGCTCTTAGTACCTAATGACATATACACCCATTCATTCAGATGGCAGCATTCACATTTCTTCATCATAAATCTACTTCTGGTGCTTCTGGGTGGAAATGATTAGGAAATGATTAGCTGGTGAAAAATCTCCGTTGCCAGTGATAAATCTCCGTTGCCCAGGGGGGACACCTGATCGCTAAAGTAGCAATCTTCAGGGAGACACCTTTCATGTCCCCCATGTAATGACAGCCTGTGTGGATGCAGAGAAGTAAACACTATCTCCCATAAGATATAATGCCCACCAGTGATGGGATGTAACAGGTTCTCACCAGTTCTCCAGAACCGGTAGTAACTTTTCCCAGTGTTCCGGAGAACTGGTAGCAGCTTTTTGGGGAAACCACCTTTGGGGCTTACCTTTTCACTGGCTCCCCCACTGCGCATGCACGTCAAGCACTTGGTGTGCAAGCACACCTACAGTGCTTGGCGCGTATGCATGGCCTCCTTGCTGTCCTCCCAAGCGGGGAGGAGGAAGAGAAGCTGCTAGCCTGAAGCTCCCTATAGCCTGCTCCCCAGGGTAAGTGACTCACCTTTGGATGTGGTGTGTCTGTGTGTATTTAATACCTTTACCTATATTGACGTACTACCACAGTTCCTAAAAAGGCCTGGCGGCCGGTTTGGGTGGGTGGGTGTATTTTAATGTAATTTTTATTTTATTTTATTTATTTTTATTACGGATTTGTGTTGTGGGTGGGTGGGCTGAGGAGTGTGTGTGCTTATTTTTATTTTATTTGGCCCCACCCATGACATCATGATGTCATGATGTTAGCTCCGCCCAGACTTTGATGACATCACGGTGGGGTAGTAATTTTTTTGACATCCCACCACTGATGCCCACAATGTCCACTGAGGAGGACCTTATGTTGGAAAGAGGAAATTCTATTGAAGTGGCCCAATATTGGGCAGATGTCATCTAGTCCTTTCAAATTCTATTTTGTTTTTATATGTGTTAATTTTAGCTTTGTATGTTATTATATGCTGGTGATGCCTCTGACATGGATAAAGAAAGTTCATAAATCTTCATATATATTTTTTTACAGAGCCCAGTTTGAAACCTTATAGCCACATGAGGTCCATAGCCATGTCATCCAAGACCCACAAGCGTTGTTTCAGGTGTATTCTTTTGCAGTCTCGGACCAAATTTTTTCAACAGTCTCTTGGCCCATCTCAAAGAGGGTTACTAAGTGCTTCCATCCTGTCTTGGCTGTGATCATTAAGTACTCTTTGTTCTCTGGATGTAGGAGACTGGTGTGTGCTGCCATTACCAGAGACTGAGTAAACCTCCCGCACACTAAGAGGAAAAGAGCATCTCGCTCTTCAGCAGTCAATGGGATGATGCTTTCAAATCCTGCCAGGACGTGCCCTCCCACTTTGAGGGGGTCCTTGCTTTCAATCATCATATACATGATGGCGATGGCCACTTCAAAGACGTAGTAGCCGTAGCTCATGTCGCTGAAGTCCAAAACGCCAGACACTTTATACCGTAGATTATCAGGGGAAGCAGGATCCGTGTCTACTAGAATATTGTGGTCGTTGAGGTCTCCATGATTGATACCTACATGGGAAACAATGAAAAACACTGTTAAATAATAGTGGTGGAACTGCAACAAAACATTGCAGTGCCAGTCACTTCTGTTCAGAGTCTCAGACATTCCATCCCATCCACTCCCTGAACATGGAAAAGTTACTTTTTAGGACTGCAACCCCAAGAATCTTCTTGCCAGCTTGGCTAGTAGCCATTTTTGATTCTGAGTCATGTGGTCTTCTTCTAAACTGTAGTCTGCTTTCTTCCCTAATTCATCAACATTGGGCCAATTAAGCATGCCTAGACTTCATAGATCCATTTTGGGTTCAGGCCCACAAGTTTGCCCTGAAGTATCTCTTGGTTTCTACAAACATTTGGGTCCCCCACAGAGATTCCGATACACAAACTCCACATTCTTGTGCATGGATTTGGCTGGATTTGTTATGGCCCTTGATATTTGAACAACAGAAACAGAAAGTATTTGATAATTCTGCTTTTAAAAAAAACCCACAAGATTCTGAAAGACACAAAGCGGAATCAAGAAAGACTGAAGTTACACACTTCCCACAGGCTGTACTTCTTCCACTGCAACTGAAGCTGGATCCTGCACTGTAGGTTCTGATTCAAACAAGGCGTGGAACTACATCAATGGTTGGCTGCGAGTCCAACAACATCTGGAGGGGTCCAGGTTTCTACCCTGCTCTGGATTAGTAGTCCTCAGTCTTGGACATACAGATGTTGTTCAGATATTGCTCTCAGCATACCTGGCCATTGGCCATTTTGGCTGGGCCTTCTGAGAGCTGTACTCCAACAACACCCACAGATTCCAAAGCATTGTTGTGATTCCTCAGTTCTCTTCTTAGCAAAAGACTTCTATTTGTGAAGCAACTTCTCTGACGGTCTCTCCAAACACACAGCAAAATAAACAAGCCAAATACTCACTATCACAATACACTATTCTGAAGAAACAAACAACTCACACGGCCGGAAGAATCTCAGCTTTGGCACTATTTTAACTGCGAACTGCTCGATAACTTCTTTCACCACTTCCAGACAGCTGTTCTCTCCCAGTGCATAAATGTATTGCTTCAGAAGCGGAATGTTAGCCAGATTCCAGATGAATTCACCCCGATGCAGGCTTTTTATCAGTGGATGTTGAAATTTCTTTTGGGGAGAAAAACCCACATATATCTAGTTTCTCTTTTTCCTTCTGTTTTGCTATAGCCCACATGTAAGGAACATATATGCATCATTATAACCCAAAAATTTTTTAGAGCCTTTTTATTACAAAAAAAAAAAAATACAGTACGCCTGCTGTATCTGAGGAGTTGGTATCTATGCTTTCAATTATCCATAGTCTTAAAGCATTTAATAGACAATCTCAAAAATACATAAATGATTACATACAGTATTTTCAATTTGCATTACCAGAACTGGCCACTAGAGGAACCAGAGACTTTGCTCTGAGTCTAGCTGTCTCCACAGCCACCGGAATGGGCCGCAGACTCATTTATGGTCGCGTAAATGCATTTATGACAGCCATAAATGAGTCCGCAGCCATTGTAAACGTGTTTACTACAACTGTAGACACATTTTACAGCACCAGTCCAGCCTGCTCAGCTGTCTGAGTGGGTGTGGTCTGGCCCACAGCTGAAAAACATTGAGAACCCCTGATTTATATATTACTGCTCAGAGAGGGAAAATATCCCAGATGGGCAGGATGTAAATGTAATAAATAAATAAGTTTCAACTGTATCACAGAAAGGAAATTGTGGAGAACCCTAAAATCTCACCTCAGTCAGTGTTTTAGTCAGTCTAGCAGCCAACTGTCCAATCTCATAGAGAAGAGGAGGGTCAACTGGTACTGTAGCCACTGTCTGGCCCGGGAGATAACTCAAGAGCCTGACCATGTATGCTTTTGGGCCAGAAAATGTCTCTAAGAAGCAAAGAGAGAGATCCTTAAAATCCAGAAAGAGAACTAGGAGCAGCTCAAAGAAACAGGAAATAAAGGGCCATTTGAGTCAGGTTATATGGAAATCAGGGACTGCGGTGGCTCAAGGGGGTTAAGATGCTGAACCTGACAACTGGAAGGTTGGCAGGTCAGCAGTTCGAGACCCAAGTACTGCATGACAGAATGAGCTCCTGTCTCTGTCCTAGCTCCTACCAACTTAGCAGTTTGAAAGCAAGACATTGCAAGTAGATAAAGAGGTACCACTTGTGTGGGAAGGTAAACAGAGTTCTGTGCACTCCGGTGTCGAGGCATGCCTGCCACATGTCCACGGAAACATCTGCAGACACAGACAGTGCTGGCTCTTTTGATATAAACAGAGATGAACACTGAACCCTAGAGTCGAATACAACTGGCTTTCGAGCAAGGGAAACCTTTACCCTTTACATAGAAATCACATGTTTTGCACATATTAACTGATCTTTGAAAAGTGGCCATTTTGTCCCAATAGCTTCACTACAAATTGATAGCAAACCCATTCTCTATGAAGGCTAACCTATCCAAAATGGAGCCACCCCATTAAAAAGGAAGCAGGATCAACAGGAAGAAGGGGAAACTGTAATAACAAGGATTCTCCCACTCCTTTCCTCCATCTCTTACCTGTTGATTCAAGGAACATGATTCCTCCTTCTTTGGTGAAGTGAGGCGTAGCCACGTGAAAACCCTCTTCGCTCAAAAACATCATAATCCGTGTTTGCACTTCAATGAGATCGGGATTCTGGCTATCCTCGCAATTGATGATTTTCAGGACGAACTCCTCGGCGTTTTCTCCTTTCCCTTCCAATGCAGCAACTCGGACATGGAAATTTTGATCATCGTAGCTGGGGAGGGTTTTGACCTCAGAGACTCTTAGCACAAATACTCTTTCAATTAATTCAGCGACTTGTTTCTCATTGAAGGCCGGTTTACTAGGGTTGCAAAGCTGGGTGGACATTGCAAATCTAGAAGAAAAGCCCTCTGAGAATTGTGAAAATAATCCCACAACAAATGAGAGAGAGAGAGAGAGAGAACGAACTGTTATAGGAGCTGCAATGCAATGTCAACATAATGTCGAAAAGGTTTTAAAACACCGAAACGTTGCCATAGAATTACGGACACTTACTTGACAGAATGCAGTATTGCAAAGAATTGTGGATGCTCCCCCCACTTTTAAGTTGTATAATTTTCTCCCTTTGATATCCTTTAGCTGAATGTTTCCTGTGACAACATAATACTGTATACCCTTTTGTTACAAGACTGGGAAGTCACCAATAAACCTTGAACTCTGTTAAGCAGGATCAAAGTCTAACCTTTCTACAATTTCTTTTAAAAACTAGGATGGGAGCAAAGAGAAAAGAAAAAAAAGAAGGGGAAAAGATTAACTTCAAGAGATCAAGCACACCAACTAAATGTTTCTGCCGTTATAAATTTGTAAAATTGTAAGAATTAGCAGAGAAACCTTTTGATGCAGAGCGGAACAGTAGATGTAGAAACTGCTGAGTCTCCCTCAGTTTAGAGCAGGAATTCTCAACCTGCGGCCCAGGGGCCAGATGCGGCCCACAGCACCATTTTATGTGGCCCCACGTACGGTTGCCAAAATCTACTTTTTTTATTTACCAATGACATCCCCCTGTAACTAAAATCTTATACAGCAGAACAAAAACTACTGCATAGATCTGGAGGGCTAGTCCATTCTTAATTACAGAGGGTTTTTTAAACTGGAAAATTGCCACAAGCCATGTCATAAAGAAAGCCATTTCTATAAGGTGCCGAATACCTAAAAATAATCTGATAAACCTGATGGCTATCCATCAGCAGTTTGAGACTCAAGTGCTGCACAACGGAGTGAGTTCCCGTCTCTGTCCCAGCTCCTGCCAACCTAGCAGTTCAAAAGCAAGAAATTGCAAGTAGATAAATAGGTACCACTTCGGCAGGAAAGGTAACTGTGGTCTGTGCATTATGGCGTCTAGTCATGCCTGCCACAAGGCTGGGGTGCCTTGTTTAGAGCTAAGTTCTTTTTTTAAATCCCCCTTGCTCAAAAGGCAGTCATGTCCGACTCTATGGAGCAGTGCTCATCTCTATTTACAGCCAAAGAGCCAGTGCTATCTGCGCCTGCCGACATTCCCGAGGCCGTGTGGCAGGCATGACTAGACGCCAGAGTGCACAGAACACAGTTACCTTTCCTGCTGAAGGGGTACCTATTTATCTACTTGCAATTTCATGTTTTTTAACTGCTAGGTTGGCAGGAGCTGGGACAGAGATGGGAGTTCTCTCCATCATGGAGCACTTGGGTCTCAAACTGCTGACCTGCCCACCTTCCAGTCTTCAAGTTCAACATTTTAACTATTAAGACACCATGGTCCTTTGGAACTTCAGATGGAAAGAGAGAGAGCGAGAAAGAGAGAGAGGGACCTTACCTGGGTAGGAAATCTAAGCTTCAACTACTCTTCTTTTAATGCTTTGGACTCAACTGGGGGTCTTGTCTTCTGCAGAACACCAAATCTTTCAAAATCTTGCAGCCATGCAGCCAGCAAGATGACATTCAGATCGCTGGTTTTGTGCTGGAATTACTAGTGGGTGGGTGGGGAATGGAACGGATTAGTTAATTTAAAAGGAAATGGGGGAGGGGTTATTAAGGCAAAACGCCCCTCCACCACCGCCTCCCCTACCTTCCTAGGCGGTCTCCACTGTCTCCCACAAAAATTCACCGATTTTCCTCTTCGTCCAATCCGAGCGGGCAATGCAAAATTCGTTTGTTCCTGCCCAGGAAAGCTTCAAAGAGAGCTTCCGATTGGTTCCGACGCTCCTTAGTGGCCCCTTATGGAAGGCAGCCCACGCGTTTGACGGGCGTTACCGCTCCGAAGTCAACCAAGAGGGATTCCCATAAAGCCTGAAACAACAAAAGTCTTTCTCTCCTCGGAGAGAAAAAGGCTGCCAATTGACACCCGTGACTTTTCGACCCGAAGCTGAAACTACAAGTTCCAGCTGGCTTTGCTTATTTAAAAAAAGAAAACACCAAGTCCTCAAATAGCATTATTAATGGACTTTGGAAATAAACAGGTAGAATGGAATAAGAAATATATATATATATTGGTAACAGCTTTGTGATTATTGATAAAAAATGGAAAGTAGATTGTGAATTTGAATTGGATGATTAAACCCTTTAATTCCCGAAAATGAAATAGGACTACTGATGTAAGGAAATACTTATACAGTATCAGTATTAAAGAGATATGGAGTATTGCAATAAATGATAAACTAACATATGAATTTTTTTTTTTTAAAAAATAGTAATTTTGTGTCAGATTACACTCTGGGTTGGAAGGATTTTTGCTGGAGAAACTGCTGATGGGACACTGGAAAGTGCAGATTTAAAAAAGGATTAATAAAACCTGTCTTCAGAAAAATATGGTGATAAATTATTGATTGTGTAATAGTGAAGTGAAAAGGAGCAAGAGCAGGGCAAGATCTTTTATCCAATTGGAACAAGGGGACAAATATATATATACTGTATATTGTAATTATATAGTTAAATGAAGGTTTATAATGTCCCACTGGTTTGGGAGCACATAGTTTATACAAGTTTAAGATTTTTGTGGGGGGTTTTATAGTTGTGTATTTTTTATGTTTATTTTTAATTTTAACAAATTAAAAATGGGGAGAAAGAAGAGGGAAAGGGGAGGGGAGTAAAAGAAAAGGGTAAAGAAATTAACTACAAGAGATCGATCATGCCAGTTAAAAGTATCTACCATTCTAAATTTGTTAATTTGGAAATGTTAGCTGGGATTTTTCAGTGCAAAGCAGGGCATCACCTCCAGCTCAGCTTAATTGGGTTACTTGATTCTTTTACATCCCTCCCCCAAATCCTATATTATTTTTGCTTAAGTGTTCTGTAGAATTGGAAAGCTCACCTTTGTTTGTAACTGCATTGCAATCCAATAAACGTGTGATCCAGCTGAGAATTTTTTTTTTTAAAAATGTTTTGATTCCCAGCTGCTGTGAAAGTATACATCCAAAGCAACAGTGGGGGACATTTTTAGTAAGATGTGACCAGAAGTGAACAAGATTTCCATATGAGTATCTTCCCTGATTTTAGTCGTCATCCTTTATGTCCAGATGAAGTGTCCTGTTGAACTGGAAAGCTGGCATACTACTTTGTGCCATTTTAGTTTGTTTTAACCAAAAGGATCACTTTTCTGTTACTTTTGGAATTTTACAACCTGGACCAATAATTCCCCCTATGTTGGATTTCAGAGAACATGTATGAAGCTGGTGAACAATGTTCCAAACACCATAATAAACTATTCAGACTATTTAGTGGATTATACTTCATTCTACTTATTGATTTTTGAATGGCTACCCAGTTGCATCTATACATCAATTCATGAAATAATTTGCAGGGCGAAACAAATGCCGCTAAGTCAAGGTACAGTTTTCTTTATTAAAAATAATTTACATCCGTTAAACATTTTATACACAATTGTCAGCAAATTGAAATTTCTTTCTGTAAGATTTCTATACAATACATATTAATGACTTTAAAACCATTACATACTGTTATGTTGGCTTGAAAAGAGCAGACATTCATTTGCAGTTGCTTGAGTGTGAATAATGAAAATGCATTTATCCTTTTTGGAGGTGTATAGTTTTCTCAAGTTTCCACTCTCTGCCAAATTTGGTATCAAAGGTTCTTTTCTAAATCAAAACTGAAAGAACTTGAAAATTACCCTTCTGGGTGTTAAGCACAGCTAGTTATGAATATACAGTATCTTAAGCTTCCGTGAGTAAAATGTATTGTACTACTGCTAGGAAATGGATAATATTGAAATTGGTAATTTTCTTGCAAACCAACTTGGTTTGTATAAATTAGGAAGAGAAATAAAGGGTAAATTTATCACTATACTGTTCCTGTTGGGGGGCAGCAGTGGTGAAGAACATGTGGCTGTCCAGATGTTGCTGACATTTTTTTTCAACCCCCAAAGCATGGCTGATGGGCAAAGGTGACACAAGTACTACGTCAACAAGACCTGGAAAGGACCAGATTGGGGGAAGTCTTAGAGGAAGAAAATTTTTGCTCCTGTCTTTATAGTTGCAAAGATTTGTGTCCATAATGCAATCCTGTCAGCTTTAAAGCTGAACCCTCTATATGCCAATGGAGTCCAAGCCTAGATAAGCTTATTCCATCCTATTGAGTTCAATGAGAATTACTTCCTGACCTGAGTAAAGAAACATTATCAACTTAAGTACAAACAGCCTTTATGAAAACTTTCTCAGTGGCCTTCAATTTCATCATATTGTCAAAAATTAGGCTCTTCAGATTTTTTGACTTCCAACTCCCAGCATCCCTGACTGCTGGGTAGCTGAACATGGTGGGAACTGAAATTTAAATCATCTGGCATACTAAAGGCAGGGAACCATTGCTATATTTCTAGCATATTACGGCAGGTGGAACCACATTTCTGGGCCGCTCCGCTCTCTGAGGGAGTGTGGTTTGGCCCATGGCAGAAAAAGGTTGAGAACCTTTGCCTTAAGAGATTGAGTGATGCAGATTTGAGCTGTGGTCTTCCAAATTAACAACACAAAATATCCCACGAGGCCGGACAAGTTTAATTTGGAGATTAGTATCCACAAGGGACCCTTAGTAATATTGTTAATTGGTGGGCCATAATTCCATTTCCATGCATTTCATTCAAACATTAACACAGATGAAGCCGACGTCAAGGTATTGACAATAAAGGAAGAAAGGCATTTTGAAGGATGCAGCAGACAGTGGATCAGATAGGATGCCAAAGAACATACAAATCCAACACGGGTAACAGAAAGCTCTATGAAATTCAACGAAGCAATTTATTAAGCAAGGGTTTTTCAAATGTACTGGACTGAAATGTTCTCATACACCATACAACTGGAGATGACCAAAGGCTAGACACACAAGGCTTAAGGCAGGAGTTCTCAACCTTTTTAAGCCGGGGGGCTTAAAATGTCACGCTCCCTCAGACATATTCAGGGGCCGGATGGCCATTTTGCCCTTCCTCCACCACATGCCACTTCCGGGTGTGGTAGAAGCAGTGAGGCCCCCCCGCATGAAATGGCGCCGTAGGCCACAGGTTAAGAATCACTGGCTTAAGAGGTCTATTACACTCCTTAACTAAAAAGTAAGTGGGCTCAAAAGGTTTACATGGAGCTGACGTCTGTTTCAAATCAAAATTTGGCATTGGTGCTCTAACGTGTGTGTCTCGATTATCTGACCTTTCTGTCTCCTTTGCAGAACTTTAATCTTCAAATTAAAGACTTCAGAAAATCTTTGTGGTGTAATATAAAACAGAAGTATATTCTAGTATGTGAGACATCTGTTCCATGTACTGTTGCCAAAATCTGCTTTTTTATTTACCAAGGACATCATCGCCCTGCAACTAAAATCTCATAAAACAGAACAAAAACTACTGCGTACATCTGGTGGGCTAATCCATTCTTAATTATAGAGGATTTTTTTAACTGTAAAATTGCCACAAGCCATGTCATAAAGAAAGCCATTTTTATAAGGTGCTGAGTACCTAAAAATAATCTGATGAACTTGATGGCTATCCATCAACCTCCTTATCGTTCCTGCTGGGATCTAGGATATATTGAACTATATCAAGGAAATGTTATTCTTCACTAATGCTGACAAAATCCATGCCATGTGAGCAATCCATGGCACTGTTATAACAGGCAGCTTGGGTCAAAATGCACATATATTTTGAAAAAATGGATTACCTACCTGGCTAAGAGAAACAAGGCCACAAATGTTGCCTCAGCAATATAGGTTGCTACATATATTAGGCAAGGAATGACAGCCATTTAGGGTCAAATCCTGAACAGAGATGAATGAAAACAAATCAGGCTGAAATCTATTGCCGGCGTGCTCCTTGACAGTTAGAACAAGTTACTGTCTTTCGTCTCTCTGCTACCCAAAGCAAACTGCTTCTATTTTAGTTGACCTAAACAAGGATCTAGGTCAGTGATGGCGAACCTTGGCACTCCAGGTGGTCTTGGACTTCAATTCCCAGAAGCCCTGATCAGCACTCTGGCTGATCAGGGCTTCTGGGAATTAAAATTTAAGAAAACCTGGCATCTAGGTTAACCAAGTACTTATGAGAAATGCATGTTGCTTTGCATGGAACAAAAGCTTCATTGTTATAGCAATACTGTGTTTTGTTTTGTTTTTTAAAACTGGAATATTTTGTCTTCAGCCTGATGTTCTTCAGAGAAAAATTCTCTCCACCTCATGAAGCAAGATTCTCCAACCTGATAGACTCATAACACAACCCTCACCATCCTCTGCCAGCAGGCTAAGAGTGGGGATGATGGGTGTGCCAGTATGACCTGCCTGGAGGATGTCAGCTTGGGAAGGCTTTCACAGAGTATACCTATGATAGTTAGACTCCTTTTTCTGTAGCCAACCCACTGATTTTAAGGATCTTTAATTCTGGAAACCTGAATGTCTGGACAAATAAAGGAAAGCAACCATCCTTAAAATTCTAGGCCATTTGTTTATCCTCAGAACAATAAACGAAAACAGGAAGTTGAAAGGTACCAAAACTAAGGGCGAAAGTAACTGCTGAAAGTTATCCTCTTGCTTAAAATTTTCACCATAATTCAGTTTTAGGGTTTTACATCATTTATTTACAAAACAGTCTAAGATAACCCCCCTCCCTCCTTCCCCCATACTTACAGCTTCTCTTCCACAACACACACGTTAAATGTTCGTCAATGTCAATATAGCACCATTCGAGTATTATTTTTTTTTAAACAGGATCTCGCTGCAGTCACTACAATAATTCACTATCCTTTACATCCATGGACGAGGTTTTCCCGAGCGCGACAGGATTGTAGGCAGTTCCAGCAATGGAATGAGGTCTGCGGAGGCCCTCAGGAGAGGCTGGCTACTACTGATGTACAATCCCCAGGGTGTGTGAAGAGGGCTCTACAAGAGCTTTCGAACGACATAGTTCAGAATGCCACCATGTTTGTATAATAGGATTTCAACATCATTGTCAAAGGAGGCAAGCACGTGAAATACTTTGCCTGTATTTGTCTTTTTAAAAAGGAAAGAGAAAAAGAAATGTTAGGAACGTGATGTTCTCAAGTAACTTAAAACTGTATGTTTTACAGCAGGGGTTCTCAACCATTTCAAGCCTGGGGGCTGGGTTACACTCTCTCAGTCAGCTTCGAGGGCCAGACAGCCATTTTGTCCTGCCTGCACGATGGGGGTGGCCATTTTGTCCCAACAGCTTCAAAGGGGTGGCCATTTTGTTTCTCAAATGTCCTTGAAATGTTGCCATGGGCTGGATTCAGCCCATGGGCCTTAGGTTGGGATCCCCTGTTTTATAGTCAGTCTGTCTATCTATCAAATAGATCTGAGCTAGGACTTCCAATTCTCTTTCAGCTGCTGCTAAGTTCAATTGCTTTCTTACTGTGATACAAGCTCACTGGACAAGGAGCAATATTGAAGGTGGAGATGGCTGAAGATCTCAATCTCCCCTGTATCACTTGGGAGGACCCTGAATAGGCTGAGGGTTGAAGTCCCTAAATGCAAGACCAACATGCTCAAGTGAGGGCTGTTTTCAGACAACAACACACTTTATGAATGTGGAGAGATCCAGTTCATTTGCTGGTCTGCCAGTTACTCCCAGAAACTTGTATGGATGAGGATTTAAGTTTGGACAACGACAAAGGCCAGAAGATGGCTTCATTTTGGCAGTCCAGGGTTTGATCGGGACATGAAAGAAGAACCGTGATATAACATATTTTATAGTTGCTTAGAATTACTAAATTGTTGAAGGCTATTCTGTTCACAAGTTCTTATTTAAACAGTATTATTATTATTATTATTATTAAATTCAAATTTATATGCCGCTCTCCTTGCCGAAGCAACCCATATCCTTAGTACTATATCCTTGGTATATCCTTAGTACTATTATATGAAGTGTAAAATCCTGTGAAATGACTATACAGCAATGGGTCTTCTAGATGCCAGTTCACAAATGACGGGGATAACGCTTGTTTTTTTAAAAGGAAACCAAACTTTGAGAATTCAACATTATCATCCCCTAAACATGGAAATAAGTTTAAGGTACCTTGACATCCAGGGTGATTCCAGGGGCTAACTCTTGAGGAAATGAGATAGAAAACTGTTCTTTGCCCGTTAGGCCCAAAGTCTGTGCATTTTCCCCAGGGAGAAACTGAAGTGGAGCGATGCCCATTCCAATCAAATGTCCTTTATGGATCTTCTCATAACTTTCAGCAATAACGACTCGCACACCCTGTGGAAACAGTTATACCAGATTCTGATACAATCTAGTGGTCTAATGTGTCTACTACAATATGAAATACAAGGGAAGGAGGGCTTATTGGAATTTAAATGAAGCATTAAATGTAAACTGTTACTGCTTTGGAAATAACCTAAAAGTGCCTCTTTCAGCAAGATCATTTGGTCCATGAATGAGGAACAGCTACATTAATGATTAGTAAAAGTAAAGATCGCCCTTGCTCAAAAGCCACTTGTATCTGACTCTAGGGTTCAAAGCTCATCTCTGTTTAGAGCCAAATAGCCAGTGCTGTCTGCATTTTGCAAATGTTTCTGTGGTAACATAGCAGGCATGACTAGATACCTTCTCACTGAAGTGGTCCCTATTTATCTACTTGCAATTTCTTGCTTTCAAACTGCTAGGTTGGCAGGAGCTGGGACAGAGATGGGAGCTCACTCACTTAAATTGTACAAAATCTAAAAGTACCTAACAGGAACTGAGCAGGCTGAAATAATGCTTCCAAGAATGGCAGAATGAAACTAAGGTAACATTTATGTTCACACACCAGTAAAAAAGGTCCTTTGGCAACCCAGTCCCTTGAGTTGCCCAGTCCATACTTTGCACCTGCCAAGATGATGAGGGGGATGTTCTCTTTCCGATATAATTCAGCAGCATCAAAAACATCCAGCTGCAGTGAGGAGAGAGAGAGGAAGACAGGAGAGAAGTCATAGAGAATTCCTAATAGTCAGTTGTCCAATTATGGCTTAATTTGGACAGGTATTGCCTCACCGTTTGCCCTGTTGGAAAGTGAATTGTTTTAGGAGCCGGTTTCCCAATTAATTTA
The DNA here is from genome assembly GCA_030440675.1 of Furcifer pardalis. Lineage (NCBI taxonomy): Eukaryota > Metazoa > Chordata > Lepidosauria > Squamata > Chamaeleonidae > Furcifer > Furcifer pardalis. The sequence goes on along the minus strand of CP126891.1, from coordinate 15,802,030 downwards.
TTTAAAAGCTTGATGTTTGCAAAGGTGCCTCGTGTCATCACAGCATCGTTACCTCTCCGAGCACCGTAGGAGTTGAATTCACGCGGGGTGAGACTGCAAGAGACCAAAGAAAATAATTATTGATTTGATTATAATCAAAACATACAAGCGACTCAAAAGGGTTTTGCCCATTCATGTAGTTTTAAAGGGTATCCTTCTGCTGTGTAATCTCAGTCAATTTTGAACACTATAAAATATAGACAAAATATGCCAGATGAATGTAAACAAAAGGCAGTGAAACCATCCTCTTCTAACAAGATGTTAATACTGCATCCCAGTGATGTGTGAACAAAGTAGATGCGCTGTCTTGTTCTTTTCAGGTGCCGAATCCATTCTAGATATTTCACACCAGTCTCTCAGGTTCTTCAGCTATGAAGTCCATCTATGTCCAGAGCTTCTCTTCTCAGGGATCTTTCCTTGCAGAGCAATTTGGACTATTCTATATTTCATGTCGGTCCTCATGATATGCTCAAGGTATTGGAACTTTCATTGCTTAATGGTCTTAAACAATTCTTGTTCTTTATCCAACTGCAACAGTTTTACGTTAGTCATGTGGTCAGTCCATGATATCCTTAGCAATCAATTCTCTTTTCAGATGCTTTAGTCAATGTCCAAGCTTTGACTATATATTTACAGCTGTTCTAAATGCACATACTTCAGCACTTACGACAGTCACGGGTGTGACTGGGCACGTGCGGGTATGCACCCGTGCATGCATAAACACATCCACTTCCACTTCTGGGTGAGGGGGAGAAGGTGACAGGCCCGATAGAATGGTGTCATGGGCCAAGGCCAGCCTACAGGCCGTAGGTTGGAAATCCCTGCCATACAGCAACAGTGTACGAACATGATACAAGACTATTTACACAGGTTAATAAAAGCAAGGGATTATGCTGCAAATTCTGATCAGAAGCATGAATGAAATTCCCTTAATCCTACTTCATCTGTGGCACAGAATGTCCACATTTCAGAGTAGCATCCATTGGACTAAAATAATTTTTGAAGATCGGGTGAAACCTTGTCCATCCCACCCACCCCACAAAACTCCTCTGAAAGTTCTCACCCCTTGTTTGTCAAGTATCTGGCTGCCGTACTGCCCCTTGCGATGCTCCCGGCAGGTGAGATGTGATCCGTTGTGATGCCATCTCCCAAATACAACAAGACATGTGCGTTTTCAACAGATTGGGGTGGAAGGGGGACTTTGGCCTGTTAGGTGAGAGGGAAGAAAGAAACTGAAAACAGCTCTTTCTCAATTGGTTATTTAAAAACATACTAGGAGTCATAAGACTGGCTTCTTTTCAAAAGTAAAGAGGTACTGTATTAATTATAAAAATTATAACTTAAAAGGTGCAAACGCAGCTTCATTCATTCAACCAAACCATCCTTCCTTCTAGTAAAGCAGAGCCAGGGAGAAGGTAGATCTTGCTCTACTAGTACAGGGGTTCCAACCTTTTCAAGCCGGGGGCCGGATCATGCTCTCTCAGTCAACTTCAAGGGCTGGACGGCCTTTTTGCCCTGTCTGCATGATGGAGGTGGCCGTTTTGTCCCAACAGTTTCAAAGGGTGTGTGTGTGACCATTTTTGTTTCTCAAATGCCCTTAGAGGGGGGGGGGCACATGAAATGATACCATGGGCCAGATATGGCCCATGGGCCTTAGGTTGGGAGCCCCTATACTAGAAGATATTGGTGCGATCTACAGTCCTGAGGCCCTAAATCAATGGTTCCCAACTTTTTTTTGGCCACGTCCCACCTAAGCATCTCTAAAATCCTGGAGCTCCCACCTGTGACATATAATTCTTATTATTCAAAAAGTGAATTCCTCTTCACATGGAAGAGGCCATTAGTGTGGTCTAAACAAGCTCAAATTGCCCCTCTTAAAAATCCAATCAACCCCCTGTGGGTTGTGTGTTCCATGTTGGAAAGCACAGCCCTAAATTATATACTGCATCTGAAATGAAGGAAGCTTGGGATAAGGAATGGAATTTTTGTCCTGAACTAAACTCCATTTACTTCTGGGATATGAGATGAATTCTTTGATTCAGGCACAATATCTTCATTCCATATATCTGCTTTTGCTATCAAGCCTAAAATCAGCCCACCCTTAAAGATATGTCTCCTGCTTCAGCCAATAAGATACGTTTGACAATCCTAACAACCACTGCATTGCTGAGGTTGAGCATAACCAATGCAAAGGTACATGGCATTAACATACTTACAAGCTTATCAAAAAATGAAGGACATCGAATGTAAGTAGACTTTGAATCCCATGTAAATAAAACTGACTCGGGAGCGTCCAGAGAATTCCATCGCTTATTTCCTTTCTGCAAAAATGAAGAAACGCAGTGGGTGGTGGTGAAACAGGAAGTAGTACATCAAGAAAGCATTCCCAGTCAAAACATTTTTTTCCATACATAAACCTCCGGGTATTGGAAATAGTATTATTGAAAACAAACAAATAAACCCCAAACAAAACACAGCAAGACTGTTCTTTTTTAAAATGGCTACTCATTTTTAAGTCCTCCACGTTTCTTCCCCTCTAAAAACTCTAAAAACCCCTCAATAGAATAAGTCATCAGGATTCAGTATGATAGTAGTTACAATACTGGACTAGGAGAAGGAAAATTTTGGTCCAATTTTTCTTTCAGTCAAAAAGTTTACTGAACAGTCTTAGAACAGTCCCCATCTCAGCCTAAACAACCTCATAAGTTTAGGGCTGGATTGTTGTTGTTGTTTTTGCTGTGAAGCCAAAACAGGAAACACGAGGGATCACATTAAAAAGGTTGAGAACTCCTGTATTATACTAGAGATGAAAGATGTTTGATGCAGCAGATATTTAATAATAATATTTACAGATAGTGTTTTCTGCTACAAACATGGTGTCCAAATTGATACAATAAACAAAACACAGAAAAGGTATTACAGTAATACCTCATATAACATTAGTATCGAATAACACGAAAATCGCATAACATTAAGGAATCTGGGGGGAAGAATTGCATCGGATAACATTAAGATCCTATGGGATGCATCAGATAACAACCGCTAAAGCCTGTGTGGTTACAATGTATCTCTATGGATCCCATAGGATTTTAACATGCATCAGATAACACTAAAAATCATATAACACCAAGACTTGTGGAACCAGGTTTTAGTGTTATCTGAGGTTTTACTGTATTCAGAAACAAAACCAATTAGTCTGGTATTCAGTATATTTTGATATTATTCTAATTACTTAAAACAACAATGACAAATTACCTCCATTTTTTCCTTCAATTCTTTGAACATAGAGGCTATTACTAACTCTTCTTCCACTTGCTGAAGTTCTTCCCGGGTGGGCCAAATGTCATGCAGGAAGATTTCTTTACCATCAGAATTGACCCCTAAGAATTTTTGAATGCAATAATAATGTTTAGGCAAGAGAAGTTCCACGTACAACCCTTAAACCCAGAAGTGGCCAAACATTTCAGGCCATGAGCCAGTCATAAGGTTTAGCAGGCTGGTCATGTGTTTAAGGCCAATGAATATATCTCAAATATGCAGATAATTACCTAATGGCTCGGTCTGGAAATCAATGTTCACAGTTCCTGCTATGGCATAAGCAACAACCAGAGGGGGAGAGGCAAGATAATTGGCACGGATGCAACTGCAGAGACGGCCTTCAAAGTTTTTGTTTCCTGACAAAACTCCACAAGCAACCAAGTCGCCCTGAAATATAGGAAACACTTTTTCATTGCTCTTTAAAATGTTTTGGTTTGGTTTGTGTTGTTGTTTTGGAAAGAAGCTACTAGCAGCAAATTTTAAGAGCTGAAGGTGCCAGCCCAACAAGAATGCTCTCTTATAATTAAAATTTAAATCCAATAGCTAGTCCTAACTAGAACACACTCAATGCTTAAGCATTAAGTCAGCACTTATGAAAATCCCATTGTTAGATGAATCTACTACTGTTGAGAATATCTAGATTTGGACCAGAGATGCTTAGTCAGTTCTTTTAACCCCAAAATTATTTCCCCTATTCCACCAAAATTTGCAGATAAACAAAGTTACTTGATCTGGAGAGGAGAATGGGACATTTTAGTATAATATACTCTTTGCTTAACCTCATTGGATTCTTAGAGCATCACAATGCAATTCAAGTTCATATGTGGATCAGAGAGAAAATATTAAACTGACACAAGCAACCACAGTACAGAAAGAATCCAATCTTTGTACAGTGTGGAAGAACATCTACAGCAGGGGGTTCCAACCTAAGGCCTATGGGCCAAACCCGGCCAACAATGCCATTTCATGTGGCTCCTCACCCCTCCAAGGGCATTCAAGAAACAAAATGACTACCTCTTTGAAGATGTTGGGACAAAATGGCCACTCCATCATGCAGGAAAGGCAAAATGGCCATCCAGCCCTCAAAAATGACTGAGATAGCGTGACCCGGCCTCCAGCTTAAAAAGGTTGGGAACCCCTGATCTACAGTCTAGAAACCATCTGAAAGTCTAAATAGTAAGGAAGCACTCTAAAGACAAAATAGAACAGAACATTTTGTTTCTCCTAATCAGTCAAAAGAATTAAACTCTGATTATGTCTCAGGTGTTAAAACATACCTGCACAATTGCATTCTGAATAGCTTCTGGCAAAGGTGAAGTATTCCCCACACACGTGGAACATCCATAGCCAATGACTTCAAACCTAAAAGTGAGACCAAGATTTACTATTTATTCTGCTTTTTCATTCACATTTTCACTACCATTTAATCTCTGAAGCTTCCCTGAAATGTACGGGATCATTCAGAAAGAGCTGCTAAATGGCTTAGGGTTTAAAGGTTCCACCTTGGATACAGAAGATCACTTATCTTAAGCCACCTGGACATAATGCCATGAATGGAAGTTTGCTTGCCAAAGGCTCCAGATTTAATCTCTAGCACTAGCAGTGGAGGCAGGGGAGGGATTATGTGACAGCAGGTGGAAGAATATCCACAACCTGGCATAGTAAGACATAGCTATTTAAATTTTGACAGAACCGTCACTGAACAAATATGTACATTTTTAAAATGCAGACCATGTAATTTGTGGTGTTAAAGTAGAAATGAGCTGTGGAGCAATTATAATTTAAAAGCAGGCTTTGTAGTAATTACTTTGTGGCTGATTTATGAATTATGGTTTGGCATGAATCATGCTAAATAATGTTTTTAATGAGCCAAATGCCAAGAAGCCTGCAAGCTACACTGTACCAAGCTACAGCATGTTCAATTATTCTTATATTACAGTTCCTGTATTTACAATTTATATACTGTACTGTTCTACTGCAGTGCACTTTAAAAATACTGTACAGTGGTACCTCATTTAAAGAGCATAATGCATCCACAGGATTGCTCTTTAAGCAAGATGCTCTTTAAGCAAAACACTTGGAAAAAGCACCGCCACTGCCATTGTAAATGACCAATTGTGACTTCTGGTGGGTGGGGTGGGGGTTGCAATCCTCAATTTAGTTGTTAAGCGAGTTTTTGGCTGGTTTTAGTTGTTAAGCGAGGCGACCATTCAGAGAAAATTCTGCTCTTTAAGCGAGTTAGTCTCTAAGTGAGGTGGTCTTTATGCAAGGTTTTAGTATATACTTGAGCCCTAAAGAACAAACACCTTTAAATATAAAGGAGCAAAGAAATCATACCCAAGTTTATTGAGGTATGGCAAGACACCACTGGAACTGAGATAATGTGTGACCATTCCACTGCCGGGTGATAAACTAGTTCTTATGTAAGGTTTGACAGACAAACCAGCTTCTATGGCTTTTTTAGCCAACAAACCTAATAAAAAATGGGAAAGGAAGTTAAAAGAGTTAGACAATGTAGCATTCTACACTATCTTAGCATAATTTATGTTGGTCTAGAAGAGGAATTATTACAGCAGTTAAGGATGCTGGAGGATAGCTGCTATTCTCATTTAGATCTTGTGCTTCGTTCACTGAAGGACCTCAGGTTCAAATCCTTCTGCTGTCTCACATTTTGTTATCACAGGCTGAAAAAAAATCTCTATCCAAGAGCTGAGAACAGCTGTCAATCAAAAAGGACAGCAAAGACTCAGTGGTGGCGAACCTATGGCACATGTGCCAGAGAGGGCATTCAGAGCCCTCTCTGTGAGCATGTGCGCTGTCGCCCCAGTACAGAGTTCGCCCTGCCCCTCTGCCCAGCAGCCCAATAGGAGCACTTCCTCCCTCTCCCAGCATAATTCACCCTGCCCCTCTGCCCAGCAGCCCAATGGGAGCGCTTCCTCCCTACCCCAGCACAGAGTTCACCCGCCTCTCTGCCAGCAGCCCAATGGGAGCGCTTCCCCCCTCCCCTCAGCAGAGTTCGCCCCACCCCTCTGTTAGGGCACCTGGGCTCTTAAAGCTTCACCATCACTGCACTAGGTGAACTACTGGTCTGATTCCATAAAAGGCAGCACTAAATACAGATGCAACAAGCCTCACTACAGAGTATCATTCATTTAGTCTTTCACAAGCCTGATGGAGTTTGTGGAGGAATCTTAAAAAGTCTCCTTCAAGCTGACAACTAGACAGCAGTGGCCTGAGAGAGCAGTGTCTGAAATATCTATTTTTCTTTTGATAAATCTCAGGAAAATACATTCTAATAGAAAGCTATCGCACTGGTCTTCTGGCAGCTCAATCCGGACCCGCTAAGCCACTGGCTTCAGGTTTTTTCCCCAAACAAGATCAAATTCACCGTTTCTCTGACACAAGCTCATCTTCAAAACTAATCCTTTGATGTTAGCACACAGAAGCCAAACAGTGGACTGCTGCCACATCAGCAAAATCTTGCCTTCAAGAACAGCTCTCTCTGCCAAATGCTGAATAATAGAAATTAATAATGTTCATACGGTACAAATAACTGAGACTTGGGCAATTAATTGATAAAGCATTTTAAGTCTTTCATCCAACACCATAAAATAAGTAATCTAATTCAATTTCAGGCACTCAAATATAATAGGATAGCACCTAAAACCAGCATAACGTCATGGGTTTGATCCGTACCAAGCAAAGAGTTCTTCTGTTAACTATTTTCAAACAAATTCCTTTGACTCTTTAAAGTCTGGTGAAGTGGACTTGATCCACGAAAGCTCACATTTAAATACAGAAGTTAATCTTTAAAGTGCCACAACGTTTTTGCTCTGTTTATAATCTAATATGTTTATGGCTTGATTGCTCTTAGGTCTACATAGCTTAACAGCCAGAGATAGAAAATATTGTCTTTAAGCAAAGCATACCTGCTCCAAGCATCACGGAGGGGTTGCAGTTGTTTGTACAGCTGATGACTGCAGCAATAACTATAGATCCATGCGTCAGTTTGTATTCATTTCCTTCATACTCAACAGGCATGATGTCACTTTGCTTTTCAGCTGGAATCTGAAAGCCTTTAAAACCAACCTATGAGAGCGAAAATTATTGCAAAGATTGTCACAAAACAGAATTCACAGACATGTTTGAACCAAAAGGGAAACATTAGAATGTGCTAACAGACAAGGCTTGGGGACTAGGCAGACAAAATCCAGTTGCAGCAACCATTTTAATTTGGGATGATCAGCATGAACTATTTCACCAATTGAAATTGCAAAATCTGCATGGGACACTTTAACTCTACAACAGCTTCCTAATCCAAGTGACTGATGCAAACATGTGCCAGTTGGTCCACAGGTGCTCATTCTACCTAAGTGGTAGACTGGAAGTAATCCAAACAGGAAGGATTTGTCATCCACTTATATTTACATATTACAGTACTGTATTCAATTAGGAGATCAAGAAAGTTCCATCTAGGTGTTCCCTATGATTTTTAATCACAAAAAACAAAACAAGGAAGGAAGTGGATTCATTCTATCCTGTGCCTTTAGAACAGGGGTCACCAACCTTTTAAAGCTGGGGCCCAGTTCATACCCCCTCAGGCTGTTGAGGGGCCGCTGGCACCGGGACCACCCTGAGCCCCCACCACTCCTCCACCACCACCGCTACCACTGACAGCACCACCCCAAGCCCCCACCACTCCCCACACACCGATGACGACAGGACCACCCCAAGCCACCCACTACTCCCCCACCCACCAGTGTCACTTTCCGTTTCCATTGTACATACCTTTTCATTTAAACATGCCGCAAAGTCACTTTTCATGTCCGTAACAGTGACTCTGTCTTGTGCCCTTTTGGGACCACTTACATATGGCATTATAGAATCCAGGTTTATGTGTACAATCTGATGGGAAACACACGTTATTAATAAAGATTACATCATTTTTAATTATATTGATACATAATATTCATATTCAGCCCAAATTAACAGGTTATTTGGAGTATTTTAGTAAACATCTTTTTACAACCTTTGACTATTTATGAAAACCACATTTTGCAAGCATGCTGGAATGATTACTTTTCTAACTAGTGAAAAAAAGGGGGGAGGGGATAAATTTATAGAAATCATGGAGATTTTTTAAAAAGCAAGACCATTTTGTAGTTACCTGGGAATATTCTGGTTCTTCAGTCGACTCCTGGTAATTTCTAAATAGTTTCACAGTTTTAAGATATGCTTCCATGCATTTAAGCTTAGCTTCATCAAAGCCTGTGAGAAACATTTGAACACATAAGGAAACCACTCTCTAAGTAATACACAATCATTTACTGAGTGAGGATTTAGCAGACTAGCTTAAAAGAAGCTGAACAACATAAAATTCAAATTATAGGAAATATTACCATATTTACTTATTTCAATTTGTTGCAAACTATTTTGAAATATTAAAATGAAAAGTGGCATAAAATGTTGCCTGTAATTATGTTATGCAACTTATGGGTGAGGAAAGGTCATGACATCATCAGCAGAACGCATTTATGGTAATTAAAAAGTTGTTCCTTCAGTTCTCTGACTTTTCTAACTCCGATATACAGTAATCCTTTTTATCACATGGAAGCCATGGAACAGAAGTCTTTAATCACCACCACTGGATTATGTTACTGGCATGGGGATATTTTCAATAATGAAGACTTCTTCTTTCTGTCCCGTAGCGATCAGGGCTTCCACCCGATGAAAGGAATTACATGGGAGATTGAAAGGTTGTGAAGCAAGAGTAGGAAGTTTTTAATTACTGAAAAGTGACACCATCCTTTCAGAAGTTTAAGCTATGCAACAGGATTTTAGTAGCTATAAATAAAAATATTTGCTAAAATTTTTAAAAAATATGCCTTCTTTGATCAGCAACTCCCTTCAAATTTCCTATATATTACAATCAGGAAAACATAACTTGGAAGTCAACTATAGCATTTCAAAATAATTAAAGGCGAAGAAATGGGAGCCCAATGAAATATTCACCATACATACAGAGGAAATAGATGCAATAGGATCGAACAGTTGAAACAACATGTAGTATGGGAAATTTTTTGGTCCAAACGCAAAATAATGGAAACTAATACATTGCTTTAGATAATAACTCATGTTAGAAAGTCTGAAAAACTTTTTAGCTTCCATCTTACCGGTATGTTTTAAGTGCTTTAGCGTCACATTATCTATAGGGAAAAAGCTGAGGATAGCACCGTATTCTGGACACATATTTGCGATTGTAGTTCGATCACCTGCTGAGAGCTGGGAAACTCCAGACCCAAAGAACTCCACAAATTTTCCAGTCACTCCTGCTTGTCTTAATTGCTGTCAATAAAAAAATAATACATTAAATATGTAGATGTCGTACACAACAAGAAGATATTCTACAGCAAAAAGGCTTTCAAATGACAAACAACTGATTTTACAAAGAAAAAGACCACAGGGGTATGAGGAAACCGAACTAAGAAGGCACTTGCCAAACTACACATCTTAATTGTTGCAATGCATTGCCTGTGTGCAAAGCAGGTGCTTCTACAACTGAGGTTCAGCCTTTTCCTAACATTTGCTTTACAATAAATGCAATCACAACCCATGAAGGTGGCCAGAGAATCCTTTGGTTAACTGTCACAATCACTGGAGGCCATAAAAATTCAATGACACAGTAACACAAGTAAAAGCTACAATCCTCATTTGTCCCCAACAGCACGGTTTGTCCCCAGCCTGCCTGTCAGCAAAGGAGCTCCACTTTACCTTTGTAATGCTCAGGACCACGTCAATCGATGTGGCAAGCGGGCTGGCCGAACCGGTCAGTTCACACCCTACGACCTCAGGCAAGGAGAGGGCGACTGGCAATCCTAGCATGACGGCTTCTGTTTCAATTCCACCCACACCTAGAAGAAAACAGGACGCTACTTAGCAGCTTCTTCACCAACCAATTCATTAAATGTTAATGAGGACATTTCAAAACTCTTCCTTGCCTGAAGTTAAAACATGTGTAGTGAAGCACTGAATATCCTTCTTTAAAAAGTAGCTTCATAGTTTAAAGGAAGGAACGCTAAACTGAATTTTATTAAAGGTGCTTAAAAGAGGTGGCACAAATTATGGGCAGTTTTGTTCTAAACTTCAAATCAGTAAGGTGTGTTTTAAGTGTAGATGGGTATTAGTGAAAAAAGATAATATTTACCCCAACATCCCCACTGTATTTATAGGACATGACAAAAAAAATTAAATGGACCAACTGTAAGAAACAAAACAAAAAAATCCAAAAGATATAGGTAAAGGTCGCCCTTGCTCGAAAGCTGATCATATCCAATTCTAGGGTTCAGTGCTCATCTCTATTTGTACCCAAAGAGCCACTAGCACTTTCTGCATCTGCAGATGTTTCCGTGGACATCGGGCAGGCATGACAGGACAGAATGCTGTTTACCTTCCCACCGAAGTGGTACTTATTTATCTACTTCCAATTTCTTGGTTTCGAGCTGCTAGGTTGGCAGGAGCTGGGACAGAGAAGGGAGCTCATTCCGCTGTGCAGTACTCGGGTCTCGAACTGACCTGCCAACCTTCTAGTCAAGTTCAGGATTTAGGAAATAAAGAGAGCAGCCTCTCCAGGAAACTTACCCCATCCCAAAATTCCCAAGCCATTCACCATTGTTGTATGAGAATCCGTGCCAATGACACTGTCGGGAAACAGAAAGCCCTTAACGTCAAACACGACTCTTGACAAGTATTCCAGGTTCACCTGGTGGGCCATTCCTGTCGCTGGAGGGATTATTGACACATTCCTGAAGACTTTGGAACTCCACTAAAAAGGTTGTTTAAAAAAAAAGAAGAGGTGGAGAGAGGGAAAAAGAAATAGTATGTCATCTTTCTACTCTTATGCTTAATGAAGATATCTAAAGAATTACTGAAATTAATCATCAGGGATATTTTGCTTTAACAAAGAGCACTTATATCACAGTTCATAAAACAATCTTTATCTTCCTACAGCACAGGCAAAAACTTTTTATGGGAATAAAAACTGCAACAGCATCAGTCAAGTCTTTTTCCTGAAGCATTTTCAAGACGGCCATTAAAAAAACTGAATTTGAGACAGATTTGTCCCTTTCTGTATTAACAGTCTCCACCCCTTTGGTCCTCAAATGATTTGTTCTGAAAGCTGTCAAAAAGCCACAACAAAACCCTGCTAGTCTCCATTCTCCGAGTTGTATTTCTACAAGTATTTGTTTTATAGAGTGACCCTGAAGTCAGCATACCTTGAAAAACTGGAGTCTCTCTCTATTTCTACCAAATTCCAACTCCTGGTTTTTTAATACTGTCTCAGGCCTGAGGGAAAGAAAAAGAATCCACATAAATATTAAACATATACCCGAGACTTTTATTTACCATCATGCCGCAATGGTGGACAGCAAGTCTCTTACCAATGACTGTGACAATATTCACTGAGATACTTATTTCAGGGAAACTGAAACAAACAAATGCTTATAGCCGTATTCCATGAAAGTTGACTCAGAAGGAAGCCTCAATGAATTAAGTGGGACTGCCATAGTACACATGTACAGAAATATGGCAAGATGCTGGCTCTCTGGCTATAAATGGAGATGAGCACCTTTGGATACAATGGGCTTTTGAGCAAAGGATACCTTTACATTTAGAGTACTTTTATCATGCAAAGTGCTAGACTGTATGGGAAAAAGGAAACGAAAGGGCTGGGTAGGTGCTGAGTCTGAGCTGATCTCTCCATGTTTCTGAAATATTGTTTTCTCTCTAACTTCTAAGAGGAAAAGCAAAAAATCCCCAACACCGTGAACAAGAGCTGTGCTTTCTAGAGCCACTCTTAGAAATAGATAGCCTCAAGGAAGAAGCAAGGTAGACTCATGTAATGTGATAAAGAAAACTGGTTATCTCCCAATCTAGGTCTGTCACTACTAATTAAAAGAAAACCAGTAAAGCAACAAGACAGTATTTGTGACATCAGGAATACAGTATGTGGTTTAGGGGGGAAATGAAGGCATTTCTGCTCTGCCTTTTCATGAACAGCCTTCAAATGTTGCATTTTTGCAGCACGCAAGTCCGGCAATCTATGTGTTTAATCAGAAATTATATTATGGAGACAAATTTATGCAATATTTTGCTTTCCAAGTATCACTTTCCTTGATTATATGAGTTAAGCAGCTGCCTTCTTCCCAACTTTGAATCATAGTGCAGGCATGACTAGATGCCAGAGCACACAGAATGCTGTTACCTTTTCTAACAAAGCAGTACCTAAGTATCTACTTGCAACTGTCTGCTTTCAAACCACTAGTTTGGCAGGAGCTGGGACAGATAATGGGCGCTCACTCTGTCCGGCATCACTCGGGTCTCAAACTGCTGACCTGCCGACCTTCGCCAAGCTCAGTGTCACAACCACCAAGCCACCACAGCCCCAGAATGCTAGAAAGTATTACCCCAAAACTTTGTCTAACATTTATCTTCAAGTTACATTTGTACAACCAAGGAACTAGAAACCCACATCATCACGATGGCTGCCTACTATCAATAGAACAAAGAAGACTCTGAACGGCTAAGACAGGATTTCCTGTGAGCGACCAAACTTAACTTACTCAGGCACTGGTTGAAGATGAAAAGGACACAATAGAGGCGTATTCTCAATCTGCACAGAGAGCTGCCCTACGCTACGCCTTGATTCTCCATCACAGGGCCCCTTGCAGCTACCCTGGCTTCTGCATGGTAACTTCCGAGGAGCTTTAAGTGGAGAAAGCTTCGATGGTGGCTTCTGTGGATCCCCACCTCCAGGGTTGGGGGTGTTCTGTATTGCACTTTTTAAAAATTGAGGTGAAAGAAATACATATGCATTGTTACTGATCAAAAAACTTTGGATTGCTAAACATCAGCTAAAGATTACAGACACACTTTTCAGAAAACAAATATGAAATAAAAGTAATTTAATACCCACGTAGAACAATGGTGGCAAACCTATGGCACGCGTGCCAGATGGGGCACTACTAGCCCTCTGTGCTAGCATGTGACCCGTCACCCCAGCACAGAGTTCACCCTGCCTCTCTGCCCAGCAGCCTAATGGGAAGGCTCCCTTCCTCCCCCAGCAGATTGCCCCTCCCCTATATCCAGCAGCCCAATGTGAGCACTTCCTCCCACAGCACAGTTTGCCCCGCCCCCTATCCAGCAGCCCAATGAGGGCGCTTCCTCCCTCCCTCCAGCAAGAGTTCAGCCCGCCCCTCTGTTTGGCCACTCAGTCTCTAAAAGGCTTGCCATCACTGACAAAGAACAACAGATGACCTCAGTCTGGTAAATTCAAGAAGCAGGATATTTCCATTTACAAAATATCCATGTAGCTGGATATTTTCTACAAGACATGCAGGGCAAGGAATGTATATCATGTGGTTCTTGAGATGCTGTTGGGTGTTTAGCTTCCAACAGCTCCAGCAGAATGGCCAGGGGGGAAGGATGATAGCTGAGAGGCCACAGATACTACACCCCTGCCTTTTGAACACGCATGATGAATAAAAGTCAATCCATCTATCTTATGTCAAAGGTGGTTCAAGCAACAGCATCCCACCTGGAAGATATCCTGCTTCTAAGCCTGGATAACTGCAGGCTTGATTCTGCATCATTTTCTGGGGTCCCCAACTAAAATAATTGCATGTTTCTGTTTTCAATAGTCTGTTGTTATTTGAGTTTTTAGCCCTCTCCAGACACTTATGTTGATACATGGGATTTAAATTTTGTATATAAATGAATGGTATGTATATTTTTCTAGGTATGAGATCCACTTAAACACCTGGAAGTCATATTTTACCACAAATATTAACCCCACTCCAAGAAAATAAATAAATAAATAAATACCATTTACTGAAGTCAATCTGTAAAGAATGATCCACTGTGAGATCTGTTGGGCAGGCTGGATGGACTTTGGTAGGGTCTCCTCCAAGATTTTTCACAGCTTCCCTCATAGCCGCAAAATCCACCATGGCAGGAATTCCACTGGTCGAAGAATATACAGTACAAATATTTAACCGAGTACTAGCACACCAATAATAGTGGTACTGTGCTATATTAAATTCAGCATGAAATATCCTCTGACAATTCAATAACACATGCAGAACAAGTGAATGGGTGTGAATAATACTGAATTAAAATGTTTAATCTACTAAACAGAAGGCTGTTTCTCATGTTGAAATATGTAAGTAATTACCCCAGAGCTTAGGAAAATTATTTCTTGGACTAACTACAGCTCCCAAAATTTCCCAGCCATTGTTTCCTAAGCGCTGGCAAGCAAAATAACACAATCAGTATCAATATGCAAGAATTTCAGCACATGTGCCTCAGAGCTGCTGCAGCATATGCAAGACATTCCCAGAGTAATATTAAGTAGAACACTGATGTCCCATTCATTCAGCAACTCTTCCACTGATATTCCCTGATGCTTGACAAGAGTCACTGCCAACATAAACCTACATGAACAGCTGAACTTCTGTTTAAACATTGTTGAGGCCCCACCCTGAACATTTGGATCAAGAAGTCTACACTGCTTGAATTCACTGGATCTAACTGAAATATGTAACGAGTAAAATGTCTCTTACGTAAAATCTTGAAGGAGGACTCTGGCAGGACAAAAGGGCACTTCAACATTGTTCTGTTTTGCTTTCCAGTCCAAAATGTTCATAGCATCTTCCTTCTTGACTAGGAAGCCATCACAGTTACGGACAGTAGCTTCCAGGAGTACCCGTATAGAGTAAGGCAGGGTATCTGCACAAGGATAAGTGGATCAGACTGACTGCAGAAATACTTTGGCATTAATTCTTCTTTGCACAGAAAACGTTCTAAGCAACAAAGCTTTTATAACACTGTTTTTCAATGACTCTGAGGTCAGCTTTAACAGATAGATCAAGGTGCTGCATGTGCTCTAGATAAAGAAAGTCACAGGTTCAATATAGGGTGAGCAAAAGGACTTGGGGCTATAATAAGCTATTGTTCTACATAGTAGACAGCATTGAGCTAGCTGGATAGTCTCAAACACTATAAGGCACTTCCTTCCTCACACGCAAACAGGAAAGAAGCCTATCATAATATGCAAAAAGACAATGACAAGAAATAGGTTGCTATTACTTTTGGCACGATTTAGAAATATAACCTAAATAAAACAAAATATTAATATATATGTGATGGCATTCTTGGCTTTCCTTTTCTTATTGTTGAATTCAAGCCAGGAGATAGAGCCCATGTCAGCCTCTTTTGATTTTCAAAATGGTTCGCTGTGTGCACAGCTAATTAATGCGGTTCACTGTGGCAGGCAGCTTCTTACATATGGTCAAGTAGTCCCTGAGAACTTTATACAGCAAATATGGGTCCAAATGTCTTCTATGTGTGCCCTAAAGTGCCATAGGAGAGCATCTCCCATCAGCCCCAGCTAGCATAACTAATGGTGATGAATGCTGGGAAATTCAGCGACAAGACAACTGTATGTTGCTCATCTTGAATACCAAGAATTCCTTCAGAGGATATAGCAGCTCTCTTTCAGTGGATAAACAAGCAAGCATATGGCTTTTATTTACACCAATGTTCTTTTTTTAAATACCCAGAAAGGAGCAATCAATGCAATTTTACTTTACTTCTCATTAACACAAGGCATTAAGCCTATGGCATACTCAGTGGGTGATTACTTCATGAAAAGATTAAAACAAAGACCCACATTTGAGGTTGTCCAAAGCTACACAGAATTCCAGAAATTGTAATTCTTTGTACAAAGTATTTCCTAGAATAGGTTAATACCTAGCAGAATGCCAATTACCTCATGCTTCAAAGTACAGCATTGTCAATAGAAACTAAATAACACTACCAACCTTGTTCAATACTGAACATTTTCCAAATCCAAAACTAAGCCAGAGCACTTCAACAACACTTCCTGTTATTTTATGGTAATTAACATCAATATATATATTAGGAAGGAAGGCATGCAGAAGACAATTTTTGTAATCAATAAAGCTCATCAAAGGACTCCATTCATTAAGCCAAATGAACTTAGCAACATTTTTTGCAGCACATCTATGAAGTCAGTGATTTGCCATCCAAAACGCACACACTGTATTAACAATATGTGTGTGTTGGTATGACAAACCTACAGCTAGATGTTCAGCTGTATTGTTATGAATCCACTTCTGAATTTTCTGTTTGTTTGTTTTTAAAGGTTCAATTCCTGTTACTAGAGCAAGATAAATGATCAGCTACAGAACTTCCTCACTTGCTCTTGTGGTTACAACACTTAACATACTTTCCATCCCAGCTTGTCTGCTGTGAGGAAACCACACAGCAAAAGACTGGCTACAAAAAAGCTATTGCTCTAAATGCAGAAAGTTAAAAGCTACCATATTTGCTGGCATATAAGACCCACTTTACCTCCTTCCACAAGTCAATCTACAGCCACAAGTCAATCTACATCTGGGTGGGCAAAGTCTGGCCTTTGAGCTGGGTTCTCTTTTCTTTTTGTCACCCATGACCTTCCTATAGACACCTTCTCTTGGAAACCTTTAAGAAGGATCGTCTGCCTTTCAATAGGTTGTAGTATGAAAAACTAGGAATGGGCACTTCAAATGCTACAGACAGTAAGGAAGGACCAGTGGCATTCTTGTTTCATAAGATAACTGTTACAGGCCAACAGCAGCCTGGCTGAACACACTGATAAACTAAAGGTTACATTCTATGGATGCTTACTCAGCAGTAAATTCCACTGAAATCAGCAGGACTTCTTAGTAAACATACACAGGATTGTTTTGTAAAATTCAGAGTAGTCTTCAGAAAAGTCATCTTTGAAGCAGAAAGACTGTCAGCATACTACAAGTTTATTTAAATTTGAATTTTAGCAGAGACCTATTAAAGTTAATGTACAGTATACTGTATCCATAAATATTCTATTTTGAGACACATTATGTGCCTTTAAACAAACTGATGAGCTTAAATATCAATTCAGGTAACACATCACTCTAATTTTTTTTAAAAAAACCTATACTGTATTTTCCATCTTTGAGATGACTTATTTGTAGCTAATTTCAATAGAAGGATGACTTACTTTCTACCTAGAATTTAAGACAACTACCAGTGCAGTCCCTGTTTATTTATAAGCAATTACCATAGGTAAGTGAGTCTACTACTGCATTACAACCAAAATGTTCAATCCTGTACAAGTTTACTCAGTGGCAAGCCTCACAGAATTCAATGGAATTCATTTTTCTAGTAATAATTTTCATTATTACAGGCATAATCTGTTTAAATTAGGGATGCCCAAACTTTTTTGGGCTGCCGGCCAGTCATATGGTTCCGTGGGCCGGTCACATGGTTCCTCTCACTGGAAGCAGAGGTAAAACATGCCTTGCAATCTGTTTTGCAACAGGATGAGATAGATTTTAAACTGCCATTTTCTCTCCTTAAACCAGGGGTGCCCAAACTAGAGCCCATGGGCCAGATCTGGGCCCCAATGCCAATTCATCTGGTCCATGCTGCCCTCATCACTCCAAGAAGCATTTTACTTCTGCTCCTGGGAGCAACGAGGGCGGCATTGGCTGGATGAATTGGCATCAGGGGCCAGATCCAGCCGATGGGCCCTAGTTTGGGCACCCCTGGTTTAAATGGTGTTGCCAAAAATGTAGAGCAGAGTCAGAAGCCACAGGCTCTCTAGTACATTCTGTTCAAAAGATCAGGAGCTGCATGGAACTCTTGAATGCTGATAGTTCCCCAATGAATCAAGCAATATATTTAAAAACTCTGCTTCCTCATCCTATCTCTTGTGAGTCACAACAGCAGGACAATTAACAAGCTGTAGGCCATAAAATCAGATTGATTCATAACAGATTTAAGTGAACTTCCAAAATGGCTGCCCTGATTTAAACACATTAAAACTCTCTCAGTGAATGTCAGCTCTTGTCCATGAAGGATACATTTATGACTTAATTATCAATTGTGTGCTGTCAGTTTATTTCTGACTTATGGCAACCCTTGCCAAGGTTTTCCAGACATGCAGTAATCAGAAATTATCTGCCATTCTCTTTTTCTAGGGTCATTCAGTGAACAGCGAAGCCTGCCTAAAGCTACATGGACTGAGACTTCTCATGCAGTGGGGAATCAAACTACTTTTCCAGCCACTTGGAATGGTGCAGTTTTCTGTTCTTTGCTTTCTCCAGGCAGCATAACCTGGAGAATCCTTTAAATTTTATTCCAAAGCCACAAATGTACACATTTCTAGTAAAAAGCAAAGAAATAGTAAATGTTACCATATTTGGTGCCTCCCAGTTTAGCAACATTGTAGAACTTCTTGTCTGGACTGACATCCAACGATTCAATTAAATTCTGGAACAGGTGTTCTGAAAGACATGTTGTACAGATGGGTTAAGAGTTCACTAAATGATTTACTGTACAATACTTGTACTGTAATGGAGATATAGTATAATAGAGAGGAATAGTTACTGTCAACCTTAATGTCCAATGCATACACAAAGGAGAGAAACCCAGTCATCTAAGATGGGATGTTAAGGGTGCCATGCTTTATACATTTATTGCCAAGAATGCTCCACTGACCAGACTAGGGATAACTTCATGGCATACACAGAATTCAGCTGCATGCACCAAATTGGTATATGTCTACCTAGGAGTGAGCTCTATTAAACCCATTAGTACCTACTCCAAGTAAACTTGTGTTGGATTAAGATGCACAACTGGCTTCCATACAGCATTTGGTGCTGAGTCACCAACAAATGTTTGGAAAGACTTGAGACAACAATCTAGACAATACTCATTACAAAATATATGGAACTGTAGAAACAAAATTGGACTAGTCTTTCGTTATATGGTAAGAGATTAAATTTAATCAATACATTTCAATCCTCTTGCAACCATCTACTCTATGATACAGCAAATAA
Organism: Furcifer pardalis; assembly: GCA_030440675.1. Taxonomy (NCBI): domain Eukaryota; kingdom Metazoa; phylum Chordata; class Lepidosauria; order Squamata; family Chamaeleonidae; genus Furcifer; species Furcifer pardalis. Next base: position 15,782,729 of record CP126891.1, on the reverse strand, counting down.
TGAAAACATCAACAACTGCAAGAATAAAACAGCTGCAATATATTTTAATTGCAAGGACTTTCTCACTCTGAAATGGGATACTGTACTGTAAAATTGAGTCAGTCACAACTACACTTAAAGTGCAATTCTAAACACCGTGTAACTGGAAGAATTATGTGCTAAAAATGCTGAGAGTTCACTTCTAAAGGTAAATGTAAAGGTTTCCCTTGCTCGAAAGCCAGTCATATCAGACTCTATTAACCTCTTAATGGCGCAAGACTGTTGCCATATTTTACTGTTCTTGATTATTAAATGAGAGGATCAATAATGAAGGTTAGAAACTTTATACTACTGGGAATTAAATCAAGCATTCGCAGAGCCAGAGGTTATGACTAAGTGATTTTATTATATAAGCTATATAATTTGATTACAGCTTACTGGAATTTATGTACCTCATAATGGTTTACACATACATGCAAGTCTGGCTACATAGTTAAATACTATTTCCATTAAAATGTTCTGTAATATAGTATTAATATTTAAAATTTTGGAACCAGGGCTTCAAGGAAGATTTGCCAACAGGAAAATTTAAAAGTTTAATGTCACACTATCTTTTTTGTAAATAAAGCATTTGTAGAGACATGTATGTTTTAATTGAAGGAGCAAGCAATCTCACTATCAAATAGAGGCTTTTTAAGAGTGAGGATGTACTGTATATTCATAATTGCCATAAGAGTTGCAAGATTTAACAATTTAATACTTTCACCAAAAATCCTTCTTCATAATATGTTGCTCAATACTAAATGTAATGAAGAAAACTCTTAGCTATTTTGCTTGTTGGGGGAGGAATCAAACTGCTGTTGAAGGCTTTTCTTTAAAAAAAAATGGGGGAAGGGAAAGGAAAAACCCCAGAAAAAAAATAACCTTTCAAATTACTGTTTAAAATTATGTCCATTTCTTCCGTTATGTGAGCATACTCATCTCCTGTCACCAGACAGGCCTGGCAGCTTTGCTGAGAAATAGAACGGTGTGTGTGTAGAAAAGATTATTAGGAGCAGAAGCAAAAGCAAAGACCTGCCTCTGGTATACTAGTAATATATTCTGATCTGTAACTATAGGAAGTAGGGCAGAAAAATACTAACATAAGGGAAGAAATGTCACCAAAATGGAGAGTAAGAAAGAACATGGAAACCGATGCATGGTAACAAAAGACAAGTAGCTTTTTGACATTATAAAATTAAATCATGATAACAGGAAAGCTATAAAATGAATGCTAAGCACTAGTAGCTTTCCTCTGGGGAAACAATAAACCTTTGTTACAATTACAACACTATAGTAAGCAGAAATGGTGAGTGAACTTTCCTGAACACAAAAAAGCAGCATGTTGAAGAAAAGGTGAACACCCTTGACAATCTAATGTTAGAAAACATCAGTTTAACTCTTTGCACAACAAAACCATGTGGCTCCAGGGCTTCCCCTTTTTGCTAGTCTATTACTTAAAATAAATAAATGAAGAAGCATTAATTCACTTCTTTACTTCCTCTTTAGGTTTCGAGGGAATTCACTCACTTGCTGCATGAAATACTACAGCCAGGACAAGAGAATTAATTACCCAACTGTAAACAACAATTAATCTTATATTTCTTCTGTTTCCTGCAGTGAAGAAATCCAACTCAACACCTTTGCAGGTGAAGAGAAAGCAGGAGAGGTTTAAAGAAGAAAACCTACATGCAGACAGAAAATGAGGCTTAGGATTTGTGAGTTTTCCATGTGCAAAGGATTCTAAAGAATATATTTGGATAATATGTAAAATGTTGATTTTAAATGTTAATTCCATCACTTCTTTAACTCTGTGGAGATAGTCCTCTTGATTATTCATGGATGTTATCCCACACCACAACCTCTCCAGCCAGAATGATACAGTCCTAACAAAATTTCCTCTCCCCATGACAACTAGCCCTCTCCCTTCTATATTGGGAGCAGGGGGGGGGGGAAGAAGGAGGCCCACAACTGACACATGACTGAGGCTACTTTGTGGTAAAAGGTAAAGGTTTCCCTTGCTCAAAAGCCAGTCGTATCCGACTCTAGGGGTCAGTGCTCATCTGTTTCTAAGCCGAAGAGCCAGCGCTGTCTGCTTCTGCAGACGTTTCCATGGTCATGTGGCAGGCATGACTAGACACCAGAGCGCATGGAACGCTGTTACCTTCCCACCGAAGTGGTCCCTATTTATCTACTTGCAATTTCTTGCTTTCGAACTGCTAGGAGCTGGGACAGAGATGGGAGCCCATTCCATCCTGCAGTACTCGGGAATCAAACTGCTGACCTTCCTCCTCCCAGTCAGCATCTTAGTGACTTGAGCCACTGCAGATCCGCCTACTTTGTGGAGGTCTCTAAAATTTCCCCGCATGCAGAAAGCTAGCACCACAGGGGAGAGTGGGCAGACAATGTTCTCAAGGGAGGAAAAAACGGAAAGTGTATAAGGGAGCTCAAAGCTGGGTGGGGGAGAATAATGAAAGGATATTCTGTCACATAGGGTTTTTTTTTCCTGGAGGTGAGGGCATGGTCTGTGAAGCAAGGAGGGGGGGCAGACAAAGGTTTGAGGGAGGAAATGGGCCTGAGGGAAAGAACTGAGGAAGCCTGAAAGGAATAAAATGGGGAGGGGGGCTTGAGGTAGGGAGAATGAAGGGGGGAAGGCCTAGAAATGGGGGGCTTAGGTCAGGGGTCTGAATGGATTTGGCTTCAGGGAAGCAGAGCCTGAGGTAAAGAGGGCTTGTGAGGTAAGGAATTGGGGGGGGGATGCAATTTGGGGGGGGAGACGAAGGCCTGAGGGAGGAAATGGTGGGGGAGGCTCTGAGGGAAAGAACTGGAGGGGTTAGAAATAGAGGTGGGGGAGGCCTAGAAGAGAGGGGGGTCTTGAGATAGGGGGTCTGGAGGGATTTAGGCCTCAGGGAAGAGGAACCTAAGGTAAAGAAAGGGGGGGATCTCGCGCAACGCCGCCGCCCCCCCTCTCCACCGGTTTTGGACTGACCTGGCTCGGCCGACTCCATATTAGTCCCCCTCAGAAGGTGCCGTGAGGGGAACGTCTTTTGGAGACGAGGGGGGGCGGGGGAGAAGGGCTGACTGGGGCAAACTATGTGGGAGAGGGGGTGGAGTCCTCCCCTCAAACACCGCGAGAGAGGAAAAAGGCAGAAAGGGGCGAATAAGCTCTGCCTCTCCTCTCCCCCCCCCCCGTCTTTCTCCTCATTGGGCCCCTCCGGGCATTTCTCGCGAGAGGTGGGCCGGGCGCAAGAAAGAAAAGCGGGTCGAAATCTCGCGAGAGATAAGGAGTGTGCGTTGGGGAAAGGGAGGGGGATAAGGGGAGCGGGGATAAAAGGCGTGAAGGGAGGGGGCTCGGAAAGAGAGCGCGAAGGTCTCGCGAGAGTTGTGAGTCCCTCTTTTTTTCCCCCTCCCACCTTCCCATTCTTTGTAAAGGGAGGAGGGGAATTTGTGGTTTTGGCAGCTAGAGGGTTCATTTTAGGCACACGTCGGTGGGAGTCCTTCCCAGTCCCCACATCAACATGCCGATAGGGTTGGGTTGCATTTTTATCCTTGCACGAACCAAGGAATACGAAATAAATACATATCTGAGAGTAAACAAAACAGAACAGCAAAAAAAAAAATGTTGTGGCATCTTAAAGACTTACTCCTGTATTTAATTGTGAGCTTTTGTGGACCAAGTCCACTTCATCACTTGGTCCATCAAAGCTCCCAGTCCCCTGGACTGCAAGGAGATCAAAACTGTCCATCCTGAAGGAAATCAACCTTGATCGCTTACTGGAAGGACAAATACTGAAGATGAAGTTCAAGTACTTTGGCTACCAAATGAGAAGAGAGGACTCACTTGAGAAAGCCTTGATGCTGGGAAAGACTGAAGGCAAAAGGAGAAGCAGGGGCAGAGGATGAGATGGATGGATGGAATCGTTGATGCAATGGGCATTGATCTGGCGGGGCTGTGGAGGATGGCAGAGGACAGAGGAGCCTGCATTATGTACTTGATGTGTATAAATTGATGCCATGAAGTCTCACTCTCATGTCTGACAAAGTGGACTTGATCCATGAAAGCTCACATATAAATACAACAGTTAATCTTTAAAATGCCACAGTGTTTTTTGTTTTGTTCTTTTTACCCTCTGATATGTTTAAAGTATAGTCACAGTTCACAGGGAGTCTAGATTGGTTTCTGTTGGCAAGCAAGATGGTTTTAGATCCAAGTCACGACACCTCAGCCAGGGTGCCTGACGAATGACAACCTACACTAGAGTTCCCCACTGATTTAGGTTGTCTCAAAATGTTGATACACCTTGATATGGAATTTGAAAGCCTGTCACAATTCCACTTTTCACCCTCCAGATAGTGAAGTGCCAGCTGTAGGGTTTGATGGGGTGCCACCTAATTTCAGCAGTGCAGCCATTATTAAAGGCTAAGGTAAATTTCGCCCTTGCTCAAATGCCAGTTGTATCCGACTCTAGGGTTCAGTGTTTATCTCTGTTTATAGCCAAAGAGCTAACGCTGTCTGTGTCTGCAGACATCACGTGGCAGGCATGAGTAAACACCAGAGTGCACAGAATGCTGTTTACCTTCCCACCAAAGTGGTACCGATTTATCTACTTGCAATTTCTTGTTTTCAAACTGCTAGGTTGGCAGGAGCTGGGACAGAGATGGGAGCTCACTCTGTCGTGCAGCACTCGGGTCTCGAACTGCTGACCTGCCAACCTTTCAGTCGTCAAGTTCAGCATTTTAACCACTAAGCCACCGCAGTCTCTAATAATTAAAGGGTATTTTACCTCCAAAGGACATGGAAGGGGATGCATGCACCTTGTGTAGAGTATGTATCATGCTATGAAAGACCTTAATTTTCTCTAAAAGATAACACACAGAGAAGGGCAGAAGTGTGTTTGTTTTCCCATGGAACGGAGAGCTCCTTTCCTTCAGAACCACGTCTTGAACGTTCTTTCTACCCAGCTTAGGCAGTGAGGCTTCCTTGGAAGGGCGGAACCATCATATGCGTCCCGTGTTGTACAGCGGAGTTATTTATGTGCCGTACCATCGGATAAACCTTTGATCCTAAAGGATGATGGCGGGGTCCGGAACGGAGTTGAAGGCGGCAGCCTTGAAGCATCGGCGGACTACTCTCGAGCGGGTCGAGAAATTTATCTCCGAGACTTACTTCCTCGACTGTAACCTCAGGGGCAGGTGGGAATGCATTGGTCCAGTTGCTAAAACCTTCCCCCTCTGTTCGCAAATTCACTTTTTTCCAAAAGCAGGGATTTTATTATCTTGATGTGCTGGTAGCTTCATGTAAGGTAGAGGTGCGCAGATTTGCGTAGGGGATTCTCTAGACCGTGTAGTCTAAAATCCACAAATCTTATTTATTACATTTATATATCACCCATCTGGATTAGTTTCCCACTCTGGGCAGGGTGCAACAACTAAAACAACATAATAAATCATATCATAATCTGAATAAAAATAACATGCTGTCACGTGAATTCTGATTTACATCAACCCTTTCCAGGGTTTTCTATTTAGAGAGTACTCAGATGTAGTTTACCATTCTCATCCCCTGGGGTGCCCTGGGCCTGTGACGCTTGCCCAAGAAAACATAAGCTGCATTTTCTAATAATCTATTGTTTAAGGTATGGTCAGTTATGGTTGGAATTACTGTACATTTTTGTTAATTCTTTTCTTTGTCTCCTTTTATCCTAATAAAGGTTTAATAATTAAACAAAGGCTGACTTTTCCCCGCCTGGAGGAATTCAATTCCCAGCCTCTGTCTCTGTTTACAGAAGTTGTATTTTGGACTACAACTTCCATAAACCCCACCAAACATGGCCAGAGATTTGCAAGAGGTGCCCTCCAAAATAACCAGAGGGCACAAAGTCATATCTGCTTGCAGTACATCTTCTAATTTCAGATTTCAGTTTGAAGAGCTGACGGTGCATGGCTATGTATTTTCAATTTTAGGTTGTTTGGTGATACCTGCTCATTGGCATCACTCTCTTGCTTTGAGACTTCTGCACGCATTCCATATGATGCAGCTGTAAAACAGGAATTCAGACCTATAAAAGCCGGAGACTCCTTTGGATGCACGTAAGTATTTGCTGCTCCAACCAGGGATTTGGGATGCTTGAACTGACTGCTGTTACGTTAAATCTCTATTTAGATTTTTTGGTACTTACTTCCTCCTTGTAAAATATAGGCTAGAGCACAGGCCTACACAAGTTTATTTGAAAGTGCCCACTGTGCTGAGTGTGACTTACTTCTGAGTAAATAAAAAGAGTTACTCTGTAAATGATTTGCTTTAATTTGAAACCAAGAGTTATGAACATTGTGGCTTAATTATATTTGCTCTTGCATTTCCTCGTGTCCTTATATGTTTATTCCAGATGGGTTGCCATGTTGTTCTGGTGCAACAAAGACAACTGAGACTTGCAGTACCCTAAAGACTAGCAAACTTAATTTAGGGTGGCTTTTTGTTGACACTAGTCCACATCATCTTATGCCAATTAAAATTTGTTAACCTTATGGTGCTGTAAAACTCTTCAATATTATACCTGGCTTTCGTAGAAAGACAGCTGTTTGCCTCTGCTCTGAGATCACAAGAGTCAGCATAAATTATCATTCTAAGGAAAGGTTCAGAGCTTTTACTTTCATCAAAAAACCAAACTCTTTCTTTGTGGTATAAATATTTGTGAATATCAGCCAATATATGTCTCCTTGAGGATTTTGCGAAGGCATTGTTTGTCGCATGCATCAGATTGGTATAATTAATAAAAAGTCTAGAAAACTTGAAAACTCAATTCATACAGTAGATCAAAACATACACTTATATATGCCATCTATGTAGGCTGCTGTATTATTTCTCTCTCTCTCATGGACTTTTGAACTCTCTGGAAGTCAGGGTTTTCTGCAGTCACCAGTTGAACAACCTCTCCTTCCAGTGAGATTATTGTCCTATGGGAATTCTGAATAATCTTGTGTTCAGACTGTCATCCTGAAAGCATGTCCATCTCTCCCCTAAGGTGGCACACCTGTTGGTTTAAAGTGGAACTCACTATCCCCAAAGAATGGGCAGGAAATGAAGTCCACTTTGTTTGGGAAAGTGAAGGCGAGGGAATGGTTTGGAGGGATGGCCAACCTGCTCAGGTAAGCAGCTATTTATGAAACCATCACCAGCTAATATGTAGAGTATGATTGGTTAGTCTGTGTGGTCATAATGAAGCCTCTCCATCCAACCCTACTCCTTTAAGCTTTTTTAAAATATGTTGGATTATTATTATTATTATTATTATTATTATTATTATTATTATTATTATTATTATTATTATTATTATTATTATTATTATTATTATTATTATTATTATTATTATTATTATTATTATATTTGAATTTCTATACCGCCCTACTTGGCAGAGCCAACTCATTATTATCTTTTTAAAGGATATTATCTTTTAAAAGGATTATCTTTTTAAAAGATGCCAGACAAACATATAATTATTGTACGTGTCTTTCTCCTGCTGTTCTCCTACATCTTTTTTAAAAAACAAATAGTTTAAAACCTTAAAGAGGTTCAGGATTCATAAATGGGTTTGGAGACACATATTCAAAGGTGTTTAAAAGAGGAATCTGTCTTGAGCTATAATAGAATAACTTTTGCTACTTCTAGAGCTATATACATACCTGTGGATGTAATATTTGACTTTTCTCCTATCAGAATAGCTCTTCTAACTAGCCTGCTAAAAACAGTAGTCTGTGTTTCCATTGGATAGGGTGCAGGTTTCACAACATGGGGCTTATTTTCAACAATGGCTTTACCTTGGTCCTCTTTTTCCTCTTTTTCCTTTGTCAGGGTTTAACTACGGAAGGTGAGAAGACAAGCTACATACTAACAGAGAAACTAAAGGAAACAGACCCTCATTGGTGAGCAATCTTAGTGATTCTGAGATTTCCCAGACCGCACTTTTGAATAGATTGTTTTGACGATTATTCATTTACAAATGACAGCCCCAGCCTGTTTTTTAAAACAGACGTGGGACAGATTTTGGGGGATGGCTAACAGCTCGGAGCATAAAGATTGGGACATCTGATTAATATGGATATGCTAAAGACTGTTTGTCCCAGTGCTATAATTATCAGATCTAATAGTTAAGGGGGGGTCTAAACCCAACAAAAGACATGCTTTGTCACTTTCAAATGTTCTAGATCCCTGGTGGCTAACCTTGGCACTCCAGCTATTCTTAGACCTCAATTTCAAAAGCCCAAGTCAAGCACATCTGCTGACCGGGGCTTCTGGAAATTGAAGTCCAAGAACACTGGAGTGCCAAGGTTAACCATCAGAGTTGTCAGATTGAGAGAAGCTGCATTAAACTATAGAGGGGTGAGATTGCTGTATTCTCTTATGCCTATAGCTTGACCCTATATGTGGAGGTTGCCTGCAATGGTCTCTTTGGAGCCGGAAAGGGTAGCATGATTGCACCTCCAGATCCAGACAAGAATTTCTCCCTGCGCAAAGCAGAACTAGTGGTTTACAACAGGGATGTCCATGAGCTTCTGGTGGACTTTGAGATACTTTTGGATATGGCCAAGGTAACAGGGTTTTTTGTCATTCTAACAGCTGGCATGGTTGGTTGGTTGGTTGGGTGGATGGATGGATGGATGGTGGGGAGGAAGGAGCTATTCTGCAGTGAAGGGTTGGCAACTTTATGCCTTCCAGATGTTGTTGGACCTTGCCTACCTAGCCAGCATAGCCCACATTGAACAATGCTTGGTTTTGAAGGAGGAGGATCTTTTGAGGATGACAAGTTGCCCACTCCTCTTATAATGAAATGCATGTCTCCAATGTTCCCACTGCTGGTGGGATTTTACAACTAAATAAATAGCTCCAAATCATTAAGAATCATGCCTTTGGAAGCCTTTAGTGCAGTAGTTTCCAACGTGGGGCCCAGGCCCCACAGGAGGACTTCCATTCCCAGGAGTCTAAGTCAGTCCATTGACTGATCTGTGCTTTGGGGACTGAAGTCCAAAAACCAAAAGTTGGGAAGTTAAAGTACCTTTTGGGTTGGGCTCTGCGTAGGACAAACATAGGCTTCCCCAAGTTCTCCAAAAGTTGGTAGATTAGATATCTGTGCAAAGCACCTAAGTTTAGAGTAGAGTAGGACTGTTATTTCATCACCACTCCCAAATAGTTGTAGAATCCAGTGGCTTCATTGACTCGGTAGTCGCTCTCTTTAATTGCAGTTTTGCTATTGTCCTGCTTGGAGGGCAGACTCACTGAATGCTTATTAAGAAGCATGTGCTGAGTTGTAGACATAGCAAAGAATTTCTTCTTCAGCATTACTGGATGGTCTGAGATAGATGCAGCTGAACTGTAACAAAGGATTAGGATGCATTTGGTGTTGAGGAAGTAAGTTTCCAAATACAGAATGTGTCCATTGAGTAGGTTTGCTTGGCTTATGCATTTAGATAGCATTCCATTTTCCTTTCTGTCTTAGCTCCTTGGGGAAGAGAACCAGCGGAGTTTCCAGGCTCTCTATGCAGCCAACCAGATGGTTAACTTGTGCGATGTCACCAATCCTTTGACTTTCCATGCGGCGCATCGTCTTGCCTGCTCTATCTTCAGTCAAAAGAATGGAGAGAGCCAGCACATCATCCATGCCATGGGTCACTGCCACATTGACTCTGGTAAGGAAGAGTGCTCAGGACATGCGCACTTTCAGGACCAGGCCGTAGGAAGGATTAGCTGGGACAACCGGCCGTGTTTAACAGAAGAAGGAGTGGGTGAAGTGATGCAATGAGTTTCGATGTTCATGAATGATAGGCAAAGCTTGTAAGAGATATTTAGATTGCAACTTCTAGGATATGCTGACTAGAGGATTCCAGGAGTTGTAGTTCAAAAAAAGTTACTTTTCCAAGCTGTAGCCCAGTGTTCCCCAACTTTTTAATTCCCAGAAGCCTAAGTCAGTCCATTGGCTGATGAGTGCTTTGGGGAATTTACATAAAAAAAATCCAAAGATTGGGGAACACTGCTCTGTCCAAAAAGAAGCAGCATTCAGCTTTACCAGTTTGCTTGCCATGAGAAGAGCAGTTTCAGTGATCCGCAAATTAAGCAAAGCAGGTCATGCTTGATTTATAATAATAATATAATAAAGTTAGAACTGTGCCTACACCAACTGCCAGGGGAAGAAGAAGCCAGGGCAGGATGAGGACCTTGCCGCCCCTCCCCCTGTGCCTACACCAACTGCCAGGGGAAGTAGAAGCCAGGGCAGAATGAGGACCTTGCCGCCCCTACCCCTGTGCCTACACCAACTGCCAGGGAAAGAAGAAGCCAGGGCAGGATGAGGACCTTGCCGCCCCTCCCCCTGTGCCTACACCAACTGCCAGGGGAAGAAGAAGCCAGGGCAGGATGAGGACCTTGCCGCCCCTCCCCCTGTGCCTACACCAACTGCCAGGGGAAGAAGAAGCCAGGGCAGGATGAGGACCTTGCCGCCCCTCCTCCTGTGCCTACACCAACTGCCAGGGGAAGAAGAAGCCAGGGCAGGATGAGGACCTTGCCGCCCCTCCCCCTGTGCCTACACCAACTGCCAGGGGAAGAAGAAGCCAAGGCAGGATGAGGACCTTGCCGCCCCTCCCCCTGTGCCTACACCAACTGCCAGGGGAAGAAGAAGCCAGGGCAGAATGAGGACCTTGCCACCCCTCCCCCTGTGCCCACACCAACTGCCAGGGGAAGAAGAAGCCAGGGCAGGATGAGGACCTTGCCGCCCTTCCCCCTGTGCCTACACCAACTGCCAGGGGAAGAAAAGGCCAGGGCAGGATGAGGACCTTGCCGCCCCTCCCCCTGTGCCTACACCAACTGCCAGGGGAAGAAAAAGCCAGGGCAGGATGAGGACCTTGCCGCCCCTCCTCCTGTGCCTACACCAACTGCCAGGGGAAGAAGAAGCCAGGGCAGAATGAGGACCTTGCCGCCCCTACCCCTGTGCCTACACCAACTGCCAGGGGAAGAAAAGGCCAGGGCAGGATGAGGACCTTGCCGCCCCTCCCCCTGTGCCTACACCAACTGCCAGGGGAAGAAAAGGCCAGGGCAGGATGAGGACCTTGCCGCCCCTCCCCCTGTGCCCACCCCAACATATTGTATTGTAATGTAATGAAATGTATTGTCTGTAAGCCGCCCTGAGTCGCCACGGCGAGTGGACGGCAATATAAATTTGAACTAATAATAATAATAATAATAATAATAATAATAATAATAATAATAATAATAATAATAATAATAATAATAATAATAATAATAATAATAATAATAATAATAATAACAACAACAACTACTGGAGGGCTAGAAGGGACCTTATAAATGAGTGATGGTACTCCAAGTGTTCTTGGACTGCAATTCCCAGAAGTCTAAGTCTGCACTCTTGCTGATCAGGGCTTCTAGGAGTTGACGTTCAAGAACACCTGCAGTGCCAAAGTTCACCATCACTGTTATAGCTCATCAAGTCCAGCCAAGGAAGCTCAATGAGGAATCAAACCCCCAACTTTAACTTAAACTGCTTAAATTTGCTTCCAGGAATAAGTATAGTTTATTTTGTCCCAGGGATCATAGATACTTGAGGTGAGAAAGAGATGGGTGGGGAAGAGGATTTCAAGACCAGCAATTGGACTTTTTTTTAGAAACAACGTGTTTCAGCTACTCATTGTTGTGTATGAAGTATTGACATCACTTGTAAAAATATCAAACAAGTAACCCTTTGCATTGCCTGTTGCTTTGCTCGTTATATTTCTTTACTTCCCATTGCTTTGAGAAGGAGAACATTCTAGGATTAACAGAATGAGATTTAAAAAAATTAAAATTCCTGTGAGAATAACCTAAAATGTTCTTTAAAAGCAGCTTTAAAAGTCACTACAAAATATTATTACATCAGGGACTGCGGTGGTTTAGTGGTTAAGATGCTGAGCTTGATAACTGGAAGGTTGGCAGGCCACTAGTTTGAGACCCAAATGCTGCACAACAGAGTGAGCTCCTGTTGTCTGTCCCAGCTCCTGCCGACCGAGTAGTTCGAAAGCAAGAAATTGCAAGTAGATAAATAGGTACCACTTCAGCAGGAAACGTAACAACATTCCATATGCTTTAGTGTCCAGTCAAGCCTGACACATGTTGTTTGGCTGTAAATCAATAGAAATGAGCACTGTACCCTAGAGTTGAATACGACTGGCTTTTGAGCAAAGGCGACTTTTACTTTACATCAGTGCAATAACTTTGTCCATCAGCTCTAAAATTTAATTATACCTTCGCTGCCCTAAAAATCAAGTAATTATAAGGCACAATGTTATTTGTAATTAGTTCCTTCCCAGGTCTATGGATGACCAGCATCAGGGGAAATGGCCTTTAAGAAAGGAAACCCAATGTAATGATGAATGTAAATATAAATTTGTAAAATGTAAATATAAATTTGAAATAATAATAATGAATGACTGCTTCACGATTTTGCTCTTAGCCTGGCTGTGGCCTTATGAGGAGACGATCCGCAAATGCGCCCGAAGCTGGGTGACCGTCGTGCGCCTGATGGAGAAGAACCCAGAGTTCACCTTTGTCTGCTCACAGGTATTAAATACATTATGCAGGTCTGAATATCATTCGATTGCCTGCACAATCGCACACCAAATCCAGTGTCGTTATTAGAGTGAAATTTGGGGGTTATAGGTTGGCGTCTCCGTGCTTTCCTCATCCTGCCCTGGTGGCACAGCGGTTAAGCTGCTGTACTGCAGCCAAAAGGGTGTGAGTTCAATCCTGACCTGTTGGGGACAAAATGCTAATTAACTTGTGAACCGCCCAGAGAGTGCATTAAGCGCTATGGGGTGGTATATAAACGCAATTGCTATTGCTACTCAATTCACAGAGTTGTGAAACTGAAGCATTAGGGTGACGCAGAGCCACATCCCATATGCTGCTCTAATCTCACTGGAGGAAAAGTGGGTTGAAATTTAAAACAATGACATAATGTGGAACCTGTATTTTTTTTTCTTTTTAACTTAGGAGTTCACTGATGGTGTTTTGTAGGTAGGTAGGTAGGTAGGTAGGTAGGGGTAGGTAGGTAGGTAGGTAGGTTGATTGATTGATTGATTGATTGATTGATTGATTGATTGATTGATTAACAGGCAGATAAACTATATCTATCTGTCTATCTATCTGTCTGTCTATCTATCATGTTAGCAATAATTAGGAATTTCCTGTCTAACTCAACCATCTCTCAATATTAGTCCAGATCTAGATAGCTCTACTTATTGTGTGTGTGGATTATTTGCACGCCACCAAAGTTGCAGTTCTTATATATGTGACTTATCATCTTTTCTGTAGGCTCAGCAGTTTGAATGGGTGAAGAACTGGTATCCAGGATTGTATGCTACAATTCAAAACTTTGCCAAAGAAGGACGCTTCATACCTGTTGGAGGAACCTGGGTAGAAATGGTAAGGAAAAGGCAGTGTCCCTTGTTCTGGTAGTAAAATCAACCAAACTTACCACTAAGCCACAGCAGTCTCTCTCAAGTTACAGCTAAAGTTACCCTAAAATTATTTAAAATGTCTACTAAAAATATAATAATCAGAATGAAAACATGAACACATTCTTATGGACTGAAACGTTGTTCAAATAATTACATTTTTAAATGCACATCTGACAACAAAGCCATTGGACAACCAGGTCTTTGATAGACAAGAGATCCCATGGAAGTCTATCCATGTGTTTATCAAACATGAGAGGAGAGTAATGGACTTTTTATATTAAAACTAATGCAGGTTTATGATTTTTTCTCCCTGCTAGGATGGGAATCTTCCGAGCGGGGAATCCATGGTTCGGCAGTTCCTACAGGGGCAGAGGTTCTTCCAGGAGGAGTTTGGGAAGCTGTGTCAAGAGGTATATGCTTTATGTCATCTCTGAATCCCATAATTGGCCCAGCGATCTTCCTCCTGGGAAGGACGGCTGGCATTTTAAAAAAAGCAACTGAAGTCACATCAGAGTCATGGTATGTAACACCTGAGCCCTGTCTCCACTTCTGTCTCCTTGACATTTGCATGGCCACATGGCAGGCTCACGAAACACTTGTTACCTCTCCCACCGAAGCAGTACCTATTTATTTACAGTAATACCTCGGATAACGCTAAAATCGCATAATGTTAAGTAATCTGGGGAGGAGAATTAGATCGAATAACGTTAAGGTCCTATGGGATGGACCGGATAACAACCGCTAAAGCCTGTGCGGTTACAATGCATCTCTATGGAGCTTTAACGTTATCCGATCCATCCCATAGTATTTTAACACGCATCGGATAACACCAAGACTTGTGGAACCAAGTCTTAGCGTTATCCGAGGTATTACTGTACAGTACTTGCATTTTCTTGCTTTTCAAATTGCTAGGCTGGCAGGAGCTGGAACAAGATGACAGTTCACTCCATCACACAGCACTCTGGTCTCAAACTGATGACCTACTGATCTTCTGGTCGTCAAGCCCAGCATCTTAAACTCAGATATCCAGAGATAAAAATTTCGCTCCAGGATGGCAAAGGGTGCCCCCTATTTTGCCTTTAAATCTAATTTTGCCTCTCCTTGTTTGTTTTTAAATTGCCTCTTTCATTGCTGTTGTTTTTATGTACAAATTGGAAATACTGTAACTAGAAATTTAGGGGAAGAGATTGAGATGTGTCAGAGGGGGAAAAAGGGGAAATGGGCCTCAGGCTCTCCGATGTTCTTCATTCCAGACAATGGCCTACTGTAGCCACTTGGCAAGGGAGGTCTATTGTTTGGGTGCCTTTTGGGGGACTTTCTTCAGAAGCATCTGTTTGATTGCTGTCAGGGAACAACTGTGGACCAGATAACTACTCACTTTAATCCAGCAAGCCAATGATGTTTACATGATGCTTCATTTTTCTCAGTTTTGGCTGCCGGACACATTTGGCTATTCAGCGCAGTTCCCCCAAGTGATGCGCGGGTGTGGAATCCACCGTTTCCTCACTCAGAAGCTGAGCTGGAACTTGGTGAACACTTTCCCGGTGAGCAACAAATGTCTTTATTTACTTACCCAAACGCATGTATAAGTGGGCAACATTTACATACGGCAGCGAGCATCCTTCTCTCTCAGTAGAGTTGATCTCCCTCTTGCCATAATGTTTATCCTGACTAAAATAGTGAACAAGCCCCATTCAAGTTAATGGAGCATCGGTTAACATCCATAACTTCAGGTTCTTATTAGGTTCTTCTGTTTTCTTTTTCTTCCCATTTATTTGTTTGTTTAATTTTGAAGCACAACACCTTTTGGTGGGAAGGGATTGATGGCTCCCAAGTTTTGGCTCACTTCCCGCCTGCAGATTCCTATGGGTTGACTGGTCGCGTGGAGGAGGTAAGTAAAACAACCTTGTACAGATTGCGTGTGCGCACCCTGCTGCCATATCTGTGGGTTCTGTATCCATGGTTTCCATTATCCATGGGTCTAAAAATATTCAGTAAAAATCATTAACATCATATGTGCATTTCTATGGTGACCACTAGAGCTGACCACTAGAGGCCACTGTCTACATTGTAAATATAGGATTAGCTGTTATTCACAGTTTCGGGTATCTATGGTAGTGATCAGAATGTAACCCCCATGCATAAGGGAGGTGACCTGTATAATCATCCTGTTATTTTCTCCTCCCCAAAAAGGCAAGGAAATTACATTTATGCCATGGGAGGGGAGGAGATTCATGAAGGTTTACTATCCATATTCCAAGGGAGTAAAGACAGCTTTGGCTGAATTATGTTAAATAAGCGTAATGGAAAAGATGAATAGGAGCCATAGATGAATATGAACATGGAAATATTCTTCATAGAAACATCCGCACATTGTAACACAGAAAGGGAAGTAAACCTTTGAAAAAAATAGAAGCCAAATGCTTCTTGCATTTCTCATTTAATTGTTCTAAATACATAATATAAGACTTAATCTTATTTTGTTGCAGGAGTGCATTTGGTAAATTAAGTCAATGTTTCTGCCAGGCAGGTGTGTTGATCTCTGGCTAATACTATTTGATTAGCAGGGACAATTATATTGTTTTCATCCTCCACTGACCTCCTCTTTAAGCGAGTTAGTCTCTAAGTGAGGCACTCTTTATGCGAGGTTTTACTGTACTGTACTCTGTATGTCAGAATTCTTATTGAATATTTTTAAACCCATAGATAACTGAAGCTATGGACACTGAACTCAGGGATATAGAGACAACTGGTACATGCAGGACAAAATTTATCACTGCCTCACTGAAAATAACATGTGGGGCAGGGAAAATGTATATAAAACCATACTTGAAGGTCCCAGTCACGTTACATCTCTCCTAGATGTTAAAAACCACGAAGAATAACCGAGACAAGGGGCGTGTGAACCATAGCGCTGCTCTTTTTGGGTTTGGAGATGGAGGTGGAGGCCCAACACAGAGAATGTTAGACCGGCTAAGAAGAATGAAGGACACCGATGGCTTACCCAGGTCAGTCTACTTTTACACAGATCGCTGTGTTCGGAATAGGGCAAAAGCAAAAGTCAAGGATATCAAATATTGCAGTTAGAGACTCATGACAAATTGATGCTTCTGTGAGCAGAGAAGGAGGAAAGATTGTCTTTTCCCTTATGGGCCTGGCTGGAGTCTGAGATCTTCCAAAGAGGCCTCTTATGTGTCCTACTTTCAGGTTCTACCTAATACTGTATACCCTTACATGGTGGCAGCGGTGGGATTTGAACCCATGCCCCCAAATTGACAGGAGAATTACAAGACAGGGTTTTCTCACCAGATGCATTCTCATTGCCACCTCTTCCTATCAATGGGTCTGTCTGTCTTCTAGGGTCCAGATGTCTGGGCCTGACCAGCTTTTCTTAGCCCTGGAGAAGGAGAAAGCTCAACTGTGTACCTGGGTTGGAGAGCTGTTCCTGGAATTGCATAATGGCACATACACCACCCATGGACAGGTTAGTGACGCTCAAGGAAAAGCAGTAGGTAAGAATTATTTTCAGGCTAAACCCCCAGAATCCCACAGGGCATGGTGGGTGTAGGGTTCTGGGACCTGTAGTCCAACCCCTGCCCAGCTCAGAGGCACATGTGCTGAAGTTCTTGTATAGTACTAATGATTGTTTTGCTAGGGCCATGGTGGCTTAGTGGTTAAGATGCTGAGTTTGACAACCAGAAGGTTGGCAGATCAGCAGTTCGAGACCCGATGCTACACAACTGAGTGAGCTCCCATTGTCTGTCCCAGCTCCTGCCAGCCTATCAGTTTGAAAGCAAGAAATTGCAAGTAAATAAGCAGGTACCACTCGGGTGGGAAAGGTAACAGCATTCCATGTGCTTTGGCATGCCTGCCACACAACTATGGAAAGTATACAAATGCAGACAGTACTGGCTCCTTGGCTGTAAACGGAAATGAGCGCCGAACCCTAGAGTTGAATAAGACTGGCTTTCGGGCAAGGGAGACCTTTACTTTTAACTTCTCAATAAGCACTTCCTGGCCTGTAAAGTTTACAATAGAAAGCATTAAACATCTTTTCATGTAAGTCTCATTTTATATGTCTTTTAATTGTATTAATGAGTTGCTATGCTTTATTTTTGAGAACTCTGTGTGATCTTTATTTTTGGAGTTAGATTAAGAAAGGAAATCGTGATTGTGAACAGTTGCTTCACGATGTTGAGGTTCTCAGCAGCATCGCTCTGTCAAGAAGAACATCTTTCCAGTACCCTTCAGCTAAACTTCAGCACCTCTGGAGGTAGAGACTTTGAATGAACATATTTGGCACTTTACAAAATATAGGATATCGTGGTTATAAAGCAGGTGTCCAGTTGCTAAGAAGGGGGTGTGGATGGGAGGCCAGAACTCAATCTTGCTATCTTTGCCTATAGACAAATTAGTCATCTCATTTTGAGGTCTCTGTGAACTATATTTTCCCTCTTTCTGGCTACAGACTGCTGCTCTTGAACCAGTTTCATGACGTGTTGCCAGGCAGTTGTATCCAACTTGTAGCTGAGGATGCCATGAGATACTATGCAGGTGAGAAGGCAGAACTGCATAGGGAGGGAAGATCAACATTGAGGTGTTTGGTCACCTGTCAAACCTCAGCCCACTTATGGTATAGTATGATTGATTGACTAGGTTTTGCTTAGATGACAACCTTAATGAAAACTCTCCATTTTTGTCTCTCCCTCCCTTCTCTCGATCATGTTCTGTTATTGTTTTCTCCCAAACTGTGATGCTCTTCAAGTTAATACATTTCCTTTTCCTAAAATGTAATACGGTCTCAGCTTGCTTTGAATGAGCAAGATCGCTTAATAGAAATAGTTTCTCCTTCCTCCCCAGAAATTCGCCGTGAGGGAGCTCAACTGCTCAAAGATGCTTTGCAGTCTCTGCTAGGGGATCTCGTGGCAGGCGGTCAAAAGACCAGTGAAAGTGTTGTCGTCGTGAACACTTTGCCTTGGGAAAGAACCGAAGTCATTGCCAAAACTGGACCAGGAGAATCCAAGACTTTAAGTACTAGTTACGCACAGCTGTTAAAGCCTTTTAATTCATAGACTGGTTGATCTCTGAGCCTGAATGTTATGGGAAAGTTATTACTATTTTTAAAAAAGATTCATTACTGTAACTCATTACAATGCCTGAAAAGTAAATGTTGCCATTCAACAGTATTGAAAAAGTAACTTGTTGTGTTACTTGAACTGATCCTTATTTTTCACTTTGTTTTTAAAGAAAGCGCTTCGGACTGCCCAAAATGCCTTAAAAACTTCTTTAAAAGTCAGCATTTGTCTCCAGCTCCTGCCAATTTAGCAGTACAGTCATACCTCGCATAACGAATTTAATTCGTTCTGCAAGGTTGCTCGCTATGCGAAAAATTTGCTATGTGATGCCGACTCGCATAACGAATTTTTCACTATGTGAATCAGACTTTCCCTATGGAAAAACTCACATAACGAGCATTTCTATGGAGAAAACTCGCATAGCAAAAAAATTCATTATGCGAGTTTTCCCCATAGAAATGCTCGTTATGCGAGTTTTTCCATAGGGAAAAGTCCGACTCGCATAGCGAAAAATTCGTTATGCGAGTCAGACCGCTTAGCAAAAAACTTGCTCGTTACGCGAGTTTTTCGCTAAGCGAAACGCTCGTTATGCGAGATTTGACTTTAGATAAATCTAGCAAGAAGATAAATAGGTAGTGCTTTGGTGGGATAAGTAACAGTGTTCTATGTGCTCCCACATTTAGTCATGCCTGCCACATGACGATGGAAACATCTGTAAATGCAAATAGTGCTGGCTCTTTGGCTTTAAACAGATGAGCACCTCCCCCTAGAGTCAGATACAACCAGCCTTTGAGCAAGAAGACCTTTACCTAGAAAACGTTGTGAGTTCCCAAGTGAAATAATCTCGTTCTCTTTTTTGTCACTTTACTTTCAGATGTAACTTTTTTATTCAAAAAAAGCAACAAGTTACAAGTAACTAGTTAATCGTAACCGCCAAGCTCTGTGCTAACATAACATAGGGAAGAACATCTCCCTAATTGCTACATATTTACAGTCTGGCTGGTAGGTCAAACGTTCCCAGTGCACACGCATGTAGTATGAGGGTAGCAACCATAGTTCTATATCGCCCCATGGCACGTGGTCCACTCTTTGGGCAAGTCATAAGTTAATTAGCATTTTGCCCCCAACATGCTGGGGACTCATTTTCTGACTTCAGAAGGACGGAAGGATGAGTCAACCTTGAGCCCTGGTCAGGATTGAACTCAGAACCTTTGGGTTACGGGACAGGAGCTTAAACTTTGTGCCACCAGGCTCAGAAGAAGGCCTTATGGATAGACATGTCCTGTTGTAGCAGCAATACTTTGATCTTCAAGCTTGTTAGAAGTTACTCCGGCAACACCATCATTCTTTCTTTCCTTTCTCCGGCAGCTCTGGTGACAGTTCCCAGCCTGGGCTGCTGCACTGTTCAGGACCCGTCGCCTCCTTCCCACCCTGTGATGGTGACCAAATTGGTGAGCGTTCCTCAGGGGTTTGTTTGGGGAACCCAAGTAGCCTCCTTAGGAGAAGATTGGTGACCATTCGGAGGCTTCATCTGGTCCAGAATGCAGCTGCACGAGTAGTGTTGGGATGCGGGCGTTATGCTCGTGCCTCACTGCTGCTGAGGGAGCTGCACTGGCTCCCAGTTTGCCTCCGGGTGCAATTTAAGGTGCTGGTTATTACCTTTAAAGCCCTACATGGTAGTGGTCCAGGTTACTTGAGAGACCACATCGTCCCAAGGACATCTTCCCGGCCCACCAGAGCGGACCGGAGAGGCTCTCTGGTCGTGCCATCAGCCAGAGAGGCACATCTCTCTGGCACTAAAAGGAGGGCCTTCTCGGTGTCCGCTCCGGCCCTGTGGAACCTCCTCCCGACAGAGCTACGCCTGCAGACGGAATTGCTGTCCTTCAGGAAAGGAGTGAAAACCTGGCTGGCAGGTCTGGTCTGGGGAGTGGATGGTCCAATTTCCCCAGCCAGTTGGATGGTTTGACCCCCAGTATGTCCAAGTTATAACACCTAGCTTTTAATTAAGTTTTTAAAGCTTTTTAAAAGTTTTTAATTTTTAAAGTGTTTTTAAAATTGTTGGAAATCGCCCTGGGTCCCTTCAGGGAGGAGGGCGATAAACAAATATAAATAAATAATAAATAAATAAATAAATAAGATCATCAACCCCATTAGGCATGAGAAAAGCCAGGCAGCTGGATTCAGACCCAATATCTCTCTGGTCCAGCTTCCTGTTTCCCCCATAATTGCCAACCCATTACCTCTCAGAAGCCCACCAGGAGGGTGGCAAGGGTCACAACCCCTCCTTTCTGCTCAGGTCTCCCAACAATAGCAATAACTGCCCCATAGCACTGAGAGCACTCTCTGAGGGGTCCACAATATAATTAGCATTTTACCGAAGGCTAAGCCAACCTGGAGCCTGGTCGGGATCAAACTCACAACTTCAGCAGAGTTGTGGCTGCAGTACAGCAGTTTTAACCGCTGTACCACCAGGACTCTAGTCCTGAGAGGCTTAGTGGTGAAGACGCTGAGCTTGAGGACCAGAAGGTTGGCAGGTCAGCGGTTTGAGACCCAAGTGGGCTCTCCATCCCCTGTCCCAGCTCCTGCTAACCTAGCAGTTCCAAAGCAAGAAATTGCAAGTAGATAAATAGGTACCGTTTTGGCAGGAAAGGTAACAATGTTCCATGCATTCCAGCATTTAGTCATGGCTGCCACATGAGCATGAAAACAATCTGATTTAAACGGTGTTTTCAGCTTGACAAACTTTTGCTAACGGGGGGAGTGAGTGGATCGAAAGACACTAATCTTTTCCTTTCGGAAACATTCTCTTTCCAGGCAGATGGATCTGTGGTCATGGAGAACGATCTCGTCCAAGTCCACCTGGATACTATGGGCCGTGTATCATCGCTTTGTTTAGCAGGTTCCAAAAGGTGGGTTTCATGTTGCCAAAACTGCTCTAGGATCACAAAAAAATAGAATTCATTTGAATAATAGAGTGGTATTGGTTAAGACGCTGAACTTGGAGACTGGAAGGTCGGCAGGTCGCAGTCCACGACCTGAGTGCTGCACAACTGAATGAGCACCCGTCTCTGTCCCAGCTCCTGCCAACCTAGCAGTTCGAAACCCAAGAAATTGCAAGTAGATAAATAGGTACCCCTTTGGTGGAAAGGTGCACTCCGGTGTCTAGTCGTGCCTGTCACATGTCCACGGAAATGTCTGCAGACAGCGCTGGCTGTTTGGTTGGAAACAATTGAGCACTGAATCCTAGAGTTGAATACGACTAGCTTTCTAGCAAGGGTAACCTTTACCTTTTATAATCATCGCCAGCCATGATGGATTCAGATAGCTCAGCAACCTGGACAATTGACAACAACGGCCTGACGGGAGTTAGTTTGTGTTCTGGTTTGGTTGTTTTATGTGGTTGCATTTTATAATTTTTATTGTACTGTTGTTGTTTTGAATGTAAGCCGCCCAGAGTCGCCTCGGCGAGTGGGCGGCAATATAAATCTAAATAAATAAATAAATAAATTGACAACCCCCTCTCAGCTTAAAGTGAAGATAAGTCAAAGATGCATTTTGAAGTGGTCTTTTGCACCATCAGACAGCTGTTCTCTTCTGGAGGTTTCTCCTAATATTAACCAGCTTCTGATTCCTTGCATTTTCCACCCACTCCGGCCTTCTAGAGCCCACCGGATTTGGCTGAACATGCTCTGTTTCTTTTTTTCAGAGAGTCAGTCTCTGAAGGTTGTTCTGCTAACCAGTTTGTGCTATTTGACGATGTTCCATTGTACTGGGACGCCTGGGACGTGATGGATTATCACCTAGAGACCAGGTAGGTGTCAGTTTCCTAAGTGGCACCGTTTAGAATGATCTGGGCGCTGCAGAAATGGTTCTGCCCTTTGTGACTCTAGCAAACAAGGGATTGCTTCCCATCCTAGGGGCAAACTCCAATCTGGCTTCAAGAAGAGCAGACTCTCTGAAATCAGTGGAACTTTTATTATGATTGTGTAACTGTATATTTAGCATTCCTGTAAGCCACCCAGAATCACTGTATGCAAGTGGGGCGGGATATAAATCTAAATAATAATAATAACTTATATTACAGAGTCCTGGTGGAGCAGTGGTTAAGCTGCTATACCGTCGCCACTTTTGCTGATGTTGTGAGTTCAATCCTGACATGGATCAAGATTGACTCAGCCTTCCATTCTTTCGAGGTCGGGGGCAAAAGACAAATTAACTTGTGAACTGCCCAGAGAATGGACTAAGCGCTGTGGGATGGTATTTAAATATAATTGCTAGAAGGCCACATTTCATTTCATCTGCTGTATTGCTGATGATTCTTTTTGACAATTCCTGCCAATCAAGGTCAATTGTACTGGGCTAGATGGATCTGGAGGAACTGCGGTGGCTTAGTGGCTAAGACTGGAAGGTCAGCAGGTCAGCAGTTCGAGACCTGAGTGTTGCATAACAGAGTGCGCTCCCGCCCCTGTCCCAGCTCCTGCCAACCTAGCCGTTTGAAAGCAAGAAATTGCTAGCGGATAAATAGGTACTGCTTCAGCAGGAAGGTAACAGCGTTCCATGTCTAGGCATGCCTGTGCCTCCTCCTAACTCAGTCATTCTATGATTCTATGAATGTTGGTTTCAGCAGTTTTAACCTGGAGGAACAATTTGTTTCACCCACTCTCGGGCCACTTTCGTTTCTCCGTGTGCCTTCAGGAAGCCCATCGTGCATCTCCTTAAACCCCTGGAAATTGCCCAACCAGGGGGGCTGCGTGGCAGCGTGACGTTCTCCCTGCGGATCAGTGGGAAGAGCAGCCTTAGGCAAGAGGTGGTCCTGGATGCAGCGTCTCCTTGTGTCCAATTCCAGACTCAGGTTTGGTGTTTTTAGATGATCTACTGATGCTCTTCCCTTAAGACAATGGTTCTCAACATTTTCAAGCTCTGGTCCGGACCACACCCCCTCAGACAGCCGAGTAGGCCGGACTGGTGGTTCCTCCTGCCATAAATGCTGCTGTGAAACATGTCCACAGCTGTCGTAAACACGTCCGTGCGCAGATACACAGCAGTAGGCGGGACAGGTTTAAGAAAATAGTTAGCAATTTCTCCAAAATCTCAGATTCCAATTCTAGCCCAGAAAATTTTAACTCTCCACACATCTTGAGATATAAGAGTAACAGTTCTTTACTTACAGTTCCTTTCTTGAAATAGAATAAATAGTTGCCTTTGTTGATAAACAGTTGTGTACAAAAGTTTAAACGAGTACACTGCTTGTAAGGCAGAGAAATTGGAGAGTGGGAGAGAGGAGAGAATATTAACATGAACTTCCTGTTTGCAGGTTGAGTGGAATGAAGTTCACAAATTCCTCAAGGTAGAGTTTCCAGTCAGGGTTCGCAGCCCAAACGCAACGTACGAGATCCAGTTTGGGCACCTACAAAGACCGACCCATTGGAACACATCCTGGGATTGGGCCCGGTTCGAGGTGAGGCTCCGTCTGAGGCCTTTCCTTGGACACAAAGCTGAAACTGTTTTCCTAAATATCTTATTTCCGCCTCTGGTGAATTCCAATATCATTAGTAAAGGTCACCCTTGCTTGAAAGCCAGGCATATCTGACTCTAAGGTTCAGTGCTCATCTCTGTTTATCGCCAAAGAGCCACACGCTGTCTGTATCTGCAGACGTTTCCGTGGACATGTGGCAGGCATGACTAGAGACCGGAGAGCATGGGACACTGTTTACCTTCCCACCAAAGTGTTGCCTATTTATCTACTTGCAATTTCTTGCTTTCGAACTGCTAGGCTGGCAGGAGCAGGGACAGACAGCTCACTTCATCGTATAGGACTCGGGTCTCAAACTGCTGACCTGCCGACCTTCCAGTCATCAAGTTCAGCGTCTTAACCACTAAGCCAACACATTCCCAGTATCATTACCTTTACATATATCTGTATATGCAAATATGGCTGATTGCCATAATGGTCACCAATATTCAGAATCAGATACATCACTTGAAGAAGGCCTTATAGACTTTCCCCCCACTACAAATCCCATAATGCCTTACTTGGTGGCTGGGGCTTCTGAGAACTGAAGTCCATTGACTTCTGGGCTTCTTCTGTTGGTCCAACCAGCTAAGTTCGTTGTCATCCAAAATGCCAGGAGGTCTAGCCCAGCACCAGGTTTCTCTGTCATTGGTCTAGACCGAGGGTCTGCAAACTTGGCTCTCCAGGTGTTCTTGGACTTCAATTCCCAGAAGCCCACGTCAGTACACCTGCTGATCGGGGCTTCTGGGAATTGAAGTCCAAGAACATCTGGAGAGCCAGGTTTGAGGAATCCTGGGCTAGAAGACGACAATCCCGGAGTCATACCTGCCTTGTCGCTTCTTTTTCTTGAGGTGTGGGCCCACAAATGGATGGATCTCTCCGAGCACGGCTTCGGAGTCGCCCTGCTGAACGACTGCAGATACGGCTGCTCAGTCCGGCACAACGTGATGAGTCTCTCCTTGTAAGTTCCAAGCTTGGGTGGGTCTTTCTTGTGCTCTTGAACAGAAATGAGGCTTGCTGGTTGAAGTGTCCCATCTTCAGATTGTCCTTATTGAATACCAAGCATAATATGTAAGCTATATATTATTGATGGGTTTGTTGCTTTATTGGAATAAAATCTTGGTAGGTATTGTTTTATATGCAGTATTTTATTTAATTTATTTATTTTATTTCATTGTACATTTTGTTTATATGATTTTATTTATGTATGGTTATTTGAGGTTATTTGTCTTTTTGTTGATTTTGCAATGTCTGTGAACCACCCAGAGAAGTGCTCAGTTAGTTAGTTGCATACATACGTACGTAGGTAGGTACATAAGTAGGTAGGTAGGGTTTGGTGCTCATCTCCGTTTACAGCCAAAGAGCCAGTGCTGTCTGCATCTACAGACATTTCCATGATCATGTGGCAGGCAATACTGGACACCAAAGTGGACAGAATGCTGTTACCTTTCCCACCAAAGTGGTACATATTTATCTACTTTCAATTTCTTGCTTTCGAACTGCTAGGTTGGCAGGAGCTGGGACAGAGACGGTGGGCGCTCATAGCAGGGTTGAATAAACCAGCAATGCTCCTGCGTGACATCTCTTAACCTTCTCTCTCTCTGAAGGTTAAGATCGCCAAAGTCCCCGGATGCCGCTGCCGATATTGGCCACCACCACTTCACCTATGCACTGATGCCTCATACAGGTGGGCAGACCTGGGGATGTGACCTAGGGATGACTGGAGCCTCTCCAGGCGATCAAACAGCCCTCATGTGTTGGCAGGGAGAAGACTGGGTCCTCCTCATTACGAGGCTAAGGTTGACTCCGGCCTTCCCTGCCCTGCGGGGATTTTTGTCTTGCTGAAGCCACAATCTGGCTTTCCTTGAAACAGGCTCTTTCCAGGAAGCTGGGGTGATCCGTCAGGCATACAATTTGAACTTCCCTCTTTACACCATGCCGAGCGTCTCAGGCCAGTGTCAAACATGGAACGCCTTCTCCGTGGGATCCCCTGCCGTGGTTTTGGAAACAATAAAGCAGGTAAGGAGCCCGAAGGAGGAAAAATGAAGGTTAACATGAGACTCTCAGGAGAGGTGGGCACAATCCACGTATCCTTAGCTGAAGTACATTTGTAAGGTTGATCAACATCCATGGTATGCTCTTGAAGTAAAGTTTCTAGTCCTTAAGGCAGGGATGGCCAAACCTTGGTGCTCCAGTTGTTCTTGAACTTGAATTCCCAAAAGCTTTGATCAGCAGAAGTGCTGATTTGGGCTTCTGGGAATTGAAGTCCAAGAACACCTGGAGAGTCAAGGTTGAGAAACCTTGTAGGCCAGGGGTAGACAACCTACAGCCTGTGGACCAAGCCCGGCCTGTGGCACCAAATAATCTGTCCCCCACCCCTCACTCCAGCCGGAATCAGCCATGGACTCATTTATGGCTCTTGTAAACACATTTACAGCAGTCATAAAAAGCAGGGGGGGCACCATCTGGCCCCCTCAGCCGTCTGAGGGAGCGTGACCCGGCCCCTGACTTTAAAATGTTGGCAACCCCTGCTGTAGGCTATCGTAGGTCTAGATTAGCAACTTTGCATTGACTATAGGAAATGTGTTGGTCTTTTCCTCCAGGCTGAAGACAGGGCAGATGCGCTGGTTGTGAGGCTCTATGAGTCGCATGGGAGCACAGTGGACACTTGGCTCCAAACCAGTCTCCCAGTCCAAGAGGCAGCCGTGTAAGTGGGGAGCATCGTGGGAGGGAGAGAACAATACAGGGATGGGTCTTGGATCCTCTCTCATTGCATCTTCCTTCTTTCTTAGGTGTGACCTGCTTGAGCGACCAACTCCTAACCTTCGCCTGACTCAGGAGGAACGTGGCTTCAAGCTCTCCTTCACCCCTTTCCAAATCCAGTCTATCCTGGTGATCTTGAAACGAGAAGGCAGCAGCTGAAGTCAGATCAGAAGATGCTCCACTGGGTATCGATCGACTCTCTTTGGCTTCACCATTTTGCTTCCTATAAAACCAGGGACTAGACCAGTGGTCCCCAATGTAGAAACAGAGCTTGGGGAAGAAACTTTACCAAGCTCTGGATTGAAGATAGGTCAGGATCTATTGGGAATTTGCAACAGACTAGGGAGAGGATTCCTCATTCTCTGTTTAACCCATTGGTTGCCAACATGGGACCCACAGGGGGACTTTTAATGCCCAGAAGCCTAAGTCAGTACATTGGCTAATCAGTGCTTTAGGGGACTGACTTAGGCTTCTGGGAATTGAAGTCCCAAAAATCAAAGGTTGGAAAATACCAGATTAGACTTTGGCATTCTTAACATCAACCCTGTATTTTTTATCCTCCAGATGTTTCGTACTACACCTCTCACGGAGGTCATAACTAGCCTGACTTAAATTCAGGAGGGATTCTAGGAGCTAAACATTGAAAGACCCACAGGATTATGATTAGGAAACCACTGAATCACTGTCATACCTCTTTCCTATTAATTGCTTTTTGTTGTTGTTAATAAATAAAATATTAGGCAGAAAACCTTGAGGCAGGATCGCTTGTTTAATTTTTTATTATTATTAGAATATGAAAAGTTTTTTAAAGGCATAGCTGCGAGAGAGTGCAGGTACAAAACATTGGATTGAATAAAAGTGTAAAATGTACCATCCTTTTCAAGTGGGAATGGTAAGGAGGGTTGATCAAAACCAACTTATTTCTAAGCACAGGTAGGTAAGCAACATGGAAATCAGCTTGGTGGAAGTTCATTTTTTCAGCAGTCTGTCTCCGTTTCCCTGCCTATTGCAATGTTTGTTTCAGTCATATTCCATTTTTTTTTAAAAAAAGAACTCTATTTAAAATACAAATACTGTCCATATATCTCAGCTGGCTGGATTACTCCTGCTCTTCATAAAGCAGTAGGTCAGCTGAACCTTGTAAATTTAAAAAGCTATACAGTATCCGATTTCATTATAAAAACACTGAAATACATCTAGGTCTTTCTAGGCTGGTTGGATGCAATGCCGTGAGCGTAACTTGAAAAGATGGATACTTTCTACTAAAGCCCGCAGAATTTCTAAGCCGCAGGGAATGTCGTAATCCAGAGTCATTTTTTCCATGTCTTGTCGCTGTGACAGACTGCTGCAGTTCCACCCAAGGCAAGCTGGACGAAGTTGCACAAACAGCGGGTCTGTCTGCATTTTGGAAATCACTGTTGCCTCCTCTTCACGTGGCCAAGATCCGTGGCAGAAAGTTCTTTCTCGTTGTTTTTCCACAAGGTCCCGTTTTCCACAGAGAGCGCAAACCTGGAGCCCCAGAAGAACTTCAGAAAAGAATCCGAGTCTCAAGACATGAAGAGCTGGAAGCTGGCTAGAAAAGTTACATTTGTGGAATCAGAGCATTTCTCAGTCCCTGGATCCAGGAAAGAACAGGACAGCACTCAAAATCATGGGTAGCCTTTTCTGCAGCATCGTTACTGAGCCTTCACCCGCCTGGATCGTAGACTTACGGCGGCTCTAACTGAAATGGAAAAGAAACAGGAATGATAGCTAATTTGCAAAAGACCTTGAGCTGAGCCTGCCAACCCATAAGGTAAAGGTTACCCTTGCTCAAAAGTCAGTCGTATCTGACTCTAGGGTTCAGTACTCATCTCCGTTTATAGCCAAAGTACAAGCACTGTCTGTGTCTGCAGACATTTCCGTAGACATGTGGCCGGTATGCTTAGACACTAGAGTGCATGGAACGTTGTTTACCTTCCCACCCAAGTGGTCCCTATTTATCTACTTGCAATTTCTTTCTTTCAAGCCACTAAGTTGGCAGGAGCTGGGACAGAGACGGGCGCTCACTCCGTCATGCAGAACTCGGGCCTCGAACTGCTGACCCGCCGACCTTCCAGTCATCAAGTTCAGCGTCTTAACCGCTTGAACCACCACAGTCCCGCCAATCCATAAACCTGCCTCGATGACACAGAAACCAGATCTTTTATCTTACTCGATTTCTTCACTGCAGGCCTTTTCTGGGTTTCAGCTGGAGAATCCGATCCGGCTGCCGGTTCTTGGGGAGTCGAGATCTTTCTCTTAGCTCTCCTCTTCGGTGTCTTGACTCCATTCACCGAGGTCTCGTCCTCTGCTTCTTTTTTCATTTTGATGCCCTTACGCTTTCCGGGGTTCCTTGTTTCTTCAACGCCTTTTGAAGGAACCCTGGGGGCGGAAGTTCTCCTAGCCACCAGCTTCGGGACCTAGGCAGATGGGGGGGCATGGACACCGGATCAAAGACAAGCTCTAGTTCGTCTCTTTGGTATCAGAGATTCAAAGATAAGAAAGGAAGGTTACATCAAAATCCTGTTTACCCTAACCCAGGAGTGGGGAACCTGTGGATTGATAGGAGCTAGGGCTTCTGGGAATTGAAGTCCAAGAAAACCTGGAGGACTAGCCAGTTTCCTCAACCTTGGGTCTCCATTACCAGGCCTCACCACTAGAGGCCACTGTTTGCAATGCAAAATACAGGGTTTGCTGTTATCCGCAGTTTCATGAATCAGCGGTAGGTCTCAGAAAATCTCCCCTGCAGATATAGGGGACGACCTGTATATATTTATATTAAGATAAAACAAACACCAATACTATTATCATAACTTTACTGCAGAATTAGCTTTTTTAAAGCCTCCATGGTATCTGCAGACTATTTCCCATAAAGTTATAATCACTAGTTTATTTTATTTTATTTGGAAAAAATGCATTCTTGGATATGAGTTGCAGCCAATGACGACGACGATTACACTAAATTACACAAGTAAACTAGATTTTACCAGATGTTCCCTTACCTTTGGACTTGGCGTTTCAGGTTCAGCTTTTACCTGTACCCGCTTCTTGCGTGACTTCTCTCCTGCCAAGAAAAAGAGTCCAGTTCCAGTTTAACCAGTTTAACTTTTACAAAACATCGTTATACCTTAAATCTGACTTTCTGATCTCCTCGCCCTTAAAATATAATTCCAGGATCCACTCAAGAAAGCCACTTTCTTGCATCAAAGACAAGGCCTTTTCTTTGATCCTTTGACCCAAGTCATATAAGCCCCAAACTTTAGCCAAAGATCCGTCTCCAAGGAAGGATCAAAACACACTTTGTTTTCTCCAGACCTATCTTGCTTTCTCTGATGCATTAACAACATAAGGCTCTAAGGCAGGGGCCGGTCACGCTCTCAGCTTTGAGGGCCAGATCTGGTCCATGGGCCTTAGGTTGAGAACCCCTGCTCTAAGGACTTCTTCCAAGACCAGCTGGGAATTGAAACCTCACCTTTAGGAGCCATTGGGCCAGGATCTCCCTGTATGGGGAAAAAAGAGAATGAGCAGAAGAGTGATCAGGCCCCAAATGGAAGAAAAATCCACCTTTAATTCTGGCAGTGAGATATTAAGCAAATTATTTGGGAAGTTATTTGCCTTCTGCCTTGGAAACTAGCTTTGGTAAAGGTCGCCCTTGCTCAAAAGCCAGTCGTATCCAACTCTAGGGTTCGGTGCTCATCTCTGTTTACAGCAAAAGAACCAGTACTGTCTGCATCTGGAGATGTTTCCATGGACATGTGGCAGGTATGAGTAGAAAATGGAATGCACGGAACGCCGTTACCTTTCCCGCCAAAGCGGTACTTATTTATCTACTTGCAATGTCTTGCTTTCCAACTGCTAGGTTGGCAGGAGCTGGGAGAAAGACAGGAGCTCGCTCCATCATGCAGCACTCAGGTCTCGAATGGCTGACCTGCCAACCTTCTAGTCA
The DNA here is from genome assembly GCA_030440675.1 of Furcifer pardalis. Taxonomy (NCBI): domain Eukaryota; kingdom Metazoa; phylum Chordata; class Lepidosauria; order Squamata; family Chamaeleonidae; genus Furcifer; species Furcifer pardalis. Next base: position 15,751,900 of record CP126891.1, on the reverse strand, counting down.
TCAAGTTCACATCTTAACCACTAAGTCACCAACGTCCCACACTAGATTGCTTACCACAGCCTATATGCTGGATAGGAAAGTATCCAAACTGGTAAGAAGAGATCTCTCTCCACCCAGTTTGTTTTGGCTCTAGCCTATATCCCTTAGCAGGGCACATATGGCTTAGTGGTTAAGACGCTGAACTTGACTGGAAGGTAGGCGATTTGAGACCTGAGTACTGCAGGACGGAATGAGTTCCCATCTTTGTCCCAGCTCCTGCCAAACTAGCAGTTTGAAAATAAGAAATTGCAAGTAGATAAATAGGGACCACTTTGGTGGGAAAAGTAACAGCATTCCATGCACTTCGGTGTCTAGGTATGTCTGCCATATGATCATGGAAATGTCTGCAGAAACAGCACTGGCTCTGTGGCTATAAACCAGGGGTTCTCAACCTATGGCCTGGGGGCCGTATGTGGCCCACAGCTGTTTCATGTGGGGGGGGCACTGCCTCTGCCACACGTGACCCGGTCCTTGGCTTGAAAAAGTTGAGAGCCCCGGTAACAAAGATGAGCATCGAACCCTAGAGTTGGATACGACTGGCTTTCAAGCAACGGCGACCTATATCCCCTTAGCTCCGTCCACTGCTAGAACAAGGCTTTCCAACCTCTCCTGGATCAAAGACTTTGGACCAGCCTGGACCTTCAGCCTTGGCAGGAGAGGCACTGCCCGTCCCTTTCGGATGGAAATCGTCCACCCTTTCCCATCTCATGTCCTACCTGGAACCAGATGGTCCTGCTGTTTGCGTCGCGCAGAGACTTCATCCCTTCCACGTTGTAGCACTGAAGCCAATTTTCAAAGGCTGAGCCATCCTCTGAGCGATCTGGATCATAACCTTTCCCATCTGACGAAGGGAGGAAGCAAAAGGCAGGCGAAGCAGATGGGAAGAGACAGACATACATACAGACACACGCCTTGCTTCGTTTACATGGAAAACAGCCCCACATTTACTGGGCTTTAATTCCCCAATAGGTTCAGGTTTAAACATGGTTTACCAAACCATCTTAGGGCTGTTTTCCCCCCTCCATCACAATGAGGACTAGAAACTTAAAGCTGCATGCAAGGGGCAAAATGCTAATTGCTCTGTGAACCGCCCAGAGAGTGTAATTGCTCCTAAAAGCATACTCTTCTAAGAGGTTAGAGTACTTTCATAATAGTACGTTTAAAACTGCAAATAAAAATACAGGTATGTCATCATTTTTGGTAACATTACCTAGTTTTATGACCTCCAGGGGCACCGTATGGCAAAGTTCCAACAGGTCCGGGTTCTCACGTTTCAGTTTCAGCTTCTTGCTCAAGGTCAGGCTGGAGGTCTGTAAGGTTGAGACCAGGGGTCAAGTGAGGACGTGGCAGAAAAATCCCCCCGAAACCAGACTCTTCCCATAAAACCAACTCTTATCTATCCAAACTCATAGCGGGCAGAGTGTCGGAACTAGGTTCAAATCTCTGGTTGGCCAAAGAAACTCGTCACAGAATACATCCTCTGAGCAACTCAGGCAAGAATTCCAGGAGGGTCTCCATAGGTCAGAAGTGGATTGGTAGCAAACTTGAAGGTATCCTAAAGGCCAAACCGATCAACATTCTGGATCCTGCTAATCCAGTGACGACGAATCTTGGCCCTCCAGGTGTTCTTGGACTTCAACTCCCAGAAGCCCAAGTCAGCACTCCTGCGGATCAGGGCTTCTGGGAATTGAAGTCCAAGAACACCTGGAGTGCCAAGGTTCACTATCACTGCATCTAATCCAAGAAGCAATCCTTTGACGGCCATTTTCCAGTCCAAAAGCAAAGCAATAAGGCAAGGCAATCACACTTCTATACAGACAGCTCCATAGCACTTACTGCACTCTGTGTGTGGTTTACAAGTTAATTAGCATTTTGCCCCCAACATTTTGGGCACTCATTTTACTGAGCTCAGAAGGATGGAAGGCTGAGTCAACTTTGAGTCCTGGCCAGGATCAAACTCACAACCTTTTGGGTACAGTACAGCAGCTTACCAAAAGATAAGAGAGTCACCTTTGAATCCAAGTGACTAGCGAACAACAAATCACAAGAATTTACCACCTCTAGAGTTGCACAGAACTTGCTCAGGTGAGGGGGCCGAATCCTGCCCACGTGGGCCCCTTGGATAAGACCGAAGCCCTCTTCTCTCTGCATCTCTTCTCACCTGGTCCCGATTCTGCATCTGTTCCAGGACTGTTCGTGCTTTCTCAAAGGGAGGGATTTTCAACCTAAACGAGACCCAAAATGGATGAGGGGAATGAAGAACTGGACACATATACAGTACAGTATTTAGAAATATATTCTCTCAGTGCCCTTGAATGGAAATGAATGAAATGATTGGAAAACGAGTTGTGACCAGCAGAACTTATCCATTGATAGCCTGGTCAATCGAGGAATAAAGCAATAATACAATAGCAGAATTAAATTAACAAAATTTATATACATTCTGAATGTAAATTGAATTGAATAACACAAATAATATCTCTTAACACTCAAAAAAAGGAGAAAGAAATTATTAAAAAAATAAGCTTTTTTTTGTTTATACTAAAAAAAATCTAGTTAAATTTTAAACAGAAAAGGAAGGGGGGAACCCTAACCATCTTAAAGAAAGCTTCCTCCAGTTTCCCAGGTTATTAACTTCCATTTTAACCTCAAGCTTTTTCTATATCAATCCTAATGTGTTTGTTTGTTTTCATGTCAGAGATTACTCCAGGTTGAAAGGATTTTTGCAGGGGACGCTTGAATGAGGCTCCTTTCATGTCCCCCATCGTGCAGCTCTAGGGAATCGAACCCGTCTTTCCAATCTCCAAGCCTAGCGCCTTAACCACTAAGCCACCGGAGGAGCTGCACCTGATGTGATAATGAGGGTTATACGAAGGTCAGGTTTTGCACATTTAAAATGGGAAAGATACAATACGAAACCAACTATGACGGGTGGACAGATGCATCCTTTCTGTAAAGACCTCACAAAGAGGCATGCAAGACTTTTGTGTTGCTGTGGAAAGCTCATAAAGCAAACCAGCAGATTCTAAATGTACATGATTCCAACTGGTGTCAAAAGCTTACTCACCGATACAGGATTTCAGCCCGGAGGTAGTTGCCGACACCGTTGAAAAACTTCTGATTAAGCAGAGCCTCGCAGATGGGTCTGTCAAAAGCTTTATTGGAGAGATTCCTCAACACGTTCTCCCTGGAGTCGGTCAAGAACAAACATTCTTGAGGTTAGGCAAGAGCAATACCAAATTAGAAGGTGGAGGAAGGAGCTCACTGCACAAGGAGATGGCTGAGGAAATCAACCTCTTCTACATCACTTGGAGGTCCCTGAATAGGGTGAGGGCCGGAGTCCCTAAATGCAAAACCAACATGCACAAATGGGGGCTTGCTGGCGGACAACTGCTGACCTGCTAACCTTCTGGTCATCAAATCCAGCATCTTAACCACTAAACTATTGGTGCCCCTGTTGCCGAAAAGTGAGGGAGGTAAAGGTTGCCCTTGCTTGAAAGTCAGCCGTATCTGACTCTAGATTTCAGTGCTCATCTCCATTTACAGCCAAAGAGCCAGCGCTGTCTGCATCTGCAGACGTTTCTATGGACATGTGGCAGTCACGCCTAGACACCAGGTTGACTCAGCCTTCCATCCTTTCCGGGTGAATAAAATGAGCACCCAGCATGTTGGGGCACCCCAGGTGTTTTTGGACTTCAATTCCCAGAAGCCTAAGTCAGCACTCCTGCTGATCAGGGCTTCTGGGAATTGAAGTTCAAGAACACCTGGAGTGCCAAGGTTCGCCATCACTGCCCCATTTCCTAATGCAGACTTAATTTGAAAAACAGCCATCCTTTCTGAACACTCATTTCTTTCTACAAGCAGAATTTTAACCTTAGGTAAAGGTTGCCCTTGCTTGAAAGTCAATTGTATCTGACTCTAGGTTTCAGTGCTCATCTCTGTTTATAGCCAAAGAGCCAGCACTGTCTATGTTTGCAGAGTTTTCTGTGGACATGTGGCAGGCATGCCTAGCCACTGGAGTGCACAGAAGGCTGTTTACCTTCCCACCGAAGTGGTCCTTATTTGTCTACTTGCAACGTCTTGCTTTTGAACTGCTAGGCTGGCAGGAGCTGGGACAGAGATGGGAGCTCACTCCATTGCACAGCACTGACCTGCCGATCTTCCGGTCGGCAAGTTCAGCATCTTAAGCACTAAGCCACCACAGTCCCAAAGCAAAGCAAAAAATGCAACTAATCAACAGATTTGTGATTCTTGGTGTCCTTCACCTGAACTTCTCATACTCAAGGATCACGCAGGGTCCTCTCTCCGGTTGCCAAGTGCCATCTACTTCCCACCTGCCAAAGCGCCGGAAATCGATGTAGCAGAGAGCTCGGAGCGGGCGCTCTTTGGTGTAGAAACGCAGGTGCGCATGCTTCGGCATCTCAGCCGCCGGGACCAATTTGAAGTTGCCGGACATACCGAAACGAAAGACGACGTCCATCGGCTTCAGCTCGGCTTTCTGGCTCTGAGTGGGACGAGCCTTCCTTCCTGAAGGAGACACTTCCTCCATTTTGAGAGGGGCAAGTGTGAGTTTCAACTCTTTGCCCCGCGACTCGGACGAGATCCGGTACGCGTCGCTCTGAAAGGGCACCTCTGGGTTTTTGCTCACCTCTGACTTCTCCACCTTCCCAGAGAAAACGAGTCCTCCGCATACTCTGTTGATGTACTGGCTCGACAGGAACAGCTCCGGACCCTCTGGCATTCTAAACACTGGAAGCACCAGTAGGGTGAAAGAAAAGAGCATTAATTTCTTACCAGGAGCCCTCACGGCTCAGTGGTTAAACTGCTCTACTGCAGCCAAAACAATGTGAGCTCGATCCTGACGGGGATCAAGGTTGTTTCAACCTTTCATCCTTCTGAGGTCGGTCAGATGACACTCATAAGCAAAGATGAGGAAATTGCGACCCTCAGATATGGGGACTCAGTTTAAACAACAACCTTGACTATGATTAATGCTTCCTGGGGCTAACAAGAACTGGAAACTAACACTGATTAAAACCTACAGTCCTAAATCAATCAATTGCCCTACTAGCAATTCAGTTATTAAAAAAAAACACAGAAAAGGGGGAGAGGGAACAACACACAAAGATTTTAAACCAGGGGGGTTCCCACCCTAAGGCTCACGGGCTAGATCTGGCCCACAGCACCATTCATGTGCCCCATTTGAGAAACAAAATGACCACCCCTTTGAAGCTGTTGGGACAAAATTCCCCCCCCCCCCCAATTGTGCAGGCAGGGTAAAATGGCCATCTGGCCCTCAAAGCTGACTGAGAGAGCGGGGCCCGGCCCCCAGCTTGCAAAGGTTGTGAACCCGTTTTAAACCATAAAACAGCTAAAGATTGGGGGAAGAAATACTGTACTGTACTGTACTACAATCATCAGTTCCCTGGCAGGTCCTTCAGCTAAATAAACTACCAACACTACATTCACAGGCACAGTAGTGAGCTCTCGTGGATCAAACCCACTTCATCAGAATGAATCAGATCGGCGTTGGAGAGCTTTCTGGGCCAAAGGCACACGTGTTAGGAAGAGGCGCTCTGCATATGCTCAGAGATTCCTTTTTCCATCTGAAAACTGAGCAGGCGGGAGAATTAAGCTTTAGTTTGGAAATCGGGCTTTATCCATGAGCAGCACGTGTGCTTGCATCCACACAACGAGGTTTGCCTGCCTCCTCCTCACCCACCTGAGCACCTGGTTTGATAATCAACGGAGTAGCAAGTTTTATAACCAGAACCGGAGTGGCAAGTTACACAACCCACACGAGCCCTCCTAAAGCCCTTGATTTCCCTTGCAGGGGGTGCAATTTGCCAGCGGCCAAACAATCCCCGCACGCACCACCCCGACCCCTTCCTTCCAGATCCGGAGCTACTGGTCTGCCTTGGTCAAGCAATTCCTACCACCTGTCCCCTCCGCCTTACCTTCAGCGAGACCCCGGGAATACAAGGAAACGCCCCCTTCTCCTCCCATTGGCCGGCGAGCGCCGCAAAGCATGTCGGGAGCTGTAGTTTCTGAGGCGCAAGGCAACCAACCGCTGGTCTTACAGTAAAAGTTCCATAGGCAAATCTCCCTTTACAGCCAGAGTCAGCGCTGTGTGTAAACATTTCAGTGGCCATGTGGCAGGCATGACTAGGAACGCTGTTACCTTTCCAAGTGATGTGGTACCAATTTACCCACTTCCAATTTCTTGCTTTCAAACTGCTAAATTGGCAGGAGCTGAGACAGATACAGATAATGGGAACTCGCTCCATCAGGCAGCACTCGGGTCTCAAACTACTGAATTTCTGGTTATCAAGCTCAGCATTTTAACCACTAAGCCACCACGGCCCTTATTAGTTTAAGGTAAATTAAATCGTTATTTCCTGAGAAATATTTTCCCAGCATAAAGCTTCATATTCCACCAAAACTTACTGATCTGAGGGTCACACTCTGCACATCAAAGGACCTTAACCCTAACCTTAACCTTTTCTACAACCTTTTCTTCTCCTCCATCACTTAAAAAATTAGAAATTATATAAAGAACTACCTTTATTTCTTAAAGAGTCAGGCTACAAATGCACAGAGAGATATTTAGAGACATGTTTCAAGAGAGAGGAAATAGAGAGTAGGTTATTTTGTTGCTCCTTCCATAAATCAACCTCTAACCCAGTGGGCCGGATCCAGCGCCTGACACCAATTAACCCAGCCCATTCATTTTATTTCTGCTTCCAGGAGCGATGAGGGCACTAAGGGCCAGATGAATTGGCATCAGGGGCCAGATCTGGCCCACAGGCCGTAGTTTGGGCATCCCTGCTCTAGGGCAAAGGATGGAGGAGGCAGTCCAACAGAAGAAATAGTCCATTTTTTCATTGTATAGATCATCTTATGCAAAGGGGCATTTTTGACAAAAACGAATTCCTCTCTTCGCGGTCTTAACACGGTACAGTCCGTTCGATTGTCCTGTTTTGCCGCACGTGAGGTCCAGCCCAGAATGAATGAAAGCAATGAACCACCTTCAGTTTGGGGTCCATCAAGGTGAAAGCGAGGGATGGTTCTTCAGCCCCAGCCTCAGTTCCTGCAGCAACTTGGTTACATACTTCCTAAACCCAATTGCTCTCTGCAGGCAAAGACTTGCCAACGGAGACGTTGTCCCATAGGAAAATTTGCTCAGTCCAGCCATGATGTCTCTCTGTCTCAAGAGGTTCCTCAGTCGAGCGTCTCCATGAGGGCTTGAGCCTGCTTCAGCTCTGAGGAAAAGGAAAAGGAAGGGAAGCAAGTAGCAATACAAAAGGGCCCAAGGACATGAGTTATGCGCTGTCGAGCAGGAAACAACTTAGACCAGGGGTTCTCAACCTGCCCAACGGAATCATTTCATGTGGCCTGTACTTCAACTGTACTTCAATACAGGTCATCCCCCACGTATCTGTAGGTTCCTTTTCTGTGGTTTTGGTTATCTTTGGGTATAAAAATGTTTAGTTAAAAATATATAATCTACTGCAGTGTTTCCCAAATGCTGGTGTTTGGACTTCGATTCCCAGAAGCCTAAGTTATTTCCCCAAAGCACTGATCAGCCAATGTACTGACTTAGGTTTCTGGGAATTGAAGTCCCCCTGTGGGCTGTGTACCCCCTGTTGGGAACCACTGATCTACTGTATGTATTTCTATGCCTGACTACCAGATCTGGCCACTAGAGGCCACTGTTTGCAGTATAAATGTGTACAAGGAATGGAGGCAGACATTTTGGTAGTGCTACTGTAGAATGTCCGAGGCATTTGGAACCACCCCCATCCCTTCCATGACAGCTTTGTGTTAAACATGGGTTTTACTGTTATCCATAGTTTTAGATATCCGTGGAAGGTCTCAGAATATATCCCGTGTGGATAATGGGGGAAACCTGTATTGTTGATCATTAGTTTGCTGTCTACCTACACATACACCTCAGAACAAAACTGCTTATATTTTCTCACCTGCAAGCAAGACACGGAACTTCTCTGCTGACACGGTCATGGCAACAGGTTCCAGACTGTCTCGGTCTACATCTTTCACGTTCAGCTTGAGGTGGATGACTGGTTCATTGACCTGCTGGAGTTCACTGGAGCTAAGAGTATAATCCACTCGCCACGACACAGAATCCAGGCTGCTTACTGTAGGCAGAGAAAACCAAGAGATCAGGAATATAGTTTCTCCAATGTACTGGAGCATAATTCAAATTAATGCATCTGACGGTCAACTGCAATCACTTTTGGAAAGCACCAGGACTTTAAAATTCTTTTATTTAAAATGTCTCTTTTTTAATATTATAAAGAAAAATAAAGTTCGTCCTTGTCCGAAAGCCAGTTGTATCCAACTCTAGGGTTCAGTGCTCATCTCTGTTTACAGCCAAAGAGACAGTGCTGTCTGCGTTTGGGGACATGTGGCAAGCATGACTAAACATCAGAGTGCATGGAACACTGTTTACCTTCCCACCAAAGCGGTCCCTATTTATCTAATTGCAATTTCTTGCTTTCGAACTGCTAGGTTGACAGGAGCTGGGACAGACACGGGAGCTCATTCCATCGTCCAGTACTCAGGTCTTGAACTGCTGACCCGCCGACCTTCCAGTCGTCAAGGTCAGCATCTTAACCACTAAGCCACCACAATCCCTCACAAAAGAAACATACCAAGAAATCCAAGAGCAACACAATCACACACAAGCAAATAAATTCAAAGAAAGTAATACAGGTACAGTATTGAGAAATATGAAGCAGTCCAGCAAAATTTAAAGGAATTATTTTGTGCTAGAAATGAACAATATGGTTAAAGTATCCTGCTTTGTGCAAAAGATTAATAAACGGTTTAGACCTCTTGGGCAGCAAACCACAGTCCTGAAGCATCTATAGTTTTAGCTTTCCACAGGTAGAGTTAAATAGACTGACTTACATCTCAAGCTAGATCTCCTCAGGGTATCCTGAAGAGGACTCAGTTTGTCCTCGTAGGAGCGGCACAATCCCATAGCATGTTCTGCCATTAAAAAAAGAACGAAGAGAGACTCACTCTGTAAATGTGATATTTTTTCCGCTTTTCAACAACAGATTTTCATCATCTCCTACTACCCAATCTCAGAAATTAGAAAATATTCTATTCTGTTCCATCCCATTCCGTGTACTACCCAACTCCAAAGGTAATGGTAACAGTCCTCCTTGCTTGAAAGCCAGTCGTGTCTGACTCTAGGGTTCGGTGCTCATCTCCGTTTTACAGCCAAAGAGCCAGCGCTGTCTGTTTCTGCAGACGTTTCCGTAGTGATATGGCAGGCATGACTAGACACCGGAGTACACAGAACTGTGTTACCTTTCCCGCCAAAGCAGTATCTATTTATCTACTTGCAATTTCTTGTTTTCAAGCTGCTAGGTAGGCAGGAGCTGGGAGTGAGACAGGAGCTCACTCTGTCACATGTCACTCGGGTCTCGAACTGCTGACTTGCCAACCTTCCAGTCATCAAAGCCAGCATCTTAACCACTAAGGCACTGCAGTCAGTAGCCAACTTGAAGGCTTAGCCCAAGGGTTTCCAAACTTTTCAAGCCGGAGGCCGGGTCACGCTCGCTCACTCAGCTTCAAGGGCCAGACAGTCATTTTGCCCTACCTTGCATGATGGGGGTGGCCATTTTGTCCCAACAACTTCAAAGGGGTGGCCACTTTGTTTCTTGAATGCCCTTGGAGGGGTGGGGAGGCACATGAAATGGCGCCGCAGGCCAGATCCAGCTCACGGTCCTTAGGTTGTGAACCCCTGGCTTAGCAGATCCCTCCCTGACTTTTCCTTCTGGCTCCTGTTACTCACCTTTGGGTAATCCCAGCTGCTGCAGTTCACTGGAGAGAGACTCAGAATCCACGTTGTGCTTGGCGGCGCTGGAGAGGATGAAGCTGAGCACAGCAATAGTGGCCTTTACATCTCCAGACTCTACAGAAAAGGAGACGCAGAAGCAGATCAGCCGACGGGAGAAAAACCTTCATCCCCAAAGGGGAGAAGACTTTGAAACATCATTGCAAGGGGATGGTTTAAAAGGGCCTGGCACCCAAAGGCCATAAAACAAGGTTTCCTAATCTTTTGAAGCTGGAGTCTTCGTATAATTTCCTTAAATTGAAAATATATTTTTCAAACAAGAAGGAACCCAAGTGTTAGGACGTTGGAACTTCCCCTCCCGCTTTGGTCCAATAGTGGCCACATCTAGAAATCCCACTCACGGTTCACAGAAGGGAACGGCACTCACCAAATTTCGCATCCGATGTTAGCTTCAAGATCTTTTCATACTGGAGGTAAAAATACAAAACACTTGATTCAGTCCAGACCCTCTGACACCAATGTATAGATCAAATATGAGAAAACGAACTTACATCGATCCCGTCCCCAAGAAGATCCTTCAGCACCTGGGCACAGATCAGCTTCAGCTTCACTGAGGACTAGAAAGATGAAAACATAAAAACACAGCCCATGATGTTTTGTCCACAATACCAGCTGCTCCAAAGAACAGCAGTGCCTTGATTAAGAATATATTTCTCCCCAGGGAATGGTTTATCTTCTAAGGTTGCAGAAATACAGTAGGCACCAACTGTTGATCCTTTAAAAGCCCTACAGCGGAGTTACACAGAAGGTACATTTTTGGCTGATTTGCAGTGGATAACTAGGTTTCATTGGTCCCAGTTAACATTAGCAGCAGTAAAGGAAGGTCCAGCATCTTCAATACTTTCCTAGGTAACAATAAACAGATTTGTTACATGGAACTGGTGCAACCTCTGATGAGCTCTAGGATTTAAAATAAATCCCTCCATTTACAGGCAAAGAGCCAGTGCTATCTGTGTCTTCAGATGTTTCTGTGGTTATGATTAGATACTGGAAGGCATGGAATGCTGTAAACTTTCCTGCCAACGTGGTACTATTCATCTAATTGCAATTTCTTGTTTTCAAACTGTTAGGTTGGCAGTAGTTAGGACAGACAGGCACTCGCTCTGTTGTACAGTACCCGGGTCTTGAACTGCCAACCTTCTGGTCGTCAAGTTTAGCGTCTTAACCACCACGGTCTGATCAAAAGCTATGCTTTAATATAAAGTATACTTTTTTAGCATTTGGCCCCAAGTGGTAAAACTCTGAACAAGACATGCAGTAAATACAGCAATGCTTTCATATCCTTAAGGTCTTCTTCCTCTTGTCCTACATGAATTAAAATCATGTACTAAGGGGCTCGTGTCAATATATCATTAGAGAAATAAATTATACATCTAGTGTACGAACCACTTACTATTTTAGACAAAGTGCTAATTTCTGCCAAGACCCAGTCAGGACAGTCCAAGTCGCCACAGAAACGGAACCTCTGGGAAGGAAGAAAATTCAGTTAATCTCATTTTTTCGGTAAACCTCCTTTTCTAATCCACAACAGAGAACAGAACGCTTATTTTGCTAGTGCTTGAAATGAAACTGAATTATACATATCAATTTCAATGCACTGGGGGGAAATGGATTACATACACAGAGAGTCTAAGCCATGGGTTCCCAACCTAAGACCCATGGGCTGGATCCGGCCTGCCACACCATTTCATGTGTCCTCCCACTTCTCCAAGCGCATTTCATAAATAAAATGGCCACCCCTTTGAAGCTGTTGGAACAAAATGGCCACCCACATCATGCAAGCAGTGCAAAATGGCCATCCGGCCCTCGAAGGTGACTGAGAGAGTGTGACCCGGCCCAAAGCTTGAAAAGTTTGGGACCCCCTGGTTTATAACCAAATCTCACAACATAGCCATTTGGCAACCTGTTTGTTTAGGTTAGCAAAACAGACATTTCAGGACCAGTGAGGAGACACAGGCGGGACAAAAGGTCTTTGAAAAACTTGAAGAATAAAAATTCAACAGCTGGATTTTAAAATTAGGAATTCTTCCATGCAAGATGATGCAATGCATTAAACCGTGTCCCTTGCCCTGCATACATTTCCATACCCACTTTCTTTTTAACATCCATGGGTACCTGAAGCTTAAAGCAAATCAAAAGCGACACATGGGTTTTCTTACAGCTGCATCATAGATGAATTAATTGCATATATAAATTAATTAATCTGCTTTGTGATACAGCTGTACCTCTGAGAAGCATTTAATGCCTTTTCCTGCATTTTCCCGCTAGCCTCCTTCCTTAAAGAGCCAGATCTTTGCCAACAGGCTTCAAAACCTCCTGCTACAATTGAAGATAATAATTCCCTTTTTATTGTTACAAAATTCGCTCACCATGATTGTCCTTCTCTGCAGGCAGGCTAGATCAGCTGACTTCCTTTCTCTCCAACCACGTGGGAGCTCCAAAGAGATCAGCTGATCCCGCCCAGAATGTCAGCTGACTGCTCGACCTGTCCCTGGGGCGGAGATAACTCGAATTTGTTTCTATCGCCCCCCCGCAACACGTGTCTGTTGGCATTCAGACGTGCAACGTGGCTCGTGTGTTTGCTCCGACCGAGGTGTCTCAGTGGTCATTTCGAGAAGCTTCCTTTGTTTTAGGGCAGGAGTTCTCAACCCTTTTAATCTTCAGGGGGCCGGACAGTCACATTTTGCCCTTCCTCCACCACCTGGCACTTCCTGGTATGGTGGAGGCAGTGTGGGGGGCACATGGAATGGTGTTGCAGCAGGCCATATCTGGCCTGCAGGTTGAGAATCCTTGTTTTAGGGGTTGTCAAACTTTGGGTCCCCAGGTGTTCTTGGATTACGACTCCCAGAAATCTTGGCCAGCACAGCCAAGGCTGAAGGCTTCTGGGAGCTGTAGTCCAAGAACATCTGGCAACCCAAGGTTGAGAACGACTCGTAACTACATAACCAATGTGATAGGCTCCATAGGCAGGCTTTCTCACAGTGTGCCCTAAAGATATCATAAATGGCAGGCTACATTTCGTGCCTTTTGGATAAATGGGGACCACTTTGGTGGGAAGATAAACAGCATTCCGTGTGGTTCGGTGTCTAGTCATGCCTGCCACATGACCAGAAAAATATCTGCAAACACAGACAGTACTGTAAACAGATGAGCACTGAACCCTAGAGTCGGATACGACTGGCTTTTGAGTAAAGGCAACCTATACCATTACCTTACAGAGATGGGGTGGTGGAATGATACATGGTTAGAACCACCACCATCACCACCCCCAAGAATTTGAGGAATGGATTGTGATGTTAAACAAGGCAGAGGGCTGTTCTTGGGTGCCATCAAGCTACCCATGACTAATAGCAACTATGAATGAGTTATTGGCAAAATATGCTCTACCATCCACAGACCTGTTCAACGTTTGCAAACTCAAGGCTGTGGCTTCCTTAATGAAGTCATTCCACCTCATGTTTTGTCTTCCTCTTCTGTTGCCTTCAGCTTTTCCTAACCTTACTTCCTGCCTCAAAGAAAAGTAGGTTTGAAATGCCCTCACTAAATAAAATCAGTAAAAAAAACTGCGGCCCGTGTGCTATGCTAGGTAAAACACATTCCTTTTTTCATTCAAAAATGTCCCTCGAAAAGCTTAGTTCATGCCACCTTGTCAAAAGGTGCCACATTTTTTTGGTCCAATGACTTCTAGTACCGCATTCTCTCTCCCTCTCAGGTCATCGCTCTTGTTCTGCAGAAGCATTGCCCCCAAACCTTGCAAATTATTCTCAGACTCCATCCCTAAATAGCCCTGGACATCATAACCAGTCAGGAGATATTACTGAGGTTGCAGTCCAAAGATACCTGGAAGAGACACATGTGTCCACATCTGGGCTACTGTATTTAGGTCTTTGAGATCAACTGTTTGGAACAACCAGTGGGAAAAGTTGTTTCGTGTTCTTTGCCCCCCATCTCCCTGTATTAAGTAAACAAGCCAAATCAATCCCTTCCTTTATTTTTTTGTAAACCCAAGATATATATATATATATATGTATTTACACCACGTTTTAAGGAGAACCAGAACGCTTCTTCCTCAAATAGAGAACTAGCGTAATTATCCCCAGGACCAAAGCAAAGGCCATCAGGGTGAACCCGGCTAACATTCCCGGAGCACGTAAGAGATCTGTGAAGAGGAAAACGAGAATTAGCTGCTTTCAAAGCAATATCCAGTCGATGCCCAGATTCACCCCAACTAGACCACAAAGTTTCAACTGGCATCTGTGGAATTCTCTTTTTTTTCTTTAGGTGGAAAGCAAACATAAATAAAGACACTCCAGGTTGGGTTAGAAAATGTAGGCCTCCCCCTATGTCTGTGCTTAGTCTGATTTTACATGGGGCTTCTAATTTGCTGGAGAGTAGCACTCCTCTTGATTATATTTATTTAATTCCTTCTGTACTACTCATCTGGGAAACATTTCCACACTAGGTGGCATTTCATGGTTAAAATCCCGAACATGCGTAATAACTGGCTTTCCAAAAAAATAAATTTTCCAAGCTCTAGTTTATAGATCAGCTTTACAAATCACCTTCTCCTCCGGAAGTTCCCCTTGCTCTGGCACCACGAGGTCTGGTGAGGCTCCCGGAATTCATATATGCATCAAGGATGAGAACTGGACCCAACATGACATCAGTTTCGACTTCCTTCAGTTTATCTGAAAGAAAGTTAGGCAAGCCATCATTAAACCACCATGTGCTAGATTGGAGGCTGACAAATAGACCAGCTTTGAGCGCCAACCCTAAGGGTCCTGATTGAGTCTCGGGTTAATTCTCTAGAATTTGGAACTTGGAGGCATTGACTTACCAAATCCTCCTCGATTCAACAGGCCTAACCTAAATGCAACCTAATTCATTGTTTCAGTTGCTTTATTTCTCAGTTCCTCTCCCAGGAACTATCCTTATGACCATCATGGTGAACCTTGGCACTTGAGGTGTTCTTGGGCTTCAATTCCTGGAAGCCCAAGTCCCTGTGAACCCGCGTAAATGGGTTTTGCTGCAGTAAACCCATTCGTGCAGATTCACAAGGACTTGGGCTTCTCGGAACTGAAGTCCAAGAACACCTGGAGTGCCAAGGTTCACCATCACTGCTCTATGACATAACAAAGGCCCATCTGTGTAATATCACAAGAGTCTTCCAATTACCTCCAGGATCAGTTTTTTACCTAGAAATTTCAAGGGATGGAAACCTACTGATCTGGTAACCCTGCCTTAAACTGTGGTTTCTCCATAACTGCTGGACAGATCGGTAGTTTAGGCATCTGTCTGTGGAACCAGAGGTTGGAAGTTTGATTCTCCATTGTGGCTCCTTGACAAGGGCTGGAATCAATGGGCCAGAGCTCTGCAGTTCTAAGATTGTTTTCGTTGCCTGTGGCATGCTTACCAGCCTCCTCCTGAACAGATCTTCGTCTCCGTCCCCATCTGGTCCAGGGGTTAAATATTCTTGGCTGGCCTTGTATGCAGTTCCTAGTTTCGCAACAGGTGCAAATGTCCAGGGACCCTTCAACTGGAATCCAACTGGAACAGAACAGGCAAAGAGGGTGGAAAGGGACAAAGTTACAAAAGTAAACCAAGTTCCGTAGGTAAGACGACAACTAGCAGCTTCTCATCTTACAGGAATAATTCTCCATTGGTGGCCTTCCAGCTGTTGAGGACTTCCACTCCCAGAAACATCAGCCAGTCTGGCCAATGCTTTGGGATTTTAGGAACCTGAGTCCAAAACAATTGAAAGGCTACATCTTGAGAACCAGTGAATGAGACCAGGGATGCCTATCTGTCCACTCACCTGTTACTTGCTTGGTCAAAAGAACAAGCTTTATTTTCCTGGTCAGGGGCTTGGTCAGCTGGTGACACTTTCAAATGGCAAGTGATGTAGATCTAGGAGAAGAAAACACCAAACAGATACAAAAGTTCCTCACTCCCTAGTCAAGATTGGAGGCCACTCTATTTCAATTTAAACTAGATTACAACAGCAGGACTCTCACCAGATCTCGAGGGTCTTCCGAGAACCGAAAGACATCTACCGTGAACTGGAGCGAATCTTCTTTGAGCCTCGTTGACACGAAAGTAGAGCTGGCATCGGATCTCCCATCCACAAGGCAGCTGGAATTGCAAATATAGATAGATAGAGATAGAGATATAGATATACAGTATAGGTGTGTGTGTGTGTGTGTGTGTGTGTGTGTGTGTGTGTGTGTGTGTGTGTGTGTGTGTGTGTGTGTGTGTGTGTGTGTGTGTGTGTATATATATATATATATATATATATATATATATATATATATATATATAGAGAGAGAGAGAGAGAGAGAGAGAGAGAGAGAGAGAGAGATAAATGCAAACATTTATTTATATAATATTCATTTGCATTTTTTTCTTATACTGGTCATATGAAAAAAAATATTTTGAGGAACATCTCTGCAAGCTAAAATAAGCTTGACAAAATAAGCATGCAGTTAAGATCACAATGAAGCTTTTATATCTGCTTTAAATAATTATTTGTGCTGATTTATAGTGTGGCTTAGAAAAAGCCACTTTATAAAAAGCCAGTTATACAAAAATCCTGTGTCACTTATCTAAGCGGAGAAAGGTCCATTCGAGGTGCAATTGGTTTCCATCATGTGTATGCATTTATGTTTACAGTAAAACCCCGCTTTACAAAATCAACGCGTTCCCTAGGATGTTTTGTATTGTTATAATTGATTTTGTTGATAAAATCTGTTTTTCCTTCAAAACCTCTTTGCCTGTTTTATTGATAGATTAAGAAAGCCAAGACCTATAATAATAATTTCGTGTCAGAAATTGTTCTGGGTTGAGAGGATGTTTTGCTGGAGAAACTCCACAGGGTTTGATCAGGACATGAAAGAAGAAGTATTCACTGACCCTTTGTAGTCAATGATGGGATACTGTGGGGAGGAATCCCTGCCGGGGCTCAGAGTGGCCACACAGTTGTCCACAAAAAGCCTGAAGGGCGCATGGTTCTCCGTGTCCACATCAGCCTGAATGTGCATCACTTCTCCCAATTGGTACCCGCGGGAGACTCTCTCGGCACTCCAATCATCTGGAAAGCAAAACAATGACAGAATCTTACCGAGGAAGGAAGAGTGTTTGTTGCCCTGGTTGGAAGCTGAGCACCAGGACTTGTGATAAACTGCTTCATCCTTTAGGGATCAATGGCCAGAAAGAGACCCAAATAAACCTAGATCTCCCCCTCTTCTCGTTTTCCTATTTATCAAGCTATAGATTGCTATTCTCCAGTTCTACTTCCTTCCTGCTTCCTCTCCAGGTGTAACCTAGTTGTTCCTTCTCCGAGAAAGAAGAGGTAGGGAGATGCTTACACCAAGTTAGCTCTTCCAGGTGGCACAGTGGTTCAACTGCTGTACTGCAGCCAAAACGTCATGAGTTCAATCCTGACAGGGGTCAAGGTTGACTCAGCCTTCCATCCTTTCCGGGTGAATAAAATGAGCACCCAGCATGTTGGGGCACCCCAGGTGTTTTTGGACTTCAATTCCCAGAAGCCTAAGTCAGCACTCCTGCTGATCAGGGCTTCTGGGAATTGAAGTTCAAGAACACCTGGAGTGCCAAGGTTCGCCATCACTGCCCCATTTCCTAATGCAGACTTAATTTGAAAAACAGCCATCCTTTCTGAACACTATCACTTCTTTCTACAAGCAGAATTTTAACCTTAGGTAAAGGTTGCCCTTGCTTGAAAGTCAATTGTATCTGACTCTAGGTTTCAGTGCTCATCTCTGTTTATAGCCAAAGAGCCAGCACTGTCTATGTTTGCAGAGTTTTCTGTGGACATGTGGCAGGCATGCCTAGCCACTGGACTGCACAGAAGGCTGTTTACCTTCCCACCGAAGTGGTCCCTATTTATCTACTTGCAATTTCTTGCTTACAAACTGCCAGGTTGGCAGGAGCTGGGACAGAGACGGGAGCTCGCTCTCGTGCAGTACTCCGGAATCAAACTCCAACCTTCCAGTCAGTGAGTTCAGAGTCTTAACCACTTGAGCCACCTTGCTGCACTTTAAAGGGGTAGCATGTCAAGGAATGTCCCCCCCCCTTCTGCCTTGGCTTTTGTCTTGCTATTCTAGCTTTCTATGTCTTTTCAGCTTTATCTCTTGCTCTGTTTTAAGCATCAGTTTTAAGTTTTAAGCATCAGTTTTAAGTTTTAAGCATCAGTTTAAGTATTATTTGTATTATTATATGTGTATCCTAGTGATTTTTTAGTCAATATTGTAAGCCGCCCAGAGTCGGGTTTACCCGATTGGGGTGGGATAGCAACTAAGAAGAAATAATAATAATAATAAATAATAGTGTGCGGGTTAGGCATTGCTTGCTAAACTAGCTTTCTATGTGCAGGGAAGGTTTTGCTTGCTAAACTAGCTTTCTATGTGCAGGGAAGGTTTTGCACACAAGGGCTCAGGATCTCACCATTCATTAAGCGCAAAGAAAAGCCCAGTTTCGAATCTGACGAAAGAGTCGAAGTGAAAGGAACCCACGTGGGCTTGATGGCTTTGCTGCTGACGTTGTTTTTCCTGGGGGAGAGAGATGAAAAATGAAAGAGCTGATCCGGCCAACAAACAGCAGCTTTGCCTGTGATTCCTAGTTCCATCACACCAACTCACCTTGGGTAGTGGCACTCAATAGGGACTTCGGCCGGGCTAGTTCGTAGGATGATCGCAACAGGAGTGGGTTTATAGTAAAGACTGATACTGTAGACCAGAGACTCAGCTGTCATCTGGAGGAATAAAAGGAAATCCACAATCTATTGACCTGTATGTTTCTTTAATGTCAAAAGCATTTGAACTGGAGTATTTTGTCCAGGCATGGGCTGGGCCACAGGGACAGAGGGATTCATTCCAGTGCACCCTCGCCTCTGGTGCCCTTGGGCACAAATAATATACTTATTATTATTTCATCCACCTGGCGCACTGCACATTAGATGAAACCATTGCTCCAATCTCCCTCCTTCAACTTGGAGCAATGGTTATTCTAAAGTGCTGGGTGGAGCGAGGATTGATGGCCAAGTGGCAACCACTCAAATGTCAAAAGATGAGTCAACACTTGGGACAATCCCTCTAGTTCCATGGTGGCAAACCTTGGCACTTTAGGGGTTCTTGGACTTCAAGTCCCAGAAGGCCAAGTCTCTGTGAATCCAAACGAATGAGTTTACAACCCATTTGTGTGGATTCACAGAGACTTGGGCTTCTGGGACTTGAAGTCTAAGAACACCTGGAGTGCCAAGGTTTGCCATCACTGCTCTAGTTCAACAGGGGATTGGAAGGTTGATTTAGACACAGTAAAGAAAAGACATAAAGGTCTCCCAGTGCTCCAGGGTGTGTCTAACTTAGGGATGGCCAACTTTGGTCCTCCAGGTGTTCTTGGACTTTAATTACCAGAAGCCCAAGTCAGCACACCTGCTGATCAGGGCTTCTAGGAACTGAATTTCAGGAACATCTGGAGTGCCAAGGTTGGCCAACCCAGGTCTAACCATTTGGCTAGAGCCAACCCAGAAGCAAAGAAAGGTCAACACGACCAACAACCTACCTGCAAGATGCTGCCACAATCATGAAGTCCAACATCAAAGATCACCATATCTTGGGCAGCATCGTAGGAGGTGGGAGGGCAGCCCAGAGGACCTAAGGCCAAGTCAGTGGTTTGGATAAGCCGTCCAGTACCAAAAAAATCCCTCTTGACCATCACCACGACTTCAGCCTCCCCACACTGGACCACAACAGGCATCAAGGAAGAGAGGATCCTTGGCTGAGATGCATCCACCCTTGCCCAGGGATAATTGGAGGATACAGGCAATGCATATGGGTGCCCTACAGCTCTAGCAGCTGACCTCCAGGCCACTGGGTTCCTGGGTGCAACATCCCAGGGGTCAACAGCACCTCCTTCCCAGGCTGTCCCACAAAGGAAAAGCAAAGCAAAGGTCTCAGAGAACCCCATCTTCAAAGAAAACTATCTCAAGGCAGAAGGATGGCTTTCCAAAGACCTTTATATGCAACACCTAACCCCTACTCTCATCTCATCTCATCTCATCTGACACAGGCAACTCTGGACCCAATCAACCCCTTTAGCTAAGCATAAATTTCTCTCACACACACCAAAAGGAGGGAGAAACTAATTGCAATTAAGACCCAGCTGAAATCCCTCATTGGGAGAAGCTGTTGGGGCTTAAATGATGTGTGTGAACACTTTCAGCCCCGGTTCTGAAACTACTTTTAGATTTACATAGTTTCCTGGACACAGTCGGGCATGGAACGGAACTGCCTCCTCAAGAGTAGCCATTTGCAGGTGCAATTAAGAAAGTGCTGGTTGCATTCCTGGCCACACATCTAGTTTTGTGATCAGAAATGCAAACCAAAACTTGTGATGAATGGTAATCTGTCATCAAGGTGTCTGGGATTTCCCTTACTCAAGTGTAAAGTAGCAATAGAATTCTGACCAGTAATACTCAAAGAATGGGGGGGGGGCTTCAGTTGGTCTGGACACTCTGATTCTGACCTCAAATCCTTGACCATAAGGCAGATTCCAAAAGAAAAAAGCCATCTTAATCAGTCTCCAAAGTTATTAAGGGAGTCTTCCTTCTTTGACTTTTCTTAATTATTTTGCCTCAAGCGATCAGTCTGTATTTTCCATTTCTTAACCCTTGACCAAAGCATTCTAATATTTAGTATTTCATGTGTTTTATGGGTTCTTATTCCATTGCCTTAAAATCACATAGCACCTTCTCAGTCCAAGAAATCCTTAGCATTCTGCCATACATCCATAAGTCAAAGGCTTCTATCTTCTTCACAACTGATAGGCATAGAAGTGTGACTAAATAAATAAATAGGTTTTAAAGCTCACAATCTTATGAGATAGAGTAGAACTGTCAATTCTCATTCTGGATTGTCGAGGGCAAAACACCACATTTTTGTGATACATCATGTAGTTTATCTGAAAGAAGCCGGATATATTTCAGATGAATGTCTTTAAGGTGGATTTGGAAACCCAGAATCCTAGACCCGCAATGGCGAACCTTGGCACCCCATCTGTCCTTGGACTTCACTTCCCAGAAGCCCAAGTCCCTATGAACCCATACAAATGAGTTTACTGTGCGTATGTGCAGTAAAACCCATTTGTGTGGATTCACAAGGGCTTGGGCTTCTGGGAAGTGAAGTTCAAGAACAGCTGGAGTGCCAAAGTTCACCATCCGTTTCCTAGACCATTGCTAAGCTCCTTAGAGCTCCAATTACACAAGATCTGAAGATATAAGTTAGGTCATGTCCAATTTGGTTGTCTTAATAAGTATCCCGCCTGATGCAGTTTTTGAGGAAAATCTTCCCTTGGAAAGAAGACTCCAGCTGTGGTGAAGCAGGAGACAGAATTGAGCCTGAGATGGAAGAAGCCAAGCATGAATATGCTCTGATCTTTCCATTTCTCTGGTTCTTAGAAACTGAAAAAAGTATTTATTTTTTCAACTCCACCTGCAACTGAACTCACTGCAAACTCTGCAAAGTATCCCTTTGGGGAGACATTTTGTTATTCTAATTTTAGCAAAGAGAGACCACCTGTGAACTTTTATAAACACTTTCTAGAGACAAAGGAAATAAAACCATGGTTAAGAAATATCCATTTCCTTCCTAGCCTGAGCTTAGAATATTTTTCTACCAAGGCGGAAAGCTCTACACATTGCAGTACTCTAGTCCAGGGATTCTCAATCTGCAGGCTGGATGCGGCCCGCGCACCATTTCATGTGGCCCTGCACTGCCTCCACCACACCAGGAAGGGCAAAATGGCCATCTGGCCCCTGAAGCTGTCTGAGGGAGCGTGACCCAGCCCTGGGCTTTAAAATGGTTGAGAACTCCTTCTCTAGTCTAATGCAACAACAAAATGGAAATTCTTCCAATTCGAGTTGAATGGAAGTTTTGGCCTCTTCTGTTTAAATTCAAGTCCTACTCCTTGACTTTTACACATGTAAGTTATTCAGTTCTGCTTTGGGAGCAGTCTGGGGATTTTGTTCTTCTTCCATGTCCAGATCAAACTTTGGATTGCCAAAATGAAGCCACTTTCTTGGCTCCTCACATCAGATCAAATCAAAGAGATCTTATTGAAAAGACTTCTGGTTTTTTTTCCTTTGAGATGGCAGCATAACAAGCAACACTAATAATTAATCAACCATATAAAGGAGAGAAAATAGCGTATTTGACAAAATATAAAATAAGCAGTCTGCCTAATTAAACCGGACTAGTTAGCTGGAGAGGGAATGCTCTTAAAAGCCTCCTTAAATAATGTAGTTTTAAGTTGCTTCCTAAATGTATCCAGGGATGGGGTGAAATTGCCAATCCTTGTGTGCCTTATGCTCATGTAAATAGCACGATCAAGTTATGTTTACAAGACCTGGAATGACTTGTAGGGTGTGTTATAAAATTGGCATGAGAAGCAGCCAAGTCTAATAACCGAAGGATGTCTATCTATATCAGGAGGCTGGGTCACACTTCCTGTCAGCTTTGAGGGCCAGACAGACATTTTGCCCTGCCTGCACAATGGGGGTGGCCATTTTGTCCTAACAGCTTCAAAAGGGTGACCATTTTGTTTCTCAAATGCCCTTGGAGGGGTGTGGGGCCCTCTGTGGGGAACTGATGGGGGCTCCCATATTACAGTGACTGCCCACAGGCTCCTGGTATGCTGCCCCTGGCTAACTTACTGAGGGTACAAGGGTTAACTTTAGGCTAAAGTTAACCCTTGTACCCTCAGTAAGTTAGCCAGTGCTTATCCCTGATCCAGTTCAAAGGTCTCCTGCTTTTGGGGCTGTGGCTGTCTCAGGTCACAAGATTGCATACGTGGGGGGAAGTTGTTCTCTGCTGGATCAGAGTGTTGTGTGTTTCATGACGCGTCATCCTATCCCCCCATTGTTCACCCATAAGTGGTGCCCTCTCTCAGGCACAGAATTTTCTGGTGCAGCAGACATTGGTGTGTGGCTCATCCTATCGCGATCTCACCACGCCCAGCACGGGCTTCGGCGCCATTCATCTTCTGATCCCGGTGAGTATTGCCCCTCCCTCCCTTTTATTTTTGTTTACTTGAAAAATGGGGAGTTCTCTGACGACCCCTCAGCAGCACCATTGTAACAATCTGGTGTGTTGGCTCCAAAAGAATGGTCATTCTAATATAACTGAAGCAGTGCAAGAGCTGCTTAAAGAAATAAATACCTATTGCCCCGGTACCCAGAATCAGGCAGTTTAGCAGCAGGAGTTTGGGAAAAAATTGGATTTAAGCTACGTAAACTTCCAGCCTTGCCTGGTAGAATTTTTCTCACCTGGCAGATGTGTTTTGAAGCTGTGTGCAAATTAAATAAGGGAAATATTTTGTTGAGAGAATTTGAAGACTTGCCACAGGTAATCTTTTTTCCTCCGGCATCGCAGCCCTTGATGCCGCCCCCACCTAAGCCACAGGAGTTCCTTGATCTTCCCCCGGGCCCCGGCAGACGAGACCCCCCCTGACCCTCCTTCCCCTCTTCTGCCTTATGTGTCTTCAGCCACAGAGCTTGCAGCCATAAATGAGGAAGTGAACCAGCTCAATTTGGCTCCTTCTCAGGGAGTAAAAGAGAGACTGACTTCTGCTTTGGTCAGTGCTCAAACAGCTGATATTCAGAACGTCTTCCCTCTGTTCTCAGTTTGCTCCGCTGCCCAAAATCCCCAAGGTCAAAAGGAGCTAAAGAAAATTGTCACAGAAAGCAATGTTTCTCTCAGTTTGCTTGGTGAGCTTCGTAGCAATCTGGTCAAACAAAACTGGCTCAAAGTCCAGAACGCCAAAAGACCATCCCTTGAATCATTTACTAGCATCAGGCAGGGAGACAGCTACACAAATCTGGTTAACAGGTGGCAGAGAGCTATTCCTGAGCTCACGGCAGACCTGCAGAACAAGGGGTTAATTATTACCCCAGAGAAGAATCAACAACAGTTTCCCTCTCCGTATCTTGATCAGTGCCTTCTCCAGGAAAATTCTTCCTCCTTGATTCCAGGCCTTAACGTGCCTTTTCACTTAACTCTGGCACAATTGCAAAAGTTTTTGGGCCACCTGAATTTGGTTCAATCTTATCTCGGCCTCTCTACGAGAAGCTCCAGCCTTTGTTTGCTGCCATCAGAGGGCGGAGAGATCCTGTAGAGCACATTCCAATCACCACAGGGATAAGACATGCCCTCCATCAGGTTAAGGCAGCTCTTTGCCAGCAAATGATTGATGAGGGCCACAGCCACATTTGTTTCCTCTGCACTTGCTGCCTGTCCTTTTATTTCCTACCCTTTTGGGTATTCCTGCAGTCATCAAAGTGTGCATTGTAGAATTGATTACCTTTCTTAGCATTCACCCTACAGACTGGGACCTTCCTATCTGTCAGGCTGAGCATTTGTTTCTCATGTCTTATCAGATTGCCTTTTCAGATTTTGTGAGAGACCTTTGCTTCAATGCTCCTAAAAATTCCAGGTTTCAACTGGTCCACCAGATGCCTTTTGTGCTTGGTTTTCTGATCTCTGCTGCACTGATTTCTCACACCATCAGCCTTTTCTCAGATGGTTTTCTACATCACAGAGTTGTGGCCTACCAAGATTCTTCAGGTTCATGGGCCATGTGCCTCATGGCACTCTACATTTCAATGCTACTTTCTGAACTTGCCGCTATTATCTTATCCTTTCACTTGTTTCTCAACACTACTTTCAATCTCACAGTTGATACACAGTATGTTTCTAATCTGCCTTTCTGTCTTTCAGATGCAGAAGCATAGCTTACCTTGGCGGGGCCCCGTATAAAAATTTGTTTGGGGGCCCTTTATATGCGGGACAGTGGGGCGGCGCTAACGTCATGACATCATGACGTTGTGTGGGGAGCCAACGTCATGACGTCATGACGTCGTGGGCGGGGCCAAAAATAAAAATAAAATAAATAAATAAAATAGAATAGAATTAAAATAAACAAACAAACACACACATACCTCAACCCACCCACCCAAACAACCACAACACAAACCCGTAAATAACTTTTTTTCCTATCATCAATTTATTGAATTTACTGACATTACAAAAACAAACAACAACACAAACAAAAGCAAATAAGAAACACATATGACAAGAAAAAAAAGAAACATATATAACCTTACATTACATACAGTATATAAATGGGAGGAAGCATAATATATTAAAATACAACATGAATTAACACATAGAATGGGTATGCTTCGTTGTCTTATATATTCCTCGCGTTCTAATACATTGTTCTATTCACTTGTATTTATATTTTAGTTAATTGTTTGCCAGAGTTACTTTCGATACCCATATAAATATGTTTAGCACCAACCAAGGGGAGGGGGGGAAACATACATGACATTACATTACGATACAATACAGTACAGACGTATACATTTTAAATGATAACACCCCGTGCTATTTACAATATCCAGAGAGGTTACGATTAATCCAAGTTCAGATATTCCTCCAGAAACTCATTTGTTCCGGTGCTGGCTGTGTTGATTTTTTGTTATACAATGAGTGTTCGATAAATGGATGCCATATCCTCCAAAATCTGTTCTCTTGTACTACACCCTTCCTAACTTTCACTTCCCAAGTCAGTTTGTCATTCAATGCCAATTCCCACAGTCCCTTGTACCAATCCTCCGTGTTAAGTTGGTTATCCTTCTTCCAGTTTTTAGCGATGCAGTGCCTGGCTGATGACAGCATAGCGGCTATTAACTCTTTTTTGTCTTTGTCCACATTAATTTTTTCCACATTTGTCAATAGCACTGTATCTGAGTCTAGTTCTACTCGTATTCCCATAATATTTTCCATTTCTTTTTCGATTTTAGTCCAAAAGGCCTTTACCACTTTGCACTCTAGCCACATATGCTCGTATGTACCCACTGTAGATTTGCATCTCCAACATTTATTGCTCTTTTTCTCATCTATCTGATGCAGTCTTATAGGTGTCAAATACCATCTCCATAACATTTTGTAGTTATGCTCCTTTACTCTTACTGATAAATTTTTCATAATTCTTTTACTCCACTTTTTTTTCCAATCACTATCCGAAATTTTCACTTTTAATTCCTCCTCCCATATATTTTTCAATATTTCCTGGGCTTTGCTCCCTTTATTCAATATTTTATATATTTTACTGACCAGCCCCTTAATTCCGATTTCCCCCTTCCTTATTTTAAATATTATTTCTTCAATTTCTGTATTTGGTCTCTCTAGTGATCTTTCTTGCAGATATTTTTTGTTCCACTTTTCTACGGCAATTCGTTGAAACCAATTCAACCCGTAAATAACTTAAATAATTAAAATAAATAAAGAAATAAAATAAAAATTTAATAAAAATACACCCACCCACCCAACACACACATAAACCACCCACCCACCCGAAACACAAAACGCTCACTTACCCTCCTGGGGCCGATGAGCCCCCATGGCCCGGGGCCGCATGGCAAGGCGCGCTGCCCCCGGCTGCAGCCTCCTCCTCTTCCGGAGCTGCTTGCCGCTGCTGCTGTCGCCGCCGCCATCACCACCGCCGGACCCGGAGGAGGCGGTGGCGCACTCTGCCAGGCGTCCCCAGGCCATGGGGGTTCGGCAGCAGCGGACAGCCCGGGCAGGCCTCAACCTGCCTGTGGGAGCTGGGCAGCTCCAGGGGAGGTGCCCTCCTCTGAGGGCCACCATCGGAGCCGCTCTGAAAAGCTGCGGCTCCGACTCCGAAATTTTATTTTTTAAAATTGGCTCCAAAAATGGCTCCAATAAAGTGTGCATGTGCAGAAACTCAATCTGATGCATGCGCACTAAATTTTTGCTCCAATTTTTTTAAAAAAGAAATTTCCTGTTGGTGAGGACAGTCCTGCAGAATGCAGGATGGTTGGCCGCCCTACCGTTGGGGGGCCCCATGCCCCCCCCCCGTATAATTGATACGGCTGATACGGCGGTAGCTACGCCTCTGTTCAGATGCCTATATTTCTCAAGCTCTGGATCACTTGCTGATCTCACAGTTATTGACTCTCCAGTACCTGGTTTTTGCTCAGTTTGTTCCTTTCTTTGCTGCTCTTATTCGATCTCATACAGGCTTCACAGACGCCCCTTCACAGTGCAACAAGGTCACCAATAAAGTGCTCCAATCCTTGTACCTTCTTTTCTCAGAATTCTTTGCAACCTATTTCCTTTTTCATCAGAATGCATGCCAACTCAATCACCAGTTTTCTATCCCTATGCCCAAGCCCGAGACATCATCTCTGCCTGCCCTTCCTGTTCTTTCTCACCTGTCTACCTTCCTTTTGATATGGTTGAGTCACCTGTCTACCTTCCTCTTGATGTGGCTATACACCAAGGCCTAGAGGCCAACGTCCTTTGGCAAATGGATGTAACTTCAGTTCTTGCCTTATCACCTTTTTCACATGTCCATCTCACTATGGACACCTTCTTAGGCTTCATTTGGGCCATCCCCTGGACAGGGGAGACCACACATCATGTCATTCTGCATTGTCTTTGCCCTTTTAAAGTCATGGGCCACCCTAAGATCCTTAAGGTTGCAAACACCCCTGCCTATGTTTCTACTGCTTTTGCTCCATCCTGCACTCTCTGGGACATCTCCCTTGTGCATGGCATCCTATACAGGTCTACAGGGCAAGCTATTGTAGAACATGCCCATCATTCATTCAAGACTCTTCTTCAAAAACAAACTAAAGAAAGGGGAATTTGGCCTCAACAGGTGCAGGAGGTCATGGCAACGGCCTTCTTCACCTGGATCCATTTGTTAGTCCCTCATGGGAAGTTGCATTCGCCAGTGGAACGGCATTCTCAGAAAGAAGTTCCACCAGAAAGACCTCTGGTGATTTATCACCAACCACCAAGCCCCTTATGGGCAGATCTTACCCCCCTGATCATGAGGGGCCAAGGTCATGCAGCAGTCGCTGCAGTCTTTACCCCTACAGGTGCAGTTTGGCTTCCAGGATGGTGTATGCGGCCCTTCCAGTGGGAGAATGAGTCAGCACCAGGTGCAGCCCAATCCGATACCAGGATTCAAGCCAGTGATGTCCCTGGAGTGGGAGGTGACAGCTCAGAGATGCAAGCACCCTGCCCGACCAGAGGAGCAGTAGCCCCAAATGAGTGACCTGGGAGATGCCGAAGTCTCTCAGCAGTGATGCCAAGAAAGCACTAGCCTAAGTGCAAGTTGAAGAAGAACCGCAAACCTTTTTGGCAGCCATCATTGCTCAATTGACTATGAACTCCATGACATTTATCCTTCTCATTGCTGTTGTTTGCTGCTTTCCACCTGCTGGACTGGCTGCTGAACCCTCATCAGACCTATCCTTGAATATGTGGACCTGACATGCACATTATATATTTGACATTCATGGACCTGATGCTACTTTGCATTATGAACACTCTTTGACAGTTCCAGTTTCTCCTCCTATCCACCTTAATGGAACATTGAACAGACTTATATATGAACAGACTTATATTGTGCTTAGTGATCTGCAGAGGTGGATCACTCAGGGAACCGAAATGGTTTGGTTTTCAAAGGTACCTAATCAGCTCAATGATATCAAGTTTTGTTATATCATATTTCATGCATTCACCAAAGGTATATGTTTTTGCTGCCATAATAATTGGAATGAAAAATGGGAAATGGAAATCTTGGGATAAGGGGAGGCATATCTTGCCCAGATTGTGAAATTACAGTGCTTATTCTGATTACCCTATATTTGTGGGGAGGGAGGAACACATTTTACATCATCAGCCTGAACTTCACACAATCATCCTGGAGTGACATTTATGATAATGCACCACACTACAACCCGGACTTGGGTGGGAGCAGGACATATGCAGAGATTGGCAATTAAGAGACCCCAACCCATGGTTCTTCGATGGAATAGCCATGAATTATCACCCCTGGAAAGTACCGGTATGCAGGGGTAGGTTACCTAACGTTTCTGGTACAAGTCAATAGACCTAGTCACGCTGCACATCCCAGACTAGTAGGCCCCATAAGTCACATGTGCTTTAATGAGGTCATAACATATGTCCAGCTCAGTTATATAACTTCAGAAGGATGGCAGCTGCTGCTGCTGTCACATACGCCCTAAACCTAGGAACATACCTTGGAATTATAGCACAAGACAATAGAAAATTCATTTTCGTACTAGTTTGTAGATTGGAGTATTCTTTCAATGTTACAGGAAGAATCACTAAAGATCTGGAGCTGAAACAGGTAACCATGCAATACAGGATAGCCCTTAATCACATTCTTGCAAACAACAAGGCTTTTGTCATATGATCTGAATAGAGCAATAGAAGATGAGCTCTATGCATTAAAGGAGCATCTCAACAACATTCATAAAGACAGTCCCTGGCCTTCGCTATGGGATTCACTCTGGTCCTTGCTTTCCAATTCAGCTTGGTTTTAAAACAGTTATACAATGTGTTATTATATGCTTAGCGTTTTTGATTTTAGTATGCTGCCTCATCCAAAAGCCTTCCAAAATGCACACAGGTATGCAAGAGGTGCTACAGACCTCCTGGGTCCTTGTCAGCCCTGAAACCTGGAGACTTCATAGTCCTCGATAGGCGATATTGCCATAAGGACTGCCCCTACCCTATCCTGTCTTTAATAATATAAACAAAGGGGACATGTGGGGAACTGATGGGGGCTCCCATATTACAGTGACTGCCCGCAGGCTCCTGGTATGCTGCCCCTAAAGTTAACCCTTGTACCCTCAGTAAGTTAGCCAGTGCTTATCCCTGATCCAGTTCAAAGGTCTCCTGCTTTTGGGGCTGTGGCTGTCTCGGGTCACAAGATTGCATACGTGGGGGGAAGTTGTTCTCTGCTGGATCAGAGTGTTGTGTGTTTCATGACGTGTCATCCCATCCCCCCATCGTTCACCCATAGCCCTCACATGCAATGGTGTCGTAGACCAGATCCGGCCCACGGGCCGTAGGTTGGAAACCCCTGATCTATATATTCTTCTGCAGGTTTCACATCCAAGCAGCTGAGTAGCAAATATTGTTAATTCTTCTGGTTAATTGTCTGGGTAACTTAATTAATCAACTATACAGTATAAGAAAATAGCATAATAGCACAATAGATACTTGGCACTCTTTCCATGATTGGCAGTTGAATTGTACTTTGCAATAAGACCATACAGGTGTGTTGAAGTGTGGAATGACTGGATCTTTAGTCAGCTTGTAGAAGGCAAAACCGGTTCTAACCAAAAGACCATGGTGGTCTCAGGTACAGTCCAAACCTTCAAAGTCTGCAGAGATTCCAAATGTGGGGGAAGGTTGTGCTTCTGGCGTCAGAAAAGTAAAGGCACCACCAGCTATTCCAGGTTGATCTTCCAGACTGTGACAAACCTCTAATGGATCCCAGTGAATTAAATCAAACACATCTCAAAACCTATAGCTTGTCTCTGTTCATTTCAGCCACGGAGTCTCCTGCTTGAATATTTATCTACTGATTTGAAATATTTATGTCATACAGTACTACCTTTTCTGAAGAGGATGACATCAGGAAAATAACTTACAACACAAGTCATGATAAACTAAAAATAAAACATTCTATGAACTCATGCTTTATTAATTCAATAAATTGAGAGAATCTGTGTCAACATAAAACCACTGGCAGAGTTTTTGCTGCCCCTTTTCTGATTTAATGTCATGCATGGATTGGAACGTGGAAAGGTAGTTGTTACGGAGCATCAAGATTTCATTTAATTTTTATTCATATTTATCCACCGCTCTTCTCACTGAGGTGACCCAGGGCAACTCACAAAAGCACCACAACAAAATATACCTAACATACCTAAAACATACCTAAAACCCTCAGCTAGAAAACTGTGCAAGATTATAATTTAAAATCTAAAAAGATCTCTAGGGAAGCATTTGAAGAGGAGTTTCTTAGTCTACAGGTGAGGTTAGAGGGAAGTGTAGCATCACGGGCTGGAGTTTGATTTCTAGGATGACGCATAAATCAAAGATCTATTTAATCCAAAATGCTCATTGCACATCACACACCTGTGGGTGTGCTTCACACTGTGTGAATGTGGAGAGATACAGAATCCATTGGCTCATTTACTGGTCTGCCGATGACTGCCAGAAACATACACCAATGAGGATTTAGGTTTGGCCATGACAAAGCGAAGAAAGTGGCTTCATTTCAGCAGTCCAGGGTTTGGTCAGGACACGAAAGAAGGGAAGAAGTCTCCAAACAATGTATATAAGGGTGAGACCTGAAGGTAGCAGCTAAGCCACAGGGGTTCTCAACCTACAGCCCACAGGCCAGACTTGGCCCACAGTGCCAAATCATCTGCCCCCGACCTCGCTCCAGCCGCCTACGCTGGAATCGGCCACGTAAACATGTTTACGACAGCCATAAATGAGTCCGTGGCCATCATAAACACATTTACTAAAGCTATGAATCCATAGCCGTTGTAAACACATTTACAACAGCCACAGACACGTTTTATGGCACCAGTCTGGCCTGCTCAGTTGTCTGAGGGGGCGTGGTCTGGCCCACGGCTGGAAAACCTTGAGAACCCCTGAGCTAGGGCTTTGGTTGTGTAACACACTGACTTGTGGTGGCCAGTGGGTGACAAGTGGATGCTGAGGGAATTTGGAAATAGCTGCCAATCTTACTCAGTTTTGGGATACTTTTCTCAGTGCCCTTCCGCCGGGCATTCACGTACCGGCGCAGCTTATGCAGCCCCTTTTCTGGGTTGTTTTCATACGTGGTTTGGAGGGTGGAAAGGGAGACGTTATGGAGTGCCAAGGTCTGTATGGAAGATTCAGAGAGGAGTTTGTTGTACAAGAGAGGCTGGAGTGACGCATAGCATTTCAAATTAGAGTAAGGAATTAAAGGCCTTTTCTCCATCTTGGGGTGAATGTCCAAGATGGTGCATAGATCCTTCAGGGTCCTGGCACAATCATATGCTTTGCTATAATCCAACTGCCCGAAAAAGTATATGCTGTCCATGTTCTTCAGGGTATAGCTGGGCAAATTAGGGACTCTCTCTTTGATGAGGGGCAAGACGTCTAGGAAGCCGAGGACGGACGCTTCAAACTGATGCTCTTCGTTGATGTTCTGCAGGGTGTTGATGAAGACTGGAAGGTCCAGTGACCAGAGATCGTATCCTACTAGAATGGGTTTCTGGAAGGACTGGAGGGTGTTGAAGAAGGAACCCAGTCCAGTTTTGGAAAGGTTGCTATTCCTGTTTCCAACCAGGGGGGAGAGATGCGGCTGAATTGCAAATGACAAGCTGGTTGCTTCTTCTGTTATGGCAAAAAAGTGAAGGATACCACCGGCTGTAAGAGAAGGGACCAAATTTGTCCAGACTGTTGATAAGGGAACACACAGTAGGGATAGGATTTTTGGGTTTTTTCTGGACAGCAAATACCACAATTCTCTCTTCTGGAAGTGCTACCTATGTTGTAGACACCTTCTAAACTAGGGGTGCCCAAACTTTTCAGGCCACAGGCCACTCACGTGGTTCAGTGGGCCGGTCAGCAGAGATGGGCTCAAAAAAAATTTACTACCACACTGTGGGCATGGTATGGTGGGTGTGGCCAGGAGGGAGCGCTGCGTTGCACCCAAATTAGGACTACTTTATTTCAAAACTTGGATAGGCGAGGCCAGCCAGAATTTCCGCTACCGGTTCTGGTGAAGTGGTCCAAACCGGCTGATGCCCACCATTGTCAGTCACGTGGTTCCTCCCACCGGAAGTGGAAGTAAAACATGCCTTGCAATCTGTTTTGCAACAGGATGAGATAAGATTTTTAGGCTGCCATTTTCTCTGCTTAAACCAGGGGTGCCCAAACTACGGCCTGTGGGCTGGATCTGGCCCCCGGCACAAGTTAATCTGGCCCACACCACCCTCATCACTCCTAGAAGTGGAAGTAAAACAAGCTTGTATGGGCGTGTTTTACTTGTGCTTCCAGGAGTGGCAAGGGTAGCATGGGCCAGATGGATTGGTGCCAGGGGCCAAATCCGGCCTGTGGGCCATAGATTGGGCACTCCTGTTCTAAACACCTCAATGCTTAGAAGCACCTGGGAGAAAGGCCTAAATTAGAAAGGTTTGGGACTGAACTAGGCCTAGCTCCATCGAAGCTTCCTGTTCCTGCCCCAGTGCTAGCTAGGAGCATTTTTTCTGAGGCGGCTTGCGTGGAGCTTGGCCTAACTAAGCCTCAAAAACCTTCTAATTTAGGCCTTTCCCCAAGTTGCATCTCATCCAGTTCTTTGTAGTGGGCCTGCCAGATACACAGCACTACCAGAATGGAGAATTATGGAATTTGTAATTTGTAGAATTATGGAATTTGTAGAAATGACTGTGGTGGCTTAGTGGTTAAGACACTGAACTTGATGACTGGAAGGTCAGCAGTTCGAGACCTGAGTGCTACATGATGGAGTGAGCTCCCGTCTCTGTCCCAACTCCTGCCAGTCTATCAGTTTGAAAGCAAGAAATTGCAAGTAGAATCAAAGGTTCTGCTTTGGTGGGAAGGTAAACAGTGTTCCATGCTGTTTAGTCATGTCTGCCACATGTCCATGGAAATGTCTGCAGATATAGACAGCGTTTGCTATAAACAGAGATGAGCACTGAACCCTAGAGTTGGATACAACTGGCTTTTGAACAAGGGCAACCTTTTTAGCCCCCCAAAATGAAAAAAAGGGTGACAATGACACACCCATTGATGTGGGCATCACCCATTTCCCCTGCTTTCTCCTCCTCCTTATGTCAACCCAATATTTCCCTCGCTTTCCCAAGTACAATATTAGATTCTCTTGTCTTCTTACGCAAAAACTTCATGTCGAAGAACACCAAAGTCCCTTGCCCCGCATCAAGTTCCAGGACACGGCCGATGAGAGAGGGCAAAAATCCTTTCAGGCTTTTCTTTGCTTTTTTGCTGACATCTTGTAAGAGATCGGAGCCCTGGCAGAAAAAATAAAATATGGAGTATGATATCTTAAACCAGGAGTTCTCAACCTTTTAAAGGCAGGGGCCGGGTCATGCTCCTGGAGACAGCTTTGGGGACCGGATGGCCATTTTGCCCTTCCTCCACCACATGGCACTTTCCGGTGTGGTAGAGGCGGTGGGGGAACCACATGAAATGGTGCCATGGGCCACATCTGGTTCACTGGCCACAGTTTGAGACTCCCTGCCTTAAACTAAAGGACACAAGCTCTACATAGCCTGGCTGGGTGACTTGAGATCCCCAGAAAGCCAGGACTGCTCATATCTGATGAAAGTTTGGGAAACTCTAGTTATAATCCTCAAGCAGTGATCAAAAGGACTCAAGCAGGTGGTCTGTAGCCTTCATGATTTATACCCCTGCCGATCTTAAAAGAAATCAACTCTGATTGCTCCTTGGAAGGTCAAATAGTGAAGATGAAGCTAAAGTACTTTGGACATCAAATGAGAAGATTCACTTGAGAAAGCCTTGATGCTGGGAAAGGTCAAGGGCAAAACAAGAAGGGGCGGCAAAGAATGAGATGGCTGGATGGTATTGTTGATGCAATGGGCACAAAACTGGGCGGGTTGAGGAGGAGGGTGGAGGACAGGGGTGCCTGGCGGACAGTGGTCCATGGGGTCGCAAAGGGTCGGAATCGACTGTGCGACTGAATAACAATGTAGACTATAAGAGAGATTTAGCCATGCACCCCTAACCCTCTTCTTAAGGAGTGAAGGAAGAGTTACAGGAATCAGAGACAAAATAAAAACCCAAAAGAGCCTAGTGGTTATCTTGAAGGCTGTCACGTTTATTGCAAAAAAGGGAAGATATACTCAGTTTCCCTGTCTGTAAAATGGGTACATAGAAGAGCTGCTTCAAAGAGCTGGGTCAGGACAAGCCTTGCAAAGCACTACAGATCGGATGAATCATCGTTGCCCTCATTAACAAGTTTCTGGCTAGGCCAGGAGTTCTCAACCTTTTAAAGCCAGGGGCCATTGGGTCACGATCCCTCAGACAGCTGTGGGGGACGGACGGCCATTTTCCCCTTCCTCTACCACATGGCACTTCCAGGTGGGTACTGCTGGCTACATGGTGCTGGTGGCCGCATCTGGCCCACAGGCCGCAGATTGAGAACCCCTGGGTTAGGGGGAAGAGAAAGCACCATTTAACATCCCAGCGGTATTTTGGCCTTATGCAACTCTACACTCACCACAGAGTCATCATCTGTGTTTTCCTCTTCGGAGGAAACGTCTATGCAACTGCCACCTGCAAAAGAAAACTCAGAACTTCAGAGTCCTCAGATTATGGCTGCAGCGGCCTTTGGC
Organism: Furcifer pardalis; assembly: GCA_030440675.1. Taxonomy (NCBI): domain Eukaryota; kingdom Metazoa; phylum Chordata; class Lepidosauria; order Squamata; family Chamaeleonidae; genus Furcifer; species Furcifer pardalis. The sequence continues at coordinate 15,716,654 of CP126891.1, read as the reverse complement.
TTTTCCGAAGGCAAGATCAACCTTGCGCTTCATGGCTTGCCACAGGTGAACAGGTTCTCCATTCAGGTCAGCAGGAAAACCTTCCCTTCTGTAGCTACCTGATTCCGAAGAGGAACAGGAGAATGCCGGGGTCTTGTCAGTGCTCCCTTTTGCCTTGTCTCCAATTCCACTGGCGTGGTTGACACCTGCTGACCGCACGCTAGTCCCGGGTTGTTCCACCGGACTGGCTGGTCCTGTGATCCATTCTCTTGCACCTCGCTTGGTTTTAAATGTTTTTGCAGGAGGCTGGATGGCCTTTCCCTCTTGAGCACGCTTCCTCTTGGCTGGCGAGCAACCCTAAAAGGAAACAGGCACCCAAAGAACAATGTCCGAGTCTCCTTTCCAGAAAAGGAATTGTGTTAAGTAAGTCACAGTAAAGGCACCAAATGTTAATTAATGCAATATCCCATGGACTGTAGCCCACTGCGTCATGTGCTGTTTTCGTTTTTCTTCTTGACTTTCCCTTTCCCTGACCATGAGTTTTCTTGCTTTTCTTTCCACTCCTCTTTGCCTTTTATATCATTATAATCCTACTATCCCAGACAAGGAATATCTTTTAAAAATCATGATACATATCACCTCCCCCAGAAAGCTGAGATCCTGTCGCTTTGTTGTGCATGTAGATGGCAAACAGAGTAACATTCAGCAGCTTCTAGCTGGCAATTAACAAGTCGCTGCTGAGATTCCCAGATATATGCATGCCTGTTGGCTTAGCATTCACTCATCACCCCAGCAGCGACTTGCTAATTGCCAGCCAGAAATAACTGCAGGTTCTGATACTTTGTATGGGCACATCTTAAGATGGCAGCACATACTGAAAAAGACAACTACCTGTACTTGTATATTAAAATAAAGTTCAAGGTAGCAGGAAAAGTGGAAGACCAAAATGGACTGATTCAATAAAGGTACCCAAATCTGGAACAGGGCTGCTAAACTGAACATCTCACTTGCAGATGAGATATAACTTTTCTGGTCCCTTTCTAGAGCAGGTTACCAGGCTTGCGATGCAAACCAAGTTGTTGGAGTAGAACTTAGGATCCAGCCTGAAGCTATTTCTAGTGTGTTTTGAACTACAACCTCCATCATTTCTGAATGACTGGCCCTGATGCAATCTTTAGTCCAATACATCTGGAAGGTCCCACAATGTGGAAGGCTGATATAAACAATCAGCCAACCCATTCTTACCTTTCTGGGTGTTCTGGGTTCAGCCTGGATATTGTCTACAGAAAAAGAGTGAATTTCAATCAGTCATACAAAGAGTAGTAGGCACACTATCTTGTTATCATAAAGCAGGGGTCCTCAACCTTTTGAAGCTGTGGGCCAGATCATGCTCCCTCAGGCAGCTGAGCGGGCCGGATTGGTGGTTCCCCCACCAGAAACGCTAGTTCAAAAGCAAGAAATTGCAAGTAGATAAATAGGGACCACTTCAATGGGAAGGTAAACAATGTTCCATGTGCTCCGGTATCTAGTCATGCCTGCCACATGACCACGGAAATGTCTGCAGAAGCAGACAGCGCAGGCTCTTCGGCTTTGAAACAGAGATGAGCACCGAACCCTAGAGTCAGATACAACTGGCTTTCGAGCAAGTTAAATCTTAAAACGTGCTCATGGCTGTTGTGAATGCATTTATGACAGCCACAGGTGCATTTGCGGCTATTGTAAATGCACTTAGTCCAATAAACACTTTTACAACACCCGTGGGCATGTTTAGCACTTGTTATGAAGATTAGGGTTAGGGTTATAAACCATGAAGAAAAAATTGAATTCTCTGGAGGAAAGCAGAGATAAAGCCATGACAAGAAAAGTGTAACTAAATATAGCCATGACAGCATTTTTGACAATAAATAATAAATAAATAATAGTTCTAGTGTAGGCAGGCCAGAATGAAAGACAATACAGTATATGGATGGCTGAGCATCCATTCTTCCATTGTGGGATTGGGGGTGAGATAATTCGCTCCAGGTTTTCATCCAAACTTTGCAAGAAGTACCCAAGCTGCTGCGCTCTATCTCAAAAACAGGATCAACCCCTCGGATACCCCCTTTAAGCTTCAACTGCTTTTAATTTGAGTTGTCAGAAATTGCTACATACATTTCTACATGGGCTATCAGTCAGCTATCACACCGAACCTCTTCCGTGCCAACCAAGACAACCTATTTGTCAGTAAGAGTCGTACCTTTCTCTTTGGTCACTCGTTCGAACAGAGCCTGGAGTTGCCTCTTCACCTCTGTGAATTTCCTCACTTGGATCTGGAAGTCTGCCACGGGTGGCTCCTTCTGCTTGAGCTCCTCCAGGGACCTTTGGATGAAGGGTTGCATCTCCAAGACCTCGTTGTCCGAGGCATAAAGACACATCTTCTCTACTAGCTGCTCACTAGAGGTCATCCTCTTGACCACGCTGTCCACGTCTTGTAGCTTCTTCTTCACATTTTGAACTTGTTGTTTATGCTGTTCTTCTACGTCCGCTAGAAACTTCTCTCCCTTTTCTTGCAAGGTCCTCACCATCTCCTCTATCTTTTCCCTGATCTCCGCTCTTGTCTCGTTCCTTACCTTTTCCATATTTTCCACCACCTTTTGGAGGCTTTCATAGGTGCCATCATAGCTGTGTTTCTCCTCCTTCAGCTTCACACCCATCCGCTGGAGCTCTCCTTGCCTCTTCTCAATTTCTGCTCGGATATCGCAGTGCTGACCTGCGTGTTTGCTATCCAGCAGTGCACAAACACAGCACAGGGACTGCATGCAGTTGTTGCAATAAATGCTGCAAATCAAAGACAGTTATGACTGCTGGTTAGGGTGGCCTTTTTTTACTGCATAAGCTACTCTGCAAAATTGCAAGATCACTGATTTGAGGAATGTTTCTTCCAAACTCATTGTACAAAAGACTGCCAATGATTCAGCGAACACACACGCGAACACACGCGAACACACACACACACACACACACAAGTTGCTTAGTGTAGTAAAGCACAACAGAGCAGGGTTACCGAATCAATGAGGATTTCGTGAGTCATATCCTCTGTAAGTTGCATGATTCAGACGCCTATTCCAGGCGTGGCTTGCTATACTAAAGTAGTAAGTCATAACTTCTCATCGACTGCAACTCGTATCTGAGAATGCATTTTTTCCTGAAGCAGGAAAAATGTCACTGGCGTGAATTTGTTTAAGGTGGATCCCAGCTTGCTATGAAGTGACCCCACGCACTATGATCATGTAACCACAACCTGCAGCACACATGAAATGAGAGATGCAGGATTTAACACCGGGACTGCAATGGACTGCTGCAACCTTGGAAGATATTATCAAGGTGCACCTTCACGGCCAATCCATCTGACATGGCCTCTTCCGCCTCCACTCATTTTGCCATTGGGCCCAATAGGATGGTTTCCAGTGGCCTTTCCTCCACTGAGGGGGACCATCAGCCCACCTAAAGGGGCTCATCCACCCATAGCCGTTGGCCCATTCGGGGAGTCAGGTTAGTTAACCTCTGCCTGACACTTGAGTTGTTGGCATTAACTCAATAGAGCTTAGCAAAGATCTAATCATGAATTCCTTAGATTCAATAGGTCTACATAAATGCAACATACTACACTGGAAGCCATGAACCCTCACTCCTATGTCTGATGAAGTGGACTTGATCCACAAAAGCTAACATTAAAATACAGCCGTTAGTCTTTTAAAGTGCCACAATGATTTCTTTTCTTTTGTTTACTCTGTGGTATTCATACTACACTGGGTAACAGGATTTCAGCCACTGAAAGACAGAGTTGCTATTGGGCTGGGGATTCACGTCAGCACACCTGCCGATCAGGGCGTCTGGGAATTGAAGTCCAAGAACATTTTTGGGCTTGAGCATCTCCTGATGCTCAGAAAAATCCGCCGCCCCCTCCATCTGAGAATTGGACCGAGGTGGATCACCTACCTCAGAATCTGGTTTCTGTGCTCCTTCTTAGAGCACAACAGGATGTTGAGTTTCTTGCTCCCAGCCAGAAATTCCTTGGTCGACTCTGCCCGAATGTCCTTCAAGGACTTGACTTCGTGGCTCTCCCTCTTCTGATATCTCTGGTGGCTTTCGAAACACGAGTTGCACATGAACTCCTCACACTCAGGACACCAGAATGTCGTCTCTTTCTTACAGTTGCCGCAAGGCAAGTCTTCGCCTTGCATGACCTTCTGGTAGATTGTTCGGTTAGCCTGGAGTTTTGCAAAGAGCAGGTTGTCCTGTATTTTGCTGGGATCTGCATTTGGAGAGTGTGACGTTCCACAGATGGAACAGAGGCCAGGGGGCTTGGTCTCTAGAAGACACTCTGAGCAAAGATGGTGGAAGCAGGGCAGGAGTTTGGGGTTCTTTACTTCTGACCTGCATCTCTCACACAGAAGGAACTGGAATTCTTCATCTATGACCTGTGGGGGGAAACACGGCAGAAGATTTGGGTCCACTCATTCATTCATTCATTCATTACAAGTTAACAACACAGTGTGTGAATGTGGAGAGATACAGAACCCGGCTCATTTGCTAGTCTGCCAATGACTACCTGAAATATGTACCGATGAAGATTTAATTTTGGCCAACGACAAAGCCACGAAAGTGGCTCCATTTTGGCAGCTCACTGTTTGATCAGGACAAGAAAGAAGAGCCCTTTATTTAATCTAGGTGGGGTTTTCCTTACAGTCTAGCAGGGCTATCCTGCCTATGGTAATAGAGTAGACTCTACTGCCAGAGACTCAACGAGTGTCAGGCAGCGGTTAACTAACCTGACCACCCTGAGGACTAGCAGCAAAGTCCACAGGGAAGGGTGATGGTCCCCAAATGGATTAAATCCCACTTGAATCCAGCTTGACGCAGGGCAGCAGCTCCATCTATCCTGGCCTGCGGCCGAGGAGGACTTTATGTGCCAAAAGGGCTCAGGACCAGAAAGTGACTCGTGGAACTGGATCATTGGTACTATGGGCGTCACACTGCAATACAGAAGGCAAATGGGAGGCCACCGCCACTGCATTCTATTCTCCGGACATGGCTAATTGCCACGATGGTGCCATTGCCAATACAGTATTCAGATTTGGCAAAACAAAGAAGAAAGGGTTTCCCTCTCCCTTTAGGAGCCCACAGAAATAGTCTGGGAATGGCACATATAGGCTTATCCCATCTTCTGCCCCAATTTTCACTCCCCACTTTTTGCCAGAGCTTTGCTCCGATTCGCCCTGAATTCCAGCGAAGGGGCCATCCTGGAGCCAGATCTGAATCTTACCACGCTCTTGGGGTCTGGGGCGCTGGATCCGGAGCCTTCCTCGCACTTCATCTTCCTTTCGAACTTCCTTCTCGCTGGTTAGTTTCGATTTCAGAGAAACCAAACGCCCAACCCTCGTTTCTCCCCCCTCCTTTCCCGACCTGCCTTGATCTCTCATTATTTCCTTCTGTTCCTCTCCCCCCCAATTTCCAGGAGAGGAACTTTTGACAGGAACGAATGCATCAAGGTGATTTTTATAGGTCCAGGGCATTAAAACCCAGCCACTTTGTTTCCTTAAAAAGTTTTAAATGCACAACGTTAAAAAAAAGAAACAAAATTGGAGGGTAATCATAGTACAATGACAAAAACCATTTAACAAAAGAAACACGCATCCTAGGTCGCCCTTGCTCAAGCCGGTCGTATCCAACTGTAAGCAGTGATGGGATGTAACAGGTTCTCACCAGTTCTCCAGAACCGGTAGTAACTTTTCCCAGTGTCCCAGAGAACCTGTAGCAGCTTTTGGGGGGAACCACCTTCGGGGCTTACCTTTTCACTGCGCATGCATGCCAAGCACTTGGTGTGCATGCACGCCTAGTGCTTGGCACATATGCACGGCCTCCTTGCTGTCCTCCCAAATGGGGAGGAGGAAGAGAAGCTGCTAGCCTGAAGCTCCCTATATAGCCTGAAGCTCCCTATTTTTATTATTTTGTATTTTTTATTTGGTCCTGCCCATGACATGACATCATGATATTAGCTCCGCCCACACTGTGATGACATCACGGTGGGGGAGTAAAATTTTTGACATCCCATCACTGACTGTAAGGTTCACTGTTCATCTCTGTTTATAGCCAAGGAGCTGGTACTGTCTGCATCTTCTGCAGACGTTTCTGTGGACGTGTGGCAGGCACGGACGGCTATTTGCCTTCCCACTGAAGCAGTACCTGTTTAGCTATGCTGATGTGTTGTGAATCGCCCTGGGTCCCCTTGGAGAGGAGGGCGATAAACAAATTTAAATAAACAAATAAGTAAATAAATCTACTTGTCATTTCTTGCTTTTGACCTGCTAGGTTGGCAGGAGCTGAGACAGAGACGGGAGCTCCTTCCATTGTGTGGTACTCAGGTCTCAAACTACTGACCTGCCGACTTCCCAGTCATCAAGTTCCGTGTCTTAACTACTTGAGCCACTGCACTCATCCTAGCTATGAATTACACCGAATAGCCTACATAAGTGGTGGCCAACCTCGGCACTCCAGGTGTTCTTGGACTTCAGTTCCCAGAAGCCCAAGTCAACACACCTGCTGATCAGGGCTTCTGGGAATTGAAGTCCAAGAACGCCTGGAGTGCCAAGCTTGGCCATCATTGGCCTAAGCAAGGCCATAGCCAGAATTGTAGATGTGGGTGGGTGGATATTTTTTCAGGATGGGCAACAATGTCATGTTTCTACCCCCAGGTGGCACCACAACCACGTCCAGGGTTCTTTTAAAACTAAAACTTAGCAGGACGGACCATGCTTTCATGGGAAAGGAAGGTTAGGTACATACTGTACTAGGCCAGCGGTCCCCATCCTTATGGGACATAAAGGGTGCCTTAGAATGCCCAATGATGAAAGTGGGCCATATCTTAAATCAAAATGAAACAAAATTATTAACCTACCAATTTAACATTGCTTGAAAGCCAGTCGTATCTGAATCTAGAGTTCAGTGCTCATCTCTGTTGATAGCCAAAGAACCAGCGGTGTCTGCACCTGCAGACGTCTCTGTGGACATGTGGCAGGCACGCCTAGATGCCAGAGTGCATGGAACGCTGTTTTCCTTCCCATCGAAATGGTACCTATTTATCTACTGTACTTGCAATTTCTTGCTTTTGACTTGCTACGTTGGCAGGAGCTGGGACAGAGATGGGAGCTCACTCCATCATACAGTATATGGGTCTTGAATCTGGACCTTCCACTCTTCAAGCTCAGAATCTAAACCACTTCAGCCAAACAGAGGTAAACAAGCAGGTTATGCCACACAAACATTTTTGGGGGCTGGAGATTGCAGACCTCTGCCATAGGCCAAAGTCCCCCTATAGCATGTTCTGGCATTTTAAGTCCTGCAGGCCTCTACTTACACTCTGTGTGAAAGGGCTGCCATTCTGCTTTGCTAGGGAAGCACACAGTTTGCGAGGTGAATGATTTATTAAACTGATAATAATTCCCAACCCAGCATTGCACCGTGACTGTTTTCTGAGCCTGCGACGAGAGAGACCCGTTGACTTCCCTGACCATCTTAGCCAGGCCAGTTCTATGTAGAGAAAGTATTCTGCTTTGCATGATCTGTGTATGTTACTATTTTACACTGAACTCTGACTCATGCAATATATGCCAATATTACCCACAGTTCCCTCTTATGCCAAACTGGTCACCACACACAATATGAGGAACCGCTATGCTCTTCCGAGTTAACTGTATGTGTGTGCATACAATATTTCTTCCACATCTAGGCTAGACTTGAAGCTGCCAAAATTAAGGCACCTTTTGGTGAGTTCATTCTGCAGTTCCATTTGTCCAACTTAGTGTGAGAAAGATTAGCCGGCAGCACAAGGTTGCTGTTACCAGGGTACCCCAGTGCTGAGATGGTTCAGTGGTTAAGAAGCTCGCCTTGTTAGCTGGAAGGGTGGCAAATTGACAATTCGAGACCAGGGTACCACATGACTGATTGAGCTCCCATCTCTGTCCCAGCTCCTGCCAACCTAGCTGTTCAAAAGCAAGAAATTGCAAGTAGATCAATAGGGACCACTTCGGTGGGAAAAAATCTTGGGGACATGAAAAGAGCCTCGCTCGGGCGTCCCGAGTGGAGTTTTCCCGTCAAAAATCCTTTCAACCGAGAATAATTTCTGACACAAAATTATTATTATACTAGGGTACACCTGATTGTGGTTGAAAAATACCACAGTCTTTGAGGAGGCTCTTTCTGTGCACCCCATGCATACAATGAGTGAGTAAGAAATGTCTAGTGTTGCTTCCATTGCTGTGACCTACTTTGATTATGATGAGCAAATGGCCATGCGCAGGCGCAACCAGGCTACGTAAGCATGAGGGTGTGAATTATTCATACCCGGTCCCTGTTAATGTAGGATTTTAAGCAACTCCATCTATAATTCAGAGGGCAGGGTGCTCCCTCCATTGGTCCCGTGGCTCCCCAGGGGCCATTCATGGTTAGTTGATCAATGCTGAGTAACGTGGCTGGTCTAACAGAGAGGGAGGAAGTCAGCTGGAAGGAAGTCAGAGAGACTGAACAGGTGCTGATGAGGAGAGAGGCCACTGGAGTCAAAAGATGGGTGGCAGCATGAAAGAGACAGAGGTCTAAATCCCAAGGAACCGTCCCTCAGTTGATAGGACACAAACTTTCCCCACAGAAGGTTCAGTCTCTAAGCTAAAATGCTCAGCTAACAACATTTGCAGGAAAAGCCCTATTCCTAAAATACTTCAGTGATGGTTAAGACGGATAATCAAGGAGTTTCACCTAGTAAAGGTCAAGTTCTTATGATAGGAGAAGGGGTAATCGCATGGCGCTTTCATTGGCATCACTAAGTAAATCTGAAGAGCTGCTACTGGTCAGTTGACACACGACTGGGATCTTCTTCTTCCATGTCTAGACCAGATGGGGAACTGACAACATGAAGCCACCCTTTGGAGAGTTCATTCTGCAGTTCCTCTCGCCTGACCTAGTGTGAGAAAGATTAGCCAGCAACACACGGTTGCCATTACCAGGGTACGCCTGATTGTGGTTCAAAAAGACCACAATCTTCAAGGAGGCTCTTTCTGTGACTGAGATGATGATAAACCAGTAGTATAGTGATGACGAACCTTGTATAGACCGAATGCCCAAACTGCAACCCCAAAGCCACTTATTTATCGCAAAGTGCCAACACAGCAACAGGGGAGGAAGGAAACGCTCCCATTGGGCTGCTGGGCAGAGGGGAGGGGCAAACTCTGTGCTGGGGGAAGGGAGGGAATGTTCCCATTTGGTTGCTGGGCAGAGGGGCGGGGCAAACTCTGTGCTTGGGGAAGGGAGGGAATGTTCCCATTGGGTTGCTGGGCAGAGGGGCGGGGCAAACTCTGTGCTGGGGGAAGGGAGGGAATGTTCCCATTGGGTTGCTGGGCAGAGGGGCGGGGCAAACTGTGCTGGGGGAAGGGAGGGAATGTTCCCATTGGGTTGCTGGGCAGAGGGGTGGGGCAAATTCTGTGCTGAGGGAAGGGAGGGAATGTTCCAATTGGGTTGCTGGGCAGAGGGGCGGGGCAAACTCTGTGCTGGGGTGACTGCATGGGTGCCCACAGAGAGAGCTCCGAGTGCCACCTCTGGCACGCGTCTCATAGTTTCGACCGCTGCAGTAGTAGGTGCCTAATAGAAAAACACCTTCCTGCATTCTGTGATCTTTAAAATATAGTGCAAAGAGCTTACTGATAAAGACGACCCGTGTCCAGAGGGTTCCCAACCAAAGCCCATGAGCCACATCTGGCCCACAGCACAATTTCATGTGGCCACCCACCTCACCAAGGGCATCAAAAAACAAAACGGCCACCCCCTTTGAAGCTGTTGGCACAAAATGGCCAATGGATGAGAAGATTTGGATGACAAAACATAATCTCCTTGGGTTGTGTTTTTTTTTTTTTTGAGGGGGGGGGGAGAAATTGCATAGTTTTATGTACACATTATCAACAACCTGGATGGCATTTGAGAAAATTTCCCATCGGCAGATTTTTCTTCCTGACATCTGGAGCTTCCTTTGTGCTTCGAAGGCTATTGCTTGGCTGAGCAGTGGTTTCAACGTGGCTGAATCATTGTTATCATTTATTCATCAAAACAGCCTTGCCGTTTGGAAATGGCAGCTAGCAAGTTGGCTGTCTAATGGAGCCTGGTGCCTCCGTGTCTCTCCTTTCCCAGCAGGAGAGAAGGAAAGGCTACCGGCATCAGGTGCCAGAGTTCCTCTCCAAAAGAGAAAGGAGATGGACTTGACAGCTTGTGCTGCTATCCAGAATCTGAAAGGGATGAAACACATTGGGGGGGGGAGAGAGACTTGGTGGTAAGATAAAACAGGGGGCATAAATGTTCAGGGTGGGCAATAATTAAAAAAGAGCAGTTGTTTTAAAATTGGTCTAGGCCCATGGTGGCAAACCTTGGCACTCCAGGTGTTCTTGGACTTCAATTCCCAGAAGCCCTGATCAGCAGGAGTACTGACTTGGGCTTCTGATAATTGAAGTCCAAGAACAGCTGGGATGCCAAGGTTGGCCATCACGGATAATAATAATTTTGTGTCAGAAATTAATCTGGGTTGAAAGGATTCTTGCAAAAAACTCCATTCAGGGGATGCCGAAATGAGGCTCTTTTCATGTCCCCGAGATCTTTTCCCACCCAAGTGGTCCCTGTTTATCTGCTCGCAATTTTTCGCTTTTGAACTGCTAGGTGGGAAGGAGCTGGGACAGAGATAGGCACTCAAACCATCGTGCGGAACTAGGTCTCAAACTGCTGACTTACCGGCCTTTCAGCTAACAAGGCAAGCTTCTTAACCATAGAGCCACTGCAGCCCTGGCCATCACTGATGCAGGTCTTCTATTCAAATACCACAGGTTGAGAATCCCTGCTCTAGATAAGAAGATATTTTCAGGGGGGGAGGGGGGGAGTATCTATTTTGCAATGTTATTTATTTATTTATTATTTATTTGTTTGTTTGTTTGTTCAAATTTGATACCCCGCCCCACTCGGGAAGACCCGACATGCGAGTGTAACATGTAGTTTTGCCATTGTATGGTTCTTGTTACATCATAGCAGACATTTTCGAGCATCACTTTATGACCAGAACCTTTGAAGAATGAAAAGTCACCCATTGTTTTTGAGAAGGAGGGCTACTCAAAATTATCCCACAAGCAACCGCGATGACTATCAGCATTATTCTATTTAGTATTTTAATAAGGATTGTGTACTCATCATTTGGAAATATTGTAGGAAGGGGGCCACTTAGGAGACTTTTTTTTGTGTGTTTGCAAATATCAAAAGCAGACTCAAGATCTGCTTGTAATAGCAATGATATTGCATGACAAGTAAGTCAAGGCACCCCATGTTTTAAAAGGCCATTTAAAAACTAGCGAATCCTAAGGAATGCAAGAGATTCCCAGTGTAGTGTGGACAGTGTGATGACGTAGGACTCAAGAGGCCTGGGTTTGAATCCCTGCTCACCTGTGGAAGTTTACTTGGTGTGTAAAATTGGTAAAACCACTCCTTAAATATGTCACTTACCTTGAAAGCCCCACTAGGGTCACTATAAATTGGTTCCAATTTGACGGTACATCATAGAATGCATTCAATGGAGGATAAGGAAACCTGCTTTTATTGAGTCTGTGGTTTTAATGGCGCCTTAGCTGCTCTTTCTAGTTTTGAGACTTAGCCAATGGCATCACTTTTTAACCCAACTGCCCAGCCGTCTTCGGGACCTCAAAGTCTTCGCTAGAGCAAGCTATTCTTCTCTCCAACAGCTTTCTTGACACTGCTCCTTAAGCACACTCATAATTGAGGAGCATCTTTTTTAATCGGCAGTATACATAACTGAGCTGTGGTGTGGCTCAGTTGTTAAGAAGCTCAGTTTGTTAGCTGGAAGGCTGGCAAGTCGGCAGTTCCAGACCTGGGTACTGCACGACACAGTGAGCTCCTGTCTCCGTCCCAGCTCCTGCCGACCTAGCAGTTCGAAAGCAAGAAATTGCGAGTAGATCAATAGGGACCACTTTGGTGGGGAAAGATCTTGGGGACATGAAAGGAGCCTCACGCAGGCGTTCCCATGAACAGTTTCTCTAGCAAAAAATCCTTTCAACCTAGAATTATTTCTGTCACATAATTATGATTATTATAAGAACTGGGCTTCTCTTAATGTGTTTTTGAATTGCCCTCTATTTTCTTGCCATCTTTACTTTTCAAAAAGCCAGTCCTGATTGGAGGACTGCTTACTGGCTTTATGTTAAACATGACCATCTCTGGCTCCTAGTTACCCACTTGAACTCAATAAAACTGTGGCAACCTTCCAAACCAGGGGTTCCAAACCATTTCAACCCAGGACATGCTCTCTCAGTCAGCTTCAAGGGCCAGTCAGCCATTTTTGTCCCAACAGCTTCAAAGGGGTGGCCATTTTGTTTCTTGAATGCCCTTGGAGGGGTGGGGGGACCAGATGAAATGGTGCTGTAGGCCAGATTCAGGCCTTAGTTTGGGAACCCCTATTCTAAACAATTTAATGTCACTGAGATTTGCCTCCCTCACCAGATCCAGGGTACCATTTATCCAAAGTTATGTAAACTTTTTACCTCTTCACTATGGGCAGAACAAGCATTTATTCAGTCTATATGATAGCAATTGAGGTCAAACATCATTATGGGATTTTTTTTAAAAAATTGATTCATTCCTGAATTCATTCTCTGATTCAAGATCATCTTAGACCCTTTCATCAGGGGAAAGATATACACCCAGGGCTGAAATACATTTAGGACATGACACTGCCTTTCAGAAGTGGTTCTGTTGCGTGGCTCTCTTCTGGCATATCTAATTTGTGATTATGTTCTTAGAGGCTTATCTAGGGGTTTTTAACCTACGGCCCATGGTGCCATTTCATGGTTTAGACTAACTTATGTAAGGTCTCTGATTATCTCTGCCATTTCTCTCTCTCTCTCTCTCTCTCTCTCACACACACACACTCACACACACACACACACACACACACACACACACACACACACACACACAGTATAAGACAAAATTAGCCTGTAAACACTGCATAAGTGTAAACAGCATTTTGCACAAACCTTTTTTAGGCATTAAAGAGTCAACACAACATTGAGTACAATCCATATATTATCCAGTTTCACATTCTCATAGGATATAGCAACTTATTCTCAAGAATCTTAATACAAGTGAGACAGCCATGGTCCAATATAATACTTAAAGCACTTCCAAATACCAAGCAATAAAATGACAACAGAAAATTGCACAATTTCTTGTTACTATGCCTGACTGAATCAGTTACAGAAAAAAGTCTTTTTTCTCTCTCTCTTCAAGCTTTTAAACTGAACATTAAACTTATCTTACAGATTACAGTTTCTCTTTAATAATAATTAATTGCACAAAAACCACACAAAATCTTTTATGATGCATAAATATTTCCTTATTACACATGGTACAAAAATACTCGTACATCTTTGTTCGGTATTTCCCATAAGGATGGCTGATTATTTGGCAAGACTGGATTCTCTCCAATCAGAAGGATGTGGGGAGGGAGGTTAAATATTTTACAGCTGTTCTATATATAGAAGTCTGACAGAGAAACAAAACACAAAAACAACCCTGACTTGAATGGGAGAAGGGCAGAATGGATAAGAAAACCCAGTGCATTGTACTTTTGAAAAAAGAAACTTGGTTTGGTTTTTTTCCTTCCAAATTCTAGTCAAAGTAGAGAGTGGAAAACTGAGCCTCAAAAGAGGAAGAGGGGAAAAGAGAAAAAACGGGGCAAAGTTAGGACAGTGTCTGTCAAAAGCCAAGCCTTCACGGAAGCAAGATGGAAATCTTCAATGATCAATAGCTAGGCCAAAAACCTATCGCTATGGTTACACAAATGCTAGAACAAAAACAAGCTTTGCACACACACGCACACACGCACACACCCACCAAGTTTAAAGTGTTTTAATTTCATGCCAGAAAAACATGCAAAACTGATTTGTCTTTTGCTTCCTTCAGCGGAGCTGCATAAACAAGGTATGAGGAGAAGAAAGGCCTGAATATTGCACTGTACACAGCTAGACCACGTTTACTGCCAGCGTCCCAGGTGGGAACAAAAAGGAGAAAAAAATACACCCTACATGTCCCCATCAGCCAGGCTGGGCCAAGCTTGGGCTTAGGAGAAACCTCAGCCGTGGGAATCAGCAGAGCAGGTAAAAGGGAGGCAGGCAGGCAAAGAGAAAAGACACAGACCATGCAGTCTAACTAGCTGGGTGGAAGATGGGCTTCTTGATGTTCACAGTCTTGGGATAAAGGAAGCCCACATCTTCGTTTGCAAGAAGGGGGGGTTATTGCATCTGGGCACCAGGTTGGTGCCAACAGGATGGGTATGGAGGGAGGTTTGTTTTTTTCTTCCAGCGATCCACAGACTACTTCTTTCCCGGCACATCGCTCCATGGAGAGACAAGAAGGGGGAAATCTGGGCCAAGAGGCTGTTCTTTGAAAAAGCAACAGAGCATTAGAAAAAAGTGTAGCACAGCAACCCTATTAAATCACATTTACAGTGTCAACACTAGGATTATTACTTCCACCTCTACCTCTTTCCACCCAGTTCCCTCCTACAGCAAGGTAGACAGTTCTTGGGTTAAGGTAATAATAGTAATTTTGTGCCAGAGATTACTCTGGGTTGAAAGGATTTTTAGGGGATGCCTGAATGAGGCTCCTTTTGTGTCCTCAAGTACAGCTCTCGGTTATTGAAACCTGACCTTCCAGTCTCCAGCTCAACCACTAAGCCACTGGAGGAGCTACTAAGGTAAAGGTAGTCCTTGCTCAAATGCCAGTCATATCCAACTCTAGGGTACAGTGCTCATCTCCATTTATAGCCAAAGAGCCAGCACTGTCTGTGACAGTGGACATTCCTTTGGTCATGCGGCAAGCATGACTAGATGCTGTTACCTTTCCCACAAAAGTGGTCCCTATTTATCTACTTGCAATTTCTTGCTTTCGAACTGCTAGGTTGGCAGGAGCTAGGGCAAATGGCGGCGGCGGGGGGTCACTTCGTTGTGTAGCACTCGGATCTCAAACTGCTGACCTACCAACCTTCCAGTCATCAAGCTCAGCGTCTTAACCACTAAGCCATCACAGTCCCTCTAAGACTAATTGTTCAGCATTTCCCCCCAAGACCTGGGGAATCACACAAGCATCACAGCCGGATACTTACTAAAACTAACAGAACTGACGAGATTTCCATCCTTGCTGGGTAGCTTCAGAAGACGGATACCAGCGCATCTAGAAGAAAACGACGGGTGTGATGAGGCAGAAGCATATCAGTGTACCCAGGGCAAGCACTGGTGCCCCCCAAAACTGCACAGGATGCTTCTCTCCATTGCCCAGTACTGTTTACCACCCTCCAGAAAAAGCCATAATCATCCCTTCTCCCTAATGTTAGAAATCATTCATATGTTCTTCCTTACAATCAGGCAGGAAGAGAGGTACATGAACTACCTGTCACTTTTGTGGGATCCCGAGAATTAAGTTTGCTAACAATCTTTCCTTAGATTCTAGACTAAGAAGAAGCTGTCCTAGAGCATCACCAGAAGGAAAGAATGCTAAACCATTCCTAAGTACTGCATATCTAAGAAACCCTACAATCCTTGACCTAATTTGGAATCAATTGGACAGCACATTATTATTCCCAATGACAATGTTGGCTCTTTTCCTTAGGGATGTATTTCTGTCTCTCTTTATTAGACTCGGTTCTGGTCTGGAGAATCAGCTCTAGTAAATAACCGCCTCAACGTTGCCTTTGTCAGTATGTACCATAAGTAACCAACAAAATTATTTCTATTACCACCAGTGCATAAACACTGCTACTGGTCTGCGTTACCAAGAGTGTTTGAATTGTAGATTGCACTGCACAACTAGAACTACTGACAGATGTTTTCATGAATGATTGAACTGTTGCCATTAGTTCAGTTGCACACACCTGATGCAAAACCTGAAGAATAGCCCACTGCAGGGTAGTTGAACGCAGCAGGCAAAGAAGAACCTGTGGAAATTATGCAATACCATGGATGCAGCATCTGTGAATTTGCTTGGGCAGTGGTCTTCATGTGAGAACATGGAAGTATCATGTCAGAAAGATCCTTTCTAAATATCTGGACAGCATGGGGATTGACCCCATATGGAAGGGTGGCATCTGAGGTTTGATTGATGCTTTGCTTAGAACCAAACCTAAACCCAGTTCAGATTCTCTGAAAAGTACATTGGCTTTATTTTTTAAAAGCCATTTAGAAACAGAAAGAAAATGGAGTGAGAAACAAGGAAAAGGCAATTGCCAGGGGCAGAAACATAAGGTATATCCTGCTTTTTCATGGATAAACATTTACTGCAATGCTCCCTCAGTCAGCTTCCGGGGCCAGATGGCCATTTTCCCCTGCCTGTGCAATAGAGGTGGCCATATTGTCCCAACAGCTTCAAAGGGGTGGCCATTTTGTTTCTTTAATGCCCTTGGAGAGGTGGGGAGACGCATGAAATGGTGTGGCAGGCTACCTCCTTTTTAACTTGTCCCATCTGAACTGAGAACCATATTTAGAGAAAGATGCTAACTTCAAACTATCCTCCTTCCCCTCAATTGGTTTCTCTAATCTACAGATCATACATGTTTTGTAATTACTCATGGCTAAAGCTTAGACAGCAAGTAGAAAATAGAAACAAAATAGTTCACATTTTCCTCACGTCCTTCTTAGGAGGTTTGCAAACACCAAAAATCTTGAAATTTAACATATAAGCCAGAGCACTAGATGCTAAACAGATGAAGGTACATGTTGAGGAGAAATTAGGTACAGCCTACACATACTCCTCTCTTCTTCTTGTGCTGTATCTGATTCCAAATATTGGCGATCTTCCTAGTGATCAGCCATGAAGACTGTCCTGTGAATATAATGCAGTGGCCTTTCATCTGCCTTCTGCATTGCAGCGTGACACCCATCGTACCACTGATCCAGTTCTGCGCATCACTTTCTGGTCCTGAGCCCTTTTGGCACACAAAGTCCTTCCCAGCCCTAGGCTAGGATGGATGAAGCTGCTGCCCTCAGATTCAAATGGGATTTAATCCATTTAGGGACCATCACCCTTCCCTGTGGACTTCGCCAAGCATGCTAGTCCTTAGTTAACTGCCACCTGACATTCAGCATTGAGTCGCTGACAGTATAATCTACTCTATATACCTCTTGGAGCAAATATATCCACTAACCATTTTTTTAAATCACAAACTATAACCCAAATCCACATCTAAGCAGCCTGCTGCAAGGTGCTTCACAAGCTCAGACAGAAGCTGGTAAGAAAGGTAAGCTATTTTTCATGGTGCTTCTAGCCATTTGGAAAGGTGTATTTTTCCCCTGCAGTATCTCACTAAGTTCTCTGTCTGGGATCTCTGGGCCCGATATTGCTTTAGGCACCCTACGTAAAGGTAAAGATCTCCCTTGCTTGATAGCTAGTCATGTCCATCTCTGGGGTGTGATCATCTCTATTTACAGCCAAAGAGCCAGCACCGTCTGTGTCTAGAGACATTTGTGTGGTCATGTGGCAGGCATGACTGGATACCAGAGCACACAGACTGCTGTTTCCTTTCCTACCAAAGCAGTACCTATTTATCTACTTGCAATTTCTTGCTTTCAAACTGCTAGGTTGGCAGGAGCTGGGAGAGACGATGGGGACTCACTCCATCGTGAATCTCGAACTGCTGACTTTCCTATCATCTAGCCGAGCATCTTAGCCACTAAGGCCACTTTGTCACCCTACATAGCTTCATGATGGCTTGCTTGGCAGGAACCACATGACTCTTGGTTTCTGTGGTTCACTTCTCTAGCGATTATGGTTTCTTGCACGTCACATTCAGTTCTCCTGCATGAAAGCCACCAAGAAGTCCTCTGTTTACATTGCTTGCCTCTCCTCTCCCTGCCCCCCCTCCCATCTGTGGTTTATAAGCATTTCCCAGATTCTTAAAACCGTCTCCCCCGCACATCTGGAATTCGTTTTGTCCATTCTGCTCAGCAGTGAAGTGGGAACAGGAAGTTTGCCTTGTCAGGCAGGAGATGCTCTTTAACCCTGGACAGAAAAAGGCTTAAGGAACCGAATCTGCTACATCCTGCTAGCAGGAGGAATATGTCCTCGCAGCACAATTGGAAGGGCAAGAGGCTGGTTTGCTGCTAATGGCAAAGAATACCTGTGTGGTGCTAGGCAGTGGCTTTGACATTTTTGTTGCACAGGCCTGGTTGTATCCAACTCTAGGGTTTGGTGCTCATCTCCGCTTATAGCCTAAAAGCCAGCACTGTCTGCATCTGCACACATTTCCATGAACATGTGGCAGGCGTGACTAGTTGCTGGCAGATGGGAGCTCGCTCCTTTACTGAACTGCTCACCTGCCGGCCTTCCAGTCGTCACATTCAGTGTCTTAATCACTAAGCCATCACAATAGGTAGGCCATCGTGGAATCAAAAGCTTATTCAATGTATTGCATTTTTGCATAGGAGGAAACCCTCTTTCTGGAGGAACCAGTACACTCTTTGTAGATGGTTTGCCAAACTACACCAGTGACTCAGTGGAGAGAGATGGAAAATGCCTTTTTGAAGAGGCCTTTAGCCATTCATAAGAATTTTAAAAATAAATACAGTCAAACCTCGCATAAAGAGCGTCTCGCTTAAAGAGCAGGATTTTCTCTGAATGTTCGCTTTGCTTAACAAATAAAACCAACCAAAAACTCGCTTAAATAAATTGGGTTTCACAATCCCCACCCTCCAGAAGTCACAATGGGTCACTTAGAATGGTGCCTTGCTTAAAGAGCAAGCTCGCTTAAGAGCAATCCCATGGAACGCATTATGCTCTTTAAGAGAGGTACAACTGTACTTGCATTACAAGAAGACAAAGAGAAAAACAGATTATCTTTTGTTCATTAAGGACATATTTTGTAATTCTAACATTGAAATGCTGATCACCTTCCATTTCTAATGCCTCCCCCTCACTCATTCCATACAAGATTCCCCTCCAACAATGCTCTATCTTTGTATTTAGGATTAGGAGAATCCATTTCAACATCTAAAGTCTCAGGCTAAAGTGAAGCAGGAAAAGGAAAACAATTTGAAAAAAGTATTTGTAAGGAGAAAAGAGTGTGAAGGAGGATTCTCTAGAGTCCTGTAAAAGAAAGGATTCCGCCGTGCTTGACGGACTCCACAGCGTGATTCAATGTGCGCCAGTTGACTGTGCAGGGGGGGGGGGATTAAATCTTGAGTAGTGCTTTTGCTGCTGCTAGTACTATGGCTACTAGTAGTCTCCCCTCTCCCTCCCAACTTGTGACTGGTGAGTGAAACACAGTGGTGGGAGACCTCCCCCCCCCCCCCCGCCCCAACCACACCATGTGCTAGGATATCTTGACTGAGGCTCCTTTGCTCACACTGGCAGGAAACCAAATCCGTTGCTGCCCGGCGGGAGCACTTTGAGCGCAAGAGGTGCCATGCTGTGGTTTGTCATGTCATGTGCGCCAAAATGGCAAGAGGTGGGTTAGAGAAATGCCTGGCATTTCATTTCGCCTTGGTGTGTGTGTGTGTGGATAGCGTGGAGGGCCATGCACTGGATTGGTAAGGAAGAGATGGGGAAGCTCGCGGAAAATAATCCCCCGTTGTGCCCAAAATGGCAGAGAGAGGTTTCGTTACCTTACCAGCCTTCTCCGGACGGGACTCAACATCCTTAAAGGTTTTCTAGGAATGAAGTTGCTGTACAACCAACTCCACTCTAGCAGGGAATAGCCAGGGGTTATGGTGCCCCATACCTCCAGGGGGGCTTCAGGGCTAGCCTTGCGCAGACATCCTGGCTGCGGGTAACTGAAGACAGCAAAGGAGGGATCATTTCAAACACCAGCTGGCTACCTTGAGAGCCCCTTGGGGGTTGGGTGAGAAGGGGTCAAGAGGCAGGACATTGCAGTGAAAGTTAACCATGACCACCTTGCTGCCTGGCAGAACCATCCCTGCCAAGATCAGAGCCTGGGTAGCAAAGTCACCATTGGGAGGGAAACACACAGAACTGGCAGTGCCACTCCGGCCCATTAGAACAATTTCCACGAAGACGCAGGCTCTGAAACACCGGAAGAGATTGGCCGTTCCCTATCATGGGTCTGTTTTACTCCTGGACAGCATCGGTGCTTAAAATGTTCTGGGGAAATGTTGTATTGCTTAACAGACTTTCTCTTTCTTTCTACTTTTGATTTCACCAACGCAGACTAGACTTCTGCTGAAAAGGGGGTAAGACTTTGTCAAGCTATCTCTTGCCTTCGGCAGCGCTTAAAACAAAACAGTTTCACTGTTACGATCTCTGGCTGGATGGAATCTACTGCGTACTTAACTGAAGATCACAATCCTGCAATTAGAAACGTGGTTCCAAAGCAGCCAGAGAGATGGGGGAGAGCCTCACAAACACCCAAAGTGTACATCTAATCTTAAAATTAAGTCATGGGCCACAGATGACAATACCCCCCGATACTGTTTTAATTTTCATGAATTTTTTTAAAAAATTAAATATTGATATGTTTTTAATCTATGCTGTAAGCCGCCCAGAGTCGGGCTTGCCTGATTGGGGCGGGATAGCAAATATGAATAGTAAAGTAAAGTAAATTCCACAGCCAGAAGGCGGCCATCCTGTTTGAGGAAACTATTATGCAATAAAGCACCTCACTGACACTATTTGCAATGTTGGTAGGAGGGTCCATCAAATTCCTCCAGGTTTGTTTGTTTGTTTGTTTTGAAGAACCAGTTTCCCACCCTTGCAAAAAATATACCATACTTCCCGCATATGTTTTGAGTGTGGAGTTTGAGCTGCCAGTTGCCTAGCAAGGAGGGTTAAGTAATGTTTAACTGTATAAAAACTTTATTAGTAACACATTCCTTCGTTTTAAGGGGGAAGTTTGCAAAGTTCAGGCCGAGGCTTCAAATGAATACAAACCATCGCTGTGGTTGATTTCCCCGAGACACAGGAGTAGGAGACTTATGTCTGACCACAGAGCATGCTGATCTCCTTTAAAGGCCACAATGGCGCCCTTCCAAGCAGAAAACCCTTAACCTTTAAAGTCTCTGCCTGCAGAAGCCCTTCCACACAACCAAATATATATTAGGGCATTATAAATGGCAATGTAGTCGAAGAGATTAAGGCATGGGTTCCCAGCCTTTTCATGCCAGGGACTGGGTCATGCTCTCTCAGTCAGCTTCGAGGGCCAGACAGCCATGGAGTGTGGCCATTTTGTTTCTCAAATTCCCTTGGATGGGTGGGGGCACATGATATGGGGTATGGAAGGTATAATGACCCCAGCACATTGGTTGATCTGAGCCCCTCTCTTTTTCTACTTTTAATTAGTAGTTGTAGCATCTGGTGTGTTTTTGATCTGTTTTTAATCTTTTCCAGATTTTAATTTTTAAAAGTTTTAAGGTTTTTAGATGGAAGCTCCCACTTCCTAAACCTGGGCCTTATCTGCCCAGGGAAGGAAAAGACTAACCTCCTCTGGCCGGAAGGAGGAATGGATTTTATCTGTTTGTGTTGTGTGTGTGTTATTGTTGTTTTGTTTTTGTGGGGTTTTTTTTTTCCTGATTGTAAACCACCCTGAGTCGCCACGGCGAGTGGGCGGATATAAATCTAAATAAATAAATAAATAAATGGTGTTGTGGGCCAGATCTGGCCCACAGGACTTAGGTTGGGAACCCCCAGGCTAAGGGGACATTTCACTCCACCTCCATCAAAGACTGGAAACTGATTATACAACAGGAGGTGGAAGCACACAGGAGTGATAAATGGAGACACCGGCCAGAAGTCACACAGTTCCACACAAAAAACTCATCACATACTGGTTTCCTGCTCTGCTGACTAGTTTAATGAGATTCTGCTTAAAGAAAAACTATCCTACGGAATTGCTCATCACATTTTCACTCTGTAATTTGCCCAGGCAGCCAAAAGCAGTCAAATGCTTCCAGATTCAATTAAAATTGTAATATCCGTCCTTTAAATGATAACTTGATCAAAATCTGCCTTTAAAAGCAGCTACGTTGTTTATAAGGTTTCCCTTGCTTGAAAGCCAGTTGCATCCGACTCTTTAAATGCAGCTACGTTGTTTATAAGGTTTCCCTTGCTTGAAAGCCAGTTGCATCCGACTCTAGGGCTTAGTGCTCATCTCTGTTCCAAAGCCGAACAACCAGCGCTGTCTGCTTCTACAGACGTTTCCGTGTTCATGTGGCAGGCATGACTTAGACACTGGGATGCACGGAACACTGTTTACCTTCCCACCGAAGTGGTCCCTGTTTATCTACTTACAATTTCTTGCTTTCGAACTGCTAGGTGGGCAGGAGCTGGGACAGAGACGGGAGCTCATTCGGTCCTGCAGTACTCAGGAATCGAACTGCTGACCTCCCGCCTTCCAGTCAGTATCCTAGCCACTTGAGCTTTTGTACACTCAATATAATGAACGAGTGACTCCCTTTGGACAATTTTTACAATGCATGTCATATGTGTTAACCTTTTTGGTAAAACATCTATGAATTTGTTAGTGCAATAAACTACCTCTTACCCTGCCTGACATATTAGCCTGCAGTCTTCTTAAAGCAATACATATTGAACCTCCTTCAGGTATTGGGATTCCTTACAAAGCAAATAGAGACAGAGCTTAACATCTTCCTTCCTCTAAATAAATTCTATGAATGTGATTTGATGCAAACCATTGGGCTGGTTAAACTCTGGAGAGCTTTGGGGTATCATCATTATACGCCTCTTATTTGGAAAGTATAGCAAATGCTTCGAGCCTAACACTATCTCTTGTCTGCTTGTCACCTTTCAATTCTTTTAAACTTTAAGAAGCCAGCTCCTTTTAATGAACTTTGCAAGAGTCCAACGAGAGAATATCTTTCCCCTGCTGAATTTAACTACCAACGCGGTAGTTTCTGAATGGCTTTGACTAGAACGATTGCTTTTCAAAAGGCTGTGGATTATAGTCCAAAACGTCTGGAAGGCACCAAGTTGAGTAAGGGTAAATTATGAACCCAAAGATTTTCTGCAACAAGGTGTAGAACTACAGATGTGTGACAGGAAAGAGGGTGGATACTGCGACATGCCATCCACCCAATGAAGTGCTCCATCATTTATGATGATGCAGCTTGGGAAGCCCTAAATCTCTGAGCATTTGCCAGAGGGGTGAAAGATCGATCCCAGCCCGTCCAAAGGAAGAGTAGCAAGAGGGCCTTACCTGAGCATGAAGGGCGGCAGCGGCGGCGGCAGCAGCTGGATAGGTGAAAGCAGCATGTGGAATGGCAGGGGTTAACTCCGTGGTGTAGAGTGGATAAGGAGCCCAAGCCTCTGGAGATGCTGGGATCAGGGCTGCTCCAGTCAGGTCATCTAGATAGGTGGGAGCAACCGGCAAGAGGGTTATTGTCACAGCGTGAAAGGGTGCAAAATAATTAGTTGGTACTCTGTGCATGCATTGTGGAAAGGATCAGGGATGTCCTGTGGGAGTTCCTGCTCCATCCACCCAGCAGGAAAGCAACAAAACAGTGCTGTGTACATGTACGCACATATCCCACCCCGCTCTCTTTAGCACCAGACAGCTTCCAGTCACCTACACTTCTGTCAACCTGAGGTTTGAAGACACAAACCACAGATTTCTGCACGCAAATGTCTTGCACATTGCATAAAGAAAGAAAAGAGCTTAGAGCAGGAGTTCCCAACCTAAGGCCAGAGGGCTGGATCTGGCCCATGGTGCCATTTCATGTAGGGGCCACCATCCCTCTAAGGGCACTCAAAAAACAAAATGGCCATCTCTTTGAAGCTGTTGGGACATAATGGCTCCCACACATACACACACATACCATTGTGCAGGCAGGGCAAAATGACTGTCTGGCACAATGACTGCCCTCAAAGCATAATCTGGCCCACGGTTTGAAAAGGTTGGGAACCCCAGATTTAGAAAATGATTCCCTTTCACCCAAAAATGCTATCTACAAGACAGCCCTGAAGGATGAAGGAAGCGGAAGATCTCCACCTCTGCCCGCAACAGAACCAGCCCAGTTCAAGACCACCCGTTCCCTTATTTATCCCCTCCTCCAAAACTCCTCACAAGGGTCGCGTGCAATGAAGTGTGCTCCGAGGGCAGGGTGGAGATTGGTGGGATTCGGGGTGGCCATCAGCTTGCTCTTCGCCATCTTGGTATTGGCTTTGGCAAACTCTAACCGCAATGTCTGGGGGTTCTCCGGGTCAAAGCGGATGCCCTGCAGCAGAAGGGAAAGAAGATGTTAGATCACAAAAGCAGGATAGAAAAATCTGTACACTCTGGTTTTGAAGGCGGTGACTTGAGAGTTCTTAAAAACCTGCAAAATGAGTAACGTGGGCTTTCTATTACTGGTAAAACCTTAAGATGATTTATATTGTCTCTCATAGGAAAAGGATGGATTGACTACACTGTACAACAATGATTTTGCCACTGGGAATAACACATATGATTTACATGATATCGAGTGTGCTGGTTCCAAATCTGAACTCAGAATTCGCCTATCGCATACAGTCTTAAGTTATAGGCATGCTATAGCTGTTCAAGTGTTATTGGGTAATGTATTTTTACATGAGAACATTTTAACAGTTGGACCTACATGTCTATACCTGCTGCCGCCTCAGATGAATCATGTCCCCGGTGGCATGCATGTTCCACCAGCAGCCGGACATGTCTGGGCATGTCAGAAATAGGTATATAACAAGGCCAGATGGACCAAGGGCTTGTCTCTAGTGTGAAACCATCTTATTGGATAGTATAGCTAGCCCATAGTGAGTCTGTTTTGAGCTAACGATGAGTAGGAGCAGCTGTGTTAATAAACCAGACAATTTTTGCTACATTTGTGGAAAATACGCCTCCCCACGTGACGTGATCAATGCAAGAACCTAACCAAGAGGGTGAGGTTTGCTTACTTAAGATCCCAACTTCCTAGGCAGAATCGGACTTCAGATTTGGATCCAGTGCACTTGGTTTAGTATAGGACATGTGGATTAGACCAAGTAGCAAACAATATTTATTTCGTGTGATGCAGTGTAACCATGTCATAACTTATGCATTCCACCATTTTAAACTCCAATGCTTTTAGATGCTCCCTGCAAGGATTCCCTTTTTCCTCAAGGCAGAAATTCTTGCTTAGTTTCCTTCCTGATGTGCTGGTTTTCTAGCGACAGGGATTTTAATTTGTTCAGATTAGAAAATGCAAACAGGCTGGCATTTCATGTCCCCACTTCATTGCTATGCTTTCTTCAACTCATCTTCAGTTAATTACTTCTTCTTCTTTTATGTCCAGATCAAACTTTGGACTGCCAAAAGTGAAGTCACTTTCTTGGCTTTGTTGTTCCCTAAATCTAAGTCCTCAATGGTACATGTTCCTACCAGTAAACAGCAGACCAGTAAAATGAGCTGAGCTCTGCATCTCTCCAAATTCATCACTGAACAGAGAACAGGCTAAAGATAGTGGATGGGGCCCTAAACACTGAAGGCAAAATACAGGCTCCTAAATGAAGGATACAGAAATCAGAACATTTTCTACTTGGGAGATGGTGACACGTTTTCGGTTTGTGTTCACAGGAGTGTTTGTATTTTTAAGAGCAATTTGTGGAAAGTCTGAATCACCACCTTGTTACATGGGTGTTTAAAAATGAGAAGAATGGGACAGTTTGTGTCTTTTTAATTAATCAGCCCATCTTTCTGTGCTCACTGTTAATGTGTGCTTGTAATACACAGTTTATATATACAGTATAAAAAAGACCCAAAGTACTCTAGTGATACAGCTTCACATGTCTATTCAGAAATCCTGATCAATTCATTATCTTCAAACATAAAGCTATGCACATTTAAGGAATAAACTGGCTGTCCATTACACTAATTGTTTAACCCGATATTATCTCTCCTTGTTCCCTGGAGGAATTTTTCCCATTATAATGGTTCTTTAAAAAAGTAATAGGAGTAGGTGAATAGTTCAAAGTTTGTCTGTTCGTGCAGCAGTTTTAAAAAAGACTGAAACCACTCTTCCTACAAAAAATTAAAAATAAAGTATCTCTGTTGGTCTGTCTCGGCATATTGACAAAATTAAATGGGGCAGTGGAGGAGAAAATAGAGAGAGAGAGAGAGAGAGAGAGAAGAGAATAAAGTGCTGAAATACACTTTGAAGGAGGACAGGTTTATTTTAGAGTGAATTTTTGTGGACCAAATCCACTTCTATTCAGATTGTGTCTATACATTGAAGACTTTTGCAGGCTCACTTGTGAATGTTAGTTATCCACTGAGAGTCAAGAAAGTCCTTCCCCAAAGAGTGATATAGCAGAAACCTCCAGAGATAGCTAGGGTTTATTTTGAAGTCCACAAAGCACATGACAGTCGTATCACCTGGGCTTATAGAGTACTAAACACATACAGATGTTTGATGTCCTCTTGCCTCCTAGGTTTGGTTCTCTGGTGAATCGTTTTAATAACGGTGACAACTGAATCACATATGTGCAATATATAATGCAATGGCCATTGGTTATGAATTTAGAGCAGACCTGAGATGTGGAGGTCCTTCCATTCAGCCAAGTTACTCCTTACGGGTTTAGGAAGAACAGTATATTGGACCCAGGTCTGTCTGGTTGTTTGCCTTAAATCAGAGGTGCCCAAGCTACGGCTCATAGGCTGGATCCGGCCCCTGATGCCAATTCAGCCCATGAAGTGGAAGTAAAATGCTTCTGGGAGCTATGAGGGCTTTGTAGGCCAGATGAATTGGTGTTGGGGCCTGGATCTGGCCTGCAGACTGTAGTGACTACCCCCCTGAACCACATGACCAGTTTGCCCACCCCTGCCTTAAATACTCACATTCAATGCATTCTTTGCAGCTTCCGCACCAGTCCGGCTGTCGAAACTAACAAAACCTACAGGCTAAAGAGAAGAACACACATTTTGAGCTTTGCATGTGGCCAGTTAAAAATAATTAGCTTCAAATTCAGCTAGCAAGGTACTTATGAAGGAACCTTTCACAAATACCGTCACATCTATCGTGAATGTCTTGCACCCTGCGCCTTTGGGGTGTGGGAGAATTTTGTTATTTGGTAGGACAGCTTCTTCTCTGTAAGTCTCTCAAAGTAGCATCAAGCTTGCACAATCTTTTCATATCGGAGGTTTAGGTGCGTTAACAGTAGCACCTCATGTCTGGCCAGGTTATCCTGCTATGGTAATAGACAATACTGCTAGTGACTCAACACCGAGTGTCAGGTAGTGGTTAATTAACTTGACTACCCTGAGGACTAATGGCCTTGGGTGGCAAAGTCCACAGGGAAGGGTGATGGTCCCCAAGTGGATTTAAATCCATCTTGAGGGAGGGCAGCAGCTTCATCCATCCTGGCCTGAGGCTGAGGAGGACTTTGTGTGCCAAAAGGACTCAGGACCAGAAAGTGACTTGCGGAACTGGGTCAGTGATACTATGGGGGTCACGCTGCGATGCAGAAGGCAGATGAAAGGCCAATGCATTATATTGTTCCCAGGACAATCTTCATGGCTGATCAGCTTCACTTGAGCCCACACAATTATTTATATTGTAAATTCCATGGCCAGGGACCCCATATCCCCATCTCCCTTCTAATTAAGAGATCTGATCTTAGATCAAAGCAATAAAAAGCAATATTGAAAAGCATCAGGAGAAGACTAAAGGGAGGAATTACCTGTTTTGATGTTAGTTTGATCAGTGATCCTTCATAACCCTGGAAAAAGAGAAGGCAGAAAGTTAGCTCTTGGGCTACCTTAAAAGGAAGCAAAAGACTCAGAGGGCAGCTCCGTGTTTTTGAATACAAGTGCCAGGAATGCTTCTGCAGTCCTATGCATGATGTTAACAACACAACTCCAGTCTATCACCACCTCTAGTGGGGCATATACATGTCAATACAATGCTGCTGAGCCAGGCCATTGGTCCCATCCAGACCAGTACTGTGACTAGCCAGGTTCTCCAAGATCTTACGTTGAGGTCTCTTCCAACCACACAAACTCCAATTAATTGGGGACTTATCTTGGATCCTGGAAATGCAAATTATGCATTCATCCTTTGAACTGTTGTCCCATTCCTTAGGATTTAATTGATTATCATCCTTCTTGATAGGCCCAGGATTCCACCTTCCCTCTCTCTCACACACACCTTGAATGTCCGGAAAAGCAGGTAAAGCTCTCTGGGTTTGATGTCCACTGGAAGACCACTGACAAAAAGTGTCCTCACCTAGAAGAGATGGAACAAAACCAAGCAAGAAATTGTGAGTAGACAAATAGGTATCGCTTTGTCAGGAACGGTAACAGTGTTCTGTACACTCTGGCATCTAGTCAAGCCTGCCATAATAGGGTCAAACTATACATTATACTACCCATGCAGCATGCAACCAAGTATTCTTTTTCAAATTTTAAACAAGTGTTAGGATCAGATCATGTGGGGAAGGAAGGTTTAACCCATCTCTCTCAGTCCACGGTACCAGTAAATATCCTACAACCATACTGGGCATTGGGAGAGTTTCTTGGGAGAAAAGTTGTATGGTTAAAATTCACTCTGGCGCTGGTTCAGAGTTACTTGTAGCATGGCAGAAGATCTTCAACAGAAATGCAGCCCAGGAAGAAAGGAATCAGCCCCGCCGTCCTATGCGCTGAAATCTTGTGAAAGACATACTGCTCTAGGACTAAATTACTTATTATAGCAAGAAGCTTCAGCTACTAATATTGATCAGTTCATTCTGAGCTGGGTAGCTGGGTGGTTGAGTGAGTTGGGTACCTGGCTAGAGACCCAAAGGTTGGAAACTCAATTCACTGTGCCTCTGGGGGCAATGTAGGGTTGTGAGAGATGGACCATTAGGAAAGCTGAGTGTAGAAGAATAGATGCCTTTGAGATGTGGTGCTGGAGGAGAGTTTTGAGAGTCCCCTGGACAGCGAGGAGAACAAATAGGTCAATCTTAGAAGAAATCAACCCTGACTGCTCCCTAGAAGGTCAAATAGTACAGAGGAAGCTAAAGTACTTTGGACATCAAATGAGAAGAGAGGATTCACTTGAGAAAGCCTTGATGCTGGGAAGGGTGGAGGGCAAAAGAAAAAGGGGGCAGGCAAAAATGAGATGGCTAGATGGTATTGTAGAGACAATGGGCGCAGAACTGAGCCAGTTGAGGAGGATGGTGGAGGACAGAAGTGCCTGGTGGACAGTGGTCCATGGGGTCATTGCAAAGGGTCGGAATCGACTGTGCGACTGAACAACAACAAAAATGTAGCTTTAGGCAAGCAGCAGAGTCCCAAAAGAAGAAAATGGACCTATATCTTAGTACGTTAGACCTAGGAATCCCTGGCAAGGGTCACCAACAGTCTGGATCAACTTGACAGAGTGCAATTATTATCTGCTTCTGATACTCTGGACAAAGAGCTTAAGTTTAGGATGGGGAAGGAATAATTTATTAGAAAAAATCTTTTCTACAGACTCAACATGTCCTTGAAGCTAGGAATAAACATCTGCTTCTGGGTCAAAGATATTCTGATGTGGACAGTTAAAAACAAGTTCCCTCTGAAACTTTTTGGAATGCAGATTGAGCAGAAGTCAATTGGAAAATAAATGGGAAGAAGCCCCTAAAAGATGTTATTTTCTCTTAGTAAGGTAAAGGTAAAATTCACTGTTGCTCAAAAGCCAGTCATATACGACTCTAGGGTTCAGTGCTCATCTATGTTTATAGCCAAAGAGCCAGCGCTGTCTGCATCTGCAGACATTTCTTGGACATACAGCAGGCATGATTAAACACTGGAGTGCACGGAGCACTGTTTACCTTCCCACCAAAGTGGTTCCTATTTATCTACTTGCAATTTCTTGTTTTGGAACTGCTAGGTTGGCAGAAGCTGGGACAGAGAGGGGAGCACACTCCATCGTACTCGGGTCTCTAACTGCCGACCTTCCAGTCATCACATTCAGCATCTTAACCACCAAACCACCACAGATTAACTGAACAACAAAAGAGTCCGGTCTGTAATAACTTTAATACCAGTAGCAAAGAATAGGATTTGATGTGGAAGACCCAAAGTACAGCATTTAGATTCTATAAATTAGAAGATGATATAACAAATGATGGGGAACTTTTCACTTGAAACACTGTTTTTTTACCTGCTTTATTACAACTATGAGGCTCAGAGAAAACAGAAAAAATTTGCAAATCTTTTTATCTAAAATTACTTCTAGTCTACATATTAAAAGAGTGGTATTATGGCCAATTTGTAATTTATCACAGGGCATATAACAGCAAGATTGTGTCAATACTGTTCTAATGTCCGGCTTATTGCTTTGAGAAATGGTACTACAGTATTTCTCAAGAAGGTTTTAAAAAGCTAACGTCTGTTATGATTTGGTCCTTAATGCAATTTGTTCTTTTACACACACACAAAGTTAATATACTCAACAAACTCACTATAAGGAACTTTATGGTCAGATTTGGAAAGCTGAAGATATTTACATGAGGGTTAGATTGTTTGAGGCAAATTTCCTCATCACTTATCCTATCAGATGAGTTTGTTCCCTTTTC
The DNA here is from genome assembly GCA_030440675.1 of Furcifer pardalis. Classification (NCBI taxonomy): domain Eukaryota; kingdom Metazoa; phylum Chordata; class Lepidosauria; order Squamata; family Chamaeleonidae; genus Furcifer; species Furcifer pardalis. Next base: position 15,686,054 of record CP126891.1, on the reverse strand, counting down.
TGGTAAATCTGAGTTTCCACTACATAAATTTTTCCCAGATTTGGGCATGAACTTGGCCTTAAATAACTGAACAATTTACAACAACAAACGAAGCACCCTAAGCCAGGCTCATAAAAGATTCATGTTGCTAGGGTCCATGAAAGCAGAGAAGGACTAAACTGAAAAGGAATGTACCAGGACTTTTTTAAAGGTCACCCAGCACAAGCTATGCCTAACTTTAGTAAATTAGTCTTGCTATATTCTCTGAAGATGGCCGTCTTAAAGTCTTGATCCCTACAAATCTAGAAATATTGCAATAGAAAATAGTTTTCCTGGCATACTCAGTGGTATTCCTCGCTTAAAGAGCATAATGCGTTCCACGGGATTGCTCTTTAAGTGAGTTTGCTCTTTAAGTAAAACACCATTGTAAGTGACCAATTGTGACTTCTGGGGGGTGGGGATTGTGAAACCCAATTTATTTGTTAAGCGGGGTTTTGGTTGGTTTTATTTGTTAAGCCAGGTGACCATTCAGAGAAAATTCTGCTCTTTAAGTGAGTTACTCTATAAGCGAGGCACTCTTTATGCGAGATTTTACTGTAGTTATACAGACTCTCATAAAGTTTTCAGTTCCTTCCTAGCATATCTGAGACAAGCATAATAGAAAGAATAATTCCATGCCATCAAGTGGATTGTAATTTAGAAAACCCTGAAAAGAGGTCTTGTAAGTATCCCTTGACAAAGTTTTTAGGGACTGCGATGGCTTATTGATTAAGACGCTGAACTTGAAGACTGGAAGTTCAGTAGGTCAGGAGTTCAAAACCTGAGTGCTACGCGACGGAGCGAGTGCCCTTCGTCTTCCCCAGCTCTTGCCAACCTAGCAGTTTGAAAGCAAGAAACTGCAAGTAGATAGATAGGTACCACTTTGGTGGGAAGGTAAACAGTGTTCTGTGCACTCCGATTTTGAGGCATGCCAGCCACATGTCCATGGAAATGTCTGCAGGCACAACCAGTGATGGCTCTTTGGCTATAAACAGAGATGAGCATTGAACCCTAGAGTTGGATACAACTGGCTTTCGAGAAAGGATGACCTACCTAAGTACTAAGAAGTGGCTTATTATTTCTTTCTTCTAAGATGCTCTGGGAGCAATGTGGCTTCCTTGAGATCACATAGGCTAGCTCTCCATGAGGTTGGATTCAATGACCTTATATGTCCATTTCAACCCACTACTCTATGATTTTCCTAGGCAGAGGCATGGAAAACTGAACTTCTGGTTCCACACAGCCATGTACCTAGCCAGAAAAGCACACACCAAGCTTCCTGAAAGAAGGAAACAATGCATGACGCCACATTTAAACTCATCTTCTCAAAATATGACCCAGGAATTCAGAAGTGACCTTCTTCCAATGAGGAGGTTGAAAATAGGAATAGCCCCAAACCATAAACTGGGATTTCTTTCCAACTAACCGATCCACCATACCGGGTTTGATCTTTAGGGAAGCAGAGAGCAATCCAATCACAAGGATATGCAGAAAATCAGAGTAGCTGGTGTTCAAAAGAAGGAACTAAAACAGAACTGAAGATTTTGACCTAAGAGTCAGATATAAGGAGGAGGGTAACTCACGGAATTCTGTAAAGCCAACAAAATATTTATTGCAAATGCATGCTTTAGACAAACAAACAAATAAAACGGTATGCATGGAGTTCACCAGATGGCCAACTCAGGAATCAAATTGGAAGCTGTATTTTATTTTTGCCAAAATAAGGCTAGTTGCATACTATTGTATAAACCATTAACAGCTAATATCAAACATTACAGTAAAGTTGAAGAATGCTATTAAAATATTAAGTGTGAAAATAACATACAGTATCTCTATTTTTGAAGATGATTCATCCATCTCCATATCTTCATATGGAGATAAATTACCTATCTCTCTATGAATAATAGACTTGAGTGATGAAGAGAAAAAACTGCAGGTTTAAACCGGAAATATTATCAGGGAAGAAAGTGTACAGGCAATTCCTATAGTCAAAAGAAAAGAAAACTAATGCAACTCTTAAGATTGTTAATGATAGATAGAATGTAAAAATAAAAGATGATACAAATAAGGTCAGAATTGAAAATGTAACTTCTCAGCAATTGTTAAATGTTACATTATAATAACCAGTGTGAAGAGATGGAAAAGAACAAGAGGAGAAACAAAATACAGTATCTCTTCCATAAGAGATGCTGGAACATCAACAGAGAAACATATTATCTGATCGGGATAAAATAAAGAGAAGATGGAACATATACTGAAAGAGATACAATACAGTACTGTACTTCACTCTGTGGTTCTCCCCATCTGCTGCTAGAACAAAGTTCTTTCCAGTTTCATAATGCTACATTATCCATAGTAATTGGCTGATTCAGATTTGCAAAAGAAAACGAGGTGCTTTTGAGGTGGGGAAATCAGACAATTTCTTCACTTTTGTTTGGCAAGAAAGTAAAGTCATGCAGTGGCTCACGTGGTTAAGATGCTGAACTTAACAAATGGAAGGTTGGAGTTCGATTCCCTGTCTCTGTCCAAGCTCCTGCTTGAAAGCAAGAAATTGGAAGTAGATAAATAGTGACCACTTTGGTGGGAAGGTAAACAGCGTTCTGTGCACTCCAGTGTTGAGGCATGCCTGCCACATGTCCACAGAAATGTCTTTGGCTGTAAACAGAGATGAGCACTGAATCCTAGAGTCAGATACGACTGGCTTTTGAGCACGAGCAACCCTTACCTTTACCTAAAGTCATGCATCCCAGTCCAGGAACATATTGCAACCACCAAACCAGTCAGGGGTAGATTCTACTACAACTGGTAGTACAAGTACTAGTAATACCAGTAGTGTAAGAGGTCTTGGTTCCCCTTTCAGGGGAAAATGGGGCACAAACATTTTTAATAAATAAATTAATAATAAATAATGATTAGAGATAGTAGACTTTGTTTAGCAAGTAAGAAGAAATTATTCTTCCATGCATTTAAATGGGTTGTTGCAGGGCTGATGTAGGGGTACACAGAAAGAGCCTCAAAGACTGGAATTTTTGAACTGCAATCAGCCATACCCTGGTAACGGAAACCTTGTAATGCTGGCTAATCTTTCTCACACTAGGTTAGGCAAAGGGAACTGCAGAATGAACTCACCAAACGGTGCCTTCATTTTGGCAGTTTCACGTCTGGCCTAGAAGACTTTAGCCCATGGAAGGACTATAGAATGCAAGCTAGTCTTAAAGATGCTTCCAGTTTTGATATGTTCAAGTCCCTAGCATGGGCTTTATCAGTTAAGTTCCTGTTTCTGTTCATTAATTATAGACACAATATCTACTAGGACTTGTCCCTTGGATTTTGAGATATACCTTAGTAGGAATGCTGCAGGGCAAAGTTTTAACCAATCCCCTATGTAGTGGGAATCGAACATGACAATTTACACTGCTGAGACTCATGGCTCACTCTCATTTAACCATGCTTCTATCAACCACAGATTTTGCCAAAGTACTGTTGTCACAATGAGAACTTCTAAGTTAACTGTACAATTTCTTCAGACAGTAGATGTGATGTTCTCAGAGCAGGTTAAAAGAGCATTAATAAAAAAGATATGACTGAATACAACTGAACTAGGACAGAGTGTGTTGGGTTTATCTCTAGACAGCCAGCCAACCAGCTATTCCTGCTACTTCTCTAGGGCCATCTGTCAAGCAGATTCCAGGACACAGGATAAGATACAGCTGGAACCAGTTGACGAGAGCTGGATGGAATGCTAGGCTGTAGCCGTCAGCTTTAAACACCCGGACTTATAAGGCTCTGAGCAACAACAAAACACACAGAAAAATCTTGGGAAAGAAGGTTGTAGGCGAGGGGAACATTTAGATCAGGGATTCTCAACCTATGGCTTGTAGGCCAGATGTGGCCCATGGCACCATTGGGTGGAGGAAGAGCAAAATGGCCATCCAGCCCCTGAAGCTCTCTGAGGGAGTGTGACCCGGCCCCTGCCTCCACCACATAGTACTTTTGGGTGTAGTGGAGGGCAGATGAAATGGTACTGTGGGCCGCATTCAGCCCATCAGCCGCAGGTTGAGAATCCCTGCACTAGAGGTTATTCTATATCTAGTGCAGGAAAAAAAATCAGATGCGCAAAGATAAGATGGGTAACCCCTGGCTTGTTAATAAAATGCCTGGAAAAAATCTAGAGGACTCAACAGATAAAGAGCTAAACCTGTGTTATGTAATGCAGCAAAACCAAACCAGTGCAATTGTACATCAGGATCCTGTCCAGGACATGGGAAGTAATTATATCGCTCTTGTTTTGCTTTAGTCAGATTTCATCTAGAGTACTGTGTCCTTTTCTGGGCCCCACAGTTTAAGAAGGATATTGACGAGCTGGGATATATCTAAGGTGGCAGCGTTGTCCGGAAACCAAGCCTTACGAAGAGATTTGGGCTTTACGGACTTGGGTTTAAGGAAGAGAGCTTATTTCGCCTGGGGGAAAGAACATTGAGAGATGCTATGATTATCATCTTCAAATACATAAAACGATCTCCCATGTCCAATGAATGAAGTTTGCTTTCCGTGGCTCAAAAGATTAGGACCAGTTCCAGTGGATTGAAATTACAAAATAGGAGACAGGGAACTTGGGAAGGTAACACTCGTTCAACAGAGAAATATTTGAAAGCAGTAAACTTTCTTTCATTTGAGATACTGTACTTAAATAAAGTTTGGTTGGCCATTCTTCTGCAATGGCAGGCAGATGGACCAGATGACCCTTAGGCAAAGGCCTTCCTTGTTTGAAAGACAGTCATATCCGACTCTAGGGTTCAGTGCTCATCTCTGTTTCACAGCCGAAGAGCCAGCACTGTCTGCATCTACAGACATTTCCATGGTCATGTAGCTGGCATGACTAGACACCGGAGTACATGGAACATTATTACCTTTCCAACTGAAGTAGTACCTATCTATCTACATGCAATTTCTTGCTTTCGAACTGCTAGGCTGACAGGAGCTGGGACAGAGATGGGAGCTCACTCCATCGTGCGGCACTCAGCTCTCAAACTGCTGATGCGCCGACCTTCCAGTCATCAAAGCTCAGCATTTTAACCACTAAGCCACCACAGTCCTGGACCCTTAGCTACCCTTTCCCAAATGTACAATTCTGTATCTCCTTTATATTACTAATTATTAGCAAAGTGTATCTGACATGCCAGAGGACTGATTATAAAGTCATTATGATGCACAAATATATATTTAAAAAATAAGAACTTTGCTTCTTTTTTAAGGAAGTGGTTTTTTAAAATATGGTCCATGGCTCCATGCTTATCCAATCCATAGCTTTTTAGATGTAGTACTTCTTTCCCTTTATGGCTGTGTCATATTACGTAGACTGAGCTAGAACCCCAAGTCAATTCTAGTACAGACGTACGAGTCCTTTCTATCCTCCAAAATATTTACCTGCACTGTTTCTTTTTGCTACTACCGTGTTTCCCTGAATATAAGACACTGTCTTATATTTTTTAAAACTCCAAAATATGCACAAGGTCTTATTTTCAGGGGATGTCTTATTTTTCCATGACGAAGAAGAATACAGTACACATTTATTGCTGATACAGTGGATCACCAGGGCAAGATTTAGGTGAGTGCCTCATTTTCGGGGAAGCCCTTATATTTCCGAAGTGGGGGGAAATAGGGGGGGTGCCTTACTATACGAGGAGGTCCTATATTTGGGGAAACAGGGTACCCACCAATTATTTTCACTCAATTCTCAAATCTAGCTGTTGCCATTTTGCTTCCATGTCGCTCAGAGTCCTGCGTCCTATAATGGCCGATCAGCACATAAACCCAAAACAGGATTTTTGCCAAAGGCATTCAAAGATGCAACTTTATTGTTACCAAGTTATGTGGCCAGTCGCAAACACCAGAGATGCTTACAAAGATCCTGCGCTTCTCATCTGACATAACAAATCAAGAAATAGAACATAACCGAATAACAAAGCCAAGAGTTACCATTTCAAAGTATTAAAACAAAAGCAAAGGCAGGCATTTTATTGAGTCGTTCAGAAGAATCAGATCAACGGTTTTGAGGCATTATTATATTCCCCTTTTCCATCTAACCAAATGAAGTAAAATTAAAGCTTGTGAGTACTGAGGCAGGAATGGCCGTGTAGTTTATGGTAGAATAGTTTATGAGAGACGATGACAAGAGTGTTCAACTGGAAAAAGAAAGCTGTTTAAATTCAGCCTTAGAGGAATTCAGACTCTAACAGCCATTTTCTGCCAGTAGAGAAGAAAGGAGGAAATGGATAGACAAGGCTAAGCTGTACCAGATTTGCAAGAAATTATTAGTATGGTAGTCTTTGTCCATTAATTAGGCTCTGCTCAGACTACCAGGTTCCGTCATCCCTTGTAGCTCCATCCATCCATTTCCCCTGACTTCAAAGAATATGAAAAGGGTGGCCAGAGTCTGAATTCATTATCTTAAGAAATTAAAAACACCAGTCGGTACTTTCATTACCTGTTTAAATCCCCCAGAAGTCTGTTGTGGGAAAACAGATTTCTGGGGGCTGTAGATCACAAAGTCAGAAAATCATGAGTCTGTGAATTGCTTCTTTTGTGTGTGAATTGCTTCCTCTCTTCCAATTTATGAGACTTCAAAGATGCTGTTAGCAGTCCTGCCTTTCCTGTCCTAAAGAAACAGCAGGGGACGCAGTTTGGACCAGGACACGATTAGCAGGTGGGGTTGATTTTAATGCTTGTACCCTAATCTGGTTCCAATCTAGATGGTGTCTGAGCTTTTTGTTCTCAAAAACATGCTCCCCACCTGCCTATGAAATAGATTCCTTTCTGCCAATGAATACTGCAGAGTTTGAGCTAATCTAAAATAAGATTAATATTTTAATTTTGTAATTTTAAGTGCTAGCTTTTAATTGTTGATTTATTATAATTCATTGGTTTTTAAATTTTAAAATCTTTTATAATTTTAAATCTGAGGTTTTAGAAATGTTTTTGATTGTTATGTGGGTATGTTTTATGAGATGTAAACCGCTCTGGGTCACCTCGGTGAGGAGGACGGTATATAAATGTGAATAAATAAATAAATAAATCACAGTGAACTCAGGATGCAAGAAGTAGAAGCTGCATTGCCCCTGTGCTAAGGCCTTGATCCAGAGCATCACCTCAGCACACAGTTATAGGCCAGGGACCCTAAACCTGCACCCATGGGAGGATACAGCCCATAGCACCATTTCATGTGGCCCCCTACTGCCTCCACCACACCAGGAAGAGCCATGGGGTGGAGGAAGGGCAAAATGGCCGTATGGTCCCTGAAGCTGTCTGAGGGAGCATGGCCCAATGGCCCCTGGCTCTAAAAGGTTGAGAACTCCTGATTTAGACCAAGCAAGAACAATGAAGCTACAGTTAATAATCCAGCAGTTCCTGCAGCCACAAATAAAAGCTCTAGAAACATGGCATTGCAGACATCGAAGGGAGGTGTCTTTCTATCACTATGTCCAGTCTGCAGCTGAACAGGTGTGTAAATGAAAACCACAGCAAAGAAACTGGACAATCGAGACACACCCTGGCACCTTGTTAAAATAGTCACAACTACAGTAAACCTCACAGGCCTTAAACAAACAACAATAGGATCCTGTTTTGCAATCAGGTCAGGGGTTTCCTTTTGGTCTTTTTCTTTGTTCAGCTGAAAATTTTATTGGAAGGCAGCACCCAAGGTCTTCACTTAGTAACAACTGCCCGAAAGCCATGAGTGCATTTAAAGCAGTATTTTGCACATGCATGGGCATGTTTTACTTCTGCTTCCCTTGGGAGGAACCCCGTGACTGGCCTGCTCAACCTCATGACTGGCCCACTCAACCATGTGACCTGCCCATGGCCCGAAAAGTTTGGGCACCTCTGGTTTAACTAAACATGTTGCAAACAAATTAGAGCAGGAATAGGCAACAAGGATGGTCAGAAGCCTCAAAACCAAGCCCTATGAAGTAAGACTGAAGGAACTGAGCATGTTTAGCCTTGAGAAAAGCAGATTGAGAGAACATATGATAGGTAAAGATTTCCCTTGCTCAAAAGCCAGTCATATCCGACTCTAGGGTTCAGTGCTCATCTCTGTTTCAAAGCTAAAGAGCCAACACTGTCCGCTTCAGCAGACGTTTCCGTGGTCATCTTGCAGGCATGACTAGACACCAGAGCATACAGAACGCTGTTTACCCTCCCACCGAAGTGGTCCCTATTTATCTACTTGCAATTTCTTGCTTTCAAACTGCTAGGTTGGCAGGAGCTGGGACAAAGACGGGAACTTATTCCGTCCTGCCATACTCGGGAATAGAACTGCTGACCTCCCGCCTTCCGGTCAGTGTCTTACCCACTTGAGCCACTGCAGTCCCTTCAGAGGATATGATAGCACTTTTCAAATACCTGAAAGATAATCACTGAAGAAGTGAAGCATCTGTTCTCCATCATCTTAGAGTGCAGGACACGTAATAATGGGATGAAACTACAGGAAGCCAGATAAAGGCTGGATATTGGGGGAAATGTCTTAACGGTTAGAGTGGTATGACAACGGAATCAACTGCTTCATTCAAGAGAGAATTGGATGGCCACCTGTCATATCTGCTCTGGTTTGGGTTCCTGCATTGAGCAAGGAGTTGGGCTCAATGACCCAAAAGACCCCTTTTCCAACTCAGTTATTCTTTGATTCTAAACATCTGAGTTCCTCATAAGTTGTTTTTCCCAGGACTTTGTGCAGAGTAGATTCAGTAACCATGGCTTTGTATAAAACAGCTTGTCAGTTTGAAGCTCGGCACTTTTGGAGGAGATTAAATAGCCTAGCTGGTTCATGCCTTCTCCATACATGGTCATAATTTGCAAGCAAGTAGGAAAGGAGATGAGAGGATGAGATTAAAGCCTTCCTCCTTAACAGGCTGTGTTTAACTTTAGCATAAGAGTGAGCCTTCTCCTAACCCAGGGGTACCCAAACTTTTCAGGCTTTGGGCAACAGGATGAGATAGATTTTAAGCTGGCGTTGTCTCTGCTTAAACCAGGCGTCCCCAAACTATGGCCCACAGGGCAGATCCGGCCCCCAATGCCAATTCATCCAGTCTGTGCCACCCTCATCACTCCAGGAAGCAGAAGTAAAATGCACCCGCTTTTTAATTCCACTTCCAGGAGCGACGAGGGCAGTGCAAGCTGAATGCATTGGTGTCAGGGGCCGGTTCTGGCCCACAGGCCATAATTTCGGCAGCCCTGTCCTAAGTCATACAAAAACACTGGGCAACTCTCTGACCATCAGTTTCAAAATAATGCCATCCTTTCCCGTCTCGTTTTGTTTCTCTGGGTAAATTAGACTTGGTTTTTAGCTGCTGTGCTACAATTAGCCTCCCAGTGGACTGCAGTGACCTCAGCAAGTACCACTGCCAATTTTACAGATGTTCCAACACATACACACTCCAGACCACCTCCACCAAGCCAAATCCCTTGTACAAAGCCAAGGTTTTGCATTTCACGTCTACTTCGCACTCGGAACAACACGCCTACTTGTTTATATCACAAGGCAGAACATTACTTCTCTAGTTGCTGGCTTAGGGGTTCCCGACCTAAGACCCAATGTTCACCACATCTGTTAACTCTAAAAAGGTAACTATACCAGTCTGTAATGTGGTTGTTGAAACTCCACAAGAGCAGTTTATGAAAGTTTATGGCAAATAAATTTTGTTAGCTTTTTTGGTATTACAATTCTCCTCAGGTTCCGCCAACTCCCAGTTTCTAAAATCTCATTCTAGTTGGGGGAATCTTGAAGTTCTAGGAAACAGAGATATTCTTGTCATGCTTGCATTAGAGCAACAAGTAAATTGAAATTCTATATACAGTATTATGGAAATGTTTGTTAGGAAGAACAAATGCTCCATTCTTGTAGTCAAGCATTTAGCTGCACGTGTGCAAGAACTGAGCAAACCTACCAATGATTATCCTATAGTAGTCTGAAGATCAGACAACTCATTTTCATAGGATTCTACAACAGAGGTGCCAAACTATGGCGGCGTGCACTGGATGAATTTGTGTCAGGGGCTGGATCCAGCTCATGGGCCATAGTTTGGGTACACCTGGTTTAACCAGAGAAAATGGTAGCTCAAAAATCTATCTCACTTCCAGTGGGAGGAACCATGTGACCGGCGCATGGCCCAAAAAGTTTGGGCACCCCATTCTATAAGATCACTACTCTTGTTGCTAATGCAGTACAGCAGGAGTTAAAAGCACCATCCTATTGGTGTTTCGGCAGTCATAAATTCTCTGGTGATGCTAGATAAGCCAGTGCATTTATTCTTCTGTCTGCAATATGAGGAATCACGGGAATATACATTGCAAGGCTATTAAGGTCTGCATAGAAAACAACCAAGAGACTAGTGGTACCTTATAACACTGTTTCCCAACCTTTGGTTTTTGGATTTCAATTTCCAGAAGCCTAAGTCAATTCCTCAAAGCACTGATCAGCCAATGTGCTGATTTAGACTTCTGGGAATTGAAGTCCCAAACCCAAAGGTTGTGGACCACTACCTTATACTATCAGTGGTGGCCAACCTTGGCATTCCAGGTGTTCTTGAACTTCAATTCCCAGAAGCCCTGATCAGCAGGTGTGCTGACTTGGTCTTCTGAGAATTGAAGTCCAAGAACACCTGGAGTGCCAAGGTTTGTCACTGAACATGGATAGATGTGGGTGGGGTTTTTTTTTTTTTGAAGGGGTGCAAAATAGCAAAAGATTTTAACTCCCAAGACCACCAGGTTCCTCCCTTGCTTCAGATGCTATAATTACCTTTAACTCTTCCCCACAAAGGATTCTTAACTAAAATGAATTAACTGTAAATTCTTACACTTTTATATTTGGAGGTGGAGAAACAAATGATCCATTTGTTTCAAGGTTTGACCTCCAAAGTTGACTCCTGGAGATAGGACCAAGGGCACATATTTCATTTTCCTCACCAAGTCAAAGGAAGAGCAGTTAATTTGGTTAATGTTTGACACTCAGGTTTTCGCCCTCTGCTCCGGTCACCAAGACAAGCCAACAACGGTAGAAGGCACTAGGAGCCTAACTGCCTATCGACCATGCATGGCATCCCAAAACAAGCCGCAGATATTTCATGGAGCCCTCAAAATAAGAATGGGAAATTTGTGGATGTAATGACTGGGGAATTTGAATATGAAGGACCTACCATTATACCCCAGTGGTTCTCCCAAAGTGGTCACAGAATAGTGATTTTTCTAATAATTGTGTGCCAACAAATCAATTCTGCCCTACAGCAATCCTTTCCATCATTTTCTAGGTAGAGAATACACAGAAGCAGATTTCCTTTCCCTTCATCTGGGGCCATCATGGGACCACACAACTTGCCCACAACCACTTCTTCTGGAAACAAACATACTGGAGAATTGAATTCCCAGTCTCTGGATCTACAGCTGTAGACCTAAACCACTGAGTTAATTAGCCAGCTTAGCAATATTTACATCTATTTAAATCAAATGCAAATCTCAATTGCTTTTAGTTGGAATGTGGAAGGGTCCCTTCCAAACTCATCCTATAACATTTGTTTTCCCCAGACAGTCCAAGTTCCTGAAATAACTAGTTTTGTTATATCAACAGCAAGAATCAGCAATAAGGTCGCCTTTGCTTGAAAGCTAGTCGTATCTGACTCTAGGGTTCAGTGCTCATCTCTGTTTATAGCCAAAGAGCCAGCGTTGTCTGCATTTCCAGATGTTTCCGCAAACACATGGCTGGCATGCCTCAAAACCGGAGTGCACAGAACACTGTTTACCATCCCACCAAAGTGGTCTCTATTTTCTACTTGCAATTTCTTGCTTTCAAACTGCTAGGCTGGCAGGAGCTGGGACAGAGGCAAGAGCTCACTCAATCATGCAGTACCTAGGAATCGTCCTTCAACCTTCCAGTCAGTGAGTACAGCGTCTTAACCACATGAGCCACTGCAGTCCCTGAATCAGCAGTAGTGCCTGTTTATTCCAAGTTATGCTTCTTAGATTTCAAGAATGACCTGTAGCTGCTAATTGACTGTCATTGTACATCGTCCAACTATTGGGCCTTTTATTTTAAAAAATCTGAATATAGTGGAACAAGAAAGTCACCAAACAGCTGTATTGAAGCAAGCCAGTTTTGTCAGATAGGCATTTGGAATATCTTCATGTGGATAGCCAAATGCCTAAGAAGACTCAGATGAGTCTTCTATCCATAATGTATTATTCTAGCAAGAGATTCTACTCATCAACAACTAGAGCTGCAGCATTTATCCCCATTTTTACATACAGCATAGTCAATTGTTAACTTTTCCAACTGAGAGGAAATCACGTAGTTGCATATTATCCAGGACAAGTCTGTTCAGTCCGTCTCTCCAGGTTATCCTGCTATGGTAATAGAGCAGACCCTACTGTCAGTGACTCAACGCTGATCATCAGGAGGCGGTGAACTAACTCAACAATCCTGAGAACTAATGGCCTTGGGTGGCAAAGTCCACAGAGAAAGGTGATGGTCTCCAAGTGGGTTAAATCCCACTTTGATCCATCTTGACGAAGGGCAGCAGCTTCATCCATCCCGGCCTGGGAATGAAGAGGACTGTGTGTGCCAAAAAGGCTCAGGACCAGAAAGTGAGTCACGGAACAGGGTCAGAGGTATGGGTGTCATGTGGTGTAATGTGGAAGGCCAATGGAAGGCCAATGAATTATATTGCTCCCAAGACAATCTTCACAGCTGATCGTCATGAGAATGGCCAATATTTGGAACAGATATGGCACTTAAAGAAGGACAAACAGTAAAGGGCTAGTTGGGTCAATGGCTATGAAACCTATTTAAGACAACACAAACTGCATTCAGTCTTTCGCCTTTCTCATGATAAGGTCAGAGGGTACTATTATGTCCCGGCAACATTATACGATGCCTTTCACCATGAAAAACTCTCATTCTTTGCCTCACTTAAAGCAGAAAGAACAAACATTTAAGACAACAAAAGTGTTGACCAGCATTTCTTTACGTCTCTAATTGCTAGAAAATTGCCACAGAAGGTTGCAGATGTTCCAGTGGTCATAGGGCAGGCAGGACTAGATGCCGGAATTCATGGAACACCGTTACCTTTCATGATGAAGAGATAACTATTTATCTACTTACAATTTCTTGCTTTCAAACTGCTAGGTTGCCAGGAGCTGGGAGAGCACTTGGGTCTTGAACTGTTGACCTGTCGACCTTCTTGTCATCAACCTCAACATCTTAACCACTAAGGCACCCTTTAGAAACTGTATATGTGAAGCCAATTCCTATGTTATGCATGTTCTACTTCAACTGATAAATAAACTTGGACTTTGTTCTTTTCTGGTTTCAAAGAGATATTTGAATTCTTCTATAATTCTTCAACCAATTCCCATTCTGGTGCTGCACTTGAGTGTACAAGTTGTAGCATCCAGTATTAAATGGGGTGTTGAACTAGCACATCAGTATTGTGTCAAATCCAAGTTGCTTTAGAAAGTGTGCTTGAAGAGCATGGCTAAAACTCTTCCACCTCTGTGAGTCATGTGACATCACAATTAGGGAATTGGGCCAGGAATTGGGAAATCTGGGTTCTAGTTCCTGCTGAGTCAGGAAACTCATAGTTTGGCCCACCGACTCTCTATCTCACCGCCTGAGAGGACTGTTATGAGGACAAAGTGGTGAGCAGGAAAGCCTAGATCAGGGGTGCCCAAACTACAGCCTGGAGGTCAGATTTGGCTCCCAATCCCAATTCATCTGGCCCACGAAGCCCTCGTCGCTCCTGGAAGTAAAACGTGCCCATATGGGATGGGACAAGGGATTCGTGGGCTGGATGAATTGGTGTCAGGGACTGGATCCGGGCCCCAGGCCATAATGACTAGCTCCTTGAACCATGTGAACGGCCCGCTTCCCAAAAAGTTTGGGCACCCCTGGCCTAGATCAATTCCTTGAGTTTCTTGAAGTAAATGCAAGTAATTTAAGAGTAGCAAAGAAACACATTAGAAGAGTCAGCAGACATATGGTTAACTGGCACCTCTGTGACTTAAACTTCAACAAGAGACAAGGTGAGAAAGGTCACAATAAACTAATGATTCATACAACCTTCTACGTGTAACAATCAAGTTGTGTGCTAACCAACGAGGTGAAGACTTGTGTTTCTGGTCTACAACTCCCAAAATCCCCAGGGCACCATAGCTGCTTAGGGTCTTCTGGAAGCTGTGGTCCAAAAGCACCAGTCTGCACAATGTTCCCATGTGTAATGGAGCTATAGCGCAATTGCTACACAACACATGAGATTTTGTTCTCCCAGTCCATATTCCTACTTCCTAATACCACTAGAGAGACAGGCAGAGTTAGGACCAAGAGTATATAACAAGAAGCAGGTCAATTATGGTACTGTTTCTCAGAGTATCTGTTTAACTTAACACCTCTTCATTTATCTTCTGAAAATCCATTTTTGTCCACAACTCAAAACCAACCTGAAGAACGGCTGAGCATGCAGATATGTTTACTTTATACCAGGGGTTCCCAATCTAAGTCCCACAGGTCAAATCCAGCCCAGGGCACCATTTCATGTGGTCCCTTACCCCTCCAAGAGCATTTGAGAAACAAAATGGCCACCCACATCATGCAGGCAGGGCAAAATGGCCGTCTGGCCCTCATAGCTGACAGAGAACATGACCCAGCCCCTGACTTGAAAAAGTTGGGGGGCCCTGATTTATCTGAATGTCTTGTTTTCACTGCCCACCTTCCAGCCTTCCACTTTCCTTTGTGTCCCATTTCACTACAAGTTTTATGTTAGACACTCCTGGCTTTTCTCAAGAAAGTCTACAAAACTATTGTGTACAGTATTCTGTTTATAGACAACTGCATAACTGACTCCTGGCACAAAGGTATGAATCAACTGGCTTGGTGCAGATTAAGCTGTTGCCAGAGGAGATAAACCTATGTCAGATATATGGCAGTGTCTGGTTATATGGTTATAAAGAGGAGGGGCGAGAACTGTTCTCAGCCGTCCCAGAATGAAGGATGCCTAATAACGAGCTCAAACTAAAGGATGTTGAATACTGTATCAGGGGAAACGTCTTAAGGGTTAGAGAGGGAGTTCTCAACCTTTTTAAGCCGGGGGCCAGGTCATGCTACCTCAGACAGCTTCAGAGGCCGGACAGCCATTTTGCGCCCTTCCTCCACCACATGGCACTTCCTGGTGTGGTGGTGGTGGGCCACATGAAATGGTGCCATGGGCCGCATCTGGTTGAGAATCCCTGGGTTGGAGCCACAGGACAGTAGAACCAACTCCTTTGAGGTGGTATGTGCTCCAACCCGGAAGCATTCCAGAGAGTTTGACAACCTTCTGTCAGGTCTGCTTTGATTTAGAGTCCTACACTGAGCAGGGAGTTAAGACTCCATTGCCAAAAATAACTCTTTCAACTCACTGATTCGATGAGAGTGGCTCAAGTGCCTAAGACACTGACTGGAAGGTGGGAGGTCAGCAGTTCGATTCCCGAGTACTGCAGGACGGAATGAGTTCCCATCTCTGTCCCAGCTCCTGCCAACCTTGCAGTTTGAAAGCAAAAAATTGCAAGTAGATAAATAGGGACCACTTTGGTGGGAAGGTAAACAGTGTTCCATGTGCTCTGGTGTCTAGTTATGCCTGCCACATGACCACGGAAACATCTGCAGAAGCAGGCAGCGCTGGCTCTTCGGCTTTGAAACAGAGATGAGCACTGAACCCTAGAGTTGGATATGACTGGCTTTCAAGGCAGGGAAACTTTTACCTTTACAATGACACTAGACCTCCCTCAACCATGAAACATACTGTGAGGTCTCAGCCTGTTCACCTGTCCTCAGGTGTTGTTAGGATATGACAAAGAGACAATTTACATATAACGTACCAGCCAAAGCACCTGGGAGGTAGAAGAGGTTAAAACATAGTACTGTACTAAAAGGCATCACCCAAAAAGTAGGGGAAAAATAATCCAGGTTCTCAGAATACTTCCTAAATTGTTTAGATAGCAACAAATCCAGCTCAGGTGAAAGGTTGCTAATATTCTACAAACAGGTTCTATAAATGAGAGAAGTACTTATCCTTTCTAAATCAACTTGAGTTTGGTATCTGTGGCAAGCAGGTATTCAATGCAGGAAATAAAAAGGATCGTGAAGGAAGAAAAGTGTGTTCTATGCACAGCATCTAGCACAAAAACCAGATGTCTTCTCCTCGTATCTAAGATGGATGGATAGATACAAGGCCATAGCCAGGGTGGGACCGGGGGTGGGGGGGTGGGGCAAAGACAAAAAACCTTTGTGGCACCTTAAAGACTAACTCCTGTATTTAACTGTGAGATTTGGTGGATCAAGTCCACTTCATCACACAAAGCTTCCTAAGAAAGCTTTCAGCCATCTCTGCTTCTCAGCCCATCCTAATTGCCAGTTGGAAATAAACAGATATAGCGCGATAAGTGCCAAACCAAGCATGTTTGAGGAAGTTCAAGCTAGAAATCTGATGTGGCTTTGATTGTGCTTCTGAATACTAGTTAATTACGCAAGATTTGGAAATGAATGGGAAATCAGACTGCTCCCCCCATTATGGCACATATCCCACCCTGGCCCCCAGACATGCAATCAAATACGGGTCATTTCAGTTCTTCTCTGGAAACCTCTGCCCCTGATTTTTCAACGTTTTTCTGTAGTTTTCTGTTTTCTCTGAACCACATCATATTTTCCCCCCAACCTTCCCCATTCTTTTTTTCTCCTTTCCAAGATACACCCATTCCTCCCCTTTCGGAGTAAATGCCTTTCTCCCCCCCCCCCCCCGTTCCTGTTCTGTACTCTAGAAAGATCACAGGGTCCAAAAACAGGAAATGAGCCAGTGGAGAGTTTGACAATCAAAGATGGTGATTGTGTACTGTGGAAAACTAATGTTTATGGTAGGTTTATCGCTGCATTTACCATGACTGCAGTACATCCAGCTACTGCTTGTCTGAACTGTTGCCACTGATATTTTGTCATGCCAAAATAATGGCCACCTTATATGACTTTTGACCACTCTGTCATTAGTCATTATATCATTGTAAGAGGGTGTCTTTAAAATATTATTTCCTGCCTTTTTTACTCCCCCAACCTAAAAAGGATCCATGTCACCTTACAATATGACTTTTTGAGACACACTGTTTTTGAGACAGTGAAGACACTGGGGTTTATGAACAGAATATTCAGTGGTAGGCTCTAAAAACGTTTACTGTGGGCGTGTCATGGTGGGGCATGGCCAGGAGGAAAGCCCTGCATGGCACCCAAATTAGGACTACTTTATTTCAAAACTTGGATGGGCAGAATTTCTGCTACCGGTTCTGGCCAACTGGTGCGAACCCACTGATGCCCACCACCGGGAATATTCGGCTATTAAGATTTGCCTTTGCTTAAAGAGTCAATTTGATGAGTGTGTGTGTTCTTTTAAGGACACAAACAAAAAACCTGTTACAACAGTCCCAAAGCAGTCTACATGGTGTGCATTGGGAGAAATAATAAGCAATTTCTGAATGCTTCACTTAATGACATTTATTGTCCTTGAGAGCTGCTTAAGAGATCTAAGCTCTAAGTGCTATGGGGCACAATATATATCGATATAATGGGGAATGCCTTCTTTTAAAGGACTATCTGCTATGACTCTATCACTGTTACCAAAAAGAGGCTCAAATTCTTTGGCTGAAACACGTCTGTCATATACTGTCAACTTGCATCTGACTTACGTTAAAAACTCTGTTAGGGGTTCTGTAAGTGAGATATTGAAGGAGTTGTTTTACAATTGCTAGGGACTGTGGTGGTTTGGTGGTTAAGACACTGGACTTGATGGCTGGAAAGTTGGCAGACCAGCAGTTTGAGACCCGAGTTACATGGAAGTCTAGTATGCTGGATACAGAAATTAAGAGTGTGAAATAACCATGGGCAGCTTTCATGATTAGAAGACACTTAATGTGTCTTCTTGACCATCCACTTCAGTGGCTCAAGTGGTTAAGATACTGAACTCAAAGACTAGAAAGTCAGAGTTCATTTCCTGAGTACTGCATGACGGAGTGAGCTCCTGTCTCTGTCCCAGCTCCTGCCAACCTAGCAGTTCGAAAGCAAGAAATTGCAAGTAGATGAAGAGGCACCACTTCAGTGGGAAGGTAAACAGCGTCCTGTGCATTTTGGTGTCTAGTCATGCCTGCCACATGTCCATGGAAACATCTGCAGACACAGACAGTGCTGTCTCTTTGGCTATAAGCAGAGATGAGCGCTGAACCCTAGAGTTGGATATGAATGGCTTTTTAGCAAGGGTGACCTTTATCTTTACAATTGCTACTCACTCACCAGATGGGGATGTGAAGCCAGATCTCCCGAGTCCTAGCCCATCACTATATGCGCTACACCACGCTGTGTACAGCTGCAGCATGGAAACCAAAAATGGCTCAAATGTGAGCCTTCAGTAGAGTTATGTTCTTGCTCTCCTGCAAGAAGCATTAGACAAATAGCCTCTTCAAAGAAG
This sequence comes from Furcifer pardalis, assembly GCA_030440675.1. Lineage (NCBI taxonomy): Eukaryota > Metazoa > Chordata > Lepidosauria > Squamata > Chamaeleonidae > Furcifer > Furcifer pardalis. The sequence goes on along the minus strand of CP126891.1, from coordinate 15,667,512 downwards.
GCATAGCTTAAAATAGTTTATGTTGTAAAAAAAATTTTTTGTAAACTAGAATCTACTTCAAATATTTTAGTCTACAAAAAAATTATTATATCACGATAAGTTTGTCATGGACTACAGATTTTAAAAGGCCCATGGATCCTTTTTTCAGGTTTCATTTCCATACAAGGCACTTTTATTGGTGCAGAAGGTATACGTCTCCCGCTCCCCCCATTTCTACTGTGGGCTCCTCTACTTCCTGGGACAATGGAAAAAAATATTTGATCAGCCAAGTCCCTTGGAAGGCTATAAATATCACAAGACAAGCACAGGAGACCAGGAATGCATGCTCCAGAGAATAAACTTTGCAGCCGATTCTATATCTGATGCTCCTTGGAATCACCGCTAACTGTAAGGGGGAAAATGGTCCACTAAAACAGAATTATGAGCCTTAAACTTGCTTTATGGATACTTATCAGAATTTTGAGATTACAGATACCACAGTGGCCAGAGATACTGTGAATCCCAGTCCCCCAAAACAACTGTTCTTTGCTTTAGCAGTTATTCACCGAAGGTAAAGGTTGCCCTTGCTTGAAAGCCAGTTGTATCTGACTCTAGAGTTCAGTGCTCATCTCTGTTTATAGTCAAAGAGCCAGCGCTGACAGCATCTCCAGATGTTTCTGTGGACATGGGGCATGCATGACAAGACACCAGAGTGCACAGAACACTGTTACCTTTCTCGCTGAAGCAGCACCTATTTATCTACTTGCAATTTCTTGCTTTCGAACTGCTAGGTTGGCAGGAGCTGGGACAGAGACGGGAGCTCATTCTGTCATGCAGTACTCAGGAATCGAACTCCGACCTTCCAGTCTTTGAATGGATGGTCAAGAAGATACATTAAGTGTCTTCTAATCATGAAAGCTGCACATGGTTATTTCACACCCATAATTTCTGTAAACAGCATAGTAAACATCCTTGGAACCAGGACAGTTGCTATGACTCTTCTACCATGATGGGAAATGTTAGTTTCAGCTTGTGACACCCTTCCAACTAAAGGGAATTTCAACAGGCCTGATTTGCAGAGATATATTTTTCCATTAAGGATTTCTATTTCGTGCAGCACAGATCTTTGACAACTTGGGGCATTCCAGATGTGTTAACTCAACAAAGCCAGCTACTGGCTAAGGACGAAAAATGTAGCCCAAAACATCTAGAAGACATGATGTTTGGTAAGTTGGTTGTTATACATAACAAGCAGAGCCAAAATTTCTGCAAGGAACTGAGATGGTTTTGTGGGTTTTTCCAGCAACCCATTCAAGGCATATGGATCTTAAATGCAATCAGCCCCAAATCTGTCCTTCATACACACATAGGAAGATAAAAAAACTAGGCAGCCCCATATGAAGTGGCTGGAGAGAGAAGGGATTTTCATGAGCAAAACTCACCACTCTCTCTGTGTAACCTTCCCCAACCTTCACACACCCCTATTTTCTTCCTTTAACATGATCTCATCTACTGTTTATTTGCTAGTTCTTCTGTACAGTAGTTACAATTTATTCAGATTAGTAAAGGTAAAGGTTTCCCTTGCTCAAAAGCCAGTCGTATCCGACTCTAGGGGTCAGTGCTCATCTCTGTTTCTAAGCCAAAGAGCCAGCGCTCTCTGCTTCTGCAGACGTTTCCATGGTCATGTGGTAGGCATGACTAGACACCGGAGTGCATGGAACACTGTTACCTTTCCAACGAAGTGGTCCCTATTTATCTACTTGCAATTTCTTGCTTTCGAGCTGCTAGTTTGGCAGGGGCTGGGACAGAGACGGGAGCTCATTCCGTCCTGCAGTACTCGGGAATCGAACTGCTGACCTTCCGCCTCCCAGTCAGCATCTTAGTGACTTGAGCCACTGCAGTCCCTTTATTCAGATTATACAAGCAAAATATGAAAGCTGTTACTTACTTTACAAAACAGTGATTTCATAGCTTTCCCTTGCATAGTTAAGAAGACTTATTTATCTAGACCAGGCCAGGGTTCCCAACCTTTTCAAGCTGGGGGCCGGGCCATGCTCTCTCAGTCAACTTCGGGGGCAGAACAGCCATTTTGCCCTGTCTGCATGGTGGTGGTGGTGGTGCCCATTTTGTCTCAACAGCTTCAAAGGAGCAGCCATCTTATTTCTCAAATGCCTTTGGAGGGGTGGAGGGCCACATGAAATGGCACCATGGGTCAGATCTGGCCCACAGGCTCTGGGTTGGGAACCCCCTGATTTAGACTCTATCAATATATCTTGTACTTAAGCACAAAAGATCATTCACAAATGCATCAGTCTATTTTACCTTCCCTAGATTTTTATACTATGGACACACTGACATCAAATGAGGATGATTCTATTCCAGGGCCATTGCCATGATTCTAGATTGGGGGGGGGGATATTTTTTCAGGAGGAACAACAATGTTATACACCCATATATAACACTGGCATCCTGGGGTGGGGGGCAAGGTGTTAACTCAGGGGGTGGGCTGATCCCCCTTTGGCCGCCCCTTGGCTATGGCCATGTTCTATTCATTATCAGTGGTCTCAGGGGTTAAGATACACACACAAACACAGAGAGCAATTAAACCCACTCTTATGTAATTGTTAGTGGAAACTACCTATTATTAAACTGTATAAGGGAACTAATTTGTTAATACAGCTGGTATAGTAAAATTCACAAAACTCTTCAACCTGCACGCCCAGCTGTAAGATTCTCTGCAAAAAATCACAACACACAATACATCTTCACAGAGATGGCTAATCTTTGTGAAGCATTTAGATTTGTTAATATTATCCCTACAGCCAGTGAGTTTTAAAGTAGAAGAGGTGAAAGTGTACGATTTCATAGCAGTTAAAGTATAACTAATATAAGTTAAACCTGAGCACACACTTAGGGTAACATATTACCCTGACGGATTAGTTCAAAGTCAAACAGTCTTTTGTCTGAATCCCAAAAATTAACAGACAGTAGGTGGAGATTATTATTATTATTATTATTATTATTATTTAGATTTATATGCCGCCCTACTTGGCAAAAACCAACTCAGGGCGGCTTACAACATAAAATCGAATACAATACAATATAACAGATCAACAGTACAAAATCACAGCATCCCACAATACAGCGCAACAAAATAAATATAAACATAATATAATCAAAATACAGTCCGTAACAACTAGTGAATTGCTATGTTTTATCTATACCTGCAAGAAGACACCTAGAACATATCTTAATGAATTTATAGTAGTGCTTAACAAAAGGCAACCACAATCAGAAGTGAAGACAGAACATTGAAAATTAACTTCCAGAAGGATTGACTATTTGCAAATTCTGGGATAGGCCACTTAAGCCTATCATTCCCAATTAAAGTGGATTACAGCTTCAGTTTGTCCCTCAAATTCCAGTTATACTGGGCTGTTGTAGGTGGCTTTAATGGGCTTTAACTCAATCCACCATGCTATCATCAAACATATTCCATGGATCTCCAAAAACAGCTTACAACAAATTTAGCAAAGACATGCTGAATTTTGGAAACTGGGAAACATTACTCTTTAGTTATCTACAGGTCAATCTACAACACGGAAGGCAGGGTCGTAAATTGCTACATGCCTTTACAACTCTCCTAACAAACTTGTCCAGTCCTCTTCTAAATCGTGAGCATTAGTATATATAACAAAGCAACCAGACAAATCTCTTATTAAACATTAAGACAGATTGCATATTCTCGTATTGGTGATTGGAGAGTAGAGTAGAATAGCGGTTCTACATCAAGTAGATTTAACAGGGACATTCTGGGATAAAGCCGCTGTCATTTTCAGTTTGCAGAAAAGCTAAAGGCATTTTCATTGGTAAACTCCATTCAGAACTGTTACAGGTACATTAAGGTTTAACTAATCAATTATGCACCTTGGAAGGAATTAGCAGAAGAATGGCCGCCATTCTGCACCAACAAAGCCACACGGAAAGGGGTGGGGTAAGGGGACTAGTAAATTGCCCTGGCCTGAGGGGAATTGAGACTTTTCAATATTTCAAGATTTGCACACAAAATGGAACCAGCTTTGCACTAATAAAATAATCTCGCTTTGGCTTACTTCTTCGTATCGAATAAAGTGATGCACAGAATAATTTAATATTCGAACACACTATAAAATAGGCTTTTCCACAGGTAGCCAATGCTAAGTGGAATATTTTGTGAAATCTATGGTGGCCATTATCTGTGGTGTGACAGGAAAAACATACTCCTCCTCACAAGGAGGTAGCAACACAGACCAAGAAACCGCAGAGGATTGGAATAGTTAGCAAGCCTAACACTCCCCTTTCTCCGCCGCTACTCAAATCCAAATAGTTATTCCAGATTCTCTCCTTTGCTCCTCCATATCCAGCTGAGCTACATTACATTTCCTAGCTAAAAACCAGCACAGCGGCTCTCAAAGATCTACAGCTGTGTCTTAATTCCACTTCCACAAAAGGGAACCAGGAAACATCTGGCTCAGAAAGAGAATGAGTAGTGAGAAATCATCAAGTCATGCCTCGTTTCTAAGCTCCAAGTCAATCAAGGTCTCCGTTAGAAGCGGCATCCATGCAACGTGATTATCATTGGATCAAAACGAACAGGGGAAACAATTCTTGTTTCCTATGACTTTCAGTTCCCTAGGCTGGGGCTTTACCGTCCATTGTAGCTGTGTGATTGCAAACAGAGACAAGCACCCCACCCTAGAGTCGGATATGACTGACTTTCAAACAAGGGAGACCTTTACCTTTTACCTTATGAGGGAAAACATCAGACAGGTAACCAGGAAAGCGAGCAGGGATGGAAGTTATAGAGAGAACATTTTAAAGAAGCTTCTTCCATTGGACAGCCCAGGCACATTAAAGATCAGCAACTAAGAAGAGCTTTCCACTCAAGAGTTGAAAAGCTGAAAATATCCCATTATTAAATAAAGAGAAGAGCTAAAATAAATTAGCAAAAATGTATATTTTAGGTGCTATTCCTATTCTACTTAGTGGTTGAAAGAAACACACCTGCTCCTGACACAAAATAAGATAATTTTATGAATTTATTCACCAACATGGGGGGGGGGGCACACAGAAAGAGCCTCCTTGAAGATTGTGGTACTGTACTGAAGCACAATGGGATGTACCCTGGGCAAAAGCAACCTCATTTTGTCAGCTAACCTTTCTCACACTAGGTCAGGCAAAAAGAACAATGGAATGAATTAACCGAAAGGAGCTTCTGTCTGATGAAGTGGACTTGATCCATTAAAAGCTAACATTAAAATACAGGATGTTTATTTTTAGCGGTAGCTGTGTTAGTCTGTGCAAGCATATCAGAGAGTAAACAAAACAACCACTAAAGGCAAAAATGTTTCTCTAAGGCTGACCAACAATTCTGTGCCTCTGCCCCTGACGTGTATAAATTGATACCATGAAACCTCACTCTTGTGTCTGATGAAGTGGACTTGATCCAGGAAAGCTCCCATTTAAATACAGGTGTTAGTCTTTAAGGTGCCACAACATTTTTCTCCCCCCCCCTTTTGTTGTTGTTGTTGTTGTTTTGCTTGCTCTCTAAAATACAAGTTCGTCTTTAAGGCAAACCTTTCTCAACCTTTTTAAGCCAGGGGCCATTGGGTCACGCTCCCTCAAACAGCTTCGGGGCCGGACAGCCATTCTGCCCTTCCTCCACCACACCACATTTCCTGGTGTGGTGGGGGCAGTGGTGGGCCACATGAAATGTTGCTGTGGGCCGCATGTGGCCCATGAGCCTCAGATTGAGAATCCCTACTTTAAGGTGCCACAAAAAAATGGTCCTTTTTTTTTTTGGTTGTTGTTGGTGGTGGTTTGTTTGCTCCCTAAAATACAGGAGTTAGTCTTTAAGGTGCCACAACATGTATTTGTCTGGGGGTGGGTGGGCTTTTTTTGGTCTATTGCTCTCTGATACTCCTTTTGGCAGCTTCGCATCTGGCCTAGACAGGGAAGAAGAAGCAGCAACGGGGGCGGGGTGGGGGGACCAGAGTGCCAGGGAGGGAAAAACGGAAGCCAGAGACTCTCACACCAGGGCGGTCACTCAAGGTAAGCGTTGGCCCAGCCGTCGAGCCTGGGCGTCTGGGCGGACCGAAAGGAGACCCTTCGTGCCCCCCCACCTCCTCATTCCCTGACCCATGGGTTTCCCAAGCCCCCGTTTTCCGAGCGAGGCGAGGCCACAACCTTGGCCAACCCCACCGGGCGCTCGTTGGCTCGAGGGACGCCCGTCTGTCCTGTCCGTCCGGGGCTCCGTGCGGGGCTCTCTCGGCCGCCCGGCCCCTCCTAGCCGGGTGGGTCCGAGGGGAAGCTAAGGGGGCGAAGCTTTCTCCTCTCCAGCCGGAGGTCCCGTCCCCCCCCCCTTTCCCATCCCCGACGGGTCTCCCACCCACCCCAGCCCTCTCGCCTCCTTACTTACCTCTTCCTCGAGGTTGTTGCCGCCGTGCTCGCTCTCTTTGGGCAGGTTGCTCATGGTGGGGGGCGAGGAAGGGGCGCGAAGAGAGCCTCGGGGAGGGTGGGGGGAGGAAGGAAGGGGGTCCCCCTGGTCCGCTGGTCCCGAGTGGCCTCTCTTGTGCGCTCCCTTCCCTTCCTTTCGCGCCTTCCGAGAGGGGGGGCGTCGACGGCGGGGCGCCTGGGCTCCGAGGTGAGGCAGGTGCCCGGGGGTGAGGTGAAGCCGGGGGGCAGCAGGTGGGGGCGACCCGCCTGAGGCGTCGAGGCGGGGAACACAAAAGGACCCCCCGACGACGGTGCGCTGGGTGCGTTGGTGGCGGCGTGCAGGTGGGTGAGGTGAGGACGGGGCGGGGCGGGGGCTCGGCGCGGGCTTATTTGAGGCGCCCCCGGGGGCTCACATCCAGCTGGCGGGCGCCGCCGGCCAATAAGCGGCTGCTGAGGGGGACCTAACGCGCGGCAGCTGCGGCTTCTCTCCTCCTGCGCCCCACGGCTCGCCCGCCTTTGGCTCTCGCAGCCTTTCCAGGGCTCGCGCCCGTCGGGAGCGCCCGGGGGAGGGGGAGGGAGGGGCGAGGGAGAGCGGCCACGCCCCTCTGTCGCCGGAGCAACGCGCCAGCCAATCCCCGTCCCCCGCCCCCCCTGAGCCGGACGGGTAGCTGTCACTCTCGACCCCCTCTCCCTTCCTTTGCTCCGTTCGTCCAACTTTTTAAACTCTGGCGAACTTTCTTAAAGGGCCCGCGCGCCTCTTTCTTGGCTGACTTCATTTTTGGGAGGAATTTATTATTATTATTATTATTGGGGGGGGGAGTAGTAAGAGTGTTAGTCTGTGTTTCAAGCATAAAGTAAAAGGTAAAGGTCACCCTTGCTCGGATGCCAGTCGTATCCGACTCTAGGGGTCAGTGCTCATCTCTGTTTCATAGCCGAAGATCCAGCGCTGTCTTGCTTCTGCAGACGTTTCTATGGTCATGTGGCAGGCATGACTAGACACCGGAGCGCACGGAATGCTGTTCACCTTCCCACCGAAGTGGTCCCTATTTGTCTACTTGCAATGTCTTGCTTTCGACCTGCTAGCTTGGCAGGAGCTGGGACAGAGTCGGGAGCTCATTCCGTCCTGCAGTCATCGGGAATCGAACTGCTGACCTCCTGCCTTCCAGTCAGTGTCTTAGCCACTTGAGGCAAACATATCGGAGAGTAAACAAAAACAAGCACGCATACAATAGACGAAAAACGTTGTGGCATCTTAAAGACTTTTTTTGTTTTCTGCTATGCCGGAAACACAGACTAACACGGCTACTATTCAGTGGTGGTGGTGGTGGTGGTGGTGATGATGATGATGATAGCTTTCGTGGATCAAGTCTGACGAAGTGGGCTGGAGATGCAATGGGGCCAAGCCGTGCCAAGCGAGGGTTTTTTTTCCCAAGGGCACAATCCCTTCTGATTTTGGGGATCTCTGGGCTTCTGGCGGGGACCGAACCCTCCCGAGATCAGCCCGGCCCATGGGCGGCGCTCAGCCGGCTTGACGGCACTTCCTTTGGGATATCATAGCTTCGGTTCTCTCTGCGCCGGTCATGAGCATCTCTCTCCAATTTAACACAGTCGTTGTGTATTAGGACGTGAAAACCATCTTTTCGTGAAGAGGAGAGTTGGGTTAACGTTAAAGGTCTCTATAGCCAGTTGTGTCTGATTCTTATAGGGTTTGATGCTCATCTTAGTTTATAGCCAGCGCTGTCTGTATCTGTAAGCATGTGGCAGGCATGACTGGACGTCAGCGCACGAAACACTGTTACCTTTCCCGCTGAAGTGGTACCTATTTATCTACTTGCAATTTCTTGCTTTTGAACTGCTAGGTTGGCAGGAGCTGGGACAGAGTCGGGAGCTCATTCCGTCCTGCAGTCATCGGGAATCGAACTGCTGACCTCCTGCCTTTTCCAGTCAGTGTCTTAGCCACTTGAGGCAAACATATCGGAGAGTAAACAAAAACAAGCACGCACACAATAGACGAAAAACGTTGTGGCATCTTAAAGACTCGGGAATCGAACTGCTGGCTTTCCGCCTCCCAGTCAGCGTCTTAGAGCGACTTTTTTTTTTAAAGCCTGCAATCCGGTTTCCTCGTTCAAGTCGCCCGAGAAACCGCCTCTTTCCATTGCACCCGGTACGATCGGTGGAAACACATTTCGAATTCGGAACGAAACGATTATTTATTTATTTATTTTATTTATTAGTTCAAATTTATATTGCCGCCCACTCGCCGTGGTGACTCAGGGCGGCTTACAGACAATACATTACATTACAATATGTTGGGCTGGGCACAGGGGTAGGGGCGGCAAGGTCCTTATCCTGCCCTGGCTTCTTCTTCGATCCGCGCTTCCTTCTTCACGCCGGGAGACGAAGCGGTTCTCTTCCCCAGAAATAGGTGTCGCCTCTTTTAACCATCCATCTTTCCTTCCCCCTATGTCGAAAACGCGGACCCGAGCGAGAACAGGGTCTCGACAGGGCCGTGGGCCACCCGCAGCCCGGAAACGAAATTTCCCTGCGTTTCGCTAGGTTTCCGCCCCGTTTCACCACCTTGTTTGGGCCGAAGTCTTGTATGTGTGTTTCTTTTACGTGGGATCTTGCTAACTGCTACTCCGAGGTAAACCCCGCCAAGAACCCCAAAGCAGGGCTTTAGAGGGTCGCAGCCTTCTCAGAAACACATCCTGTGGCTCTTTAACGACTTTAAATTTTGTCCCGTGGGCTGGAATCGATTTTTATCACATGCATCCAACTTCTTGCGTAAAAGCCTTCCAGAAAGGATGTAAGGCGAGCGGGCGAATTTCCCTTGTAACGAACCCTGGTTACTACTGGAATTCGGAAATGATGAAAGAAGCTATTTGGGACCTTCTAAAAATATGAACTGCCAACCTAGCAGTTCGAAAGCAAGAAATTGCGAGTAGATAAATAGGGACCACTTCGGTGGGAAGGTAACAGCCTTCCGTGCGCTCCGGTGTCTAGTCATGCCTGCCCCATGACCACGGGAACGTCTGCAGAAGCAGACAACGCTGGCTCTTCGGCTTTGAAACAGAGATGAGCACTGACCCCTAGAGTCGGATACGACTGGCATCCGAGCAAGGGAAACCTTTACCTTTACCTTAACAATATGAACAGGGGACTGCGATGGCTTAGTGGTTAAGACGCTGAACTTGAACGTCTGGAAAGTCGGAAAAGTCAGCAGTTGGAGACCCGAATGCTGCGCGACGGAGTTTGCTCCCGTCGTCTGTCCTGGCTCTTGGCTATCTAGCAGTTCGAAAGCAAGAAATAAGTAGATAAACAGGGCTGCTGTGGTTAAGAAGCTCGCCTTGTTAGTGCAAAAGCCGGCAAGTCGACAGTTCGAGACCCGGGTACTGCATGACGGATTGAGCGCCCGTCTCTGTCCCAGCTCCTGCCAACCGAGCAGATCGAAAGCAAGACATTGCAAGTAGATAAATAGGGACCGCTTCGGTGGGAAAGTAAAGAGCGCTCCATGCATTCTGGTGCCTAGTCATGCTTGCCACAGGACCACGGGAATGTTTGCAAACACAGACAGCGCTGATTCTTTGGCAGTAAACGGAGATGAACAACGAGCCCTAGAATTGGATACGACTGGCTTTCGAACAAGAGAGGCCGTTACCTAAAAATACAAGGGAAATGGCGAAGGGGCGATCAGAGAGATTCAGAACCCTAAAAAAACATAATAATCGACCTTTAATCGGCCGTTTGCTAATTCACCCGTCGGCGGAGCAGAAGAAAGCGCACGGCTTGGCCCTTCCCAGCACTGATAATGGGGTTTCTGGGGTCTGGTTGATGCTCCAGGAAAGGATCGAATCGGAGAACGTACCCTGGGCTGGAGCAACCGGGGCGGGAGGGCGGTCTCCCCACGGCATCCATCCCCAAGCGCGAAGCAAACGGAGGCCAAAGCGCCCCTAAACCTGAGCAAAAAAGCCCTGGCCACCAAAGCCTCCTCCCCACTGGATTTTGTCATTTCCTCCCATTGTTTTATTTTAGTCAAGGACACCCTTGTTCGAAAGTCAGTCGTATCCGACTCTAGGGTTCAGTGCTCGTCTCTGTTTCATAGCCGAAGAGCCAGCGCTGTCTGCGTTTGCAGACGTTTCCGTGGACACGTGGCAGGCGGTATACACGTGCGATCGCTATTGCTACTGATGCTCATTCTTCTTCCCGAAATGTCCATCTCATTTCTTTCGCCAATATCCGTAGTTTCCAAAAAAACCCAAACTCACCCTCTTTAGAGATTGGTCAAAAGACAGGGAGGTCTTCTAAAACCTGCTGTACTGTTTTAAACTAATATTATTATTTTTTTAAAAAATGTATCTATTCGTTATGTTATAGATTTAAAAATGGATCGCTTTGTTTAATTCACGGTAGATTTTAAATGATTTCGTCTACTCTCTTGGGTCGCCAAGAAGTAGAAAGAGCGGATCTAAAATAAAATGAAGCAGAAAGGTTATGGTTTTTATACATTCGCTGCAAACTGAAAAATAGCAAGGGGAAAAAAGGGTGAAAATTGTTCGAAACGTCTCGACAATTACCTGAAAGTGTAGCATTCTTCTCTAACTGCTGTGCTGGGTGTTTTGAATTTCCTTTCCCCTCTTTGTTCGCCTTGTGTTACTTTACGGGTGTGAATTTTGACATTTTGTGTTTTTTTTTTCTCGTAATAATAATTTCGTGTCAGAAATTATTCTGTGTTGAAAGGAGTTTTTGGGGAAGAAACTCCGCCCAAATGAGGCCCCATTCATGTTCCCCAAGAGCTGGGACAGAGACGGGCGCTCAATCCGTCATGCAGTACCCGGGTCTCGAAATGCCGACTTGCCGGCCTTCCAGCTAACAAGGCGAGCTTCTTAACCACTGCGTAATTTCCTACTAGTCTATACAATCCATGCCCTGATAGGCGCGACAGATAATAAACAGGTAGGTATATATGACATAGGTATAATTTGATTTTTATAATACACAGAGAGAGAGATAGGAAAGGCATACAAATGGAGCAAAATATACTTGGGGGGGGGGGGGAAGGGAATTATTGTCTTCCGTGTCAGCCACCGAATTTGCCCCTTTCTGATCTGGGTTAAAGATTTATCAAGGACCCGGCGAGGCTTGGAAGATGCCGAGATCCCCAAGTGACAATCTGCGCTCTTACCACCGCCTTCGTTCGAGCGCATTCCTCTTCACGCCCCGGGTTTGGTCCCTTATCTTAAATATTACACTTTCCTGGAAGCTGGCGGGAGGGGGGGGGAGCTTTCCTGTGTGAGGTCCGATTTCCGTTTGCCCTCTATTTAACATTTAAAATTGATTTTTAGAAAGCATAACAGACAGTAAATAAGTCAAAAGCGAAGCAATCACATTTCATCCACCGCCCCATTGCGCTCAGAACACTCTCCGGGCGGCTGACAAGGCGCATTTTGCTCCCAGCACGCTGGGTACTCGTTTTGCCGACCTCGGAAGGATAGAAGTCTTAGTCAACCTTGAGCCCTGGTCAGGATCGAACTCACCACCTTTTTGTTGTTGTAAGACAGCAGTTTAAGGACTGCGATACTAGGACTCCAAAACAGAAAAAGACAAAAACACCGTGACAAGTAACAGGCTCACTACAACGTTTTAATAATGTTACCTTTCTTGGATCAAGTCCCTTTCTTCAAGGGTACCGCTTTCTTTTAAAAGAACCTGGAAAAGAACTATGTTGAAGAAACAAGGTTTTGTATCCAAGGGATGCCTTGTAAATGGAGGTGACCCAGGCACAAGTGCTAGGTTTGCTCACACATTAAGATAAGTCTTGCTAATGTCCTGTTAGCCACCCTTGGTCTCTTGAGAGGAGGGTGGCAAATAAATATGATTAAATAAAATAAATAAATAAGTGGAAGCATACATTCAAACCATCTTGCAGTCGTCCTGCTCAAGGCAGCAGGGCTTTGGACAATCCAAAAGTGCTACTAATAGGTTGTTGTTATTTATTTATTTATTTATTTATTTCTCTACAAGCCTCAAAATGTCTAGTGGGGAGTGAGGTTGTTCTAACAACCATCTTCCTCCCATTACAGTGATGGCGAACCTTGGCACTCCCGCTGTTCTTGAACTTCAGTTCCCAGAAGCCCAAGTCCCTGTGAATCCACACGAACGGGTTTTACTGCAGGTATGTGTGGATTCACAGGGACTTGGGCTTCTGGGAGTTGAAGTCCAAGAACAGCTGGAGTGCCAAGGTTTGTCATCATTGTATTATAATGTTAGGATGTTACCAGTGCAGACGTGTTCACTCACTTAATCTCTGTTTATAGCCAAAGAGCTAGCTCTGTCTGCGTCTGCAGGCATTTCCGTGGACACGTGGCAGGCATGCCTCAATACAGGGGTGCATGGAATGCTGTTTACCTTCCCACCAAAGTGGTCCCTATTTATCTACTTGCAATTTCTTGCTTTCAAACTGCTAGGTTGGCAGGAGCTGGGACAGATGCGGGAACTCACTCTGTCATGCAGTACAGGTACCTGAGAATTGAACTCCTACCTTCCAGTCAGTGAGTTCAGCTTCTTAACCACTTGATGCTATATGTGCTGTTGAAAGTTCAACATCTGTAGATCACACAGTGGCCATTGACACTAAGGACAATGTTTACCCGCCTTGAGGAATGCTACATGGGGTACCAATGGTGAGTTATTGGAGAAAAGTGGTATCTATAGCAGCAAAACCTGCCATAAAGCCACCACATGGGCCATGGGTTGAAGCAGGGTTCCATCACCATCACTCAAGGTGGCCCTAGGGTTTGTGTCATGGAAGGCACATTATTCCTATTGGCCATCAAAGCAGGATAGTCCGCTGCATGCACACATCTGCACACAGAATCTATAGCAAAAGACATTTCCATTGGCATGGGCATTTTAAAACAAATAAAGTCTACTGGACCATAACGAAGGGTGAGTGCAGAAGAATAGATGCCTTTGAAATGTGGTGCTGGAGGAGACTTTTGAGAGTCCCTTGGACTGCGAGGAGATCAAATCAGTCTATCCTGAAGGAAATCAACCCTGACTGATCATTGGAAAGATAGATACTGAAGCTGAAGCTCAAGTACTTTGGCCACCAAATGAGAAGAGAGGACTCACTGGAGAAGGCCCTGATGCTGGGAAAGATCCGCAATAGGAGAAAGGGGCGGCAGAGGATGAGATGGCGAGATGACTTTGTTGATGCAGTGGGCGGAGATCTGGGCAGGCTATGGAGGATGGCAAATGACAGCCTGGCATGGTCCATGGAGACACAAAGGGTCAGACTCGACTGTGAGTCTGAACAACAACAAAGTCTACTAGTAGTTTTTGACTTCCAAGTTGTATTACTGCTCTGTCTTTTATCACAGTAGCGCTTTGCTTCCTGTAGAAAGGCAGAAAGGCAGCCTCCCAAACTGTTATGTTTTAAAGCAAAATACCCAGGACCAAGCTACAGTGTAAGGTCATGATACAGTATATCATAAACCTTGTTCTTGCATCCTTGCATCTCTATCAGTCCATCCCTGGTGTCACCTGAATCAATCTGCTTCAGCCTTACTGCATGAAAAATAAAAATAAAAATCTCAGGTCATCGTTTCAGAGACAGTTCTAGAATACACTTTCACAAGTGACAAATAATGAAATATGGGCCCAGAAAAGGGACTACACTCGGATTTGTTTTGAATTATGCATTTGATTTGAACCCATGGAGGAATCCTCCTAGGCAAGTTCCTCTTAAAAATTAACACAGCGCAAAGTGTGCCAATGCACAGCCCCTTACTGATTTATCAGAGGCTTACGGAGAACGACGTCAGAGCTGGATGCGTTCTTGGTTGCTGCTTTTTAAAAGGTTGGTAGCTAGGGACAGACTCTGGCTTTCATTAATTTATTGTGTGGGCCAATTAAACTGCACACAAAAGATTCAGCCATTTATTGCACTGCATCACAAAAAATATTGTCTGCTACTTGGTCTACTCCATGTGTCCTATACTAAATCAAGTGCGCTGAATCCAAATCTGAAGTCCAATTCTGCTTAGGACATTAGGATCTTAAATTAGTAAATCTCACCCTCTTGGTTAGGTTCTTGTGTTGATCGCACAGAGTATATTTGCCACAAATGTAGCAAAAATTGTCTGGTTTATTAACACAGCTGTACCTATTCATCTTTAGCTCAAAACAGACTCACTACGGCCTAGCTGTACTATCCAATAAGATGGTTTTGCACTAGAGACAAGCTCTTGGCCCATCTTGCCTTATATACCTATTTCTGATGTCAGCTCACTGACTTGTCAACTGTTGCTGGAACATGCATGCCACCAGGGGACGTGATTCACCTGAGGCGGCAGCAGGCTCAGTGGTAGCTGCAACTGTTATAATGTTCCCATGTAAAAAAAAATTACTCAATGCCATTTGAACAGCTATAGTACACCTTAAAATCTGTATGTGATGGGCCAATTCTGAGTTCAGATTTGGAATCAGCACATTCAATAACATGTAAATCACATGCGTTATTCCCAATAGCAAAATCGTTGTTGTACAGTGAATTATCTCAGCTCCTGAATCTCACCTTATGAGATGACTTATCATTATCTCATAAGGTGAGATGATGGGGTAGACTACACTCTAGATAGAAAAACTTATGTTGCAATAAATCTAACAATCTTGATCTGACTTGGATAGCTTTCTTGTTTTAGGGCCAGAGCAGACTAACACAGCCACCCCTGTGGAAATATTTTCCATTTTTTCTACCTTATACCCTCAACAGTTATTTTGTGAATTTTCTGCTTGGTTCTACAAAACCTTGGGTTAAGGAAATGTAGTGGTTTGTAAGTGTATCTGTTAAACAGAAAGGTTTCCATTTTCTTTTCCACCCTAAAGCTATAGTATACTTTAGGTCATCTTAGCTCATTAAGCAACTGCACTAGTTTCATTAAATCTTGACTTTTAGAAAATCAAATACCTTAGATGCAGTTCTCGTTCTGGCTGTCACTCTACCTAAATCAAAGTGGATCAGCTTATGATCGCTTGAGCCAAGATTATTCCTAATAATAACCAATTTTCTCTTTCATAGCCTAGATTGGTTGCCAGAAACCAAATCTCAAAATATCATTTTCTTCTGCAGCTTGACTACAGTTTGGTGATGAAATTGAGATCAGATTTATGAACAGATCACACTCACATGTAGACACATTGTCAATTTGGGAAAAGAAGGTCCACATTCTGGGTTTTATGGTGAAAATGTGAAGTTTGTTCACAGGTCAAAGACTACAAAGTTATCCTAACATGTTACATGGGGCTGCCCTTGAAGAATTGAGAGTTTCAACTAGGGCAGAGTTTTTAAAAGGGTAGAAATTTTGGTTCAATTTTCTGCAAATGTAACTCTTCCAAGAAGGCGGCAATTACCTTATCTCTTCACATAGATTGGAAATCAAACACCTGAAGGAGGGTTCTTTCTGTACTAACCTGCCTCTTTCTTAAGGCCATGCAATGAAGTCTTAGTTCAGGTGTAGGAAATGTGCTTTGTAACCTCACAGAACTCGGTTTTCTCCATAATGAAAGTACATAAAACACTTTTGCTACACCTAGCTTCAGAATAACAATCCCCCACCTTATTAAAAGTATCTCTGATGAGTCTTGTAGTCTTATTAAACCTGGTCTTTTAATTTATACAATCTCTCCACCCATGCAGAAATTCTAATTTACTGTCTTTTACCATAGTTGTAGGGACTGCAGTGGCTGAAGTAGTTAAGACACTGACTGGAAGGCGGCAGTTCAGCAGTTTGATACCTGAATACTGCAGAACAGAATGAGCTCCCGTCTCTGTCCCTGCTCCTGCCAACCTTGCAGTTTGAAATCAAGAAATTGCAAGTAGATAAATAGGGACCACTTCGGTGGGAAGGTAAACAGCGTTCCGTGTGCTCCAGTGTCTAGTCATGCCTGCCACATGACCACGGAAATGTCTGCAGAAGCAGACACCGCTGGCTCTTTGGCTATGAAACAGAGATGAGCACTGAACCCTAGAGTCGGATACAACTGGTTTTTGAGCAAGGGTAATCTTTACCTTTCTTTACCTTTTACCATAGTTGTTAATGCTCTTGTTTTATTACTGCTCTGGTCAGAAATCTGATTTGATAAAAGCTGATCTTTGAAACAAATAAACAGAGTTTCCAGACTGAAGTAGAAAGCAAAATTCCCATCAAATATACACATATTAAAGGTAATGTTTTAAAGTGGTAGCCTTAGTCTGTGCAATTGTATCAGAGAGTAAACAAAACAACAGCACAAAAACATTAGCACACCTTAAAGTCTAACTCCTGTACTGAAATGTGAGCTTTTGTGGATCAAGTCCACTTCATCAGACATAAGAGGTAAAGGTATCCCTTGCTTCAAAAGCCAGTTGTGTCTGACTCTAGGGTGCTGTGCTCATCTCTGTTTACTGCCAAATGTCAGCATATGCAGACATTTCTGTGGTCATGTGGAAGGCATGACTAGGGACTGGAGTGCATGGAACACTGTTACCTTTCCTGCCAAAGAAGTACCTATTTATCTACTTATTTCTTGCCTTTCAAATTTCTTGGTTGGCAGGAGCTCAGTCTGTCACATAGCACTCAGGTCTTGAACTGCTGATCTGCTGACCTTCCAGTCATCAAGCTCAGTAGCTTAATCACTAAACCCCCATGGCCCCGATTTACTGATACCAGGCACATAATAGTATCTTTTTTTAAAATGTGCACCTATGAAAGAGCCCGTTTGTCCCCAAAGGAACTGACTGTCATCATGAAACCAGTCAACTTGTTCATGAGACCAGTCCTGCCAAGAAAAGTCAAAGCAAAGTGGCTTCAGCACATTAATTTGGAGGGGGGAGTAGAACATATTGTCGTAAATTTATTTTATTTACAAATAGAAGAAGTTTTGATATGAAAACAGTCGAGTGAATTATAACATTAGAACACAATCGAATTAAAATTGATGAAAACAGTGCAGCCATAGAAAAGAGTGTCCCCCACCTTCTAAGAATCATAAAGAGCCTGTTCTTCAGAAAGCACCGGGTTGCCAAAAGCCAACTCAACCACACAGCTATATCCAACTATATAATTGATGAAACAACACTCTTATTCTATCCCAGGGGTTGTATATAATTGAAAGGGCTGGTTGTATAGATGTTGCTCCAGAGCAAGAGTGATAGCTTAAAATGAACAGGGTATTAAATATTTTCTTCCTCCTCCTCCTCCTCCTTGTGTATCCGATTCCAAATATTGGTAATCCTCATAGCAATCAGCCATTAAGACTGTCCTGTGAATATAATGCTATGACCTTTCATCTGCCTTCCGCATTGCAGCATGACACCCATACCATGGGTGCATGGAACGCTGTTACCTTTCCCACTGAAGTGGTACCTATTTAGCTATTTTCAAATTTCTTGCTTTCGAACTGTTAGTTTGGCAGGAGCTGTGACAGATGACAGGAGCTCACTCCATCACACGGCACTCAGGTCTCGAATTGCTGACCTGCCGGCCTTCCAGCTGTCAAACCCAGGTCTTAACCACTAAGCCACCTTTCCGAGATGTGGTCTGAAGTAGAATCCAAAGACTGCGGCCTTACGGTTTCCTTTAAAAGTAGACAGAAAGAGCATTAGCAATGTCTGTAGCTCTCTCTCCCTGCCCTGGATTCCCTAGCTATTCTGACATCCCAAATGAACTGTGAGCCTTTCCAGATGTGCTTGGCACCTCTCATCCCTCCTTCAGATTAACTGTGACATTTTGCAGCTTGCTCACCTCTGGTAGGTTAGGACCAAAAAGCTTCACTAATCCGAACAGTGGGGCTTACATTCAAAACGAAGAAAGAAACAGGGCAAAATGCTAAGTACTCTACCTAGAGTGGGTCTTGGGAGGAGAACTAGAGGGGGAATGAATCCCCTTTAGATTATTCCTTCTCTCACAGGAAACTGTGTTAAATAAGAGGGAACGATGTTCCTTCTCTTATCCCATACCCTTTTGAAAAACATGTGGGTTTTTTTCTCACCCAGCCCTAAAAAGTGAGAAATGTGACATTAGTCAGACATTTTCCCTTAGAAAATATAATTTATGATTAACTCCTCTCTTCAGTGAAAACTTCAACTTCCGGTGGTTTATAAACCCAGCAGTTGTGTAGTTGTGACTAGAGACAGCTGTCCACTATAATAATAATAATACAGTTGCACCTCGCTTAAAGAACATATTGTGTTCCACAGGATTGTTCTTTAAGTGAGTTTGCTCTTTAAGTGAATCACCACTGTAAGTGACCAATTGTGACTTCTGGTGGGGGGGGGGGATTGTGAACCCCGATTTATTTGCTAAGCGAGTTTTGGGTTGGTTTTATTTGTTAAGCGAAGCGAACATTCAGAGAAAATTCTGCTCTTTAAGTGAGTTGCTCTTTAAGTGAAGTGCCCTTTATGTGAGGTTTGACTGTAATAATTTTGTGTCAGAAATTATTCTGGGGTGAAAGGATTTTTTTGCTGGAGAAACTCCACTCAGAAGATGCCCGAATGAGTCCCCTTTCAAGTCCCCAAGATCTATTTAACTACTTGCAATTTCTTGCGTTCGAACTTCTAGGTTTGCATGAGCTGGGACAGAGACAGGTGCTCATTCTGTCATGCAGTACTTGGGTCTCGAACTGCCAACTTGCAGGCCTTCTAGCTAACATTGCGAGCTTCTTAACCACTGAGCCTTGTGTTTCGTGTCAGGCATTGTCATGTAAAATTGCTTGAATATATTTCTGTATAAAGTTGTTTATGTGTTTATATAAAGTCTTCTAAGCCTGATGTATGAATCAACAGCCATCACTTTTGCTTCCATAAGGACCTACTCAAAATTTATTTAGTTTTCTAAGTTTCATCAAGATAGTCCTGTGTTCTGTCCATCGATCTGAACCATAAAGGTTGTCCACAGCTATGGTCTATATCTCAGTTTTTTCAAAGTTACCTTTGGTTTTTGGACTTCAGTTCCCAGAAGCCTAAGTCAATCCCCCAAAGCACTGATCAGACAATGTACTGATTTAGGCTTCTGGGAATTGATGTCCCCCTGTGGGGTGTGGGCCCCACCTTGGGAACCATTGGTCTATCCCATGGCTACAGAGTCTTGTCATGTAAAAATAGATGCTGTTAGCAGATACAAAGTCTTGTTGACATGCACAAAAAGAGCCTCCTTGAAGAGTGTGGGATTTTTGAACACAATCAGGCATATCCTGGGCAACAGCAACCTTGTGTTGCCGGCTAATCTTTCTCAAATAGGTCAGGCACTGCAGAATGAACTCACCAAAGGGTGCCTTCATTTTGGCAGATTCACGTCTGCCTAGACATGGAAGGAGAAGGAGAAGGAGAAGGAGAAAGAGAAAGAGAAAGAGAAAGAGAAAGAGAAAGAGAAAGAGAAAGAGAAAGAGAAAGAGAAAGAGAAAGAGAAAGAGAAAGAGAAAGAGAAAGAGAAAGAGAAGGAGAAGAAGGAGAAGGAGAAGGAGAAGAAGAAGAAGAAGAAGAAGAATCTTGTTCATTCTTCTCTCAGCTCCTGGGCTGCCTGTGGCTTCAATTCTCCATCACAGCAAAGTCTCTTATGATTTGCAGCTTTCCCTTTAAATCTCCCTGGCCATTTACCTTTGGAGGGGAAGGGAGACACAACTTTCCATTTCTTTTAAGTGGTTTCTAACTAACACTGAAAGTCAGCATTGCTTTGACAGGACTTTAAAAATCCCAAACCTTTTCAAAGCATTCTTGATACCTTAACAACAATTTAAAAGAAATGCAAAATGTCTTGAAATTGCTCCAAAGGAAGGAGCAGAGGAAGTTTCCAATTAAGTGGGGGGTTTGTTTTCCAATTACTGAGCCAACCAGCTGTTTTGGTTCCCAAATATCACTTGAAGCAATACAGAGCGATCCTACCCAAACTTAAAACATTGAGAGCCAGGAGGATTTGGGAATGACTCCTTTGAGAACAGGTTGCTTTGTGCTGACACGGGACGTCATCTGGCCACTGGCAAAAGACCCAAATGGGAGGACAAATGCCCATGGGATTCTTTAGCACTTGCATAAGCCTCGATATCAGGAAAGTGTTGAGTGCTGCCCAAATCCAAGTCCGGTGCCACTTGCTCTGCCATTTCTATCAAATGTAGAAATCAGTTGTGTTTACTTGAGCCACCACAGTCCCATGACTGTAAATACTCAGGCAAAGCCCACCCCTGGGGTAGAGGAAGCCCATTGTCCTATAAATGGCATCCAGAGCTTCTTGGTCGTGGTGCTGTTATGCCCAAGGCATTCCTTTCGGTCCTGAAAAGTCATGTCACTAGAAGCTGCCCTTGGATAAGACGGAGGGCCATATCCACTTCATCATGTAGCACTTTGCAGTGACAGGGTGGAGCTGACGGACTCCAGATCCACCCTTATGCCTGGGAGCCAAGGTTTAGGACTGTGATGATGAACCTTGGCACTCCAGGTGTTCTTGTGAAGTCTCTGTGCATCCACACAAACAGGTTTACTGTGCATACGCTTCTGGGAAGAATTGAAGTCCAAGAACACCTGGAGTGCCAAGGTTTGGCATCACGGGTTTAGGACTTGTTTCCAATCCCTTTTGAGTCTTTCCTGGAAAACAGTCACCTTCCCCTGCTCATTAGTAGGAGCAGAATTTGGGAATGCTGTATTTGGTGGGTAATTAATTCACAAAATTCTCAGCCCTCAACATCCCCTGAATGGAGATGAGCCTCAAGTCCGCCGGCTCAGATCCAGGAAGAGCTTTATGGCAAGAACAAACATTCTTGAGGGAACGCAAGAGCAAAACCAAATTAGGGGGTGGAGGAAGGAGCTCAATGGACAAGAATAACGTTAAAGGAAGATATGGCTAAGAAACTCAACCTCCCCATGTCACATGGAGGACCCTGAATAGGCTGAAGGTTGGAGTCCCTAAATGTAATAATAATTATTTTGTGTCAGAAATTATTCTGGGTTGAAAGGATTTTTGCAGAAGAAACTCCGCTCAGGGAACGTCCAAATGAAGCTCCTTTCATGTCCCCAAGAGCTAAGACAGAGAGAGGCACTCAATCCATCATGCAGTACCCGAGTCTTGAACTGCTGATTTGCCAGCCTTCTAGCTAACAAGGTGAGCTTCTTAACCACCTAGCCACCTGTAAGACTATTAAACTCAAGTGGGGGTTGCTGGTGAATAACAACACACTGTGTGAATGTGGAGAGATACAGATTCCGGCTCATTTGCTAGTCTGCCGATTACTACCAGAAACATGTACCGATAAGGATTTAATTTTGGCCAATGACAAAGCCAAGAAGGTAGCATTATTTTGACAGTCCAGAGTTAGATCTGGTCATGAAGAAAGAACAAGACTTATCCCCAGTCCAGTCCAATGCCAAGATGAAAACACAGCAAAGGCTGACCATAGGAGTTCTCAACCTTTTAAAGCCAGGGGCCAGGTCACGCTCCCTCAGACAGCTTCAGGGGCCAGACGGCCATTGTGCCCTTCCTCCACCACATGGCACTTCCAGGTGTGGCGGAGGCAGGGGGGGGAGGGACATGAAATGGCACCATTGGCTGCAGGTTCAGAATCCCTGCCGTAGGATGTGTCGTACAGGACCGCACGTTCTGGCAGCTGTAATGCCAAAATCGAACTTTCCCAAGCTCTTACGCAACAAGAGAAGGCAGCTGCATAAACAAGCAACAAAAACACAAACAACACCAAAACCTTACAACCCAACACAATCTGACGTGAGTCTCTTCTTGAGCTATATGTAGCTTCCAAAGTCAGGAAGTTGCAAAAAAAATTTTTTTTGTCTTCCCCTGCACAGCTCATGGCTCTTATCCCTGCTGGACAGTCTGTTTACATAGTTATGCCTAACATCTGTCCTGCTAGTCCTCTATAGGCTGGACTATAATGGCATGTATGAAGTTAGTTGCTAAGCACCCTCCTCCCCGTGTTAGACTCAGAAAAGTTCACGATTCCCTTGAAGAGACGCAATACGATCCGTAGCAGACACCATGCCGTATCCTTTTGAACTTCTGAGGCCTCACCTCTGTCATGTGGCTAACGAGGGATTAGCAAATTGGGGGAGATGAGATTAAAATCAGGCATCTTTCTGGAAGAAGTTCTCTATCCATCACACAAGGATGGACCAAGAAAAGGAGAGAAGGGGGGAGATTAAAGGTAGAGGGTAAGAAGATGGGGAGATAACAGATCTGGTCCTACTGTTAAATGATGGGGGCAGTGGCTGATGTTGGAGATCATCATCAGCTTTCTATCTGGTCCTCTGATAACACCTACAGCTGCTTTTTGTGGGCGGGGGGGGGACTAGAAGACTGTATGACATATTTATTTATTTTATTTATTTATTTTTCAAATTTATATATGACCTCTCTAAGGTGGGGGTTCCCAGCCTTTTAAAGCCAGGGGCCGGATCACACTTTCTCAGTCAGCTTCAAGGATGGGATGGCCATTTTGGCCTGCTTGCATGATGGGGGTGGCCATTTTGTCCCAACAGCTTCAAAGGGGTGGCCATTTTTATTCTAAAATGTCTTTGGAGGGGTGAAATAGTGCCATGGGGTGCATCCTGCCCACTGGCCTTAGGTTCGGTCTCCCTTGCTCGAAAGCCACTCACCTCCATTTCTAGGAGGTGGTGCTCATCTCCGTTTATAGCCAAAGAGCCAGCACTGTCTGCAGACATTTCTGTGGTCATGCGGCAGGCATGACTACATCCTGGAATGCACAGAATGCTGTCTGTTACCTATCCCACTAAAGTGGTACCTATTTATCTACTTTCAATTTCTTGCTTTTGAACCACTAGGATTGCAGGAGCTGATCTTTCTGTGCTCCTCTTGAACTAGCTAGATCAGGGATTCTCAACCTGTGGCTGGTGGGCCAGATGCGACCCACAGCACCATTTCACGTGGTCCACTACTACCTCCACCAGGTCAGAAAGTGCCATGTGGTGGAGGTAGGGCAAAATGGCTGTCTGGCCCATGAAGCTATCTAAGGGAGTGTGATCCGGCCCCTGGCTTCAAAAGGTTGAGCTCGATAGTCAAGGGGTCCTCTCTCAATGCTTGTTCTAACACAACCCAGGGCAGCTATTCTCTAAATCTCCAGCCCCAAAAAGTCAGTGGTTATCTTTCCTGGGGAAACCAGTCCAAACGGATTCTGTATGTTGAATAGCTGAATGTGTGCGTGTGCGTGCCTGCCATCTTATCCTTTCCTTGTTATTGCAGTGAACCCCCAAGGACGTTACTGTGCCTGTTGTAGAGGCAGAATCCACCCCACCCCCAGTCTAAAAAACAGCCACAGGGCACTATCAGCTTAGACAGCTCCAGACAAAAATAGCATCTCCAACACCCAGCACTTGTTGCTGGAAATAGGACAGGCTCCACTTTCCAAGGAGGATTCAGGCAGTCAAGACTGTGAGTCGTTGGCATCTTAAGAAAGATGCAAACAAATTAGAACAGGTACAGAGATGGGCAACAAGGATGACCAGAGGACTGGAAACCCTAGGAGAAAAGAATGAAGGAACTGGACGTGTTTCGCCTTTAGAAAAGGACGACGAGAGGGGATATGATGATTGCACTCTTCAAATAGATGAAAGGTCATCATAAAGAGGAAGGGATCCATCACCCCAGAGTGTAGGGCAGGGGTGGCGAACCTATGCCAATCACCCCAGCACAGAGTTTGCCCCACCCCTCCGTCCAGCAGCCCAATGGGAGCACTCCCTCCCTCCACCCCAGCACAGAGCTCTCGCCACCCCTCTGCCCAGCAGCCCAATGGGTGTGCTTCCTCCCTCCCTCAGCACAGAGTTTGCTCCGCCCCTCTGCCCAGCAGCCCAATGAGTGCGCTTCCTTCCTCCCCCAGCACAGAGTTTGCTCCGCCCCTCTGCCCAGCAGCCCAATGGGAGTGTTTCCTTCCTCCCTTGTTGCTGTGTTGGCACTTTGTGATAAATAAATGTGTTTGGGGCACTCGGTTTCTAAAAGGTTCGCCATCACTGGTGTAGGATGGGTAATGGGCTTAAACTAAAGGAAGCCAGATATGGGTTAAATATCAGAGGGAAACTTCTTAACTGTTAGAGCGGTACAACAGGGGAGCCAACTGCCTCAAGAAGTGGTGAGCACTCCAACACTGGAGGCATGCAAGAGAGAGTTGGACAGCCATCGGTCAGATATGCTTTGATTTGGATTCTTGCATTGAGCAAGGCAGGGATTGGACTCGGTGGACTAAAACTTAGCCATTCTACGACAAAGCCTGATGGGGCAAAATACACAGGAAAGGGCATAAGGAGTGAAACCTGTAGAATGTTCCATGGTCTTTTGGTTCCAAGGACCTGGGACACAAATCATACCCATCTCTAGCGAGGTGGCAGCCAGGCAGAGGTTTACTCTCAAAACAAGCCTGGAAAGCTGGGTAGAAGAACCATCTCTGATACAGCTGGCAGGAGAGGTGAATGACCCTTGAGCCGAGGAACCAGTCATGGTTCTTGCTGTTGCATCTGAACCAAATGTTGTCAACCTCTGAATTCTTATTTTCTGAGGTTGTTCAATCTGTACCGTTCTAAACAAACAGAAGACAGGCATATGAGGACAGCTCAAGTCTCCTGAGGAGGAAATAAACCTGTCAAGGCAGGAGTTTTGGAACTTTCCATAGCTTGGAGAAGGACATCACCCCACGCAGAAGGTACTAGAAGTTCAGGACCTTGTGTAAGGGTGAAAAAACCTTCTTGAAAATGTTTTCGATATGGCTCTCTTGGGCGCGTGTGGGAAGGACGACATCAGAATTGAAAACCCACACAAGTTTTGCAGGGAAAGATCTGTGAGTTGGACCTAGTGAATACGCTGCTGAACGATTTTCTTCTCCTACATGTGGATTTTTAATTCTGACGTCAAGTTTTTGGTAATAATAATTTCACGTCAGAAATTGTTCTGGGTTGAAAGGATTTTTGCTGGAGAAACTCCACTCAGGGGACTCCCAAACGAGGCTCATTTCATGTCCCCAAGATCTTTTCCCCACCAAAGTGGTCCCTGTTTATGTACTCGCAATTTCTTTCTTTCAAACTGCTAGGTTGGCAGGATATTCATTCATAGTGCTGTATTTTAACCAGGGATGAATTGAGGTTGTTGTGGGTTTTTAATGCCTGGATAGAAGACCAACTTGGTTGAGCTTAATTATTTATATATCCTGATAAGAGGAAGGCATTGAATACTTTTATGGTTCAGTTCTTCAAGGAAACAAGACCAAAAGTGAGAGAAAGAAGATGGGCTAGCATGGCTGGGCCACAAGGCCAGTAGCCCAATCAATGGACAATTGTGTCATTTGCTTGAAACAAGTACATTCTGTTTGCTTTGCTTTGCTTTGCTTTGCTTTGCTTTGCTTTGCTTTGCTTTGCTTTGCTTTGCTTTGCTTTGCTTTGCTTTGCTTTGCTTTGCTTTGCTTTGCTTGCTTGCTTGCTTGCTTGCTTGCTTGCTTCTATAAGGGGACTACAGTGGCTTAGTGGCTAAGACACTGAACTTGATGACTAGAAGGTTGGCAGGTCAGCAGTTTGAGACCAAAGTGCTGCATGCCAGAGTGAGCGTCTGTCTCTGTCCCAGCTCCTGCCAATCTAGCAGTTCAAAAGCAAGACATTGCAAGTCAATAAACAGGGACCACTTTGGTGGGAAAGTAAACAGCGTTCCATGCACTCTGGTGTTTAGTCATGCCTGCCACATGTGCATGGAAACATCTGCAGATGCTCTTTGGCTATAAATGGAGATGATAACTCAATCCTAGACTCAGATATGACTGGCTTTCAAGCAAGGGCGACCTTTACCTTTGCTGTACCTTTCTTCAATGATGGTTAAAATGATTAATAGTTTCTTCTTTAATAGATTTATTCTTTAATGGTTAAGACAGCACTGTTGGACCAATGTGCAAAGTTTCTGCTTTATTTGAGCTTTAATTTGCTCTGGTAGAATTTCTTGTGACTTCAGCCCAGGGGTTCCCAATGTTTTCAAGCCAGGGGCTGGGTCACACTCTCTCAGTCAGCTTTGAGGGCCGGACGGCCATTTTCCCCACCTGCATGATGGGGGTGGCCATCTTGTCCCAACAGCTTCAAAGGGGTGGCCATTTTGTTTCTCAAATGCCCTTGGAGCGGTGGGGGCCCACATGAAATGGCTCCATGGGCCAGATCCAGCTTGCGGAACCCCTGCTCTAGCCTAAACACACACACACACACACACTCACACCCCACAGGGAAATCTGTGCATTAAACAGCCATGGCACAAAAAGAAGTTCTCAACATGTTTTAGAGATGACCTTATTTGTTCTGTGCAGAGCATGGAGAAGATTATTTTTGGATCACAACTTCCCGAATACTCTATGCTGGCTGGGGAATTCTGGGAACTGCAGTGCAAAAAATAAAAAGTAACTTTTCAGAGCCCTGAAATGTCAAGCCTAATTGCAATGGAGGAAAACACAGTTTTGCCTATGAGGTTCTGTAACACACAACCCTTTGGCATTCCGTAAGGGCTGGATAAAGCCTGGGAATACCTGATTTATAGCCTTGTGCCTCCAGTTGTTTATTCTGGATGGAGATGGATTGAGAGTCTGGAAACCGATTTGCCTTAAATAGTAAATCCTTGGAAACAGAAGGCAGAACACAACAGCCTTGGTCTCCAAGGAGGTACCTTGCATAGAGGGCTGAATGAAGAAGTTACTTCCTTACTAGGCTAGGAATAGAATTGACTTGGCCTTAATCCCTCGGGGAAGGGGTTGTAGGGTCAACGTAAGACTTGCCTCGCTAAGACCAAGGCCGTACCCCTTCCCAGATTGGCACATTTCACTGGCAGTAGAAAATCACTCTCTTATACTGCTGGGCGTAGATTAGGGCAGGTACATCAGGTTTGCATTAAAATGCGAATAGAAGAAGCAAGGCCCACCTTCATAAAATTGCGACATTTGTTATGCAACAGAGGCCTAACTCTGGCTACAAAGAGCTGAATAGTGAGATGTTATGTAGTTCCAGTGTTGGATAGAGCAGGAATTCCCAACATTTTCACATGCAGGCCAGACCACACCCCTGGACAGCTGAGCGGGCCGGTCATGTGGTTCCTCCCACCATAAATGCTGCCATAAAATATCCACAGCTGTTGTAAATGCATTTATGACAGCCACATGTGCATTTATGGCAGCATTTACACCAGGCACAGGCACGTTTACGTATGCGCGGGTGCAATTTATGGCTGTCATATATGTGTACGGTTCCACTTCCAGTAGTGGTGAGGGTGGCTACGGACCACATGAAATGGTGCCATGGGCTGGGTCCGGCTAACGGGCCATAGGTCAGCCATCCCTGCTATATGGAGTTGAAGCCTGAACGTTAAATGAAGCATCGGAAAGGAAAATCAGATCTTTTGAAATGTGGATCTATGGATGGCTGCGAAGGGTATCATGGATTGACCATGTGACTAATGTAGAGGTGGATAAAGAAGAAAAGCTGTTCAAGAGAGCGGTTCCCAACCTTTTCAAACTGGGGGCCAGGTCACGCTCTCCCAGGCAGCTTCGAGGGCCGGATGGCCATTTTGCCCTGCCTGTATGACAGGGCAGCCATTTTGTCCCAACAGCTTCAAAAGGATAGTCATTGTGTTTCTTGAATGCCCTTGGAGGAGTCAGGGGCACATGAAATGGTGCCATGGGGTGGATCCAGCCCATGGGCCTTAGAATGGGAAGCCTTGGTTTAAGACCATCATTCACAAGACCCTAAGCAGGGACAGCTCTACCATTAGCCAAAGTGAAGCGACTGCCTCTTCGGTAGAGTTTGTGTTTCAAGAAGGCCATTAATGTATTTCTCCTCTTAGAAAAAGAGCGACACGCGTCTTGGGTTTTCTCCAGAATAATTTTTTTCCAGGCTAAGAATCTTATGCATCATGGAAGTCATGGAACATTGTTTGCTCTTCTACATCTCAGGTTGGCTCCGTTTCCTAAAACCCTTCAGAGCTCCTGTGAGGATTTAATGTACTCTAACCAATAAACTACAAGGAAAGAAACCACTCAATTGTAAGAAAATTAAGAAATAGCAAGAAAGTGGAGATGGGGTGTTTGAGTTCAATCTAGAAAGAGAAGATTAGTCGTTCATTGACCATCAGAGAAAGGGGACACTGATTTGCATGTTCCCTTTACAAAAGGTAAAGGTAAAGATAAAGGTAAAGGTTGCCCTTGCCTGAAAGCCAGTTGTATCCGACTCTAGGGTTGAGTGCTCATCTCAGTTTATAGCCAAATAATCAGCACTGTCTGCATTTGCAGATGTTTCTGTGAACATGTGCCAGGCATGACTAGACACCGGAGTGCATGGAACGCTGTTTACCGTCCCACCAAAGTGGTCCCTATTTATCTACTTGCAATTTCTTGCTTTTGAACTGCTAGGTTGGCAGGAGCTGGGACAGAGATGGGAGCTCACTCTGTCATGCAGTACTTGGGTCTCAAACTGCTGACCTTCCAGTCATCAAGTTCAGCATATTAACCACTAAGCTAGGGGTTCCCAACCTAAGGCCTATGGGCCAGATCCGGTCCCTGACTCCATTTCATGTGGCCCCCCACCCCTCCAAGGGCATTCAAGAAACAAAATGGCTGCCCATTTGAAGCAGTTGGGACAAAATGACCATACACATGCCCATGGCTCAGGCAAAGAGACCCTCCAGTCATTGGCACCAGGATCCCTCCACCTGCCAGCGCTCCTGGGCCCTGCCCGTGGCCGGACTTGAAAAGACTGTTATGGCAGCAGGACCTCGCTGGAATTTGCGTGTAGCCAGGTGGAGAGGCTGTTGTAGTATTGTATTGTGTTGTTGTATATGTATTATTATATTCTGTTTTTGTAGATTGAATTTTGTATACAGTATTGTATTACTGTATATTTACTGTGTATATTGTTTAATTATCATGTGAACCTCCCTGAGTTGGTTTCCCTTTGGGCGGCATACAAGTGCGAAAATTAAATTAAATTAAATTAAACCCAGCCCTCAATGCTGACTGGGAGAGCGTGACCTGGCCCCTAGCTGGAAAAGATTGGCCACTTCTGCACTAAGCCATCACAATGTCTAAAAATTTGTGGGAGGTTTTTTTTTTTTTTTTTTGGAGTTTGATGCTATTGCGTCTATGTGACCTAGCCGATCCAGGCTTTCCCTTTTTGGGTAAAAAGACACTGCGAAGGAAACATTGCTAGTGAAAGAAAATGCTTGGGTTGATGGCCTGAAACGCTCGCCGGTCTTTCCTCGGAAGTCAAACATCACTTGAAGACCAAACAGGACCTAAAGAGGCAGATATCACAAATGTGCCACAGAGAGCAGGAGTCAAGAGAGAGGAAGGGGAGTCGATTTGTTGAATGTTCAGAATTTGTTCGGAGAAGCCTTGACGTCATCCGGCAGGAATCGGTAGAGATAGGCGGCTTGTGAAATATTCATAATGCCTCCGTATTTGGGACATGAAATTGCTCTAAATTACTCTAAATATTTCATCATAGGGGCCAGTGAACAATCTCACCACCTGAGGGCTGACACGCCGAAGAAGAGCTCTCTCTCTCTCTGTCCATGTATCCTAAAGGGAAACGCTAACTTGACTACTTTGGAAAGTACCCAAACCCTCTTTTTTGCGTAGCAGGTCCTGGATAGAAGCTGACAGGTTTCAAGAGAAAGAAGAAGACTAGTAGGATAAGGAAATCTAGGAAGTTAGCAGTTCCTTTCAGGCATCACGGAAGACGAAACCATTTTCTTTGTTGCTATTCTCTCTCTCTTTTCATCCTTTCCCCTCCCAAAGCTTTCATTTCGGTCCCTCTTCTCCCCTGTTCACCAGCCCTACCTGCTGTCTGAGCTGCTCTTGTTAACACGTTATGAAAGGAACATTCCTAGACCCCATGTCTTGTTGAAATCACTTCTTCACTGCACTAAGCCTGTAGGATGCAGAAGACATCTTGAATGCCTAAACCTTGTTCCACGGCTGATGGGAATTAGGAACACAGAATAGCTGAGTTGGAAGGGGCCATTGCGACCATTGAGTCTAACCCCCCCTGCTCAACACAGGAATCTAAATCAAAGCCAGTCTGACAGATGGTGGGCCAGATTTTCATCAGCCTTGAAGTCCTCACCACCTCCCAAGGTCAGTGGTTCCATCGTCCTACAGCTCTAACAGTTAAGAAGTTTTCCTCCTGATATTCAGCCTGTACCTGGTCTCCTTTAGTTTGAGCCATTCAGGTCCCGAACTGCTGACCTTCCAGCCAGCAAATTCAGCGTCTTAACCACTAAGACAAGGGTTCTCAACCTACAGTCGATGGGCTGAATCCAGCCTGTGGCACCAAATAACCTGGCCCCTGACCTCGCTCCAGCCACCGTCACCGCCAGAATCAGCTGTGGACTCATTTACGGCTGTCATAAATGCATTCATGACAGCCATAAATGAGTCCACGGCCATCGTAAATGCGTTTACTACAGCCGTAAATGAGTCTGCAGCCACCGTAAACACATTTACTACAGCTGTAAATGAGTCTGTGACCATCATAAACGCATTTATGACAGCTATGGGACTGTGGCCGTCATAAATGCCTTTACGAGCCACGGACATGTTTTATGGCAGAATTTTTGGCGGGAGGGGGGACCACCAGTTTGGCCAGCTCACCTGTCTGAGTGGGCTTGATCCGGCCCATGGCTGAAAAAGGTTGAGAACCTCTGAACTAAACACTTAAGCAGATAATTTCAGCCTTTAGTTAAGCTCTTGTACATTGAGAAGTTCCAAGGCTCTGCGGTCTTTGACATCCTATCTGGTGAAGGCAGCCGCCACAGGACCAAGTAGAGTTGGGAAGAGATAACATGGCATGCCAGAACCCCATTCCCATAAAAGGCTCTGTTTCTCGCTCCAGCCATGCCTGCCTTGTTTCGGTTCCCTTGACAGTGGCTGGAGGGAGCCTACGTCACTCAGAAGCCGGGCTGTTTGCTGCAGCTCCTCTTCTCCCTCTGTTTCCTCTTGGGGGTAGGATGTGAAGAGTCACTCATTCCTCTTGCTTAAAGGCAAAAACTAATGCAACTTGCTAAGGGCTGCTGCTTTGCAGAAGTATTGGTAGGGACCACCGTGATTTGGTCAAGGATAGTTTAAGCTCCGATGTTTGCTAGTTGCATCCATGGACCAGGTCCACCATATCAGGGCATAGCAAGGTATTTTCCCTCCTCCATGTGCAATCTACCTGATTTTGTCTTTCAGTCCATCTTTGACTAGGTAGGGCCAGACATGGAGTAGAAGACCAGGACTCAAGTTACACAAAGCCAGATGTCGGCTGAATATCATGAGAAACTTCTCAACTGTTAGAGCAGTAGAACAATGGAGACAGTTATCTCAGAAGGTAGTGATGGGGGCCATCATGAGAAAATTGTACAACCATCTGTCAGATATACTTTAACTTGGATTTCTGCATTGAACAGGGAGATGGACTCCATAATTGGCCTCTCCCTGGCTATGACAATATAATGGGCTTTTGATTTGCTTTGTGCATTGCACCATGACATCCATACCATTGATCCAGTTCCACAAGTCACTTTTTGGCTCTGAACCCTTTGGGCACCCAAAGTGCTCCTCAGCCCCAGGCCAGTATGGATGAACATGGGTTCAAGTGGGGTTTAATCCACTTGGGGCCCGTCTGGACTTCACCGCTAGTCCTCAGGGTTGTCAGGTTAGTTAACTGCTGCCTGACGATCGGCGTTGAGTCACTGGCAGTAGAGTCTACTCCAGTGTTTCCCAAACTTTGATTTTTGGACTTCAATCCCCAGAAGCCTAAGTCAATTCCCCAAAGCACTGATCAGCCAATGTACTGACTTAAGCTTCTGGGAACTGAAGTCTCCCTGTGGTGTCGTAGGCCCCACATTGGGAACCACTGGTCTACTCTATGACCATAGCAGGATAACCTGTCCAGGAGCATTAGATAGAGCAAAAATGATTGGCTTCTTAGCTTTACAACCAACTAAGAAATTCAATCGGGCTCTTCTTCATCCAAGACCAAGCTTGTCCTTTTAGGTCGGGGGTTCCCAACCTAAGGTCCATGGACTGGATTGGGCCCATGGCACCATTTTATGTGCCCCCACCCACCCCTCCAAGGGCATTTAAGAAACAAAATGACTACCCCTTTGAAGCTGTTGGGACAAAATGGCCACCCGCATCGTGCAGACAGGGCAAAATGGCCATCCGGCCCTTGAAGCTGACTGAGAGAGCGTGACCCAGCCTTTGGTAAAGGTTAGGAACTCCTGTTTTAGGTACAAATAATTGCTTATAGATGGTGACATGGCTGGACATGACCATGGCCAATGCAACACATCCATCCCTGATGGGGAATTCTTATCTGGATTGGAACCTGACTTTGCATGTTTTCACACCTTGCTCTCTCGGACTGCATTGCAAGCCCAAGTCCTGGCCATCGCCTGCGAACAATGGGTGGCAAAGCCGTTGGTTGGCAATTACCAAAGGGAAGGGCGTGGGAGCTTTCTGCCCGCAGGAAAGATCTGCAGATGCTGCAGCGTCTTCCATCGTCCTGCACTTCTGGAGGTTCACCTCTCCCCACCCCCATCCCAGAGGCAGCCGCCAAGCGCAATCTCCACCTGCACGCCTGGCTGAAGCCATCACATCCCATCATCATCCAGCAGCCACAAAGCACTTAGACCCTGCTGCCTCGCCTCACTGAGCAGAAGCTGCATTCCCAGAGCCTGGAATTTTCTCCAGCTGGTACAGTTAAAGGAACAGGTTCCCTTCTTTGTCAAGCTCACTCGCCTTGATTAGCCACCAGCTCCTGAGGTTGCCCACAGGGTGAAAGATCGTCATCTAGCAATAATTGCACACCCCATAATGAGACTGCAGTGGCTTAGTGGCTAAGTAGCTGAACTTGATGACTGGAAGGTCGGCAGGTTGGCAGGTCAAGACCCGAGTGCTACATGATGGAGAGAGCTCCCGTCGTCTGCCTCAACTCCTGCCAACCTAGCACTTCGAAAGCAAGGAATTGCAAGTATATAAATAGGTACCGCTTCAGCGGGAAAGGCCACAGTGTTCCATGCAACAGAGATGAGCACTGACCCCCTAGAGCAGGGGTTCCCAACCTTTAAGGGCCAGATGGCCATTTTGCCCTGCCTGCACAATGGGGACAGCCATATTATTCCAACAACAGCTTCAAGGGGGTGGCCATTTTGTTTCTCAAATGCCCTTGAGGAGGTGGGGGCCAGGGGCCAGATCTGGCCCACAGGCCTTAGGTTGGGAACCCCTGATCTAGAGCCAGACGCGGTTGGCTTTCAAGCAAGGGAGACCTTTGCCTTAGCTACCTTTGCTACTTGGCTGAAAGCAGTTTGCTGAGACCAGCAATTACAGCTCAGCTTACACAGGGAATGTTGCCAAGTCACCCATTGGTCCAACTTTGCCAGCAGCATGACCATTGTGCACTGGAGCATCTCCAGCCCTGGTTGGCTCAGATTTTGGCCCAGAACGTTCGGCCATCCAGCTGAATACGTTAATGTACAATATGGGAAGAAAGACAAAAAGAAAAACATCCCTCCTTGAGTTCTTCCTCGTCAACAGGTCGTTTCCTAGGTTGGCATTCTTGGAGACTCTTAGCCCAGTCTTTAAGCTCTGTTATAGCCAAAGAAACATCAGCTAGAGGGGTCGCTCTTTCCATCGGCAGCAGAAATCCTTTTGGCTTTTAACAGCCAACGGATGGCAGGCAGAAATTCCAGCGAAGGCAGCTTTTCCTGGCTTGGTGTTGATGAAAAAGTTGCATCTGTGAACATTTCTACTAGCCAAGGAACTGTAAAAACCCAAACGTCTAGTACAGTGTAGCACAGAGAGACCTCTGAACCATCCCTCAAAGTTCAGTTTTAGGTTTTAAATATGTCCAAGCAGGAGGAACCCTATCAGTCACTCCCCATCCAAAGCCCTGGGGAGTGATTGCTTGTCAGCACGATCTGTACTGTGCTAACTGGTCTTATGATACACCTCTCTGTTATAGGACTGCCAAGTTTGTGAGCTCTTCCCTGGGACCATATGCCCTCACCCTGCTGCAGCCTCTGGTCTACACAGGCCTTCCCAGTACTCCTGGAGAGTATTTTTTTTAATTAATCCAGATCAAACAAGTTCTCCATACATGTTATGAAATATGGGGAAAATATTGTCATTTTTGATGGTCCTAGAATCCCTGGTGGACACCTTACTCTTCCAGTTTAAGGAAAATCATGGGCCACTTCTGTCCTACACAAAGTGACTTCCTCCACTCCTGAAGCCCTACTGGAGAAGGAGGTGTTTACCTTCCCTATTTATCTACTTGCAATTTCTTGCTTTCAAACTGCTAGGTTGGCAGGAGCTGGGACAGAAGACAGACACTCACTCAGTCTTGCAGTACCCAGGAATCGAACTCTGACCTTCCAGGCAGCAAGTTCAACATTTTAACAACTTGAGCCACCGCGGTCCCTCACTGTATATATCAGCATTAATGTAGACAGCTGCAGCTCATCATATGACAAATAAAAATTACAAAATGCACTCAAGGTCTTAATTGTAAATCTTCTTCATCACACGCTGTTGAGTGGATTCTGACTTATGACACCTCTTAGCAGAGTATTCTAGCATAAAATACTCAGAAGTGTTTAGTTTACCATTGCCATTTTCTGAGGTCATTCTGGGACTATGTTCGCATCCTGGCCTGTCTTTCTGGTGCACAGTACAAATGTGAAACTTACACCAATAAGGAGGATACATCCAATCTTCTGTGTTTTATGCCGCATGAATGAACAATTACACTCAGTGCAAATGCCAGGCTGTGGACTCAGAAGGACTGTTTAGCGTCTCCTGTGGAAACACAACTTGTTATCCAGCCCTCAAAACGCGGGGCAGAAAGCAACGTTTTGCTCCCCCCTGCTGGATGATGATGGAGCAGCTCAGTCTCTTGTTCTTTCTTGTCCCGATCAAGCTTTGGACTGCCGAAATGACTTCTTGGCTATGCCGTTGGCCAACATTAAATCTTCATTGGTACATGTTTCTGGTAGTAATCAGCTGACCAGTAAATGAGCCAGAATCTGTATCTCTCCACATTCAGACAGCATGTTGTTGTCCACCAGCAGTCCCCACTTGAGCATGATGGTCTTGCATTTAGGGACTCCGACCCTCAGCCTATTCAGGGTCCTCCAAGTGATGTAGAAGAGGTTGATTTCCTCAGCCATATCCTCCTTTGATGATGTTCCTTGTCCAGTGAGCTCCTTCCTCCATCTTCTAATTTGATTTTGCTTTTCCGCACCCTTAAGAATGTTTGTTCTTGCCATAAAGCTCTTCCTGAATCTGAGTTGGCAGGCTTGAGGCTCATCTCCATTCAGAGGATGTCAAGGGTCATTTTTTTTTTGCTTAATTCTCTATCTTAGGTAGAGCGTCCACTTATCTTAGGTGGAGCAATACCAACAAGAGGATATATTTTCTCAACTGGTGAAGGTTTGAGGCATCCTGTCACTGTACACATGGCTTCATTAACAGCGATATCAACTCGTTTTGCATGTGTGGGTGCATTACATGCTTGAGTAGCTTACTCTGCCGCAGAGATACTCAGGGCCCTTATTAATAATTGTGTACCATCAAGAGTTTGTAAAATTTAGAGCTTGTCAAGTTGGGGCAGAGTTGGGTGGGTTGAAGAGGGTGGTGGAGAATAGGGGTGCCTGGCGTGCAATAGTCCATGGGGTCGCAGGGGGTCGGAATCGACTGTGCGACTGGACAACAACAATGACAACAAGTTGGGGCAGTTCAACAAACAAAGAAACAGGCCAGCAGGGGATGAATGAAGAATCATGGAAAACCAATTGTTCACCCAGATGTTGAAGCTCTGATGTCCGCAGATAAATTCAGCCCTATCAGCAGGTTCCCACCAGTTCGCCAGAACTGGTAGCAGAAATTCTGGCTGGCCCCTCTTCCCATCCATGTTTTGAAATAAAGTAGTCCTAATTTGGGTGCAATGCAGGGCTTTCCCCCTGACCACGCCCACCAGACCACGCCCACAGTGTGGTAGCAATTGTTTTTTGACCCCACTGCTACCTATAACAATAGCATCCTTAAGTGCTAGGCAAATAAAGCAAGAAAGCTGAAGCGGATCTTTCCTTGGCAACGCTATTTGTTCTAGAGCAGGGGTTCCCAACCTAAGGCCCATGGGCCAGATCCGGCCCACTGCACCATTTCATGTGGTCCCCCACTCCTCCAAGGGCATTCAAGAAACAAAACGGCCACCCCTTTGAAGCTGTTGGGACAAAATGGCCACCTCCGTTGTGCAGGCAATGCAAAATGGCCATCTGACCCTCAAAGCTGACTGAGAGAGCATAACCTGGCCCCTGACTTAAAAAGGTTGGGAAATCCTGTTCTAGATCTACCACCACCACCCCAATAATGGTGTCATAGGTACTGGCACCCCAGTGGCAGGTAGGGAGCCCGAGGATCCCCTCCCTAATCATCCTCGTTCAACTCAAACCACCTCATCTCTGGCTCTTCCCCTGCTCAGATGAGCAACAGCGCAGGCAGAAACATAGAGTGGCAAGGCGAAGGAATGCAAAGCACAGTGGCTGCCAGGAGAAGGGGTATGAAATATTGAGCAGGCTCTCCGGTGTCTGCTCAAGTTGAGTTGATGGGTTGTGATGGTGGCAGCAAGGCTGGCGGGGGGGGGGGGGAGGAGCAGCATGGCCTTTGTCATCTTTCCAAAGAGCAGCTCCCGAGACTATTTGAGTTCTGAGTCTCCGGAAACATTGAACTCAGAGAACCACGGCTGGCCAAAGGTATTTTGCAGTCAAATGCCCTTGGAGGGGCGGGGGCCACATGAAATGGTGCTGTGGGCCAGATCTGGCTCGTGGTCCTTAGGCTGGGAACCCTTGGCTTAAAATAAACTCATTTTGTCGGATTACAGTTGCCAGATTTCTGTTAATTGGTCATTTTTATTGAAACCCAAGATCAGTAGATGTAGGGAAGATTAGACAGACACAGTGACAACAAGACCAGCAACAAGAAGTCAGAGTGCCAACACCACAGAACTGAAACAGTTGTGGGTCCCCAACTGCTGGAGGTGGCTGGCAGATGATCTCATCCTTGGAAGAAAAGGCCAGTAGAAGAACTGGGTCTACTGAAATGTAAAAGAAGCTGGTGAATTGCATGGCTCAAATACACTTGCTGATCCAGTATGAAAAAAGGAAGAAGGATCTTTAACACTGAAGCACATCAAACAGGATTAGAACAAATGAGGGCCAATCCTTGATTACATTGATGCCTCTCATGACTCACGTGAATTAGCTCTGCCCAGGGCCAGCCCTACTGTTTGGTAAACTGAGGCAACAACTAGATGCTGAGAAGCAGCCGTTGCTCCACCAACCATACTGCTCTGTTGGAGGACAGGTAGAGAGGTGCAATGGAGGACACCATCTTATCACCAATACAGAGTAAAATTCAGATGCCAGTCCAGTTTTGCATCCCTACATGAAATGAGAGGGGATTGCCCTGTTCTTCATATCATGCTGGTGAATGTCTTGGGCCACCTCTGGCTCTGGCTAGACGCTTCACCTTCTCTCACCTTGGGTTATCCCTTGTTGATAATCCTTTACAGCTGTTTGATAAGGCAAAGCAGAAGTAGCTCAGTTCCTTCCTCCCAATGCCCCAGTGCCGTAGGGCAGGGGTCCCCAACCATCGGCCCATGGACCGGTACTGGACCACAGGCTGTCCCAAACTGGGCCATGAGGAGGGTGGGTGGTGCTGGGAGCATCGATGGCAGTCTTCTGCCCTCAACGTGCTCCACCTGGTCTGCATGGGTGAATGGAGCAAGAGCATAGGCTTGAGACACGTACGGGCGTGTTTTACTTCCGCTTCCAGGATCAACGAGGACTTCGTGGGCTGGATAAATTGGCATCGGGGGCTGCATCTGGCCCCCGGCCCAAAGTGACCGGCTCCCTGAACCACATAACCGGCCCGCTGCCTGAAAAGTTTGAGCACCCCTGCTCTAAGGCACCCTTTACCTTTGCCTTTACGTCATGATGGTAGGAAGGCCGTCTTCCGGAGGGAGACCTTCTGCCACAAGCAATGGGCATCAAATCTCAATCTCACGGCTTGGTCTCCTCTCTCGGCAAGAACATCACAATGTTCTGAGGAACAGCTGAGAAACTGTGCCAGATTTTTTGTTACAAAGGCCTGTGCTGCCATCTACAGGCAGGTAGGCTGCATGAGGTGCCTAGATTTACCATTTCTTCTGTTTGTCTTGGGCAGGGGTTCCCAACCTAAGGCCCGCGGGCTGGATCCGGCCTGCAGTGCTATTTGGGACAAAATGGCCACCCTCATCATGCAGGCAGGGCAAAACGGCCCACTAAGGAAGGAATTGCCCGGTATGGTTGTTTTGCCTTCTAGCCATGATGGTTGTGGGGTTCTAGGAATCGTGTCTCACTTTTTCACTCTGTAAGGCATGGAAACTGCTGGTCAGTTTGAGGAGATGACTGTAAATCCTGGGAATATCTGGCCACTTCAGGTATGTGTGGCCATGATGGCTCATCAAATGGGGTGAAAAAGGTTTCCCTTGCTCAAAAAGCCAGTCGTATCTGACTCTAAGGTGTGGTGCTCATCTCCGTTTAAAGCCAAAGTGCCAGCGGTATCTGCATTTCCAAACATTTCATGTGGCAGACATGACTAAACACCAGAGCGCACTGAATGCTGTTTACTTTCCCACTGAGGTGGTACCTAGTTGTCAAGTTCAGTGTCTTAACCATTAAGCCGCTGCAGTTCCTCCTGGATTTATTTCCTTGGTCCTGATTCTGAAGACCTCCTGCCTTGTTCCAGGTCCCTGTGGACTTTTGCTGTGTCTTACCTGGATCCTGGAAGTCCATTCTCACCTTGTTCCAGCCCCTGGAGATACTTTGTGTTTTCAGTTCTTCTGGTCATCCAACTTCAGGTTTATTTGGACAATGCATTCATCAGCTGGACTTCTCTTGCTTCCCTGCCTTGATTTGATTCTGGACTGAGATACGGTTACTGTTTGGCCTGTTAGCTGGTTGTCCTGAGTCCTGGCGTTTGTGTTATCTGCCATCTACCTTGACATTGGCCAAACCATCACGAGAAGTTGCAGGACTGACGTTTATTCTTTCACAAGGTGATCACAACTGCCTGAGTTTCCAGTCTGTAGCAAGGGACTGAATCTCTGCTTAGGACATCCAATAAACAGCATAACTCACTCCTAATCCCTAGTTTCAAAGCAAGGAGAGAACATGCAGAACTGACCTCTGATCAGTTCTAAAGTCATGATTTGGTCCCCCAGTCTTTTAAATAATTGGTCCTGGGCTGTCTATCTTGAGTACTGTATAAGGAAACCTGTAGATGGTAGCCTGTGTGAATGCAGAGAAGAGCAACCAATCACCCATATGATAGTGCACACAATGCCCTTCAACGTGCACTGAGGAGGACCTTATGTTGGCAAGAGGAAATGTTGTTGAGGTGGATATTGGGCGGATGTCATCTAGTCCTTTTAATTCCTTTTTGTTTTAGATATGTTAATTTTAGCTTTTATATATTATTATATCTTGGTGGTGCCTCTAGCGTGGATAAAGAAAAATTTCTCCCTTTTGAATTTTTTTCGGAATAGTAGCCATGTTAGTCTGCGTTTCAAGCATATCAGAGAATAAACAAAACAAAAATGCTGTAGTACTTTGAAGACTAATGGTTATACTTTAATGTGAGCTTCCATGGATCAAGTCCACTTTGTCAGACATGGGAGTGAGACTTCATGGCATCAATTTATACACTTCAGGTACAGAGTGATTGGTTAGCATAACAGATAAGTGTACAAATCAGTATGGCTTTATACAACTGGTAATGAGAAGAGAGGATTCACTTGAGAAAGCCTTGATGCTGGGAAAGGTGGAGGGCAAAAGAAAAAGGGGGCGGCCAAAAATGAGATGGCTAGATGGTATTGTAAAGACAATGGGCACAGAACTGAGCGAGTTGAGGAGGAGGATGGAGGACAGAAGTGCCTGGTGGACAGTGGTCCATGGGGTCGCAAAGGGTCAGAATCGACTGTGTGATTGAACAACAACAAAAATGGCAGATGATCCATGGTTGTTATTGTAAATTTTCCCCTTTTCCCCAATTGCAAATAGTAAGAGGATACAAAACAAACACCTAGCATTGAACATTTGCTAATGATGCCTTAAGCATCTATTGACAATTGTGTGAGTTCATCCTTTGTTCGGTCAGACAGCCTATGTCAGTGGTGGCAAATCTATGGCACCCGGAGCCCTCTCTGTGGGCACTCGTCCAGTCACTCCAGCACAAAGTTCACCCCACCTCTCTGCCCAGCAGCCCAATGGGAGAGTTCCCTTCCTCCCCTGTTGTTGTGTTGGCACTTTGCAATAAAGAAGTGAGTTTTGGCTTGCAGTTTGGGCACTCGGTCTCTAAAAGGTTCGCCATCACTGGCCTAAAGCCATAGTCAAAATAAACCTGAAGTTGAGATTGAGGCAGGAGCATACGAGACACATGCGCAG
Source organism: Furcifer pardalis (assembly GCA_030440675.1). Taxonomy (NCBI): domain Eukaryota; kingdom Metazoa; phylum Chordata; class Lepidosauria; order Squamata; family Chamaeleonidae; genus Furcifer; species Furcifer pardalis. The sequence goes on along the minus strand of CP126891.1, from coordinate 15,626,533 downwards.
AGGAGCGCAAAACCAATGCAAAACGTATCCATGTGTTTCCTTGTGCCTCCTTGGGCTCTAGGCACTTGGCTCGGGCATGGCATATTGTCTCTGATTTCCGTGCTGAATAGGGCTTAGGGGAAAAGGGGGTGGCAAGGGAAGCAGCTGGCCTGAGCCACCGCAGGGAGCTGCCTCACAGGGTCTGTTCCCACGGCCTGTTGCCCTTCCTGTGACTGCAGCCCTTGGGGGGATGCCAGGAGACCATTGGAAGAGGCTCCCAGAAACGGAGAGGTGGGAGGGAAAGGGGAGGCAAGAGGGATAAAACCTCCAAGACAGCCTCCTGGATGCGCGCTCCCTCCTCATTCATGTCCTCTAGGCAAGTTGCCAACATGCTTGTCTTCCTCAGCTGCAGCTGAAGAGGCTCCAAATCTTCAGTTCCCTCTTTCTGGCTTCCTCCGCCTTGGATTCTGATTCCTGGAGTATTCCAATCTGTGATGGTCCATCCCCTCCACCCCAGGCTTTCTGTAGCCATTGTCCGGCTGAGTACCTGTGAGGTACTATTTTGTTGTTCAGTCGCACAGCTGAGTACAACTAAGTCAGGGATTCCCAACCTAAGGCCTGTGAGCCAGATCTGGTCCATGGTGCCATTTCATGTGGTGCCCTACCCCTCCAAGGGCATATGAAAAACAAAATGTCTGCCATTTTGAAGCTGTTAGGACAAAATGGTGACACACACACCATTGCGCAGGAAGGGCAAAATGGCTGTCAGGCCCTTGATGCTGACTGAGAGAGCACGACCCCGCCCCAGCTTGAAAAGTTTGGGAACCCCTGGCCTAGGTCAATTCCACAAAGCACTGACTTAGGATTCTGGGAACTGAAGTCCCTTTGTGGAGCATGGGCCCCACATTGGGAACCACTGATCTAAAGTTTACATTTTAAATATCTCCAATGCCTTTTTCAACTTCGGTTTCCAGATCATGGTGGGATCCTTGCTAGCTATAGGAAAAGGCACAGCCTTCGACGGCAGTGACTTATGTGTATTCCATCTGTAGGCACCTTTGTTCTTCCCACACCTGTTGGAAGAGCCTATGGGCAAGATCAGTTTATGCCAGCTGAATCCTGGGATGGGGCAAAGAAAGCCCTCAGAGAAACAAAAGTTGGTTCTTTATCTAAGAAGCTGTGCATCGCTGTCAGTGGAGATGTTATCTTGCTTCAATCTATCGGGAGATAAGCTTGGCTTTGTTTGCACATCTGATGTGCGCATCTGCAGGTCCAGAGGGAAAACATTGGAGGAGGCCTGATCACGGTTTCAAAGCCAAAGATCTCCAGGTCTTTCTTCTGAATGGGTGTGCCTTCTACATCTCAATAGAAGTGGTGTTTTGAAGATATTTGTTTTATTGTTCAGTCGCACAGTCGATTCCGACCCTTTGCAATGACCCCATGGATCACTGTCCACCAGGCACTTCTGTCCTCCACCATCCTCCTCAACTCGCTCAGTTCTGTGCCCATTGTCTCTACACCACCATCTAGCCATCTCATTTTTGGCTGCCCCCTTTTTCTTTTGCCTTCCACCTTTCCCAGCATCAAGGCTTTCTCAAGTGAATCCTCTCTTCTCATTTGATGTCCAAAGTACTTTAGCTTCATCTTTACTATTTGACCTTCTAAGGAGCAGTCAGGGTTGTCCTACCCTTTGAGACCCCATGGATCGCAGGACGCCAGGTTCCTCTGTCATCTGTCATCCTCACAGTCTGCCCAGATCAACAATGCTGTTTAACCATCTCAAGTTCTGCCACCCCCTCAATCTTTCCTAGCATCAAGATATTCTCAAGTGAGTCCTAGAGAACTGGGGTTTAATCCATTTGGGGACCATCATCCTTCCCTGTGGACTTCGCCACCCAAGGCCATTCGTCCTCAGTGTAGTCGGGTTAGTTAACCACTACCTGATGATTGAGTCACTGGCAGTAGGGTCTACTCTAGTACCACAGCAGGATAACCTGGACAGAACAGCATTTTATTATCAGCAAGAAAAAAATGTACCAATTTAGTCTCATTCCAGATGCATTCCAGATTTTCCCTCTATACCTGCATAGAGCTTAAGACACATTTCACGGCTGTCCTTGCCACCCCTCAGCCCATACTACAGTCTGAGGAGTGGCTTTATGTCTGGCACCGAGTAAATATTTTTCACATTTGACACCATGTCTTACTTGGGACTAGAAATGAAACAGTAAACGGACTCTTTTCCCATGTGAATCCTAAAAATAATATCTAGCACGTTCCAACTTCCTCCAGTCACAAGCAACCAGAGCACTGGCCTCTGTGGGAAAGTCGGATTTTGTTTTTCCTCAGCAATATAAATAGACCTCTTCCTCTAGCAGGGACATTGCATTAAAAGGAGGGGGTGGGGGTTGTGCATTGAATGGCAGCCGCAGGCTCCTTTTGAACTTGGGACGCTAATTGAACGTAGAACTTCCTACAGAACGTAAGCAGGTGATTGTTTTACTCAGAGGAGAGGTCAAAACAGAAGGAAACAACGCTTTTATCCAAATTTGCAGCTGTGACCAATGCTAGGGAAAGTTGCATTTACCATTACTAGATTCTCTCAGCCACTGTGGCCACTTCTCTGAACTCTAGGGGCAACCTCACTTGAGATACTCTGGGGAGATGTGGCCACCAGACCTGAAAATGATATGGTAGGCCTAGAAAACAACAGGGGGGAAATAATCAAAATACCAAAGTGCTGAAAGATTATAATGCTTGGGGCTGCTTCACTTAAAAAAAAAAGTTTTAAAAACTAACTAGTGGTGTGTATGTGACAGCATCACACAAATTTTGGGAGGGCATGGGGAAAGCAAGTAAGAGATGCCCCAGAACAAAAGTAAATAATTTCTATACTGAACTGCTAAAATATTAAAACAGGTGGACTCTGAACTCTACGGGTATGTTACTTTCTACACACTGTCCTACCTTAAACCTAGCAGTTCAAAAGCAAAATGCTGCAAGTAGATAAATAGGTACTGCATCAGTGGGAAAGGTAATAGCATTTTGTGCCTAGTCATGACTGTGACATGACTACGGATATGTCTGCTGATGCACAGCGCTGACTCTTTGACTATAAACAGATGAGCACCGGACCCTAGTCGGACACGACTGGCTTTTGAGCAAGGGAGACCTTTCCATGCTAAGCTAGGGATGCCCAAACTTTTCAGGCTGTGGGCTGGTCATGTGGCTCAGGGAGCCGGTTACTATGGCCCAGGGTCCGGATGCGGCCCCCAATGCCAATTCATCCGGCCCACAAAGCCCTCTTCACTCCTGGAAGCGGAAGTAAAATGCACCCATACGCCATACGGGCACGTTTTACTTCCGCTCCCAGGAGTGACAAGGGCTTTGCCTTGCAGGTTGGATGAATTGGCATGGGGGGCCGCATCCGGCCTCTGGGTCATAGTTTGGGCACCCCTGCACTAAGCTCTCTAACTAGATCGATCGATCGATCGATCGATCGATAGATAGATATAGATATTAAAATATTTAAAAATGACCCTCCTCCCTTCGCAGCCACCCACGTGCGAACCCACATGTTCCCTCCCTCATTCCTGGCGGGAAAATAAAGCGCGGCCAGGGTCCAAACGAGCCGCCTCTCTCCGCGCCTATTTCGCCTGCGCTCGCCCCCGTCTTGGGCCACGCAGGCGCCTTGCCGCCCTCCACCCGCCAACCAATCAGCGACTCCTCCTCTCCCCTCCCCCGCCCTCTCCGCGCCTTTGTTTCGAGCGGCCTGTTTCCCAGGCAGCCTGACCGGGGGCGGGCGCGTGGGAGGGGCGTGGCTATGTAGATGAGCACGGGGGGGAGGCGGGGCCAGGCGTCGGCGTCGGCTCGCGCTCTGAGGCGGCTCCGTCAGTCGGCGCCTGGCGCTCGCGAAGGGAGGAGCTGCTTGCGAGGGGGCCGGGAGCGCGCGCGCGCCCTATCTCTTTTTCTTTCTCTCTCTCTCTCTCGTTTTTTATTTCTTCTCTCCTCCCAACCCCCCCCTTTCCCCGTCCGCCCTGCAGAGCCCCGAGGATGATAAACACCCAGGACAGGTACTTGGGCCTGCCTCAACCGCCGCGCCCCCCCTTCCTCCTCAGAACCGGGCCTAGGCCTTGGTGGGTGGGAGCGGCCTTTCTTTCCCTCAGGACCCCCTCCCTTTTTTTCCACCTCACCGAAAGGAACCCGGATGACGGTTGGGAAGGGGGGGCTGTTTCTGTGGGCCCGGTTTGTGTGTGTTTTGTATAAAAAAGCGAGGATAGTTGCGGGTGAGGAGGGGGCGGAACAACAACAACAACAGGCCAGGGAAGGTGGGGGAGGATGATGAGGGTGAAGGGGGGTAGCGGTGACGCGCGCACCCTGTGGATCTTGCACGTCCGCATCAGCCCGGAGGGTTTGTGTTTTGGGGAGTGTGTGTGTGTGTGTGTGGGGGGGGGGGTATTTTTGGCAAATGGGGGTAATAAATTTGCTCTCCTATTCCCACCCCACCCCCTTTATTGCTTTAAAGTCGCTTTGCCAGCCTGTGGGGGGAGGGGAGATGATTCCCTTCTATGAAGGAACCCCCCCTCCGCACCCTAATAAGCGAAATATTATCTGTGGTTTTTTTACACACAGAGAGATAAACACACACACCCATGAGGGCTCAAATATATAAACGTGTACGGTATAATAATAATTTCGTGTCAGAAGTTATTCTGGGTTGAAAGGATTTTTGCTGGAGGAACTCTGCTCAGGGGACGCCCAAATGAGGCTCCTTTCAGGTCCCCAAGATCTTTTCCCACCCAAGTGGTCCCTGCTTATCTACTTGCAATTTCTTTCTTTTGAACTGCTAGGTTGGCAGGAGCTGGGACAGAGATGGGCGCTCAAACCGTCATGTGGCACCCGGGTCTCGAACTGCTTCCAGCTATATATATATATGTAGATACACATGTGCACACGTGCGCGCGCGCGCACACACACACACACACACACACACACACACACACACACACACACACACACACACACACACACACACACACACACACACACACACACACACACACACACACACCTCCCTGCAGAGCAGGAGTTCTCAGCCTTTTTAAGCTGAGGACTGGGGCACACTCCTTCAGACAGCTTCAGATACACATGTGCACGCGCGCGCGCACACACACACACACACACACCTCCCTGCAGAGCAGGAGTTCTCAGCCTTTTTAAGCTGAGGACTGGGGCACACTCCCTCAGACAGCTTCAGGGGCCGGACAGCCATTTTGCCCTGCCTCCACCACATGGTACTTCCGGGTGTGGAGGCGGTGGGGGACCACATGAAATAGTGCCTTGGACCACAGCTGTCCCATGGGCCGCAGGTTGAGAATCCCTGCTGTAGAGAGACGGATCCAATCCAGATCTGAGCCTTGTAGGGGTGTTTGCTGGGACCACTTTTGGCTTCTGCACAAAGAGTTACGCTTTTGGGAATACTGTATATTGGTCTCAAATCATTCTGTGCATCATAGAATCACCGAGTTGGAAGGGACCTTCTTTCGGCCATTGAGTCCAACCCTTTGCTCCATGTAGGAATCTGAATCAAAGCAGATCTGACAGGCATGTCAACAATTCTCTCTTGAATGCTTCCAGTGTTGGAGCACTCACCACCTCTTGAGGCCAATGGTTGCACTGTCTTGCTGCTCTAACCATTATTTATTTATTTATTATTTATTTATTAGTTCAAATTTATATTGCCGCCCATTAAGAGGTTTTTCCTAATATTCAGCCTATATCTTGCTTTCTGCAGTTTTAGCCTGTTATTACTCATCCTGAACTCTGGGAAGATGGATAACAGATCCTTGCCTTCCTCTTTATGATTACCTTTCCGGTATTTGAAGAGTGCTAGCATCATATCCCCTTTCATTTTCCTTTTCTCCAGGCTAAACATGCCCAGTTTTTTCAATCTTTCCTCGTAAGTTTTGGTTTCCATTCCTTGTTGCCCTGCTCTGTACCTGATCTAATTTGTTTGCATCTTTCTTAAAACGTGGTGCCCAGAATTGAACACAGTCCTCTAGATCTGGACTAACTAGTGCTGGGAGAGAATCCTGCCCAGATCAATATCGCTTCATTCTGAAGCAAACAGGTGTAGAATCAGGCTGTATACACATCAAGTAGTATCCAGAAGGTTCCTTGGTTTTCTGTGGGCCTGTTGACTTCAGGAAGCAGAACCTCAGGTCAAGAGGAGAGTGGCCAGGTGAAAAATGGATTCTGGGAGGTGGGTGTGCACAAAATAGAGTCACAGCACCTTGTGAAGCCCTGAGTGCAAAAAATGGATTCCTGTTTCCCCTCTTTGTTTTATTTTCTTTATCTTAATGCTATTGGGGAATATATTGGCCTCAAATTAATTGTTAAACCGTAATCATGCATGCTTGCATGAATGTAAGACATAGCTTTAAAAACTCACTCAAGGTCTTTATTGTTACATAAACAGTGAGGTAATTCCATCCAGAGGTCTAAAAACCAGGCCAGCAGTTAGGGGTGTGGACAAAGGTGATCCTCTTAACTCCAACATAGAGTCTGTGAACTGTCTGCCTCTTGTGTGTCACTCTCTCCCCAAAATAATAGAGCAAGGCATTTTTCTGATATTTCTGACAGTATGCTTGCTATAAATAACCAGGTTTTCCATGGCAAATTTTACTGCTTTCTGAACTGCATTTTACCTGTTAGTGGTTGAGCCTTCCACTTACAGTTTTGATGGACTATATTTCTTGAAGAGGGTTTTATTTTTGTTACCTTATATATCTGCTTGAAAATGCATAGCTGTGGAGAAATATAGGCTTGTGTCACCCTCTATATTAGCCTATATGCCAGTTATTAGTGAGTGTGGATGTGTGTGTAGTTTATATCCCTAAAGAATCAGTGACTGCAACTTTGTTTTCAGCTTTCAAAAGCCAAACAGGAATCTCTAAAATAAACTATGCAGCATATGTATATAATCTGGGTTTGTTCTTAAGTTAGTGTACGTATAGGTATTGGATTGGAAAAGCATGTTGTGGTTTTCTAGAGATTGTGCATCAGTTGTATTCCTGCACAATGTCAGGGCAGGCTTTGAAGGCTGTAGCCATATGGATAATGGAGAAAACCTGTTTGTGAATCTCACCATTGTCACTTTGTTAAAATTTGCTGTGCAGTTAGAACTACATTCAGTAATAAAGTTGTACAGTATTATAAACTATGAAAATGGAATGTTGGCAGGCTATTTTTACTGTCCTTCTTTTGCATTGTTTTATCCCAAGCACACTTATTTTCTCTTTTTTCTTCCCAGGACAGCACTTTTTAAAGCATTTGTGTGGGTGGCAAGTTATTAAAACTCTGCTGAGTTCTAATTATGTTTATTGATATTTTGAAAATGAGAGTGCCAGAAACCCCTAGAAAATGCATCTTCAGCATTACTAGTCAGTTTGCCTACCCACACATAACAATGTTTATTGCATGTTAGAAACATCCATGTGAACAGGGGAGTGGTTTTTACAGGCAGCTATGTAAATGATTTTGCTATTGTGGTCATGTCAAAATACCCTCCTGAAAGTGTCATATGACAGGTCATGTACAGTAGCATGTGTTGGAAAACAAATGGAATCTGATCGCATCTTCAACCGATCTGATGCTGTTGTTATAAAACAGAATGAAAGTTGTCTTTGGATACAGCTTTGTCCTCTTGCCAGATAAATAGATTTTACTAATTCTGAGTAGTTTATTTCTTATTTACAGATTAGACTTGTTACAGTTACCTTGAATAGTTCACTCAGGAGTTCTCAACCTTTTAAAGCTGGGGGCCGGGTCACGCTCCCTCAAACAGCTTCAGGGGCCGGATGGCCATTTTGCCCTTCCTCCACCACATGGCACTTTAGCCACATGAATTAGTGCCATGGACCACAGTTTGCGAATCCCTGAGTTAACTTCTCTAGTGAACTTGTATGCATGATGCCATATCCCAAAATAAACTTCTGAAGAACTGGTTATACAGTACAGTACTTTTGAAATTAGGATTGGAGTTCCTTTGTTGTTGTTTCTTTTCTGCTGGATGACTTTGTATGCCAGTACAGTTTCCTCTGAATGTTGTTTTCCAGTTAATGTGACGTGAGCAATCATTGATCAGACTTTCAGTTTATCAATTTGTAATAATAATAGTGTGCCATCAAATCAATTTTTACTTGGATGACCCTTTTCTATGACCCAGTAAATTGGATGACAGTTTGGATTGATCTGATCAGTCAGATGTCTAAGTATAGGATAGTCTGCCTTATCTCTATTATTTCAAAGTGTGGAACAGTTTACTTTTGAAAATGAAAATATTTATTGTTGCCTGAGATCTGGTTCCAGTGTCCCAACATGAAGTATTAAGGGGTGACTATAGTAGCCTGTTTATATCCATGAAGGACATAAAAATACAATAGCTCAGTTACTAGCAGTTGAATGCCATTTGGTTTACTATTTGGGCTCCAGCCAGAAATTACTTGTTTGCTTATATTGAAGATGGTATGGTAAAATATATTGTGTGTGAGAGAGAGAAGAGCATACTTAAGGTAGTGTGGATACCTCTAGCGTGGCGGCAGTGTGGGCCACATGAAATGGTGCCATGGGCCGGGTCTGGCCCAAGGGCTGTAGGTTTGCCTATCCCTGCTCTACGAGAATGAACTTTTTTTTGTGGGTGGAAAATAATCTTGATTTTCTCTGCTACACTTCATCATTCAAGCCTCCTCCAGCAATTACAATGTTGTATTGTTAACGAGTAAACAAGCACATCTGGTAGCCTTGCTGAGAGGCTAAAGCAGGGTGGGGAGGGAGAAGCCCAGTCAAGTGTTTTGCTTTACCCATCTCTATCAGACACCAGTAGAGAAGCAGAGCTGCCTTTCAGTTAATTGTGGCAGAGACTGTGGGTGATACAGTACAGATAGACTGAGTCAATGTGCAGAGTCTCAGTTGAAGGCACCTTGGGTACAGCAGTCTGTATGGTTAGATGAGCTTTTTAAAGAACTTCCGGCTTGTTCTGAAGCATCTAAGTTAGCCTTTTCTTGTGTACTAGGAGGAGGTCAACTGGGCACTTTTACCTTTTGCTCCAGCAAAGGTCATTGTGTGCTCTTCAGGGTTATGCTGGTTTAAGCACCAGCATTGGGAGTGAGTCTAAGCAGCAGGTGAGGGAGGGCTGCCTTTCTTGGCTAAAACCTGCTGGATGTGTTTTTCTCAGTTCCGTACTCTATGTGCAGCTTTCACCATATAAATATACGGGAACTAGTTTGAGGAGTTTTTTTTAGAGAACTTAATCTTACTGTAGCCGTCGGCTACAACTTGTATCAGAGAATGCATTTTTTCCCTGAAGCAGGAAAAATACCATTGGCATGAATTTGTTTAAGGTGGATCCCAGCTTGCCATGAAGTGACCCACCTGCTATGATCATGGAGCCATCTTCTGTGCCACATATGAAACGAGACATGCAGAATTTAACACCAGGACTGCAATGGACTGCCATAGCCTTTAAGATATTATCAAGGTGTGCCTTCACATCCAGTCCATCTAGCATGGCCTCTTCCGCCTCTATGAACGGTTGGGAATCAGTTCCTCCTGCACTCATTTTGCCGTTGGGCCCAATAGGATGGTTTCCAGTGGCATTTCCTCCACTGAGGGGGAGCATCACCCAACCTAAAGAGGCTCATCCGTCTGTCCGTAGCCCTTGTCCACTTTGGGGAGTCAGGTTACTTACCACTGGCCAACACTTGGCATTGAGTTGCTGGCTGTATGGTCTAGTCCATTACCATAGTGGGATATCCGGTCAGCGTTACTTACCGGTACTGTAGCATACTGTGAAAAATTGTCTATGTTTTCTTAGCGAGATTTAGGCAGTAACTATTTGTATATTGCTTGCCCTCTTTCAGAATCTTTTAAAACGTTCCTGTTCTGATGGTTAAATCATGACAATAAACTGTGCCATATGCTGGGCGGTGCTAACTAAGCCACTTTCTGTCTCAGCCTGTATCCCTGTAATGAGCAGTTGTTGTTTCCTTTGTTAGAGGAGGGAACTGTTCTGTTCTTGCAAAATGTTTTATTTTAAAGCTCTCAGTTTAGCTATAATTGGCTTACCTTACATAATTTGTGCAAAGGTTACTGAGACAATACATCACAATATATAGGGCTTAGATTCTTACCCTTGTAGGTGTCTAAGGCGGTAATTTAAAAATGAATGGTAACAAAGCACAATATGATCAACACAGAGGCCCTTAGGATGTGCAAGCACACGTTTCCACGGCCTCATAGTTGGATGTGCTTTTTTATGTCAGGGATACAAACAGCTCTCACCACACCTTCACATAAGACATTTTTAACATGCTTGTTATGCCATCTGGCATATCTGCAAAAGCAAATTTGGATGCAGGGCATTAAGCCCTTTTACCACATAAATATTTCTGGTGCCAAGAAAGGGAACAGGCCTCACAGGCACATCGTGGGCAGCAGATGAGCCTGGCTGCTTGCTGTCAGGAGTGTCTGAAAGTAACAGAAATTATAGTAGTTATGCTAGCTAAAGTGCATCGACTAGGGAGCAGGGTGGATTTGATTTAAATCATGAGTCTAATGACTAGATTTAAATCATGCTTTTGTTCATAAAGGCTCATTCTTTCTGGTATAATCTTAATAATTACAACCAGATGAAGTCTTCATTTAGAAAATAACTTTCCAGATTAGTTTTCGTCATCAATGACTACAACTTGTATCTGAAAATGCATTTTTTCCTGAAGCAGGAAAAATGTCATTGGCGTGAAATTGTTTAAGGTGGATCCTGGCTTGCCATGAAGTGACCCACATGCTGTGATCACGGAGCCATCTCTTGTGGCACACATGAAATGAGACATGCAGGATTTAACATTGGGAATGCAATGGACTGATGTAGCCCTGAGGGTATTATCAAGGCCTGCCTTTACAGCAAGTCCATCTGGCATGGCCTCTTCTACCTCCATGAGTCTAAAAAATATTAAACACAAGAGCCCTGAAATAAATGAGATTGCATTACCAGATATAGGCACTAGAGGCCACAATTTTCAATGTAATGTTAGAAGAAATGGATTGTTTGTTAAGGCAGCCATTTCATCAGGGCCCATGTAGAATTACAGAGGTACAGTATTTGCATATATATCCTGCTTTTAAATATGGGCTTTGTTTTTTTCTGCGGTTTCAGGTGTCTAGATGGTCTTGGAACATATCACCTTCAGACAGAGGGGATAATCTGTACTACTAAAACATTTCTTAGACATGTAATTATAAATTTATTAGGTAAAGAATATCCCATTTAATAGGCTACCCATTCATATTTGGACAACTTTTCTGCTCTACTTTATTGGGAAGCTATACATGAGAAAAAAACCCAAACACTTGCTCAACGGGTTTCACTTTCATTTTTACTGCTTGCTTTTCCCACTTCACACTCAGCTTCTTGTGCAGAGCAGTTCTACCTTTAACAGTCTTCCTCTTTTCATTGTCTTATTTTGAAACTATCACTTAAGTAAGAAATTGATTTTGTATGCATAGATTTGCAAATGAACAATGGGATAAATATCTTTGTCTCAACTCTGCATGTTTATAACATTTTTTGCTGAGAAAAAGAGGTATGTGATCTTTGCAGACACGAGTTCGCAATTACTGTATAAACAGTCTGGGTTAAATTTTAAAAATCCATGTCTGTTTGTGGCTGGTAACGCAGAAGAATCTGTTGCAATATTTGCCATACCAGCTATCTTGTCCTTGCCTTTCTGAAAATGTGAAATTTTATCTTCCTCATTTAGGATTCTGTTTTGACATTTTTATTGGGGGGGAAACATGCTTGTTTGATCGTGGTTTACTCAATGACCTGAGATTCTTGCCAGCGGAGGTTTGCTGTGTGTGTTCTCTAGCATCATTTAGATTCTCCGCCATCTTGCCTGGAAAATACCTTCCCACAATCTGTTGCGGCCAAGCTGATTGAGTCTCAACTGATTCCCGGAAAGGTTGCAAATCTAACCTTTTGCTTGCTTTCTTTCTTTTCCAGTAGTATTTTGCCTTTGAGTAACTGCCCCCAACTACAGTGCTGCAGGCACATTGTCCCAGGGCCTCTGTGGTGCTCCTGATGCCCCTCACCCACTGTCGAAGATCCCCGGTGGGCGAGGGGTTGGCAGGGATCCTTCTGTGTCAGCTTTGATATATAAGGTGAGCTTCGTCCTATGCCAAGGACTCAAATACTTTGTGTTGGTGAGATAGATGGGTTGGTATTTGCTTTCTTTGGGATGATGGTATATTTTGAATGTTGATGAATAACACATCGTCTGAATGAATGTGTTTTATGTTCTATAATGAAAGGACTTCAAAGAACATAACAATTTTTTTTAGTTCAAAGCTGCTTCATTGTTTACACCAGGAATTCTCAACCTGCTGGCCGGATATGGCCTACAGCACCATTTAATGTGCCACCCCCACTGCCGCCACAACACCAGGAAGTGGATGGTATTCTGATTATATTGTGTCTATATTTATTTTATTGTACTATATTTTATACTGTGATATTGTATTATTGAACTGTTACATTGTACAGTATTTTATTGTATGTTGTGAGCCGCCCTGAGTTGGTTTTCACCAAGTAGGGCGGCATATAAATCGAAATGAATGAATGAATGAATGAAAGTGCCATGTGGTGGAGGAAGGGCAAAATGGCCATCCGGTCCCTGAAGTTGTCTGAGGGAGAATGACCCAGCCCCTGGCTTAAAAAGGTTGAGAACTCCTGTTTACACTATAGATAAAAACAAATCTGGCTTCATATGTTCCTTATTTTTTATCTGGTAGCCATATGATCTGTACAAACAATTTAAGATAATCTCTTGATCAACTTTTGGTGTCATTACGAGCTAGCAAATTAGGAATTTTAACAAAACATATCTCTGAACTAAGTCAGTTGCTACTGATTTTGAGTGCCTATAATGGCGAATGCAACACTGAATTCCAGATTTCCCTCAAGGGTTTTTTGAACCATCATCAAAGTACTCTTCTCCCCAGAGCACTTGTTTCCATAACACAGGAGTTCTCAACCTTTTTAAGCCGGGGGTCGGGTCACGCTCCCTCAGACAGCTTCGGGGACTGGATGGCTATTTTGCCCTTCCTCCGCCAAATGACACTTCCTGGTGTGGTGGAGGCAGTGGAGAACCACATGAAACGGTGCCTTGGGCCGCAGCTGGCCTGCGGGTGGCAGGTTGAGAATCCCTGCCATAATACAAACTAATATCCAGAATGATAGGATAGGTTGCTAAGTATCTTACATCCAAGGAAGAGCAAATGAGAAGAATGGAGGAGCATTTAGAGAGAAAAATTAAAAATTGGAATGGCTGGAGGTAATATTTCATTTCTATACTGCCCATCTGACATAAGTCACTAGTACTCCCTTAGTCATATTTCTCTTCTAATAGTATGCCTGAGGCACTAATCTAATAGAGTGAAGTCTAAAGGTCATTTTTGTATTCTTAATATTGGAATGACTACTTTGGAGTCTGTTAACAATCTTAAAGTAATTTTACAGAGAGACCCTGTGAAAATGAATCGTGAAGTTGGGCGGTATTTTGTATCCAGACATTTAAAAAACTTGTTCCTTTAAAAAAATGACATTTGCTATGTTGGAACTCCCCCCCCTTTTTTTTTTTTTTTTTGCTTTAGAGAGAAGTGGTGTTACTTGATCACATGCTGATGTTTATGAAGAACCAAAGTTTAAATGCATTCTTGTTTAGTTCTATAAGTTCTAATAAGACTTACTGTCCTCTTCCAGGAACATTTAAATTTGTTTAGAAGAGCATAATAGATTTATTCATCCTTTGAGCTGTTAAGATGTTTCATACCACAACACAGTTTAGAAACACATGAGCTCTGTCAAAATGTTAATTTTTAACATAATTTTGGTTAACCAGCGAGCTATTACTCAAAAGTTAGCAGCACGGTTTGAGAGTAGACACATGTTCGGTTTGTATATTAATAGCGTAATGTGCGTGTTTTCGTGTCAGAGATTACTCTGGGTTGAAAGGATTTTTAGGGGACGCTCGAATGAAGCTCCTTTCACGTCCCCAAGTGTCGGGTATCGAAACCCGACCTTCCAGTCTCCAGCTCAGCGCCTTAACCAGTAAGCCACTGGGGGAGCTGCAAACACAGATTCGCAATTATAAGCTGCTCCCCCGGTGGCTTAGTGGTTAAGGGGCTGAGCTGGAGACTGGAAGGACGGGTTTTGATACCCAAGAGCTGCACTTGGGGACATGAAAGGAGCCTCATTCAGGCATCCCCTAAAAATCCTTTCAAACCAGAGTAATCTCTTGACACGAAATTGCATAATGTTAACATTAAAAACCTTTCAAGTGATGCATTGTTGAAATGAGTTTTAACGAGCAGGTACACAGACATTCAGAGAAGAGAAGGACTTGCATGGGGACGTTTGCTAGCTCTTTCTTTTTAACTTTTGGTTTTCCTTCCTGACTCCCAAAGGATGAGAAGCTCACTGTTAACCAAGATCTTCCAGTGCATGATGGGAAGCCACACGTTGTCCACTTCCAGTACAAAGTTACGGAAGTAAAGATCTCCTGCTGGGATGCCGTGCTTTCTGATCAGAGTCTTTTTGTGGAAATCCCGGATGGTTTATTAGCTGATGGGAGTAAAGAAGGGTAAGATTCAAGCGGCAGGAAGTTTTTAAAGTGTAAACATCTCTTTGGGGGGAGCCTGTAGACACCCGTTGGAAGTGTCAAATGTGCAGGTTCACATTGACTTCCTTTTAGAAATGGTGCCGCTCATTGATCTCTTCCCATGATTTGTAACGATACCGTCAGCACAGCTTAAGTACAGTTGCATAATTGCTTATTTTTAGATAGCTGAAATAAGCTGCTTGGAGGTTGTGATTAAAATGGATCGTTATCATATTAACAAAATCCTCCCCATGTTAATCTACCTTCTGCTGCTTCTCAGTCTTGGGGCTAGTCTTGAAGCAGGTATTAAAGCCTTTTTTTTAAAAACAGTTCTTGCTAGGTGTAAGAAACCCCTTAAGCAAACAGGGGTGGGGCTGAGGCCATACATCCCCTGTCATTTCAGTTTATGCTTTTTCAGTTTTTAATTGATATTGCCTCCTTTCACTGCTGCTGATTGTATTTTAATTTAAACACTGTTACAGTTTTAAGATTTTTTTAAATGCCATCCTGGCTTTATTTCTTGTGTTTTTTTCTGGTGTTTTTACCGATTTTTTTAATATGATAGAGCAGGGGTTCCCGGCCTAAGGCCTGCAAGCTGGACTTGGGCCATGGCACTATTTCATGTGCCCCCCACAGGGCATTCAAGAAACAAAATGGCCACCCCTTTTGAAGCTGTTGGGACAAAATGACCACCCCCATCATGCCGGCAGGCAGGGCAAAATGGCCGTCCAACCCTCGAAGCTGACTGAGTGTGACCTGGCCCCGGGCTTGAAAAGATTGGGAACCCCTGTGATAGACAGACAGACAGACATTGTAAGCCACCTTGCGTAGGGGGATTTCGTGACCATCATATCACATAGAGGATAAATGGAGTAAGTGTTTGACTTATCCGTAGTGGATCTGGCTCAGTGAGATTTCTTCTCTGCCCCCATCAGATTATTAGCACTGTTGGAATTTGCTGAAGAGAAAATGAAAGCAAGTTATGTCTTTATTTGCTTCCGAAAAAGCAGAGAAGACAGAGGTGAGTATTTCATACCTTTCCCTTACAATCTTTTCACTCAAAAACGGGACATTTAACTTCTTCAGCAGGAACCGTCTGGTGGGAGACCTTGATGCAGGGAATCTCAACCTACAGCCCCATTGCACTGCCTCCACACCAGGAAGTGCCATGTGGTGGAGGAAGGGCAAAATGGCCGTCTGGCCCCCAGAGCTGTCTGAGGGAGCGTGACCCAGTGGCCCCCGGCTTAAAAAGTTCGAGAACTCCTGACTTAGAGGAGGAGCACTGTGTGACTCTGAATGACACACTGGGAAGGAGATGCCACCGGTTTTATTGGGTGAAACATAGAATTATTATTGATGGCACCCCTTTGGATGTATACCCAGAATAAATTGCTTATTCATCTTGTTTCTGGTCACTATATTAAAGTTCTTTGGCTGGAAGAAGAAAAGCAGAAAGTTTGTCTTGTCAAATTGACATAATAATAATTTCGTGTCAGAAATTATTCTGGGTTGAAAGGATTTCTCTGACTTGTGATCTCTGCATTTAGAACTCGATGGATCCCTTCATGACTTGCTTCTAAAAAGCCTCTTGCTATGGCTGGTGGAGAACAACCGTGTGTTGCCAGCTAATCTTTCTCATACTGGGCTAGGCAAAGGGAACTGCAGAAGGAACTCAGCAAAAGGTGTCTTCATTTTGGCAGTTTCATGTCTGGCCTAGACATGGAGGAAGCAGAAGCATAGACTGAATAAGCATTGAGCATGGGAAGGTTCAAAACAGCTCCCCCGGTGGCTTAGTGGTTAATACACTGAGCTGGAGATTGGAAGGTCAGTGTTCGATACCCGAGAACTGCACTTGGGGACGTGAAAGGAGCCGCATTCGGGCATCCCCTGAGTGGAGTTTCTCCAGTAAAAATCCTTTCAACCCAGAGTAATCTCTGACACAAAATTATTAGCAACAGCCAGACAAATATTCAAATCTGTGCAAGTGACAACGCTGGTAATCAGAATTCTGAACATAAGAGAAAAACATGTATTTTCTCAGCATGGGCTTGTCCGTCGTGTGGCTCTTCCTGACATTGCCATTCTGTCCTTGCAGCTCCGTTGCTGAAGACATTCAGTTTTCTGGGTTTTGAGATTGTGAGGCCTGGCCACCCCTGTGTCCCATCGCGGCCAGACGTGTTGTTTATGGTCTACCCCCTGGACCAGGTCTCCTCGGAGGACGATTAGACCCTGTGCAGCTCCTCAGTGGGACCCGGACATGCTTCAGAGACAAGAGGGGGCTAAAACTCCTCTTTGGAGGAAAGGAAAAACAAAATTCTTCTGGACTGAAACTGCATTTCTTATTGTTAGAGTGACCTGTATATCTTCTGAGTTGACTTTTCCATTGAAATGTGTTACTTAGCAAAATAATATAAAGTCTCCACATGTAACCCGCACAATAGTAAACGAAAGGTAAATATGGAGCCCTTTCCTACGGCTCGGTGGTCTGCTGGTTAGCCTAGGGGGGACATCCCGTTCTGGCACACGGAGGGCAGGAAGCCCCCTGGCTCGTTCTGTTCAGTGTCGGGCTCTCCGTTCTCTTGGCTTTTCTTTTCAATCACTGTACATTTACGTCTTCATCTGGGCTCATAAGCAGAGGGACACCCTGGCAAGTGTAGAGGTGTGAGGAACATGAATACATTTTAGCAGTCTTTAGGTGGCATCAACTGGGGGTTGCCCACACGAGAGGGTTTTGCGTAAATGGAGCCCTCTTCTTCGTTGGCTGTGCTGCCGGAGGGTAGCGTTCAGGGAGTAGAGGCAGGAGCAGGGGGGAAACTGGATTGGTGTGTGTGTGTGTGTGTGTGTGTGTGAGGAACCCCTCCAGAGATTATGGTAGACTTGGGTTCCCCTGCTATGGTACACGGCTACACGTACTGACTTGAAATGTGTGGGCGACGAGTGTGCATAACGTTACAGGAGAGAGAGACCACTGTTAGCAACTAGACCCGTGATGGTGAACCTTGGCACTCCAGGTGTTCTTGATCTTCAATCCCCAGAAGCCCATGCCTGTGAATCCACACGAATGGGTTTACTGCGCATACGCAGGGACTTGGGCTTCTGGGAAATGAAGCTCAAGAACCACATCGCATGCCAAGGTCCACTGGTCTAGATTCCCAAGCGTGAGAGAACATTACTCTTCCAGCTCCAAAAGATTCAGTCAGTGGAGTTCAGAAATGCTTCTAGGGAAACCCGACCTGATACTTAGCCGTTCATAGTCTTTAATCATATTTTCTTTTACTACGACTTCATCCCCGTGATTGCAATAACCGGTTGTTTAGAAAAACTACCTAAAAGCAATTCATGATTAAACGATCATGTTTCATCCTTCTTTGAATAATCACTTTGTATGGTTATATCAGATTACCGTCACAACACGTAGCTTTCTTCAAGCAACCAGATTCTTCCAAACTTGTTGACAGGATCAAATCCCACCACTCTTTCGTGTTTGCGCATCTTTAAGGAGGCCTTATTTTCTATGCTGTTTTGTCAGCTCATTATGGCAATCGATACAATTGACTTGCTAAAAAAAAAACCCTGTACACAACCTAGGACAGAATCTACAAGCAACCTCTGCTCAGTCAAGCACTCCATTCCTTCTGCTCCTTCACCATTGAATGTTTCCTGGATTCTGCACATTTCAGTTTCTTTCGCTAGCTGTTACTCCAGGGGTGACCAATATCTTTCGTTAAAATTGAGGAGCTGCTGTTTTTGAAATTGAGACTGTCGAAGACTGTCTTCGGTATCAAGGTAGTCTGTAGATGGAAATGGGAAGAAATTGAAATAGTATTTCTCTTCCAGTTCCAACTAGGAACACACAGTAAACCTTGGTTTAGGGAGGCCACGTATTTCATCCTGTGGGCAATGTTAAAAATTAGTACCATCCATGAATGAGGTCCAAGAACTCGTCTTATTTGGGTATGGAAAGTTAAAATTGTTTTTGTCTCTAGCCGTGATGGCGAACCTTGGCACTCCAGATGTTCTTGGGCTTCTGGGAAGTGAAGTCCGAGAACATCTGGAGTGCCAAGGTTCTCCATCGCGGGTCTATAACTTGCAATAATACAGGGTCACTGGTGCTTGGCAGGCACACCATCTGGTCCAGTAAAGCGATGAAAGGAACCTTAATGACTTTGCAGGCCAGTGTACTAAATATACATGCTTTAAATTAGCATCTGCACTCAACACATTTCTTGCAGGTAGCATAAAATAGATAACGCTATCATAAAATTTCTCTTATTTTTTTTTATGAATTAATTCAAGCTGGGTGTTCGTTTGTTGAGTCTTTTATTCTAGCAACCGCCTTCCTTGCCTGCGAGGACTTCCAGAATGTACTCTCGGTGTTACTACTCTTTATTTTTATTGGCTGGTGTGTGCTTGAATTTTGCTGGTACATAAAAAATAGTAATACTTCTGTTTCTTAGTAGCAGTTCATGGTAAACTAGATCCTAAATGGTGTTCTCTTAGCAGCAGCAGGACGTCTGTGATTCATATTAATTCGGTGGCTTTAAAGCACGATCTCATACTTACAGTCGCCCGTTTTTAAACACGCGTGCCAGGAACAGACACGTGTGCTGCTGAGCTACACCAAGTTTATATTGGTTTTCGCTGCCATGCGACGTGCTAAAATTAAGCTGGAAAGTAGTCCAAATCTTTCTTGCACCAGTTTTCTGCTAAATCTATTTTCCAGCTAGCAATATCAGCTGATTTAGGTATCATGGGTTACAGCATAAAGCGCTCTCAGCACAAACATGAACTGCTCATGCAGGTACAACAGCTGAACAAAGGTACTGTACTGGAGTCATTTTCATCCTACACCTGTGATGGTGAACCTTGGCACTCCAGGTGTTCTTGGACTTCGCTTCCCAAAAGCCCAAGTCCCTGTGAATCCACACGAATGGGTTTACTGCGCATACGGGAATTGGGCTTTGGGAATTGAAGTCCAAGAACACCTGGAGTGTCAAGGTTCACCATCCCTGCCCTACACCAAATTAGAATGATCTGCATATTGAAGAATCCGTTGCCCCAATAAGCCCAGTTTTGTCAAGGGCTGATCTCCCAATTTATTGGTTATTGCAGAATTTGTGCCTTTCCTGAAGTATTTTTGCTTGCTTATGTGTTTTCAGTGATACTATTTGTAAGTGACAGAAAAATCTACCCTTCCAGTATGGATCATGGAAAAGACAAAGGAATATCAGAAACAAGTCTACTTCTGTTTCATTGATTACACGAAGGCTTTTGACTGTGTCGACCACAACAAAATGTGGCAAGTAATTAAAGAGATGGGAATACCGGAACACCTTATAGGCCTCATGAGAAATCTGTACATGAATCAAGAGGCAACAGTTAGGACAGAAAATGGAATGACGGAGAGGTTTGGAATAGGAAAAGGAGTAAGACAAGGCTGCATTTTGTCACCCTGCTTATTCAACTTATATACAGAACACATAATGCGCAATGCAGGGATGGAGGAATCACAATTTGGGATCAAAATTGCTGGGAGAAACATCATCAATTTGAGATATGCAGATAATACCACCCTAATGGCGGAAAGTGAGGAGGACTTTAAAAAGCTCCTGATTAGGTTGAAAGAATAAAGTGAAAAAGCTGGCTTGAGACTCAATATCAAGAAAACCAAGATCATGGCAACAGGCCCTCTCAGTCCCTGGAAAATAGATGGGGAAGAAGTAGAAGCAGTGACATATTTTACTTTCCTAGGATCAAAGCTCACTGCAGATGGTGATTGCAGCCATGAAATAAAAAGGCGACTGATTCTTGGGAGGCAAGCAATGAGAAACCTGGGAAGCATAGTGAAAAATAGAGACATCACATTGCAAACAAAAATTCGCATAGTCAAAGCAATGGTATTCCCTGTGGCAATGTATGGTTGTGAGAGCTGGACCATTAGGAAAGCTGAGCGCAGAAGAATAGACGCCTTTGAGATGTGGTGTTGGAGGAGTGTTTTGAGAGTCCCCTGGACAGCAAGGAGAACAAATAGGTCAATCTTAGAAGAAATCAACCCTGACTGCTCCTTAGAAGGTCAAATAATAAAGATGAAGCTAAAGTACTTTGGACATCAAATGAGAAGAGAGGATTCACTTGAGAAAGCCTTGATGCTTGGAAGGGTCGAGGGCAAAAGAAGAAGGGGGTGGCCAAAAATGAGATGGCTAGATGGTATTGTGGAGACAATGGGCACAGAGCTGAGCGAGTTGAGGGGATGGTGGAGGACAGGAGTGCCTGGCGGGCAGTGGTCCATGGGGTCGCAGAGGGTCGGAATCGACTGTGCGACTGAACAAAGTACTAGCCAAAGTTCGGTTCAGATGTTACTTGGGTAAACACGCCATGTACAGAAAGCATTCCACTCTTTGCCTCCACCCAGGTTTTGTGGCCTTCCTTCATATATAGAAGACCCACATCTTGAAATTTCTGATTCAAATCGACATCCTCTACAGATACCAAAAGCCTGCAAACTTCAACCTGTTCTGACTTACCACTTATTTGGTCAGTTGTGGAAATGCCATAAAATGAAGTGGAAATAATTCCGCCAAAGTCTTTGGTCCTCTCATTTCAACACTTTAAAATGCCTTATTTAATACGATGCTACTGTATTTTTGTTTTAACCAGCACAACACAGATCTTGCACTCCAAAGTTTAAAACCACTTCCCCTGGCCTTACATTTTCCACCTACTGAATTGGTAGTAAAAGACCCATTAAAATTGTCCATAGTGTCTTTGTTTCAGAAACCATTCCCTTTTTGATAAAGCATAATCTAATTATCAGTTTCCCCCTTATCTTTTGCCCTATACACACATATTTCATATACAATAAAGTCACATAGCCTTTCCGTTGGATGTCAGTCACTTCCCTAAACTGCAATTTACTATTTATCAGAACAACTCAGAATATAGTTTTTATATCAAGAAACGTGCCAGTAAGAGCTGAGCCTTTTCTGATATGTAACTGATAAAATTAAGTCTCAGCTGTTTTAAGTTGAAGCATTTTTATCCTGTTTTCCCACCATTAATTAGTGGTATCTTTGAAAGCATGTTTCTAGTCCTTGCTGCACTAATTCTTACAGTGCATAAACAGGAAACCCTCAAGTGTTTTAATGTAATATATCCGTAATTAAAGCCAAGGATTTGTTCCCATCAGATGGGTGCTTCAACATTTCTCAACTTGTAAATCAGGCGAAGGTTGAAAGGGAACTTGAGTAGGGAAGAGACTGGCCTAGGGCAGTGATGGCAAACCTTGGCACTCCAGATGTTCTTGGACTTCAATTCCCAGAAGCCCAAGCCCCCGTGAATCCACACGAACGGGTGTGTTTTACTTCCGCCTCTGGGAGCGACGAGGGCAGCGCGGGCCAGATAAATCGCAGTAAACCCATTCATGTGAATTCACAGGGTCTTGGGCTTCTGGGAATTGAAGTCCAGGGACACCTGGAGTGCCAAGGTTGGCCATCACGGGCCTAGGTGATTCGTTACTCTCTTCATTAACAAAATTTTAGCTGTTCCTTTCGTCAATATCTCAAGCACTTAATCTCCAAAGAAACAGCCCCAGTCCATTAAGGCAGGCCACACCTCTTTTCATTTCCATCGCTTCGGAGCAAAGATGTCGCTTGCACCCCTACATGCCACTTCCTGTCCCAACTGCCTTGGCATCTCGCCTTCCCACAGAAGAGACCAATGAGAATAGCATTCCTCTGGAAGGCGGCCTCTATGACCCAAGGCAGCCCAAGCCCCCTCTTTCCCATGACAAGATCCTGTTCGGACGATACAGGAAGCAAGTGGGAAGGATGTCGATCCTAAGTCGGGGTTCCCAACCTTTTCAAGCCAGGCTGTCTCAGTCAGCTTCAAGGGCCGGATGGCCATATTGCCCTGCCTGCACAATGGGGTGGTGATCATTGTGTCCCAACAGCTTCAAAGGGGTAGCCATTTTTTCTTTAATGCCCTTGGAGGGATGGGGGCCCCACATGAAATGGCCGTTTCCAGAAGCGACAAGGGCTTTGGGGGGCCGGATGAATTGGTGTCAGGGGCCAGATCTGCCCCCGAGCCATACTTTGGGCGCCCCTGTCTTAAACGGATGGCGAGGGAGCCCCCCAGCTGGTAAAGAAACAGCCGCCACAGGTTTCAAACAATTCTTTTTTTTTACAGTATTTACAAAGTCCAAGAGGCAGAGAAGCCTCACACGACATACAGACGAGAACGGACAGAGCGGAGGACTTGCACTGTTGGGACAGACAGACAATCACCCGCTCTTGGGTAGCTGGCGACGTTGGCTAATCTCCCCTGATCCATAAAAGAAAGTAGCCACTCTGCCAGGAACGGGTGGGGAAACTCCGAGAAACAGGCAGATTTTCAGCCGGAAGCTTGGAGTGAGGGACGCTGGCGAGGGGCAGGGAGGTGGTGGGTGAGGACAGTCCTGGACAGTCCTTCCCGGGATGCAGGGAGATACGAGAGCCTTCCTCTGCCTTGGAATCAGAACCCACAGAGACCAAGCAGAGTCCCTTGGCCAAACTATGGTAGAGCTTGAAGCTATAAGGCTGGGGTGGCCAAACCTTTCGGGCCACGGGCAGGTCACGTGGTCTGTCCCACCGGAAGTGGAAGTAAAACACGCCTTGCAATCTCTGCAACAGGATGAGATAGCTTTTAAGCTGCCATTTTCTCTGCTTAAACCGGGAGGGGGGGGGAGCAAACTACAGGCCGTGACCTGGATCTGTCCCCCCCCCCCCCCGATGCCCATTCATCTGACCCACGCTGCCCTCGTCGGTCCCGGAAGTAAAATGTGCCTCTATGGGCCATTTTACTTCTGCTTCCGGGAGTGACGAGGGCGGTGCGGGCTGGATGAATTTGCATCAGAGGCTGGATCTGGCCCACAGGCCGTAGTTTGGACACCCCTGCTATAGGGTGTGACCGGGTAAGCAGCCTGTTAATGGTTAGGATTGCTCTCTCATCATCTTTGCCAAGCCAACGGTTCCCTGACCCCCAACTCACAGGCTTGGGCACCCATCCCTTCACCCGCCACAGAGATGGGACGGTTTGTAGAGAACGAAGAACGGCAGCGCCTGACGTTTAAACCACGGCGTCTGCAAACTGTCTGATTCTTATAAAAACGGACCAGGGACAGGGCAGGAAGGAAGGAAGACCTCCGTCTCCCAGCAGAGTGGTGCAAAGGTGACGTACGGAGCGGTGGAAAGCCATCTCAAGGGGAGCAGGGCCAGCCTGCCAAAAGGCCCGACTGGATGCAGGACCGAGTGTGTATTTTGTGCTGTACTGCAAAAAGCCCCGGCCTCTGGCACTAACACACAAGTCCTGCCCGCAGGGAGAAGAGTCAGAAAAACAGCCGGCGGGAAGGAGGACCTGTCAGGAAGCACAGGACTGAGCAGCTGTCCTAGAGGAGAAAGTGCTACAGACAGCATCAATGTTGTTCCTGTCCGAGGAGCATGCCACTGGCTAGAGTCACGGCCAGTTGTCCCACCTACCCAACGCCACCCCATTTTCCAGGCCGCAGGGGAGCCCTCTTTTCCCTGAGGTCCTTGTAAGACTGCACCTCAAGAGATTCCACCAGTAGAAGCACACCGCCTGGATGTTTTCTTCAACTTCAGCCAATCCTGGAGTAGCGATCTTGGTGGTCGTAGCTCAGGCCACGGAAGAGCCACGGGCGGAACCCAGGGCGGACGCGGCCTCCCTTCCTCCTCAATCTTCCAAACGTCCAGCAATGCCTGGCTGCCAGGGCCACCGCCGTCAACCGTCCCTTCTCCAGAAGAGGGCTGGACACCGGCCAGTCCACCCCAAGTCAGGTGAATAAATATCTCTGCAAGTCCTAACTCCACAACTCACACATACGGGGGGAGGGGGGGCTTAGCTTTGTGTTCAACGGGGGGGAGGAGGAGGAGGCAGAGTCCGCCTCCCGTTACGGCAGGACAATCAACACCATTCAACTGATGTGTCTAATAATGCAATTTCCAGCACTTCCTCCTGTGAGCAAATCACATGGCTTCGTATAGCCCAGGCTGTCCAATGGCATTGTGTCCTGTTGGAAGAGAGAGAGAGGAACATAAACGCAGCACCAGCAGTCGTGTGTTCTAGGGAGCCCTGGGGGCGCAGAGGTTAAACTGCTGTGCGCCAGAACGCTGCCTGTTCAATTCTCGCCAGGACTCAAGGTTGACGAAGCCTTCCAAGGTTGGTAAAATGAGTTCCCAGCAAGTTGGGGGCAAAATGCTACTTACTCAATGAACCGCCTAGAGCCGTGACGGCGAACCTTGGCACACCAGCTGTTCTTGAACTTCAGTTCCCAGAAACCCAAGTCTCTGTGAATCCACACGAATGGGTTTATTCTGCATGTCGATTCACAGAGATTTGGTCTTCTGGGAATTGATGTCCAAGAACACCTGGAATGCCAAGGTTCACCATCAGGGGCTTAGAGCAGGGGTGGCCAAACTATGCCCCGTGGGCCAGATCTGGCCCCTAACACCAATTCATCTGATCTGCGTCTTTGTTGCTCCTGGACGCAGAGCGTGCTTTGCTTCCACTTCCGGGAGCGATGAGGGCGGCGTGGCGTGGATTAATTGGCACCGGGGGCCAGATCTGGCCAAGTGTCATCCGGGGTTGTTAACTAAGGACTAACAACCTTGGATGGCAAAGTCCATAGGGAAGGGTGATGGTCCCCAAGTGGATTAAATCCCCCTTGAATCCATCTTGACAGAGGGCAGCAGCTTCATCCATCCTGGCCTGGGGCAGAGGTGGACTTTGTGTGCCAAAAGGGCTCAGGACCAGAAAGTGACTCATGGAACTGGATCAGTGGTACTATGGGGGTCATGCTGTGATGTGGAAGGCAGATGAAAGGCCACTCTGTTATATTCTCAGGATAGTCTTTATGGCTGATTGCATGAGGATCGCCAATATTTGGATTTGGATGTGGCACAAGAATAAGATAAATCACAAGAGGTCGTGCGTATAAATTTGCCTCACATTCAAGGAAAAGGGCCGCTCAGCCTGGTAGTGTTGGCAGAAATGCCCTGGGGTTGCAGCATCTCCTCTCACCCCCCTCCCCAATCTCCCCCTTCCTTACCATTTTCACCTCCGGGGTGGGGGATATAAGGAAGGCGCAGAGCCTTGCTGAGTGGCAACGATAGCCGTAGAGGAAAGACCTGTGGGGAAGCAGAACGACAGGGTACAGTGGAGGCATGGAAGGACCGAAGACAGGAGATGCTACCCATCATCCTAAGTGCAGAATGAGGGCATTTCACACTGTGCACAAGAGGAGATGTGAAGACTGGGTAAGGCAGAGGATCCCAACCTAAGGCCTGTGGGCCCGATTTGGTCCATGGCACCATTTCATGTGCCCCCCCAAGGACATTCAAGAAACAAAATGGCCACTCCATTTGAAGGTGTTGGGACAAAATGGCCACCCCCACCGTGCAGGCAAGGCTAAATGGCCGTCCGGCCCTTGAAACTGACTGAGAGAGAGCGCGGCCTGGCTCCCCTGGCTTGAAAATGTTGGGGACCCCTGAGCTACGGCGACAGGAGGAGAGAGAGAGAGACGGGAGGCTGCCAATGGCCCCTGGGGGGCTCAACTGGTCTCTGACACACACACACACACCCAAGACCCAGCAATGGGACTGCCAGAGAATCCCCCCACACACACACACACACAATCCCACCCTTCCCCAAAGATGCCCCGCTGGCTCTCACCTGTTGCATAGGGCAGGTTGTACTGGGCGGGTAGCAGCGAGTAGCCCAGGTGGTGGTGGTGGTGATGGCTGGACATCAGGCGCTGTGAAGGAGAGGAGCGCGGCCGGTCAACGCTTCTCTCAGCGCCACTGGCTCCCCCTAGACCGCTGCAGCCTGCACTGCTTCCTCCCGCCCCACAGCCACTGCGCTCCTGAGAGGCCTTCTCTCCTATCTGCAAAAGTAACCAGACAGAGACAGGCTGAGGCCGGAGGGGGGCAAACCAGGCACGGCGGGGGCAGCCCAGCTCTGCCATAGCTCCCTTGCAAGCGGGCCAGAGCGGTTCTCAAGCCATGCTGCGTGGGTGCAAGAACATTCCCCCCCTCCTAAAAAAAGCAGCGATATACAAAAGTATGTATGTATTTATGCAAGGCTGCATTGGTTTAGTGGTTAAGATGCTGAACTTGCTGGCAGGAAGGTCGGCAGTTGAAGACCTGAGTGCTGCATGAAAGAGTGCACTCCTGCCTCTGCCCCAGCTCCTGCCAACCTAGCAGTTCAAAAGCAAGAAATTGCAAGTAGATAATTTGGTACTGCATGGCAGAAAAGGTAGCCACTTTCCATGCTCTCCAGCATCTAAGTCAGGAGTTCTCAACCTTTTCAAGTCGGGGGCCTGGTCAAACTCCCTCAAACGGTTGAGGGGGCCAGACAAGTTGTCCCCCCCCCTTGCTATTTACAGCTGCCGTAAATGAATCCACGGCTGTCATAAACGCATTTACAACGGCCACAGACTCATTTACGGCTGCCATTAACATGTTTATGACAGCCGTAAATGAGTCTATGGCCATCTGTGGCAGTGGCGGCAGGAGCAAGGACAGGATTATTTGGCTCCATAGGCCGTAGGTTGAGAACCCCTGGTCTAAGTAACACCTACCGCATGACTACAGAAACGTCTACAGAGCTGGCTGTCCACGGACATGAGCACCACTTCCTAGTGTCGGACAGGACTGGCTGCCGAGCAAAGGAGTCCTTGACTTCTACTATGTATGTATGTTATTTCCCACCCCTGCTCGCTACTCACCGTTGGCGACTTGCTCTTGTAGTGGCTGGCATGCTGCTGCAGGATGTCCAGGGCCTTGGATTCGGAGCTGGATTTGCAGCCGATGCTGGGGCTGGCTCGGGATTTCTCACTCTCCTCACTACCGGAGGATTTGGTGCCATACGGGGAGAAGGAGTAGCTGGAGGGCAAATAGGAACCTGGGGAGGAAAGGCCAAGTCGGGACTTTCTTAGCCACTCGAGCAGGAAAGACTTGTAAAAAATATCTCTACATTGCATTCCTTTTGGGGAGAAAGTCTTCATCTGTGGAAGACTCAAAACCAAAGGACTTGTGGGTATTTATTTATTTATTTAATTGCTTTTTTATGCCGCCCCTGTGAGAAAGTTCCCACTCTGTAGAACGGCTGTGGATGTGCCTTACGCCCTGCCCTCTCTTGCCCACCCCAGTGCTACATGAATCCTACCTGAAGGATTTCAGACACTGAAGACAATAATTCGCTTGTTCCACCTAAAGTAGACTCGTTAAATCAATATTACTTACTTAACTGTTGACTTAAGAAGTCCCAGTCTTTCAATGGAACCACTTCAGTTGGGACGAAGAAATTGAATTTAGTTCTAAGTATGTGGCTAAGACGCTGACAGGAAGGCGGCAGGTCAGTAGTTCGATCCCTGAATACTGCAGGACGGAATGAGCTCCTGTCTCTGTCCCACCTCCTGCCAACCTAGCAGTTCGAAAGCAAGAAATTGAAAGAAGATAAATAAGGACCAATTCAGTGGGAAGGTAAACAGTGTTCCATGTGCTCTGGCGTCTAGTCATGCCTGCCACATGACCACGGAAACATCTGCAGAAGCAGACGGCGCTGGCTCTTCGGCTATGAAACAAAGATGAGCACTTTTACATCTGCTCAGTGAAGCCAGAAAACCTCTCGCCCTCCTACCTGGGTAGTTTTGCATCATAACCGTTGGCATGCCACGGTAACTCGGGTGGGTGGGGTCGTAGGACTGGCTGTACGAGTAGCCGTGCATGTAAGGGATGTACGGCTGATGCTGGCTGAGGGGCGAAGAGACGGGCACGTGGGTGCTGGGCCGGGGCTCCTTGGCCACCAAGCGGGACTCCTCGCTGGGGGGCCCTTTACAGTCAGCGCTTGTGCTTTCCTTCCCATCATCCTTTGCAATGGGCTCTTTGCTGCGGCTCCTTTCCTCCTTCAACTTCCGATCCCGCTCGTCCTTCCACCGTTCATCCTCCGTCTTGATGTCGGAGTATTTCGCAGGGTAAACGTAGGTCCACATACGAGGCTCGGCCTCCTGCAACAACACAGATCCAAGACCGTCAAGTGGCTAGAGGCAGAACCATCTAGAACAGTGGTGGCGAACTTAGAGCACGCGTGCCAGGGGTGCCACTCACAGCCCTCTACGTGGGCGTGGGCGCAGTCACTCCAGTACAGAGTTTGTCCCGCCCCTCTACCCAGCAGCCCAATGGGAGCGCTTCCTCCCTCCACCCAGCACAGAGTTCGCCCCGCTGCCTTAACCCTTGCTTTCCCCACTTCTGTGAGTCATGCTGTTACCCCTTTCCACTCACCTGTCTGTACCACAGCACTGGGTCTACTTCTGCCTGGCGGCCACAGTCCAAGCTCATCTTGGAGTCCGCCGTTTCCTTGCCGAGATGGCTGTCACTCAGCTTCCCCTTCAGGCCTTCGGCAGCCTGGCCTTGAAGCTTGATCGAATCCTCCAGTTTGGGGATGATGACTGATTTGGCCACATCGCTCCCTGGGTCCTTGGCCTTACTCAGTCCAGATTTAACCAGATCAGTCAAACTGGGTGCTTTGGTCAGAGTGGGAGGGAGAGACTGCTTGGGCTTCCATTCCTCCTTGAGCGCCGCCTCCCTCTCTTTCAGCCCCAGGTCCACTTTCTTCTCCATTCCACGCTGCTGCTGTTGTTGCTGCTGCTGCTGCTGCTCCAGGCTCTGCCGCTGCTTCTGCTGCTCTTCATACTGCTGCCTGTAGGCAGGGTTGGTACTCAGCAGGTGGGCGTGGTACCCTTGCTCACTATAGCCATAGGGAGGCACATAGGCATACTGGTTATAGTAAAGCGACTGCATGTACATATTGGATCTCTGTTGGATGACCGAGGGCTGTTGACTGGAAGGGACCAAGTCTGCCTTCTTCTCCTCACAAACTTCATTCTTCACCTTCACTTCCGGACTCGGGGGCTCCTCATCCTTCTTCAGTTTCAGGCCTTGGCCATCCATGGCGGTTTGGCTGTTGGGATTAACAGGCCCTGGACTTGACTGGGCATAGCTAGGGGAGTAATAAGCCTCAAAGCCTTGGTAATAAGGAGACTCCTTGCTTTGAGGCTGAGAGGGGAAGAGGGCTTTCTTCGCCGCTTCCTTGGCGAGCTGCTCAGGGTCCTTCACCTTCACGCCTTCTAGTTTACCCTCCCCATCTTCCCCTGCGTCTGAGATGTCAGAATAGGCTGGGCTGTTGGTTTTGGCGGAACCGGCTTCAGCACCGTTTTGAGTCACAACATGAAGTGGAGTCAAGGACTGAGGGGTGGCTGACGCACTCTCTAGCCGACTGGCACCTCCGATAGAAGGGCTTGGGGCATTATCAGTGAAACTGTAGATCTTGTCTGCCTCTGCCTTGATGCTGGCAAGGCGGCTCTGGTGGGGGTCAGAGGAGCCGTTCAGAAGGCCCTCCCCTTTAGCCCCCAGGTCAGGGGGCTCTCCCCGGAATGGGCTCTTGCCCTCCTCAGCCCGACACACTTTCCCGGGAGTCAAGGGGCCCTCCGTCTCCTTGGACTCTTTCTTCTTCTTGTCTTTCTTCTTCTTGTCCTTGACAGGCGTAAGTGTGGGGCTCACCGTGAAAGGTTCTCCCATGACCGTTGGCTTGGGTTGGATGGGCTTCAGCTGGGGGCTGTTGGGCATGGCCTGGACCACGGTGGTGGTGAGTCCGGTGGAGGAGACAGGGCTGGTGGCCGTGAAGGTGGCTGCTTGGAAGGTGTAGATCTGAGGCGGAATGGCCGGAGCGATGGGACGGGCGGACTTGATGCTCTTGGAAGAGACCTTCTCTGGCTTGACGCTGACGGGCTTCTTGGCTTTCTCTTTGTCGCTGCTCCGCTTCTCCACTGAGTCAAAGCCGTCGTTACTGGTCTCATCAGCCACCGATGGACCATCCTCAGAGCCATCGTTGGAAAGAGCACCGGAATCAGGGTCGCCTTCACCAGTCAGTTTCTTCTTGCCAGAAGCCTTAGCGTTGAACTTGCTTGATGGCAAAGGACTGTGTGGCTCCATTAGCCGCGTTTTGGGGGTGGTCGACCGAGCCGGAGACAAGGAGCCTTTCTGGCTACCAGCGGCACCGTTGCAACTGCCCAGGTCGGCGGGAAGAGAGGACTCCTCTCCATACTCGCTATCTCCGTCAGCCTCTGGCTTGCTGTCGTCGTCCGTGTGTGCATGGGCCTGGTGATACTTCAGCCCGTTGATGTGCTTGTACTTTTTGCTACAGTTGGGGTGGGGACAATCAATGAGGATGGGAGAGGGGCAGTTCCTATCCAGAAGGGCAGGCTCCACCTTGACGGTGGTTGTTGCCGCGACCGCGGCTGCCGCGGCCGCCACCATAGGCGCAGCGGCCGAACCCATGGAGTTTGTGCGGACTCGTTTACTCCCCTTGGAGTCCTCAGAACTAGAGTTGACTTCCATGTCCGAAAGGGGCTTGCTCTTTCGCTTGGTCACGGACGACGGGCTGGCCTTGACATCCTCGGATGTGCCGCTGGGCGGGAGGCGGTTCTCTGAAGAGTTCTGACTGCCGCGGCGACCCTTGCTGTTGGCACCTGCCCGAGTCTTGCTGCTACTGCTGGTCCCTTTGCTCTCGGACGTCACTGTGCTTTCGTTCACAGGTGGGTTGCTGTTGTTGCTGCTGCTGCTGGGCCGCACGCGTTTGCCCCTTCCGCGCCCGTTTCGCATTTCCAGGTCACTGGTGGGAGAATCACAGAATCTAGGAGAGAACAGAGAGCAGGAATTATCTCTTCTTTTTGCTACCGAGTCTCTCTTGGAAGTTGCCTGCAAGGATAGCGTGGAACGGCTGGAACAATATTGAAGCCTCTGATAGAATTTACTTACTTGGCAACAATATTGAAGCCTCTGATAGAATTTACTTGCTTACTCACAACACCCGATGGGGTAAAAGAGGAAGCGAAGAAGAAGAACCCAACGTAATCCATTTTGTACAGTAATCTACAGCAGGGATTCCCAACCTGTGGCCTGCGGGCTGGATGCAGCCTGCAGCACCATTTCATGTGGCTCACCTCCACCACGCCAGGAAGTGCCATGTGGTGGAGGAAGGGCAAACAAACAAACAACCCCTACTCTGATAGCTAACAACTGAGAGCACAGAATCATCAAGGACACAGCGAGAGAGCGCTTTGCCTTGTGCTTTACCTGGGCGGTGCCCAATCATGTTGTGTGCAATCCAACAGTGTCCCCACATATGTCTTATTCCTCCAGGTGACGTTTACCACCAGCATACCTGTGAGAACAAGAAAGAATGTCAACACCCCAGACATAGAACTGGTAAGTTCAATAAGAATATTAACTTTCAAAGATGTAGCTGCAGAATATACCACTTCTTAATAACACTTTGAACTATTCCCAAAGGGAGGACGGGTCACCTGTCTACAGAAAGGCCAAGTCCCTTCAAAGTGTAAACCAGTGTTTACATCTTTAGTTTTTGGACTTCGATTCCCAGAAGCCTAAGTCATTTCCCCAAAGCACTGATCAGTCAATGGACTGACTTGAGCTTCTGGGAATTGAAGTCTCCCTGTGGGATGTGAGCCTCACATTGGGAAACACTGGTGTAGAGGGTTAAAACCTAATCCTACCCAAAGCTCATCTGACCTTTCTTACACATGCCAGTTCTGAGGTTCGGGAGTTTTCATTTAAAAGCAAAACCTGTTCTGCTTCTGTCCCTCTTGGGAACAGAACGTGGGAGATAAAGGCTCTGGGATTAGGTCACACAAGATCCAAAAGGAAACTGGCATCTTATGTATTCCACATTAAAAGCCAGTATTAATTAGGAGCGGGAAACAGAATTAAGGGTTGGTGACTGTACAGAATGTACTTGCAAGTCCTCCTAGGCCAGCTGGCTGCATCTTGCCAGTTTCAACTTCTTTAAGCGTCAACCATTATACTTCTAACTGCACACTTGGTTTAAAAGCTGCTCAGAAATCTTTGGAGAAGCAAATATTTGAGATGCCAGCAGGGAGAAACAAAAGTCCTGATATTCTTTACACCATCACCATCATCATCTCAGAACTGCAGATATCAAGTTTAAAATAAAATGTGTAAACTGTATATGTTTGTGTTATGTGAGCCCCTCTGAGTCGCCTCAGTGAGGTGAGTAGAGGGGCATATAAATCTAATTTAATAATAATAATAATAATAATAATAATAATAATAATAATAATAATAATAATAATAATAATAATAATAATAATAATAATAATAATAATAATAATAATAATAATAATAATAATAATAATAATAAATTGAGAATTCTAATGAACAATATATGGATATTTACGTGAGTGTAATGTTCTGAGATATTCAATTCTGAATCAAAAAATCGAACTTTCTTGCTACAGATTATATAAAACAGGAGTTCCCAAACTAAGGCCTGTGGGCCGGATCTAGCCCATGACACCATTTCATGTGCCCCCCTCCAAGGGCATTCAAGAAACAAAATGGCCACCCCTTTGGAGGTGTTGGGACAAAATGGCCACCCCCACCATGCATGTAGGCCAAAATGGCCATCTGGCCCTCAAAGCTGACTGAGACAGTGTGACCTGGCCCCTAGCTTGAAAAGGTTGGAAACCCCTGATATAAGGCCTTAAGGATCTTAATGATAGAGTCCTTTGGAGGTACTGTAATGAATCCACAGGTCACCACAGTAACACGGCAGAAGCAGTAACAACAGCAGCAGTAACATAGACTGGATATTTAAACTGACCCTTTCTCTTGAGTCAGAACCTAATCTGAACATTTTGCATCCTACCCCTTGAAGCTGGAAAAGGGCATTACAGCTAAAAATAAACAAAGCATTCTGAAAGAAAGCCAATAAAGAAAACTTAACAAATTGATAGCAGTAACCTAGATAGAACACATAGGAAATCACCTCGAACTTCACAAATATCAGACTAAACTCAAAATACACTCTGATAACCTCCCAAATTATTTTGTTCTTTAGAAAGGGGGAAGTGATAAGTTTTGCACACCATCAAAATTTAGGGATATGTGCCTATCCTAGAAAAATGCAACGCAACCCTACTTACGTATACTTAGATCTTTTGTGTCTGCAGCATTGGCTTGTAAAAGGGTGGGGACACTGGTGTGTTACTGTACAGTACTTAAACTCCTTATCCGCACAGTAGTCAAGTCAATAGTGAGGGCTAATGGGAGCAGCAAGTTCAAAACATCTAGAAGGTCATACATCCTCCACCCAGGCTTAAAAGGATGTAAAGAATCAATAACTTCAATAACTCAGACACTGCTGGCTCTCCTGACAATATGAAAAATGTGAGCGACCTGCTGAGTTGAAGCAGAGAAGTAATTAGAATTTAAGTAATGAACCCTCGTGAAAGAGAGCCGTACGCCTACATGAGTGCAATTTGTATTTTATAAAGAAAAGACGCAAACAGGATACAGCATGTCTAAAACCACTTGTGGTAGGGCTGGTGACCCAAATTCCTCTCTTCAGTGCAACACAAAGACGTAAGAGGCGTTGAGTTACCAGGTCAACATAGGGGTAGACATCTAACACTTTTTGAGAATGGTGTGCATTTGCTAAGCATATGAAAGAGGGCAAGGGCTGGTGGTGGAATAACACAAACAGACCTTTGCTTACTGCAGGATATGGAACAACTGACTGGTTTAGGGCAAGGGTGACAAACATTTTTTGGCCGGTCACACGGTTCAACAGGCTAGTCAAGTAGTTCTTCCCACCGGAAGTGGAAGTAAAACATGCCTTGCAATCTGTTTTGCAACAGGATGAGATAGATTTTTATGCTGCCATTTTCTCTGCTTAAACCGGATCCAGCCCACCAGCTGTAGTTGGACACTCCTGGTTTAGAGTAGAAAAAGGAGTAGACAAGTCTGCATATTGTCACCCTGCTTGTTTAATTTATGTGTAGAGTACATCATGTGTAATGCAAGGTTGGATGAATCACAATATCAACCACAGTACCTGAGATATGCAGATTACACCACCCTAATGGCAGAGAGTGAAGAAGGGCCCAAGAACCTCTTCATGAGAGAGAATGAAGAGAGTGCAAAAGTTGGCTTGAAACTTAACAGGAAAAACTCCCAAGATCATGGCATCCAGCCACATCACTTCTTGGCAAATAGAAAGGGAAGAAATGGAAACAGTTGACAGACTTTATTGAGATCTAAGATCACTGCAGATTTATTATTTATTTATTTATTTATTTATTAGTTCAGATTTATATTGCCGCCCACTCGCCGTGGGACTCAGGGCGGCTTACAGACATTACATTACATTACATTACAATATGTTGGGGTGGCCACAGGGGTAGGGGCGGCAAGGTCCTCATCCTGCCCTGGCTTCTTCTTCCCCTGGCAGTTGGTATAGGCACAGGGGTAGGGGCGGCAAGGTCCTCATCCTGCCCTGGCTTCTCCCTCCCCTGGCAGTTGGTATAGGCACAGGAGGAGGGGCGGCAAGGTCCTCATCCTGCCCTGGCTTCTTCTTCCCCTGGCAGTTGGTGTAGGCACAGGGGGAGGGGTGGCAAGGTCCTCATTCTGCCCTGGCTTCTTCCTCCCCTGGCAGTTGGTGTAGGCACAGGGGGAGGGGCGGCAAGGTCCTCATCCTGCCCTGGCTTCTGCTGGTGACAGCAGCCATGAAATAATAGGACACTTACTCTTTGGGAGTCAAGCTACGGCCAAACTAGGCAGCATAATAAAAAGTAGACAAATCACCCAGCTGACAAAAGTTTGCATCGTTAAAGTGATGGTCTTTCCAGGAGTAACGTATGGCTATGAGAGCTGGACCATAAGGAAGGCTGAGTGCAGAAAAATAGACACCTTTGCACTGAGGAGCTGAAGCTCAAGTCCTTTGGCCACCAAATGAGAAGAAAGGATTCACTGGAGAAGAGCCTGATGCTAGGAAAGATCGAAGGCAAAAAATAGAAGTGGTTGGCAAGAAATGAAATGGTTAGATGGCAAGGTGTTGATTTTCCTGTATCTTTTTGAAGAGTGTGGTATCTATTGTATAGTTATCTGTATTGTGTGAACGGTGTATCTTTAACATTCCTAATGAAAAATAAAGCACAATTCATTTGATAACTTGCATGTTAATTGAAGGGAGGGGGACAAAGTAAAGCCATCTTAAGCCAGGAGAGGTCACATTGCTACCATTCCCTCCTTCTGACATTGTCTGGGGATCACTTTTAGAGTAGATCTCCCAGGAAAAAGGCCAGGTCACGCTCCCTCAGATAGCTTTGGGGGCCTGAGAACCATTTTGTCCTTCCTCCACCACATGGCACTTCCAGGTATAGTGGAGGCAGTGGGGGGCCACATGAAATGATGCCACAGGCCGCATTCAGCCTGCGAGCCACAGGTTGAACATCCCTGCATTAGGTACTGTATTCTTGCTTCAGACCTTAAAACAGTTTTGATGTGGCTGAACGGATTACTAGGATGCAAAAGCTCTCGTATCAGCTCGGAAAGCTCTCTGCATGGCGATTCCTCTGCCCCCAATTTCCGAGTCTCCCTCCGCATTTCCTGATGCTCCAGGCTCCCCTCTCCTGCAGGTGTCACCATCATCCTGCAGATGTCACCATCATCCTGCAGGCGCCAGCGCATCAGGGCCAGGGGGGCCTGCTTTGTAAGGCTTTCGAATCGGATGCTGGGCCTTCACACGGCGCCTTCCTGCAGAGCCTTACAAGTTAATTGCGTGGCACGGTGCCAGCAGCTGCTTCCATCTCGGAGCTGACAGGTCAGATTAGGAAGGACGTTCTGGCAGCTTGCCCGCTGCCATGATCACAGGAGAAAGATGAAGCGCTCTGTAAAGCAGAGACCTCGGCAGTGGTTGGACTGGGGGGAGCGGGCCCTCCCTCCGCCTGCTGCGTTGGCAACCATACAAAAAGCACAAGACTAATTGTAACGCCTGCCTGACACGCTGTGTCCTAGATTTAACCTACCTCAATCAATCAAGGTGGGGTGGGGGACTCCCAGCAAATAAATACAGAATTATTTCATGAAATGCAAGATGATTTGTGTCTACCTCTCAAGAATCACCCTTGCAGGAACAAAGGGGGAAGGGCTGGGGGGCTAGGATGAAGCCAGACTCATATTCAGACGCTCATAATGGCTGCAATGCTGGAACAGGAAAGAGGCTTTACCAGTCTGGCCAAGTTATCCTGCTATGGCAGTGTTTCCCAAATGCTGGTTTTTGGACTTCAATTCCCAGAAGCCTAAGTCATTTCCCCAAAGCACTGATCAGCCAATGTACTGACTTAGGCTTCTGGGAATTGAAGACCACTAGTGGGCTGTGTACCCCTTGTTGGGAACCACTGTGCTATGGTAACAGAGTAAGCCAGGGATTCTCAACCTGCAGCTCATGGTGCAATTTCATGTGCCCACCACCACCTCCTCCTCCACCATGCCCAGGAGTGCTATGTAGTTGAGGAAGGGCAAACTGGCCATCCAGCCCCCGAAGCTGAGGGAGTGTGACTTGGCCCCCAGCTTTAAAGGATTGAGAACTCCTGGAGTAGACCCTAAACTGCCAGTGACTCAACGCCAAGTGTTAGGCAGCAGTTAAGTAACCTGGCCACCGTGAGGACTAATGGCCTTAGGTGGTGAAGTCCTCAAGGAAAGAGTGATGGTCCCCAAGTGGATTAAATCCCACTTGAATCCATCTTGGTGGAGGGCAGCAGCTTCATCCATCCTGGCCTGGGGCTGAGGAGGACTTTGCGTGCCAAAAGGACTCAGGATCAGAAAGTGGCTCGCAGAACTGGATCAATGGTATGGGTGTCACACTAAAACGTGAAAGGCAAATGGAAGACCACTGCATTATATTGCTCCCAGGATAATCTTAATGGCTGATCCCAATGAGGATGGCCAATATTTGGAGTCGAGTACGGCACAAGAAGAAAAAGCAGCAGAGCATTGCAAAACCACCACCAACACCTCCCAAAAAAAAAAAAAAAAAGCCAGAATCCATTTTTACAGCAGTCTTAACTTCTTAATACATACTTTCCAAAGCAAGCGACAAGGATGCTCTCCTTTTGACAAGGCCAAAAAGATCTTGCACAACATCCAACAGTCACTCAAAGTCCTGTTACGGAAGCCAGGATTCACTCTGCTAGTTTGGCCTGATCACATTTTCTAAACTGCATCCATGTTCCCCTTGGCTAGTTCAGAAGTGGAAAGAAGGGAATGGCCGGGATCCAGAAATTGTTTCCAGATTGAGGGGCTCCTTGATTGTGTTGCGTTTTTTAAAGTGTAATAGATGTAGAGCAAAAGCTATTGAAGGGCCACAAGCTTCCTCCAAAAAGTGTTTCTGTTGCATTACACATTCTCCTAAATGTCAAATGGTTAGATTTTGCTCCTGAGAATATAATCATTCTTCCCTCTCCACACATACTCCTTTCATTTGTAACTGTACAAGTGTCACCAACTCCAAATTGTATTGTATTGTTCGACTTATATGCCGCTCCACTCGCTTACAGCGAGTGGTTGATTTGTATCCAATAATAAAAACTTTGTGTCAGAAATTATTCTGGGTTGAGAGGATTGTTGTTGGAGAAACTCCACTCACCGGAGGCCTAAATGAGGCTCCTTTCATGTCCCCAAGATCTTTTCCCACCAAAGTGGTTCCTATTTATCTACTTGGAATTTCTTGCTCTCAAACTGCAAGGTTGGCAAGCGCTGGGTCAGAGACAGGTGCTCATTCCGTCATGCAGTATCCAGGTCTTCCACAGCCACCTTGCCAGCCTTCCAGCTAACAAGGCAACCTTCTTAACCACTGAGCCACCTTCTTTCGAGTCTTGTTCAATACAAACTTCCAAACCTATGGCCTACAGCCAATGAGATGTTGACACTAAGGCTGGGGTTTCTGCTTTTGGCAGTTACTGGAGAAGTCAGTTTCTGGGATGCCTGAGGTGCTTTGGCAAAGGGAAGAGATTATGCTGCCCTTAAACAGGATTCTATTCTAATGTTCATTGGAGTCCAACATATGCCCGTGATGGTGAATCTTGTCGCTCCAGCTGTTCTCGGACTTCCCAGAAGCCCGAGTGTCTGTGAATCCACACAAATGGGTTTACTCTGTGCAGTAAACCCATTTGTGCAACTTCTCAGGGACTTGGGCTTCTGGGAACTGAAGCTGAAGAACAGCTGGGGTGACAAGGTTCGCCATCATTGCCCTATGCACTCAACCAGTTGGCTGTACAGCTCAGAGGTTGGGAGTTCAATTCCCCATTGTGCCTCCTGGGAAAAGAGCCACTCTGTGTAGCCTTGAATAAGCTGCACAGTCCCAGGGCTCCGCCAGACGGAAAGGGTCAATCCACCTAAGTAAAAACCTTGCAAGGGTCAGTCAGGGTGATGTAATGACATCACGCTATGATGCTGCACTCAACATATCTTTGCCTCCTTTCCTAATGAGCCCTGGTGGCGCAGTGGTTAAAACTGCTGTATTGCAACCCAAAAGGTTGGAATTTGATCCTGACCAGGGCTCTTCCGAGGTTGGTAAAATGAGTCCCCAGCATGTTGGGGGGCAAAATGCTAATTAACTTGTGAACCGGCCAGAGAGTGCACTAAGCGCTATGGGACAGGATAAAAGTGTCGTTTCTTTGCTTTTGCTTTGCTTTAATATGTCAAAAGTTTGCAGGGTTTTGATTATTTTATAAAGCACCAAGTTGTAGCTCTTAAAATGGCCACACATACAGAAATAATACATTATTTGAGTACAGTACTAGATTTTTAAGGAACTCTAATCTTTAAAAAAAAATAGTTTGCTTTATTAGCAATCCCTTGAAAGAAAAACAGCAGCTTGATAAACATACTCTTCCTCCCATCAAAGTCCCGGAAATGCTTCAAACTGTGCATATTCTCCCTCTGCTAATGCTAGTGTTTTGGTGCAATTTTAATTAAGCAAAATTCACACGGTGTCTATAAACCAGGGGGTCCCAATGTTATCAAGCTGGGGGCCGGGTCACGCTCTCTCAGTCGGCTTCGAGGGCCGAACCGCCATTTTGCCTTGCCTGCACGATGGGGGTGGCCATTTTGTCCCAACAGCTTCAAAGGGGGCATTTTGTTTCTTTAATGCCTTTGGAGGGATAGGTGGCCACATGAAATGGTGCCATGGGCCAGATCTGGCCCACAGCCTTAGGCTGGGACCCCCTGCTATAAAGGAAGCCACCTCGCAATTTTGTTTCCACCACGACACTTAAGAAAAATGTTTGATTTTGTTCAAAGAAAATGGATACATTAAAAAAGAGACAATCATAACCAAGGGAGTGCTTCACATCCCCCAAGATAAAAGGGAAAGATTCATCCAAACAAGCTTCTGCGTTTTTCTTTGTGCAGCAGCGGCTGTTGCCATGTGGCGGTCCTTGTTGCTATGAAGATCTCCATCTCAGACAATGGCTTTTTAGTTGCAAGCACCCTTGCTATTGGCTGAGATATTTCCCAGGTGAGCAGTGATGCTGAAACCCTCAATTTTAGGAGAAGGATGAAACTGGCTGCTTCCAACTCGGAACGGATTTGGAGAGAAGACGAGGCTTCCTTTAGTTACCATCTTCCCTCCAGGCCAGCCTCCATCACAGCCAGAGGGGATGGGAACCTGGCAGCTCATAAGGCAGCAAGTGAAGCACAGCATCCCAGGATAATTGGATCCATTAATGATCTCGTCATGTCAAAACCGTGACTAACAAAATCAGGGAAATTTTGCCAAAACTGCCCTAAACACCTTAAAATAGTCCTATGAAAGGCAACACAGGATACAACTACAAGGTTAAGAAGAGAGAGAGAAAAAGGAAATAGTTTTGTAATAGTTGCTTGTGGAATATGCAGGGAAGGATGATAGTCCCCAAGTGGATTAAATCCCATTTGAATCCATCTCGATCAGGGGCTCCCAACCTATGGCCCACAGCATCATTTCATGTGGCCCCCCACTCCCCTCCATCACACCCAGAAGTTCCATGTATGTGGTTCCTTTTTGATGTACAGGGCAAAATGGCTGTCCGACCCCTTAGCTGTCTAAGAGAGCGTGATCCGGCCCCTGGCTTTAAAAAGTTGGGAACCCCTGATCTAGATGGGAGGGCAGCAACTTCATCCATCCTGGCCTGGGGTTGAGGAGGACTTTGTGTGCCAAAAGGGCTCAGGACCACAAAGTGACTCACAGAACTGGATCCGTGGTACTGTGGGTGTCACGCTGATGCAAAAGGCAGCTGGAAGGCTGCTGCATTATATTTTCAGGATGGTCTACATCTACATGGATGATTGCCAATATATGTCAGAAGATGAAGGTACCTGGCTGTGGAGCCAGAGGCTGGGAGTTTCGATTCCCCACTGGGCATACCAGAAGAGCCAGCCTGTGTGGTGTGGGGCCAGCTACATAGTCCCAGGATGACCACAGAAGAAGGGAATGGGAAACCACTTCTGAATACTCTGGTGCTACAGCCAAAATGTTGTGAGTTCAGTCCTGATGGGGATTAAGGGGGACTCAGCTTTCCATCCTTCCAAGGTCGGTAAAATGAGAATCCAGCATGTTAGGGACAAAAATACTAATTACCTGGTGAACTGCCCATGGAGTGCACTAAGTGTTATGGGGTGGTATAGAAGTGCAATGGCTAGTGTTGCTCTACAACAGGGATTCCCAACCTAAAGCCCGTGGGCCGGATCCAGGCTCCAGTGCCATTTCATGTGGCCCACCACCCTTCCAAGGGCATTCAAGAAAGAAAATGGCCACCCCTTTGAAGTTATTGGGACAAAATGGCCACCCCATCATGCAGGCAGTGCAAAATGGCCGTCTTATCCTCAAAGCTGACCGAGAGAGCGTGGCCCGGCCCCTGGCTTGAAAAGGTTGGAAACCCTTGTTTTACTCTCAAGAATTGTAAAGGATTGTCGTAAATCAGAACTGACTTGACAGCATATAATTATTATGATATGAAAGAAATACACGCTTGCTATTCGGCTTGTTTTTTCTTTTTTCCTTGCTCAGCTTTCCACACTGCATAAGGGAAACATCCTCCACACGAAACACTGTCAGCAATTACTGGAAATCCAAAGGCTATCCCAATTTTTGAAGAAAGGGAAATGGCAGCAAGAAAGCCCACATCTTGCTCATGCACCATGCCAAAGCTAACCACAGACAATCAGCGATGTCGTAGCTCAGATCTGATTTCAGGGAGGCAAACCCTCCGATACGAGTTCCTATTTCTGACAGCAAGAGCCACGTAACAGCCAAAGTCACCTGCCAGGCAAGATCTCTCTGTGCACGTTCAATGAAATAAGAACAGGCGGGACAACAGTGGAGCTGCAGTTCCTGACGAACACCTCCTGGGCAAGATCTGAAATTATAGCTGCTCTAAAAAAGGCTAACAGGGAAAGACAGGCTGCAAAAACATTCAAGCCAGACAGTAAGAGAGATGGAGGTCAGGACACAAGACAAACGTTACGCCTTCACCTGCTTTTTTCAAGTGCCTTTCTCTGACTTGAAAAACAAAAACACCATGTGATCTTATCATGAGAGACAATTTATTGTTATTTTAAAAAATCTCATAACTGCTACTGTCGCGAAACATACTGGAACAATTATCATTTTCACACCACCCTGATTTTTCTGGGTAAAGGTAAAAGTCACTCTTACTCGAAAGCCAGTCGTATCCGACTCTAGGGTTCAGTGCTCATCTCTGTTTATAGCCAAAGAGCTAGTGGTGTCTGTGTCTGCAGATGTTTCCGTGGACATGTGGCAAGCATAACTAGATGGCTGAGTGCACGGAATGCTCTTATCTTTTCCTGCCAAAGCAGTATCTATTTATCTCCTTGCAAATTCTTGCTTTCAAACTATTAGGTTAGGACAGAGATAGGAACTCATTCCGTTATGCAGCATTCATGTCTCAAACTGCTGACCCACTAACTTTCCAGTCATCAGATTCAGTGTCTTGAACACTAAGCCACCGCAGTCCTGCATGTACATTTATTACAAGACTTCAAAAAAGAAAATTTTAAAAAACCTTTCTTTTTTTTGTCTTTAATCACTGGATTTTCATGCAATATACAGAAAATACCAGTTCACAGACCCAACAATCTGGGAAAGAACATTTGTCAAATTGGCAGAGGTGTCTTGATTCTAAGTTTTTAGAGCAGGGGTTCCCAACTTATGGCCTGCAGACCGAAGTGGCGCACGGCACCATTTCATTTGGCACACCGCTGCCAGCGCACCTGGAACTAGAAGCTGATGTGTTTATGTCAGCTGTAAATGTGCCCATGGCACACGGGGGCATGGTCCGGCTCACTCAGCTGTCTGGAGGGCGTGGTTTGGCCCATGGCATAAAAACATTGGGAACCCGTTTTAGAGTACAGTAATACCTCGGATAACGTTTACCTCAGATAACGCTAAAATCGCATAACGTTAAGTAATCTGGGGAGGAGAATTGGATCGAATAACGTTAAGGTCCTATGGGATGGATCGGATAACAACCGCTAAAGCCTATGCAGTTACAATGTATCTCT
The DNA here is from genome assembly GCA_030440675.1 of Furcifer pardalis. NCBI lineage: Eukaryota > Metazoa > Chordata > Lepidosauria > Squamata > Chamaeleonidae > Furcifer > Furcifer pardalis. The sequence continues at coordinate 15,583,344 of CP126891.1, read as the reverse complement.
ATGGAGCTTTAACGTTATCCGATCCATCCCATAGGATTTTAACATGGATCGGATAACACTAAAAATCGGATAACACCAAGACTTGTGGAACCAAGTCTTAGCGTTATCCGAGGTATTACTGTATGTAAAGTCTGCTCTGTCTGGCATCGCTTCGTGATGGCTCTATAACATGCCAAGGAGTTTACATCCTGCATCTCAGGCAAGATGCTATCTAGGCATCACTCTCACTCAAGATAATTGTTCCTCTTCTAATTCCTACTGGCAGCCTGCCTGTCTAGTTATATCACAGTTTTTCAGGAATAAAGGTGATGGTGTAAGTGATGATGGTGGCAGAGCAAACAAACACTGGCTTGCAAAGATAAGAAACACACAATCTTTACTGAAGATACTGTGACCATAACATACCTGGCAAACATTTACTCCGACACAAATAAACTTTAAACAGTCTAATATGAACAATGACCTGGAAAGGGGGCTTTTTGGAAATGCAAGATAAAGAAACGGACAGAATCCCAAACTTCAAGCAAAGCACAAAGACAAGCCTGTCTATGTGATAGCTTTGAAAGTAAATAAAAACAGAGCAAAATCATCAAACTTGAAAGGGGAGGAGGAGGAAGGCTTTCATCTACATAAAAGGAAGGTTTAAAGCAGGAATTCTCAATCTGCGCCCCTGTGACCCACCACCACCTCCACCACACCTGGAAGTGCCATGTGGTGGAGGAAGGGCAAATTAACCGTCTGGCCTTTACAATTGTCTGAGGGAGCGTGACCCGGCCTCCAGTTTAAAAAGGTTGAGAACTCCCGGTTTAAAGTGCAGGTTCTCAGGAAAACTATCACCGGTACATTTGGCAACCTGGTTGGCAGTAGTTCTCCAGGCTTCTAGGCAAGATTCTGTCCTAGCTCTGCCTGGGGCTTCTTGATACTCTCCCATCCAAGGATTAAACAGAACCGACCTCACTCAGTTTCTAAAATCAGATGGAATTAGACGTGTCCCAAGTAGTTTGGTGATTTTGACAGGGGTGTGGATAATGAATGAAGAGACATGAAGATGCCTAGAAGACTGCAGGCATTTTAGACTACATAGTGCCATCAAGATGCTATTTCAATGTATCTCCCATCAGCCCCAGGCAATGGCTGGAAACTACTGACGTTGTTTTGCAGTGTTATCTTGCAGAACATTGGCCTAGGGTGGGACCCTTGAGTGAAAGCCAACAGCCAACTAACACTAACTAATCCAATAGCAAACATATTGAAAGCCACATACCGTCTTCTGTCTCCTGCCACACGATGCCCTCCAGATTGACGCTGGTGCCAGGTTCACAGGGGCCCAAGCACTCTGGCTCAGTAGCCAGTGCCACGTCACACGTGTTCACCCCTACAGAGCGAGTACGCACCATTATCTGCTCGCATGGCGACGATATATCACTGTTGACAACAGGGACAAGGAGATGCAACGGTAGCACTGGAGGGGTGGACACTGGAGACTCCATCTGGAAAAAGAGACAATAAAGCAGTTGTTGAGATTTTAATTGTTGTTGTTTATGTTTTTAAAATATGTTTACAAGCCACTCTGAGTGGTGCATGCACCAAAAGGGTGGGGGTATAAATGCTATAAATAAATAAATGCATCCATTCATCCATAGTAAAGGTCTCCCTTGCTCAAAAGCCAGTCGTATCCAACTCTATTCAGTGCTCATCTCTTTTTACAGCCAAAGAACCTACATTGTCTGCATCTGCAGACATTTCCATGATCATGTGGCAGGCATGACTAGACACCGGGGTACATAGAACAAATGTTACCTTCCCAACAAAATGATACCTATTTCTCTACTTGCAATTTTTGGCTTTCCAGCTGTCTAAGTTGGCAGGAGTTGGGACAGATGACAGGAATTCATTACATCATGTAGCACTTGGGTCTCAAACTGCTAACCTGCCAATCTTCAAGTTGTCAAATTCGATGTCTTAACTACCAAGCCACCACAGTCCCATATACTTATGTATGCACGGACAGACAGACAGACGGGATAGCTGGCCCCTTTTCCACCTGCCATAACCCAAACTAGGATGACCTGACTATTCTTGACCCTCATCTTTTAAGAGTAAGTGCCTTATTTAGTACATTTACCACTGAAGAACAAAATGTAGGATGTGTTTGGCACCCCAAACGTAACCATTTCCAACAAAAAAAAATTTTTTTTTTCAAACAAAGCCTGGCTGGCTAGAGATATTACTGCATCCATCTGTTGAAAATAGTTCATAACAGATGTAGTGCAATGGGCAAATCACAGCCTTTCTAAAATAAGCTGATTTAGATTTAACACATGGGCTTAATTTATTCTTTGGCCCTCATCTCTCTTGGGATGGAACCTAATACATTGGGCAGGGGGGGGGGTGACTTGAAGGTAAAAAAAGAAGAAAATCTAGTTCTTACTGAGGTGATAAGTCAGTGTCTGGGCTGTGCACATTTAGCCAGCAGACTAAAGAGTCATAAATATTATTCTATTAGAAAACTGAGGAGGAAAGAATTCCTATACAGAGAAAACTATGCTGACAGGCAGGAGACTCAGGTACTGTATTGACCTTCCCTCTTAACATCTTGATTTTCTGTCTGTGAGTATTTTTGTAGGGGTGAGCAATTGATGTACTATGATCTGGAGAGAAGGTTTACTACTTCACAAGGAGTTAAGCCCACATCACCTGGCTTCTGGCAAAATTTTATTTTATCAATTCATAATCCATTGTGGCAGGCAGAAGTTATGCCTTGAAGCCTGGTACTACCAAACACAGCAAGAAAATCACCCATAAAACCTAGCTGTCCCTGTGTCACAGAGGAAAGAAAGGCCATTTTCACACCACAGCCGCTCTGCCACCCCTTTCCAAAAGAAAATTATTTTGTCTTCCAGGTTTCAGCAATCCCCACAGAAAAAGAGACTGTGGTGGATTAGTGGTTGTGACACTGAGATTGACAACTGGAAGGTTGGCAGGTCAGCAGTTCGAGACCCGAGTGCTGCATCTCTGTCCCAGCTCCCAGCTCTGTCCCAGCTCCTGCCAATCTAGCAGTTTGAAAATAAGAAATTGCAAGTAAAGAGGTACCATTTCAGCGGGAATGGTAACAGCACACTGTGTGTTCTGCACCATGGAAGACTCAGACGGCTCTTTGGCTGTAAATGAAGATGAGCACCACATCCTAGAGTCAGATACAACTGGCTTTTGAACAACGGCAACCTTTATCTTTAAAGAAAAAAACCAGTCCCACAACCATGCCCTGATCTGCAGCACAAGGATGCCGCCTGCTCACATACAACACTGCCTTTCCTGAGAACAAGATTTTCAATTTGGCCTCTCAGCCTTCTCAAATGATCAACTAATTCAAAAACCCGTGCCATGCGCCATTCAGCATCCAACGGATGGCCCTGGGTGTTTCTTGGTAAGGGAATAAAACCATCAAGCTGTCACTGTGGGAAATCTGCCTGCTCACTGCAGATTACAGCTTGCCCTTCTGGGTCTCAGATGAGCCAAATACAGAAATCTACAAATCCCTTTGCCAAAAGATACCCAACTCTCCCCCCCCACCCCACGGGCATCCGTGACCGTAAAATCAGGAGTTATTTATGGAACATGACTGCCAACAGCCACACACTCTCATTCAAACTAATTCTGTTTCTTGAACAGTTGCCAGATCATTCTCCTTCCCTGCTGTGTTCCCTTCCCTCCTGCCTCTCTCACGCATGCACACGCACACACAGAGAGCAGTGCTTTTTTTATGAAGCAATTAACACGGTGAAAGAGAGCATGGTGCACCTTATGTGCTCAATCCTACTTGCACAGCGCAACGCAACTGCATCTCTGTATGCCACCCACAACAATCCCTACAGAGGAAAGGTTTAATAATAATAATTCCATGTCAGAAATCATTATAGGTTGAGAGAATTTTTGCTTGAGGAACTCCACTCATTGAAGGCCCGAATGAGGCTCCTTTCACGTCCCCAAGATCTTTTTCCCACGGAAGTGCTAATTGTAATTGAATTGTAATTTCTTGCTTTCAAACTGTTACGGTAGGTTGGCAGGAGCTGGGACAGAGACAGGCGCTCAATCCATCATGCAGTACCCGAGTCTTGAACTGCTAACCTGCCAGCCTTCTAGCTAACAAGATGACCTTCTTAACCACTAAGCCACCACAGCTGAAACACTGGAACTCATTAAGCCTGTTTTCATTTCGGGGGGGGGGGGGGACCTCTGTCCAAATATTGAAAATTGTGGGGGTGAGCATTATGCCATCCAGTGCTTCTGTTAGAGACAAGCAAAGCCTAAGGTTTACCTTTGGGTGCAAGCAATATCATCAAAGCTCCCCATCATACAACCTCTGAACGGATAGCAGCCTCAAGATCCAGGAAGAGCTTTACGGCAAGAGCAAACATTCTTTTTTTGCAAAAAAAGTTTTATTTTTCTAAATAGACACCAATATCCACATTTGTACCTTTGACAACAGTAAACACCAAAAAACGCAAAAGCAGAGTCTCCTATTCTATTATCACTTAACAAAATTAAAAAATGATAATAAAAGTGAAAAAAAGGAAAAACCCTCTGTAGAAAAAAAGAAAATGCATCTTCAGATACAAAACATATATATGGGTGATTTTCAACCCCTTCCACAGTATCTTATCTTGTATATATTCTCATCCTATTTCTTTCCCCATGTTCTATAAATAATTTCTATTGACATATTTTTATTTCCTATTTCTCTTTATCTTTTGTTATTAACCATTACAATAACTTTTTAATCTTTACGCAATTACAGTAATACCCCGGATAACGATTGCATCGGATAACGCTAAAACCGCATAACGACGACAAATTTGGGGGGAAGATTTGTACCGGATAACGTTCTTTTTAGCGTTATCTGATACAGTTGTTCTTAGCAGCAGGGTGGCTGCTCCGTTCAGCTTCCCAGCCACCCTGCAGCTACGCAGGCAGGGGTGGGGAGGCTGGAAAGCAGACGGGGAGCTCCGCCGTCGGCTTCCCCAGCCACCCCACAACTGCGGAGGCAAGGGCGGGTGGCTAGGGAAGCCGACAGGGAGTCCCCGTCAGCTTCCCCAGCCACCCTGCAGCTGTAGATCGGGTCCTCTGATCTCTCTGGAACAGGCAGGGGACACGATCCAAGTTGTTTCTGGGCTTCCCCGACGTCCTCAGCCAGTGCAGCAAGACAAAACGTCAGGGTTTGAACTCTGACGTTTTGGTTTGTTGCAGCCTCAAAGAGGGTGGGGGAACTTCAAAATTAGCGTGCATTGGGTCTCCCGACCTCCCTAGAGCCGATGCACCTGCAGCCGGGGGAAGAGGCGGCTGCCGCGCCCAGCCCAGGACTCCCTCCACCTGCGTCCGGAGGCTGCGCTGGGGCAGGGGGCTTAAAAGCCTGGCAGGACATTTCGCTCCCCGCCGCCGCCGCGGCGACACCTGCAGCCGGGGGAAGAGGCGGCTGCCGCGCCCAGCCCGGGATTCCCTCCACCTGCGTCCTGAGGCTGCGCTGGGGCGGGGGACTTAAAAGCCCGGCAGGACATTTCGCTCCCTGCCGCCGCCGCCGCCGAGACACCTGCGGCCGGGGGAAGAGGCAGCTGCCGCGCCCAGCCCGGGACTCCCTCCACCTGCGTCCTGAGGCTGCGCTGGGGCAGGGGGCTTAAAAGCCCGGCAGGACATTTCGCTCCCCGCTGCCGCTGCCGCCGAGACACCTGCGGCCGGGGGAAGAGGCGGCTGCCGCGCCCAGCCCGGGACTCCCTCCACCTGCGTCCTGAGGCTGCGCTGGGGCAGGGGGCTTAAAAGCCCGGCAGGACATTTCGCTCCCCGCCGCCGCCGCCGATGCACCTGCGGCCGGGGGAAGAGGCGGCTGCCACGCCCAGCCCGGGACTCCCTCCACCTGCGTCCTGAGGCTGTGCTGGGGCAGGGGGCTTAAAAGCCGCAGCGGCGGCTGGACTGTTGGTATTGTTCTAATTTTTGTGTAAATTTGATGAGTTCTTTTTTTTTTTAATTAATTTTTTTAAATTTTTTATTAGGCATTTAAAAAGAAATACAAAAATACAAAACAAGACAATTATAAAGATATATATAACCATGAAGATCATGTAACCTTTTTCTCCAAACAATTCAATGTTGCATTTGCCACATTTCTTTGAACATAATCTTCTTCACGTTGTTATCATTCACAACATTGACATCACCCTTGTGTTATTTACAATGTCCGGGGAATTCTGTATTTTCACAGTTTCCAAAAGTCATTCTGATCTTGTACAGGGGGTATGCCCTTTTTCCCCCCCTGAGTATAACTTATAAAAGGTTCCCAGATCCTCCAGAAATTATTACTTTGCACTTTTCCTCTCCTACAATTTAACTCCCAAGTAAGTTTTTCATTTAATGCATTTAATTTGATGAGTTCTGTAATTTCTTATTATTGTTGAAATTGATACCTATTGAATTTTGATTATGTAATGATGTTGAGATGTTTTGTGGTGTTGATACAGTGCTGATTATTATTTTTCCTATATTTACATGTTGTGTTTATAAATTTGTTGTTTTTCTGTGCTTGTGAACCGCCCTGAGTCGGCCCAATCCGAGTAGGGCGGTATAAAAATTGGAAAAATAAATAAATAAATTTTTGAAGTTCACCACCCTCTTTGAGGCTGCAACAAACCAAAACGTCAGGGTTCGAATCCTGACATTCTGGCTTGCTGCACTGGGTCCAGGGAGGTGGGGAGACCTGATCCAAGCTGTTTCTGGGCTTCCCCGACGTCCTCAGCCAGTGCAGCAAGCCAAAACGTCAGGGTTCAAGTCCCGACATTCTGGGCTTTTTTTAACATTGTGTGATCAATGCATCGCACAACGTTAAAAACCGGATAACGACGAGACTTGTGGAACCAAGTCTCAACGTTATCCGGGGTACTAGTGTACTTTGATTATATCTGTTAGTATAGGTCAGTGATGGCCAAGCTTGGCACTCCAGGTGTTCTTGGACTTCGATTCCCAGAAGCTCAAGTCAACACACCTGCTGCTCAGGAATTCTGGGAACTGAAGTTCAAGAACATCTGGAGTGCCAAGGTTGGCCATGACTAGTATAGGTAATACAAACATTCTTGAGGGTACGCAAGAGCAAAACCAAATTAGATGGAGGAAGGAGCTCACTGGACAAGGTTCAAAATTAAAGGAGGATATAGCTGAAGAACTCAACCTCCTCTACATCACTTGGAGGACCCTGAACAGGCTGAGGGTCAGAGCCCCTAAATGCAAGACCAACATGCTCAAGTGGGGGCTGCTGGAGGACAACAACACGCTGTGTGAATGTGGAGAGATACAGAATCCGCCAAATACTACCAGACGAGGAATTAAGTTTGGTCAATGACAAAGCCAAGAAAAGGCTTCATTTTGGCAGTCCAGGGTTTGATCAGGACACGAAAAAAGAAGACGGATCGTACAATCAACAACTGAAGGAAACAGCTGCCTCCTCTTTGGCAACGTTCAGTGGCCAAGAATGTTGGCCATGCTGAGCTCTGGGAATGGATTTTCACTTCTAGTCATCTTAACACAGCAGAACGAAACACCCAGCGTGTCTTTGGCTAGCTTTGCTGTATTTAGCTCTTTTTCCCCCTCCTGTTTATATCCTTGCTCTGAACAGCTGAACACACAAATCCAATCTGATCAACGTTTAATACAGGCTACCAATTTAATCTGCAGTGACTAAGCTGGATGCATCTGTCCAGGCAGGTATCTGGGCCTATGGCCTAGTTCTCGTGGAGTCGGTAAGCCTGTGTCTTGATTTGTAACAGTTCCCACATGTAACCCCTCTCCCTGCAGACAGAATGCCCTCTTTCAGAAATAAAGTCAGAGAAAGACCATAGTTTTCTAGAAGACAACAGTTACATCAAACCAGGATGATTTAAATCAGGAGTTCTCAAAATTTTTAAGTTGGGGGCTAGGTCACGCTGCCTCAGATAGCTTTGGGGGCTGAATGGGCATTTTTCCCTTCCTCCACCACGTGGCACTTGCAGGTGTGGTGGAGGTGGTGTGGGGCCCCAGATTGAGAATCCGATTCAAACTGTCCCCCAAATCATAAGCTGGCGTCAACCCTCAAACTCAGTTGGCAAATCAATTCGTAGTTTTCTGGACTTATATTAGCAACAGTTTGCCTCAATATATAACAGATGAGGAGAGGGAGCATGCAGAAACATCCATGGCAAGCTCTTTATCCTTTAAACCTGGGGTAAGAAACTGTGACTCTCTACAATTTCCCACACTGGCCAGGGCTACTAAGCATGTCAGTCCAACAATATCTGGAGGCCCACGGTCAGCAGGATCAAAGCTGGAATATTTTCTGGCATTCTAAGTGTCAGTTAGTTGCAGGTTTGCCTTCTACTTTGAACGGTAATCAGCACTCAGCAGATGAGCGCTAATTGCTGCTCCAGCTTTGCTAATTATCATTCGGCCACATTTGTAATGTGCATTATGCCACAGTGCATAATAAGCAGCTTGCTGAGAACCATCTAATAAGTGAGACAGTTTTATGGGCTTTCATATTTCACTCTGCAGTGGAGGTAACCTTGTGTCATTTATCAGCTGTCAGGACATAGAAAGAAAGAGGGAATGAAATGTAGAGGTTGATCTTTTAAAGCAGGGGTTCCCAACCTAAGGTCTGTGGGCTGGATCTGGCCCACAGTGCCATTTTATATGCCCCACACCCACCCTTCCGAGGGCATTCAAGAAACAAAATGAGGAGATGGTGCATTCAGGAACATTCATGGCAAGCTCTTTATCCTTTAAACCTAGGGTAGGAAGCTGTTGGGGCAAAATGGACATCCCCATTGTGCAGGCAGTGCAAAATAGCCATCCAGTCCTCAAAGCTGACTACTGAGAAAGTGTGACCCGGCCCCTGGCTTGAAAAGGCTGGGAGCCCCTGTTTTAAAGAGATGGAAGGCAAGAAGGGAAACTAAAGATACATGGTTCCTACACACTCTAATACTGAGCTTACTCCAACCTGCATTTTGTAAACTTCTGTCCAGGAAAAAGAGCCTTCTTTATCTTGAAAACCTGACAGAGCATTCTGTGCCTTTTTAGTTAGCCTAATAAAGGTGTCACCACAACATAGCGTTTGGAATTTGTCTTACAACCAGCAATGCTTGCATTACGGCTACTAAAGAGGCCATGATAGAATACATTCTATTGATCAGTGTACATTTCATAGAACTAAAGAAGAGGAAATGAATTCCTGGCTTCATGGTAGAGCTGCTTATCTCCCCATGGCAAGACACTTGAGTTTGGTGTTGACCTCCAAATGAGGGAACAGTGTTTACTGAGCAAGAAAAAAAGGAAGAAAGATTGCCAGACTGACAAGATAAGCGGGAATCATTAGTATCCCTATGGCAGGTAAAAGTATTGTGTTCCTCTTGTGCAAAATATTTTTCTTAGGCTCACGAGCTAAACAGATGGCCTACTAGAGCCAAGCGTACAGGAGAATCTACTGGCAAATTGGAGAGTGCAGAACAAGATTTATTTAGCACATATGGTTTAGATATAATATTCAAACACATCCAAAGATTTACTTGGATATGATTGTTTTGGAATTATTTGGAATTATTAGCAATCGATTCATTTGTTTGTCTACTGAGGACAAATATACCCATGGAGAGGTCTGATCTAGACCCAGTCAGAAATCAACAGCACTGTGCACAGGAAAAGGGGTTGCCATATATCATGTGTCAGTTCCCCCATGAGCAACTGAGCATTAGTGTCTGTCAATGCTTGACTCCTTTGAAGAATAACATAAGTTCATATCCTATATTTAACCCAGCTAACATGACAGACTGCAGTACAACAGCTCCACGACTGTGGATAAACTTAGATATATAATGGAAAGATTTTCCATGTGAAAAAAATAACAGAAATTTTTGGCACCCCTGTTTATACCAAATGGGATGTGGTGGCTGAAATGGTTAAGACGCTGAACTCGCTGACTGTTCAATTCCCTGAACATGTGGCAAGCATCACTAGACACTGGAGTGCACAGAACGCTGTGTACTTTCCCACCGGAGTGGTACCTATTTATCTACTTGCAATTTCTTGCTTTCTAACTGCTAGGCTGGCAGGAGCTGGGACAAAGACGGGAGCTCATTCTGTCCTGCAGTACTTGGGAATTGAATTGTTGACCTCTCTCCTTCCAGTCAGCGTCTTAGCCACTTGAGCCACTGCAGTCTTAGCCAAATACTTATTCCCCTACCAACCCAAAGGAACAAGTGCAGATTTTTTTTCAGAACGGCTGCTGTTATTACCACCGGCTTTAAAGCAGGCTTTGCTCTCTGTTCTAGTGATGTGTGATACATATGATACATCTCAGCAAGAGAAATGTCTCCTGAGAAAAGGGTAGTCAGCACAGACTGAAGCAAAATCATCAAAAGGAAGCAGAAAGGGGCAGAAAAGAATGAACTGACTGAGCATTGAAGAACAAGGATATGAAATCTCAAGACAGCCTACCACTGCCATATGAGCTACCTGCAGCGAACGCATCCTTTTCATCTACCTTAAGTGTCCTACTCGTGTATGTTATGTGCTGCCAAGTTGGACCTGACTTACAAAGTTCCTAACAAGACCTTCAAAGTAAGTGAAATATTTAAGGAGTGGTTCTATCAATTCCAGACTGCAGTGGCTTAGTGGTTCAGAAGCTGAACTTGACGACTGGAAAGTCAGTAGGTCAGAAGTTCGAGATCCAAGTGTTGCTTGACTGAGTGAGATCCCTTTTCTGTCCCAGTGTCCTGCCAACCTAGCAGTTTGAAAGCAAGAGATTGCAAGAAGAAAAATACAGAAGATACCAATTCAGTGGGAAGATAAGTGTGCCATACGCCCTGGTGTCGAGTCATGCCTGCCACATGACCATGGAAATGCCTGCAGATTCAGATAGCACTGGCTCTTTGGCTGTAAATGGAGATGAGCACCACAGCCTAGTTAGATACGACTGGCTTTCAAACAAAGGCGGCCTTTTATACTGGATCTCTCTTTTCTTGATACGTAAATGGCTTTTAGTCTCAGCTAGAAAGGTGAATAAATAGGCTACAGGTACAAATAAAAGCAAACTTCTTTATATATGTTATGAACAAGTTACTATCTACCTCTGATTAGTACAGTAAATGCACACCTGCACTTTGCCTTTCCTAAGGGAAATCAGTGCAGGGCAGAAATAATATTCCAACTCGCCCCCATGAAGTTCCTATTCATGGAAGCCAGGATGTGGTGAAAAATATACACACCAGTTCCCATAGGTCCGTCAGGGATTTCTGGTACAGCTTTCCTTATGGTCCAGCTCTCACAACCATACATTACTACCGGAAATACCACTGGCTTGACTATGCAGACTTTTGTTTGCAAGGTGATGTCTCTACTTTTAACTATGTTCCCCAAATTTCTCATAGCTTGCCTGCCAAGAATTAGTTGCTTTTTTATTTCACGGCTGCAAACAGCAATGATATCCATCCGGCCCTCAAAGCAGACTGAGATAGCATGATCCGGCCCCTGGCTTGAAAAGGTTGGGAACCCCTAGCATATCCCCTTTTGCTTTAGTTCTGCTTTACGAGTTCTTAAAAGTTAAGTTCATAATACAAGTTCAAAGGCACTGGGAGAACAGCTTATGACAGAATGACAATGTTATACAGTACTATATGTAGAACTTTCCATTCCCCACCACACACTCTTAGGTTGCTGAAAAAACAAAGCATGCTGTGTGGTCCTTATACAATACAAAATCAAGGGAGGTGATACCTTTATTAGACTGCTAAAAACTAGCGTTTGGCAGTAGGCCATTAATTAACATTCATGGGATGCAGCCTTATAGGCAGTATGGGTACCATATGGGTACCATCTAGATCACAAGTTTGCATGCAATCCATCAGTGTGAAGCTGTCATTCACTTTACCCACCAGGGAATCCAGTAATAGCTTCTGCACCTCAGTATCAGTGGTGAGCTGAATATACATAGCTACAACCCACACATGGCTTATTTACACCAAGGTTAACATGTGCTTAGGGGACCGAGGTGGTTTAGTGGTTAAGATGCTGAATTTGACAACCAGAAGGTCGTAGTGAGCTCCCATCTCTGTCCCAGCTCCTGCCAACCTAGCAGTTCGAAAACAAGAAATTGCAAGTAGATAAATACATACTGCTTTGGTTCCCATGTAAACAGCGTTCTGTGTCTAGTCATGCCTGCCACATCTCCACATAAGTGTCTGCAGATGAAGAGAGTGCTGGCTTTTTGGCTGGAAATGAAGATGAGCACCAAAACTTAAGAGTCAGATACAACTGGCTTTCAAGCAAGGGTGATCTTTTTAACTTGTGTTCCTTTAATATCGTAAAAAATGCAAAAAATGCAGGGGGGAGGAAATACCTTTATTGGATCACTAAAAGAAACAAAAACATGGCAAGCTTTCGAGAGCAAAAGGTTTCTTCATCAGGCAGGCATAAAATTATTAACAAAAAATCATGACATGTTGGTATTGTGCCTGGCGTTTTTTGTAGAAATGCTTAATGGACAAACAGCAAAAGATTTAATGGTGTGATCCAGTCTTTCTTGAGTTTGTGTTGCTGTCCATGCCATGTGGCTATTTTGCGGTCTCAGGCAGTTCCATAGGCAAACAAAGAAAAATAGTCGTGTGATCCACGTTCAAATCATAAAAAAGGCTAATTTCCTTTGTTTTCCTTCTTTGAGTATTTAGAAAATTTAATTGCTCAAAAGATAAAAAAAGAAATGTGGTCAAAGTCTGTTCTCTGGAACACACAACTGCTCTCTGATACAATCGGCTTTGACTTTTGATCCATGCCTTGGGACAATTCATGTAATCATTATCACCGTTAAGCTCCGAACAGCTTCAGGAACTGTTAATTAAAAGACCCTTCCCATATCAACCTCCCACCAACTTAGAACAGCTGACAGAGTTCTTCTGTCACTTTGCCATCATTTGAAATGCAGCTGATGGCGACATTTAAAAGTGCCTCCTCGGTTGCCGTTTCAGAGCTGTGCATCTTCTTGCTCAAAAACTGGCCTTTGCTCTGATGGTATTTCAACACAGATGGCATTTCAACACACAAACACATCACAGAAAACTGTCTCATACCAAATCAGAACACTTAAACCAGAGTAGAATATGCCTACTCTGACTAGTAAGAGCTCTTGTGCAGTGGTTTAACTAATGTACTACAGCCAAAAAATGCTGCTGACCTACATTTGATCCTTTCGGGTGTCAAGGTTGACTTAGTCTTCTATCTTTCCGAGGTTGGTAAAATTAGTACCCAACTTGTTGGAGGCAAAATGCTAATCCGATTGACACTACTACTATATCAGAATAAGAGAGCGGTTTTCCCCATAACTAGTTCCCAAATTCAACATCACACTGTGTACACACAAACACACACTCCTATTCTTTCCTGGGAGCCAAATATCAAAAACAAAGCTATTGGTTAACAAGCAAGCTCAAATTTCTCCTTTGTAACTCTTGACATATTGGCTACATGCCACATTCTTGCAAGCTCCGGAGGTTGAAATGATAAGGAAATGAATGCTACAAGTTCTTCCAAGAGGCAACCCTGTCAGCAGCAGCTTTTTGAAATAAATCATGAAGTACCACTTTCCAATCCCCTCCAGAAACGTTTTGTCCAGACTATACTGGCAAAGGAGGTACCATACCCATAAACCTGGGTGTAACAAGGAATCGTAACTGCCTTTCAAATTAAAGTGTCTTCACTCTCCTCTTACACAAAAAAAAGAAGAGATGAGAGCAAAGAAGGAACTCTTACTGCTTGCTCCAACCATCAGACTCTGACCTAGAAACTAGAGCTTGTAATAGGTTTGTAATATGTGAATTCATCTTGTTAGTTGCCCAGAGTACAAAAACCTCCTGGATGGGTGGGGTATAAATGGAATGGTGGTGGTGGTGGTGACTACATAATCCCAGTGGGGGCAGCTAGAAGTGCCAGATCAAGGATCTCGTATCAACGTTGAAATCCAAAGGGGGGTGGGGGTTTGAGGAGGAGAAGGAGATGATGATAATGACGATGCTGATTTGGATGCAATTCCCCAGTTTAAAACAACCAGAAAGGATGTATTCAGAGCACTGTGTCCGGAACATCATGCCTCTGTATTCTTTAATAAAGACTTTCTGAAAGAATCCTTCTCCCTGCACGGAAGACAGAGCAGAAGGCAAATACAGGATTGTTCTGTCCACTGTTCACCTGTCTCTGCCTCCACACAGACACAGCAGAGTACAATGACAAAGGACACAGCAGCCAAACTGTACTGCATCTCAGGCTCACGCAGGCATTACAAGAGCTGCTGACACAAAGCAGCACCAACCCTCCATTCACTGCACCATTATCAGAGATAGCAGTACTCTAACCAGAATATCTACAGCTGACTAAACTGACTAAAGGGAAAACCTGAAGTACTAGAGCAGCACTACATTCAGGAGCAGGCTCCTTCCCTCCAACATAACATTTCTACTCCAAAGTCCCAGTGATGAATGGAACAGATCCCTACAAAGGTTTTGGTTTTATCATCTTATTGCAAGCATGCCCAAACTTTTTGGGCTGTGGGCCAGTCATGTGATTCAGCAGGCCAGTCACGTGGTTCCTCCCACCAGAAGTGGAAGTAAAACGTCCCTTGCAATCTGTTTTGCAACAGGATGAGATAGATTTCAAGATGTCATTTTCTCTGCTTAAACCAGGGGTGCCCAAACTATGGCTCATGGTCTGGCTCTGGTCCCCAATGGCAATTCATCCAGCCCACATTGCCCTCGTTTTACTTCTGCTTCCGGGAGCAACAAAGGCAGTGGGGCCAGATGAATTGCCCGCGGAGCCTAGTTCTGGCCCACGGACCATAGTTTTGGCATCCCTGTGTTAGAGGTACAGTGCTGGAAAGGACGCTCTGTCCAGTGACACCTAAACAACTTTTCCCAAATGCATCTACTGACATCTGAAAATTTGAATCAAGGTACTGAATAAAGGTACTATTCCTTCCAGGGACTGCCTTGGCTTGGTCATTAAGACACGAAGCTTGACGAGTGGAAGGTCAGCAGGTCAAAACCTGAGTGCTGCACAACCGTGTGAGCTCCCGTCTCTGTCCCAGCTCCTGCCAACGTAGCAGTTCAAAAGCAAGAAATGGCAAGTACTGTAAATAAAGAGGTACTTGCTATAAGCTTACATTTTCCTCCCAAGAAAATACAGGGGAAGTGTAATGTAAATAAAGCTGTTGTAGAGACCACAAGTGCCTTCCTATCAGGGTCATTATGACCATTAAACCTGACACCCTGCCCTCGCTCCATCCATCACTCTTTCTGCAAAAAAGGTTTAGAGCTGGGATTCTCAACCTGTGGCCCGTGGGCCAGATGTGGCCCAAGGGGCCATTTCCTGTGGCCTCACCATTACCTCCACTACACTCGAAAGTGCCATGTGGTGGAGGAAGGGCAAAATGGTTGTCCGGCCCCCGAAGCTGTTTGAAGGGGAGTGACCCGGCCCCCAGTTTAAAAAGGTTGAGAACTCTTGGTTTAGAGCTGCATGCTACAACACCTGAAGTGGACAGTCATATTTTCCAAATGTTACTGTTCTCATTTTTCAAGAATATTACAGCACATCTGTGCCTTACAGAACACATTTTCCACTGAAGTTCGCTATTCAGTATTCTCACAACTGCAAGGAGAAATGTGTCGTGCTCTGTTTGATGGGGTAGGTGATTCTGTGCCATAGGATTAGTTTCAGAGGCAGACTTCAACTATGAAATCCAAATTCCCTATGTTATGCATTTGCTGGCGCTGTTGTTTTTTTGCAAAAAGCTTCTTGGTGATGAAGAGACAAACTATCCTGCCTCTATAACTATGAATAATAGATATATGTAATAATAAATAGGCTCACTGCAATGAACAGTCAGAAAATAATTTAAAATCAGTTTAATAATACAACAGTGAAAAGGAAAAAGGATTCCTCTCATCTTCGTGGCAACTGTGGCGCTGTAGCTGCTCCTGGATTTCAGTTCCTATAATTCTTCACCACTGACTATGATTGTTCTGGGAGATGGGGGCCAATGGTTGGTTATCCTACTATGGTAATAGAGTAGTCCCTACTGCTAGCAACTCGACAAGTGTCAAGCAGCAGTTAACTAGCCTGACAACCCTGAGGACTAATGGCCTTGGGTGCCTAAACTGACGGGGAAGGGTGATGGTCCCCAAGTGGATTAAATCCCACTTGAATCCATCTTGATGGAGGGCAACAGTTTCATCAATACTGGACTTGGCCTCATGCTGTGATGCAGAAGGCAGACAAAAGGCCACTGCTTTATATTCTCAGGACAGTCTTCATGGCTGATTGTCATGATGATCGCCTATATTCAGATTCGGATATGGCAGAAAAAGGCGGCGGATATGACTCTCATGGGAGACGGGGACTAATGGTCAAACAATATCACCACATCCTCAGTAGCCCGTATTCGTTTCAAAACATGGAAGAAGAAATTCACCATCCATCGCCAACAACCTGTGATTCTCTAAATAGGTACCTAAATGCTTTCTGAGCCCACACTATTCAAAGGAAGGGAAGGGAAAATGCATATACAACACATAAAGAAGTTATTTTTCTCTCAGTACAACAATATCCTAGAAAAGCAGAGATCTCAGTTATTAACTTAAATGACTTTTCCAAAGCACTTAAAACCAGAACATATCACAGCTCCAATCTTTGCAAAATGCTCTTGCCATAAATCCCATTATATGAAGGTGATGAACCCTGACAGCTCTTCAGAGAAAATGAACACCGAATAGGTTTTTTAAAGCATAAGCAAAAGCTCTGTTTCCCCCTACAGCAGCAATCTGGAGAGTAGCATTTGGGAGCGGTTGTTCTTCTCTAGAGCATGAAAGCAAGCTACCGCAAATCCACCTTAACTGCTCGCTGTAAACCCACGCCCTGGCTGTTTTCGTTCTTTTTACACTGGCGAATGTTACACATCCTTCTCTTTCGTCTCCCACATCAGTATTTTCATTTCTATTTCTGTCTGCAGCATTCACAATCCTTGCTAGGTAGGAACCAATGAGGACTCATAATAAACAAGGCAGCAGGCAGAAGCACAAGCCTTTGCTATTTCCAGGAGCCAGGCATAAGTGTGTGGGTAATGAGGCTAGACAGCATTACCAGTCCTACAGATCTGATCCATTGAAAGCCACTTAGCTTAAGCATTTCCTGGACCAGAAAACTAGAAGGAACAAAGAAATCCTACAATCTTCTTCACTACCAGATTGTGTTCCTTTCTTTCTCACGGTCTGTCCCATGTTACTGCAAATATCTCAATACTGACAACTGGATGAAGGGATGAAGGGATGCAGTGACAGGAATAATGTGACAAATCATCGTCGGCTGCTACTCATATCCGAGCACATATTTTTCCTGGAAGTCACTTTTTCAGTTGAAGTAGTGTTATCTACTCTCTGTTGAAATCCAGCCAACTGAAGACTCCATCCTCAACATTTCAATGTTAAAAGGAATTGCATGCAAAATTTACATATGTTTTATCTTCAGTTTACTATCAGATGTGATAGCCATATAAAAAAAACTGTCAGGGTAAACACAGTTCCAGTAAGAAGCCGTCATAGGAACAATACACACAACAATTTCCCCTAAACCATGAGAAATAATAAAACCCAGCAAATGTTTACAATTAAAGACTCAACTGGCCCCCATCTGATTAATTACCTGCTGCAAGTGAACAATGTGGACCAGTAAGCAGCTCACAGGTCAAAACTATCTTGTTTACCACACAATATTCTAGACTGCCATTTCCAAACAGAACATCATAACACCTTTTACACATATGTAACAGCAGTTGTGTTCTAAAAGTGTTATTCCCCAGTTATCTGTCACAAAGAAGTGCCACCACGTAGCTCCTGTGAAAGCAACAGCCAAAACTTTTTGCTCCTAGCCAATAAACAGGCCAAGCAGGCCATGGGAGGCTTCCAGACATTACGAAGACCACCACTTGAAAGTCAAGCAACAGGAACACCCTACCAGACCCAACTATAACCGTACTTCTTACCTTCTCTGATTTGATCTTTTTAAGCTGTCGGCATTCGCCGTCACCATCTTCCAGCTCCGATTTAACTCCCAAAGGATTGAGTGCAGATCCCGTGTCAATAGCTATACTTCCAAGCTGCTCAGCCGCTGCAACGGCCGCAGCGGCTGCAATGGCCACAGCAGGCTCCGATGCTTGGCCACCATCATACTGCCCAACCCTGACAGCCAAAGCAAGGGGCTGGAGTACACTGGGCTCCTTTTCGGGTGCGGCCCCTGCACCTTCACTCCTCTCCTTCTTATTCTTGGACGAACCTCCCTCTTTCTCCTTCTTTGAATTGGCCACACTGCGAGAAGCCTTGGCTGATTTCTCAGTACCTTTGGGTGCAAGGGTGGCCGCCAAGCCACCAGTGTTCATGCTATCCCCAGGGCGCCCCTGAACCTCTTTCTTCCCACTGGTCCCTTCACTTGGCGTGAACAAAGAGGATCCTGGGGCAGCCTTGCCATTGTCCTTGCTACTCTTACTCCGCTTGGATTTGGATTTGCCTTCCTTGCTTTGCGGAGCTGGCACCGGAGTCACAAACTTGATGTTCTCCGGCAGTGTCGCCACAGCATTGGGTGCTGGTAGCCCCACCTCCTTGGAGCCTGACATTTCCAATTTCTGTTGGTCCTTTTCCAAATCCGCGTCCAGGTCAATGATGAGATTCCCTACTCCAATGTCCCATTCATCCCCACTGTCATACGTCTCGACTGGGTTTGCATCCACTCCTTTCCCTCCGGAAGCTCCACTGCTCAAGGACATCTTAGACTTAACGACCCACCTCAAGGTTCAAGGTCTGCGCCCTCAGCCTTTGCATCCGAAGTAGCAGCTCCAGCTATGTTCTCAAGCCTCCCGTGATCAAGGTGAGCCCAGGCGACAACATAACTGCTGAAATGGAAAGCGAGAACAACAGGTATTATATGGCCATTACTCACAAATGGATACATACAAGCAAACACAAAGACACAAATATATACAACACATATTTTACAAATACCCAAGGAATACCCAAAACAGCTGTGTATACACTTTATTCTTCCGCCTTTCATTTATGAATCGGACGTCTGTCAATAAGACAGAACTTACTGCAATATATCAATGTCATTACTGTTAAGATTTATCATATACAGCAATTACAAAGATAGAACACCTACATTAGTTTGTATTCAGTTATTCCACACCACAATTCTTTCATAACATTAAGCCATCAAATGGTATAAAACATACAAGAACACAAACATCCAAAGTCATCATCTGCAACTTGTTATCCTGCTATAATTTATTCTGCCTCTCCTTATCAAACCCTTTGAAAACTTCAATACCAGTCACATGAAAGATTCATTCTTTCCTATGCGAACAGTGAAACTGCCCTGACCTTCTGATACTGCTTCTTCAATTACCAGCCTGGACTCTAAAAGGACACTCTCAAATTCTGTATGTGCCAGTTCCAAGAAGAAATGCTGCCTGTAAGGACAGAGTCTTGCTCACTGTTTCCCAACCTTTTGTTTTTGGACTTCAGTTCCCAGAAGCCTAATTCAATTCCGCAAAGCACTGATCAACCAATGTACTGACTTAGGCTTCTGCCCGTCCCACTAGAGCAGACGGGAGGGGCTCTCTGGTTGTGACATCAGCTAGAGAGACTTGCCTCTCTAGCACAAGAAGGAGAGCCTTTTCTGTGTCTGCTCCGGCCCTGTGAAACCTCCTGCCAACTGAAATTCATCTCCAGGCAGAGTTTTTATCCTTTTGCAAGAGCCTTAAGACCTGGCTTGCGCAGCGGGTGGGGTGGGAGGAGGCGGCGGCTGCGGCTGAGGAGAGAGCCATTATGGGCTAGCTTGTTTAAGTTTTGCCTGGGCTGTCAGCTTTTGAAAACTCTTGTGATGCGGCATTGAGAGGGCATTAAAAATAATTAAATGTTTACATTTCAAACAAATCTAATTTTTAATGCTTTTTAAATTTTTTAAAAGTTTTTATTTGTTTTATGCAGCAGTAGAAATGTGAGAAATAAATAAATCACCGTCTCCCTATAGGGCCTGGGTCCCACATTTGAAAAAACTGGTCTAGGTCAGTGATGGTGAACCTTGGCATTCCAGGTGGTCTAGGATTTCAAATACCAGAAATCCAAGTCAGCACTCCTGCTGATCAGGGTTTCTGGGAACTGAAGTTCCAGAAGAGCTGGAGTGTCAAGGTTCGCCATCACTGGTCTATGTTCTCCCTTCCAAAGTAGCCACATTAGTCTGTCTCAGAAAATTCCCAAAGAAAAAGAAATGAACTCAAAAGCATGAGCTTTTATGTTCAAATACTACCTCCTTGGGCCTCACTGGATACAATATATGACCCGGGTATTTATTCTTATTCCCATGACCAGGTGAGGAAACAGAAAATGCACAGCATGATAATGGTTTGTTAACAAAGGGATGACAGTACCTGTTTCCAACTGATCAAACACTCTTTGAAGACACTAAGTACTAAACAAGCTTAGCATCTAAGATCTTTCTGCTTCAGCAGGGGTTTCAACTCAATGACCCTTGGGCTCCTTCCAGCTCTGTAATTAATTATGTTTTCTTACTCCCTCGAAAACAAGCGTCTTCTGAACAAAACTTTATCCTGCAACAATTTAGACTGAATTCATGTCAAAAGGTGAGTAATGTCAACGCATGTTCCTGTATCCTACTCATTTTAGCTCTTTATTTCAAACCTTGACAGGCACTCTAGCTAGGAACTTGAGATGGACAATTTGTGCTTACTCTATATATCAACATTAATGTAGACTAGTGGTTCCCAACAGGGGGTACACAGCCCACAGGGGGACTTCAATTCCCAGAAACCTAAGTCAATACATTGGCTGATCAGTGCTTTGGGGAAATGACTTAGGCTTCTGGGAATTGAAGTCCAAAAACCAGCATTTGGGAAACACTGATGTAGACAACTGAAGTTCATCATTTGATAAATAAAAAATAAATAAATAGTAAGACTGGTGGGCATCCTTTTTCATTAAAAAAAGCATTATATTATTAACATCCTGAATTATTAATAAGTTGATATTAGCACAGAGGAAACCAGTGTGATGTTGTGGATAGAGTAAAAGAGGGGAATCAGGAGATCTGGATTCAAATATCCACTTGGCAATGAAAATTACCTGGAACAGCAATGGTAAAACTGCTCTATAAATCTCCCACATGCCTTGAAAACTCACTACAGTTAGGACTTGATGGCACACAACAACAATAATCACACAGAGAAAAGAGACAAAAGAAGAAAAGGTAAAACTCTGTTCTTCAGGAAACATATCTATAAAAGAATAATGGCCAAGAGAAAGAGAGAACAAATTGTAAACACTTAATTTTGATGTGAAATCTGTTACAGTATTTAAAAAATAGAATTAAACAGCACAGGCAGAATTACATAGGCAAGCAGAGTATGAAGGCAAAAAGTACATTAGAAGTAATCGATGGAAGTTGCCCCATCATGACAGGCTACAATTCCTAAGTACAGTACTCTGTAGAGTGGATATTCCCCTTGAGGCAACAAAACAGAAAGCCAGTCCCTCCACAAGATAAGTATCCAGCAATTATATTTTCAAGAGGTAATTAGCACATGAAATAGCAATCACCCCAGCAGCTAACCAAAGCCTAAAAAGAGTGCTGTAGTTTCAGACACTCCTTGACATTCATGACTGTTCCTCCAGCTATCGCTTTTCTTCAATTTTTATTGTCTTCTGCTTCTCATGCAGAGTACAAGGGACAGATGATCTACATTGCTTTACCTATGAGAACCACTTAAAAGCAGCAATGTTTTTAAACAGAGGTTTTGTATTAATTTTTCACAACCCCAAAAACAGAAGACAGCTTGGTGGTGTTCATCAAGCAGCAGGTACACTACACTGCCAGAGTTCAGTCACCTGTAGGGCTGCGGCAAACACACTGTTTTCCATCTGCTCACTCCAGATTTCTAGTTCTGTACTGCTAGCAACTTGCTCTATGAAAAGCAGAGATTTACCATACCACCATAGAGGCAGATACGAGTAGCAGCTGACCATAGCAGTATGAAGATCCATATTTGTAGATCCAATGTGGATCTACAGACAGCTGCTAAGGATATCACAGGTTGACCATATGACTGAAGTAGAAGGGTTGTGCCTGATGGATAAAGAAAAATAACTCTTTAAGACCATTAAACAAAGAAAGCTCCAATATCATGGCCATAGCAAAAGGAACAACATAAATAGAATACTCCAACTCATTCTGCAAGGAAAGATCCCTGCCAAGAGAGGCCCTGGATGTAGATGGACTTCATGGCTGAAGAACCTGAGAGACTGGTGTGGCATGTCCTCGGAAGAACTGTTCCAAGGAGTTAAGAACAGGAAGACTATTGCCATTATGATAACCAATATCTGGAATTAATACCTGAAGAAGAAGTATGAAGATACCTAGACAAAGGAGATGCAGCTAGCATACTGCATGATGGATTGAGTGCCTGTCTCTCTCCCAGCTCCTACAAACAAAGCAGAGAAAAGTAAATACTGTAAATAGGGACCATTTTGGTGGGAAAAGATCTTGGGGACATGAAAGGACCCTCGTTCAGGCATCCCCTGAGCGGACTTTCTCCAGCAAAAATCCTTTCAACCCAGAATAATTTCTGACACAAAATTATTATATCTACAGTGCTTTTTTTTAATGACTTCTCATTTAATAACAGAAAAACTGCTGAATCAAGAGAATGGTGTGTGCAGTTGAAACATTACAAACTGCTTAGAAAAGCTGGGGTCTGTGGAGTGTCCTGCTGCTTCACTTGTTAAATACCACCATCGCTGGACCTTCAAGCTCTCTCCTGAATAAACTAGAAAGGTGAAAGCCAGAGTACAGTACTTGGTTCCAAAATGAGAAGCATGTAGCAATCAAAAGAGCAGCCATTATGTAGTGTGCTTGTACCACACACTCGTAAACATCAATTATACCATGTGATTCCTTATTTTTTAAGACTGAACAACCATACCGAATATGGAGAAGGTAATACAGTATGATACAAAGTTGGATCAGAGTCCCATCATTCCTAAAAAAAGAGTCATGTTGGTTGAGATTTATGTGAGTTGTAATCTAAAACATCTGGAGCATACCAGGTTGCCTTTTCTTGTTCAAAGGAACATTTCTACAATATCCAAAAGCATCTGAAAACCAAGATTTTGCTGAAGAATGGTTTCTCAGAAGTGCTATTGTGTTGGATTTAGCAGAACAATGATCGTGTCTCTTCCTGACTCCACTACACAACAAGAAACTTCACAATTGCTCTGTTGGGGCCTCTTGCAGGCAGCATACTTCTGAATTCAATTTCCCAAATTCCCATTTCTATTGTCTAAAAAACACTTGCAACTCATAAAAGTCTCCACTCAGTCCAGGAAATATTGTTTTTAATAATGGCAGAAGAAAAAGATTTGCAGTCAAACAAGTAAGATTTTAAGAACTAAGGTTATGTTACTACAGTAATACTGAGTCATAGGAAAAAAAAACTATAAGTAATTCTTAGGAGTTCGAAAGTGCTTGCTATGTACTGGTATATGGACAGAGAGCTTGCTTCATTGTTGTGGTTAATGGGTTTTTTAAAAAAAGTTACTTCCAGTTGCATCATCAACTACCCTGATCAGCTGTTGCAAATTTTAACTGGTTATCTTTATTCAATTAATCCACCTCCTATTTACTCTTCAATGTTCCTGTTGTATTCAACTTATGCCAACATTACTGTTCTTTCCCTATCTTCTCAAGATGTGCTCAAAGTACACCAGCCTATGTTTAGTCACATTTGCTTCTAGGGCAGGGATTGTCAACCTACAGCCCACAAGCTGGATCTGACCTGGATCATCCAGCATACGCACTTGCTTCAGCTGCTGCCAAAAGTGGCTGTGGGCACATTCTCAGTGGTGGTGATGGTGGTGGTGTTTTCCAGTGGCTGTAGCCATGTTCCTGGCAGCTGCGGGGGTTTTCCCTTAATCCACACCACACAGATCTTCCGGGCCAGTAAACAGGGGAGTCATGTGGGAGAGGAGTGGGGTGTGGAGTTGGGGTGTGGTGGGCTTGGGGTGGTTCCACTGCCTCCAAAACCACAATCCCCCTGTGGCAGTGGCGGCCAGGGGAACACCAGTCTGGCCCGCAAACAGTATGAGCGGGCGTGATCTGGCCCCCAGCTTAAAAACATTGAGAATCCCTGTTCTAGGGAGAGTAAAAATAACAAAATGGGGGGCATTGTACTATATCACAGTATTTCTTCTTCTTTACTGCTTTACAAGTCTAGTCTTCAGCAGATGAAGAACTGGCCCTTAGCTATCTATAAGTGAACACATTCAGTCTTCATGAATTTGCAACATTAATAAGCAGACATATCCCATGAAGAATGCACATATATATTCATCACAGAAAACGTGACACAATTCAGTTAAATCCAATTTAGCATTTAGTACAAATGTTACTTTTAACAAGTATATCTGAGAGTAAACAAAACAGCAAAAAAAAAAAAAAGACCAAAATGTTGTGGCACCTTAAAAACTAACTCCCGTATTTAAATGTGAGCTTTTGACTCGTTCAAACTCACATTTAAATACAACTACCACTTCACACTTTTTAACTAGTATTTTCACAACAGCCCTTTCAATTGCCTGGATAAAGAATTTGAATGTCTTGAGATGATTACCCAATACCTAAACTGCTAATGGTGTGACAAAAGTAGCATTTGCATAGTCTAGTGTCTTGAATATAAGGATTTTGGGTTTTCTTCATGCAAATTATTCATGCAGACTAAACTTTACACAGCATCCTCATTCACCTCACACTAACAGTGAGAGCTTCACCCACACAAAACAATTACTGTTACCCAAAATAACACCAAAAATAGGCAAGGAAGAAGTGGAATCACACTAGTTCTACATGGACAAGGTAGCATGTGAAGTTGCATCATAGTAATGAGCACTGGTCCTCCCTCCAGCACAATTTAACTCCATGCCAGGCTAGCTCAACAGTTTTAGATGGACACTACAGGACCCAACTGTACACTCTACAGTTGTCCAAGGTTTGGAAGGAGAAACAGAAGCTGCTGATTCTTCTGCCAAATCCGAATATTGGTGGTCCTCATGGTGATCAGCCATGAAGACTGTCCTGAGAATATAACGCAGTGGCCTTTCATCTGTCCTCCGTATCGCAGCATGACACCCATCCCACTGATCCAGTTCCGTGAGTCACTTTCTGGTCCTGAGCCCTTTTGGCATGCAAAGTCTTCCTCAGCCCCAGGCCAAGATTGAAGAAGCTGCTGCCCTCCATCCAGATGGATTCAAGTGGGATTTAATCCACTTGGGGACCATCACCCTTCCCTGTGGACATCTCCACCCAAGGCCACTAGTCCTCAGGGTTGTCAGTTTAGTTAACCACCGCCTGACACTCGGTGTTGAGTTGCTGGCAGAATGGTGACTGTTTCTAGGAGGAACTGAATGTCTCCTGGAGACATTCTGATAGCCACTTCTAATAAATGTTGTGGGGACATATGTATTCTGACTTCTCTGGGAGTGCACCAAGCACTGCTTAGTATGCATGGGTTCAATGGGACTAAAGCTCGGGTATGATTTTAAAATACAGTATGGTCCTATTTTTTTTTTATCAGGTAGATGGAAGATCTCAGACACAAATATGGATGACTTCGGAACTTTCATAATGTCATGGGAGATTGAATTTCAATAGGCTGGCGAGAATTAATTAACACCCATGGACTACTTTTGTTCACACTTGCTCAAATCCTTTAATCTGGCATCCGTATCTAAGTACATTTTGTTAAAGAAGCAGTCATTTAATTTTAACATTTGAGCAGCCTTCAAACAATGTTGCCTAACCATTATCAAATAATAACATCTAGACCAGGGGTTCCCAACCTTTTCAAGCCGGGGCTGAATCATGCCCTCTCAGTCAGCTTCAAGGGCCAGATGACCATTGTGCACTGCCTGCATGATGGGGGTAACCATTTTGCCCCAACAGCTTCAAAGTGGTGGTCATTATGTTTCTCGAATGCCCTTGGAGGAATGGGGGGCACATGAAATGGCACCGTGGGCCAGATCCAGCCCGTGGGGCTTAGGTTGGGAACCCCTGATCTAGACTTTCATACTTGTTTGGCCCTTTAATCCTGAACCAAACAATAACTAATAAATAGAGAACTTATTTTGTTCATATTCATGACTTCCTGCTCTTATCGATCTCATTCTTTCCCCCTCAAGGCCCTTCAAATTTATCCTATAATCTCATTGAGGACATCTCTCTGCTTTTTTGCTTCCAGAATTCTACAGTGCACCATATACAATATTTATGAACATCCATCAATTTACATACAACCTTTTCTCAGAGTGCTAGTACATATGGAATTAAAGCAATCCACATTCCCATTAAAAAAAACCCAAGACATTTTGATGTAGCAGGCAAGATAGAACTTTTAGAGCAAAGACAGACATACTTGGACTAAGATAATAAGTACCACATGTCTAGCTGAAGGTAAAATCTGTTTCTAAGTTAATGGCAAACATAAACAAAACAAAATGTTTCATACATAAAAGTTTTGAGAGTTAGTCAAAATTTTGTTTTCTCTTGTTTTACAGCTGACACACAATGCTGCAGCTCAACATACAGTACTGTCAGAAATGGCCAAAGTACTATATAAAAATGTTTGAAACCTTTACTTAGAAGCTCAGCATTTGTATACTGTATGCTCTAAAATATGCCTTTGTTTGAAATTGATATCTGGAACTGGAACATTTAACTAATGAAGTTCCCACACAGCCCAAACAACCTGTCCTGTTTTATATACTTATACTGTACTTCAGCTTTAACTTCCTATCACGCTCCCCAACAAGAGTGTCTATTAAAGAGGTTAGAAACAAAGGCACTCAAAAAAGCAGAAAGCTACAAAAATTGATGAGGGGAGGGGGAGAGGCAAACTAAAAGCATGAGTCCTTCATTACTTCCTTTCTGTCACACAGAATTCACACATACACACCAAGTGCACACCAGTTGGCAGTCTTCCAACAAGGATTCTTGGAGAAGCCATGGGTCAGAAATTCTAGAAGAGACAGTTTCTCATCAGTGAATACTCTGCGCAAGAAGTGCCAGACGTAAATAATCCAGCTCCTATTAGAGAGGGCTGCAAACTTTAGAAACCCTATCTACTACGTTCTGAGAAGTAGCCACGCCAAGGAAGAACCTGAACGCTCATTCTGACCCCACAGAAAGTTCACTTTGCAGTACTACTTTCACAGGAGCCTCTATCAAAATACTTGTAATATTTATTTATTTATTTCATTTATACCCCACCCTTATCCGAGGACTCTGGGCGGCTTACAACTAAAAACAATTAAAACACATTACAGTACTTCTATCTCACCAGGCAATCAGCAAGAATATACTGTATTGCACACAGACCAGAGCAGACCAGGGCTCATTGTGTCTTAACGCACTGCAACTGCTTCCAGGCTAGTCACCACTGCCTACTTTTGACCTTTCACTATGAAACAAGAGGCAGGCAGAACCTAACTGAGAATGATCAGATGCCCAAAGGTGAACTGATCACCCAAGAGATCAGCTGCATGCAAAGAAAATGTCTTCTACCCCTGTGGTTCAATTGACAGGAGGACACTGGCATCAGTCCATGGCACGACTGACTGCAATTTGCACCCTGATTAACTTTTAGGAATGTGTGCTGAGGAACAGCAGAAACTGTGAAAAGTCAGCAGCAGGCAACTGCTGCTCTAGAGCATGGCAAAGCTAAAAGGCTTTGAGACAACTGTTGTGGCTTACAGGGAACACTCCAAGATTGCCTATAAGGGAATAAAATCAAGTATTATCACAGTACATGCTCAGACGAGAGCAGGTTTCAAGCACCAATTCTTCAGCTAGACCAGGGATTCTCAACCTGTGGTCCATGGGCCAGATGCAGCCCGTGGCACCATTGCATGCGGGGGGCCCACTGCCTCCACCACACCAGGTGGTGGAGGAAGAGCAAAATGGCTGTCCAGCCCCCGAAGCTGTCTGAGGGAGCATGACACAGCCCCAGCTTAAAAATGGTTGAGAGCTCCTAAACCAGACCATTATCTCATACCCTACCTGAGAGGGGTTCACAATCACTCCCTGCTGCTTAGGACCCAGCTCTTTTAACTCCATCTGTCCCCTTAATGCTCCAGTTAATAGAGAACAGCATGGAAACAGGAGCAGCTGCTGTATTCTGGGGCTGCTCCTCCCACCTTCTCTGGTTGGGATCCAGCTTATTGCTTTCTTCTACAGACTTCTACAGGATCCTCTTCTGTTTCTTTTCACAACTAAAGAAACTCAGGGGATGCATCATGCTTTGCAGAGGAAGCTGTAGCCCTTTTGACTGCTCCTGGTAGAGTTATGCTCCCCTCCAGCTGCCTCTCTTAAGCTGTTGGTTTTTTTGTTTTGTTTTTGAAGCAAACCCCTGTGTCTTTCTGTAGCTTTTCTTTTCAAGATGTAGCCTTCCCTTGCGCACCCTCTACAGTGATGAAAACAATGTTGAATGAAAGCCAGCTGGCAGCCAGAAGAAGAGACAGAGAAATCTGCACAAAGAAGCTTCCTAACTGGCTGCTTTCAGCTGAAGGACTTGTCTGCCGGAAAAAGGGGGGGGGGGAGGAAGGGGCTCTTTACATCTTTTTCCTAGACAGGCTATAACAGAAGGCAAAAAATAAAAATGTTATTTACACTCCTTTCTCCTATCATCCAAATTGTTCACAAAATTGATGCAAGATTAGTATTTGAAATTTGCAGCATAACCAAGACTGAATGAGACCACTGAATGTCTCTAAAACCGGAACTGGTCACAAAATTAACATAATGTCATATTCTGCTAGTCTAATATTGAACAAGACTTTGGGTTCTGTCTGACCTACTAAACAATATTTTCTGCTTGAGCAACCACTATAGCAGTGAGGGCCAACCTTGGCACTCCAGGTGTTCTTGGACTTCAATTACCAGAAGCCCCAGTCAGCACTCTTGCTGACCAGGGCTTCTGGGAATAGAAGTCCAAGAAGACCTGGAGTGCCAAGATTGGCCATCACTGCACGATAGTATGCATAAAGTTGAAATAAAATCTGAGTTTCTCATATCCTGAAATATAGATTTACATCTCAGAGTAAAAGCTCCTAGCTTCTTGCACCTCTTATGAGGATCAACATTTTAAACAAATCTTTTTCATGTAAAAGGTAGTGTTATATAGTAGACACATAAGATAATGACCTAGACAGATCACTGTGAAAATTAATACTTACTTAAACATGGTCATATTCTTGACCACTCCACTGGACCAATAAACATACAAGATGCGAGACTGAAGTTAGAACAGACAATTCTGTTTTGAGTTGTGAATAGCTGTTGTGTGTATAACAAATCGGGAACTAATCAGAGAACATAGCAGAGAACAACTGGGCCATAGCAGAGAACAGCTGTAAGTGATAAAAAGAGATTTTCACTTGGTGGTAAGGATAAAAACATTCTGATACAACTAGTATTGCTATCAGTTAATGCTTAATAAAAAGTATCAAAATCCCAAAATTTGTTCTGGATTAAGTATTCAAATAGTTTCCATAACAGCATTGAGTTACAGTAAAGCAAACAGGGAGAGTGAAAATTAAAAGAAGTATTTTTTTAGTTTGTCATCTAACAGTGGATGAAATCTAGAAAGACAGTTTATAACATCTGAAGCTGATGATGTCACCACTCACAGCATTTTTTAATCAAAAATTTCTTATTTCACTCTTGAGCATTCCTTCATCATGGGGAAGTCAATAGGGCTTATGAGAGGAGGGGAAAGTTTTTAATTTCCAATAATTGCTCCTGCTGGAAAATCATCCCACCAGCAATAATTTTCAGAAATTAAAGACACACCCTCTATCCCAAATACTTTCCCATAATAAAAGAAAGAAAGTCTCAGGATCTTTGGGAAAGGAGGATCATAAAAAAAAAATTTTTTTAATTTTAAAAAAACTGCTGCAGCTGATGGCCTCATCAGTCATACACAGCATAAGCTGCATTAGTGTTCAGCCATGAAAATCTAGAGCAGGTTATGCAAACTTATTTTTCAAAATACTGGTACAACTGAGCAAGGTTCAGAACAGGTAACATAACTAATTCATGCAAACATAGTGATCAACAAGCAGAGGAGATAACTGTCTAAATGGATTGCTATGACAATTATAGGGTCAAAAGAACCAATCCAAGACATATGCTAAGCCCAGCTAAGACAGTGATTTCTGAACATTGGAACACACATACTGTATTCTTAGGTCACAACTTCCAGAAGTCATAACTTAGCACAGCAAATGGTTAATGCTACTGGGAGTTGTAGTCCAAGAACCTCAAGTTTTAGATTAACTGTGTTAGATTAAAACACATAACATAACATCCCCGGCCCCCGTCACCGGCCGGGAGGTGGATAAAAGGAGCCTCCCTGGGCCAGGGGAGGCTCGAAGACGCCGCCGTGAGATGCTGCCGCCGTCGCCCTCCCCCGGCCCCTGTCACCGGCCGGGAGGTGGATAAAAGGAGCCTCCCTGGGCCAGGGGAGGCTCGAAGACGCCGCCGCGAGACACCGCCGCCGTCGCCCTCCCCCGCCCCCCGTCACCGGCCGGGAGGTAGATAAAAGGAGCCTCCCTGGGCTAGGGGAGGCTCGAAGACGCCGCCGCGAGACGACGACGCCGTCGCCCTCCCCCGGCCCTCGTCACCGGCCGGGAGGTGGATAAAAGGAGGCTCGAAGACGACGACGCCCTCCCCCGGCCCCCGTCATTGGCCGGGAGGTGGATAAAAGAAGCCTCCCTGGGCCAGGGGAAGCTCGAAGACGACGACGACGCCGCCCCCCAATGTCTTGTTGGACCTTGTTGGACTCTTCCTCGACGAGCCGGCCTCGAAGGGAGAGAACCTGGGGGTCTTGGGTGGCGATAGAGGACTCGGGGGGGGGTCTTTGGTGGGATATTGTTTATTGTCTTTTGTTATATTGTTCTTTGTTTACTATGGAAGCCGCCTAGAGTCAGGTTCGCCTGAGCGAGGCGGGGTATAAATTTAAAGAATAAATAAGAATAAATAAATAAATTATGTGTATATAAAGCTCCATGTTGTCTTTGCTAGTTTAGAGACAACCAAAGACTAAAACTTATTAGCAAGCCCTTCCAGGTACCAGATGTAACTAACATGAAACCTACTAGCCATGAAAACTAAACAGAATTCTAGTTAAAACTTAATATGCCACTGGATACTACCTGTTAAAGGACAAAGGCTCAAATTAAGCCCAAAAAAAAATCATACACAAATATAGGATTGGTGATTTCTGGGTTGATAATTGTATTTGTGAAAAGGGGTCTTTTTAGTCTGCAAATAAAGCAGGAATCTATAGTGTGGTGAGAAAGGGAAGAGAGCATTAGGTGTTTTGTTTTGTTTTTAAATATGGAGAAAAGAAGAGATGACTGAGAAGTGATATACAGTACAGTGGAACCTCATACAACTATCTCCTGTATAGCAATGAAATTGCATAACAATTGGGGGGGGGGAATGGTGTCCCACATAACAATATTCCCTATGGGAAAAATCGCACAACAATTTTTCAATGGGAAAAACCATTTAGCAAAAAAGAATTTTTGTACAATGCGTCCCATAGGGGAAATCATATAGCATTTTGCCAGGCAACTCCTCTGACCTCTCCCATGTAAGAAATCTTACTCACAGCATTTTACATTGCACAGATACAACCTCATCTGATTCAATTCCTTCTTGCCTGTAGCATTCACATACAATAGCTAATCTGTACAATGAGGAACCAGGAGTGAGCAAATTTATTTATTTATTTATTTATTTAAATTTATTATCCCGCATTTATTATCTACATTAAGTTGTATAGCAAGTAGGGTTTGTGAAGTTATCATCTTTCTCCAAAAACAATTCATCCATCCATCAGAACTGCTTTAAAAAACTAACTCTGACCAACTGAACAAAACAAGATTATCTCCAATATTATTTCAGTTCTCACTAGTGATATAATGGTGGAGGGGGGTGTAGAGGAAAGAATTGTGCTGGATCTTGAAAACAATTTGAGCTAACTATAATTTTAGTATTCTCGATGACTACTTTGTGCAGTTGTGGGATCTGAAAGCGAATGTTTGTTCCATACTAACAAGTATCCTGGGAACAGCAATTACCAATGCCTTTAAAAAACAACAACACTCACATCAAAGGGAAGACAAACTGAAAAACAAATCAATCCAAACAAGCCACAAGTAATATCTATGAAATCAGCCTCTGGATAAGTAAGCAATGCAAGTCAGGTTTAGTAGGGGCAGCTGTAAAACAGGTATCTCACACTGTTCACTGAGTGACCTCTGTGCTGAACTCATGGCCTGATTCTTCAAGCACCACACAGGACACTGTCTGCTTAGGCAGCAGAGAGAATAGATGGAAGGACTCCCCAGAGAGGTCACACATGGACAGCTATGGACAATTTGCTGCCTTTAGTTGAGACTAAAACATTGCCAAATTCTAAATAAGAAAAGGGAGAGCTATTCCAAGTAGTCTCAGCTCCACTGATTCAATAGCTAATTAAGCAAGGCTAGCTATAGCCAGACTGGACTTTGCATGCAGCAGCATAATGTTTAGCTACATGAATGATCTCCTTTCTACGACTAAATAAATGGGCAGCCTAGAAAGGGAATGAAAGGCTTCATGTTATGATTCCATAGAAGCAACAGACCTGCCCTGCACTTCAAAGTTGGAGCAATCTTCTAGCTTAAACTGATCACCTCCCTGAAACTGGGAAGTGTACAGATCTTGCCCTTTCCAGTAGTCTGAGGCAACTGTCCTCAACCTGGACCCCCCCCCCCCAAATTTTGATGGACTACAGTGGAACCTTGGTTAGCAAACTGTTTAGTTAACATAAAAATCGCATAACAAAAGGAAATCCATAGAAAATAGTGGCTCAGTTTATGGTATTTTTTTCCAGAATGGATTAATTGGTTTTCAATGCATTCCTATGGGAAACCACGTTTCAGTTAATGTATTTTGATTTTCAATGCATTCCTATGGGAAATTCAGTTAAAGTAATTTTTGCTGTAAGAAACGTCCCAGCGAATGTATTGATTATGTTAACCAAAGTTCCACTGTACAATTCTCCTCACTTATAACTACCGACCATGTTGGCTGGGGCTGATGGATGTGCAGATTCGAGCCACTGAAAGGCATCGCACTGCCTCAAAATGCCTACCTTTTCACATACCAATAAACTGCAGAGGCTAAAAAAATTCGTTTATTTCTGTAAAAATTAGAGAATGAAACAAAGCCAAATACAGTAATATCCCGTATAACACGAGTATCATATAGCGCTAAAACCGTATAACGTTACAAGATTTTTGGAAAAATCTTGTTTCAAATAACACGATTTTAACGTTATACGGAACAAGCGTGTGCGGGGGGGGGGTTGGACTGGGTAGAACATCTACCCAAACCAACCAACCCCCCCTCGCGCCCGCCCCCACGATGTTTGGAAAGGGTACGGTGATCCTTACCTTTTTGAAACTTCGAGTTGCGGTGTTGTTCGGGGTTAGGGCAGGAGACGGGAAAGACCCCGTCTCCTGCCCTAACCGCGAACGACATGCGCGCGCACGCTCAAAGTTGCGAAAGTGTAAGGATCTTTACCCTTTTGCAACCTCGGGCGGCTTGAAGGCTTGCGCGGCATGGCGGTGGTGACGGGAGGATGCGGGAAGGTCCCTCGCATCCTCCTGTCACCCCCGCCGTACCGCAGAAGCCTCCAAGCTGCCCGAGGTTGCAAAAGGGTAAAGATCCTTACACTTTTGCAACTTTGGGCGTGAGTGCGCGGAGCGGCGGCGGTGACAGGAGGATGCGAGAGACCTTACCGCATCCTCCTGTCACCCCCGCCATGCCACGGAAGCCTCCAAGCTGCCCGAGGTTGCAAAAGGGTAAAGATCCTTATACTTTTGCAACTTCGGGCGTGAGCGCACGGAGTGGCGGCGGTGACAGGAGGATGCGAGAGACCTTACCGCATCCTCCTGTCACCCCCGTCATGCTGTGGAAGCCTCCAAGCTGCCCGAGGTTGCAAAAGGGTAAAGATCCTTACACTTTCGCAACTTCGGGCATGCACGTGCGTGTCGTTCGGGGTTAGGGCAGGAGACGGGGGTCTTTCCCATACCTTGCCCTAACTCCGAACGACACGCGATCGCGTGCTTACGGGGGGGGGGGTATGCCGAGCCTTGCCTCGGCGTGGTTTGTCCCAGACGTCAGGGTTTTTTTTTTAAGCGTTGTTCTATCAATGTATCGAACAATGTTAAAAATCGTATAACATGATGACTTGTGGAACCAAGTCATCACGTTATACAGGGTGCTAGTGTACTATGAAAAGACTGTTTATCAGTGACTGTGAATTAAAAATAAATGATCTAAATGGAAAGCAGCCCATTTAGTCCAATGATTATGCATCTCTGAGTGGGCAGAATTTCACTAACTGAAGCTGGCACTAAAATAAATCTAATTCTAAGTAGCAGAGAGACAGCTACAGTCACCACTGCAAGGAAAACTTACAAAACCCTAGTGCCTTCAGTGGGATTAAGTATATGTTACACAGAATATGTACTAGGGCAGTAGTGGCAAACCTATAGCATGCATGCCAGAAGCGGCACTCCCAGCCCTCTCTGTTGGCACGCGCACCGTCACCCCAGCCTAGAGTTCCCTCTGTCCAGCAGCCCAATAGGAGAGCTTCCTCCCTCCCCACAGCACAGAGTTCGCCCCGCCCCTCTATTTGGGCACCGAGTCTCTAAAAGTTCACCATCACTGTACTGGAATCATTATGGAAAAACCTACAACGTACAGTTTATGTGAATCTCAACTGTCAGGTGAATATAACTATACATAATGCAAATAGTAATGACAGACTTAGGGTCTCCAGACTGTTTTCACGGTGATGGTGATTTACATGTGTGTCCTCAAGTCACTTTTGATTTACATAGTTTATAAGGTATGTGAGATTTCAAGATTTGGTACCACTATCATCCTCCATGAGGTTCTGTGGCTGAACAGGTACTTGAACCCATTTCCCTTGTGCCATAGTCCAATACTGTATCCATTACAACACACTAGCTCTTTTGGCATATTTTACAATAGCTATATATCAAGCAAATGATTGGGGGGAAATTAGCTATAGAGAATATCTACATCTTGTAATATATTTTGTAAGGTTTTGCAAATAAATTGCTACTATTCTTTCACCCTGCCACTCCCTAATGTTTTATACACAGTATTTGTTGCAGGATCCTGGAACAGGAAACTCAGTATCGAGAGAGGTGTATGGAAATTTTGACTCCCAGCTATCCCATAATTCTTTATCATTTGTCATGTTAACTGAGCTTCTGGGAGGGCCTAACCACTTCCTTCAGCCAGAGTTTGTTGACAAAGAGCATCCATTTGTGCTCTTTCCCTACAGATTTCTCTTGATGTGTAATGTCTCCAGACCTAGACTCTTTTCATCCAAACACAAAACTTTGCAAAAACTGAAATTTCACAAAGCAATTGATTGTAAAATCTAAGAGCTATGCTCCTGCCTTTGTCCCAGCTCCTGCCAACCCTAGCAATTTGAAAGGAAAAAAATTGCAAGTAGATAAATAGGGACCACTTCTGTTGGAAAGTAAACAGTGTTCTGTGCGCTTCGGTGTCTAGCCATGCCTGCCACATGACCACGGGAACATCTGCAGAAGCAGATAGCGCTGGCTCTTCGGCTTTGAAACAAGAGATGAGCACTGAACCCTAGAGTCGGATACGACAAGCTTTCAAGCAAGGAAAACCTTTTCCTTCACCTTAGGTCAATCTTGCTGTGTAACATAAACTTATAAACCACCTAATATGCCATTCTGCTTTAAGAAGCTGTTTAGTAAAGAAACTAAAACACTCACTTTCAACAGTCATTGAGACATTTGGGGCTATGAACATGACAATTAAAATAGTGAAGCTATCATAAAATGAGCTAAATCCCACTCAATATGCTTTATACATGATTCTGAACTACCCAATTTATTTAACTGTGGCAGGTTGGAGAGAGGCTGTAATCCAGATCTAATTTTCATTAACAAGTCTACAGCTCATTAAGAGTATAGATGACCCAATCTCAAAAAACCAGTACAGTACAGACTCATCCAATGTCAAATCTACTCAGCCATCTGACCTCAGTCTACACTATTTTATAGGAGATAAAATTTCAAAAAAGCCAACTGGACATGCAATGTAAATTACTAACAAACAACAAATAATTCCTCCAAGACTGTTTTCTTTAGTTAACCTAAGCTAAATATTTCCATGTAATTTACACAGTAAGCAATTCCAAAGGTGGAATAATATGCTTTAAAATGTTAAATATGGAAAAGATTTATGTTCAGCCATTTTTGAAGGGTCATTTATGAAGCTAACTTTAAATTAGTAGACTACATAATAATTTGCAGGGAATGTTCAACTTTGTGGATTTAATGCCACACTGAGCTTGTATTACATCAGGTGTGATACAATCTTTCCCCTCTTTAAAAAAAAAAATCTGATTTTCATTTAAGTTGCCTGAAGATGTAGAGGTCATTGCATATATCTATAAAAGCCTTTAAAAGTTGAGAGAGAAACAGAGACCAACCCAAACTAAGACAAAGTGAGGTACAGTATCTGATTGCCTAGCCTCTTTTATTTTTCAGGAGAAGGTCTGCAAATCTTCTCAGATCACTTTATTCAAATATTTCCTATCTATCAAAAGTTTCAACTGAAAACAGGCAACACCAAGCAGAGCAAATATTGTTCTCAACCCCGGTGATATTTCCTAGCAAACATCAACACTGACTTCAGGAACAGATTGATTCCTGTGAGGAAGAACATTCATAGGAAAATGCCAGCAACCTAATGACAAAAATACACTGATAAAGTGTATGTGTTGCTGTGGAAACACAGAGACAAACATTCAGCAGTATCTGTACCACAGTACTGAAGCACTATAGCAGGGATACCCAAACTACAGTCTGTGGGCCAGATCTGGCCCCAGACACCAATTCATCTGGCCCACACAGCCCTCATCATTCCCAAAAGTGGAAATAAACACGCTTGTACATTTTACTTCCACTTCCGGGAGCAACAAGGGCAGTGCGGGCCAGACGAATTGGAGGCCGGGGCTGGATCTGGCCCACAGACCATAGTAGGACACCCCGGGTTTAAGCAGAAGAAATGGCAGCTTAAAAGCTATCTCATCCTGTTGCAAAACAGATTGCAAGGCACGTTTGACTTCCGCTTCCGGTGGAACCACATGATCAGCCTCCTGAACCACGCGACCGCCCTGCTGAACCACGCGACCGCCCCGCTGAACCACGTGACCAGCCCACAACCCAAAAAGTTTGGGCACCCCTGCACTATTGGACTGGGTGCCCAACTGGGAAGAAGGTACTTAAAATACCATTTCAACTGGATTCTCTTGTTCAAGATACCTTAGAAGCAACTGGAATCCAGATTTTTATTTACTGTATTTGCTATTTTTTATGACAGTAGGATCCTATAACATTTGCTCTGTTAACTCTAGACAGTGTAAAGCAGCTCTCCTCCTCCCTATTTTATTTTCACAATAACTTTGTAAGGGGTGTCATGCTAAAAAAGCATGATTGACCAAATCAACCTACCTAGGGAACTTCATGACTTGGTAGGAACTAAAACCTCAACCTCACTGCTTCCAATCCAGTACTCAAATTACTCAGCACAGTCACAAAAGGTTCAAAGCTTTCTGAAAGCTATCTGTTGTGCTGCTGATGGAGATAACAGCCCCAGAAACCACAGTCACCACCACAGTATTAAATAATATGAATGTGAATAAGTATTTCTTCCCTTTTCAAAAGCTGAATAACAATTTTATGAGATTCTCTGATCACAGGACTATAACTAACAGAGCTCTGAATACTACATTTTAAAAAGAAATGCATTGCATTACTCATTACTTCTCAGCAACCAGACAGATATAACCCAGCACAGAGAATTATTATTCTAACACTGCATCTTAAAAATATTTATATAAATATTAATAAGTACCATAAAATATTAACAATCCATATCAAAACACTTCTAAAACCTCTTTACAAGTACAGTCAAACCTCGCATAAAGAGTGCCTCGCTTAAAGAGTAACTCACTTAAAGAGCAGAATTTTCTCGGAATGCTCGCTTCACTTAACAAATAAAACCAACCGAAAACTCGCTTAACAAATAAATTGGGGTTCGCAATCCCCCCAACAATAGGTCACTTACAATGGTGTTTCGCTTAAAGAGCAAACTCGCTTAAAGAGCAATCCTGTTGAGGTACAACTGTAACTAGTTATTACTCAATACACACACAAAATAACTTTAAGCTGTGCACCACTCAGAAAATAGCAACTTATTGATAACAAGATTACTTGTAACTGGTTACTTCTGACCTTTGGAAACTACTTACTGAGACTTAGATCTGAAAGTTATTATCATAGAATTAGAGAGGCTACAATCCTCTTACTTATTCGTGCCACCATCTTGCATAAGTCTATCAGACTAAATCTCAACAGCAAACTGCTGGTAGTTAAGAAGTCAGCATGAGCATTTGGTGTCATAAGTGCTGATACAGTATCCACATTTTAACCAGTGCTGAAGTCTATACCAAGACTTACACTACAGATTTCTTCAACTGAATTCTATCCAGAATCATACAGAGCCTCCATCAAAAAATAACTTAAGTATCTATTATCCTACATGAAAGAAAAGGTATATTTCCTCTTACACAACATCTCCTGCTTTTAGTTATAATTTTTATGTTTATTTCTCATTGTATATTGCACTTTAAAATGAAGAGAACAATCTGCCTTCAGGCACCTTTGTAGGAAAAAGCTCATGAATTCTAAGCATAGGGTTCAAAACCTCAAAAATCTCTCCCTTCTAGTTCTATAACTCTGTCTCAAAATATATGCCAAACCTCACACACAAGTGGAAATGCTAGGAGAGAGCAGAGCAACAAAGGAATTGACATGTCTTACTGTATACAAAAAGGCTTCTAACAAAAGCAGCTTCTATTGTAACCAAGCAATCACTTCGCTCCAGCACCCACCCACCCCCACTGAACAAGCACTGAAATTGCTCTTTAGCAAGCTACTATTGTTTTTCAACTTGCATAAGCAAACAAAACTAGTTAACCTATCACCTCTCTCCAAAAAGGGTCACAGGAAGGCCTCTTACTCATTCACTGAACATACATGGAATCAGCTTGAAGCTGTTTATAAAACCAGACAAACATTCTCAAAGAATTATTCTTTTCATATATCTGTCAAGCAGCAGTTTACCTGGAAGGAAAAGTACGCCATGTTTACAAGCAACCTAACAGCAAAGAAACAGGAGATGCTTGACAGTAAGCTCTCAAATGAAAAAAGGAATGGGGGGGGGGGGGGAAGCATCAACAAACTGAAGATCCATGAGGCTAGATGTCTAACTTACACTAAGCCCCCATCACTGATTACAACACAAGCCTGAACCCAGTGAAGCACACAGTAACAAATTACTGGCACAGCTTGCTGGTGAATGTTTGCATAGAAGTGCACAGAACAGCAAACTGCTTTTCCCTCGTCTATTTCAAGTTTATCACTAAAGCTCCTCTAGAGCAGGGGTCCCCAACATTTTTTTTGCACCACCAACCAGTTACATGCTAAACAATTTTTCCACAGACCAGTACATAAGGGTGGTAGAGTTGGAGTACTGTATATATATTTCAGTTGTGCTAAAATCTCTCCCGTCTGCCAGAGGCAGCTTGAATATAGGCAGTGTGATACCTCACTGCGCACAGGTGGTGGGGGGAGGAGCCCCGTTGTAGCTCAAAAACAAGGAGGGGCCCAGTCATCCGCTGGCCACACTTTTTGACTCGGGCAGTGAGGTATCACACTGCACACAGGCAGGGGGTGGGTGTCCGCCGTAGTTAAGCAACATGGGAGAGGGGCATGGCCACCTGCCTATCTGCTGTGTCTGAAATGTGTCTAATCCTGGCTATACCTCATATTATCTTCAGTACACCCTCCTCATGGTGGCCACATTTATTGAGTCAAAGAAAATAGCATTGAAGAAAAGAAGCCTCTTAGCCATGGGCCATTAAATTTGATGTCCTTTTATTACAGAGTGAAATCCTTTTTATTTATTCATTTATTTATTTATTTATATCCCGCCCTTTTGGTGCAAGCATCACTCAGGGCGGCTCTTGAATACTCTATACATATAAAACCTGAAAAAAGTTGTCATAAGTGAAAATTGGCTTAACAGCACATTGTTGTGATTATTAGTATTTCAACATACACTTACAAACAGAAGATTTCAAGAGGGAAATTGCAACTTGCCATGTGTTACACATTTTTAAAAAATAATGGTATAATTGAGGCAAAAAGCAATCATATATGTCATAATCCTATTAATAAGTATAGACCAAACCATGGACCACATTGCAATTATGTGTCCTTTACATGCATTCAGAGGCACACTGGAGGACTTGCATGGTGCCACAGATGAAGGCCCTCAATGGCTTTCAAGCCTGGATGTGGAACTCTAGCTAGGAACTTGAGATGGACAATTTGTGCTTAATGTATATATCAACATTAATGTAGACAACTGAAGTTCATCATACAATAATTAAATAGTATACTATTTCCAGTTTATTAATAAGATAATACATCTATTCATTCACAACTAGAAACACAAAACAGTCTGGATGTGAAAAATCAGAATTAAAGAAAACAGTTGAAGATTACATTTTTAAAACAAACAGAATACAGTACTGTATAATCCTTTTTGTGTTTATCAGAAAATAGAAGTCTTGCAAAGAATTAGTAGTCATTAGACATCAAGATTTGTTATTCATCCTCTGTAAGAATAAAGTTTTCACAAGAAAGAGAGCTACAGAATTCTTTCTGCTTTCCTTGAACTAAAAGATCTTAAAAATTTGTCACAGCTGGCTAATTTGAAAAATTGTCTAATTCTGAACTTAAGATCACAAACATACATTTGAGGGAACTATTAACACAAATATGGAATCTTTAACAGTTGCTTATAAAGTAGAAGGCTGCTAATTAATATCATCAACTTTCTTTTTAGAAAGATTTCCAATATAGTAATGTAGGGTATTGTATTATATAGATATGGAAAAAATGACTAAACCTGTGAACATATTTCACATACTCGAAGAATGCCTTTAACATATTATTCTAAATAACCCAATTGCTGCACTGATTTTTTAAAAATTCCTTAGGATTTACATGGGGACTCATAATCCATGCATTTTTAATACACAGGAGATCAAAGAGCTATGGAATAATTTTTTAAAAAGCAAGAGAGGAAGTTTAGTAATGCCATTCTATTGCCTGTTTACTTACTTAAAAGTCAACTGGGGTTATTCACTTGTTTATTACTACAAAAATACTATACAGATAAAATAAATTATAAGTCTTACATAACATGATTTGTCAGCTCCCTATTATGGTCACATCAATGCATAATTCAGAAAATAATACCTGGATATAGTTTCCTACTTCAAAAATCTTATTTAGGACACTTGATTTTTACATATATTCTTTTGCAATTCATTACGGTAATATCTAAAATTTATGGGCTAAATTCAATTGGCAATCCCATCTAAAGTAAATTCACTTTAAAAATGCATTTACATAAGCAGTGGCTTATTTAGCAACTGACTCAATGGGTCAGATCTATTTGGGACTAGCAACTGGCTTTGGGATTATGAATGCCTTGCTGAGGATCACAATGCATACATCCTTAGAAGATATGGAATAACCTAAACCCACAAAACAGAATAAAATCAACAAAAAAGTGATCCTTGTTCCTTAGAAAACATAGGTAATGGTCACCCTTGCTCAAAAGCCAGTCTTTCATACTCTATGTTTCAGTGCTCATCTCTGTTACAGCCAAAGAGCCATCTGCAGATGTTTCCATGGACAAGTGGCAAGCATGCCTCAACACCGGAGTGCATGGAACACTGTTTACTTTCCAATCAAAGTGGTCCCTATTTATCTACTTGCAATTTCTTGTTTTCGAACTGCTAGGTTGGCAGGAGCTGGGACAGAGACAGGAGCTCACTCTGTCATGCAGTACTTGGGAATCGAAGTCTGACCTTCCAGTCATCGAGTTCAGCATCTTAACTGCTGGAGCCAAACACAAGCCTTGACTGAATGTATTTATGCCCAAATCAAATGACCTTTCTAAACATTATAAATTCCAAGCACAGACAGAAAAACACAAGTACATGGCAGTGACTAGAACAAGATTTCTGGATTATTTATACAGTACTGTATAGGAGGGCATTTCAATGTATCCCTATTATATCCTTTCTATAGCAGTCAACAACTACTACCGGTAAGTAGCCTCCACTTCTTCCCAACAAGATAACCATCAAGGAGCTGTCATCTCTCACTTTAGAACAGTGGTGCCCAAACTAAGGCCCGGGGGCCGGGTGCAGCCCCTGACACCAATTCATCTGGCCCGCGAAGCCCTCTTTGCTCCTGGAGCGAAGAGGGCTTCGCAGGCTGGATGAATTGGTGTCGGGGCCGCACCCAGCCCCCGGGCCTTAGTGACTGGCTCCTTGAACCACATGATTGGCCCACGGCCCAAAAAGTTTGGGCACCCCTGCTTTAGAAGTACAGTAGGAATATTTCACGGGCAGAAATATGGACATATGATGTAATAACACATCTAAATACTGCAGGGATAAGGCAGGTTTAAATCTCACACTCTCAAAGTATCATCACTGAGAAAACATTGAATTCATCCACTCTGAGCATTATAATTTTCTACAGTTCTGAGAAATAATGAAGCGAGTAGTATGATTCAAATGCATAAGCATCCAGTCATTCGCCTACAAGAGTGTGAATCTTTTATAGGGAAAAAGTTTTACACAACCATCACATATGCTATCCATCCCCTTAGATAATCTGGATTTATCTTGCAAGCTAAAAAAAATAACTAGACGATACTGGTTAGAACATTTTAAAAACGACCAAAAAACAAAGACACCCGTGCTTCCTCAAAGACAGGTGTCCACAACAAAGGCATATGTAGATGTGCCACAATCAAAACACTTTGACAGATGTACAGTCAGTAGAACTGAAGAGACTTTGGAGTGGCTTATCAGCACATGCACCATCCAATGGTGGCTTCTTCAATGAGCAGTGACAGGTGAAATGCAGGTAGTTCTTTCAT
The DNA here is from genome assembly GCA_030440675.1 of Furcifer pardalis. Classification (NCBI taxonomy): domain Eukaryota; kingdom Metazoa; phylum Chordata; class Lepidosauria; order Squamata; family Chamaeleonidae; genus Furcifer; species Furcifer pardalis. The sequence continues at coordinate 15,539,955 of CP126891.1, read as the reverse complement.
CCTGCATCACATCATTTTAAACAAAGCACTTTTCAACTGTATGTTTAAATCCAGGGTTATATGCTCCTAGTTCACACATGACAGCAGCTGCCAGGCGCTCACCAGTGAACCGTACAGAACCAATTTACAACTGAGTGTTTTCACACACACATACACCAACAGTGCCTGTATCTCCTGCAGGAGGCTGTTTTACCCAGAGACCACAACAAGAGAAATTCCAGAAAGCTCCCACTGGTAGAAAACTTCAAACACTTAGACAGACAGCTTATGTGTGCATTTGCACACTTGCACACAGAAGTCCTAGTTCACTTTCATAAAATATATCTAATCAAAGAAGGTGCAGAGAACAGGAATAGCTCTTAAGATAAGTCCTTCCAATTCTTCCGTGTCTAGGCCAAACGTGAAACTGCCAAAATGAAGTGACCTTTTAGTAAATTCATTCTGTAGTTCCTTTCGATTGACCTTGTGTGAGAATGATTAGCCGGCACAATAAGGTGGCCGGCACAACAACGTCCACCTGATTGAGGTTCAAAAACACCACAATCTTTGAGGAGGCTCTTTCCGTGTACCCCAGTCCTTCCAATGAACCCGTGGAGGTTGTGGTGACTTACACAAGGTCCTCAAGCAACAATGAGGCAAAGCACATGAATACACAAGGAAGTAAAACCTGCCTTTTTAGCCAAGTGTTTTAACTCAACACACCCGCTCAAATAGCTTGGTGGCCTCAAGTGACTTCTCATGGAGTGACCGAGGCCACCATGCATTAGACTTCACAAAATAAAGCTGAAAGCAGAACAAAACCACCACCCAAAACTCACTCTCCAGAACTGACATACCGTACTTGTTTTCACATGGCCAGTAGCAATAGCAATTAGACCTATATACTGCCCCATAGCGCTTAGTGCACTCACTAATTGACACAAGTCAATTAGCATTTTGCCCCCAACATGCCGGGGACTCATTTTACTAGAAGGATGGAAGGATGAGTCAAGGCAGTGCAAGGGCCGAGTATGGGTCTGGACAGGTGTGTGTCCCATGACCTCCAGGGCTTTTCAGGTGCCCACAGGTGAGGAGAGGGCTTTCCCTGCTTCAACATCCTTCACCAGACCATCTTCATCTCCAGAGAAGAAACACAATTCCCTCCCCTGCCCAAATTGGAGATCCCCGAGCAGGCCAGGAAACCATTGCAAAGTCATCCCCCTTACTCTTCTGGTCCTTGCCAGACTGCCAAAATGAAGGCACCTTTGGGTGAGTTCATTCTACAGCTCCTTTCACCTAACCTAGTGTGAGAAAGATTAGCTGCCACAACAAGGTTGCTGTTACCAGGGTATGCCAGATTGTGGTTAAAAAAAATACTACAATCTTTGAGGAGGCTCTTTCTGTGTACCCTCACTCCATACAACACTAGAACCCTCTCTCTCTGTATTGTGTCCCCTCCCTCCCCACAAGTCCACAGAAGACCAGGGCAGGGGTCGAAACAGTTTTTGCTTGGACAGGCCCACCTGGCCCCAGACTCCGAAATATTGGGGGTGGGGGGTGGCCTCGATCCTTCCTCCGCCTCCCCTTTTGCAGGTACTGATGAGGGGCGGGGGGGGGCAAGCTATTTAAACAGGAGGGGGCTTTCTGCTTCCCTCCTCCTTTCTTTTCTCCTCCCTTCTTTACTTCCTTTCCTCATTTCCTTCTTTCTTTCCTTCCTCCTTCCTTCCTTTCATCTCTCCCTCCTGTCCTTCCTTCCCTTTCCTTTCTCCCCTTCTTTCTTTCCTTTTCTCTCTCTACCTTCCTTCCTGCTTTCTTTCCTTCCCTTCTTTCCTCTTTACCTCCCTTTTCCTTCCTTCCCTTCTTTCCTCCCTCCCTCCCTTCTTTCCTTTCCTCTCCACATCCCTTCTTTCCCTTCTCTTTCCTTTCCTCCCTCCTGTCCTTCCTTCCCTTTCCTCTCTCCCCTCTTTCCTTTCCTTTCCTCTCTACCTTCCTTCTTTCTTTCCTTCCTTCCCTTCTTTCCTCTCTACCTCCTTTTTCCTTCCTTCCTTCCCTCCCTCCCTCCCTCTTTTCCTTCCCTCTCCTTCCCTTATTCCCTACCTCCCTCCTTCCTTCCCTTGTTTCTTCCCTTCCCTTCCTCCCTCCCCTTCTCTGAGGGCCGCCTGACCAGAGCCTTGAAGCAGCCAGGCCGGGGCCTACTTAGCCAGCCGCCGCCGCCGCCGCCGCCATGAGGGAGCGCAGCCCCGACCTTCTTCTTCCTCCTCCTCCTCCTCTTGGGCCTTCCTCCCCCTCAGACCTACCCTCCGGTTCCGGCCGGTGCCGGGCGCTGCCCTCCGGCCCCTCAGCCTCTTCCATGGAGCCGCTCTGCCCGGCCGCTCCTGGCCTCACGGGCCCCAACAGGGTCCCCGCCGTCGCCTGAGGAGAGAAAGCTCCGGTTTGGCCCCTCCCGGCCTCCGTCGGCTGGCGCTGGCTGGGCCTCCCGCCTGCCTGCCTGCCTGCCCTGCCTGCCTGCCTTCCCTCAGCGCGGCCGCCGGCGCGGGGGGGGGGCGGGGGCGCGAGGAAACGAGAGCCCGGATTCGGAGGGAGGGAGGAAAACGCGGAGGCAGGAGTTCCCGGGCGAGGGGACGGGAAGGAGGGAAGCAGGGAAAACCCGGGAGGAGGAGTTGTTCCTTCCGCTTCTTTTTCTTCTCCGCGCCGCTCTTCTGGGAATCCCAAGGAAAACCCGGAGCGCAGGATTCCATCCCAGGGTGGATCGGGAGAAGTTGGAGATTTACCGCCCTGGTGGCGCAGTGGTTATACTGCTGTACTGCAGCTCGCCTTGTTAGCTGGCAAGGCGGCAGTTCGAGACCCGGGAACGGCAAGACGGATTGAGCACGCGTCTCTGTCCCAGGTCCTTGGGACATGAAAGGAGCCTCATTTGGGCGTTCCCTGAGCGGAGTTTCTCCCGCAAAAATATTTTCAACCCAGAATAATTTCTGACACGAAATTATTATTAGTGAAAGTTGTGAGTTCGATCCTGAATTAGGGGTGACTTGGCCTCTTCCATTCTCCCGAGGTCAGTCAGGAATGCCCAGAATGCTGGGGGAGAAAATGCTAATTAACTTATTTATTTATTACATTTTTATACCGCCCATTTGGAGGTATCCCACTCTGGGCGGTGTACAAGCAAATACTGTACTGTATTAAAAAAAAAAACATGACAGAACACACTACAAATCAAAACAACCCACTTGCGAAGGGACCAGTGAGTGCACTAAGATCTCACACCAAATGTGCCAGCACAGTCTCACAATAAGCTTCATGAACACTGGTCAGATTTATTACTGAGGAAACGTATGTACTATTATACTGCAACGCCTAATAAACATGTCACCAAACTAATCAGGGGCACCTCTTTGGTTGATTAAAAGCTTTTAAAATTATTGATTTAATTAAGTCAATATTGCGATGTAACCATAAAAATATTAATGTATATTATGATTACAGTACAGTATAAGATTTTTTTTCTGGGTTAATGAAGTCAATATATTCCTGAATTCATGGCAGAAATTGACAACTTTTGGACTTGGGGGGGGGGGATGATTGGAGAGAGATGATGTGAAACACTCTTAACTACAGTCTAAAATGCACCTTGCAGTCTGTTTTGCAACAGGATGAGATAGATTTTAAGCTGCCATTTTTCTCTGCTAAACCAGGGGTGCCCAAACTATAGCCCGTGGGCTGGATCCGGCCCCCAATGCCAATTCATCCACCCTGTGCCACTCTACATCCACTTCTGGGAGCAATGAGGGTGGTGTGGCCTGGATAAATTGGTGTTGGGGGCCGGATCTGGCCCACAGGCCATAGTTTCGGCACCCCTGCCTTAATAGGTCTGTACCATGTCTTTCATCTGAATATGTAAACCAAGCCAAATCCTTAGCATTTTATATGGAAGTATATTTATGCTACAAAATGGGATTCTTCTTAACCAAACCCTGGACTACCCTTTTTGGAAGAAAAGCAGCTTGAAAATATTTTGAATAACTAAATAAAGCATGTGCGATCTGCAGCAAATTGTTACAGCACACAGATACACAAGCAAACAGGGTTCCACCCCTATTCTGCCTTAAAATGCTATTTAAATGAAGCCACACTATAACCTTCTCTTCCAGGACGTCTCCTTTACTGGATGACACTCAACTATTCCATGCCTAGATGAGTTGTGACTAAAGTAGAGGACACTTCTGACATTTCAGGGTAAGCGGCTCCTCTCTTGTAGCTACTAGCATACACAGCATTTATTAGGCTGCTTACCCCGAGTACAAATGCTTAGAGGGTTAACCATCTCTTCACAACCTAAACGCACTAGGCAGTAAGCATCACTGCTGTCAGTGAGACTTAATTCTAAGTAAGCATGATTAAATCTGTACTCTTACTCTCTTGTAAGTGGAGAGCCTGCAGCATTTAGCAGTACAGCTCAGAATCTTTTCATGGCATTGGCAGCCACTTCTCCACATGTTTAGTCAAAACCAAATTCCCTGAAGGGAAATGGGGACTTCATTCAGAGCTTTTTACACAGTATTCTAAGAACTGCACATTGTTGTTGTTGTCAAACGCCGTCAAGTCTCATCTGGCCTCTGGCAATCCTATGAATGAATGAAGTCTCCAAAATGTCCTGTCCTCAACAGCCCTGCTCAGATCTTGCAAATGCAAGGTTGTGGTTTCTTTTAGGGAGTCGATCCATCTCATGTGCGATTTTCCTCTTTTCCTGCTGCTGTCAATTTCCCCTAACCTTACTCTCATTTCTAGTGAATTCTGCCTTCTCATGATGTGCCCAAAACATGACACTCAGTTTTGTCATTTTTTAGAACTCATTTGTCTTTCTTGTGGTCCATCACCACCTCTCGAGGTTCCATTATCCTAATGCTCTAACCATTAAGAGGTTATTCCTGATATTCAGTCTATATCTGGCTTCCTTTAGTTTCAACCCATTATTACGTGTCCTTCACTCTGGGATAATGGAGGACAGACCCTTCCCTTCCTCTTAATGACCATCATTCAAGAATTTGAAGAGTGCTCTCTGGCCCTCACTTAGAGAGTAAGGAAAGCCCTCCAGACTGAGCTGACACAGCAGGACACAACCATAGAGATAAGGATAAAAGAGGTGTGGGAAGATGCTGATTACGCTGAGCGTGTTCTGAAGAAGACCAGCCAAAGCATCCTCTGTTCTCTCTTTCGTCTGTCTCCACAGAGGCTGAGGACCATAACCCCTTCCTCTCCCCAAAACAAGGCCCATTTCTACTCCCAGCACGGCTCAGGGAAGGCAAGGAGAAATAGCTTAAGCTGTACAGCCTGCCTCTTTCTACCCGTTTAGACACTGACTTGCCGGGGGACTGCAGTGGCTTAGCGGTTAAGACACTGAACTCGATGACTGGAAGGTTGGTGGTTTGAGACCCGAGTGCTGCACAACGGAGTAAAGTTCCATCTCTGTCCCAGCTCCAGCCAACCTAGCAGCTCGAAAGCAAGAAATTGCAAGTAGATAAATAGGGACCACTTCGGTGGGAAGGTAAACAGCGTTCCGTGCACTCCAGTGTCTAGTCACGCCTGCCACATGTCCACGGAAATGCCTGCAGACACAGACAGTGCTGGCTCTTTGGCTGTAAATGGAGATGAGCACCGAACCTTAGAGTCGGATATGACTAGCTTTCGAGCAAGGGTGACATTTACCTAGACACGGACTTGGGGTAATCCCCATGAACCTAACTGGGTTTCTGAACAGGGGAAAGACACCCTATGGGGCTAGGGAGCTGCTTCTTCTGTGTCTAGGTCAGACATGAAGCTCCCCTTTGGAGAGTTCATTTTGCAGTTCTTTTCAGCAAACCTAGTGTGAGAAAGATTAGCCAGCAACACAAGGTTGCTGCTGTCAGGATACAACCGATTGTGGTTCAAAAATACCACAATCTTCAAGGAGGCTCTTTCTGTCTACCCCACTGGGTAGCATAACTTAGCCCTCTAAAATTGCAAGGAAAAGCATGGTATGAGAATAAAAGTTGAGAGCAAGTTAAAGCACAAACCTATAGAGCAGAGGTTCCCAACCTATGGCCCGTGGGCCAGGCCTGGCCCGCAACGCCATTCCAACTGGCCCGTCTCCGTCTCCCCCACACCCGGAAGTAGAAGTGGGCACATCTACATCAGCCATAAAATGTGCATGCACAAACATGCCTGTGGCTGACATGAACACGGAAGTGGGCGCATTTACATCAGCCGTGGTCAGGCCCACGGTGCAAAAAGGCTGGCCACCCCTGCTATGGAGTTTGCCTTTGGGGGTACCCTCACACCCCACATCTCCAGCTTATTGAGTGACCCCTGCTTGTAACGGAACAGCATTAAAACTGCAGGCAGCAGGTGGGGAAACCTATGCTTCACTTACTCAACTTTCAGCATTGACCAGCTGAGAGGAGAGCCTGCTCCCTCCACGCTGTGGCCATGATTTACAAGACTGACTGCTGATTATATTGTTCTGTTCTGTTATAAATAAACACTCTTTAATAAGGAGAACACCCCAGGCCTGACTCTCAGCATCATGTATCTTTCCAGCCAGGGAAGATTGATCACCTTTCAAGAAGTTCATCAGCCTTCTCTAAATTAGTCTCTTTGGCTTCCCTTCAGCTGGTAGTACATGATACTGTTTTGAATTTTATTTTTGAGAGCTGTTCAGGGACTGCGTTGGCTCAAGTGGTTAAGACACTGGACTCAATGACTGGAAGGTCAGAGTTTGATTCTCAAGTACTGTACGACGGAGTGAGCTCCCATCTCTGTCCCAGCTCCTGCCAACCTAGCAGTTTGAAAGCAAGACATTGCAAGTAGATAAATAGGTAACCACTTCAGTGGGAAGGTAAACCACGTGCCATGCACTCTGGTGTTGAGGCAGCATGCCTGCCACATGTCCACAGAAATGTTTGCAGACGCAGACAGTGCTGGCACTTTGGCTATAAACAGATGAGCACTGAAAACTAGAGTTGGATACGACTGGCTTTGCAGCAAGGGCAACCTTTACCTTTACCAGTGTAAGTACAATTTCAAGAAATAGTTTGTTTAAATGTCTGGCCAGGTGATCCTTGCTAAGGTAACAGAGCTAGCAACTCAACCCCGATCGTCAGGTGGCAGTTAACTAACCTGACCACCCTGAGGACTAGCGGCCTTGGGTGGCGAAGTCCACAGGGAAGGGTGATGGTCCCCAAGTGGATTAAATCCCACATGAATTTGTCTTGAAGCAGCAGTTTCATCAATCCTGGCCTGGGACTGATGAGGACTTTGTGTGCCAAAAACGCTCAGGACCAGAAAGTGACTCGCAGAACTGGTGTCATGCTGTGATGTAGAAGGCAAACGGAAGGCCACTGCATTAAATATTGCTCCCAGGACAATCTTCAGGGCTGGTTGCCATTTTGCTCACCAACATTCTGAATTGGACAGGGCACTTGAAAGAGGGGTTTTTTAATTTATTTTTTGGCGTGTTGCAGGCAATTTAAGACTTGGGGATATTCCCACCTGGTCTAAAGGCTGATAAAGCATTTGTTTCTATAATACAGTCAAACCTCGCATAAAGAGTGTCTCAATTAAAGAGTAACTCGCTTAAAGAGCAGAATTTTCTCTGAATGTTCACTTCACATAACAAATAAAAACAACCAAAAACTCACTTAACAAATAAATCAGGGTTCACAATCCCCCACCCCCAAATTGGTCACTTACAATGGTGTTTCGCTTAAAGAGCAAACTCACTTAAAGAGCAATCCTGTGGAATGCATTATGCTCTTTAAGCGAGGTACAACTGTATTTATTTTCATTTAAAACATTTATAATGCCTGCTCTCCAATATCATCTGTAAATAGTTTTGATGTAATTAGGGGGGGAAAGCATGTGTCATCACCTGTAAGATTTTCCATGCCAGAATGCAGAAGCGAGGCTTTTTACTAGCCTCTCTCGTGCTTTTAAGACTATCTCACGAAAATGATCACCTTTTCTAAATAAATGCTTTTTCAAAGTGCATCACAGCTGCATGGCGGACACTACCCTGTGGAACATGGAACCATTTGTTTTCTTCCATTAGAAAAGTGATGGAGTTCTGTCTTTACGATGAGTAGGAAGAACGAGTTTGTGGGTATGAGGACTGTACCAAATCATACATCTTCCCCTGACACAGAAATAGCAGTTTTAAGTGGCTTGTTCCCACTGGAAATCTTGTGATGTATAATTTATTGACTTTCTTTTATCTAGGCCTTTTGTGCTTTTAAAACTAGGATGACTGGGATAATGAATCCAACCCTTGTTACTGTAAATAAAAACAAATCGGCTGTGGAAAAAATCTTTTTTAAAAGTATTGTGTGCATACATGTCTGATTCTTGTTGAAGTGCCGTTTGATATTTTTTTTAATCGATATATTTTAAACATGCAATGAGATGTTTTATTCACACAATACCGGTGCTGCAGTTGGAATTCAGCAGTGAACATGCAATGTGGTATTTTTTAAAAAATATGAAAGTAAAATTTTAATGCACATCTTCTTTAGTTAGGAATGGAGGCTAAGACCAGAAGCCTTGGTACCAGTTCTTGGGCACATGGAAATTTTGCTGCTTTACAAGTTTCAACAAGCTCATTATCTCCCCTGCTCCGCAAGTATCTTGGACGACCAAACAGCACGTACACTCACTGGCTGCTAGCTGATGAAAGACCCACCTTCACCCACAACGCTGCCAGGTTCAGCTCACACCCTAGCGGCTTTCTGCCTCATTAGCCCCTTCTTTGCTCCCTGATGGATCTTTGCCTCCAGCTTCCCTGTCAAAAAAAAAATGAGAAACAAAAGAAAAGAGGATCTGTTATAAGCATTTATTTTTAAAGCTTACTTGTAATGTGCCAGTCTGGCCATGTCATCCTGCTGATCAGGGCTTCTGGGAACTGAAGTTCAAGAGCATTTGGAGAGCCAGATTTGAGCAACCTTGGCATTCTAGCTGTTCTTGAACTTCAATTCCCAGAAGCCCTGATCAGCAGGAATGCTGACTTGGGCTTCTGGTAATTGAAGTCCCAGAACACCTGGAGTCCCAAGGTTTGCCAGCACGACTCTAGAGTCTAGGTCAGGGATGGCGAACCTTTTAGAGACCGAGTACCCAAACTCAACAGGCTGCTGTCCACACCACAGAGGGGCGGAGCAAACTCTGTGCTGGGGGAGGGAAGAAATGCTCCCATTGGGCTGCTGGGCAGAGAGGCGGGGTGAACTCTGTGCTGGGGGATAGAGGAAGCGCTCCCATTGGCTGCTGGGCAGAGGGGTGAACTCTGTGCTGGGGCGACAGCATGTGTGCCAACAGACAGGGTTCTGCATTCCCTCTGTGGCATGTGTGCCCTAGGTTCGCCACCGCTGCACTAGAGAGACCATGAAGTTTCTCAGAAGGAGCCTGTTCACATTTATCCTTGTACCACAAGGGCATCTGCTGACTTGAAGAAGGCTTTCATTAAACCCACCATTTAGTTTACAGAAATCAATTATAGCAACCTTTGCCAAAACCAACAACAATAACACTAGCAAGAGCACTGTAGTGGAAGCCTGACTCATTCCCAATGTTTGGATTTCTCTAATCCGCTTTACCCCACTTGACGTCCACCACCAATTCATGAATACTGCTTCTCAGATATAGTACATGAAATCACATTTCTCATGCATTTGGCCACAAACCTAGCTGCTGATGCCCTTAAATGGAATCCCCTGTGACACATTCCTTCACAGTCACAGTCGGAGATAAATGTACTTTTTACAAGCAGAAGCAGCACACTCAGGAATGCAAAATAACACACTTCTAAACCAGTTTTGTTAAAGGAAGCAATTGTGGGGTAATGGGTTGGGTAGAAGAAATGCAGCTTTTGTAAACCTGATTCAACTAAAACAGAAGCTGCACAAGGCGTAGCGTAACCATACGTTCTTGTGCTAGAATTTGCTTACTTAGTTTAGACTTCAGCTCATACATTATGGCCAGTGTGGGAAAACAGGCACATCAATGACAGCTAGACACGGTCCTACAGCGAGGCAGTTTTAAAGTTGCAAGAAAGATCCAACTCAGTCAATGGATTCCGTGGGGTCCATGACTGGCCAGAATAAAATGAATCTACTGGTTTTAACTGTTAACTGGTTTCAACTAGTTTTAACGTCTTTCATGCTCCCCCATCCCTCCAGGAGCATTTGAGAAGCAAAATGGTTGCCCCTTTGAAGTTGTTGGGACAAAATGGCCACCCCCATCATGCAGGCAGGGCAAAATGGCCATCCGGCCCTCAAAGCTGACTGAGAGAGCGTGACCCGGCCCCTGGCTCAAAAAGGTTGGAAACACCTGGTCTAAGGAGCAGTCAGGATTGATTTCCTTCAATCAGGATGGGCTGATTTTATCTCCTTGCAGTCCAGGGGACTCTCAAGAGTCTCCTCCAGCACCACAATGCAAAGGCATCTATTCTTCTGCGCTCAGCCTTCCTTATGGTCCAGCTCTCACTACTGGGAAGGCCATTGCTTTAACGATGCAAAACTCAAGAGTAGGCCTTGTTAATTAGTACTTTCTAATCAAGATTTCAAGCAGAAAATTGAGCCCTGAAGAAAGGAGGGATACTGCAAATTATAACAGCAAATCTGGAAAAGGCAAGATTACTTGGTGCTGAAAGAAGCTCCAATATTCCCACAAGACAGTCATCAAGGGAAACAGGTCTCTTCGCCGTCTTCAAGAAAATCCAATGAGGAAGATACCTTACCATTCAGATTTAGATTTAATCCTTATTAAGGGTTGTGCAGGCCTAGCTGCCAAATAAGTTTTAAAGACAGAGGCCTGCTCATTCAGGACACAATGCCATGGGATTATCCACAGAAACGGCTTACATCAAGCCCCACTGGTTTATGTTTCTATTACAAACACGAGATCATAAGCAAATTACCAGCTGACGTCCTATTACTCAGTATAGCAAGTCACGGTAGCGTCACCTTATTGAATCAGTGGGGATTTGGTGAATTAACTCCTCCATATGTTTCACCGATTCAACAGGCCTACTTCAAATGCAACTTACTCTACTAAAGTAACTCAAGACTAGAGTTAGGTGCATTTGAATACTTAACTTATGGAGGGGTTGACTCACCAAATTGCCACTGATTCAGTGGGCCTACTCCACTGTGAGTTTGTGCCCAACAGAAATGCTAGAGTACAACTTCCACCATATCAGCTAGCATCGCCACTCTGTCAGGTACAACTTCAGTGCTGCGTGACGTCTGGAAGCTCCTGTCATCTGTCCCAGCTCCTGCCAAACTATCAGTTTGAAAGCAAGAAACTGCAAGTAGATAAACAGGTACCACTTTGGCAGGAAAGGTAACAGTATTCCATGCACTCCAGCATCTAGTTCAGTGATTCCAAACCTTTGAGTTTTTTTGGACTTCAATTCCCAGAAGCCTGAGTTAATTCTCCAAAGCACTGATCAGCCAATGTACTTACTTAGGCTTCTGGGAATTGAAGTCCACCAGTGGGTCAACCCCTCCATAAGTTAAGTATTCAAATGCACCTAACTCTAGTCTTGAGTTACTTTAGTAGAGTAAGTTGCAACTGGGGATCACAAGAAAGGTTATTCTCAGTAGTTGCTCCTACACTTTGGGGAAACAACTCTAAATCAGCCTAGCAGCAGGATCTCTTCTTGTTACCCTTCCATCAGCAGGGACCTTTTATTTCATCCAGTCTCTTGAAACCAACTGGATGTTTAAAGAAATAACTTTTCATGTGTGCTGTAGGGATTACGATGGCTCAGTGGTTAAGAAGCTTGTCTTTTCTTAGCTGGAAGGCCAACAAGTCAGCAGTTCGAGAACCAGGTACGGCATGATGGTTTGAGCGCCAACCTATCAGTTTGAAAGCAAGAAATTGCAAGTAGATAAATAGGGACCACTTTGATGGGAAAAGATCTTGGGGACACGAAAGGAGCCTCATTCGGGCGTCCCATGAGCAGAATTTCTCCAGCAAAAATCCTATTCCTATTCTTGTTGGTATGTATGCTGTACTGCTACTTTTTAATGACAGCATTCCAAATTGTTTTTAATTTGATAGCATTTTAACGTTATCGTTAGTTTAACAGAATTTTAACATGATGGGTTTTTGCATCTTTTCAGCTAAGCTTACAGTAAAGCCCCTGTCTTGGGTCCCAGTCTGGAAGAAATGCAGGATCCGTCCAAATCAAAATCAACAACAAATTCCTTCTTAAGTTCTCTGCCGCTCCTGTGGAATGTTTTCTCCAAACCAAATCAAAACATCAGGATAGACAAAACACAGTCTCACAAATGAAGATCTCACCGTGCCCTTTCCTCTCTAATTTCTCTGATCTGAAGTTAATAATTTCTTCTTGCTGTAAAATATTTATATTCAACCTACAACAAGGTCATCCTTTCTTCACCAACAGGAGTGACAAGTGAAGCCTGAAACAAGCACTGTTCTTTTTTGGAAAACAGGATACTGAGACAGAAATGAAACCCCAGCTCCTGCCAACCTAGCAGTTCGAAAGCAAGGCATTGCAAGTCGATAAATAGGGACCACATTGGTGGGAAAGGTAACAGCATTCTATGTACTCTAGTGTTTAGTCATGCCTGCCACATGACTATGGAAACACCCGCAGACGCAGACAGTGCTGGCTCTTTGGCTGCAAATGGAGATGAGCACTGAACCACAGAATCAGATACGACTGGCTTTTGAGCAAGGGCAACCTTTACCTATCATCCATGTTTGTCTCAGACCACTAAATATAAAATAATTTACAAACAACATAAACAAAAATGTACATGCACGCACACACAAACACTTTAAGAAACAAGAAAAATAAACAAAAAAGTAACTGGATAAGTGACAAAAAAATTGCCTAAAAGAAAGGTTTCTGACAGCACAGCAGGTAGAAATCCAAATTAACTTTCCTTTGAAAGGAGTTCCATAACCTCAAAGAAGTCACTGAAAAGGACCTCTCTCAAGTCCTAAACAAACATTCCTGTGAGGACTCTTAAAACCTAAAGAGTCTTGTAGAGGGAGAGGAAGACACAATTCTTAGCAATAGCAATTACACACACACCACCTCATAGCGCTTAGCGCACTCTGGGCTCTTCACACGTTAATGGAAAGGCTGAGGCAACCTTGAACCCAGTCAGGATCAAACTTACAATGTCATCAGTTTAACCACTGCACTCCCAGGGCTCTTATGAGTTTCCACATAGTCTTGAGCGCCAGACATCTTGCCACTTATGGTACCATATTTTCCGCAGCTCCCACCAGTGGGTTAGTGGTTAAGGCGCTAGACTTGGAGACTGGAAATACGGGTTTGATTCCCGAGAGCTGCACAACGGGGGACATGAAAGGAGCCTCATTCGGGCGCCCCCTGGAAAAATCCTTCCAAACTAGAGTAATCTCTGACGTGAAAATGAACAAACTGTATTTGACAGCATATAAAACGCATTTGAGTATAAGAGGCACCCCATTATTACCAAACTAGCCCACTATAGGCCACTATATACAGTACAAGACGCACTCCATTTTCCAGTGTATTTTAAGGGGGTAAAAGTGGGTCATATATGCCAGCAAATACGGCAATCCCCCCTCCTCCGAAACCCCAAATGCCAAAAAGCACTGTTGGAAATTAAAGTCCTAGCTGCCACCACTTGAATGGGCCAGACTGAGATTGCCAACATAGGAAGGAATACTGTGGAGCAGAAGGTAACTTACAGATCTTGTGTTTGCCTTTGATAGGAAACTTGACGATCATCTCCTGGGGGTTGGAACAGATGAAGACAAAGGGAGACGTCGACTCCTGGCTCATCTGCGGGTACTAAGAAGAAGGGGGGAGGTAACCAAAAATACCTTTGCAAATGGGTTAGCAACACTACAGTGAACTAAAGAGATGGAAACTGTGTCTCTAAAAATCACACAGATCATCAGAAGGAGACTTGAAGCAGAAGCACAGAGCAATTTATTGCTCATCCGCAGGGAACTGCGTACCTGGGTAAGGAATTCTCGAGATTTAGTCAGATAATGTCCCAGGTTTAAAGGAAACCTTACTGCATAGGTAAAAGTATTTTGTATTTTGTGAGGTTATATTTTATAATTTTTATTGTACTGTTGCTGTTTTGACTGTAAGCCGCCCTGAGTCGCCTCGACGAGTGGGCGGCAATATAAATCTGAATAAAATAAATAAATAAATAAATAAATAAAAGTAAAGGTCTCCAACTCTAGGGTTTGGTACTCATCTCCATTTATAGCCAAAGAGCCAGAGCTGTCTGTATCTGCAGACGTTTCTGTGGTCATGTGGCAGGCATGACTAGACACCGGATCTCGAACTGCTAACCTGCCAACCTTCCAGTCATCAAGTTCAGTGTCTTAACCACTAAGACACCGCAACCCCCACCTTACTGCACACAACAAGCCTAACCAGCTGGGGTGGAGGTTCTCAACCTTTTAAAGCTGTGGGCCATATCATGCCCCTTCAGACAGCTGAGTGGGCCAGACTGGTGGCTCCCCCCACCGTAAATGCTGCCAAAAACGTGTTTGCGACAGCCGCAGGCACATTTATGGCTATCGTAAATGTGTCCACTTCTGCTTCTGGCGGCAGCAGTGTGGGCCGCATGAAATGGTGCGATGGGGCGGAGACGGGCCGATGTCCGTAAGTTGAGAACCCCTGAGCTAGTGGTAAGGACAGATGTGGCCTGTATATATGCTTGCAAAGAGATCAGGAAATAAAAATATACAGATGAGGGCTATAACATGGAGACAGGAAAGAGAACCTGGGGTCATGGTGGAGCTTTGCTTTAGGTCTAGCCCTTGGGGGTCACCCAACAAGGAAAACAATGAAGGAGAGGAACACAATGTTATCGGGAGGGCAGATGGTAGGAGGGAAGGACATCGCTTTCTGGTACACAGATAGTGAAAGAATAGGCCACAGTTCCATGTGTTGAAAAACGGCACCGACCCCTGCTCCGCTCACCTGCTCCTGAAATTGCTCTTGTGACAAGCAGTCCATCACATCTACACAACCAAGGAGGCAGCCAGAGGGATAATCTTGGGGAAATTCCAAATCTGAGGCAAGCCGGAGAGAAAACTGTTAGGCAAGCTCACCCGCACGGACCCAAGGGCGTTGTCATTCTCCACGGGCTCTTGATTAAACTTCAACTGCCTTAGAAATGCTCTCTCCACATTTCAAGATGTGGGCAAAGTATAGGGATCCATGTGCCTGGGCACATGGATGTGCTGGACAGACCTTTCAGGTGTAGAGCCTGAATTCTCCTCTACAGACTCAAACCTGAGCTCCTCTGTTTTGTTCCATTCATACATGCCTCCACCCAAGCTCAGCGTAGGAGACACCGCCATAAAATCCAAGCCTTACATTTAGCCTTTCTTTTGTACCAAGAAACCCCTCGATTCTTTAAGTGAAACCCATTCATAACAATGGAAGCCGTGCTTTTATGGTTGTATTTAAGCCGTTGCAGGGGTTTGGCAACACCCACTTCAGTAACAAAGGGGAAAGAGCGAGAAATAAGCAAGGCAAATGCCAAAGTTACCAGTAAGAAAGGAAAAAGGACTACAATGAAACTCTGGATTAGTTTACGTCTCCCTTCCTCAAAAGCCAGTCATTTCTGACTCTAGGGTACAGTGCTCATCTCCGTTTATAGCCAAAGAGCCAGCACTGTCTGCGTCTGCTGACGTTTCCTTGATCACGTGGCAGGCACCAGAGTGCACAGAACACTGTTACCTTTCCTTCCAAAATGGTCCCTATTTATCTACTTGCAATTTCTTGCTTTCCAACTGCTAGGTAGGCAGGCGCCGGGACAGACGATGGGCGCTCACTCCATCATGTAGCACTTGGGTCTTGAACTGCTGACCTGCCAACCTTTCAGTCATCAAGTTCAGCGTCTTAACCACTAAGCCACCTCAGTCGCCATATGGGTTAGTTTACATATATCCAAACATTCTTCCATTCTGGAGTTTGGAACCTCCAAACTTTAAGACACACCTTTGTGGAGCAAAATTCTATAGGTAGCTTCGATCTCCCTGGTTTCCTGAAGGGTTGGCTTTTTGGCAGTCGATGCTATCCACAAGCGACCTCTATGTGCTGTGTACCACATCCTGCCTTCCACCCTGGAAAGAAAACAACAGATACATTAGGTCAGGTTTTCTCAACCTTTTCGGGGTGGAGGGGGCGGATCATTCCCCTCAGAATGGCTCTGCAGGCCGGCCATGAGGTTTCACGCAAAAATTCACATTTTTGGTGCTTCTGAGCAGCGTCAGGAATGAGGACATTGGGGGCCAGTTGAAATGGTTTCAGGGGCCGGGTTTGGCCCACCGGGCCATAGGCTGAGAATGGCTCCGTCAGGTGGAGGAGCAGATCCAGTATCCATGCTTTACACACTTGCATGATGCAAGAAACACTTAAACTGCCATCCTTGCATCCAAGCAGCAAAAGTACACAGGAAAACCTCCTCAAAGAGTGTAGCCTTTTTGAATCACAATCAGGCATCCCCCCCGGGCAATGGCAACGTTGTGTTGCCATCTAAATTTTCTCACACTGGGTCAAGGCAAACGGAACATCGGAAATGAATTCACCAAAAATGTGGCTTCATTTTGACAGTTTCACGTCTGGCCTAGACACGGAAGAAGATCCTTTGGGTGAAATCCAAAATACAAGGTTGTTGGTTTTTGCTTTTTTCAAAAGAATCAAAACATGAAGACCGAATCTCCTAATTTACAGCCAGGCACTATTTCGTTTCAACCAGGAATGGACAAAATGGGTCCCATTTGTTGATCTTGGCCACTCCTTGTGAACTGGGTCCAGTCTTGGAATGCCTATAATTTCCAATCCAGGTGATCTACTAGAAGATGGTCAATAGATCTCTCTTTCCCTACTACTGCCTCTTCAGTTCTTTCTCTACTGATGCCTCTCATCTTTGTTCATCCTCAGAGAGCTGTTTCCCTGCAAATGCTAGTGCACAGAACAATCTACATCACAACTGCCGAAACGCTCAGAGATATAGGCCCATCCACGTGCATGGCCTTTGACCCAGATGTCAATAAGGTTTCTGGGTGGGAGGGAGCTCTTCCATCCCCTTGTTCCAGTTACACCTATGCAGTCTTCTCTTTTTTTCATCTCCCAATCAAACCCTGGAGTGCCAAAATGAACCCACT
Organism: Furcifer pardalis; assembly: GCA_030440675.1. Taxonomy (NCBI): domain Eukaryota; kingdom Metazoa; phylum Chordata; class Lepidosauria; order Squamata; family Chamaeleonidae; genus Furcifer; species Furcifer pardalis. Next base: position 15,522,789 of record CP126891.1, on the reverse strand, counting down.
TTCTTGGCTTTGTCGTTGGCCAAACTTAAGTCCTTGCTGGTATTTCTGGCAGTAATCGGCAGACCAGTAAAATGAGCAGGATTCTGGATCTCTCCACATTCACACTGCACGTTGTTATCCGCCAGTCACCCCTACTTGAGCATATTAGTCTTACATTTAGGGACTCTGACACTCAGCCTATTCAGGGTCGTCCAAGTGATGTAGGGGAGGTTGAGTTCCTCAGCCATCTCCTCCTTTCATGCTGTTCCTTGTCCAGTGAGCTCCTTCCTCCCTCTTCTAATTTGGTTTTGCTCTTGTGTACCCTCAAGAATGTTTATTCTTGCCATAAAGCTCTGCCTGGATTTGAGCCAGTAGACTTGAGGCTCGTATCCATTCAGAGGGTCATTCTCTTGCTTAGTTCTCTTGTCTGCTACCTCTCTCTTTAGGTGGAGCAATACCAACAAGAGGGTATATTTACTCAACTGGTGTAGGTTTGAGGAATCCTGTCACTATACGCATGGCTTCATTTACAGTGAAGTCTAATTGTTTTAGCATGTGTGGATGTGGAAACTATGCAGTGTTGCTGCTCAAAAGTATCTCCTCCCCAACCAGAGAAAAAGAGGTAAACAGCACCATCTGGTGAGTAATAATAATTTCATGTCAGAAATTATTCTGGGTTGAAAGCATTTTTGCTGGAGAAAGTCCATTCAGATGACGGCCGAATGAGCCTCCTTTCATGTCCCCAAGATCTATTTATGTACTTGCAATTTCTTGCTTTTGAACTGCTACGTTGGCAGGAGCAGGGACAGAGACAGGCGCTCAAACTGTTATGCAGTATCCGGGTCTCGAACCCCTGACTTGCTGGCCTTCCAGCTAGCAAGGCGAGCTTCTTAACCACTGAGCCACCGCAGCCTCTTCTCTGGTGAGTGACAAAAAGATATTCAGCCTGTATCTAGCTTCCTTTAGTTTCAGCTTCTTATTCTGTGTCCTGCCCTCTGGGATGATGGAGGAGAGATCCTTCCCTTCCTCTTTATGATCATCTTTCAGGTATTTGAAGAGTGCTATCACCATATCCCCCAATCCCCAGTCTCCTTTTCTCAAGGCTAAATAATATTAGTGCCCTGCAGATCTGACTTAAGGAGCTGTGTGTGTTTTCGTGTCAGAGATTACTCTGGGTTGGAAGGATTTTTGCAGGGGACACCCAAATGAGACTCTTTTCGTGTCCCCCATTGTGCAGCTCTCGGGGAATCGAACCCCATCCTTCCGGTCCCCAAGCACAGTGCTTTTACCCACTGAGCCTCCGGGGAGCTGCAAAAATCCTTCCAACCCAGAGTAATCTCAGACACAAAAATGAACGCACCTAAGGAGCTTAAGGATTCCTTCAAAACACACAGTCATGATTCCCTCTTGCCACCTCCAGCCACCTGCAGGCTGTGCTTGACCTTTCCTATCGGCTTACCTCTTGATTCCTTTGACCAGCAAGGAGGCCCAAGGTTGATGCATGCTAAGGCACCAGCCATCATCTGAGATCTCCTGTATCTCTCGGTCCTGGACACGTAATCTGCTTCTTCCCACATCGGCTTCTCTTTCGTTCTCTGCAGGGGCACCAGTTTTCTTGTGTGGGAGCAAACCTGTCTGGTCTACCCACTTTAATACAGAACATTTTAAAAACAGAAAAACAAATATATCACCTAGAGGTAGATTAACACTTTCCTACTTAAAACACACTCGCAAAACATGAATGGCAGTGCGCCTCAGATAGGTCCAGGAGGCCAAGAGAACTCAAACTGACCTAGGTTTCAATCTGCATATAAAACCAGTGATGTAATGAAAATAGTGCTTTTGTGGGGACTGCGGTGGCTTAGCAGTTAAGATGTCGAACTTGACGACTGGAAGGTCTCAGTTCAAGACCTGAGTACCGCACGATGGACTGAGCTCCTGTCTCTGTCCCAGCTCCTGCCAACCTAGCAGTTCGAAAGCAAGACATTGCAAGTACATGAATAGGGACCACTTTGGTGGGGAGATAACCAGCGTTCTGTGTACTCCATTATCTAATCATGCCTGCCACGTGTCCAAGGAAATATCTGCAGACACAGGCAGCAGTGGCTCTTCGGCTATAAACAGAGAGGAGCACTGAACCCTAGAGTTGGATACGACTGGCTTTCAAGCAAAGATAACCTTTACCATGGCTTTGTGATGTTCATTTTCATCCGGTTTAATTTCCAATTGCTGTCATTTGATTTTGATTTTAATTACGTGACATTTTTAATATAATGTTTATTACTGTATGTCACGTGGAGGGAGGGGTTCAGCAAAGAACAGCTTCCAAAACAAACATATTATATACAGTATACTGTATATATATATCTTTCCCAGCTGCCTGCAGGCAAGAAGGAAAGAGGTAAGGAAACCACCACACTATTAAGTGGAATAGAGAAATGGGAATGACTGGAATGGATGACTAAGCAGGATGGCCTGGGGTTCCCATCAGCTCTAATCAGCATAGCCAAAGGTGATGATTGGTAAACTTTTCAGTCCATCATCTATAAATGCCCAATCCTGATCTAGGGTTTTTATCATGGGAGGGAAGATACTGACCACTGGGGCTGGTTGAGGCAGGTTTGGGTTGACCAGCACTCCGAGTTCTCCACCTTTTCCTCCTGGGCTCTGCCTCGGCTTGACCAAAGTGCCGCTCTGGATAGCGTCAATCGTTTCATCCAATCTACAAAGACAACCCATTCATTTTACATTATTACTCTTTCTATACAATGGTGGCTTAGTGGTTAAGTGAGTTTTTGGTTGGTCTTAGTTGTTAAGGCAACCATTCAGAGAAAATTCTGCTCTTTAAGTGAGTTAGTCTCTAAGCGAGGCACCCTTTGTGCGAGGTTTGATTGTATACCCAAACAGTCTCCAATCCTGAAGTGTACTCCCCAAACCTTAAGACATACCTTTGTGGAGCAGAATTCTACAGGTAGCTTCAATCTCAAAATCATCATCTTAACCACTAAGCCACTCCAGCCCGTCTGCCTTCCTCCTTACCCGCAGCCTCCACCCACTGCACGGTACCAAGAGCACGCACTTGCTGTGATATTCTGCCATGCCGCCTTGTTCCTCCAGGACCTGCCGTCCAGCAAAGTCAAGGGTAACCTTCCGGGAGAGCCGTGACGCGTGCCTCAGCTCTCGCAGCTCTTTCTCCCGCTTTTCCAGGGCTTCCCTTTCCTGCTTCGAGAGCCACTGGTTGGAATCGGTAGCAAAGTAGTCGGACTCATCATCGATCACTTGAGTTCGGCGTATACTGGCAAAGGAAGCAGAAAATGGACACCAGAGAGTCCCACGGAACACGGGGTTAGTCGGGATGGCATTGCCTTGGCTACATCAGTGGTACTTCGGTGTCTTAAGAGAATCTTTGATCAGTCTGAAGCAAGTCCTGTCATCCCTGTATTAACAAACCATTCTCATGTGTATTTTCTGTTTCCTCACCTGGTCATGGGAATAAGAATAAATACCCAGGTCATCTATTGTATCCAGTGGGGCCCAAGGAAGTAATAGTTGAACATAAAAGCACATGCTTTTGGGTTCATTTTCTTTTTCGGTACCAATATGCTAAGCAAGACTAACTTGGCTACTTTGGAAGGGAGAACCTAGGCCAGTGGTTTCCAACATGGGGCCCACGCCCCACAGGGGGACTTCAATTCCCAGAAGCCTAGGGTCAGTACACTCGATCGGAGCTTCGGGGAACATGAAAGGAGCATCATTTGGGCATTCCCTGAGTGGAGTTTCTCCCACAAAAATCCTTTCAACCCAGAATAATTTCTGACACACATTTATTATTATTATTTATAAGGTATAGATACAGTAATACCTCATATAACATTAGTATCGAATAACACGAAAATCGCATAACATGAAGGAATCTGGGGGGAAGAATTGCATCAGATAACATTAAGATCCTATGGGATGCTTCAGATAACAACCGCGAAAGCCTGTGTGGTTACAATGTATCTCTATGGATCCCATAGAGGATCAGATAACACGAAAAATCATATAACACGAAGACTTGTGGAACCAGGTTTTAGTGTTATATGAGGTTTTACTGTATTTTAAATAAATAAGTAGCTCCTTTGGCCACGTACCTGGTTTTGTCATATTCCAACAGCTGGTCCTTGTGTTTCACAGCTGTTTCCAACCCGGCCTTGAACCGAGCCTCCTGCTGAGGAAGTTGGTCTTTGAGGCCTGCATCTGCTTTTCCAGAATTCTCGATGCCTGGGTAGTTCGGGAAACAGACGTGGTAGAAAAGAACAGAGTCCTGCGTCACCTTAAAGACTAACACATTTAGAAGCAAGTGCTGTATTCCTTTGCAGAGTTTTTGTGGTCGTGGACCAGGCATGGAATGCATGGAACGTTACCTTTCCCACAGAAGCAGTACCTATTTATCTACTTACAATTTCTTGCTTTCAAACTGGTAGGAGCTGGGGCAAACAACAGGTGCTCACTCCATTGCACAGCGCACACACACAAAATGTTAAGCCACCTTTCCCAGAAAAAAAGCACAGCCCATGTTCATCATAACTTCCTTTGAAATATTCCAAGACGGATACCATTGACTCTGCAATATGGGACATGTAGAAAAGCCCTCTACTACACTACCCACCTGCTAAGAGCTTCTTCAGAAGCTTCTGGCTTTTGTTGGAGTCCCGCTGCAGGATATTCTGCTCTTCTTTTGTACATACCTAAAGGGAGAGAAGAATATTTAAATCTCTCTTTCCATGGAAGAACCAAAGACGCATTACACCGAGTTTGATCACTTATATGCAGAATGTTCTAAGGCGAGTTACATCAACACCAACACAATAAAATATTAATTTAAGATGTAGGTTTCCATGTACAGATTCCGCTGCCAAAGACTCCTTGGAATCCTTTTTACTCATATCCCCCAGCTGTGATTTCCAGGAACTAAAGAGCACCTCCAATCTCTTGGCCTTTGATAGCTTCTCAACGATGACATTTTTGAAGTGGCAGTTGTGTTAATCTCTGCGAGCATATCAGAGAGTAGACAAAACAAAATGACAAAAAAGTTGCGGCACTTTAAAAAACTAACTCCTATATTTAAATGTGAGCTTTCATGGTCACGTCCACTTCATCAGACATAACAATCAATGAATAAAGGCATTCGATAGGAGCCTCAAGACCTTCAAAAGGAAACAGGAAATGCTCAATTTGGAAGGAAACGCTGTAGTTGCAACATCACTGGCCTCTGGATGTGTAACTTATTGCGGGGTTTTCCCAACCTTTGGGTTTTGGACTTCAATTCCCAGAAGGCAAAGTCAGTACCCTGGCTGATCAGTGCTTTGGGGCATTAACTTAGGCTTCTGGGGATGAAGTCCAAAAACCAAAGGTTGGGGAATACTGGTTTACAGAATAGGATTTCAGTCCCTGGGCAAATCCAACCCCAATTTAAGGCAGGTCCCACCACACAAGGCAGATAAGGCGAAAATGCATCAGGTAGCACAGGGTAAGCAAGGCCAGATGGACATACCAGAGTCCCACAGAACAAGCAAGGACCAGAGCCCTCTTGTTCACAGACGATGCGACCACAAGTCAGGCAGTTGTTGATGAGTTTGTGCTTCTGGGCTAGGCATTCACAAGGATGGCGTCCTGGAAGCATGACGGTCAGTTTGTCCTGGCCTTCTTTTGTATACAAGTTGACGTATTTGGCTTTCTTCTTGGAAGAAGAGCTGCTACTGCCTATTTCCTTGGCCTATTTTATAAGGAAATAGGAAGGACAAAGAAAGAACAACAGGTGACAAAAACTGGAATAAGCATCTGCAGCAGAGGCGTAGCTACCGCCGTATCTGCCGTATCAATTATACGGGGCCCCCAGGCCACGGGGGCCCCCAACGTGTGTAAGCAAAACAAATCTTTACCCTTCCTAAGGGCCCCCAAACAAATTTTTATACGGGGCCCCGCCAAGGCACGCTACTCTTCTGATCTGCAGCTGCATTTCAGAGGTATGGCACTGCAAACCACCTCCTCTATGGCCAGCGTGAGCCATAATCCAACAAAGGGATGCCAAAACTTTTGCGCTGGGCACCTGACCACCCGCCTGGAAAGCTGAGCGGGCCTGACCACGCCCACAGAAGTGGTTTCGTCACTCCCAGAAGTGGTTCTGGACATCTCTGTACATGCACGAGTGAGTCCCCGCCACTCCCAGAAGTGGTTTCACCACTCCCGGAAATGGTTCTGGATGCACATGCACATTGGCGGGCGCGTCCTCCAACCACTTCCGAAAGTGGCGATGACGTCAGGGGCTGGATGAATTGGCTTTGGGGGCCTGATATGGCCCACAGGCCATAGTTTGGGCACCACTAACCTATCACATCCTTGTGCAAACTTGTAATCCAACACAACCTGAAGCATGCCATCTGGGGGAAGTTGCTTCAGATAACCACAGTTTTCTGGTCATGCTCCTTGTCTCTTCAATTATCTGGGAAGACCTTGAGCACTCTACTTGGGTATCAGTCCTCCCCCCTCACCCCAATACTAAACAGTTGCTGAGATTGTGTTCTAAATCAATATTCCTACAAATCATAGTATGTTCCATTTTGGGCTAAAAAAATACCACAATCTTTCTGTGGACCCCAAGAAATGTGCTGACCTTGGCTAAGTCAAGGGGTGTTTTTATCTGCTCTGCAGGCTGTTCAGCATCAACATAAACCAGGGTTTCCACTTTATTTCTCCCTTTACGTCGTGTCTTCTTAGTTTGGTCGCCTGTCCGAGAAGCCTCTAAAACATCTCAAGGTAAAAACAATTGTAAAACATGAAAAGAATAAATTATGCAAGATTTAAAAACACACAGTACAAATGTTAAGGAGCCGTGGAAGCGCAGGGGTTAAATTCTTGTACTGCAACCCAAAGGTTGTGAATTTGATCCTGGCCAGGGCTCAAGGTTCTCAGCCTTCCATCCTTTTGAGGTCATTAAAGTGAGCACTCAGCATTGCTATTGATATTAAATGATTAATAAAATGTTTCCAACATCTAATCCAGGTTTTGCTAATGCAAAGTTACACAACAGGATTGTGGCAGATAAATTGTAGCACGCTTAAAAAGAGATACAGTACTCTTTCATTTACTGCAAGCATCTTTCATTGGGATCTAAGGAACTGTTTAAACAAAGTTCTCTGTCAGACGTTCTTCATTAAAAGAATTTTACTGGAAATGAATGTTTTTGTTCAGTCGCACAGTCGATTCCGACCCTTTGTGACCCCATGGTATTGGTTTCTTTTTGCTGCAATGTAGTCTTTCTCTAGACCAGGGGTTCCCAACCTAAGGCCTGTGGGCCAAATCTGGCCCACAGCACCATTTCATGTGGGGCCCCACCCCTCCAAGGTCTGATTTGACACAGTTCTGATCTTACCCAATTTCTCCTTAATTATTTTTTGCCTCCACTTACCATCTTTTTTCCGATACAGTGGCAAAGAGTCAGAAGCTGCCTGACAGGACTTTTGCCACCTGGATACTAACTCCTCTACAAAGTACTTCTTTTTGCCTTCTGCTCCCTGGATTAGGTCAGTGACATACTCTCGAAATTCCTCTTCATCCTCAATAGACAGTATATATCTAAAAAGCATCAGAAAAAAATAAGTTAAACTTGTAGATGTGCTTTCCTTAGAAGATAAAACAAAAACCAAATTCCACAACCCCTTGATATTTAACTTCCCCAGAACATTTTTGTGCAATGGACCTGATAATAATAATTTCGTGTTAGAAATTATTCTGGTCACAAAGTAAAAAACAACAACAATAAATCCAACCTCAAATATCAGAGACAGAAGAGAATTTTTTTTGTTACATATGCATGATAAATAGTCTAATGAAAGCCTCTGTAGAACTATAAACAAAGGAAGTCCTGTGAATCATAAGAGAGAATCCATAATCTATATCTACCATGCACAGATTTGCATGGGTGTTTTATTTCTTTGGGGGGAAATGACTTGATAATACTGAGCATGTTGACTTTAATTTGATCCACAGAAGACATATCTAAAGGCCTCTCAAAGAGCAGGTGGCACTCGTGGCCAGGAGGGCCTTTGCACAACTTCGTGTGATTCGCCAGTTACGGCTGTTCCTAGACCGGGACTCCTTGCTCATGGTCACACATGCCTTGGTCACCTCCAGACTAGATTATTGTAATGCACTCTACATGGGGCTGCCCTTGGTGACCATTCGTAGGCTTCAGCTGCTCCAGAATGCAGCTGCACGAGTAGTGTTGGGATGTGGGCGTTATGCCCATGCCTCACCGCTGCTGTGGGAGCTGCGCTGGCTCCCAGTTTGCCTCCGGGTGCAATTCTAGGTGCTGGTTATTACCTTTAAAGCCCTACATGGTAGTGGTCCAGGTTACTTGAGAGACTGCATCGTCCCAAGGACATCTACCCGGCCCACCAGAGTGGCCCGGAGAGGCTCTCTGGTTGTGCCATCAGCCAGAGAGGCACATCTCTCTGGCACTAGAAGGAGGGCCTTCTTGGTGTCCACTCCGGCCCTGTGGAATCTCCTCCCGATAGAGCTACGCCTGCAGACGGAGTTGCTGTCCTTTAGGAAAGGAGTGAAAACCTGGCTGGCAAGTCTGGTCTGGGGAGTGGATGGTCCAATTTCCCCAGCCAGTTGGATGGTTTGACCCCCAGTATGTCCAAGTTATAACACCTAGCTTTTAATTAAATTTTTAAGTGTTTAAAAGTTTTTAATTTTTGAAGTGTTTTTAAAATTGCTGGAAATTGCCCTGGGTCCCTTCAGGGAGGAGGGCGATAAAAAAATACAAATAAATACAAATAAATAAATAAATAAAATATGATATCTCCAAGGCTATATAGATAGTATTTCTCAGCTGTGACCTAATCACTTCACTGCCTTAAGGATTTCCATTTGATTGGTATGGAGACTCCACGTGCTTCTTAACAGTACAGAAATCTTTGTATTTCAGACATGAATATTTTCAGTTAATGATTTACAAGTACAGGTAAAGCTGTTGTTAAGAGAAAAGGAGAAGAGGGGACCCTTAAAACAACTGGCAATTCAAATTATGAATATTGTTCAAATAGGATACATTTCCTGTGCTTTAAACTTAAGCACATATGTTTGTTTTCCCCATCTCTCAGGAGTAAATATCTCTTAAGATACTTCTTCCTCAGCTGCCATATCCGTTCCAGATACTGGTTATCATCATAGCAATAGTCTTCCTGTTCTTAACTCCTCAGAACACTTATTCCAAGGACATGCCACACCAGTCTCTCAGGTTCTTCTGCCGGGAAGTCCATCTACATCCAGGGCCTCTTTCTTCCCAGGGATCTTTCCTTGCAGAGCGAGTTGGAGTATTCTATACTTTGTTATTCCTCAGGATATGGCCAAGGTATTGGAGCTTTCTTTGTTTAATACAGTAGTCTTAAAGAGTTCTTTTTCTTTATCCCTCAGGTGCAATACTTCTACATTAGTCACATGATCAATCCATGATATCCTAAGCATCTGTCTGCAAATCCACATTTCAAAAGCTTTGATTCTCTTTTCAGATGCTTTAGTCACTGTCCAAGCTTCAACACCTGGGAATACGTAGCATCTCACTATTCGGATCTTTGTAGCGAGTTAGATCTCTACTGCATAACAAGTGTCGCATTTTTATGAAGGTGGAGCTTACTTTTTCTATTTGTATTTTAGAAAGTTGGGATCCCAACTTTCATTTAAAATATCTAATATAACTAGATACGAAAGAGTTTAATACAGTACTGTACTTAGTTTAGTTTAATACTAATCTGAAGGTCAGTAGAAGAAATAATCATGTCAGGATCTGAATGAGTTCGACTTGTGGAACTGAACCAAGGACCTTTAAAACAACAGCCTTTAGCCCTTTGTTGCTCAGCTGACCACTGGTGAATAAGCTTGCCCAGTTTGGTATAAATCAAAAGAGGCAACTTGACCCAACCTCTAGAGCAGGGGTGCTCAAACATTTTGGGCCATGGGCCAGTCACATGGTTCAATGGGCCTGTCATGTGGTTCAACGCCGGGCCAGTCACATGGTTCCTCCCACCAGAAGCAGAAGTAAAATGTGCCTTGCTATCTGTTTTGCAACAGTTATGAGGTAGATTTTAGGTGAGGTAGATTTTAGGCTGCTTTTTCTGCTTAAACCAGGCGCCCAAACTATGGCCCGTGGGCCAGATCCGGCCCCCAATACCAATTCATCTGAACCACACCACCCTCGTCGCTCCCAGAAGCGGAAGCAAAACGTGACTGTATGGGTCTCAACCTGCTGACTTGCCAGCCTTCCAGCTAACAAGGCAAGCTTCTTAACCACTGAGGCATCACAGCCCCCGAAGAAGCAAAGGAGGAGTGATGAGGGAGGCGCAGGCCAGATGAATTGGCATTGTGGGCCAGATCTGGCCCACAAGCCATAGTTTGGTCACCCCTGCTCTAAAGCCACCAAAGAAGAGAAATAAGTCATTTAAGCCTCCCCCTTCCAAGTCCTCCCGTCCCCTCCGCTCACTGGATGAGCTCCTCGCCGACATCCAGCCCGAAGCCACCCCGCAGGTGCTCCGCACACCACGACACAAGCTCCCTGTCAACCGCCATCCCTGTTCCGGCTCCACGACGCCTCCGCCCTGGGGGAAGGAAAAGCCGGTTGCGCCTTCGGGTCCAGCATGGGTGTTACACAAAAAGGCTTCCACCTCCGCCACAGAGAGGCGGCTTAATAGTTCCGCGCGTATCTGGAACTGCGCTGGGACTATGACGTGTTCCTGCTCTTGTGGAGGTGAGGAAGGCTCTTCAGTCTTTACGGTTCAGACTAAAGAGCGGCGTAATAAATTCCAAATATTTCAGTGACGACAAAGATTGCGAAGGAGTTCCAAGTCCGATGCAGCTATTGCTGGGTAACCTGAGACTGGTTCCCCCCAGTTTATTTGACTTTAGTTGTCACAGGTCAGTTCACAGCTTGCATTACTCCCATTGTGATCTGAGTAAAGAGAGTAGAGGACGGGTGTTCTTCCAGAAGTGTTTGATTGCAACTTATGTTGATTTAAAGGTGCAGCAGACTAGTTATTGAAAGTTGGAAAAAGTCAAAGATGTAGGTGGGGAAAATTAAACTTGAAAGTGTGGCAAAAGGAAACAAACAGATAGAAGGTACAATACAAAGAGTGAAGAAAGTGCAACAGAAGAAAATAAGCCAAATGTTAAGGTGCACACAAAGAAGAGAAATAGATCCTATATGTTCTTACCTTCATTTTGGGTCATCTGTTCCAAAAATTGAGAAACTGTGAAGAAGCAGTTTCCTTGTTGTGCAAAAACTGTGTCCTGTAAATGCTGACTTCCTCTGTCTTTTGCTTTGAAAAATAAGCACCTTTATCTAAAAGCTGGAGTGGCCTTGAAAGTTGCAAAGGCACCAGTAGAGGGGCAGAGAAATTCTTCAAGCATTCTGCCTCCTCCACTTGGGAAAAATAATACATTTATCTCTTGGCTATAAAGTGAGAATTTCCTTGAGTAAGGATTTTGGAGTGTATAACAAAACTGCCCCTTTTTAAAGACTGAGGAAAAGATATCAGTTTGCCTTTAGCAAGATAAAACACTAAACTTCTTCAGGTGTTTTTCATCAGGAGAATTCTAGATGTGAACAATGGAAAGATGATAAGGTTTTCAGGGAATATAGGGAGGATTCAGCTTTCTCCCACATCATGTGGCTCCATTGTTTATAATTGAACCAGGCACTATCAATTCTGGAAATGTACAGAAGGCATTTCTCACAATGGAAGGATCTATTTATTTATTTATTTAGATTTATATTGCCACCCACTCGCCGAGTGATACACTCCAACCTCTAGAATTGAGAATCCTTATTTTGTCTTTCTTTTATCACTCATTTGGTGGGCTTCCAATATTTTTATTTGCTTATTTGTTCTTATTCTGAAATAAGACATTCCTCTCCTAACTACTTAATGGCAGGAAGAACTTTAAATTAAAAATTAAAGCTACTGTATTTTTGTTTTGGCAATCTTCAATTACTGAATTCAGCCTTTATGTTGAAATATGCATCCTAATCTTTTATTAGTTGGACCCAATGAAATGTTTTGGAACTAGTACATTTTGGCTTTTTTATTAATGAACTTGATGTATGGCTATGCAGTGAATCCCAGTGAATGGGAGAAGGCAATCAACACACTTTTCACCCAGTGAATTGCACTACCCCTTAAAACAATTTAAAACATCTTACTTAATGCAATATACATGAGCACCAGATGTCATAGTCACTGTGAGAATATTTTCTTTTCTAAACCAGTTTCTACCCATGAATAAAGATAGCTATACATATTTTATACTACAGAAAGTCTTTCATTTGACTGTGCATTATACAGTATTGTTCAATAATCTGCTGTACTATTCTGGTCTTGGACTGTAATAAAAATTGATTGATTGAACATACTAATCAGATTAAAATTTATATATATTTAGTCCCATGTTTTCAGATATCCTTCCCTCTTCCTTTGTATCACAGATACAGTCTGTAATGAAGTATTTTGGCTGAGTCATTTCATTGTAGTATCAACAAATTAACTACAATAAGTATTCAAACTGTGCTGCTAGTTACATTATAAACAGAACTAAAGTGTCTTAAAACAAATTAAGTCGGCTTACTAGTATACCGTCTGCTGTAGCTGTAAAGCTATCAGACTTAAACCACTTTAGAGTCAGTTACTTCAATGGCATTAAGTTGGTTTTACATCTAATTAGCTCAGCTGTTTTTGAATGACAGTTACTCTTTCTAGGGAAGTAATGCCAGTATTTAACACCTGAAAGAGGAATCTAGCTCTATCAGAGGGCTGTTAATCATCTTGTGAATAGCCCAGAGCTAAGCGCTGTGGGGCATTAGATAAGTAATTGCTGTTGCTTAAAACAACAAAGATACCTGGTGCACTTTAAAGGCAGCATTAGCTTTCACTAATTTACTGATTACAGTATTGCTACGATTACAATAAAGCAGAATGAAAACAGGTAAAAAGTAAGATGATGCAATCACAAGATCTCAAATGTGCTCAGAATAATTTATCAATAAAATTCGTCACCTTTACATGCAGCCCCTATCTGATCAATATACTGTACTGTAACACAGATATACACTCACGCACAATGCTTTATTAATCATAGGGATTGCACGTAAAGGTGACGAATTTTACTGATAAATTATTTTGAGTACATTTTAGATCTCAATACATTAATTTTAATATATATTGCAAGCCGCCCAGAGTGGTGCTCGCATCAAAAGGGCGGGGAGGGTAGAAATGTGAATAAAGAAAGCATGGCAGAACCCCTGATAATAATAATTTCGTGTCAGAAATTATTCTGGATTGAAAGGATTTTTGCAGAAGAAAAGCCCCACTCAGGGAAGGCCCAAATGAGGCTCCATTCATGTTCCCCGAGGGCTGGGACAAAGACGGGCGCTCAATCTGTCACGCAGTACCCGGGGTCTCGAACTGCCGACTTGCCAGCCTTCCAGCTAACAAGGCGAGCTTCTTAACCACTGAGCCGCCACAGTCCATAGAAGCCTCTATTTATTAGGCGCCAACGAGAAAAGGCGCCAAGTTCTCCCCCCGCCCCGAGAGGCATCCCCCAGATTAACGTTCAGAAGCCACGTGATCTTCCAACGGTCGCCATCAGCCGCGGGGCCGCCTCGGATTGGCCGGTCCTGTCCCGCGCTCGGGCCAATAGGAGGGGCGCGCGCGCGCGGGAAGGACAGAACCGCCGCGGCGGGCAACGCTCGGAGGCGCGCTTCGCTCGGCTGGCCCGTCCGTCCGTCTGTCTGTCTGCCTGCCCTCTTGGGGGCCCGCGGCAAGGATGGTGCGGACTAAGGCAGACTGCGGGGGATCCAGCGGGGCCTACCGGAAAGGCAAGGAATCTGTCTGTCCGGGTTTCGGTGGATTTGTAGGCTGGGCCCAGGGTAGTCTCCCCCCCCCCGCCCCCAAGACGGGAGATGGTTAGGGACCCCGCCCGCCGGCCACTCTCTCTGCCTCGGAGAGAAGGGGACAACAAGGAGGGCCGGGGGGGGGCGCCCTTTGGGGAGGAGAAGGGTGGACGTTTAGCCACCCATAAAAGTTTCCCCCCTGTAATGAGTTGCTTGAACGACTCGTTACCTAACGGCTGGAGGAATAGCAATTACACTTCCATACCATCTAGTCATGCCTGCCACATCACCATGGAAACGTCTGCATGAGCAGACAGCGCTGACTCTTCGGCTTAGAAACAGAAATGAGCACTGACCCCTAGAGTCGGATACGACTGGCTTTTGAGCAAGGGAAACCTTTACTACCGCCCGATAGATAGGTAGGTAGATAGATATAGTAATTAAACTTATATACCGCCCCATAGATAGATAATGTATAGCAATTTACTTCTATACCACCCCATAGATAGATACCATATATAGCAATTTAACTTCTGTACAGCCCCATAGATAGATACTGTATAGCAATTATACTTTTATACTGCCCATAGATAGATATAGCAATTAAACTTCTGTACCACCCCATAGATACTGTATAGCAATTATACTTCCGTACTGTCCCATAGATAGATAGATAAACAGTGAAACATGGATGAACAAATTTAATGCATTCCAAGGACCTTTTGTATTACAAAAAAATATATGCAGTTCTCTAATCTGTAATGTTTCCTCCCCCCACCCACCCTTCAACGCCAGTGGTCGCTGCTAGGGCTCCACGGAAGGTACTTGGCTCTGGAAGTGCTAATGTGAGTTCCTCCCCTCCCTCAAGAAAAGGTGAGTATATCAAGTGATAGGGTTTTAATTATTGGCCAGCTTGAATGTGGCTTGGGCTCTGAATTGCAGGCTGTCTGCCTATCATGCTCTGATCTAGTGTGGGGAATTGTTGGCTCTCCAGATGTTTTGCACTAGAGTCTACTATATGATAGCTGGAACACCTAGTGTGTAAACCAGCTCCCCTTCCCTCTTGCAGGTAACTGGAATTTGCATTCCTGTAACCTGGCCAGAGGACTGCAGTGGCTCAAGTGGTTAAGACACTGAACTTGCTGAGTAAGCTCCCGTCTCTCCCAGCTCTTGCCAACCTAGCAGTTTGAAAGCAAAAAATTGCAAGTAGATAAATATGGACCACTTTTGGTGGGAAAGGATCTGGGGGACATGAAAGGAGACTCATTCGGGCATTTGCTGAGTGGAATTTCTCCAGCAAAAAATCTTTCAACCCAGAATAATTTCTGACATGAAATTATTATTTACAGTATTTTTATTATATATGGTAAAAGATAACTGGGAATTACGATATAACAATCACAGAGGTTTCCCTGTGTTACGCAGTTTCTATACCAGTGAAATCTTTGTCTAGGCTTCAATCCTAAATAAATAGGCTTGCTGTCATGCACATTTGTGTGTAAGTGCCATTGGACTAAGCTGGATTTACTCCAGTTTAGTTCAGTGGCACTATAATTATCTATAGATTTATATTTAAACTAGGTGGATTTTTTTCAAAGTACATACTGTATGATAGTCCCCACAGATTTTCTCTATTACATTTTTTAAAACATAGGCCGCCTCTTACATTGGCTGAATCCAGTGGTACAATGTATGTTGCATAATGCTGATGTCAGCTGCAGAGGTTTTTGAAAAATTAAAATCTACAGTTCCGCACACACCCCACCCTAAAAATGATATTGCGGCTTTCTTGAAATCCCTTTCATTGTGGGGAAATAATCCTGTAGCAACAATTTTCAGAATTAAAGACTTCCCATTCTATGGCTCTCAAGGACTTCCTGCAATGAAAGGGCCATGACTTGGGACCATGGAAGGTGAAGCAGAAGTCTTTATTTTCTGAAAACTTGTGACTGATTGTTGTTGTCGTCAGCTGCTACTCATATCTGAGCACACATTTTCCTGGAGGTCATTTCTCAGCTGGTGGATGCATCTCTGGTGACTCCACAAACCGATCCTGGCATGGAAAATGCTACCACACACAGTACATTGAATAGATGGTGGAGGATGTGGTTGGATGTTACTGATGTCACCAGCTACAACGGTACTGTATTTCAGAAATCGAAGATGATGCAGTTTACATGACATAAATAGTATTGCTGGATTTCAGCTAGTGTGTGATTCACTGAATGCTCAGCTTCATAGATGATGTACATTTCAAGTTGGCTTGAAATATTTTATAATTGTACAGGTTGTCTCCTTTATCTGCGGGGGATATGTTCCAATACCTACCATGGGTACCTGAAACCATGGATACCAGCAAACCCTATACTGTACTATTTTATGTTGCAGACTGGCCTCTAGTGGCCACCTCTGGTAATGCACCATATAAATACATACTGTACCGTAGTTATTTCAGGATTTTTCATTGAATATTTAGACCAAGGATTCTCAACCTGCAGCCTGTGGGTCAGATGCAGCCCAGGACACTATTTCATGTGGCACTCCTCCCCCGCCTCCACCACACCAGGAAGTGTCATGTGGAGGAAGGGCAAAATGGATGTTCAGCCCCTGAAGCTGTCTGAGGGAGCGTGACCCAGCCCACGGCTTAAAAAGATTTAGAACTCCTGATTTAGACCCACAAATAACAAGACATGGATATTATTATTATTGGGGGGGGGGGCCGACCTGTACTCTAATGTGTCTTTGCATTTAATTGTTGAGCATTGATGCACTCTTAATCATTCTGTCTAGCTGAGAGTAAATATATCGGAGGCAATCCAGTTTGCATCAGGCCAATACCACCATGGCAGAAAGGAATCGGAGAATTTTTTGGGCAGTCTTCAAAGTGCTTGGAAAAGGAGAACCAGATCTCTGATGAGGAACCAGGATGCAGTGGAATGAGGAAAAGCAGAAGAAAGTAAGAAATCAATGTCTTTGTTTTCTATCTGTAACATACTTCTTATGAATCAGTTAAGCAGAGGTAGAAATTATTGGATTACTTCAGATTAAAGTTTTGATAAATTAACTGGCTTTTTGCAAACTTTGTCAGAAGCCAATGGGGAAGGCTCATAAAACTAGCTAAGTTTTAAAAAACATGTCTGAATTAAGAAAGTGAATTGCTTTTTTAAAAAGTAGGGCTGTCCTATGGAAGATAGAACAGGACCACGATCAAAAGTCATTCCAGTCTCAGCTGGATAGTATATTTCATCACAGTTATTCACCATAGTTATTCCACCACATTTACTCAAAATGTGTCACTTTCTTGCAATTTTGATAGCAAAGACTGAGACATACATATGCCATAATGTATGTCAACACTGCTGGAGGGTGTGATTCCTTCATCATCCTGAGAAAAAAAATGTATCAATTATATATTTTGTGCCATAAAGTTTTAAAAGGGTATTTTGATTTTAAAAAAAATATATTATTTCTATCACAGGATTCTCCTATTATTGAATAACTGCCAAACCACAGTACTGTTAACTTTTTCTCCCTGCAGAGCGCTTCCCCTGCCTTCTTATCCTGAAGACCATGGAGCACCTTCAGATGATGATGCAAGTGTGAGCTAGTCTTGCCTCTTCTACTGGCAGATCATGCAGTGTGTTTACTTCTGTGTATATATTTCATATGCATAGTTTGAGTAAATGTCTTTGTTTACTCATATGACTTCAACTTTGAATGACTATAAAGAGCCTGAGAGGAATCTTTCCTGGGAGGTTAGCTGTCATTTAAGCACTTCCATGCTGAATAATGGGTAATTAAGTGGATTATGTTGAGTGATGTTTGTTTTTTAAAGCACTTAAGTTTTTGTGCCATATAATTATCAAAATGATTGTCTTATTAAATTTTATTATAAAATGAATGTGTTTTTTGGTGTAAATCATGGCATTGAGTTACATTTGGATTTCACTTCTAAATCCAAGAGAAGGTTTAGTTGAAATGCTTTTGGGGAACAAATTTTTAAAAAAAACAAAATTATGGAGTAATGAGAGAAAAATGGATTTTCCTTAGTTTTCCTAGGCTTTCATACTGTAACATGGTGACTGAGAATAAAAGGAAGCAACGAAGTCTTTTAGGTGCCACAATATTTTTGTTTACTCTGATATGCTGGCATAGACTAAGATGGCTAACACTTCAAAAACCTCGATTTCCTCTGAATAAATGTGTCTCAGGTTTGCTGGCTCAGATCTAGAAAGACCTTTATGGCAAGAACAAACATTCTTGAGGGTACACAAGAGCAAAACCAAATTAGAAAGTGGAAGAAGCAGCTCACTGGGCAAGGAACAACATTAAAGGAGGATGTGGCTGAGGAACTCAACCTCCCTGATGCCACTGGGAAGGCCCTGAATAGCCTGATGGTTGGAATCCCTAAATGACTAAAACCAACGTGCTCAAGTGGTTCCCTATCTATTTATCTACCTGCAATGTCTTGCTTTCGAACTGCTAGGTTGGCAGGAGCTGGGACGGAGACGGGGGCTCAGTACCCGGGAATCGAACTCCGACCTTCCAGCCAGCCAGTTCAAGGTCTTAACCGCTTGAGCCACCGCAGTTTCAACCCAGAACAATAATTACTGGGACGAAATCCTTATTCTTGCTAAGACTCGACTTCCGCTTAGCAACCGAACGCGGTTGCTAGGGCGCGGCGGAACCCGGACGTGGTCCGAGGGCGGGCCGCGCAGCCTGGCGGGCGCTTCCTATTGGGCGCGGGGCGTGTCTGCGGGAAGAGCTTCCGGGGCGACCTGTTTCCTTCCCCTGGGGCGCTGAGCGACGGAGGGGGCCGGTCCCCCTCCCCAGCCGGGAGCAGCAACCGCCGCCGCGGCGTTTCCACAGGAGGTCAGGCGGGCGCTTCGGCTTCTCCCCGGCCTTCCCGAGGAGCCGCGGCCCCTTCCCGTCTCTAGGGCGCCTGCCTGGCTTCACGGGGTTTGTTTCTCTCCCTGTGAGGGGAAAAGGGGGGGGGGCAGGGCGGTTCGGTCTCTCCACAGCATCCGGGGGGGGGGGAGTGACACTCTCTAGGGCGGCTTTGGGGGGGGGGACGGAAAGGGGTCTCCCGTCCCGCCCTTTCGGGGTCCAGGATGAACTGAGGCGGCTCCTGCCTGCGGGGGTGCTTGGAGGGCGGAGGTGCGTCCAGGGCCAGGCACGGTTGTCCCCCCCCCCCCTCGGCGGGAAAGGGAGCTTTGGGCCTTGGTAGGGGGCTCTGAGGGCTGAAATATCGCGGGAGTGGGGCTTCCCCCCCCCCCAACTCTTCTCTCAGTCCAACTTTTCGAACTTGATGGTACGTAATGTCGACGTGCGAAGGCGTTGCCCGGGAGGAGGATGTGGTGAAGGTCCCAGGGTCTGGCTCATAAGGGTCAGTTGCAGGGATCGGACCCATAATGGGACATTTGCGAGTTCTGGCCCAAAAGGGGCATTCGCAGGGATCGGGCCCATGAAGGGCATTCGCAGGATAGGGCTCATAAGGAGGCATTTGTAGGCATTGGCCCATAAGGGGGTACAGTATTTGCAATTTCAGGCCCATGAAGGGGCATTCGCAGGGATCGAGCCCATGAGAGGCATTTGCAAGTTCTGGCCCATAAGGGAGCATACACAGGGATCGGGCCCATAAGGGGGCATTCACAGGGATCGGGCCCATAAGGGGGCATTCACAGGGATCGGGCCCATAAGGGGGCATTCACAGGGATCGGGCCCATAAGGGGGCATACACAGGGATCAGGCCCATAAGGGGGCATTCACAGGGATTGGGCCCATAAGGGAGCAAGGAGAGGGCCCATGAGGGCCATTTGACAAGGACTCTCCTGTCTTTATGGGGGAGGAAGGACCATCGTATTTGCTTTCTTCATGTTTTAGGTACAAGCTGTTGCCACAGTCTCTGGAGACCAGAAAAAGGGAAACTGCTGACTTCCAGATCCTGGTGCGGGTGAGAGGTTTTGAATTACCCCGTGGGAATACCAGCCACATACTCTGTTGAGTTCAACCTTTTACAATGTAAAAGGTTGAACGCAACAGAGTATATGGCCGTATGAGCCTCCTTAAAGATTGTGGTATTTTTGAACCACCTTACCCTGGTAATGGCAACCTTGTGTTGCCAGCTAATCATTCTCACACTAGGTCAGGCAAAAGGAACTGCAGAATGAACTCGCCCAAAGGTGCCTTCATTTTGGCAGTGTCACATCTGGCCTAGAGTCAGACACAAGAAGAAGAAAAACCTTTTCCTGCAGGAAGTTGCCAGGTAGATCCACTCTAATAGATCTTCAGACAGAAAAGTTTGGATCACTTTATCTATTTTCTTCTTCTGTGTCTAGGTCAGATTTTAAACTGCCAAAACAAAGCGACATAAAACCTTTTAACATTAAATAATTGTGTCTCCTAAGGCGTTGTGACTGCAGTGAAACACAGTTCTGCTGGCTACCTACCAACGGTGTTTGGTTTTCCTGTTTCTTTTAATTTGTTGATGTGCAACTTCTGTTGGATTGCAGCCTGCTTGTTATTTGTTTTAAAATATTATGCTCTGAATGGTCTCTGTGTTAAAGAGCTTTCATAGTTGTGCTACAGAGCGGCCTGTCTCTTTTCTTTTCATGCTAAGCCACCTAGTTGAAGTCAAGATGTGGCTAGGCTGAACGAACAAGGAAGTGTTTGTGCTTCCTCTCTGCCACGGCTTTCTTTAATATATTGTTTTTCTTTTCCGTGCCTGGGTGACTCAGTTCATTAAATGCTGCAGTTTATTCTTATGGTGTGTACCTGGAGATCCAGATGGAGGCTGATATTTTGCTATACTTCTCACATTTGTTCTTCACTGCCTGTGGAACTGAAGAGGGTTGGACTTATGAAGGGAAAAATACTCGCCTTTAGGATTATATTATTTTCCAAGAAATATTTAACACAGTAATTAATATGTGAAATAATCATTTCTTGGCAATACCTAATCATACTGAAAATGTTCAGTACAAGACTAAATTAGCATATTAAAATTGTGTGATCTAGGCAATAGTTTAAAAAAAGCCATTTGTATATTTTGATATATTAACTGTGTCAAGCATTCTTGGAAGATGTCTGAAGTATAAGATTATTTAAACAGCTGACTATTTGGCTTAGTCGTAAAAGTCTTATTACTCTATTCAGAAAACATTTCCAATTATTAATAAGGTCTTTTGCTTTTTTTAGTTGAATTTTCTTTGTCATTTCCAATTATTAATAAGGTCTTTTGCTTTTTTTAGTTGAATTTTCTTTGTCACAAGTGGTTTGTAAACATAACAGCTGATAGTGATAACCTTCTGTAGTAGAAATGAGTTCATTCAAAACATAGATATGTATGATAAGGAGGAGATGAGGTAGAACTAGAAGACAGTTAAATATTAAGTAACCTGTGACAGATGAGTATAGAAGAATGTAAAGCTGCAAATTTTGCCTTTGAGCTCCTTTACATTACCAGAGGCTAGCTCTTCCTTGTAGCCACCTACTTTGTCAGTTTCTCAGAGCTGATGCGTGGGTACAACTATGAGCTGCTCCCATGGCAACTACTTTCAGCTGATCTGCAAAGATGTAGTTAAAACTAAGCAGATTTATTGTGTATACAGACATTGATATGCATTGGTGAGTTTGTAATATTGGATTTCAGCATATGATTGTGTATCTAGTGAACTGGTTAGCATCTTAACAACTTTGTTGGCTTATTACTTTTTCAGAATAGAATTTCTTTGCTTCCTCTTTTACCCCAATGGATGTTGAGGGAGAGAGGAGGTTTTTAGAGTAGAGCACCAAACACTTGATATATCTCTTAGAAATGAGTATTGCACCAAGATTAGAATATCATCATCAAGAAACACATAGTGCTCTATCTACAACTGAAGGTACTCTGCTAAGTTGTTAGGCAGAGTCTCAAATCAGATGCTGAGAACTTACAAAACAATCATATTCTACATCTTGATTGCTGCACTTTTATTATTAGTTAAATCATTAAGAACCAAGACATCATTGTCTGTGTTTGTTTCAGATTCTAGGATTAGAATCTGAATTAGAATGGGTAATATACAAATACAGGTGTGCCTGGCTTTCTGTGTTTGTTGAATAGGGGTTGTAAAAGATGCAGCCTGCTGTCATCAAACCCCCCCCCCCCCACACACACACACACACATCTAAGAGACAAGGTCTAGCTGAACATCATGCCATGAGGTTTTGGGATTTTCCTTTCTAATTTTCCTACCCTGTCCCCAAGAAATGGGTGCATGCCTGAAGAAGTGATCTTAAATCACAAAAGCTCACAATGTGTGATTTGTTTAAGTGGTCCTATAAAGGCATTGCCTTCCTCCTGCATTTCTATTGTGTATGGATCACACTCCTGTCTTTGTCTATAGCAAGAGTTCTCAACCTTTTAAAGCCAGGGGCCAGGTAATGCTCCCTCAGACAGCTTCGGGGGCCGGACAGCCATTTTGCCCTTCCTCCACCACATGGCACTTCCTGGTGTGGTGAAGGCAGTGTGGGGCCACGTGAAATGGTGCCATGGGTTGAGAATCCCTGGTCTATAGGATTACCATTGCATAATTCCTAGAAGATTCGTAAAGTTGTAAAATGTGAAGAAAGAGTGAGAAATGAAAAACAGTTGTGTCCATATCTGTTCAAGTTTACAACATGAACTTGGCAGGATGAAACAACAAAAGGTTGTATTGAGACTATGAGTTTATGATAGCTTACTTAAAAATACCGTAGTTGAAATGTTTGAAGTAGTAGCCGTGTTAGTCTGTGGAAGCACATCCAAGAGTAAACAGAACAGCAAAAAAGACAAAAGAATGTTGTGGCACCTTAAAAGACTAACTCCTGTATGACCAAGTCCACTTCATCAGTTCTATATTAGTAAACAGCTTGTTATTTTATGAAAAGGATTTTGGTCTTTCAGTTGCCCTTTCTTCCTCTCCCTTTTAGGTCATAGAAGACTTGGAAATCACCCTTCAAGTGCTTGGTGGCAGTCACCAAGAAGCCTGGATATGATGCCAAAGTATACCCTAACAAAGTTCTAGCTTGAACCAATGATTTTTCTGGATATATATTTCTTTCTTTAAAAACAAGTGGAAAATCTAGCTCCCACTGTTTGGAAGATTTTTTTTTCATGTTAAGATCATGGACCCTCTTACTAGGGAAAAAGATGACAGGAGAACAAAAGGAAATCCAGGAAGAAATACGCATGGTTCCCGAACATCAAGTTCTTCTGCGGCCACTGGTGTTCTTATGGTTGGACCCAATTTCAGAGTTGGCAAGAAGATAGGCTGTGGGAATTTTGGAGAACTCAGGTTAGGTAAGGCCATAAGAGTTGCATTGTGTCATTTCCATTGCTTGGTTCAGTTGAATGGGCTTGGGGTGTTTGTCTGAAAAACACAGATTTTTTTTCTTCCCATGGCTTTGAAAATACTGAGAATTTTACATGTCTGGGCTGAATACATACAGTGAAAAAGGTCACCCTTGCTCAAAAGCCAGTTGTATCTGACTCTAGGGTTCAGTGCTCATCTCTGTTTATAGGCAAAGAGCCAGCGCTGTCTGCATCTGCAGATGTTTCCAAATTGAATGCACATAAAACATACATACATACATGTATGTTTCTTTATTTATTGATGTATTAACTGAGCGTTTCAAGATTGCATCTTTTTGTTATACTAAAATTGTACTAAAACACTTTGCTTTTTAAAAAATGTACGGGAGTTCCTGGTCTGACTTTCCTTAGAATGCTTCTGCATTTACTTTTAAATACATGTAAAATAAATATCAAAATGATGAAAATGATGAGTTGCAAGCTAGTTTTTGATAGATAAATAAGAAAAATAGTAGTTATAACATCTGAAGAATTGCAATGCTCAAGGATTCAAACGATTCTTTGTTTCTTGTTCTTGATTTAAATTGATGATGTTATATTGTAAGCCTGTTGTTGATACCACAGAGACAACACAGTGATTTAGCTGTAATGGTTGTGATATTCAAAGCCTTTTTCTCTCTCTTTCAGGCAAAAATCTTTATACAAATGAATATGTAGCAATCAAACTGGTGAGTAGATTTCCAGCTTCAAAGCTCTTTCAACTTCTGAATGCAAAATAGGACATCTTTTGCATAACTCTGCTTTTTTTCTAGATTTTTGTGTGGACAGCCACAAAAACATTCTGTCTTAAAGAAGCCTGATAAAATGCATTTCTTTGCTAAACATAAGGATATGTTGCCATACTGAAAAGCTGTCTTGGTTATCTGTATGATGCTGGCATGCCAAAAAATTCTTAATAGTTTTCCTTAGTGAACAACTGCTTTCTCGTTAAGTCACTTCATTGAATATTCTTTTTAATCCTTGACTTTTTTGAACTTGTCTTGTCTAGTAGTTGATTGTGGCAAAAGTAGGCTAAGCATCTTGTAGCCAATTTTCAAATCCAATTAATTTACCCCTTGTCCTCAGTTGATCTTTAAAAGTTTGAAAAAAGCATAGTCCTCTGTAGACCTTTGTTTGAATTGACTGTTTGTTTGTTTAATTATTTGTTTTCATAGGAGCCATTAAAATCCCGTGCCCCACAGCTGCATTTAGAGTATAGGTTTTATAAACATATCGGCAGTGCAGGTAAGTAAGATCTCTTAGGTTGTGGGAAATGACTATGTTAACGCTTGGAGTTAATATTTTTGTTCTTCTGTGTTATTTAGTTGCCTATAACTTATGACCACCCTATGAATGAGTAAGATCGAAAATGTTGATCTTACATAACCAACCCTGCTCAGTGTTTGGATTTCTTGGATCTTATGAAAGAGGATTGCTCTTTATTCTCTTTGGGTTCACCTCCTCCTGTTTCTTGATATTTATTATTTTAATAGTTCTCTTTGTATGTGATAATCAGTGAGGAAGTGCTCCCATTGGGCTGCTGGGCAGAGGGGTAGGGTGAACTCTGTGCTGGGGAAGGGAGGAAGTGCTCCCATTGGGCTGCTGGGCAGAGGGGTGGGGTGAACTCTACGGGGGAAGGGAGAAAGCACTCCCATTGGGCTGCTAGGTAGAGGGGCAGGGCAAACTGTGCTTGGGTGACATGCCAACAAAGAGGGGTGGGTGTGCCATGGGTTCACCACTACTGTGCTATATTATGGTATTTTATTTCAGCCCTCTTGATGTTTCAAAACTTTAAAAATATTATTTCAGTTGAAGGCTTCCCCCAGGTGTATTACTATGGGCCATGTGGAAAGTACAACGCCATGGTACTCGAACTCCTTGGTCCAAGTTTGGAAGACTTGTTTGATCTCTGTGGTAGAACATTCACTCTAAAGACAGTCTTAATGATAGCAATCCAACTGGTGAGTAAGGAAGGTGTGATACACCTTCAGATTGTTTGTTTACCAAAATTGTCTGATTGGGGGAGGAAGAAACATGATTCTTTGATAGCTAGACTTTCACTTCAATGAGTCCAAGAAATAATGTTTTAGAAGTGCTTCTAATAGTTTTTTCCTTTCTCATTAAAAAAAAGGAGAGAGATAGATTAGATCAGGGATTCTCCGCCTGTGGCCTGTGGGCCAGATGCGGTCTACCTACTGCATCATTTCATGTGGCCTCACACCACCTCCACTACACCTGGAAATACCATGTGGTGGAGGAAGGGCAAAATGGCTGTCCGGCTCCCAAAGCTGTCTGAGAGAGCGTGACCCGGCCCCTGGCTTTAAAAGGTTGAGAATCCCTGCATTAGACATATGTTATTGCACTTGGAAAGCAACAGGCACAAATTTTGGCTCCAAAATAAACTGTAAGATGGAAGTCACTGTATAAGACTGGCCATTTTTGTCATACATTGATGTATTGTATACAGGTCTTCCCCCTCCCCTTGTATGGCTACCTGAAATAGTGGAATACAGCAAACCCTTCTTTAACACACACATCTAAGCAGTGATGGGCTAAAAAAAATTTTTTACTAACACACTGTGGGTGTGGTATGGTGGGCATGGCCAGAGGGAAAGCCCTGCTTTGCACCCGAATTAGGACTACTTTGTGTCAAAACTTGGATGGGCCAGAAGTTCTGCTACCGGTTCTGGTGAACTGGTACGAATCTGCTGATGCCCACCACTGCATCTAAGACCTAGAAGTGGGGAGGGGTTTCAAATGTCTCTGTCGTTCTTCATGAGAGCTACAAAATGTCTGTCTCTGCTCCTTTTAAACAATACATTGCAGACAGTGTCATCTAGTGGCCATCTCTGGTAATGCACCATAGACATATATTTTAGGGATTTTTATTTTTAGACCCACCGATAACTAAAACTATGGATACTCAACCGTGGATATTGGGTGTTTGTGTGACCTGGACTTTTTAATGCCGTATCATGCTAAATATGTAGGAGTGATTTTGTGAGCAAATTTTTATGGAATTATTAATATATTTTTTATCATTATAATAATGAACAGCATAGCATGAACTCTAATAGTTGCTTTCAGACTGTTTATAGAGGTAACTGAGGTTTTTGGAAGCTTGTAAAGAATGTTCTCAGTGAGAATATTAGCAATGGTCATCAAAATGGCTTGTCTACAAGAGTCATCAAAATGGTTTATCTAGAAGTTATTATGTGTCTTCCTCTGCAGGAAATGTTGAGTGTGTTCAAGGCAATTTTCAGGTAAGGGAACAAGTCTAGAAGGCATGTCCAGAGTCCATTGTTGATTTTCTAACCTAAAACATTTTCTGCAACCTCCGTAGACCCTAATGTTCCTTGACAAATGAGTTCCTGTCTTTGAAAAACTTTGGATTAGTCTTCTAGGTCTTGTATTTCCCCAATGCTTGGAGTGAACCCAAAAATATGCTTTCTTCCTTCAGCTGATAAACTTTCTTTGGATATTAGGCTCTTAAAGTATTTTAACACGTTATGATACTATTAACGTTCACGTCTTTAAACAGAGCACTAGAACATTAACAGCAGCCAGACGTTTACTCGTTTAAGCCATTTCAATATCTATCTATTGCCTTTTGTAGATCACGCGGATGGAATTTGTTCACTCAAAAAATCTCATTTATCGAGATGTCAAGCCAGAAAACTTTCTGATCGGTCGGCAAGGAAATAAGAAAGAACATGTCATTCACATAATAGACTTTGGATTGGCCAAGGAATACATTGACCATGAAACAAAAAAACACATCCCTTATAGGGAACACAAGAGTCTAACTGGGACAGCAAGATACATGTCCATCAATACACATCTCGGCAAAGGTTTGCTCAGTTTAATTTAGTCATTTCGGTTCATTAAAGCAAGTTCTGTAGTGCTCTTTTCTTCACTGTTTATACATCTAATGGTCTGGCAATGTCCACAGGGAAGGGGGATGGTCCCCATGTGGATTAAACCCCACTTGGATCCATCTTGATGGAGGGCAACAGCTTCATCCATCCTGGTCTGGGACAGAGGAGGACTTTCTGTGCCAAAAGGCCTCAGGACCAGAAAGTGACTTATAGAACTGGATGAGTGGAATGAGTGTCATGCTGAGATGCAGAAGGCAAATGAAAGGCCATTGCATTATATTCTCAGGACAATCCTCATGGATGATCACCATGATGATCGCCAATGTTCAGAATCGGATATGGCACAAGAAGAAGAGATGATGTCCAGACAGGCAGCACCTTTGAACATTTGCCCTGTCTTCTTTCCCCTTAATTGCAAATATATTCCTGTTCCTTAAATTGCACTGAAGCAGGAAACATGTTTTAATAGACATTTATATTATATTGCATAAAGCAGCAATGTGTTTTCTAATGCATTTCAGAACAAAGCCGGCGAGATGACTTGGAAGCCCTTGGGCACATGTTCATGTATTTCCTTCGAGGTAGTTTGCCATGGCAAGGCCTTAAGGTACATTCTGCAGAGTCCATTCCATTGACACCCCTCTGACGTATGCTTCTTGTGTGTGACTTGTTTCTTGCTTTGGTCTCAGCCACTCTGATATTCTGACCCATAATTACCGTATTTGCCAGAGTATGAGATGCATCATAGTATAAGATGCACTCCATTTTTCCAGTGTATTTTAAAGGGGGAAGTGCGTCTTGTATTTTTTATTTTATTTTATTTTATTTATTTTGGATTTCTATACCGCCCTACTTGGTGCGACCAACTCATTGTATGACAGTAAATATGGTATTTGCCGACGTATAAGACCCATCGGTGTATTTTAAGGGGGGGTAATTGCATCTTCTATGCTGGCAAATATGGCAATAAAGTGCCTAAATTAGTTGATTGAGCTTAGTGCAGTACTAGGTATTTTAATTTAGGAGGAGGGAATACCATAATCTATTGTACCTCTGAGAGTAAAATGTATTGAGACAACAACGTACTTTAGGTAAAGCCATACTATGTCTGTTGTTAGTAGTGTGAATTTACAGGTGACCACTTGAAGAACTACAGTTACAGGTAATCAACCTGTCCTTCTTTCATTTCCATGGGAAGAGCAGGCTGCACTTACCTGGTGGCAGTTTTACCTTGCAGAGAGGAGAAGTTAAGTTGCTATTATTAAATGAGCGGGAAATGGATATTCTTGCTAATCTGCTGCTGATCACCCAGATATCTACCAATAGATCCCTCTCTGGCTCTGTTTTGTGCCTGCAACCAGATTAGAATATTAAAATGGATCCACATAAATCATTTTAGTTTAAAATAGCTCTGTAAAATGTTTCACTGTCGTTCCCCATATATTTTGTGTGCGAGACACCTTTGCTTTAGACCACCCACTGATACTTTTTACTGATAAAGAAATCTTAACCTTGCCCAGGCTGACACATTAAAAGAGAGATATCAGAAGATCGGGGATACAAAAAGGAACACTCCAATTGATGTTCTCTGTGAGAACTTTCCAGGTATGTTTCAGACTGGGTGGGAAGACATTCATGCCCAGCGCTGTTTTGAAATCGGAGGCCATCTCTTCCAGTAGCATTTTTAAGTAGTCACCTATCAGTTCATAGTGGTATGTAAGACTCTTTGTCCAGTGTATGGTAAACCTCTGAATCGGCTGCAGATTTAGAGTAATTTGCTGCTTTTTCACTAACATATCTTTAAATCATTTCTTGCAGCCACTTTCCTTCTATTACCACAAATCCTTTTGCTTGTGTCATTTACATCTCTGTGTAAATGAAATCACACCCATCAAATTCATAGCAGTCTAGTTGCATTTAGCAGCCTGCTTTATGTTTGGTAAATGTTCTCTGTTTGCACCCAGCTTTCAGGCACAGAAAAATGATTTGTTATCATTTGGCAGACTCTAAGTGAATGGTGGCACACACTCAAATTTCATGCTTGGTTTTAAAATACTAAAATCTAAACATTTAGTGCTTCAAACCAAGCCTGTGTTTTGAATTATCTGTTTAGTTTGTAATAGCAAAATCTGATCTAAAAGTACAAAATGAGCTACCATTTGATTTAAAAATGTATCACCTTTTGAACAATTTCTAATTCGTTCATTTCAAATACACTTGACAGTGGGAGGTATGTAAGGGCCTTTTTCAATTGTGTGATCTTACCAAGTGATGATGATGATGTGCTTTTTGTTTTGGTTCTCTGGGTAGCTTAGTTTATGAGGCCTGTTTCTGAGAAGAGTTAGCTATTGCAATGTCAGAGTGCTTTAATTCTCGGTGGCATTTTGAGATAATACATTTTAATAACTGTGTGAATGTTTCATGTTGATATCCCTGCCTTTGAGAAGGAGGAAGTACTGGTATAAAACTTTCCTCAGAAGTGCTGCACTATTAGGTTTTTTCCAATCTGAAATTGTCTTTTATTTATTTATTTATTTATTTATTCAGATTTATATTGCTGCCCACTCGCCGAGGTGACTTTTCATAAACCTAAAGCAGGGGTTCCCAAACTTTTCAAGCCATGGGCCGGGTCACGCTCTCTCAATCAGCTTTGAGGGCTGGATGGCCATTTTGCCCTGCCTGCATGATGGGGGTGGCCATTTTGTCCCAGCAGCTTCAAAGGGATGGCCATTTTGTTTCTTGAATGCCCTTGGAGGGGTGGAGTGGGGGCACATGAAATGGTGCTGTGGGCCAGATCCCTTAGTTTGGGAACCCCTGACCTAAAGGGTCTCATATATTTAAATAATTAGTTCGGAAATTGTGTGACTAAATAGCCAGTTATCAGCACAGAGGTTTCTTCCAAACTGCCAAACTGAAGCCACCTTTTGGTGAGTCTGTTCTGCAGTTCCTTTTGCCTGACCTAGTGTGAGAAAGATTAGCCAGCAACACAAGGTTGCTGTTACCAAGGTACGCTCGATTGTGGTTTAAAAATACCACAGTCTTTGAGAATGCTCTTTCTGTGTACCATTAAAAACATTCATTTACTTCTGTGGATTTTTAACTCCAAGGTTGAGCTGATGAGTCAGTAATCTAGAAATGATGTCTGCTTCTTTGGTTCTAAGCAGTATATCTGATGTTGCTTCATCCCAATTACCTTTAACAGAGGAGATGGCTGCTTATCTTCGTTATGTCAGGCGATTAGACTTCTTTGAAAGACCAGACTACGATTACCTGCGAACAATCTTCACGGAGTTATTTGAAAAGAAAGGTTTCACCTTTGATTACGCCTATGACTGGGTTGGCAGGCCAATTGTAAGTTGTAAAAGGATTAACGGATGCTTCTGGGTTGTAGCTCTTCCTATTGTCAGTTAATCACACTGCAAGCAATCTCCTCAGGAGAACATGAGATGGCCTTTTTGTCTTTTGTTATTAGAGATGGTTTTTCACATGTCTGATATCTCTTCATTTTTTTCTTAATAGTGACTTTCTAGGCAAAGCAGTATGATGCTCTTGCATTAGGGATGCACATTCTCTTGAGTCTTTTTAATCACCATAGACTGTCAATAATGACAAATTG
This sequence comes from Furcifer pardalis, assembly GCA_030440675.1. Lineage (NCBI taxonomy): Eukaryota > Metazoa > Chordata > Lepidosauria > Squamata > Chamaeleonidae > Furcifer > Furcifer pardalis. The sequence continues at coordinate 15,492,016 of CP126891.1, read as the reverse complement.
TCTGTTGATGTGCTGACCTACCCCAGAGGCCAGGGTCACCACACAGCAGCACTACACAGAGAGTCCTGGCAGCAGTCTATTCAAGGAGAATCCAAAGAGCAAAGCAGGTCTGGTTACCAGTAGTTCAAGTGAGCATCTAGTCTAAAGGATGTGTGGGGAGTTGTCAGGATTGGCAGAGAAGTCAGGGTCATGGCAGGCAATCGCAACAGTCATCTGAAGTCAAGCAGGGTGTCGGTCTTTGCACAGAGAAAAATTGTACTGATGCTTGTCTGGTGAGACAAGCTTGCTTAAGAAGTCTTCCAGCAAATTGGTACCAGCTGGGAGCCTCCTCTGATAACAAGCTCTGGCTTTTTAATGTCTCAGCTGCAGATCTTTTCAGCACCATTCCTTGGCTGATTGCTGTCAGAGTCAGATCTCTGACAGGTCATTTGCCTGAGGAATCAAAGTTGGGCTAGAAGCAGGCTGAGGTTCCTGGTTCAAGACATCCTCAGGTTCAGCTGCAGGCTGGGGAGGCAGAACTGGACTGAGCATAGGAAGTGCCTCCTGACCCAGGTCCTCTTCAGAGTCTGAGGAGGGCTGGATCACAACAGTTGATCTTAAAATCATGAATGTCAAAATTAGATGCTTGCAGTATGAAGTTCTTGGGACTTCATCTGGTAGGGAGATCTTGCCAATGTAAACTGGAGCAATCTAGAAAAGACATTTTAAGGAGTTGTGTGTACTGCTGTAGCCAGCTGGATTGTGTCAGCTTCCAGTTATGGTTCTTTATATAAAGACGCAACATGCCATTGTCCTGAAAGCACTAGTTTGTAAAGCAAACCACTTTTGCAAATTAAGTGGACTGTGGCAGCTTAGTGGTTAAGACTCTGAACTTGATGACTGGAAGGTCAGCAGGTCAGGAGTTCAAGACCCGAGCTCCGGTCTCTGTCCCAGCTCCTGCCAACCTAGCAGTTCGAAAGCAAGAAATTGCAAGTAGATAAATAGGTACCACTTCGATGGGAAGGTAAACAGTGTTCTGTGCACTCTGGTGTCTAGTCATGCCTGCCACATGGCCATGGAAACAACTGCAAACAGACAGCGCTGGCTGTTTGGCTATAAATAGAGATAACCACTGAACTGTAGAGTCAGATACGACTGGCTTTCAAGCATGGGCGACCTTCACCTTGCTTTTGTAAATGAAACTGTGACCACTGCAACTGTTTGGTTCCCAATTTCAAATGAATAGTTGTTACATCGACATGGATTGGGATTTACCTAGATTTTTAGTTCTGTGTATGTTTACAGCCTACTCCAGTGGGACCCATGCATCTGGATTCTGGACCATCCATGTCAAGGGACACTCACACACATAGGGATCGATCATCATCACAGCCTCACCGGAATCAGGTTTGTTAATACGCAAGCCATTTAATTCTGAAGGAAGGAGTAGACCTTTTCAGTCAGTAATTAGCTAGAGATGGGTGTGATCCATTTACACATAAAGCCCCATATAAGAACTGAACTATTCTTCTTGTTTAGCGACCCATTACAGTTGTGCTTATGCAAATAGGACTGAAGCTTGCTTACTCTGCCATTTTATGTTAAACATTATGATGTCTGCTTTGGCACTTACTGCTTTTTGCTGTTGTGCAGCGGGGAGTTTGGTCTTTTCAAAATTAACGCTGAGCTGACGTCCTTTTAACATGAGTTCCTTTTTCCTTCAGTGAGCTGCCCATGTGCTTTTTTTTTATTTAAATAAAGCATTGCTTTTCTCTGGTTCTGTTTTGCATTTCCTCCTGTTCTTTTGCTCTCTTCCTTGCAAATGCCTGCATAGACTGCATCAGAACGCCGAGGAGACCGGGATATTCCCGCACAGCGGCAGCCGAACGCTTTGTTTCTGACAACTCACTTGACTACAGAGCAGCATGGGGGCTCAGTTCAGGTACTGCCCTTTCCTTTCCTGCTCAGCTTTCTTGACATCGTGGGATATCCTTTCATATTACCTTCTTACCATTTAACTCTCAGTCACGTAGGCTTATTCTTTTGAGGACTCACCTAAAATATGTAGATCCAGGGCCATGAAGTGAAAACATAATGTAGCATCAGATAATCTGTAGGTTATAGACCACTGATGGCAAACCTTGGCACTCCTGGTGTTCTTGGTCTTCAATTCTCAGAAGCCCAAATCTTTGAATCCACATAAATGGGGTTACTATGCACAGTGAACCCATTTGTGTGGATTCACAGAGACTTGGGCTTCTGGGAATTGAAGCCCTAGAACACCTGGAATGTCAAAGTTCGCCATCACGGCTATAGACATCTTCAGTTTGGTATAGCATGAAAATGAGTGTTGAATATCATGAAGCATCTTCATTAATACTTAAAATATAAGTACTGTACAGTGGAACCTTGGTTAACAAATGGCTTGGAGAACATAAAAATTGCATAACAAAAGGAAATCCGTAGAAAACAGTGGCTTGGCTTACGGAATTTTTTTCAGAATTGATTAATTGGTTGCGGTATTCTTGAACCGCAATCAGGCGTTCCCTGGTAATGACAGCCTTGTGTTGCCGGCTAATCTTTCTCACACTAGGTCAGGAGAAAGGAAATGCAGAATGAACTCCCCAAAAGATGCCTTCATTTTGGCAGCTTCCCATCTGGCCTAGACACGGAAGAAGAAGTCCTGTGAAGATTTTGCTACGTCTTCTAGTAACAGACCTCTTTTTTCACACTCACACAAACAAACACACACTCCAGTGGCTTGGAGGTAGCACTCCAGAGCACTTTCAGTGCAGTCTCAGGCGATGTCCTGTACAGTATTCATAGGAGGTTTTAATTTCTTTCCCAGGTGATGAGCTCAACCAACGGAGAACTGAATGTCGATGACCCAACAGGCGCACCGCCTAATATACAACTTGCAACACGAGCTGAGGTGGAAGTAGTGGAGGAAGCTAAGTATGTGTGCTGTGCAGACGGGCTTTTTTTCTCTGAATCTTGTGTATGAAACATGTCTCCATGTTGCTATATTTGGGGCCTATTTTCATAGCCTGCTGGGCAAATCCTTTCAGTTTTTTTGCATGATGACCACATCTGGCGGTGGTACGGCTTCTTTTTCCACTCTGGCTGCTGCTTTTCATCTCGGCATGTGTTGTAAATGACAGAGAAGTTAACTCGGATGAATTGCAAGTTGCACGTGTAGTCAACTCGTTAAGAATTAGTGCCCCTAGTTGTGTATGCATATTAAGTAGCTCAGCTGCTTTGTGTGAATGCGGAATTCGGAATCCCTCTCACTCTTTGAATGGGAGGCTGTGGGTTTGGATTCTTAACTTATTGTTGCGCATAAATTACCTTGTGTCATTTACAGTCTGATTGGTCACGCAAGATAATATATTCTATTTTTGCCATAGTTATCTTAAGTTATTAAGCAAGCTGCTTGCTGAATCTTGTAGGATAGTTTTGTTTAGGTATCGATGGCCAGTGCTTCGGCAGTCCCCCACCCCCGGCCAATCTGCTGATATTTTGCATGATCTGTTGCCATGACATGAACTTCCATTGAGTCTTCTTCCAATGGTCAGCAGTCATCTCTTCTTCGCAAAGAGAGTCGGTGTGTATTATTTAATCAGATATCACGATGAGAAGATTGCTTAGAGGTCTCAAGTGCCAAAGAGGGTCAAGTTTCATTGACTTGTGGCTGTGGTGATTTCCTCAACAATCCTAATAACATTCCATAGGATTTCTGTGTGAGTACCATTGTCCTTGATTCATGGTGCTATAGAAATTTGGAGAAGTCAGGAAAAAGCAAAGGTAGGCAATACCTTTAATTGTGTTTCAGACCTGAATTTTCCAGCTGAGACAAAGTCATTGTGTAATACCCCATTGCTCAAGAAACAGGTGATTGTTTTGCAAACATCTCTGTCTTCGCCCCTCAGGAGAATTTCATAGCCACCTCAGGCTCCAGAGAGGCATGATGTAAACATGTTTGAATAAATTAAATTAAGAATGCATGTGGCAGACTTAATAATTGCAATTGCTGCTAGGAGGGCAAATCATATCTTTATTATGGTCCAAGAACAGCAAAGGGAGCAGAACTTTAAAAGGGGGGGGGGGGTACTTGAACTGTATCAAGAGACAGGAGTGCTTAAAAAGGAGCATTTCTGCTTAGTGTTAAGGAGTAGTAAACTAGGGCAATAGTGTTACAGCTATTACTAAGCCTAGTCTGGTCTTATACTATGCAGAGCTATCTGTCTGAGGATTTCAGTGGTCTTAAGGGCCCACTGGTTTTCAGCAGGTACCATTCAAGTGAGCTGTGCTTCAATGTTTGCATGTCATTAATCTAGGCCAGTGATGGCAAACCTTGGCCCTCCAGGTGTTCATGGACTTCAACTCCCAGAAGACCAAGTCAGCACTCCTGCTGATCAGGGCTTCTGGGAATTGAAGTTTAAGAACATCTGGCATGCCAAAGTTCGCCATCATTGATCTAGGCAATAGCTTTACAACATTTCTCTTCAGACAAGGCAGGAAAATGATTCTTTGGAACTGTATTGTCACAATATATAGAATGGAAGGGTTGAATAACAGCATGGGCTCTGTCTAGTGCAGGGGTTCCCAACCTAAGGCCCACAGGCCAGATCCAGCCCACAGCACCATTTCATGTGGCCCTCCACCCCTCCAAGGTCATTCAAGAAACAAAATGGCCACCTCTTTGAAGCTGTTGGGACAATGTGGCCATCCCCAAAGTGAAGGCAGGGCAAAATGGCTTTCTGGTCCTCGAAGCTGACTGAGAGAACGTGATCCAGCCCTCGGCTTGAAAAGATTGGGAACCCCTGGTCTAGTGGGAAGGTGGGGTTACCATTGAAACTGTCTCTCTCTCCCCAACATCAATGTTCTTCTGTAGGCATTAGTGTTCCCTGGCTTAAAGATTCCTGGACATAAAATTCCTGGTTGCTGCTCAGTGTATTAAACCTCTTCCAATGTACTTGCTGTTTCTGTAGAAATAGCATATCCATGAGTGCTACTCTTAATCCGATGTAGAATCACATACCTGCCTGTTACTAAGCTAAAGTTACACCTAACTGCATAGTATCTGGCTGAGTGTTTGGGACTTCTGTAGTAAATCTTAACAAGCCACAAAACCTTTTTGCAGCTTTTACTTGACTTTAGACCAGGTGTTATCTCTCTATCCATCATCTGTTACAAAAGCTTACACAGTTTTGAATTGTTAAAGTGACTGACAAAAGGTAGTGCTTTCCCCTGTATTTGTTTAGTTATATCCATCATGTATCTTTGCCTTTTACACTGTCTCTTTCTTGCCTCTTTGTCTCCCAGCCACAACTTACACAGTTAAGAAAGCATTAACACAGCTTCTAATCACAAGTCAACTACGTATTAAACATCAGAGGTGAAAAAAAAAACACCCTTAGAATAAGGGACTTAATATTTTCAATATTCAAACTATAAAGCTTATTTTACTTAAAACAGGATGCATCAGTATTGTAAAATACAAGAGAAAACTGAGTCATAGAACAATTAGGTGAATTAAATGTAATGCCATCTCTCTTCTCAGTGAGATATGTCATTATTTTGGAACACATAACATAAACATTGCAGAATATACCCTCTTTAGTTCTGTAGCTCTTATCTGTTTGGCGTGGTTCCCAACTTCTTCTTTGCTTCCTCTTTTACCCCATCGGGTGTTGAGGGATGGCTGAGTTTAAACCATAAAGAGGCTTGTATTTATACATTGAGGGGGTGACGTATTTCACTCCGCCCTTTTATCTGGCCACCTGGCCAGGCATTGCTTGGCAATTAAGCATCATTTTGCTGGCTGGTGAGGGATTTACCACCCCCACTGTCTAACATTCTTGTTCTTTCTTCTTCTTCTAACCACACTGCTGAGCAATTTTCCTATTTTGACTGACTTATGTTTGTCCAGTGAGCCTCATACATTTGCTTTTTAAGAGTAAATGCTTTCATGCCCCTCTCGCATTTGTATTACCTAACCCAGGGGAGATAAACTGGTATTTTGGATCCTAACCTGATAGAGATCTTATTTTTCCCATGTGCCAAAAGCCCTCTAGATAGAGTACTCTTCCCTTCAGTATGCTTGCAATGCTGGCATCTCATTTTCTTGGGCTGCTTTAAAAGCATTTATTTCCCCCCACCTCCATGTCATCCGCACTCTATCATAGTATTTCTCCCATGCTAGTTGCAGGAGATTCAAGTGGCCCCAGATATGATGAGAAGGCAGATAGATCTGCTACATATCACATCTCTGTAGTGCATGTTTGCATGACCCGCTATGATGTGCGTCTGTCCCACCTCTGAACTAATGTTTTCTCTCTTCCTTTTCTCTGTTTTTTATTGGTCTTTGTTTCTTTCTTTTCACACTGTCTGTTGTAGCTGCCTGAAAATGCTCCACTCGTGGTGAGTCACTCAGTCTGGTTCACATAAAAGGGAAAGCAAACGAAAGTACCTTGTCAGGTTTAAGTGAAATAAAGTTACAGAGTTGGGGTGGTATCTGTTCAACAGGCCCTCTTAGGATAAGGAACAAGAACTCATTCTCCGGGCTGGCAAACTCACAGCCAACAAACACTTCCCATTAAAGAAAAGTGAGAGAGATTTTTCTTTATAGCAGGGGTTTCCAACCTTTTTGTGCTGCGGGTCGCACCACGCTCCTGGACACCTGAGCGGGCTGGTCATGTAGTTCCTTCTGCCATAAACACAGCAGTTGTTGTAAATGTGTTTACGAAAGCTGCGGGTGCGTTTACAGCGGGCACATTTTACTGCTGTCATAAATGCATCCACTTCTGCTTCTGGTAGCAGTGAGGGTGGTGGCGGGCCACATGAAATGGTGCTGTGGGCCGAGTCTGGCCCACAGGCCATAGGTTGGCCACCCCTGCTTCATAGCCTTGGAACTAGAGATAGTATTGTTTGAAGCTGAGAATAATAGATTTCAGTTGTTAAGTGTTGCTTGCTATTTTGATCTCTTTGTCAACTGCAAAATTTTTGATGGCAAATAGACAGCTCTTAGGAAAGCAGGATAATTGCTTCAAATTTGGGGCTTGGATTATTCTTTGGAATCTTTGATTTGCTAGAACTACATTTAATGAGCAGCCTTATAGTAATTCATGCAGCTTGTGCGTAGGTAACACATGAGTATTTCCATAGTTGTGTTTTAGATTCTGAAAATAATTTTATGGATTGAAGCCCTTGGTCTATTATTGTCTGATATAGATTTAAGCTTCTTTTGATCAAACATACACACAGATAGTTAAGTGACCATATTTCCTAAATTTTATAGGAAGAATATGAGCTGGGGGGGGGGGATTGGTTTATAGGCTTTTACCTTATAAAACAGGACCTCCAAACCTAGATAAACATTTTTTTTTACCTTTCTTTTATCCTTATTGATCTTGAGGTTCAAAAATAATTCCACTTCCTTAAAAATATGGCACACTTTTTTGGGAAGACGATTATCAGGACTCCTTGATGGGGAACAGAATGCTTCTGACCCTGGTTACACATGAGTGTTCTGATCTAAGTTATTCAGTGAAGTCATTTGTTAGCAAGTAATGTGAATTTATTGGAAAATGAGGAAACTGATTTAAAGTAAAGAAAATTGTAGGACTTCTGATTTTGTTGTAGAAGAGATTTTGTTGTGTGCTATCAATTAGCTTCTATCATGGCAATTTCAGGGTAGGTGAGATGTTCAAATCGAGGTTTTCATACACATATACATGTTTTCATAGCTAGGCAGTTTCAACCCTGTGTCCTTTGTTTGAATTTCTATCTAATAAACCACAATTGGCTCTCATGGGACAAGATGAGACTAAATTGCCTGAAGGCCAGATAAACTGTGAAAGTTGTTACAAGACGGAGTAAAACCGGCAGGTTCCTTGCTTAAATGCCTTTTGCTTTTTTCACCAACATTTGTATCCTCTTTCTGGCTTTCATGTTTGTCCTGCTGTACCTGTGTCTTTGCATTTTCAGTTATTCTTTTTTTGTTTTGAAGTAAAAACTAAACAATTAGGTTTGTGACATGAGATTCCCTCCCCACCGTATACACATCATATTGATGTAACTGGCACTATCAGTCTGTAAGAAGTCATAATTATTTACACTTTTAAAATCTATAGCATACTTTATTTTTAGATTATTATTATTATTGAGTTTGTCCCTAAGTAATGATCTCATCCGAACCTGGAAGTTTTATTTTTATTTTCTTTAATTATTTTATACCCCCGCCCCAGTTGGTGCCAATATCATTCTGGGCGGCTTACAGTGATAAAAGAACAGCCCACAATATAGTAATATAAAAAACAGAACCAAACAAAATAAAAATAAACGATAAACATGAATAAAAGCATTAATCGAATGTTAATAAAATTGGTCCCAACGGCAAAATGAGTGGAGCAGGAACCACTTCACTTTTCTGATTCCCAACGGTCATGGAGGCGGAAGAGGCCACGCCAGATGGGCTGGCTCTGAAAGCGGGCCTTAATAATATCCTCAAGGCTGCGGCAGTCCATTGCAGTCCCAGTGTTAAATCCTGTATGTCTCATTTCATATGTGCTGCAGGAGATGGCTCCGCGATCATAGTGTGTGGATCACTTCATGGCAAGCTGGGATCCCACCTTAAAACAAATTCACACAAGTGACATTTTCCTGCATCCAGGAAAAATGTATATTCAGTTCCGAGTTGCATCCGCCGCCTACAGATAAAATAACTTGCTAGATGGCATTAATAAATGTGGTCTTGCGGTAATTAAGAACCTATTTTTCCTATTCGCAGCCAAAAAACAACTCAGTCAACAAAACAAATCAGAAAAGAATAGAATTCATTAGTTGAGGAATCTTGCACCTTTGCAATCAATTACTTAGGATGGAAATGCAAGTTGGAAGAGGAATATTTTTAGCTGTTTACAAAATGCTGTTCTCGCAGACGTTACCATGTATATGTTGGAGACGGGGTGTAAATGAAGGTGATATGGACTATGCTGATATAGCCAGAGGCTAAAATGGATCCTAAGGAAACTATGCCTCAAACTATGACAGTTTTCAAAGAGAAAAATCATGTGAGTGAACCTTGGTACTTCAGGTGTTCTTGGACTTCAGTTCCCAGAATCCCAAGTCTGTATATGTGTAGTAAACCCATTCATGTGGATCCACAGAGACTTGGGATTCTTGGAACTGAAGTCCCAAGAACATCTAAAGTGCCAAGGTTCGCCATCACCGTTCTAGAATATTTTGACAACCGTAAAGTATCCTCGCCCTGATGGGGAAAAAACCCACCTTTTTTATGGAAGAGCAGGGGTGGGTAGAAGAAAGCATGTCCCTTGCGCAGGCATGAGAGCAAATATGTTGCCCCCATCCCCTGCGTTGCTGCTTTGGGCAGAAAGGGCTCCCCGGAGGGCCCCGATCCTCAGTATTGATTTGCTGTGTTCTTTGTGCTCCAGGTGCTGCTGTTTCTATAAGAGGAAAAGGAAGAAGAGTTTCCAGCGCCAGAAATGACAGGTGCCTCCTCCAAGTCTTTTGGGGGGCTTTGTCTTTTACCTGCTGTTCTTCGGGAGATGACACGAAACGAAGGACACTTTAAAACCAAAAAGAGAAAGAGAGAGAAGGATTGGGGATAGTAACAAAATAAGCATACAGGTGGGTCTCCTAAATGGCTTCTCTTGTTCACACCTGAGGCTCCTTTTGGAACCAGGACTGTCTCCTCTCAGGCACTGGTTGCCCTCGTTTGGAAGGCTGGCTGGCTCCCTTCCTTCCCCTCTGGACACTTAAGTCGCCCACGAGAGCATTCCTTGTGAATGGGCTTCTTCGCTCTGGTCCCCTTCTCTTCAGTTCTCTGTAGGCTTCGTTCTCCCCCCTCATTCCCCACCAACTCAAGAGGGGATTTATGGACTGTCAAAGTGGCGGAGTTGAAGGCAGCCTTCATCCACTCCTTGTCTTGCAGGCCGCTTGGTTTGGGCTGTGCCGTCAGCTTAGAACCCGATGCTTCGCAGTCACACTTTGCAACGTCCATCGTTAGCAAGCCAACAGCAAGAGAACCACAACCTGCTCTTCCAGTTGCCTTGATTTACTAGTTTCTGTGATGTCTCCCTTCTCAGAATGTTACAGAGAAGTGTCTGTTCTAAAGGAATGTGTGTCATTGCACTTTTTGCAAAATTTACTTTCTAGCATTATGCGTCTGCATCTATACTGTATATGTGTGAGTGTGGGAGGGGGTGTTTTCTATGTGGGGGTTGAATAATGCCAGCGCACACATTCAGCTTGTGTTGACGTGCAAAGCCTCTTCTTCACCACGTTTGGAATCCCCTAAGGATTATGCTGAGGCTTTAGGACTCCCACTGTCGGTGGAACACCGAAGCTTACTTGAATTTTCAGCTCCGGCGGTCGACAGACACCTTTCGTGAGGTTTTTCTCCATGGTGCCTGATCCAGCTTACATGGAGCTGTCCAGAGAGTGAAGGAGGTCAGCTGGGCTGAGCTCTGACCAAGTCAAGGAAATAGAAATATACAGACTATCATATGTTCTTGGGGGGTGGGATGGAGCCGCTGGAAGAAAACGGAGCTTCTCTATCAGGAAGAGGAAACTGCCACTGCCTTAGACTTCCTGTCAATCCAGACTTTGCTAAGGTTTTTGAGGCCATTTGTGCAAAATGTAACAGCATGGTGGCTTCCAATCACAGCAACCCGTCTGGATATTGCCTGTGGTTCTTCCTCCTAGCAACTGAGGGTATTTACTGTCCTGTCTTACAAAGCGGACCATTGGCCATCCCACCCCAGCTTAAGTGAGCACTGCGTTGACTCAGTTTTGTATCTGAACTTAAGTCCCTCTGTGGTGACTCACTTGATTTCTGCCAATCTTAAATATTCCTTCCCTTCCCCGGCTGTTTTGCTTGTCTTCTTAATCTAGCAGTCCCGTCTTGAGTGTAAAAGTAATTGCCACTAGTGAATTCTGCACTACATTTCCCCTTCAGCCCGTAAACCAAACACTGGCTTCATTTTGTCCCAAAAGTTGTCTTTCCCAGACACTTGTATCATCTTTTGTGGTCTATCAGCTTCTCCCCCCTGCCCCAAATATTTGGGATGTAACCTTGAGTACAAAGACTTCATTCACTGTCATCTATTATCATCTTCTTGTTCTGCCCTGCCCAAATCCGAATATTGGTGATCCTCATGGCAATCAGCCATGAAGACTGTCCTGGGACTATAATGCAGTGGCTTTTCATCTGCATTGCAGCATGACACCCACAGTACCACTGATCCAGTCCCGCGAGTCACTTAATGGTCCTGAGCCCTTTTGGGACGCAAAGACTTCCTCAGCCCCAGGCCAAGATTGAAGAAGCTGCTTCCCTTCATCAAGATGGATTCAAGTGGGACCACCTCCCTTCCCTGTGGACTTTGACACCCAAAACCATTAGTCCCCAGGGTTGTCAGGTTAGTTAACCACCACCTGACACTCATCGCTGGCAGTATGGTAATTGGGGTAACCTGGCCAGACAACTGTCATCTATACCCTTCAACTAAGCAACAAAAAAAGACCAAAAATGTTGTGGTACCTTAAAAGACTAACTCCTGTATTTAAATGTGAGCTAAAAGACCAGAGGAACTATCAGGGTAGTGTTGTCTCCATATCTGTGCCTCCTCCTCACACAAGAGCTCACATTCCAGCCAGACCACCGCTGGATGAAAGCGGGGATTGTCTGCTTAGTCCTGTTAGCTTTGCAGAAATAGACACCCAGTTCTCCAACAGTTTCTTACAGGTTTTTAACATCACAGTGGATTCAGTGGAAGCAAAATCGAAATGGTTCTGAATTCTTTTCTGAAAACAGGAAGCTACAGGAAGATTTTCACCACTCTTGTTCCTGACTGCTTGACTAGCTACTGTAAAGAAAACACTGTTAACAGTCTTCTTTCTTTTTGCATGCCAGTGTCATCGTTGGAAAGACAAAGCAGGCGTTTGTGACAGGTTACAGTATTTTGAAGCTTACTGTTGTAAAGCAGGAGGCTATGCTAAGCCCATGATGGCAAACCTTGGCACTCCAGGTGTTCTTGGACTTCAATTCCCAGAAGCCCAAGTTTCTGTGAATCCACACGATACATGCAGTAAACCCATTCCTGTGGATTCACAGAGACTTGGGCTTCTGGGAATTGAGGTCCAAGAACACCTGGAGTGCCAAGGTTCACCATCATGCAATAAGTAAGATGAAGTGGTTTGCATCCCCATCCCCCAAATTTCTAATCCCCTTCCCTTCCCCTTCTGTAAATAACTTTGATACAGTTCGGGAGAAATGTGTGTATTGTCAACCTTAAGATTTTCCATGCCAGGATGAGTCAGTTCTTAAGTTTATGGTGGTTGGCTTCAAAACCTTCAGCATTCAGTCTGAATTTTTTTTAAAGTAACACAGCTAGCTTCTGAGATTATTGTGCCCAAAACAGTCTCTTCTTTTAGCATGCCTTTCCTAAGGATCATGTCATCCACAGCAGGACCTAAATTTCCCCCTGTTTACAATAACCTCCAAGAAGCAAATTTACATTCCCCCTTCTTGATGAACGGAAGGTGAAGCCGTGATGTGCAAATTTCTGTCTCTTGAGCTGTGTGAGTGTCTTTTTGTGAAGAAGGAGAGCAAAATGTCCACGGGCATTTCTCCGATTTGTATGCGGTTTCAAGACAGTGTTGGATTCATGAATGTGAACCGCCAAATGCACACCTTGCTATAAATATGAAGCCATAATCCTTACTTTCTCAAAAAATATATATGCTACTATCATTTCAAGAAGGGAACAGGCAATATCTGCATTGCTTATCAGCCCTTGAAGGGAAATACTAACATTTTGTACTGTTTTGAAACATGAGCTTCCTTTTCTGTGTTTATGGCCCTAATGTGCATGTGGCATCCAACAGTTCTCAGACCTAAAACGGTCTGCGTTTTTTGCCTTGGCAGTGCTCAAATCTGTGCTTATATTATGCATATTCTGATACGTGGCTGGAAATGGGTCTGATTTCTTTTAAGTTTTCTTAATGTTTTCATGGAGGGATTGAAGTTGTACTAAAATGACAGGAATCACTATTCCCTATGTGAAAACCTGGAAGGGCTGGGGGAAATCTTTGCTTCGGTATTGGTATGCAGCAGACCTTGGAGCTGAGGATGAATAGTAGATATTTCTACAGATGCTTTTATCACGAAGCTTTCTTCTTACAAAGCAACCTCAGTCTCGGGACTAGGATTTCCTTTCTTTAGCTCGTCCGTGCAGTTCAGTATCTCACAGGGGTGTCATTCTGAATTGCTCTAGACTACCACACCTTTAGTGACTGTGGTTTCTGAAAAGGACCAGAATGCAGCCTCACGCCAAGCAGGTAAATATTACCTGTCCTCCCGGTGCCTGTTCTGAATTTAGTATGCCCTCTCAAAGAAGTGGCCAGTGCATGCCAATGTAACATAGGCAAGAGGGGGGGAAAAGGCTTTTTAAATAGCCTCTCTCATCTTTTTAAGACTGTCTCAGGAAAATGATTGCTTTTTTTCTAACTAAATGCTTTTCCAAACTGCGTAACTGCTGCATGGTGGACGCTACCCTGTGGAACCAGTTGTTTTCTCCGGTTGGAACAACAATTTGGCCGGGATGAAGTTCTGTCTTTGCAATTAGCAGGGAGTTTGGGGAGCGTGTGGATCATACCAAATCATACATCTTCCCCAGACAGGGAAATCGCAGTTTAAGTGGCTTGTTCCCACTGGAAATCTTGTGACGTATAATTTATTATGTCTGTTTCTTTCATGTAGGCCTTTTGTGCTTTTAAAACTGGGATGATTGGGATAATGAGTGCAACTCTTGTTACTGTAAATAAGAAAAATCAGCTGTGAAAAAAAATCTTTTTTAAAGTATCGTGTGCACATGTCCGATTCTTGTTGAAATGCCTTTTGATTTTTAATCGATTTATTTTAAACACGTAATGCAACGTTGTATTTACATAATCCTGGCACTGCTTTTGGAATTCAGCAGTGAACATGCAATGTACTGTTGTTGTTGTTTTTTTAAAAAAAGATGAATGTTGATTTCAAATGCATTTAAAATGGTTCAACCAGGATAAGGGCTTACATTTACATCATGGGTTGGAGGTTCTGTCCTCTGGCGTGGGTTAGATTTCATTTTGCCAGGATCCAGGTCCTGCTACTGATCTTTTTGATGTGCCTGTTTCACTGGGACATTGCAAGAAGCGTGTACCTTAAATACTCCTACTCTGTATTTGCACCCTTTTAATGTAAAATTAAACATCAACTTTGTTCTGTTCATTTGTTTCCTTTTTATTTTACTGGACTCTTGTTGATAAAGAAGTCATAAAATACTCTCTGTATGTTCTGTCTGATGTTGCTCTATTCATTTCCCCCTATTATATCTCAGGAAAGTGGGGTGTTGTTTTTTTGTTGTTTTTTTTGCTATATCCTTATTAATATAGAAAGGGGCAGCTGATTTTACATACTGTAGTTTCAGTATAGATCCAGCACTGCAATGTGCTAGAAATTCAAGATGGGAATGTTTGCGGTCATTAAAGCTTACTGGGGTTATTCCTTAAAACAGGGCGGCTGTAGGCCTAGCTGCATCCCCAAGATGTCACATCATCATGGACTACCGTGTCCACTTCTCCCAGGAGTTTTTCGAACCATCTTTGCCCACTACTGCCTTAACCCGCGTCCTATAGTTTTACACTACAACTCCCATCATCCGCAAAAGACCACGGGAACGACGACCCCTCACCATCTTCCTCCACTGCCACCGAGCTATTTGGAAGACCTGGATTCCCAGTCCCATCATCCCCAGCTTTGCCTGCGGGCAACCCCATTCTTTGTTATATGGCCCCTGCCAAAAGCGCAGTGGCCGCCGGGAAACGTAGTCCTGCCCAAAGCCCCGCCCCTTTCGCTCACTCTCCTTTGTCGCCCCGGGACCCTATCACGGCCACGCCGCTCCTCCTCGCCCGCTTCCCATTGGCCGAGCCGGCTGCCCTAATCCATGCTGGAAACGTGGCATTCCTCGGTGGCCAGGAGTTCCCGGGCCGCCTCCCACCCCCCCCGCCCTGGAGATGGAACGTGCCAATCGCCGTCGCTGAGGGATTAGCTCCGCCCGCTTTGGGCTCGTACCATTGTGGCTAGGAGGGGGGGGTTAGGTGGGAAAACAAGACAGGAAGGGGGCGGATGCTGGCGGCGCGGCGGCGGGCTCTGTGGCCGGGCGGGCGTTGCTGGTGCTGCGAGGGGAAGAAGATGAAGCTCTTGGCGGCGGCGGCCCTGCTGGGGCTGGGCGGCTCTTTGTTGTTCCTGCTCTTCCCGGCGACTCATGCAGAGGAACGCAAGAAGGGTCCCAAGGTCACGGTCAAGGTGAGCCCCCTCCCCAATTCCTTAATTGCCATTCATTCCCCCCCTTTCTTGATTGCATGCAGTGAAAGCACACCTACCGATCCCCGAGCCTTGCAACAGAGCATCTGCCTCCTCCCCCATCCAGAGGGTGGGCCTTCTTAATTAGCAACAGCAATCGCACTCCTTTCCCGCCCCATAGCGCTGTGAATGCCCTCTCTCTCTGGGCAGTACACAACGTAATTAGTATTTTTTTAAAAACCCCCAACAAGCTGGGGATTCATTTAAGGATGAAAAGTCGAGTCAGCCTTGAAGCCCCTGGTCGGGATCGAACTCTCAGCCTTCTGGCTGCAGTACAGCAGTTGAACCACTCCGCCGCCACCAGGGCTCATTAATGAATGAGAGGTGGGAGACAAAAGAAATGGGCCGTCTTTGTTCTGCCCCAAAAGGTCTCACCTTCTCCATCAACCCTTTGCAAAAGGGGTGTGCGTGCGTACGTGTGCTAAGACCTCCATCCATCCATCACACCTTCTTCGTGTCCCAATCAAACCCCGGACTGCCAAAATGAAGCCACTTCCTTGGCTTTGTCGTTGGCCAAACTCAAGTCCTTATGGTCCTCATCGGCGCATTGTTTCTGGCAGTAATTGGCATTTTAGTCTGAAGCCCATTCACACAGCAGTTTTCCTCCTCCAGGTATATTTCGACTTGCGGATCGGGGAGGAAGATGTGGGACGGGTCGTGATTGGCCTTTTTGGGAAAACGGTCCCTAAAACAGTTGAGAACTTTGTTGCCTTGTCCACAGGAGAGGTGAGTTTCTTAGAGCCGTGAATGGTACTAACCGGAAGAATCTCAACTTTTACATTCTAGGGCCGTGATGGCGAACCTTGGCACTCCAGCTGTTCTTGGACTTCAATTCCCAGAAGCCTAAGCACCCTGTGAATCCACACAAATGGCTTTACTGCGATTCATCTGGCCCCGCTGCCCTTGTCGTTCCCAGAAGCAGGAGTAAAATGCTTGTAAGGTTAAGACTCTTCCGGGTTAACCCTTCCTCCGTACGGGAGTGTTTTACTTCCACTTCCTGGAGTGACGAGGCCAGTAAACCCATTCGTGTGGATTCATAGGGCGCTTGGGCTTCTGAGAATTGAAATCCAAGAATATCTGGAGTGCCAAGGTTCACCATCATGGTTCTAGGGCAGTGATGGTGAACCTTGGGATTCCAGGTGTTCTTGAACTTCAATTCCCAGAAGCCCAAGTCTCTGTGAATCCACACAAATGGCTTTACTGCCTATTCATGTGGATTCATAGGGACTTGGGCTTCTGGGAATTGAAGTCCAAGAACACCTGGAGTGCCAAGGTTCGCCGTGAAGGGGCTATCCATGTGCTCCAGTGTCTAGTAATGCCCCTAGAATGACCATAGAAATTCCTGCTGGCAACTTTGGCCAAAGTTTTTGACGTCTCAGAAGCCTCCCCTCCCTGCTCGGAGCTTCCCCCGGTTTCTGTGCTGAGCCCAACTCTCTGACGTTGGCCGAGCAGAGAGGCATCCGTTTCAGGATTTGAACTTTTGGGACAGTTTGCCCAACCAAGAGTTGGGACCCAGTGGATTCTGTGTTCACTCTCCGCCCTTTTCATTCCCAGAAAGGATTTGGCTACAAAGGGAGCAAATTCCACCGTGTGATCAAGGATTTCATGATCCAGGGAGGAGATTTCACCCGGGGAGATGGCACCGGAGGTGAGATATTGAACAGTATCAGTATTAACAACATATTGCTGGTCAGCAAGATCTTCAAGATGTCCTGAACTGCCATTAGTTCCAATGTACTTTTTAGTTATACACCAGCGTTAATTATTCCATCTCTGTTTCTGCTAGGCAAAAGCATCTACGGGGACCGTTTTCCTGATGAGAACTTCAAGCTGAAGCATTACGGCCCCGGTTGGGTGAGCATGGCGAATGCAGGCAAGGATACCAATGGCTCCCAGTTCTTCATCACCACCGTCAAGACCTCGTGGCTGGACGGCAAGCACGTGGTGTTTGGAAAAGTCCTAGAAGGGATGGTAAGTGTGGTGTTGTTTAAAAATTCTTTATCGATTAACAGTTTAGCTGGACCTTGATTGGATTTCCATTAAGTTAGTTGAAAGTGGCAGCAACTAGATGACTGAAGCAGAAGAGATCGCAGGTGCTCTGGTTCCTGAACCAGGAGTCCTCAACCTTTTAAAGCCTGGGCCTGGTCGCGCTCCCTCAGACAGCTTTGGGGGGTGGACGGCCATTTTGCCCTTCCTCCACCACATGGGACTTCCAGAGTTGGTGGGGGACTGACATGAAATAGTGCCACAGGTTGAGAATGCTGACCTCCAAAGTGCACCCATCTTGTTCATTAAGATAAAGATGAGTTTGTGGTCTTCCAGGTATGGCTAGACTGGAACTCGCATCATCATTCATCACTATCTCTTGACAGAGGCTGATGGGACTTGCAATCCAACATGATATCCACTTCCTCTTTAAAGATAGATGGGGGACCTTCTCCACACCCCACTTCTGGCAGAGATGGAACAGCTTATAAAAATTGGACTTTTCCTTAGTAATAGTCCATAGGAGTAAATTGTCTTCCTCCTCCTCAGAAGCAATGTTACTTTTTAGACACCATTTACAGCCCCCTTTTTATTTTACCAGGTAGATTTTTTAAATTTTAATTGACCAGGCTGTTGCTGTTTCATTGTACAGGTTACCTCTCCCATATCTGTGGAATAGGTTCTGACTCCTACTGTGGGTAGCTAGAAACATGGATAACAGTGAACCGCATATTTACAATGCATACAGTGGCCTCTAGTGGTCAGCTCTGGTAATACGCAATAGAAACTCATACTATATACAGTATTTCAAATACTTTTTATACAATCTTTCAAGGATGATTTAATTGAATTACTTTAGATCCATGAATACTGTATCTGGAAACAGTTCTGGGAACATCAAATTGAAGAATATGATTTATTCCTGAATTTTAAAAGAAAAACTGAAAGAACTTTGCCCATTCTTACCCTACAGTTCACCCCTACGAGTTCCAGTATGGTCAGGGTCATCAGAAATGGGCAAAGCTTCTGAGAAGTTACTTTTTGGGCTACTCTCTCCCTCTTTTAATTTGTAGGGGTCGGAGTAATTTTTGGCAGCAGTTTTAATGGGGTTTTTAATTGGTTTTTAAAAATGTGATTGGTTTTATTTTCTGGGAGCCACCCAGAGTCTTTGGAGTTGGGTGGCAATATAAATCAGAATAATAAAATAAAATTAATGCAGCTTCCAAAATCCAATACCATTCTGGCCTGTAGTCCAAAGATATAGCGCAAATACCTGGAAGATAATTGTAAAGAGAAAGGGAAGGATCAATTTTCCATCATTCTGGAGCAGGGGTTTGCAAACCTATGGCCCATGGGCTAGATCTGGCCCACAGCACTATCTCATGTGGTGGCGAACCTTGGCAATCCAGTCGTTCTTGGACTTCAATTCCCAAAGGCCCAAGTCAGCACTCCTGCTGATCAGGGCTTCTGGGAATTGGAGTTCAAGAACACCTGGAGTGCCAAGGTTGACCACCCCTAGTGTGCGTCATGATCTCTGTCAGGAGAACTCTCCTCACCTGGTCCCTTTCTTCTCCCGACCAATGTCTGCTCCTAGGATGTCGTGCGGAAGGTAGAGAACACAAAGACGGACAGTCGAGACAAACCTCTGAAGGACGTCGTCATCGCCGACTGCAACACCATCGAGGTGGAGAAACCATTCGCCATTGCCAAAGAATAAGGGGGCCGGGAGGTGTAGGTAGACTCTCTGGCTTGCAAAAAGGGCTGGGGGCCCACACTCAACGCTGAGGCCTCGTTTTTTCATCAAGCTGCCAGCAGGGGGCGTCTGCTGACCCCGCCTCCACTTTCGCCACCTTTCCTCCGCTGGTTCTTGGTGGTGGCGCAACTCATTCCATCAGCCCCCCTCTGGAGAGGAAGTGTTATTGTGTGTTGGGGGGGGTCTCATTCCTTTTTTTGTAAGAAACACATTGGCCAATAAATGGGATCGTTGTGTTTTGGTACTTGCGTCTGGCTTGTTTGCGCTCTTCAAGGCTGCTCATGTGCTGGTCTACTGATTACTACCTGAAACAGGTATGGGTGAGGACAAGTTACTCTGTGGTTCCCTCTAGTGGCCAATTCTGATGTTGCCCTTTGGAACTATGTAAAGGTCTCCCTTGCGCGAAAGGCCGTTGTATCCAACTCTACGGTTCAGTGCTCATCTCTGTTTATAGCCAGAGAGTCAGCGCTGTTCTGCCTTTCTGCTTTTGTACTGCTAGGTTGGCAGGAGCTGGGACAGAGACAGGCGCTCAATCCATCATGCAGTACCCGGGTCTCAAACTGCTGACTTGCCAACCTTCCAGCTAACAAGGCAAGCTTCTTAACCACTGACTCACCGCAGCCCCACCTTCCTTCCAGTCATAGAACTCTTGAGTCAAGTTCCTCCTTCATAAAAGTCAACAAGGAAAAACCCAGTAATGACCAGGAGGCTTTACTGGTATCCTAGTTGCAAAAGATGCCTGGGAAGTCACCATTGAGTCCTGCAGTGGCTAAATGGCTAAGACGTTGAACTTGACCACTGGAAGGTTAGCAGGTCAGCAATCTGAGACCTGAGTGCTCCACAACGGAGTGAGATCCTGTTTCCCAGTTCCTGCTGACCTAATTCAAAAAGCAAGAAATTGCAAGTAGATGAATAGGTACCACTTCGGCAGGAAAGGTCACAGCGTTCCGTGCACTGCCTGCCACACGACCATGGAAACGTCTGCAAACACAGTGCTGGCTCTGGCTATCAACAGAGATGAGCACCAAACCCTAGAGTCAGATACGACTGGCTTTTGAGCCAGGGCGACCTTTACCTAAGCCATCTTTGTGAGTCACCTGCAGCCCCACCTGTGCAAGGCAGCCCTCAGATAGAGCCTTGGAGCAGAGGAAGGGAATGCATGCCTTCTTTCCCGTGCGATTGCAACCAGGGCGTGAATGATGCTCAGAGGTGCACGGGAGTGATGCGAGGAAATTTACCTCTCGGCTCCCGGCATTGGAGGAAAACTAAGAGGAATGGGAAGTTCCAGCGCTCCTGTTTTGAGACAATGGGGGGGGGGCTTTTTTCCTATGGGGAGAGTTTGCACGGAGTGACACCAAAGCAGGTCAGTGACCCCCATCCAGGCCCTTGTTTAATGTCAAGGTACAGAAAGGATCCAAGACAAAACCTCCGTGTCCTGTTCAGCTGTTTTGGCTTAGAGAGCAAAGAGGAGCAGAAGTCCAGTCAAAGGCAGCCCAAGGCAGGGTCCTGTTGGGATCTTGGGCTCTCAGGGGAATAGAACCCATGCAGCACACCCACCAGGACCGTGTCCGGCAGTGGACCTGAGCGGAAAAGAAGAGGCATGTTAGTGCAGGGAGGCTGTTCCGTCGGTATCTCAAGCCCCA
Source organism: Furcifer pardalis (assembly GCA_030440675.1). Taxonomy (NCBI): domain Eukaryota; kingdom Metazoa; phylum Chordata; class Lepidosauria; order Squamata; family Chamaeleonidae; genus Furcifer; species Furcifer pardalis. The sequence goes on along the minus strand of CP126891.1, from coordinate 15,471,228 downwards.
TAGCATTGAGCGCCGACAGTTGTAGAAGCAGCTCCTGTTTCTAGATGTGAAACGTCATGGGGCCAAAATTCCACGTTCTAATCCTGTCGCCAAAGAACTGACTTCAGTATTTCACTGTTCCTCACATCCTAGGTGGGTGGGTCAACAGCCTGGGCATGAGTGGTAAAGCAGGCCGTTTATCTCAAGTAGAGACTAAAAGAGGTGAGGAAACCTGGATTTCCAGATGTTAGACTTGATCACCTGGAAGCCTGGGCGATATTGTCAACCATATCACGTGCCTTCACCCACTTCTTCAAGCAGTCCTGTAGACCCTCCGGCACGATTTGCTTATTTGATCAAATAATTACCGACGTGTCATAACTGGATTTCCCAAATTCCTACCTGGCCTTATGTTCCTGTTTGTTGCATAAACGATCCTGACATAATTGTTGCATTATTTGTTGTACTGTATAATGAATAATATATAACCACATCATACCATATTGATCTAAAGCAGGGATTCTCAGCCTGTGGGCCAGATGCGGCCCACAGCGCCATTTTACATGGGCCCCCACCACTTCCACCGCAAATGGAAGGGCCATGTGGTAGAGGAAGGGCAAAATGGCCGTCTGGCCCCTGAAGCTGTCTGAGGGAGCGTGACCCGGCCCCTTGCTTTAAAAGGTTGAGAACTGATCGAACGCAAGAAGACCGAAGTAAAGGTCAGGGTTTCTCTTGCTCAAAAGCCAGTTGTATCCAACTGTAGGGTTCGGTGCTCATCTCTATTTACAGCCCAAGAGCCAGCGCTGTCTGCATTTGCAGACGTTTCTGTGGTCATGTGGCAGACAGGTCTCTGAAGCACATGGAATCCCTATTACCTTTCCCACCCAAATGGTACCTATTTATCTACTTGCAATTTCTTGCTTAAAAACGTCTATGTTGGCAGGAGCTGGGGCAGACGACGGGAGCTCACTGTCGTGCAGACGTGGGTCTCAAACTGCTAACCTGTCGACCTCCCAGTTATCAAGCATCTTTACCGCTAGACCACCACGGCCCAGAAGAAGTCAGAAACAGCAACTTAATTCTGCTTTGGGTCCAATTCATTGACGCATTATATTCAAATTGTTTCCGGGAAACAGTTGACTCCCCCCCACAATCAATCTGAACCACTTCGGCGACTGCCCCCCAACCTGGCTTACCTGGCTTGGACGATGGATGTGTATATGGATCGTCATGGAAGCTTAAAACAGGCCGGTGGGAGAGCAGGCAACTGGGGCTATCAAGAGACAAGGAAGATTTATTAGAGACCTGCAAGAATTCAGGACAAATTAACCACCCAGTTTTACAGGTGATTGTTTTACAAATTATAGTGTGTAACTTTACCTACAAAGGAACTATTATTATTATTATTATTATTAAATTAGATTTATATGCCCCTCTACTCACCTCACTGAGGCGACTCAGAGGGGCTCACATAACACAAACATATACAGTATCACAATCTCAAATATAAATACAGCATAATATAGAAAAGACCCATCAAGTTTAAGGATGTTTCCATTCAGAACAAAGTGAATCTACACCAGGAGTTCTCAATGTTTTTCAGCCATGGGCCGGACCACACTCCTGCAAACAACTGAGTGGCCCGGACTGGTGGCTCCCCCCCCCCCCGTAAACGCTGCCGTAAAATGCACCCACAGATGTTGTAAATGCGTTTACAACAGCCACAGACTCATTTACGGCTGTAGTAAACACGTTTTCGATGGGCGCAGACTCATTTATGGCTATTGTAAATGCGTTCACAATGGCTGTAAATTAGTCCACAGCCTAATTCTGGCAGCAGGGTTGGCGGCTGGATTGAAGATGGGGCATGGATTATTTTCACGCTGTGGGCCGTAGGTTGCAAACTGACCTAACCCATGGTACAGTGGTACCTCGCTTAAAGAGCATAATGCGTTCCACAGGATTGCTCTTTAAGCGAGTTTGCTCTTTAAGCGAAACACCATTGAAAGTGAGCAATTGTGGGGGGGGGGGATTGCGAACCCCGATTTATTTGTTAAGCGAGTTTTTGGTTGGTTTTATTTGTTAAGCGAAGCAAACTTTCAGAGAAAATTCTGCTCTTTAAGCGAGTTACCCTTTAAGCGAAATGCTCTTTATGCGAGGTTTGACTGTATTCCTAATTACTATGTACAGATGTGAAAGCCCGAGAGTGAAAAAAGCCAACAGCGAAAGAAAAAAATCTATTCATTCAAAATGTTTTGAAGGAGAGCTTTGCGGAGACCAGACTGCCAAAGCAGAGACACAAGTCCGCCCTTGATCAATGTAAGCCTGAACTAGGAGCGAAAATGACCGAACGGAGGCGACAATGTTTGAGGCACATCGTGAGAAGAAAAGACTTCTCATGAAAAGAAAAAAGAGGAAGGCCAGAAACAAAGAGGAAGGCCAAGAAAGAGATGGATTGACTCCGTGATGGAAACCACAACTTTGAATCTGCAAAATCTGGAGTTCACCAAAAATAATCCATACAGTTGCCGTTAATCAGAAGTGACTTCATATACAATAACATTTTGCAAATACGTCAGCCAATGCTGAGCAGGGCGTTGCCCTACAGTCTGGCCAGGTTATCCTGATATGGTAGCAGAGTAGACCCTACTGCCAGCAACTCAATGCTGATTGTCAGGCGGCAGTTAACTAACGTGACCACTCTGAGGACTAGTAGCCTTGGGTGCCGATCTCCGCAGGGAAGGGTGATGGTCCCCAAGTGGATTAAATTCCACTTGAATCCATCTCGAGGGAGGGAAGCAGCTTCATCAGGACTGGCACACTTTGTGCGCCAAATGGGCTCCGGACCAAAAAGTGACTCATGGAACTGGATCAGTAGTACGGGTGCCGTGCTGCGATGCGGAAGACAAATGGAAGGCTACCTCCTTATATTACTACCATGACAATCTTCATGGCTGATCACCATGATGATTGCCAATATTCAGATTCAGATACGGCAGAAGATGTATATGGCTAAGAGGGGCTGCAATGGCTTAGTGGTTAAAACGCTGAGCTTGACAACCAGGTCAGCTTTGGCTGTAAATGGAGATGAGCCTAAAGTTCGACATGACTGGCATTTGAGCAAGGGAGACCTTTGCTATATGGCGAAGAAGTGATGGAGAAGATTAAGAGTCCAACATCGTTTGATGGAAACAGCATCCCTGCAGCTTCTTTCCTAGCCTTGTCCCCCAGCACAGCCTAGAAAAAGGCAACCAGGAGCTTTCCTGAGGTGGGTTCTTCAGACCACCGTAGGACTGCTGCAACACATGGGGGAAACAGGTAGTCCAAACGTGCAAGGTTCTCTTGTGTACATGAGGCCCAGGGCCCATCTCTTCCTCATTTCATAGACTTCCTCCCCACCAGCAGAAATAAAACCATAGGGCAAAAGAACAACTCACCTGGTGTCCTGCATGGAGAAGTCAGCCAGGGACCTGCAAAGAAGAAGACCAGGTGAGACAGCTTCACCCCACTAAAGCTCTTCCTATGAAGAGTCCTTGGCTGTTCTCCTCTCTTCCTATCCAGAGATGAAATAGCAGCTGAAGCTCAATATTCTGCTTCCCCAGTCCAGGAAGACTTACTCTGAACTGATGGTCTTGAGGTCCTGGTGCAGGTGCCAAAGCTTCAGGAAGTCCAGGAGCTCTTTAGGAAGCCTTGTGTTGATCAAAAGGACGCCCTGCGGCAAGGAGACCCATTGAGCACAAGGGGACCACGAAAGCGGGTTAAGTTCTTACTGACTCATCTTCATGAGTCTGTAGAGCAGTGGCTTCCCAACCCACCTGAAGGTAAGTTTCTAGGCCTTGCCGTCGCTGTTCCATCACCTTGGGCATCCAGTTGGGGACACGTTTAGGTGGGAAATCCAGGACTTGGCATTTCTTCTTGATCTAGGAAAAACAGCGCACAAGCTCCCCCATCACTCCACTGGCACTTAAAGTTACCCCCAAATCCATAGCATGGTCAAGTACTTAAAGGTGATGGTCCTCAAGTGGAGTAAATCTCACTTGAATCCATCTTAATGGAGGGCAGCAGCTTTGTCAACACTGGCCTGGGGCTGAGGAGGACTTTACATCCCAAAAGGGATCAGGGCCAGAAAAAGACTTGTGGAACTGGGTCAGTGGTAGGGGTGTCACACTGCCATGTGGAAGGCAAATGGAAAACCACTGCATTATATTTACAAGACAATCTTCATGGCTAATCACCATGATGGTCGCAAATATTCAGAATCTGATACGGCACTTGAATAAGAATCAAGTACTTTCTCAACCTTGGAGCTCCCAAAAATTTGAGCTTCAGCTCCTGAAATCCTTTACTACCAAGACTGGTCTAGGAGTCTATGCTCAAAACTTCTAAAAAGGCTGAGGAGCCCTTGGTGTGACTAACTCTTCTTCTGGACAACCCTTTAGGATATTTCTCTGTTCTTGGGCAAAGGGAACTAATCAGCAGAGTCCTGACACACCACTAGACCCAAGGTCTTATCTAGTCCAACCTTCTGTTTCCACCATGGTCAACCAGAAGCACTTACTGCAAGTCCTCGGGCCAGAGAGGAGGACAAGATCCTCCCCCTCTCTCTTGTCTTCTAGCAACTGGGATGCAATGAGTTCAAAGCTTTGTCAACAATATGGAAAGAGAGAAGGTAAGAAACCAACGTGATGGCCAAGGAACAGAGGAGAAGATGTAAAATGGAGCACCAGAGTTGGGAGTTTAGACTTGAGAGGTCCAAAGTTCAACTTCTCACTGAGCCAAGAAAGTCATTATGACTGCCACTCAGCCTGATCTACCTCCCAAGCTGGCTGTTGTAAAGATAATGTAGGCATGAGATGAGCCAAGAGTACCTTGAGCTCTTAGGACCCAACCTAAGGCCCCTGGGCCAGATCCGCCTCACCTTTTTGTGGAGGGTGTGGAACTCGCTGTAGCGCTTCTCAAGGGAATGTTTCCTCCCGTTGAAGAGAACATCCACCCTGAAGACCTGCAATGTCAAAGAACGTCCAGTCAAAGCTCCATCCTCTCCAACCCTTCCACTCCAGCCGTGACACCCTTGGTATTGGTGAACGACCATGCTCATAGGGACAGGATGCCTCAAACCTACACCACTTGAGAAAATAAACCCTCTTGTTGGTATTGCTCCACCTGAGGAGAGACATAGCAGTGGACACCCAAGAGCACTAAGCAAGAGAATGACCCTCGACACCCTCTGAACCGAGATGAGCCTCAAGTCCGCCAGCTCAGATCCAGAAAGAGCTTTATGGCAAGAAGAAAGGTTCTTGAGGGTACTCAAGAGCAAGACCAAATCCCATCATCAACTCCATCTAAAATGACCTGCTGGGTGAGGACCAGAGGAGATTAAGGTTGACCAAGGGCCAAGGAAGGGCCTCCTAGTTCCACAGATCTTTTCAACATGGACTGTCAGCATCAAAACAGGGCAGTCATGTCCTTGCTGCTTTTCCCGCCCAACCCCACTGCAGCTGGGTCTCCTTTCAAAGCGAGGGGTTGTGGCGGGGGAAAGAAAGTGGAAAAACACATCCTGCCACAAAAGCTTCTTTGAGGATCAGAGGTGAAGCCTGGCTTGGAGCCAAAGATCAGGGAGGAGGAAAGGGGGCTAAATCAACTTTGCTCCGCATGAAAGGGGAAGCCAGAAGAAACAGATCTCTTATTTGGAGACGGAGAAATGCCCGCGGCCAACTTGGCACGACTTTTATTTTTTGGGGGAGGATGAAATCCTGCAAACTTCGTAGAACTCTTCACTGTTCGGGACATTTTGAAAAACCAGGGGGTGGAACAATCAAACTCACTCCATGTGCAGACCAGAACTCCACTGTCTATCGCCATGAATGCTGCCACATCAATCAAGGAATAATAATAACTTCATGTCAGAAATTATTCTGAGTTGAAAGGATTTTTGAGGAAGAAACTCCGCTCAGGGGATGCCCCAATGAGGCTCCTTTCATGTTCCCACAAACATGTGGACTCCCAGCACCCGACAGCATGGCCAATGGTCAGGGGTTGATGGGTACTGTAGTCCAAAACTTCAAGAAGGCATCAGGTTTAACAGACAGCTGTTCTAGATACCCAAAGGAGGTTCACACACAGAAGTTACAGTCTGGGCAGATGGTTGGCTTATGTCCAGTGATGGGATGTTACCGGTTCGGACCGGTTCGCCTGAACTGGTAGTGCCCCATCAGGAGGGGTCGCTGGGGGGGGGGGGGAACACCAGGCAACCGGTTTGGTCGCCTCTCCGGCCTCCTCCAAAAATGTTTTTTCCAAACTGTGCATGCGTCAAATAGAGGTTTGTCGCATGCGCAGACATTTTTAATTTTTTTTGCTCCGCCCATGACGTCATGACGTCAGCTACGCCCACAACGTCGCTGACATCACGGTGGGGTAGCGAAGATTTTAACAACCCACCACTGCTTTTGTCACAGATAACCTGATATCAAAACAACCACTATTATACAAACCATGTTGGCCATACAAAAATTAAACCTCCATCCATTGGAATAACTGAATTTTTGAAACGGGGCTTTCTAAAGAAGAAGTAATCCAGATCTTCCCCTCTGATAACATTGACGATTCCTCTTTTTAAAAAACTCCACCACCAATGTTAGTTTATAAAGGGCCACTGCGATCCTTTAGCTCAGGGGTGCCCAAACTATGGCCCATGGGCCGCATCTGGCTCCCCAACGCCAAATCATCCAACCTGTGCCACCCTTGTTACTCCCGGAAGCGGAAGTAAACCGTGCCTATCTCATCCTGTTGTAAGACAGATTGCAAGGCACATTTTATCTCTGCTTCCAATCAACCACGTGACCGGCCCGCTGAACCATGTAGCCGGCCCACGGCCTAAAAAGTTTGGGCACCCCTGCTTTAGCTACATTTCATTAACACCACTCTTAAATTAACACTTAATTTTGTTAAGCACAGCTCATCACTGTGCCTTCTTTCTTGTAACTCCACACACACAAATCTGATCCACTACTTACTTGTTTATCCTCTATATCAGATCATACAAAAGTTACTTTTTGTGGAGGGGGGGCACACCACAAATTCCGGAATGGCCCAGTGGACAGGGTCAGGGAGCCCCTGGGGAAGGGCTAGTTCCCCTCCAAGCAAAGGCTGCTGCTGACCCCACTCTCCATCCTCTCTCCCACTTGAGCCCAAGATACCAAACCTCTGGAGCCAGGCGGCTGGGCTTTCAGGAGGCCTGGACTGCCGCCAGAACGTTGTAGGTTTGATCCTTCCTGACCAGGGTTCAAGGTTGACTCAGCCTTCCATCCTTGGTAGGTCGGTCAAAGGTCAGGAGGACTCACCATGTTAGCGTAAAGGTCACCCTTGCTCGAAAGCCAGTAGTATCCGACTCTAGGGTTCAGTGCTCATCTCTGCTTACAGCCCAAGAGCCAGCGCCGTCTGCGTTTGCAGACGTTTCCGTGGTCAATGTGGCAGGCATGCCTCGACAGCGGAGTGCACGCAACGCTGTTTACCTTTCCCACCGAAGTGGTCCCTGTTGATCTACTTGCAACTTCTTGCTTTCGAACTGCTAGGTCGGCAGGAAGCAGGTTGGGAGCAAAATGCGGATTAATTCGTGAACCATCCCAGAGCGCGGAGTAAGCGCTGTGGGGCGGAAGGAATAGGGGTGGGATTGCTATTGCTCTTTTGGGGGCAGGGCGGGGGGGGGGACGGAAAGCCCTGCCTCTCCCGGGCGATCCTGGACTCTGCTCCGGGGAGGGCCCTCCTCCACTCCCCCTCCCCAGCCAGGCCAAGGGGCTCCGGGACCGCGAGACCCCCCATCCCACCCAAGGCGCCCGCCCCAACTCACCGTGCGCGCTTTCTCCGGGCTCCCCTCCGACCCCGATGCCCGCAGCCCCACGGACGGCACCGACACCTCCAGCTTCATCATCCTCATAATCATCAGTTTCCTCCTGGCCGGCTTCGGCAGGCTTTTTTGAGCCGGCTGGGCTGTCCCGCCCCGCCGCCTCTCCCCTTTCTTGCGCCGCCCCCTCCCTGTCTGCCGCCCGAGGCCGAGGCTTAGAGGCAGCGGCCAGAGATCTCTTGCGGTAACCAAAGTAAAGCTCGCCCTCGCCCGAAAGCCAGTCATGTTCGACTGTAGGGGGCGATGCTCATCCTCATTTATAGCTGAAGCTCCACCGCTGTTTGCCTCTGCAGATGTTCCGTGGTCTTGTGGCAGGCAAGACTAGACGCCGGGAGGCACGGAACGCTGTGGCTGCTTTATCAGCCACAGATCTGGACAGGCTATGTGAATGAGCCAGGTAACAGTGGGGGCAAGTGGCCAGAGCAGATTATCAGTCCAGCGATGGCCAGCCTTGGCACTCCAGATGTTCTTGGACTTTTAACTCCCAGAAGCCCAAGTCAGTACACCTGCTGATCAGGGCTTCTGGGAATTGAAGTCCAAGAACACCTGGAGTGCGAAGGGTGGCCATCAGTCTTAAGCAGGGATTCTCAACCTGTAGCCCATGGGCCAGATACGGCCCATGGCACCATTTAATGTGGGCTCCCCACACACCAGGAAGTGTCGTGTGGTGGAGGAAGGGCAAAATGGCCATCCAGCCCCTGAAGCTGTCTGAGGGAGCATGACCCGGCCCCTGGCTTAAAAAGGTTGAGAACGCCTGGTCTTAAGGAATAGGGCAGCAACATAGAACTTAGATTTCCTCTTTAAAGCTTTCAGTGTACCTCCCCCCCCCCCATTTAGTAAAAATAGGAAACGGGGAAGAGTGTCAAACGAACAAATCTGGAGCAGTTTCGAGTGTTCAGCCGGGTTCCTCCTAAAGTCACACCAACAGCTTGTAGAGTGGAAGGGAGGATTCGGTCACAGATCTCAACCGGATAAGGAATTCTCCCCATACTTGGTCCCCTGTGCTCAAAAACCAGTCATATCCGACTCTAGGGGGCGGTGCTCATCTCCATTTACAGGCAGAGCCAGCACTGTCTGCGTCGTGCAATGACAACGAACCTTGGCACTCCAGGTGTTCTTGGACTTCAATTCCCAGAAGCCCTGCTCAGCAGGTGTATTGAAGTCCAAGAACACCTGGAGTGCCAAGGTTGGCCATCGCGGTGCTAAGCTGTAAGTGTATTATCGCCACCAATGGAGTTCTTCATGAGTGCTTTGACAATAACTGCTATAGGGTCACCCCTTGCTCGAAAGCCAGTCGTATGACTCTAGGGTTTGGTGCTCATCTCTGCTTATAGCCAGAGCCAGTGCTGTCTGTATTTTCAGATGTTTCTGTGGATCTGTGGCAGGCATGACTAGACACATGACCACTTGACGACTGGAAGGTCGGCAGGTCAGCAGTTGGGAGATCCTAGTACTGCATGACCAGAGTACTGCATGAGAGTGCACGGAGCGTTGTTACCTTTCCCACTAAAGCAGCGCCTATCTACTTGCAATTTCTTGCTTTTGAACTGCTAGGTTGGCAGCAGCTGGGACAGAGGACAGGAGCCCAGTCCATCATGCAGTAATTTGGTCTCAAACGGCTGACCGGCCGACCTTCCAGTCGTCAGGTTCAGCGTCTTAACCACTAAGCCACCACAGTCTCTTTGGCTGTATTACACATTCTCGTTGGGTCTTAACCTTGATGAAGAAAAAAACAGAAACTAGCCTTTGTGCCCTGATTTCAAGTTTTTTATTATATAGTTGCCATGGCACCGATCGGCAGCGCTCTTGGGTCCGATGCCAAAGTCCAAAGATTACGCCCGGCCCCCTTTCCCCTTGTGCCCCTACCTACTGCGGGTCTCGGTATAAGCAGGAAACTAGTCTCTTTTCAGTAGGAAAATATAATATTGTGTATATGAACCTAAATGAAAAAAAAATATACAGTTAGAAGAGTTACGATCTGGGTTGGAGTCTATCAGCTCTGCAAGATCCGTTGAAAGGCCAATAGGTATTAAATGTAATAAAAGGCAGAGTCAGTCTGGAACGTTTAAGTCCGTTTGGTCCGGTTAGGAGATGGCTTTCGCCTCTGGCAGGAAACCTTCCCAGAACTTCACCAGCTGCAGGGAAGAGAAGAGAAGCGTCAGCAAGTGGAATGACCGTCAGCGCCCTCTGAACGGAGAGGAGCCTCAACGTCTGACAGCTCAGATCCAGGAAGAGCGTTTTGGGCCAGAACGTTCTTGAGCGTACAGGTCACCCTTGCTCAAAAGCCAGTCGTATCCGACTCTAGGGTCCAGTTCTCATCTCCGTCTACAGCCAAAGAGCCAGCCTTGTCTGCGTCTGCAGACGTTTCCGTGGCCATGTGCCAGCAACGCTGTCTACCTTCCCACCCAATTGGTCTCTATTGATCTACTTGCAATTTCTTGCTTTCGAATCGCTAGGTCGGCAGGAGCTGGGACAGAGACGGGAACTCACTCCGTCATGCAGTACTCGGGTCTCCAACTGCTGACCTGCTGACCTTCCAGTCGTCAAGTTCAGCGTCTTAACCACTTGAGCCACCGCAGTCCCCAACACAAGCCATAAAGCAACACAAAAATACAAAATATGAAGGAAATGACACAACAGCCTTAAAAACAACAACAAAACCTCATATAACCACCCTATGTGCCCATCACATATAACCGCCCTGGGTCTTTTTGAAGAGGGCGGCATAAAAGTGTGATTAAATAAAATAATAAATAAATAAATAATCACTGATAGGACATAATACAGCTAACTAAATGTCCTCTTATATAATGTTTTACTTATAAATGTGCCCCCTCTTTCCAAAAAGATACATATGTTTGTCCTGGTCTTTCTCCCTTTCCTTTCACTAAAACTCGCCCCCGTCTCTCTCTGAAAGAAATCTTTTCTAATCATCCCTTTTAAAATTTTAATTCACTTATCATTTATTGCCACAGTCCAGATCTCTTTAAACCAATCCTCCAATTCAGATTCTACTAAGGTCTCTGTTAAGACGTGATTGGCAATAAGGATTTCAACCAAAAAACAGGCAGGAATTTTTGCCACCTTTGGGCAAGTCGCGATCTGAATGCAGAACTAGAAATGGTCTCTGAAACTGAATAGGGCCCTTAGGCAGAAAGAGGTCTTCCTCTCAGTGTTTTATAGGATCTGAAGTAAACTCCCCCTTTCTGCAATGACCACCTTTCTCTAGTCAGTGGAAGGCATAGATCTTAAAAATCAGCCCTAACAGAACGAACTTCTAGGGACATCCTTGGATGGACAAAAACAGGCTCCTTTGCTCTGCCTTGTGAATTCGGTCTTTTAAAACAGACTCAAGCGCCCGAGGCAGACATTCAACGCCAGCAAAGCACGTGGCACTGAATGCTCCACTGGATCGACGCATGAGAAAAGCAGGCATTTCGCTAGACCCAAACGTCCTGCACTTGAAAGACAAAGAACAGCTGGGAATGGGCCTTGCTGTTTACTCGCCTGTTGCTGTGAGTGTAGCAGAGTCTCCAGGTATCGGGTCACGTGGGTTTTGAAATCCCTCGTTTTCTCTTTCTGTAACACAGAACATTTGAAAAAACAACTCAATCCTGAATGGTGCATTTTTCAAAACTGCAGCCGATTTTCAAGAATAAGTACCGTATTTACCAGTGTATAAGACACATCATCATCATAATAATTTAGTGTCAGAAATTACTCTGCATTGAAAGGATTTTTAGGGGACACTCAAATGAGGCTCCCCAAGTGCAGCTCTTGGGTATTGAACTCCGCCCTTCCAGTCTCCAGCCCAGCCTGTTAACCACTAAGCCACCAGGGAAAACACACTCAGTTTTGCCAGTGTGTTTTAAGTAGGGTGTGTGTGTGTAGCATTCATACGCCGGTAAATACGGTATTTGCCTGTGTTTTAGACACATAGGAGTATAAGACACACTCCAGTTTTCCAGTGTATTTTAAAGGGGGAAAGGTGCATTTTATACACTGGCAAATACAACATCTCTTTGAAACACTGGAATTTGGTCCTATACTCGTGGATTGGTTTTTGCAATGAAGCCAGTTCCAATGTCTATATTAGGAGAGAGACTATTGGTTGCCGAAGAGCAATCATCTAGTCCTCAAGAAGGCTTCTCTACAGAGCACCGATGGATCCGTCTGTACTCTAAGGACAGGCAAACATTCGCTTGAAGGCTTTGTTCTACTCTTCCTTTGGTCTATTCTAAAATTGGGTTTTCAATGGGCAGAATCATGGAGGGGAATATTCAGAGATCAAGGGCTAGATAAACTAGTGTTTTCCAAACTTTGGTTCTTCAATTCCCTGAAGCCTCAGTCAGTGCTTTGGGGAATGAACTTAGGCTTCTGGGAATTGAAGTCCAAGAACCAAAGGTCAGGAAACCATGGCATAAACCATCCGGAGATTCTGGACGGGGAGCACTGCCAACTTCTACCCCTCCTTTCACACGATACCACCACCCCTGGGAAGCATTTTTCACCAATTTGAGGATGCTTGTGGGGAATTCTGGGATTGCATGTTGCCGACTCCTAGTTTCAGGCACTGCTGGGATAAGAGCCAACGGCCAAGTGAAAATCCTTTAACGCAAAAGTTCAACCGTACCTCAAACCGTAGCACCTCTTTACGGAGCGCTGAAGATACCCGTTCAAAGTCCCGCTCATACTGCGTGACACGAGATTCCCACTGCAGACACAGAAGGGGTGTGTTGAAAGAACAGCCTCAACTTCACATCGCAAGAGTCTGCTATGCGCTCCAAACCACTGACTCTTCCACACGTTCACAGGCTTAGAGCGGACTCACCAGTAAGCAACTCAAATGCTGGAAGAGAGACTAAACGCTTAGTTTGGCAGGTCCCGACCCCTGGGGGTTCCTCCCACCCAGAAGCTGAAGTAAAACATGCCTTACAATCTGTTTTGCAACTAGATGAAATAGATTTTCAGCTGCCGTTTTCTCTGCTTAAACCAGGGGTGCCCAAACTACAGCCTATGGGCCGGATCCAGCGCCCGATGCCAATTATTCCGGACCGCACCACCCTCATCGTTCCCGGACGTAGAAGTAAAAGATACAGGCACATTTTACTTCCGCTTCCGGGAGTGATGAGGGCGGTGCAGGCTGGATGAGTTGGCATATGGGCCATATCTGGCCCACAGGTTGTAGTTTGGGCACCCCTGTTCCAAGCAGTTGTAGAGAACAATGCAGAGTCTACCAGAACAAGCCAACCCAAGACCTGGAAGACCCCTTGTCCACTTGCTTTGATGGGGACCAGGGGTGAGGAGGGAAACTGAGTCATGGTTGGGTCTTCTCCCACCTCTGAGATCTCCTCTTTGGCTTGCTGGAGCTTCTCAGGTTTATTGGCCCACTGGAGACGAGCCTCCGTTTCTCGCTTCTTCTGCAGCGTCATCTGGGCGTCTTGCCACCGCTGCCAACTCTTCATCCGCTGGTCAAAGGCACCCTGTGGGTCAAGGAAGGGGGTACATCAGCTGGAAGATGTGCACGTATGGGGTGAAAGGTCAGGTCAAGGCAGGAACAAGGCTGATGCAAAGGACTAGAGGGATATATCACGGTTCAGCCGTGCTTATTCCCGAGACCTCCAGATAAACCACTGATGGGTCTGAATTTGAGACAGCAAGTATACATCAAAGTGGGCCATTTCTGTCCTGCTGGTCTTCTTCAATGTTTTCATTCATAACCCACCTAACTTCCCAACAGACTCAAGGCAGCTTATAATAAAATTGCAGGAACGCCTCGGGAAGCAGCCAGGTTAAATCTTGAGTAGGGAAAAAAACCCCAGCTAGCTTAGGTAACTGTTTCAGACAAGAACTGATGTCCCCTGGGTGATGGGTCTACGCCAGGGGTTCACAACCTTTTCAAGCCGGGGGCCGGATCACGCTATCTCAGTCCGCTTCGAGGACCAGAATGCCATTTTGCCCTTCCTGCGCGATGGGGGCGGCCATTATGTCCCAACAGATTCAAAGAGGGCGGCCATTTCAAATGCCCATGGGAGGGGGTGGAGGGCCACACGAGATGATGCCGTGGGCCTGATCTGGCCTGTGGGCCTTAGGTTGAGAACCCCTGCCTTAATTGGAATCCCCTTTGTGACCTCAATTGTAGTCATACTTTGTGGAGCAATGCCCTTGGAGGGCCACACGAAATAGTGCCATGGGCCTGATCTGGCCTGTGAGCCTTAGGTTGGGAAGCTATGGTTTACACTGTATCTATATTAATATGTTATATGAATACTTCCCCCCCTTTATATTTGTATGGGTTTTTTAGGTTTGCATTATGTTTTTAAAGTTTAAAATAGAATATATATATATATATATAAAAATTAACAGTGTCACAACCAACCAACCCTCCTCTTCAGCCACAGTGTGACACGTGGCTCTTACCCTCACGACAGAGAGGAGGCGAATGTAGTCGCTGAGGAGCTCAGCCAGGAGGAAGAAGTCGCTGTTGGCTTGTTCCTGGTGAAGCTGCTCAATCTTCTCTTCCACCTCAGCCAGCTGGGAGAGGGCCCGGGAGAGTGCGGTGTTGTCCTCGGAGCTCCCCAGCATGGCCAAACTTTTGGCAAACTGAGCGGTGTTCAGGGCCAATTCTGGGGGGCGGAAAGCACAAGCCACGGTTAGGGCTCCGGAGGTTGGAGCACCAATGCGCAGGATCAAAAAAGTGGCGCAGGAAACGCATGTGAGAGAGAAGGCAGGAAGGCCAAACCCAACACTTAAAAAACGGGTGGGGTGGGGTGTCCTCAACATTTTTCAGCTCCAGGCTGAAGCACACCTTCAGACAGATCAGCGGGCCAGACTCGTGACATAAAATGCGTCTGCTGTAAATACATTTACGATGACCACGGACTCATTTATGGCTGTCTTAAACATGTTTACGCAGCCATAAATATGTGGTTGATTCCGGTGGTTGCGTGGGCAGCTGGAGCAAGGTCGGGGACCAGATTATTTGATGCCATGGGCCGGATCTGGCCCATGGGCAATAGGATGCAAACCCCAGACTTAAGAGGCTGCATACTTGAAAGAGTTGAAAGTCACAGTAGCAAACATGTGGCAGTGTGGTGACTCAGTGCTTAAGAAGTTCGCCTTGTTAGCTGGAAAAGTAAGTTGGCAGTTCAAGACCCGGGTACTGAACGACAGAATGAGCTCCCATCTCTGTCCCAACTCCTGCCAACCTAGCAGTTCGAAAGCAAGTAATTGCAAGTAGATAAATGGGGACCACTTCGGTGGGAAAAAGATCTTGGGGGATATGAAAGGAGCCTCATTCGGGCGCCCCCTGAGCAGAGTTCCTCCAGCAAAAAGCCTTTCAACCCAGAAAGCACCTTTGTGTGCTTGACACGATTGTGAGTTTGATCCTGACAGAGTTCAAGGTTGACTCAGTTGAATGGGGGTCCTACCCCTGCAGGAACTCTCTCTCTTATTCAGCTGTTTTTCCCCCAGTTGCATTGAACGTGTACTCTTGGAAGGTTACCTTTCCTATGGGTAACTAATGTTTCTACAACCGCGTGCAACTTCCGCAGGCGTTGCTCCTCGCACTCCACCTCCTGGAGCTTCTCCTCAAACCACTAAAAGGAAGGAAGAATAAATGAGCACCGCCAAGTTTCATTTGAAGGGAAATAAGTGTGATATTCATTTACGAACGTTATGTCAGAAACACTGCACAGAAAGAATGCACACGGAAACACAAGACAGGTGAGGTGCTTACAATGTCTGATTCATTCATCTTGATGGTCATTTTGCTGACAGCGTCAGTCGCCCTGTTGAACATCTTCAGAAGGCCAGCCCCACTTAGCGTCTGGGTGCCGACGGCGCGTGGCAGCTGCAAGCAGACGGGGAATCTGATTATCGGGGAATCTGATAATCGACATGGCGCCAACGAACTGAGCTACTGACATTTGGAGAAATGCAAAATCAGAACGAGCAGAGCATGATCAAGGGTGAGACAAGGGTCCCAACTGGGGGACCAGAGACAGACTTTCCAGTTTGGCAGAAAGTAATTATGACTTCGATGCCTTTCTTACTGGGGGGAGATTTGGAAGATTCCCTGTTTTGACGATGCCTTCCAAAACCTCTCAACCAGCTGAGCTGATATGGCCCAAAATATGTAGCTCTGCCAAGTTTTGGAAGTGTAACTGCCTTTCTAGAATTCGGTCTGTGAAGAATAAAGTAAGGAGCTCATGGATTTCAGAAGGCGCTGCTTTCCCACATGGAAAATGACCTGGAATACAAGTTGACTGAGGGCACATGGCCCGGCCCCCGGCTTGAAAAGGCAGAGAACCAGAGGACTAAAGAGTGCCCTGGGCATGGGAACAAACTTACCTCCTCTTTCTCCAAGAACTCTCTGACGTCTGGGTCCTGAAGCATGGTTGGGTGCTTGACCGTTCTCTGGAGGTACCTGCAGGAGAAGGACGGGGTCCACTTGAGCCTCCCCCTCTGTTTTGTTCTTTTGACACACATCCACACCAAAGCCCCAGGGAGAAGCACACGTCACAGAAAAGACCTTGCACAAGAAGGGACACTAAACATCCCACCCATCATCCTTGCCACCAAACAACCTGGAGCTGAAGGAGGTTTGCTAGCTTCCCACTGCCTACATCCAGACAGATGTGCCATTTTAAATGTACATGTAAAGGGCAAGGTTGCCCTTACTCAAAAGCCAGTCGTATCCAACTCTAGGGTTCAGTGCTCATCTCCGTTTACACCCAGAGGCAACACTGTCTGCATTTACAGACGTTTCCATGGACAAGTGGCAGGCATGCCTAGACACTGGAGCGCAAGGAATGCAATTTACCTTCTCACCCAAGTGCTACCTATTTATCTACTTGCTTTCGAACCGCTAGGTTGACAAGAGCTGGGACAGAGATGGGAGATCACTTGAACGTGCTGCACTCGGGTCTCAAACTTCTGACCGGCAACTGGGTGCGTTTCATTGTAAAATATAAATTTAATTAAATAAATAAATAGAATAAATAAAAATAATCCATACATTGAGAGTTGATTAATACTGTAGGCTCACAGGTCAGGATTCTGGAGAAATGGTAAGCCATGTGCTTTCACTTGTACACCCATAAGTTAGCAGACTTTGACCATGATACACCCAACAAAATCAACCCTTTTGAAACCCTCTGCCTCACTCAAAGTGGAAGTGTGAAAACCCACAAGAACAAGAACTGCCATGAAGCCACTTCTCCTCTCACTTCCCCACTCAGTGCGGGTCATTCAAATCTGGATGACTCACATCATCTTGGGCTTTTTTGTGAGACTCCACTCTAGTCGGTCAGATTTCACCAGAGTTTTTATGCACAATGACAGGGGGACATCAATGGTTATGAGGCAAAGAAACAGACCAGGACACAGATCTGAATGAACTTTGGGAGGAAAATCTCTTTCCTGAATCCATTAACATCTGATTTTAAGTTAATGAGCTATTTTGTTCAGTGGATTGAAGCTTGAGGAGCAAACACTATGAACAAAGAAGGAGTAAATCATTTCCTATTTGAAACATTTCAGGTGCTTCCCCCACACCCCTGAATTGCCTGCCACTCATTCATTCATTCTCTGCTTCTTCCCCATTTTCTTACTCTCACAGGTTAGGAAAGACCTTGGCTGAAAGGGCCGAGAGAATTTTTCTGCCTGAGATTTAGGAGACCTCATATAGATCCATCTAAATCAGTGTTTCCTAACCTTTGGACTTCAATTCCCAGAAGCCTAAATCAATTCCCCCAAAGCACTGATCAGCCAATGTACTGACTTAGGCTTCTGGGAAGTGAAGTCCCACGGTGGGGCATGGGCCCCACGTTGGTAACCACTGATCTAAGTCCTATTCAGTCATTAGGCCTGAATATATGCAGGGCTCCTATGCTATTGGGGACATGGGCACGGACTTACGCCCAGGCTTCGTGTCCTCACTGAAACCTGAGATCCTGTGACCCGTAGGCATGTTTGGCACAAAGATCTGCATAGCCCTTTAAGAGCAACCAACTGAGGACACACTCCCTGCCTTTCTATAAATGTCATCTTTTCCTTACCAAGACCACTGAAGTACCATAAGCATGTTCAGTTTGAGATGCGATTTAATCCACTTGGGGACCATCGCCCTTCCCTGTGGACTTTGCCACCCAAAGCCATTAGTCCTCAGGGCTGTCAGGTGAGTTAACTGCCACCTAACACCTGGCGTTGAGTTGCTAGCAGTAGGGTCTACTCAATCACCATAGCAGGATAACCTGGCCAGACAGCCTTGAGCTCTACATGCTTTGCAGAATAGCATCTGAATTTATGATGCTCTTTTACAAGCAGACCCACATATGCAGCATAAATCGTTACCTCTCTAACGCAGCTCGCCGTTTTTCTAGGAATTCTGTAGAAGAAGAATCTTCTTTCCCCACTTTCACTTTGGTCATGCCTGGAGGAAGGGTGAAGAAATACAGTCAGCTGTCGCTGTGCTACACTTACACACTGTTCTTGTCTTGGTTTGGTGCATCAGGGGAAGCTATGGCTCAGGAGAACAAGGCCAGCCTCTGGCATTGCCAAAATGCCAACCCTGTCCAGATCTCTGCCTGAAACACTGGCAAACTGCTGGCCAGAAGAGTAGACAACACTGAGCTAGAACCTAGGTGGGCAGTTTTGGCTCTGGCAGTATTTGTCAGCTGTGCCTTCTGTAACTCCATCTCCTTGACTAGGCAGGCTTGGTCTGATGGAAATTAGAAATCACAGGTACAGTCAAACTCGCTTAAAGAGCAGAATTTTCTCTGAATGTTTGCTTCGCTTAACAAATAAAACCAACAAAAAACTCGCTTAACAAATAAATCAGGATTCACAATCCCCACCACAATTGGTCACTTCCAAAGGTGTTTCGCTTAAAGAGCAAACTCGCTTAAAGAGCAGTCCTGTGGAACGCATTATGCTCTTTAAGCGAGGTACAACTGTATCTGAAAAAACATCCTTGACTTGGATGGACCAAGAATGCAAACAGAAGAAAGCTTCTAGCATCCTGTTATGAGAACCTGCTCTCCATTCTTCAAGCACCGTAACCCAACCAAACCCAACTTGCTGGCAAAGCACGTCAAACGTGAGGTCAGCCGTGCAGCTCAAGTGGATAAAGTGCGTGCAAAGCAGTACCAAAGTCTACATTATTCATCATTATCCAGACCAGAAGAGTACTGAAGTGGCTAAAGAAAGGTAGAGAACAGGTACTTGGACAGTAAAGATGAATGTCCCAGGAGGTCTGTAAGCATGATAAGCTAGCCGGGCGCAGGTAGAGGATCTTTCTCTCTGACATGTTTACTTTACCTATCAAGCTCTTCTCAGGAGGCGGAGGGACAATGAATCCATTCTGTGCGTGTTTTTCTGACAGCTTCTCGTACAAGCCCAGGAAGTCGCTGAACCTTCTCTTCACTGAGAACTGCTTATTCCTGAATATAGGCAAAGTGGTCTGAGGAGGAAACAAGTATAAGTCAGATTAACACCGAGCACTTCATTGCATCAAATAAAGGAATTGGAAGGTCTAGAACAAGGGTTCTCAATCTACGGCCCGCAGGCCGGCCTCGACCCATGGCACCATTTCATGTGACCCATGGTTCCCATACCACCAGAAATGGATGCGTTTACAACAGCCGTGAATGTGCCTGCGTTTGTCACAAACATGTTTACAACAGTCACAGATATGTTTTACAGCAGTGTTTTCGGCAGGGAACCACCAGTCCAGCTCGCTCAGCTGTCTGAGGAGGCATGGTCCGGCCCAAAGCTTAAAAATGTCTGGTGTACAAAACTCCAACTTCCTCTGAGTCGAAACTCAAGAAGCATATTTAGGTTCCATTTGAGCAAAGAATCATCCATGCTGTATCATGCATTTGTACCCCACACATAGTTTCAAAAGTTGTTTCCCATTCGGTAAGGGGAAGGAATCTTCTTTAGGAAATATAAGACCAATAGAGGCAGAAGAATAGATGCCTTTGAGATGTGGTGTTGGAAGAGAGTTTTGAGAGTCCCCTGGACAGTGAGGAGAACAAATAGGTCAATCTTAGAAGAAATCAACCCTGACTGCTCCTTAGAAGGTCAAATAATAAATATGAAGCTAAAGTACTTTGGACATCAAATGAGAAGAGAGGATTCACTTGAGAAAGCCTTGATGCTGGGAAAGGTGGAGGACAAAAGAGAAAGGGGGCGGCCCAAAATGAGATGGCTAGATGGTATTGTAGACGCAATGGGCACAGAACTGAGCGGGCTGAGGAGGAGGAGGAGGGTGGAGGACAAAAGTGCCTGGCGTGCAATGGTCCATGGGGTCGCAAAGGGTCGGAATCAACTGTGCGACTGAACAACAACAAGGCCAATCGTTCCTCAGCCGCCAAGTCAAGCTGTGTGGATGATGCCCTTTGGGATCCTGGATAGCAACTTCTCCCTGAACCCTTTCCAAAGAGTCTTTCCAATAACTATTTCTTCTTTCGTATCTAGGTCAGGCTTTAAACAGCCAAAACGAAGCCACCTTCTTGGTTATGAAGCTGGCCAAACTTAAATCTTCATAGGTGCAGGTTTCTGGCACTAATCAAGAGGCCAGCTAATGAACCAGATTCTGTGTCTCTCCACAGGGGGTTGTTGTCTATCCACAACCCCAACTTGAGCATACTGGTCTTAAAAAGGACTGGGACTTACTTTGTATAGATCTCAGTGGCCTATTCAAATGCAGTGCAATAGAGAAAGCCCATTGGAATCAAGGGCAATTTACTACATCAAGCAATTTAAATGGAAACGCAAGCGTATGTAGTGCTTTGTAAATATACTTGACATACCTGGGTTGACACTTTGTAGGCTACATAGGCATTCATACCATCACCTGTGGAAAAGAGAAAGGAAGGAATTTCAGAGCATGCTTGTAACATGGATGATCAATGCCTCCATCTAGTGGACTCTTGGTAGAAGTCAATGGCTTCATGCAAACAATTCCCTTGATGCAGAACTGCCTTTGTCATCTGTCCAAGGTATTATTTTACATATTACAAAGGCTTAGAGCCAGGGGTTCTCAACCTTTTAAAGCCATGGGCCGGACATCAGACAAACCCTGAAGTTCCCAGAATCTCCCTGTCATGAATGAATCATAAGATGAAAAGGCAGCCAACAACGTGACGATGTTACAAAGGCATGATACATTTGGGACTGCTTTACAAACAAAAAACAAAACAACCACCAACAACATTTGGGATTCCTTGTTTCTGCTGGAGACTTAAAACACATTTCAGCTTATAATGTTTCATTCTTCCCCTCCTTCGTCACAAATCTAAAAGGCTCCAGAAATCCATTTACAGTAATATTTTTAAAATCTAGCTTCAAAAGTGTTCTCAAAGCAGTTTACAATAAAACGGCTAGTCCTGGAGTGCCAAACAGGAAAATCTGGATCAGAAATGGGTAACACACATTCACACCCGGGGCCATGTCTACAGCCGGCAAAGGAACCCTTGAAAAACCACGGCACCAAAATGCAGAAGCAGTCCAGGAGAGCCTCATTTAGGAAGAAAAATGTTGGCTTTACATTAGCGTTACAGTAATATGAATTGCAGCATTTGCGTGGTATGTCTATACAGTTCACAACCAGGGCTCCAGTGGATGGAACGGGTCTCTCAACTGCTTGATGTCATCCAGTCAACCTAGAATGCAACAGTTTAGGACAGGGGTGCGCAAACTACGGCCCGGGGGCCAGATGCGGCCCCCAGGCTGTAGTGACCGGCTCCCTGAACCACATGACCAGCGCACGGCATGGAAAGTTTGGGCACCCCGGTCTAAGAGAGTGTTTCCTAACCTTTGCTTTTTGGACTTCCAATTCCCAGAAGCCTAAATCAATTCCCCAAATTACTGATCAGCCAATGGACTGACTTAGGCTTCTGGGAAGTGAAGTCCCCCTGTGGGGCCTGGGTCTACGTTGGGAACCCTGGTCTAGGATTATAGTGATGAAGAACCCTTTTGGGATAGTGGTTAAACTGCTGTACTGTAGCCCTAAAGGTTGTGAGTTCGATCCTGACTCAGCCTTCCATGGTTGGTAAAATTAGTACCAAATGTGTTAGGGGCAAAATGCTAATTAACTTGTGAGAGTGCACTAAGCGTTATGGGAAGGTATATACTGTATTTGCCAGTGTATAAGATGCAGCGGAGTATAAGACGCACCTGGTTATTACCAAAATAGCCCACTATATACAGTACAAGATGCACCCCATTTTTCCAGTGTATTTTAAAAGGGGGGGAGTGGGTCTTATATACCAGCAAATATGGTAAATGTAATAGCTATAAGATCTATTCTGAACATTGACCACCTAAACGAGTAAATCAGGCAGAGAAACAAACTGATTTGCTCTGGAATATACCAATTTTGGAGTTTCAATCCAGCTCGTTATTTATCTGGGAATGGAAGAGTCCGGGTAGTCAAGGAGGCATCCTTTAACATTTCCTCCACAACAGCTGCAGGACGCCGACAGCTGATGTTCACACCACAGTAGCTCCTTAGTGATGCAAAGTTTTGCTTTTACTGCGTCGTACAAAGATGAGGCCAATGTAATAATTAGTGACTTGTTCTAATGCTGGACCGTGAAGAACTGTCCCCATCTGCCCGAAACCGAAACAATTCAGTGGTTGTTACCAGCACTCAAGACAGCTGGAAACAGAAACGGGGGAATGAGAATGCTGGTTATGAGCGGCCAAACCAAAGTACCACTGCACATGGTGGGTTTTCTAGACTGCAGAGAGACTGAAGCCAGTCTGGCCATGTTATTCTGCTATGGTAATAGAGTAGACCCTACTGCCAGCAACTCAATGCCGAGCATCAGGTGGCGGTTAACTAACCTGACCACCCTGAGGACGAGCGGCCTTGGCAAAGTCCCCAGGGAAAGGAGATGGTCCCCAAGTGGATTAACTCCCCCTTGAATCCATCTTGGTGGAGGGCCGCAGCTTCATCCATCCTGGCCTGGGGGCTGAGGAGGACTTTGTGTGCCAAAAGGGCTCAGGACCAGAAAGTGACTCACAGAACTGGATCAGTGGTACAATGGGGGTCATGCTGCCATGTGGAAGGCAGATGAAAGGCCACTGCATTATATTCTCAGGACAGTCTTCATGGCTGTTCACCATGAGCTTAACCTTTGAAAGCCAGGGGGCCATTGGGTCACGCTCCCTCAGACAGCTTTGGGGGCCGGATGGCCATTTTGCTGTTCCTCCAC
Source organism: Furcifer pardalis (assembly GCA_030440675.1). NCBI lineage: Eukaryota > Metazoa > Chordata > Lepidosauria > Squamata > Chamaeleonidae > Furcifer > Furcifer pardalis. The sequence continues at coordinate 15,448,122 of CP126891.1, read as the reverse complement.
CACATGGCACTTCCTGGCGTGGTGGAGGCAGTGGAGGGCCACATGAAATGGTGCCGTGGTCCGCATCTGACCCATGGGCTGAAGGTTGAGAATCCCTGACCATAAGGATTGCTTTTATTCGGAATTGGATATGGCACAAGAAGAAAGAATGCTTTGCAACCAATGGAGCCAAACAATGGGTCTGTAGCTGTTACCATTTGAAGGGGAACAGAGAGTATTTCCAACACTGCAAGATGGTTCTATATCAGCTGGCCTTGAAACGCGGCATCTCTGAAGTAAACACCTAGTTCATTACTGTCCCAATACCTTACCAAGCCTGTTCAGGCTTGCAGAGAAACAAGGCCTAGGAGAGTATTTCCCAACCTTTGTTTTTCAGACTTCCAATTCCCAGAAGCCTGTCAATTCCCCAAACCACTGATCAGCCAATGTACTGGCTTAGGCTTCTGGGAATTGAAGTCCCCCTGTAGGGCGTGGGCCCCACGATGTAAACCACTGCTCTAGAGGATATAGGCCCATGATGGTGCACCTTGGCATGACAGCTGTTCTTGGACTTCAATTCCCAGAAGCCCAAGTCCATGTGAATCCACACAGATGGGTTTACTGCATTCATGTGGATTCACAGGGACTTGGGCTTCTGGGAATTGAAGACCAAGGACAGTTGGTGTGCCAAGGTTCGCCATCGCTGATATAGACTGCTCTCTGTCAGCCATAACTACCAGTATATACTTGAATATAAGCCGAACCAAATATAAGCCGAGGTACCTAATTTTGATTTGAAAATCCAGGAAAATAGAGTGACCTGAATATAAGCCAAGAGTGGGAAATGCAGCAGCTGCTAGCAACTTTCAATAATCAAAATACATGAATATACAGTACAATTAATTAAATAGTTGGCCCATCTCAATCTGGTGTGGTCTTGCGACCCTCATGGGCATTGATTTGAGTATAAGCTGTCCACTTTTTGTGGCTCATTTTTGTGGCTAAAAAACTCAGCTTATACTCGAGTATATACAGTAGTAGAACTGGCATAGGAAACAATTAGCAAAAGCAGAACGATATTTCCAGGCTAGTCTCAAGAGAGAAAACGAACACAGGTTCCTTCAGCTTTCTCTGTCAATTATGTCAACTGATTTCCATTTCACAAATGACTCACCAATCTTTTCGGGATCACTCACTCCTACTGAGAGCTCAAATTTATCTTTCTCTTCTTTGTCCTCTTCTTCATCTTCTTCTTTTAGCTAATTGGAAAATAAATGCACTTATTCCACTCATTGTTAATCCAGAGGCTTCTGGTAAGATTTGAACCAGAAGTTATTGAGCTTAAAATGAATTCTGGTGCTTGGAATTCTTTCACCCGACCTGTATGGCATTTAGACCAGGCTCCAAAATTCTAGTGAAAGCAGACTTTCCTAAGCCTGAAATGTGTCCAATAAGCCTTGTATCAAGTTACCTTCTTCGGAGACACAGTTATTAAAGTAGACGTAGCCAACAAAGAGTAGTGCCTGAGTAGTGGCTAAGGCCAAAGCGGCAAGCAAAATACAACTAGTAGGCTATTTCAAGTACCCACTACTATCCACTCTTTCCCAACACAAAACTGAATGTATAATGAACTAAACATAGAAGTACACTACCTACCTCCTCGTAGGTTTTCAATTGATGCTTGGAAGAGGAATTTGCTGTTTTCTCTAGAGGAGGATCAGGACTGAAGACGTTAGCGGTCTCTTTCTTCCGATTATTTTGTGTACTATCCAGGGTCAATTCTACCGTGGCATCTACAAAAGGATAAGATTTGGAACCAGGGACAAACAAGCCGTCTTTTTGGTTTCTTAAGCCATTCAGGTTCAACTTCTGAGTTGTAACTGAACGAATAACTGGTTGTTAGGAAAGGACTTCTCTACAGGAAATAAATCAAAGACCTCATTTATGCGAAAGAGTAAGTAGCTGTTCTGAGAAAATCTTTCATGCTCAAAGAGTTTATTTCAGAAAGCATCTCTGTAGCGCAGACACAAATGGGCATAATACGATCACTTTTCTCCTTGAGCAATCAAAGAACCCATTGGTGGTTAAGCTATTTTTTTTCCCCTTCATCACCGCGTTCAGACAATGGTTGTCAACCACGATGACTATTTATTATCTTCAACATTAAAGAGAGTGTGCATCTATACAGCAACCACTGGACAATGTATGTGGGAAGGTACCATTGTTTCAGGTCTTGTTTTGGGATTTTCTCAGGAATCTTGATGGCCAATGCAGGAATAATGGGATGGAGGACATAGGCCAGTGTTGGCAAACCTTGGCACCCCAAGTGTTCTTGGACTTCAATTCCCAGAAGCCCAAGTCAGCACTCCTGCTGATCAGGGCTTCTGGGAATTAAAGTTCCAGAACACCTGGTGTGCCACGGTTCACCATCACTGACATAAGCCTTTGAGCAGATTGGCAGGGTTCTTATTAAATTCTTATAAATGTGAAAGGTAAAGGTCGCCCTTGCTCAAAAGCCAGTCATATCTGACTCTAGGAGTTGATGCTCATCTCCATTTACAACCAAAGAGCCAGTGTTGTCTATGCAGACATTTTCATGGACATGTGGCAGGCATGACTAAACACCAGAGTGCACAGAACGCTGTTTAGCTTCTCACTGAAGCAGTACCTATTTATCTACTTGCAATATTTTGTTTTCAAACTGCTACGTTGGCAGGAGCCGGGACAAAGACAGGAGCTCACTCAGTTGTGCAGCACTCGGGTCTCGAACTGCTAAGCTGCCAACCTTCCAGCTCTCAAGTTCAGCATCTTAACCACTAAGCCACTGCAGTCCGACATAAATGTGAAAACACACCTGCAAATAGGTCTTGGTCATCTTGTTCTTCCTGCACCCCATTTGTTTTGGAGTCGTGTCTTACAACTTCAGGGGATTCCTTCTTCAGGGACATTGGCTTGCTCTTGAAATACAGACACGATATAAGTCCAGTGTTAAATGCATTACTAAAGCAAAGACAGAGATGCAAAACAAAATACTGTATGGCTGTTATACATTATTCAACTCCAGAGATGCCACCAGTTTAATGCATTTTTCTGCTTATAAAAAGTTGTAAGCATTTTAAAAAACCCACTTTTAACACACTAATTATTGTTGTTTGGCACCAACAGACATCAACACATATCTTTCAGAATAAATTAACAATGCACAATTAACTGATGCTCTTTAGACTCTATTCTTCCACTGTAATGTTTTACGTACTTATAAAAGCCCACTGTTTCCCTAACAGCCTTTCAAAGAAGCAATGCTCTGACTAGCTGGAGACAACATTGACATTGTCTGCATGGCTGAGTTGGCAGTTTAAAAAATCAGAACAGCACAAATCGGGCCACAGACCCACAAGGCACCATAGACAGAGCTGCTGGGGCTAGAAGTCAGACTCTTTGTTTACTGGAACAAAAAGCCCTGGATGGCAGATGCTCACTGCAGTTTTGCAAAAGCCAGGCAACCTCAGGAAAAGTTCTGACATCTTCTACATGCTGTAAAACAGGGGTTCTCAACTTAAGGCCTGTGGACCGGACTCGGCCCATGGCACCATTTCATGTGGACCCCACCCCTCCAAGGGCATTTTAGAAACAAAATGGATGCCCCCTTTGAAGCTGTTGGGACAAAACGGCTGTCCCACTGTGCAGGGAGGGCAAAATAACCAGCCAGTCCTCGAAGCTGACTGAGAGAGCGTGACCAGGGCCCTGGCTTGAAAAGGCTGGGAACCTCTGCTGTAAAATGTACACTGAATTTTGAAGTAGTACCTACAGCTACACAGGCTGGCTGTACTCACAGGAGGTAAAGTGAAGAATTTAGACTCCCACCCTCTCACTCTGCAGCCAGATACCTAAAACACTGAGCTATCTAAGCAGTTGCAAGATTAGATAAGGCCCAAACATGCCTTATTTGCACATTTTTCAAGATAAATGGAATGCTCTCCTCCAGACATGTCACCTTTTGACTGGTATCATTAGCACACCCCACCCCCAATGCAAACTATAGAAAGAACAGCATTGTCAAAAATTTAAAGACCTCAAACTCTTCCCACTTAGGAACAGAACTTATCACGTGAGGCAAAATGCCAGGAGCTGCCACAAAATAGTCAAAAGAACATGGACAAAGAGGTCCATACATAATCAGGACAGGCTTCTAAAAACATTGCTGGATAAGGGCAACTAAATAGTTTTTATCAATGCTAACAAGTTTATATCCTGAGGCATTAGATCTGAGAACTCGTATCCTTTCCTTGAAAGTTCTTCCAAGGCCAGGAGAATTTTTCCTTCCACCCAGAGGCCTGCTGGGACGTTAACAAAACTGCGCAGGTATCTTGTTGAAGAGTAGTTGAATTAGTTTAATGAACAAAACATACACATGAAAGATGATCTAAAGCAGGGGTTCCCAACCTAAGGCCCATGAGCCTGATCTGACGCATAGTGCCATGTCATGTGGCCGTCCACCCTTCCAAGGGCATGCGAGAAACAAAATGGCTGCCACATTGAAGCTGTTGGGACAAAATGGCCAAAAAACTTAATCTGAACCCAACAAAACCCTGAACTCTCACTACCAACACAAGTCCAGCCCCTCTTCAAAGGGGAAATAAAACGACAGTAAAGTTTTAGATTCCAGCTGGCTTTAAGTTTCGGTTCTAGCAGAGATAATATTGTGGCCCCAAGCAATGTCACAGCCTTACTACCCAAACCAAGACTTACACAACATCCTGAAGAGCACTGATGGGTTTGCAAAAGCAGTGTTTGGTGGTGTTTTGAAATCTGATTTGTTACAGTAAAATCTTCCACAGACTAGACTTTACTGCTTCAGAAACATAAAGCACTGTTAATTTTTAGGATTCGTAATATTGTTACATGCATACAAACCTATACATGTGCAGACAGAAGGGGAACCAATCGACTATCTGAGCACACAAATACTGCTTTGTACAAAGAAAAAAATATTGAATCCAAGAAGTCACACATTGGATTTCTTACATTTCTGTGCCAATGGGTCTCATTGGGCTCGAATGTGTATGAACAGTCACAGACGCACTTCTAACAATAAAGCCAACATGAAATGGTGCCGTGGGCCACATCTGGCCCATGGGCCACAGGTTGAGAAACCCTGCATTAGACACTGCGTTTCCCAACCTTTGGTTTAGGGATTTCAATTTACAGAAGCCTCGGTCGATTCCCCAAAGCACTGATCAGCCAATGAACTGACTTAGGCTTCTGGGGACTGAAGTCCCCCTGTGGGGCCTGGGCCCCACATTGGGAACCACTGCAATAGAGGCAAGCAGCGCAGGAGCAGAGCTAAGAGCCAGCGTTGACCCCCGAGTAAGGCCTTCAACTTTCGTTCAGGGCCCCCACCCCCTAGGAAAAGGTAAAGGTTTCCCTTGCTCGAAAGCCAGTCGTATCCGACTCTAGGTGTCAGTGCTCATCTCTGTTTCTAAGCCGAAGAGCCAGCGGTCTGCTTCTGCAGACGTTTCCATGGTCATGTGGCAGGCATGAGTAGACACCAGAGCGTACGGAACGCTGTTACCTTCCCACCGAAGTGGTCCCTATTTATCCCCAACTGGGAGTCCAAATAAAGAGAAAATGGGGTGCAAATAAAGGGACCCCCCCCAAGTCTCCCCCCATCCGACACTTACGGCGCTGCCAGTGAAGATGTCCTCCCCTTCCGAGCCGCTGTCCCCTTCGGGCCCGTCCGCGGCCTCCCCCCCGGGAAAAGGCGGAGGCGACCGGTCCACAGGCGACCCGCCCGACGCCATCTCCCCGCCAAGAAAGCAGACTTCCGGTTCCCGCACGGACCCAGACCGGAAGTGGCGGCGAAAGGTAGATGCGCGCGCAGCCCCAGTGGGAGCACCTGAAGCTGGAAAGGGGCGGGACCTCAAGAGAAGGAGGGGGAAAGAGGGCAGGGAAAGGAGAGTCGGTGTCCAATCAGAAGCGGGAAGGAGGCGTGACAAAATGGGGGCGTGGGCGTGGCTTCTATCCCATCTCCAGCGCCTAGTCGGGGCTCTCTTTTCCCCCGCAGGGATGTCACTTTGGGCGCGTGGCTTAATCTGAGTGGGAAATTACTCTGGAGGAGGCAGGAAAAGGCTGGGGAAAGGTGGAAGGGAAACAGGAGGACCCAATGGGAGGGAGGGGGATTAGGCTCGTGAGGGAAACCACAGGCTTTGTCTTTGCAAAAGTGAAGCTTTCTTATTATGCTAAAGCTGTGCCTAAGTATTTATTCAATAGTTGAATAGCTATATTCAATATTATATTCAACCATAGTTGAACTAAGAGGAAAGGAAGGGGGAATCGAGCAGGGCTTGTACCGCAGTGGCTTAGTAGTGGTTAAGATGCTGTGCTTGGTGACCAGGAGGTTGGCAAGTCAGCAGTTCGAGACCTGAGTGCTGCAAAACGGAATGAGCTCTCGTCTGTCTGTCCCAGCTCCTGCCTACCAAGCAGTTTGAAAGCAAGAAATTGCAAGTTGATAAAGAGGTACTGCTTTGGTGGGAATGGTAGCACCATTCAGTGAGCTCTGGTGTTTAGTTATGCCTGCCACATGACCTCGGAGACATCTACAGACACAGACAGCGCTGGCTTTTTGGTCGTAAACAGAGATGAGCACTGCACTCTAGAGTTGGACACAACTGGCCTTCGAGCAAGTGCAACCTTTACCTCTAGTACTGTATTAGCTTAGTGGCTAAGACTGGTTGGTTAAGACCAGTTGTCTTAAGAAGGTTGTCAGGTCAGTAGTTCAAAACCAGAGTGTTTCCTGACAGAGTAAGTTCCTATTGTCTGTCTCAGCTCCTGCCAATCTAGCAGTTCAAAAGCAAGAAATTGCAAGTAGACAGAGAGACATTTTTAGAGATGCTTCTGGTTCTCTCTGTTGTTGGAAATCTAGCTGGACTCAGAGGCCAAGCCCAGGTTTCATAATTTAACCAGCTAGATGGACAAAGACAGTTTGGTCACAACAATCCATTTTATGAGAAAATATTAAGTACTCTTTAACCTGACAATATTGTTCAATATTGTTTAAAAGAGATAAGCATGTGCAAACACCACTGTGTATGCACAAATGCACCCACCATGGTTTATGGCTGTGTTAATGGCAGGGGGAAAAACCCATGTGTCCGGAGCTCAGCTGTCTGAGCGGGCATGGTTCAGCTCATGGCACAGAAACGTTGAGAACCCCTGCAATAAAGGAACCCAAAACCTTTCATTTGGAAGATATTAGTATGTTTGTTAGTCACCGTATACAGGTTGGTTGTATTCTAATTCTCTTATAATCTCATTCTGGATTTTATCTCTTCTAGTCACTCCAACATATCCATGAACTTGCACTATAATGGCTAAATTGAGGTTATCATACTTGGGAGATTTCATGAGAAGACTCAAGCCCACTGGGGAGAGGGGGGAGGATGAAATACTGTTTCCAGGAAAAGTGGAAAGTTTGTAGGGAAAAGAGGAAGATAAAACACAAGAAGGATAGACTCATTTAAGGAAACCAAAGTCTTTAATCTACAAGCCCTGAGCAGGGCTATTAATGTCATGAGTTCAGGAATGCATAGGTTCGGTATGATACATAATCTCATTTTAAAAAATGTTTGCATTTCTTTTTTTGGCTGGACTCTATGTGGGTCTTAACACCATCAAAATATTCTGTGGATATTTTTAGCAACAAACTTCTGACGGCCCTTCTTTCAGCTTCCAGTTGTACCATTGTGCTTCAAATCTGAATACTAATTTTAAAGAATCAAGTCCATATAATAACGTCTCCTGTGGGGAGTTCCATGGAGGCTGATAAAACTCATGAATGCCACCCCTAACAGTTCTTTTTAGATTGTAATAATGTTAATTTGTTTTATATGTAAACTTTTGCCTCTTACGTCTACAATCTTCATATGCATTCATCTTACTGTGTCAATTGTAATTGTGTCCACGTTATATCCTAGTTATGATTGTTTTTGACTTTTTAGACCAGATGTTCTCAACCTTTTTAAGCTGGCTGCTGGGTCACACTCCCTCAGAAGGCTTTGGGGGCGGTGGGGCCCCCACATGAAATGGTGCTGGGCCCGCATCTGGCCCACAGGCTGCAGGTTGAGAATCCCTCTTAGACTTTGCCATGGCCAATGACTGGTGCAGTAAAATCTATTCTATTCTATTCTATTCTATTCTATTCTACTCTGCCCTCCCTTTTCCCGGAATTACCAGCCCGTTTCTAGCCAAGTGAAAGCGAAAGCAAACCGGCCTCCAGGCGAGAACGGCGCATGCGTCGGAAAACCCCTGGCACTGTTTCCATCCATTTGCGATTGAAGCTCTGCCCGGAGACTAGTGACGTAGAGTTTTTCTATTTTTGCGATTGGGCGAGGAAGGAGCGCTTTATAGGCGCGGAGCGCTTATCTAAGGCTCAATTCTCGGGAGCGTTTCGGTGGTTGCGTCTTATTTTTTCCTGGCTGGATTGCGTTGCAACAAGACAGCAACCATGGCGAGAGGACTTTACCTGTCCTGTGTCGCGATCTCTCTTTTTTTCGGTGCTCTGCAAGCTGAACAAAGTAAGTCTTTATTTTATTGCAAGCAGTGGAAATAGCTAACTTTCCTTCCTTTCTCCCCTCCCTCCTTCTATCCCTCCCTAACTTTCCCTTCTTCTTTTCCCCTTGCCTTCCTTCATTTCTTTCCCCTTTCATCTCCCCTTCCTTTTCATCTCCTTGTCAAGCACATCTGCAGTGAAGGAAGGAGGTAAAGGTCACCCGCCTTGCTCAAAAACTAGTCGTATCTGACTCTAGGGTTCAGTGCTCACCTCTGTTTCATAGCCGAAGAGCCAGCGCTGTCTCCTTCTGCAGACATTTCTGTGGACGTGGGGCCCAGGTTTAAAATCAGGGTGAGGAAACTGGGAACAGATGGTACTAATAAAGGGATGGTAATGATAATGACTAGTCAAAGTTGAGGTGGAGAAGAAGATTCCGTACTAACTGGCTCTGCCCAATAAAACCAAGGCTACCACCACCAAGTGGGACGGAGAAGATTCTGGCCCCACTGATACAAAGGAAAGTTTCATCTACAATGGCCAACAAGGTTGGCTTGTGCCTCTAGGACGGTGTGTCCTTTCCTTCTTTTCTAAGGCAGCAAACAGATTTGGGCTGATCCTGGTCGGAATCACTGCAGAGGCAGTGGTGGAAGAGAAGGTTTGGTGGGCCAGGTTGCATGAGACATAGGACGTGGGTCCTTATATCGGTGACGGCCAACCTTGGCACTCCAGGTTTTCTTGGACATCAATTCCCAGAAGCCCAAGTTAGCACTCCTGATGATCAGGGCTTCTGGGAATTGAAGTTCAAGAACACCTGGAATGCCAAGGTTGGCCATCATTGCCTTAGATCTTCAACTATTTTTCATTTGTATCTAAAAGTAGCCACGGAAGAAGGCTAGAGTAGTAGTTCTGCCAGTGACTCAATGCAGATTGTCAGGCGGTGGCTAACTAACCTGACAACCCAGAGGGACTAACGGTCTTGGGTGGCAAAGTCCACAGGGAAGGGTGGTGGTCCCCAAGTGGATTAAATCCCACTTGACTCCATCTTGATGGAGGGCAACAGCTTCATCAGTCCTGGCCTGGGGCTGAGGAGGAGGACTTTGTGTGCCAAAAGAGCTCAGGACCAGAAAGTGACTCGTGGAGCTGGATCATTGGTATGGGGGTCACACTACGAGGTGGAAGGCCACTGCATTATATTCTCAGGACAGTCTTCATGGCTGATTGCCATGATGATCACCAACATTCAGAATCGAATATAGCACAAGAAGGTAGAAAAAATGTCTCTCCTCTAATCAATTTTGGATATATACAAGATGTGGGTATCTCTCTCTTTTCCTCTTCTGGCCTCTGGAAATGTGGAGGGAGGCCATTAGCTGTTGGTCTTTCTGTCCCAAAATACAATTTCTTCCTTTTATACCCCTATTACCCTTGCAGGAGAAGGATCAGTCGGGACATTCATTAATGCGTGTTGACTTGCTTGCTTCCAGGAGCTTTTAAATCATGTTTTCATGTCCCGTCTCATTTTTGCACAAAATGTGGAACAGACTTGAGAGAAGGAGTAAAATGGCGTCTGATCAAAAACTGTTTGTACTTTCTCTTTCGTTTCCCCCGGTTATGTAAGCAGTGAGCTTCAACCTCTTCTGTTGAGACACATGCCAGTACATTTGCTGTGGGCTGGTAGGAGGAAGACTGCGTTGAAAGAATAGAATAGAACCGTCATGGCGAACCTTGGCACTTCAGGTGTTCCTGGACTTCAATTCCCAGAAGCCCAAGTCGACACTCCTGCTGATCAGGGTTTTTGGGAATTGAAGTTCAAAAACACCTGGAGTGTCAAGGTTAGCCATCACTGGAATAGAATATGGTTTATTGCACAAATCATTGACCATGGCAAAGTCTAAGAAGTCAAGCCAATCAAAACTAGAGTATAACGTGAACACAGCAGTTAAGATGGACAAGGTTCTTCTTCTGTGTCTAGGCCAAATGTAGCCACTTTTTGGTGAATTTATTCAGCAGTTCCCTTCACCTGACTTAGCGTGAAAAAGATTAGCTGGTAACACAAGGTTGCCATTGCCAGGGCATGCTCGGTGGTGGTTCAGAACTACCACAATTTTCAGAAATACTACAATTTTCGAGGAGGCTCATTCTCTGTATCTCATTGACAAAGTAAGATCAGTAGATATTAAGATTGCATACAAAAGAGGTAAAACTTTACATATACAGCAAATTAGCATTATTAATACGTAGATAGGACTGTTAGGAAGGGACTGCAGTGGCTCAAGTGGTTAAGACGCTGACTGGAAGGCGGCAAATCAGCAGTTCGATACCCGAGTATTGCATGATGGAATGAGCTCCTGTCTCTGTCCCAGGTCCTGCCAACCTAGCAGTTCAAAAGCAAGAAATTGACAGTAGATAAGTAGGGACCACTTCGGTGGGAAGGTAAACAGTGTTCCATGCACTCCGGTGACTAGGCATGTTTGCCACATGTCCATGGAAACGTCTGCAGACAGTGCTGGCTTTTCAGCTGTAAAACAGAGATGAGCACGGAACCCTAGAGTTGGATACGACTGGCTTTTGAGTAAGGGTGACCTTTACCTTTACTAGGACTCTTTGGGGTGGTATTGGTGAGTTTTATCAACTTCGAGTCGTACCGTAATGGTTCTGAATCTCAATGCTAATTTGAAAGAACAGAGTCCATATACTTCTCCCTGCGTCTAGCAGCCTTTACTGCACATTGGGCAACATTTTTTGTCACATGCCTTGGACAAGGAAGGCCAGTTTTTCATTTGCTCCCCAATCTTTCCTTCTCATTATCAAGGATACGATATAGTGTTCTCTAATGCCAATAGAGGGGACTGTGGTGGCTTAGTGGATGAGATGTTGAACTTGACAACTGGAAAGTTGGCAGGTCAGCAGTTTGAGACCCGAGAGCAGAGTGAGCTTCCCTCTCTGTCCTAGCTCCTGCCAACCTAGCAGTTTGATAGCAAACATTTGCAAGTAGATAAAAAGGTACCACTTCAGTGGGAAGGCAGACAGTGTCCCGTGCACTCCGGTGTCTAGTCATGCCTGTCACCCTGAAAATGCAGATAGCACTGGCTCTTTGGCTATAAAAAGATGAGCACTGAACCTTAGAGTCAGCTACAACTAGCTTTCAACAGAATAGAATATAATGAACGAGGTCTTCCACAGTTGCTGACCGAAAAAATACACAGTCTGTCTTGGACTGGTATGCTGTGTAATCTCCCCAATTTCATCATTGTTTCCATTTGTTCAAAGTGCAATATGGTAAGAGCTTTCTGGTATTCCATTTTCATGGGATAGATTAAATATTTTTCATATTGCTGTTGATGTTTTGCTTCACACAAGAGGCTGAGATGACATCTCAGTTTTGTAGACATTTTTGCAATGTTGTGCCTCGTTTTAAATTGCTTGAACTTGCTCTAAGGCAATGATGGCCATCCTTGGTGCTCCAAGTGTTCTTGGACTTCAGTTACCAGGAACCCAACTCAGCACTCCTGCTGATCAGGGCTTCTGGGAATTGAAGTCCAAGAACATCTGGACTGCCAAGGTTGGCCATCACTCATCTAAAGCAGGGGTTCCCAAGCTAAGATCTGTGGGCCAGATACGGCTTACAGCACCATTTCATATGCCGCTCTCCAAGGGTATTCAAGAAACAAAATGGCCACCCCCATCATGCAGGCAGTGCAAAATGGCCGTCCGACCCTCAAAGCTGACTGAGAGAGCATGACCTGGCCCCTGGCTTGAAAAGTTTGGGAATCCCTGCTCTAAGAGGACAAGAGGTACTGATTTTAGTATACAGATACATTAGTACCCTGGATAATGTTATGACTTGGTTCCACAAGTCCCGTCGTTATCCGGTTTTTAACGTTGTGCGATACATTGATCACACAATGTTAAAAAAAGCCCTGTTTCCCTGGAGGCTGCAGCAAGCCAGAACGTCGGGATTAGAATCCTGACATTTTGGCTTGCTGCAGCCTCCAGGGAGGTGGGGGAACTTTGGAAACAGCTTGGATCGGGTCTCCCCACCTCCCAGGACCCGGCAGGGGGATCAAAGACCCCAAAATTGGTAAAAAAAACCCCGCTGGGTCTAAGGAGGTCGGGAGACCCGATCCAAGCTGTTTCTGGGCTTCCCCGACGTCCTCAGCCAGTGCAGCAAGCCAGAATGTCAGGGTTCGAATCCCGACATTCTGGTTTGCTGCACTGGCTGAGGACGTCGGGGAAGCCCAGAAACAGCTTGGATCGTGTCCCCTGCCTGCTCCAGAGAGATCAGAAGACCCGATCTACAGCTGCAGGGTGGCTGGGGAAGCTGACGGGGACTCCCTGTTGGCTTCCCTAGCCACCTGCCCTTGCCATCCGCAGCTGTGGGGTGGCTGGGGAAGCCGACGGGGGAGCCCCCCGTCAGCTTTCCAGCCTCCCCACCCCTGCCTCGGTAGCTGCAGGGTGGCTGGAAAGCTGAACGGAGAACCCCGTTCAGCTTTCCAGCCACCCTGCTGCTAAGAACGACTGTATCGGATAATGTTAAAAATCGTGTTATTCGATACAAGATATTCCCCCCCCCCCGAAAATCTTGTAACGTTATGCGGTTTTCACGCTATACGGTACTCGTGTTATCCGGGGTATTACTGTAACTTGATAAATAAAAGAGGAACATGAGAAACAAATACATGATCGTGGCAGCTTTCTGTATGGAAGTTGCGAGTGGGTTGGGAATCTTTCTGAGTAACCTTTATTGCATAGCTAACAGCCTGTGTGTCAATATCTATCTATCCATTCCTCATTCCTTCAGAAACACCTGAAGTCCAGGTGTACTCCCGTCATCCTCTGGAGGTTGGCAAAGAAAACACCCTGAATTGCTATGTGGAAAAATTCCACCCTCCAAAAATCGAAATCACCCTCCTGAAGGATAATGAACCCCTCAAGAATGTGGAGAAGTCCGACCTGACCTTTGGCAAAGACTGGACCTTCCAGACACTGGTCTCGGCTACTGTTGTTCCTGATGGAAATTCTGTGTTCACCTGTAAAGTGGTCCACAGTAGCCTGAGTGAGCCAAAAATTGTTAAATGGGGTGAGTGAGTGACTTTTGTATTCTTGGCCGTTACTTTTCTGTCCCTTTTCTCTTGGGACCAGAGACATTTGGATAGGTGGGGGTTTGCAGTTCCCAAGAAAATCGTAATAGCAATTAAATTTATATGCCACCACATAGCGCTTAATTCACTCTCGGGGTGATTTACAAGGTAAATAGCATTTTTGCCCCCAGGATGCTAGGTACTCATTGTACCAACTTCAGAAGGATGAAAGTCAACCTTGGGTCCCGCAGGATCAAATTGGCAATGGCAGCAGTTTCAGATGCAGTACAGCAGTTTAACCACTGTAGCACCAGGACACTTTTTATAATTCCCTTTCTCAAGTGTCTAAGACGCTGACTGAAAGGCGGCAGGTCAGTAGTTCGATACCTGAGTACTGCAGGACAGAATGAGCTCCCGTCTTTGTCCCAGCCCTTGCCAACCTAGCAGTTTGAAAGCAAGAAATTGCAAGTAGATAAATAGGGACCACTTGGGTGGGAAGCTAAACAGTGTTCCATGCCTTGCCACATGACCACGGAAATGTCTGCAGAAGCAGATGGTGCTGGCTCTTCTGCTATGAAACAGATGAGCACTGAACCCTAGAGTCAGATATGACTGGCTTTCGAGCAAGGGTGACCTATACCTATACCTTTACCTTACCTTTCTTTGAAGGGCCCAGTTGAACAAAACTATGTCCTAGAGCAGGGCGCCCAAAAATTTTCAGCGGTCACATAGTTGAGCATGACGGTCATGTGATTGGTTCCTCCTACTGGAAACAGGAGTAAAATGTGCAGGCGCATAACATGTGCAGAACACTGCCATAAATGACCCACAGCTGTGGTAAACGCGTTTATAGCCACAGCTCATTTATGGCAGCGTTCTGCGCGTGCATGTCTTACTTCTGCTTCCGGGAGCAGTGAGACCATCAGGGGGCAGGTGGATGAATTGATGTCAGGGGCTGGATCTGGCCCGCAGGGTGTAGCTTGGGCACCTCTGTCCTAGAGGACCTAGCCACCGAAGGCCCCCCAAATTTGACATTGTCTCGGCATGAAATCAAAACATGGGATTGTCTCTCATGCTAAAAAGAACATGTTAACCTCACTGCTTAGGAAAATGGATGTGGGCAAATATTCACAAGAATTTAAGTGCTACAGTGTTTTTTAGTTTGTTTTGTTTGTTTTGTTTTGTTTTCTGATATACAAGAATTTAAAACACACACTGTGTAAAGTATGGAATATTTTTATTATTAATTAATTACATAGATATCTATACCACCTGTTTGGGATCCCCCCCCCCCCGGGGCAGTGTACATTCTGTGGTAAGAACGTAAGAGGGGTTCTTGGAGCTCAAACATGTCTTCTACAGTGCTTACTAGAAATGGTTTCCTGTCCAATTAGGAGGTTCCATTAATGTTGAGGTTGCAGTTAATCTTAAAGTGTAAACAGCAGCATCCTGTTTTGAAATGTGGAGCTTAAATGCTCAAAGGATGTACCTACCCCCCTCTCTGTGCCTGCTACTCCAGCTCACTGTTGTGAAATTTCTGCTTGTGCAGTAAGGTAGTGAATATTAATCCCTTCTTGTGCAAATGGCAAGAAAGAGGGAAGGTGTGAACAGCAGGCGGCGGAAGAAGAAATAAGTTTCAAGCCCAAACTGTAAGACAGTCAGAGAAGATCAAAGAGATCTTACTGTGTTTGGAAGATGCTCATATGTACTCTTGTCTTCTTTTGCAGACCACGAGTATTAAACAGATGATCCCAATAAGTAAGGTATAGTACAGTATAGGTATTTTATAGCTTGGCTCTGAATTTGCAGTGGTTGTGTATTAAATGGGGGAGATTTCCCATTTTTTTATAAAATTCACAATCTATTAAATCAGTTTATTTTACATGCATTATCGATTATTATTATTATTATTATTATTATTATTATTATTATTATTATTATTATTATTATTATTATTATTATTATTAAACTTATATGCCGCCCTACTCAGTGAAAACTGACTCTAGTTGTCAGTCCCCCTTTTTAAATTGGAAATTGAGGCTGGGAAAGTCTGGACTGCTGCAGATCATTTAGCAAGTTCATGGTGGAGATGAGAGATAGCCTTTCTGGTTGAAAGTATTGTTTCTTCATTCTATGCCTACTCTTAACACTTCTTGCAAGCGTTAGAAGTACTATTTCCCCACATCTCCATCTGACCCGGGTACAAACAGTGATACTCAGTTCTGCTTTAATACAGGGTGAGGAAGCCTCAGTTCCCCTAAAGCAGGGGTCTCCAATCTTTTCAAGCTGGAGCCCGGGTCACGCTCTCCCAGTCAGCTTCGAGAGTCCGGTGGCCATTTTGTCTTGCATGATGGGGTGGCCGTTTTGTCCCAACAGCTTCAAAGGCTTGGCCATTTTATTTCTCAAATGCCCTTGGAGGGGGGCCACATGAAATTACACAGATCTGGCCCACAGGTCTTAGGTTGGGAACCCCTGCCCTAAAGTTTTGTACTTTAGTTCTCAGAAGCCCACCTGCCATGACCAGTAGTAAGAACCAAATACCTGCAGGGCATACATAAAGGTTAGCTGAACTTTTTAAAAAAGGTTTTTACAATATTAAAAAGATTACAAAACATAAAAAAACAATTACATACAAAAAAAGTAGTTCCCACGTACATCTTACAACGTTAAAGATAAGAAGAGAAAAAAAATACATATCAATATAATATAATGTAGTCGGATATTACTTTGGTTATTTTCTATACATTTACTATACTGTATAATTTCACCTTTATATCAACTCTCCTCTTTCACCGCAATATTACAGCTTTATTACTTTATACATGGTACCTACCACCCAGTGCACTATAGTCCTTGAGTCTACCAGCCACTCCTTTTACAACTCAATCATTCTGCCAAAAATACATTGTATTCGGTGCAGGTTTTTCTCCTTTATTATCCATCAATGTGTGTTGCAAAAAAGGTTTCCAAATGTCCCAAAATCTATTTTGTTTTATTAACCCCCCTTTTATATTTAATTCCCATGTAAGTTTTTCATTTAATGCCATATCCCAAACATCAACATACCATTTACCAATTTCTAAATTCATATCACCTTTCCAATTTCTGGCTACTTGTTGTCTCGCCAACGTCAGGAAGATAGACAATAACTCTTTTATATTTTCCTCTAAATTCAATTCCTCTAAGTCCGTTAGTAAAACATTTTTTTCATTCAACTTTAAGCGGATATTTAATTTTTTTTCTAATTCTTGTTCCATTTTATGCCAGAAATTGGAAATAATTTTACAATCCCACCACATATGTTTGTATGTCCCAATTTCCTGATGACATCTCCAACATTTTTTGAGTTGCTACTATTTATTTGATTTAGCCGAACTGGTGTCATATACCAGCGCCACAACATCTTATAGTTGTGTTCTTTAACTTTTGTAGACAGATTTCGCATAATCCTACTTTTCCATTTTTTCTTCCAATTCTTATCTGTAATATTAATACTCAAATCCGATTCCCGCATTCTTTTAAGGGTGTCCTGGGATTCATCTATATTGTTTATCATTTTATATAATTTACTTACTATTCCTTTTATCCCCATTGAACCTTTTCTTATTTTATATACCATCTCGTCGAAGTCTGTCAGCTGCCTTATTGGCTGTAATTTCTTTTTATATTGTTTATTCCACTTGTCCAACATTAGTATCTGAAGCCAGTTCAACTTTAATTCCTTATAAATTTATTTTTTTGTTTCTTCATTCTCAATTCGATTCAACCAATCTTTTAGTAAAATTATATCATATTTATACATAATATTTTTTAATAATTCTAAATGTTTAACTGGGAATGTTTTAAGATCTTGCAACTCTAGTATTGGAGAGGTGCTTGCTCTTTTAAAAATAAATAGAAAACTCAGGTTTTCCTCCCTAAAAATCTCTTTTCTACAGGTCCGAAGAGCCTTGCCTTGAAAGGATTTCCATTCATCCTGTTCCCAAGCATACTTCACACTCTGTTCCTGTGTTGCTTTCGCCCGATGATGAATCTGAATGGATGATTTCTCGACATAAGGGCAAAGCAAGAATAGTTAATGGCTTTCCAATTCAGACTACCGTATATACTCGACTATAAGTCGTCCCGAATACAAGTCGAGGTACCTAATTTGGACCTCTAAAACTAGGGGAGAAGATTGACCCAAGTATAAGTCGGGGGTGGAAAATGCAGCAGCTGGTAGTGAGTTTCAACAATTAAAATACATGAAAATGTGGTAAAATTAATTAATTTAGACATTGGTGTGGCTGTGTTTTTGAGTTTTTATGGTAGTGGTGATGCTTTTTTAAAAAATGTATGTTTGAATTTACACCGCCTTGTTTTGGGACGTTTGGGGTTGTTGACCCGAGTATAAGTCAAGTCCCTTTTTTGGACCTCATTTTGGGAGCTAAAAAACTAGACTTATACTCGAGTACATACAGTATGCTGTTACTATAGCATAAATTTGATTTTTTAATAGATAGCAGAAAGATAGCAGAAATTTGATTTTTAAAAAAATTATGTAACTTTCTGTTGCTTTTGCCTTCCATTGCTTCTATCAAATCTGCCGGAGGATTGTTTTGATGTTTGTAACAAGTACAACCAGTGTATGTAAAGGTAACAAAAGGGCTTTCTTGGCCTTCTTGGAAATGTAATTTCTAACTGCTTGGAGTGCTTTAATAAAATACAGATACAGTACCACTATCTGGTGGTCTAAACTAATTGCTTCATTGTGGAGTCCTTGTATGTTTCTGTTCCAGAAGGAATCATTGTTTACTTCAGCGGGGCTGGTTCCTATAGAAGGGTGTATATTAGTAGATAAAGGTTTCCCTTGTTCGAAAGCCAGTCGTATCCGACTCTAGGGGTCAGTGCTCATCTCTGTTTCTAAGCCGAAGAGCCAGCGCTGTCTGCTTCTGCAGACGTTTCCATGGTCATGTGGCAGGCATGACTAGACACCGGAGCGTATGGAATGTTGTTAACTTCCCACCAAAGTGGTCCCTATTTATCTACTTGCAATTTCTTGCTTTCAAAATGCTAGGTTGGCAGGAGGTGGGACAGAGACGGGAGCTCATTCCGTCCTGCAGTACTCGGGAATCGAACTTCTGACCTTCCGCCTCCCAGTCAGCGTCTTAGTGACTTGAGCCACTGCAGTAGAACCTTGTAAAATAATAATTCACCTGTTTGCTCAGAATTCGGTCCAACTCAGTTGTACATAATCCCAGGAGAAACTAGCATATGCATAAGAAACTAGCATATAAATACAACAATTATACATGAAGGAATAAACATGTACATTTATGCAACAAACTTCGTCACAATAAAGGAATAATTATTATAGCATTGAATAGGGTTAGATATATGATATTTGGATTTCCTTCTCAGAATATAGATTAGGTTAGCCCTCTGCTTGCATCCTGACTAAAACTCGAGAGACTGTGCTTTTGAGTCCATGCTTGACCGTGGAAATTCATCATGGAATGCAATATAAAACTTCTTTCTTAAGTATCTCACATACCTTGAAAACTCTGCTAGGATCCTGTAGCTCAGGTGCAACTTGAAGCATTGATAGCTGGTAAATAGAACAAAAAGACAGACAAAAATGTGATGGCACATTAGGTAAAAATTGTTCTTGCTCAAAAGCCAGTCGTATCTGACCGTAGGGTTTGGTGCTCAACTCCGTTTACAGCCAAACAACCAGCACTGTCTGTGTCTGCAGATAGTCATGTGGCAGGCATGATGACCCCCATGGAATGCTGTTTACCTTCCCACCGGAGCGGTTCCTCTTTATCTACTTGCAATGTCTTGCTTTCAAACTGCTAGTTTGGCAGGAGTTGGGACAGACGGGAGCTCACTCCGTCACACCGCACTCGGGTCTCAAACTGCTGACCTGCCGACCTTCCAGTTGTCAAGCTCAGCTTCTTCATCACTAAGCCACCACAGTTCTTGTGGCACGTTAGAAGCATAACTTTTCTATTTTAATGTCATTCTTCATGGATCAAGTCCACTTCTTCAAGCATAGTAGTAAGACCTCATGTCATTTATTTATACTTGGCCCCATGACCAGGTGGGGTGACAGAGGTACACAATAGTTATTTAATACAACAGGCACAGTCGCAAATCAGTGTGGCTTTTCACTCCAAAGATCCCTGATGAACGTTGAGTACTCCCTCATGCATCTCATGCGAGAAAGACCTCTGGGTTCAAGAGCATAAAGCAGGGGTGCCCATACTTTTCAGGCCATGGGCTGGTCATGTGGTTCAGGGGGCCGGTCATTATGGCCCGGGGCCTGGATCTGGACCACAATGCCAATTCATCCAGGCCATGAAGCCCTCGTCGCTCCCGGAAGCCCAAATGGAATCTTCTAGAAAACCGTTGTTGAGTGGCAGTTATTGGTCAAGACTCTCAAAGCGACTTAATCAGGTACAGAAGAGATGCAGGAGTTCTCTTGAAAAAAAATTACAAGAACGCAGGTGAGTAACATAGGAAACCAAGGGGATGTTTTAGAAAAGATGGTTAGGCATCACCGCCAGCCTCACCGCATGAAACCGAGAACATTGGAGTATATTTCGAGAGGGAAGGCCGTTTTCCTGCCTTGTGACTTTTACGCTCTGTAAACCCAGATCTGGTCAGTTTATGAGTGCAAAATCAGTTCCTTCTTCGTGTCCTGATCAAACTTTAAACTGCCAAAATGAAGCCGCCGCCTTAGCTTTGGCATTGGCCAAAATTGAGTACCAATACAGGCTTCTGGTAGTAACTGGAAGACCAGCAAATAAGCCCGTGTCTGTACCTCCCCACATTCACACTGTGTGTGGTTGCCTTCCAACAGCCCAAACCCCACTTATTTATCGCAAAGTGCCAACATGGCAAACTGTGCTAGGGGGAGGGAGGAAGCACTCCCATTGAACTGCTGGGCAGAGGGGTGGAGCGAACTCTCTGCTGGGAGGAGGGAAGAAATGCTCCCATTGGGCTGCTGGTCCAAGGGGCGGGGTGAACTCTGCTGGGGAGAGGGAGGAAGCACTCCCATTGGGCTGCTGGGCAGAGGGGTGGAGCGAACTCTGTGCTGGGAGGAGGGAAGAAATGCTCCCATTGGGCTGCTGGTCCAAGGGGTGGGGTGAACTCTGCTGGGGGGAGGGAGAAAGCGCTCCCATTGGGCTGCTGGGCTGAGCAAAATCTGTGCTAGGGCGACGGTGTGAGTGCTCTGAGTGGCCCCTCTGGCATGCATGCCATAGGTTTGCCACCACTACCCTATGCCCTCAAATGCCAGTTATTTTATTTTATTTGAGGCATATTTGTCGACTGTCTGTTTTGATTTGTTGTGTGTTCTCAGTGATGGGATGTTACCGGTTTGGACTGGTTCGCCAGAACTGGTAGTGCCCCATCAGAAGGTGGGGTAAAACCTCCGGCGACCGGTTCGGTCATCTCTGCGGCACCCTCAAAAAATGTTTTTCCGGGCAGCCAAAATGTGCACTAAAAAAAAGGAACTCTGCATGCGTCAAACAGAGGTTTGACGCATCTGCAGACATTTTTTATTTGCTCTGCCCACGATGTCATGACATCAGCTATGCCCACGACGTCACGGTGGGGCAGTGAAGTTTTTAACAACCCACCACTGTGTCTTCTGTTATGTTATGTGATATCTGCTTGTACACCGCCCAGAGTGGGATATCACCCAAATGGGCGGCATAGAAATGTAACAATCAAGCAAGCAAGTAAGCAAACAAATGTCTATCTTTTCTTCCCAGGGTCATGTCCACATCGACCAGCCAAAATCCCTCCACATCTTCACTTAATTCTGTCAATGAAGTTGACAACAGCCCCGTCATCCCTAGCTCTTCCGACACCTCCTGGGAGCTGCATGCCGAAGACTTCACCAAAGAATTATCTTGTAGCCTCTGTCTGGAGCTATTCAGGGAGCCGGTCATTCTCCCGTGTGGCCATAACTTTTGCAGGCGTTGCCTGGATTCTGCGTGGGAGAAGAAAGGGATTTGCTGCCCAGAATGCCACTCCAGTGTGGCAGAGCAAAAGTACATTGCCAACAAAGCTCTGGAGAAAATGGCGGACAGGATCAAGAGCTTCCACGTGGGATGCAAGCAGAAGAAGTGCATTGAACACAGCGAACCGTTGACCCTCTACTGGAAGCCCAGAGAACAGCTGGCTTGCTTTGCCTGCCGGGAAACACAAACCCCCAAAGATCAAAGCACCCAGTTCCTTCTCATCCCAGATGCGGTGCAGATCTATACGGTAACTATTGCACCTAACGGAGGTTCAAAGTGAAGGAAATAATCAACAATACAGGGAAAGCCATGCCGTCTGTTTCAGCTAAAATCAGTGGGACTTAACCTATAGTAAGATCAGAGGTGTCTGATTTACAGTCAAAAAGCCAAAGCTGTCTGTGTCAGCAGACATTTCCGTGGTCATGTGGCAGACATGACTAGACATCAGAGTGCATTGAACACTGTTACTTTTCCTGCCAGAGTGGTACCTGTTTATCTATTTGCAATTTCTTGCTTTCTAACTGCTAGGTTGGCAGGAGATGGGGCAAATGACGGGAACTCACTCTGTTGTGCAGCACTCAGGTTGTGCTCTGCTGACCTACCAACCTTCTGGTCATCAAGTTCAACGCCTTAACTACTAAGCTTCTGCTACCCTTACTCTAGAACAGGGGTGCCCAATTTTTTTGCGCTGCAGTCCTAACCACGCCCCACGAAGCAGGTGCGTTTGCACATATGCAGCTGCAACCGCTTCTGAGTGTGCTGTGGGTGCTTTTGCACATGCATGGGCATGTCCGCATCCACTTCTGGGTGTGGGGCAGGCACATTTGCACATGCACAGGTACATCCACTTCTCTGAGCAAAGAGGGCACATTTGCGCATGTATGGGCACATCAACCACCACTTCCAGGTGTGGGCTCGTGTGCGCATTGGCAAGCATGTCCCCATCCACTTCCGGGAGCGGTAGGGCACCGTGGGCCTGATGAATTGGCACCATGGGCTGTATCTGGCCCACGGGCTATAGTTTGGGCATCCCTGCTTTATTACCAGTGAAGTCTATTTATTTATTTATTTTATTTATTAATCAAATTTATATTCTGCCCTACTCACACAAGCGGCTCAGTCTATGAGATATACTGATCCTAGGGAAGTGTTTAGACAATTCTTTTATGAGGCTAATAAATCAGGTGTCTTTCTTGCGTGTCAAAGAGAGTGTAACATTTGTTTTGATTGTTCATTTATAGGAAAAACTGCTCACAATGAGAATTCAGCTCAGATCCATACTGGTGAAGCTCGAGGTTTTGAAGAATGCCCAGGAAGAGAGCATCAATAATCACAAAGTGAGTAGCAATAATTCTAGTGGGGAACATCTCACCATTAGTATTATTGAAGAACATATACTTAGGCTATTAGAAGACATTAGACACATCCAAAGAAAATTTAAAAACCAGAGTAATAATGAAGTAATTATAATCAGGCACATTTCTGTACACACTTCCTGTGCTTTCTTACTGCTGATGACAATGTAATAATTGTCTCTACCAGCTCAAATCAAAAACAATGCATTTAGTAAAGATAAAGATTTTGCTCAAAAGCCAGTTGTGTCTGATTCTAGGTGTCAGTGCTCATCTCGGTTTACAGCCAAAGAGAGCAAGCACTGTTTGCACCTGCAAATGTTTCCATGGTCATGTAAGAGGCATGACTAGATGCTGGAGGGCATGGAATGCTGTTACCTTTCCTGCCAAAGTGGTACCTATTTATATACTTGTAATCTTCATATTACGTTAGCTTAGACTTAGAGGAGTACTTTAGTGTTGTATGGTATGCGCAGATTATACAAAACTAACCTGCCTATAGTAATAACCTTATTTTAAGCTTTATTTTTGCCATGGCCACTGTTCAATGTCATAAACACGTCCGCTTCCTCTTCCGGTTGAGGCAGTGACAGCAACGTGGACCACATAAAATGGTGCCGTGGGCCAGGTCTGACCCGTGGGCCATAAGTTGTGAACCCCTGGTCTAGATTGATTTTAAACAGCTCGTTTCAGCTGCTTAGAGTGCTGCGTTCTTTGTCTAATCATTTTTCTTATTCTAGGAGAACAAGTTACAACTTCAGTACCATATCTCTTTGGAATTCCTTAAACTGCACCAGTTTCTTCATTGCAAGGAGAAAATGTTAATCAATAGATTAAAGGAAGAGAGTGAAATCCTTCTCCAAGAAATGGAGGGAAATCTAAACAAACTTCAAGACCAATCCCAACATACTAAAGATACCCTGGTCTGCATTCAGGCTCGGCTTTACCAACACAATTCTTCTGGTTTCTTGAAAGTAAGGTTTAGGGATTTTATTGTACACCATTGTGGACTATTGTAGAAGTTTGGCTAATATGTGCATCTAAGGGGCGTCAATTGTTCACTGCACAACAATTTTGCTACTTGGAGTAACTCATGTTATCGAGCGTGCTGATTCCAAATCCGAACTCAGAATTTGCCTATCACGTTCAGATTTGAAGGTATGCTATAGATGTTCATATGGTCCGTATTTGGGTGATGTATTTTTACATGGGAACATTATAGCAATTGCAGCTACCACTATGCCTGCTGCCACTTCAGCTGAATCACGTCCCCTGGTGGCACGCATGTTCCAGCAATGGCTTGGCAAGTCAGTGAGCTGACGTCAGAAATAGGCATATAAAGCAAGATAGACCAAGAGCTTGTCTCTCGTGCGAAGCCATCTTATTGGATAGTACAGCTAGGCCATAGTGAGTCTGTTTTGAGCGAAAGATGAGTAGGCGCAGCTGTGTTAATAAACCGGACAATTTTTGCTACATTAGTGGCAAATATACCCCACGTGATCAAAGCAAAAACCTAACCAAGAGGGCGAGACTTGCTAACTTAAGATCCCAACGTCCTACACAGAATCAGACTTCAGATTTGGATTCAGTGCACTTGATTTAGGATACATGGATTAGACCAAGTAGCAGACAATATATATATTTTTGTGATGCAGTGTTATGAATCTTTAAAGTGTTATGGGGTGTTTTTTTTTGGGTGGAGGGAGTTACTTGTAGGTTAAAAGAATATATTGAAGAGAAGTACAGTAGTAAAGTTCTGTTCTTTTTCTCTTCTTCTTTGCTTTTCTTCTTCTTGACAGGGCATAAAAGGTTTTATAGAAAGGTAAGAGCCAGTCTGTAAGCAAGACTTGTCAAACAATTATAGGAGACCTGTTCCAATAATGTGTGATATATGACTTACAATTTCCTATGTGAAGGAGATGGTGGGAACTCGTGGGCTCTGAGCCCTGGTAAAGCAGGCGTTAAACTGCTGTACTGAAGCCAAAACTACTGACCTTGTGAGTTCAGTCCTGATCAGGGATCAAGGTTGACTTAGCCTTCCATCCCTCTGAGGTCAGTAAAATTAGCACCCAGTATGTTGGGGCAAAATGTTAGTTGCCTTTGGACCACCCAGAGAGTGCACTAAGCACTATGGGACGGTATATAAGTAATTGTTATTATTATTGGGCTCTGGAAGTTACCGCATGTCCTGGCCATAGTAAAGGTTAAGGTCACAACTAAAGCTAGTTGTATCCAACTCTAGGGTTCGGTGCTCATCTCTGTTTATAGCCAAAGAGCCAGTGCTGTCTGCGTCTGCAGACGTTTCCATGGACATGTGGCAGGCATGACTAGACACCTGAGAGCAAGGAACGCTGTTTACCTTCCCACCAAAGCGATCCCTATTTATCTACTTGCAATTTCCTGCTTTCAAACTGCTAGGTGGGCAGGAGCTGAGACAGAGACAGGAACTCATTATGTTATGCAGTCCAGTTATGACAGGAACTCATTATGTTACACGTCCAGTTTTAACACATACAGGACATTGTAAAAACTGCTATTAGATTGTTTAATATTGCTTCCTACTAACTGGAATATGCATTGATGCTCTATGCAGGATACAACAGAAAGCTGAACATTCAGCTCTGTGTGAATTAGTGACTAGGACTCTGAACCCAGGCATTTTCAAGGGGCCCTTACATTACGCTGCATGGAAAGAAATGAAATCCATCCTTAGCCCAGGTAAAGCCACTCCCAGGTCCGATTGCTAGTTTTTAAATCTGGATTTAATAAATGCATAGACATACAATAAAGTGAAGCCAAGCAAAAGTCCTTTTCCACTTGTTTTATCCTCCATGAAATGAAACGTAGGATATACCCAGTTGGAACATTTTGCTCCCCTGTGTGTCTGATTAGATAACCCAATGTTTTGAGTGGATAAAGCAGGGGCTCCCAACCTAAGGCCTGTGGGCCAGATCTGGCCTGCAGCGACATTTCACGTGGCCCCCATCCCTCCAAGGGCATTCAAGAAAGAAAATGGCTAATCCTTTTGAAGCTGTTGGGACAAAATGGCCACACTCATCGTGCAGGAAGGGCAAAATGGCCGCCCAGCCCTCCAAGCTGACTGAGAGAGCATGAGCCGGCACCTGGCTTGAACCCCTGGGATAGTGATGGACTAGGAGTCGAGAGGCCTGGGTTCAAATCCCCACTCAGCCATGGAAGCTCACAGAGAGGGGCGTGGAGCTAGTAAAACTACTCTTTAAATATCTCACGTGTGTTAAAAACCCTGTTTGGTTTGCTATAAGCCAGTTCTGACTTCATGGGAAATAGCATGCGTCTGATAATGCATTTATAAGACTGATATTTCTACTGTGCAGATGGGATAATATTTACATCATTTCCCCTTTGCATGATGACAGAATTTGGGCAGCAAGGGCTTCTTAGGTTGAAAGCTTTCAATTTTACCTTTAATTAACAAACAAACAAACAAATTTAGCACCAAATACAGTTTTTAAAATACAGTACTTAAGGAGAGTGCTGTCAGCTGGAAACTCTCTTAAAAAGTGGTCATTCTATATTTATTTATTTATTCAATTATTCATATTTTTATGTTAGTTTAAACATAAATGAAACAGCCAGAGAGGTTTTGAAAGAAAAAGAGATTTTATCAACAAGTTACCCATGCTTTTATACTTATTTGACAAACTACACACACGTGTTCTCAGCCCAGTTGGAACTGAAGGGTGGAAGATGTTTCATGTTTTATCTTAACATTACATATTCCTTTAGCACAGCGATTCTCAGCCTGTGGGCTGGATGCGGCCCATAGCACCATTTCATGTGCTTCCCCACGGCCTCCACCACATCAGGAAGTGCCATGTGGTGGAGGAGGGGCAAAACGGCCTCTGAAGCTATTTGAGGGAGCGTGACCTAACCCCTGGCTTTAAAAGATTGAGAATTCCTCCTTTAGCATGTTCAGAAATGTACAGTCACGCACATCTGCTCTACATAGATAAATAACTCAGTACTTTTGTAAAGCTGTATTTTCATTTTAAAAATTGTTTTCTCCATTAGCACAACTGTAATTTTTAGATTAATTTTTATCATATTCCTATAGTAGATCCTTGTTTATTGTCTGCCACAAACTACTTTGCCTCTGATGCTAACCTAATTTATGGTTTTCTTTTTTAACCAGACATTTCCTGCCTGACTCTCGACCCCAAAACAGCACACCCGAACTTGTTTCTTTCAGAAGACTTGACCTGTGCATGGCATAACGACACAAAGAGGGTCCTGCCAGATATACCGGAAAGATTCGACTGCAGCGTTTCTGTCCTAGGATCTACCGGCTTCTCATCTGGGAGATACTATTGGGAAGTAATAGTGCAAAGGAAGACGAAATGGACTTTGGGGGTTGTAAGGGAAAGCATTAACCGCAAGGGGAACTACCCATTGTCACCTAGAGATGGCCACTGGTTAATTAAGCTCAGGAATAAGAATGAGATCAAAGCTGTTGATGTACATCCAAAATGTCTGAGCCTGGCCACCATTCCCACTAGAATTGGGATCTTTTTGGATTATGACAACGGCCAGGTGTCCTTTTACGATGCCAACCAAATGTCTCACATCTACACTTTCATAGACACCTTCACAGAAAAACTTTACCCTTATTTGTGTCCATGTTTGAATGATGCCGGAGAAAACGCTGAACCCCTATGCATTGTTGGTTATCAGATGTAGACAGAGGCCCACCTGAAAAGCACAACCTGAACCTATTATTTATAAACTTCCAAGCAGTGGGTCTCAGTTTTGATGAGAACAGATGGCTGGAGCTATTAGACGTCTTTTGGGATTTGGACCTATCACTGAGTAAAGCATATTTACTACAATACCTTTGCTGGTAGGAACTTTTGCCCTTCCAACGGCTCAGCCATAAAGATTGTTATGCAATTCTGCCATTTCTGAAAAAGGGCCAGGAATCTGCCCAGCTTCAGTTTCCATTAGTAGCATCACACGGGCCATCCCTACTCACTTCATCAAGCAGCAGGCTTTATTTCCTGACAGCTGTTTATGATAGCTGAAGCTACACATGTGAGTGTTTATTCATGGTTGTGTACCTGTGTGTATGCACACATATGCACATACTCCGTCCCTTAAGCAGTAAACATTAAAAAAAAACCCAAATTCAAGTTAATTTTGCAAAACAAGTTTAGGGTCTTATTAAAATTATCAGAATATTATTATTAGAAAAGATTAACCATAACAGTGACAGGAGTGGGAAGTGGTGAGATCCTAAGTTTCGAAAGGAAAATCAGCTAATATTCAAAATAGAAGTCAGGAAACAGGTGAACTGTGAGAATGCAGGTGTTTGAGATCTAATAACTTTGTGCAAAGAACGCATTCCCCGACAACAGATGTACATTTGCATTCTTTTGTATTGGTTTGATTAAATATAATAAAAGGACACTTAAATCAAGTTTGTACTGTGCTAATGTACCCTTGAAGCAGCATCAGAAAGAATTATTTTCCAAAGGGAGAAGTTTATGTCTGAAAGTTGTTTTTGCCTGGGTTTTATAGACAGTAAGCTGTTCATTCTGATGGAACTACACTACTGTAAATGAAAAATCAAGATCCTGATTTTATTCTCCTGTTATTAAATACTTCCAAGCAAACTTTCTGGTGCATTGGCAACCTGTTGGTAAGTATCATGCCTGGCCATGCGTGGCAGACATTTTACTTCGCTTTCTGGAGCGGCGAGGGCAGTGGTGGGATGTCAAAATTTTTACTACCCCGCCGTGACATCATCACTGTGGGTGGAGCTGACATCATGATGTCATGACATGGGCGGGGCCAAATAAAATAAAATAAAAATAAGCACACACACACCTCAACCCACCCACCCACCCACCCACAACACAAGGACAGCAAGAAGGCCGTGCATACGCACCAAGCACTGTAGGCATGCATGCGCACCAAGTGCTTGGCGCGCATGCACAGTGGGGGAACCAGTGAAAAGGTAAGCCCCGAAGGTGGTTCCCCCCAAAAGCTGCTACCGGTTCTCCAGGACACTGGGAAAAGTTACTACCAGTTCTGGCGAACTGGTGAGAACCTGTTACATCCCAACACTGGGCGAGGGCATCGGGGGCCGGGTCTGGCCCAGGGCCCCATGGGCCATAGGTTCTGAATGCCTGCACTACACCAGACCAAACCAAATGCGAGCAAGCAAGCAATGAAAGAAAGAATAGAAAGAAAGAAAGAAAACTGTTAAACCAAATCAGGCCCATTAATAGAGGAGGGGCCTTAAAACTGGGCCTGTTCATGATAAATTCTGGATTTGTGTGTGTGTGTGTGTGTGTACACCAGCATGCGACACAATCAGAAGCATGCAAATGATAAGCTGTGGAAAGTGGGCGGAGTCCTGTCTGCAAGGATGCCCCATTTCACTTCATCCAAGGGGAAAAGGGCGGGAAAGCAGATCCTCTCCACTCCGCCCTGGGCCTCATAAGGAGATGTTCAAGGATTGCAGGGCTTGGTTCTCCCAAAGTGTGGGCCAAGACCTCTGCCGCCTGTGGGGTGAGGGAGGACCCTAATTCTGAGGAAGGAGGAACCCCCTTTGCCCCCCAGCGTGAGGGGAAAGTTGAAGGCGGCAGCCAAATCCAATGTGCCCTATGGAAGGGGCTCGACTGCAGGGGGGTGGAAGGAGACAGGCCTCTTTCTTTCTTTTTAAAAAACCCTTTCATTTCTGATTGTGCAATAACTTGATATAAAACATAAACTGATATTTAAAAAAAAAAAAAACATATTCCAGACTAGCGGTTTCCCATTCTTTACAGCAGTGGTTCCCAACCTTTATTTTGACCATGCTCCACCTAAACATCTAGGGTACACAGAAAGAGCCTCCTCAAAGATTGTGGTATTTTTTTAACCATAACCGAGTGTACCCTGGTAATGAAAGCCTTGTGTTGCCAGCTAAGCTTTCTCACACTAGGTCAGGTAAAAGGAACTGCAGAATGAATTCACCCAAAGGTGGTTTCATTCTGGCCGTTTCACGTCTGGCCTAGACATGGAAGAAACATCTCTAAAATCCTGATGTGATTATAATGTGACATATAATTCTTATTACTCAAAAAGTAAACTCCTATTCATGCGGAAGAAGCCTAAAAGGCCATTCGCTGTTAATAACTCATTCTTGAATTGCACCCCCTTAAAAATCAAATTGCCCCACCGTGGGGCGTGTGCCCCCCATGTTGGTAACCATGGCTTTATTGCAGTGGTGTCCAAACAAAGGCCAAGGGGCCGCACCCGGGCCCCGGGCCTTAGTGACCGGCTTCCTGAACCACATGATCGGCCCACGGCCCAAAAGGTTTGGGCACCCTTGCTTTAGAGGCAGCCCAAGAAATGATGCTGCTTGAGGCAAAGGACAAGAGAGGATATTCCTTGTTTGTTCCATTTACAGAAGCTGGTTAGACCTCAATTTCCCTTTAATGCCTGGGATAGTGATTAGAAACTGTCTTCCAAAATATCGAGATATCAGGCTAAGTTTGGAAGCCCAAGTCAAGCCATATGTCAGAGGAGAATTGCTCCAGAGTTCGCTGTCATTCCTCAGCACCTGAAATTTGGAGAAATGGCTTGACTTTGCTAAGTTATCATATAGTCAGCCATGCATTTAAAATTTCTTTAAACTATAGCACCAAGAACAAAATATAGTTTGTTTCTGCTGGATGGATTCTAATGTATATCAAATCAAATCAATCTTTATTACGGTCCAAGACAAGTATAGTACAGTGAGAGACAGAAGTTAAAATGAGGGCACTTAAAATATATTTTAGGATGGAGTTTAATGTATATCGAATCAAATCACTCTTTATTACGGTCCAAGACCAGCATAGTACAGCAAGAAACAGAAGTTAAAATGAGGGCACTTAAAATATATTTTAGGATGAAGTCTAATAGCCGCTCTGAGTCGGTTGCTACCAAGGAAAGCAGGATACAAATCTAAGTAAATAAATAAATAAATAAATAATGTATATCAAATCAAATCAAACCAATCCTTATTACAGCCCAAGGCCAGCATAGTACAATGAGAAACGGAATATATTTTAACAGAAACAAATATTTTTTTAAGAGGAGTGATTCTGCTCAGAACTAAGGGAGTAATACAGCGAGTATTTAAGGCTAATGATACTGTACTACATCCTAACTGTATGATGTAGCACTGATCGTTTATTTAGCTAACGCAATGTATATTTACTTGGAAGAAGTACCATTTAGTTGCAAAGCAGGATAACATGTTTCTGTGGTTAAAAACAATAAAAATAAGCATATGTGTTTTCCTGTAGTTGCCGAAGGAGGAATGATCACAAATTTGGAAACTGCCGATTACTTCTTTAGTAGTGACGCTTCCCACCCTGATACAAAAAGGTAAGTTTGGTCTGAATATGCACAATCCATTATCCTGCCTCTGCTTCCGATGTATATTTTCTGACTGTAAAAAATATACTGGCTTAAAAAGGTTGAGAACTCCTGGTTTAAAAGGTAATTTAAATAATTGTGTTTGGATATTTTATGTTTACTTTTTATAATTTCTTCTTTTCCAGGATACATGAGAGCTTAGATTATATTGAAGACAGAATCACCATTTTCCATTGTTCTTATCTTATTGCAGCTGAAAGCGCTGGCATAAAAAATACAGTCCCCCTTGGGCATTTTCTCCTTCCACCGGCCTGCTTGCATCAAGGTACTGTATGTGTAAATGGTTTGTGAAAAGTCTCATCCAAAATTAAATATTTTTTAAAACAACAAGTAATAATTGTATCACCCCTAGAATCGAACACAACTGGCTTTCGAACAAGGGAGACCTTTACCTTACCTTTACGTTTATTAGATTACAGTACCTAATAAATCTCTGCTGCATAAATTGGTTGTTGTTATTATTCCTGTCTTCATTTGTGTGAATGTAACACTTAACAAAAAGTTTCATTTTGCATTCACTGAAGAAATTAGGGAGAAAATCGGCTGTTTTATATGGGAGCAAGTCACCAATCCACTGAAGCTGCAGGTAAGAATATCTTCCCGAATTTACGTGAATTTAGTTATATTATATTGATCTGTATATAATTTAGTTTTATTATTGGTTCAGTTTTGTAAATGTTATTTAATATATTTTCAAACTTGATGTTTCTACCAGCATTTTCAGTAGAGTGAGCAATTGGGCCAAATATACTTAGGAAGTCAGTAGCAAACACAGTAGCAAACAGAATTAGTGCAGAAGCAAATTACCTGCAATCACAGAATGCTCAACAATGAAATAATAATTTGCCCTTAGAAAATGAGTGAAATGTTATAACATTCTATAGAACTGTTGATCTTTAGAATGTTTCTCTCTTTCTTTACTTCTGCAAACTGGTCCCTGTTTTGGTATTTCCCTGGGGTGGCAACTACACCATCAAGAAATTTGGGATTTGCTCCTCTTATACTGCAGGTGAATTCAAAGGTGTTTTTTTTTTTTTTTTTGGGGGGGGGGGTCTGCCTGCAAGATGCAAGGGCTGACTTGAGTTCATCTGTGGTTACAGTATTCTCATCCAAATCAACTAATTTCTCTACTACTGTGGGGCTTCTACTTTTTTTCATGTCAATACAATTCGACAGGGTTTTTCCCATACAGATATACTGGAACAGTTTGGCTAGGTTATCCTGCTATGGAAATGGAGTGCTCAGGAGTTTTGGTGAAGTTGGTTTAGAAAGAACTAAGTCCTTCTTCCAGCCATGTAGTCTGGAAGATGGAGGAACTCAAATTAACTTCTTTCCTCTTCAAAAGGCAGAAAGCAAGAGAGAGAAGGCCAGAGCAAACAAAGGCCTTAACACATGCAAATAAGGTTCGGTGGTCTCTGAGGCAAGAAAGAACCTTTCTATTTGTAGTTACAGGCAAACAATGCCAAACAACTTCCTTTAGGTCAGGCTAGTCTTTCCTGTCTCTCTGGTCACTGCATGCTGGGGTCGCACTAGAATACTCAACAGACAGGAAGGATAATGATGTTGTTTTTGCTACCACAGATTAAAGTGCAGGATTCTCCCAACTACTGGTGAAATATTGAGCTCGAATGAATGTTAGATCCCAGAAAAGGACATTCGGTGCACTATTGTTTATATACACATTGCTTAACTGTAATATTAATAGTGATGTGCTAATAACCTATTTAATAACATTGTACTGTCCAATGGAGTCTTTCAGTCTTAGCCGTTTTGAATATTAACAGACCAGCCGACCTGACGTAAACAGCAGCAATGAAGAAGAGCAAATGAATAAGAGAGAGCTGGAAAGAAGGTTCCTAATTTTTATTTTTGTTGGTTGAGATTGTTGAGTGATTATAAGATTGCACATTGACTGTTAGTGGTGATCTTGTAAAGGCCTGTGGGTTGGATATGGCCCTTGGCACAGTCATGTGGCCACACACCCCTCCAAGGGCATTCGAGAGAAAAATGGCCATCCCTTTTGAAGCTGTTGGGACAAAATGGCCACCCCCATTGTGCAGGCAGGGCAAAATGGCCATCTGGCCCTCAAAGCTGACTGAAAGAGCGTGACCCGGCCCCTGGCTTGAAAAGGTTGGGAACCCCTGTTGTAAAACCTTGACCAGTGAGTCTTGAAG
Organism: Furcifer pardalis; assembly: GCA_030440675.1. Classification (NCBI taxonomy): domain Eukaryota; kingdom Metazoa; phylum Chordata; class Lepidosauria; order Squamata; family Chamaeleonidae; genus Furcifer; species Furcifer pardalis. The sequence goes on along the minus strand of CP126891.1, from coordinate 15,414,528 downwards.
TCATTTATGTACTCATGTGACAAACATGACTAGATGCCGGAGTGCACGGAACACTGTTATCTTTCATACTAAAGCAGCACCTGTTTATCTACTTGCTTTTTCTTGCTTTCGAACTGCTAGTTTGGCAGGAGCTGAGACAGAGACAGGAGCTCAGTCCGTCGTGGGTCTTGAACTGCTGACCTTCCAGTTGTCAAGTTCATCATCTTAATCACTAAACCGCTATGTTCCCTTATTATAACATAGAAATTTCTGTAATTACAGTGAAGACAATCACGGTCCAGAGATACTAGAAAGAAGAAAACAACCATACATTCCACTTCAAGGTTATCCTGCAAGTAACATGTTGACAGGTAGGGATTATAGTAAGGATCCAAACATGTGGGCCTTGGAAGATGGATGGCTGAATATAGATGCAGCCCAAAATGTTTTACTAACTTTATTCTTCCATTGAGTGTAGAAAAGTTGTCCTTCTTCAATGCTTCTGGTGAGGGAACATCTTGCATTGTGGCTTGTAAAAGCAGTGGGGCTTGTTTAGACCAAATGTACTGTATATAGCTTTCTCCTCTAGTACAGCTTATTTCTTCCACTTCAGTTTCAAATCTTTATTACAGTCCAAGCCCAGCATAGAACAGCAAAGGAAACAGAAGTTAAAATGCCTGCGGAGGGGGGGGGGGCTGTACTTAAAATATATTAAGAGACAAACATTTTAATGAGGGTGCTTAAAAAGGAGCATTTCTGCTCAGAATTTTTTTGGAATAGTAGCCGTGTTAGTCTGTGGTCCAGGCATATCAGAAAACAAAACAAAATAAAAATAAAATAAAAAACACTGTAGCACTTTAAAGACTAACTGCTATATTTTTATTGATAGCTTTCATGGATCAAGTCCACTTCTTCAGACAAAGAGTGAAACTTACAGGCATGGTTTTTATACACCAAATTCAGGGAGCCAAACCATGCCTGTAAGTTTCACTCTTTGTCTGAAGAAGTGGACTTGATCCACGAAAGCTAACAATAAAAATATAGCAGTTAGTCTTTAAAGTGCTACAGTGTTTTTTATTTTATTTTATTTTGTTTTCTGATATTTCTGCTCAGTTTCTTCCACCTTAGACAACCACTCATTTTTCCTAATAATAAGGTGTGAGATTAGTGGCCTCTAATGGTCAAATTCTGGTAATGCACCACAGAAATATTAAAAGGTAAAGGCATATCAGAAAACAAAATAAAATAAAGGTAAAGGTTTCCCCTTGATCGAAAGCCAGTTGTATCCGACTCTAGAGTTCAGTGCTCGTTGCTGTTTCAAAGCTGAAGAGCCAGCACTGTCTGCTTCTGCAGATGTTTCCATGTTCATGTGGCAGGCATGATTAGACACTGGAGCGCACAGAATGCTGTTTACCTTCCCACCGAAGTGGTCCCTATTTATCTACTTGCAATTTCCTGCTTACATTACATATTTCAGAGGTTTCATATTTTAGGATTTTTGCTAAACATTTTTAGACCCACAGATAACTAAAACTGTGTATCAAGGCCCTATTGGTCTTCCTCTGAAGGATTCCAGCGAATGAGTACACAGTACTCCAATGTCCATCACAAATTTAAGTTTCAATTCCCCCAGAACACAAACGTTTAGTTTAACAAGCAGTTCCAGTGTAGTGACACCCAGAATGCAACACTGCCACCTCCCTCCAATGAACAGCACATAGAAATCTATGTCACTATTCTAAAAACCCACACTGAACCCACATATTGTGTGTGTGTGTGTGAGTGAGTGAGTGAGTGAGAGAGAGAGAGAGAGAGAGAGACCTGGACTACAGTTTACTCCTTCTGGCTTAGTCATGCTTCTTTTAGTGTTTCTATGTTTTAAAATAGAATTACGTTTTTAAAATGTACACTAATTCATATTGATTTTATAGGTTATGCGTCTGCTAAAGAGATGAAAAAATTTGTTGGAGAGATACGGGATTTCATTCCTGGACATTCAGGTTATTTGGCATACTGGATTCCAAACAACACAAATATTTTCTCTCAAGTGAAAACAAAGTGAAAATGATAACAATGGTACAGTATCTGCTATTACAGAAAATGATAAGAACTGCTTCTCTGCTCTATGTGTGTTACTATTTAGCCTGACTAATTTGTGGCACTCCTTTAGTTCAACGTATCTTACCATTCCTAATTGTTAAACAAATAATATTAAATACAGTAATTGTAAATTCTGACTCCTTGTGAAGAAATTTTGTTTTCAAAAGCATCAAAATTTTGCTTTGATTTCTCTTCTAGTACTAGATGTTTGAATGCAACAACCAAAGTGGAAAGAAGTTAAATATTACATCAAATACACTTGTCATATAAACAGGATTCTAAGCAGTTTGCTAGTCCACTTCTTAGTAACACACACAAAAGCAGACTGTTACACCTCGTCCTGAAGAAATGCCAGTGGTGGAGTAAGACAGACAGAAAAAGGTGGGGGGAAAACATTACAGTAATTCCAACAGGAAAAGTAGAACTCCCCAAACAAGTTTAAATGGTCCATTTGTTGCAGGTTTCTCTGCTCTTGAAACTGCAAATTAGAGTGTGATAATAATAATTTCATGTCAGAAATTATTCTGGGTTGAATGGATTTTTGCTGGAGAAACTCTGCTCAGAGTACACCCGAATGAGGCTCCTTTCATGGCCCCAAGAGCTGGGAAAGAGACAGGTGCTCAATCCATCATGCAGTACCTGGGTCTCGAACTGCCAGCTTGCCGGCCTTCCAGGTAACAAGGTGAGATTCTTAACCACTGAACCACCGCATCTGGAGTGTAATCAGACAGCAAGAAAAGATTGCACCTGATTGCATCAGAAAGGGTTACTTGGAGAGTGTGATCAGACAGCAAGAAAAGATTGTACCTGATTGCATTAGAAAGGGTTACCTGGCCTGGAGCGATTGTTCTTAAAGCAACCTTTCCTTCTGTCCGGGAATCACTAGAGTTTGGCCCAAAATTAGTAGCCCTGCGGCTGAATGCAAAAATTCTTCCTTGAGCACAGTGTGGGGTCATGGAGGGACTTTATTACCTGTACATCTTGTGATTGCCAGGAAATGGTTTGTGAGCTATTTCCTGATTGCAATGCTTTTTTAAAAAGGCTATCTCATGAAGGACCCTATCTTTGTATTTTAAAAATAACTTTCTAATTAAGTAAAACAATTGCAGGAGGGAGACTATACCTTTTTTAGGTCACTTTAAAAAATCCCAAACCTAGCAAGCTCATGGCTACTTCCTCAGGCTAATGCGACATGGAGTATGTAGTCCCAGCCAGGCTCTTTCTTAGATGTTAAATGGAAAACAGACAGCAGAAACAAACAGCAGCTTACATCCCATGGCTACTTTCTCAGGCTAATGCGACATGGAGTATGTAGTCTCAGCCAGGCTCGTTCTTAGATGTTAAATGGAAAACAGACAGCAGAAACGAACAGCAGCTTACATCCTTTTACAATTTAGAGGCAGGAAACTCGAGATTTGTATATCCCTCTCCCCCAAATCCCTAGTTTCCTGCCTCTAAATCAAGAGTTCTCAACCTTTTAAAACCGGGCCCGGGTCATGCTCCCTCAGACAGCTTCGGGGGCTGGATGACCATTTTGCCCTTCCTCCACACATGGCACTTCCCATGTGGTGGAGGAAGTTGAGAATCCCTGCTCTAAATTGTAAAAGGATGTAAGCTGCTATTTGTTTCTGCTGTCTGTTTTCCATTTAACATCTAAGGATGAGCCTGGCTGGGACTACATACTCCATGCCACATTAGCCTGAAGAAGTAGCCATGATCTACAAAAGCTTGCTAAGTTTGGAATTTTGAAAGTCACCTAGAAAAGGTATGGTCTCCCTCCTGCAATTGTTTTATTTTATGAAGGGTCACACAGCTGAATTTTGTCGTTCTAACTGAGATCCTAATTAAAAAACCTCCTAACTGTTAGAGCAGTAGGACAACGGAACCAATGACTTTGGGAAGTGGTGAGCGCTCCAACACTGGAAGCATTGAGAGAGAATTGGACAACCCTCTGTCATATCTGCTTTGGACTGGATGGCCTCCAACCGAATTATTCCTTGACTGCATGCTTCTCACAGCAGTCAACTATGCGCCTATGGAAAGTCTACAAGCAATTTGGAAAAAGGTTTCTTGGTGCATGAAATTATGTCTCATTTATGCTCTTGTTTCAGTCCTGCAGCGCTATGATTTTATATTGGTTCTATATGAGTCTATCTACACCAGTGATTCCCAACATGGGGCCCAGGCCCCACAGGGGGACTCCAATTCCCATAAGCCTAAGTCAGTATATTGGTTGATCAGTGCTTTGGGGAATTGACTTCGGCTTCTGGGAATTGGAGTCAGAAAACCAAAGGCACCAGTGGTGGGATGTCAAAAAATTTACTACCCCACCATGATGCCATCACAATGTGGGCGGAGCTAACACCATGATGTCATGATGTGGGCGGGGCCAAATGAAAAAATAAAAATAAGCACGCACACACACCCCTCAACCCACCCACCCACAACACAAACCTGTAAATAAATTAAATAAAAAAAATAAAAAAATACATTAAAATACAGCCAGCTACCCAAACACACACACCCCAAACACAAATCAACCAGAGCTTTTAAACCAGAGCTTAAAGCTTATTCTGGCCAATCTTTCTCACATTAGGTCAGATAGAAGGAACTACAGAATAAACTCACCACAAGATGGCTTCATTTTGATACTTGTCAACTTTTCAACAGTTAAAGAAGTTAGGTACTAAATCTTTGCCTAACCAGTTCTCTAGGATAATATGCGTTAATGTAATTGTAAAACAGCTGTACCTCCTTTAGGGTTCTCCAATTGGAACAGCAATTGGAACAGCACAGGTGTAGCTTATTGATGAGATAACTCCAAGACTTTGCTTAAAAACCCCAAGCCAGGCCACCAGGCCTTTTTAGGAACTGTGGTAGTACGTCAATATACGGTAGGTAAAGTTATTAAATACACATTAAAATACACACAGACACACCACATCCAAAGGTGAATCACTTACCCTGGGGAGCAGGTTATAGGGAACTTCAGGCTAGCAGCTTCTCTTCCTCCTCCCTGCTTGGGAGGACAGCAAGGAGGCCGTGCATACGCGCCAAGCACTGTAGGTGTGCATCCACACCAAGCGCTTGGTGCGCATGCACAGTGGGAGAACCAGTGAAAAGGTAAGCCCTGAAGGTGGTTCCCCCCAAAAGCTGCTACCAGTTCTCCGGGACACTGGGAAAAGTTACTATCGGTTCTGGAGAACTGGTGAGAACCTGTTACATCCCATCGCTGAAAGGCACTTTGAAAAGAATCCTCACATCAAATCGACTAAAAATGTTTAAAGGCCTCTAGATGGAGCCCTTTGGTTAAAAAAAATGAATATAGCAAGCTGGGAGGTAGGAACCTGTGTGTGATTTTAAACAGTGACAACTGTGCATGATTTCACAATGTGCTCAGAATAATCTCTCAGTCTCATAGCATCACTCGCTCATGACTCGTCTCAACAGGATGAAGAAAATAAAAGAAGGCTTTTCGGAAACTGAATGTTGTTTTTGGTTGGTATGGAGATTTTATCTGAAGTGACATGGGAAATATAGGGAATTACCTAGTTTAGCAGGCGTTGGAAGAGGTCAAGGCCAGCACCATCAAGAGGCTAAGCAAGGTGATTGCCTCAGGCAGTCGGATGCTAGGGTTGGAAACTAGCCATGAAAAGCAGGTGCATTAATCATCCCAGCTCTTCCATGTAGGAAGTAAGCAAGAGAATGACCCTTGACACCCTCTGGATGGAGATGAGCCTCAAGTCCACTGGCTCACATCCAGAAAGAGCTTTATGGCAAGAACAAACACTCTTGAGGGTACACGAGAGCAAAACCAAAATAGAAGATGGAGGAAGGAGCTCACTGGACAAAGAAGGACATGAAAGGAGGAAATGGCTGAGGAACTCAATATCCGCTACATTACTTGGTTGTTGTTCAGTCGCTTAGTTGATTCCGACCCTATGTGACCCCATGGACCACTGTCCGCCAGGCACCTCTGTCCTCCACCCTCCTCCTCAACCCACCCAGCTATGTGCCCATTGCGTCAAGAATACCATCTAGCCATCTCATTTTCGGCCGCCCCCTTCTTTTTTTGCTAGGTTGGCAGGAGCTGGGGCAAAGACGGGAGCTCATTCTGTCCTGCAGTACTTGGGAATTGAACTGCTGACCTCCCACCTTCTACTCAGCTTCTTAGCCACTTGAGCCATTGGAGTCCCTCTACTATATTACCATAGGAGGATATTCTGGCCATAAATAATGGCATTAATATTGCAATGACTAAATTCATCATGTGGCAAACTTTGCCGTATCCCTCCATGACCACTTGGAGAAATCTTCCTGCTGAATATTCACACATAGAAGTCCCACAATTGCATCATTTTCATGTGTCACGTGAGAGGCATGAAGGAAGCAAAAAAATTATGAATTCTTGATCTACCATCTGCTGTTCCTGATATTCTATGAAGATATAACTAAAGACAATTGCTTTCCTTTTAGATAATGAAAGAAGGAAATATCTTAGATATGAAGAAACCAAGGGGAACCTTGCCATTGGATGTAGAAATATTTCCAAATATTATTTCTGACTGGGCAGATCTAAACTGTGAGTCAGCAATGGCATTCAGCGCACCCTGATCAGATACAGGGAAAGATCTACGTTCTCTTCCTTTGACATCCACATTGAGTTTCCTTGGTGACTGAAAGGCAACTTATTCCTGTGACAGGTGTACACGTGTGTTTCTGACATGTGTCACACCAAAATTTAATTGTCAGTTTTTGCTTGAGCAAGTCAAGTGGCTTGTGTTGTGGCAACAATTTGCCACTAATTTAACATAGTGCTGATTGTGTTCTTGGGTGGAACATTTACTATAGAGATTTTATGTGGTTTCAAATATGTGTGTTCTTAACACCAGTTGAGAAAATATACAATCTTGCTGGTATCGCTCCACCTAAGATCAGGAGAGATGTAGCAGTTGGATGGTGAGAGAACTAAGCAAGATATTGACCTACAGCACCCGCTGAATGGATGAGTCTCAGGTCTGCCAGCTCAGATCCAGGAAGAGGTTTATGGCAAGAACAAACATTCTTGAGGGTATGTAAGAGCAAAACCAAATTAGAAGTTGGAGGAAGGAGCTCACTGGACAAACATTAAAGGATGATATATTTGAGGAACTTAACCTTCCCTACATCACTTGGAAGTCCCTGAATAGGTTGAAGGTTAAAGTCCCTAAATGCAAGACCAACATGCACAAGTGGGGGCAGCTGGCAAACAACATGCCATGTGAAAGTGGAGAGAAACAGAATCCAGCTTATTTACTGGTCTGCCAGTTACTGTCAGAAACATACACTGATGAGGATTTAAGTTTGGCCAACAACAAAGTCAAGAAAGTGGCTTCATTTTGGCAGTCCAGGGTTTTCCAGGCAAATGAGGTATTTAAGGAGTGGCTTGACGAGTTCCATCCTTTCCCCAGTGAGTTTCCATGGCATAGCCAAGAAATTGAACCACGGTTTCTAGAACCCTAGTCCATTATCTGCCACACCACAGTGGATAGGCCTTCTTCATCATCATTCTAATTATAAAAGAAATGAATAAGCAAGGATGATTTGGAATGAGCTGAGCCCAACCAAAGTTGCTGCAGCAGGTGCATCTTAAATGGGGCACAGTCTTATTGTCAAGGGCAGGGGGTCCCAAACTAAGGCCCATGGGCCAGATCTGGCCCATGGTGCCATTTCATGTGTTTCCCCTGCCACTCCAAAGGCATTCAAGAAACAAAATGGCCACTCATTTGAAGCTGTTGGGACAAAATGGCCACCCCCATCATGCAGGAAGGACAAGATGGCCGTCTGGTCCTTGAAGCTGACTGAGAGATTCTGACCTGGCCCCTAGTTTGAAAGGTTGGAAAATCCTGGTCATAAAAGGTTTACGAGTCTTTTCTTTTCTAACTGAGGAGATCCCAAAAAGAAAAAAAAATTGCTTGCACAGAATATATCCTGACGTGTTTTTGACCCATTGACTTTGCATTTTGTAACAGCAGATTCCATTCTATTGCTGTTAAATTCATAAGATGAGCTCACCATACTTGTCATGTAAAGCTTCCTGATGGGTATTTTCATTAACAATGTGCTTTCATTTCAACATCATGAATTCGTCACGCTTCTTTCTAAGGTCACCAATAAGTGGGGAAAGGCTGCCTGGGGAAATTTCAGTAAAGTTAACTAAATGTGTGTCTTGACTGTCAAAAGATTCAGAGTTCTAATCCGGTTATTTTGAAATTAGGTGAAGTTCATTTTGTGCTTCTTTGTTTCTGCTGTCCTTGGAAGGAACTTTGGCCGAAAAAGTATTTAATCTATTTTTTAAAAAATTACTTTATTCAAATAGAAATATAAACAATGAAAACAGCAGCATACCAATACAATATAAAAGGAAAAATACATTCTGTTTCTTGAATGCCCTTGGAGGTGTGGGGGGCACATGACATGGCGCAGCGGGCCTTAGGTTGGGTACCCCTGCTCTAAGCAACGATAGCAAGATGAACAATAAAGGGTAACAATGTTGAAGCTTACACAGTAAGTGCAACAGTTAAGAATCCTACCAAGCAAAAATATTTTAAGGCAATACTTTGGTTGCCTTATAAGTCATGCATGAGTTTCTTGAGGAGTTGCATGTTAAGCAAAATATCAATTTCCCTTTGTCGTAAATGGGCCATCAATCATTTGCTTTTCAGAAGACCTGCTCCTGGTGGAGGTGAAAGCAGCTAGAAATCATTTGCTAGTATAGATTGATATGGCTGCCTTCTTTCTTTTTGTTTTCTTCTCCGCTAGTAATAGTTATGGAAACTGTCATGATGCTTACTTGCATTTGAGGTTTATCCCTGCAGCAAATCTGTGTCGAATTCGTCCAGCAACCATGGCTAACCCATAATGATCTTTCTCATAGTCCAAGATAGGCTAACTCAGGAAATATACCTTTCCACCCACTACTTATTTTTGATTTAAAACTCTACTGGTTACACTGTGTGATTGGAACAAGTTGTCTGTTAAACTTGATCAGATTTTAAAAACCTGAGTAAACTACCTGAGACAAGATGGTGTTCAATGCCCCCTGATGAAAGCAGTTTGTTAAAAGTAGCCACTGGTCGCATACATAATGTTCATTTGTGTCCAATAATTTACAGAGATAGTAATTTATTAGTCGTTTCTGCCATTCAATCTTATTACCATCCTCTTCCTTGCTGTCGCAGGTTCTACTGAGTTTTGCATTGATATTGACCGTAAAGCTGATAGGTCAACACAATCTTATCAGTTAATTATCAATAGAGAATGGGGAAGCTAACACAGAGAATGACATCATTATAGCAAAATTAATAGCAGGAAAAGTAAATTAAAACAAGTCTTCCAAATGGAGATTGTGCAAAGACCATGTAATAGGCCGCAAGATCAGATACCATGTCTTGGTACTGACCTTTGGTCCAAGGCATTTGGCATGTTACTGCAGGCTGCTTATGAAGGAGATAATCAGGGATTCTCAACCTTTTCAAGCCGGGGCCTGGGTCACGCTCTCTCAGCCAGCTTCAAGGGCCGGACAGCCATTCTATCCTGCCTGTATGATGGGGGTGGTCATTTTGTCCCAACAGATTCAAAGGGGTGGCCATTCTGAGTTGAAAGGATTTTTTTCTGGAGAAACTCTGCTCATGGGACGCCTGAAGCTTCCTAAATGTTGTCGTCCATGAAATTCGTCAAGCCACTCATTAAATACCTCATTTACTTGGAAAACCCAATTAGGATTGGTATGAATCAGTTCTGACTTGATGACACAAAGCAACAACAAATCATGATGATACCATTGCATAACATAAATGATTCCGTGAACTTTTAGGTTCCTATTTTTAAACTGCAGTAGCTTAGCGGTTAAGACAATGAACTTGATGACTGGATGGTTGGCAGGTCAGCAGTTCGAGACCCGAGTGCAGCATGGTCCAGTGAGCTCCTGTCTCTGTCCCAACTGAACAGTTTGAAACCAAGAAATTGCAAGTAGATAAATAGGTACAGCATCAGCAGGAAAGGTAACAGCATCCCATGTGCTTCTGCACCTAGTCCTGTGTGTCGCACGACCATGAAAACGGGTGCTAGCTCTTTGGTTGTAGACAGGTTGCTATGGCTCAGTGGTTAAGAGGCTTGCCTTCTTAGCTGGAAGGCTGGCAAGTTATCAGTTCGAGACCTGGGTACTGAATGAAGGATTGAGCACCCATCTCTGTCTCAGTTCTTAGGGACATGAAAGGAGCCTCAGTTGGGCATCCTTTCAACCCAGAATAATTTCTGACACGAAATTATTATTAATGGAGATGAGCACTACTGGCTTCTGAGCAAGGGCGATTTTGACCTTTGTCAATTCTGACTTGATGGAACGACAAACCACGACGATACCACTGCAGAACATAAAATGATTCTGTGCACTTTTATGCCCTACTTTTAAACTGTTGATAGGATCGCCAGGTTACACTAAACCAGGAGTTGTCAACCTTTTTAATTCGGGGGCCCAGGTTACGCTCCTTCAGACAGCTTTGAGAGCTGGATGACCATTTTGCCCATCTCCCACCACATAGCACTTCCTAGTGTGGTGGAGGTGATGGTGGGCCAAATAAACTGGTGCCACGGGCCGAATCTGGCCCATGGGCCGAAGGTTGAGAACCCCTGCACTAAATTAAAACATGACTCAAACCCCAACCCGAGGAGTCCCAACAGCAGCTCTTCATGGGACCTGAGGTCTCTAGGAAGCGACCCATTTCGGAGTCAGTCCCCTTTCCATGCACACCGACAGTTTCCCTCCAGATAGTTCCCCTTCCAAAGGTGACTCTATATAATATGAATTTATGCCGGGGGGGGGGGGGGCTCCTAGTCCTAGCCCACCTCGGAGTCGTTCAGACGTCTCCCCCCTTTTAAGTGAAGCAAGTGCTCCCACTCCGGAGCAAGCCGGGTAAAGTCCGGGTCGTCTCCTCCTCCTCCTCTTGTGGTGTAGTAGCTCGTCTTTCTCCGCGGCGGAGGCGAAGCGTCTGGAAGGGGGCGAGGAGCGAGGATGGCGGCGTCCACGGGGGCCAACCTGTCGGTGGTGGTCCACAAAGCCGGCGACCTGCGCCTGGTACGATGATGACCCTCCATTTCCCCTTCGGCTGCCCTGGGTGGAGAGAAAGAGGTGCAGCCGTCGCCATTTTGATCCATGCACGGATGTTTTTATCCAGGGAAAGGGGGTTGGAGGAGGCGGCAGGCGAGGAAGGAAGCGGGACAGACAGATCCATGGAGGAGGAGGAGGAGGAGGAGGAAGGTCTGCGCCCGGGAGGCAGGCTGGGTGGGGTTGGGGACGGGGGTAGGTGTGGGTCTGCAGTCCCGTGCATGCTTTTTTTTGCTTGTGTGTTTGTGTAACGTAACAGATTTGAACGCAGCGAGGGTCCCTTAGGAGTAGACGTGTGTGTGTGTGTGTGTGTGTGTGTGTCTGCATTGGAGGGAGTTAAGGATGCAGGATAAGAATTGCACGCCGTCAAGTCAATTTTGAGTTAAAGTTGCAGAGCAATACTTATATTATTACACGTCATCAGGTCAGCTCTGAGTTCAGGTTGCAGAATGATAATTACATGCCATCAGGTCAATTCTGAGTTAAGGGTGAAGAATAAGAATTGCACATCAAGTGAACTCTGAGTTAAGGCTGCAGAATAAGAATTGCACATCAAGTCAGTTCTGAGTTAAGGTGGCCAAATAATAATTGCATGCTGTCAAGTCAATTCTGAGTTAAGGCTGCAGAATAAGAATTGCACACCGTCAACTCTGATTTAAAGGTAAAGGTCTCCCTTGCTCAAAAGCCAGTTGCATGCCACTCTAGAGTGTGGTGCTCACTAGCCAGTGGTGTCTTCATCTACAGATGTTTTGTGGTCATGCGGCTGGCATGACTATTCCCAGGGCACATAGAATGCTGTTACTTTTCCGGCCCAAGCAGTACCTGTTTATCCATTTGCAATTTCTTGCTTTCAAATGGATAGTTGGCAGGAACTGGGACTGACGACGACAGGAGCTCACTATTGTGCAGCTCTTGGGTCTCGAACTGCTGACCTGTTCAGCGTCTTAAGCACTAAGCCACTGCAGTTCCCCATAATTCTTATTCTTTTCCTACAGGGACTGTACAGCTCGCTCAAGGTTACATAGTTGGCTCCTCCCAGACACAAATGGGTAATTTGCAGACCCACCTACCCCATCCCCAAATCCCCAAAATCTGGCTCTAAATTACTGAGGTATCCAGTATAGTTTATCATCATAATACTCTTAGAACTACAGAGCCATAGGGGGACCCTGTGGGTAATCAAATCCAGCCCCTGTCAAGAGGGTGCAGCCAGGAATTGAACTCCCAACCTCTGCAGCCGGATGGCTAAGCAACTGAGCTATACAACATACTTAATTAATAATAATCATTTTACAACTGCAGAGCTGGAAAGGACCCTGTGGATCATCGAGTCCAGCCCCTGCCAAGAAGGTGCAGTGGGGAATTGAACCCCCAACCTCTTGTTTCTGCAGCCCTATACCCAAACCACTGAGCTAACCAGCAGGAATGTATAGGGTCATTGCTGTATTCAGCTGGCTGGGACCAAGCTTTACTGAACAAACAGGTTTTCTTTTCATCAGTAAACATGCACAGACCTGTATTATCAGTCTGTGATTTTAATGCACGCTGGTTGAGCAATGCAGTGTAAACATGCCCTGGGAGTAAGGCTGTTTAAAAAGTGAAACCAGCTTCTAAGTCAAGAGACGCACAATTGTGGTGTAGGGCCGAACACTTAACTAGGTGATAAGTTGCACTGTGGTCATGTGGAACTTGCTCTTTGCAGTGCGCTCTGCATAAGATAGTCCTGTTCATCCGTGAATCAGAAAATAATAGGCCTGATTCCCACACTAGGTCAAAGGCAATGCTTCCATAAGGCTGAAAAATATGACATTTTGTAAACAGGAGCTGTTTACTGCTGAAGTGTCCCCATGTCTGACATTTAATGATACGCAGCCCCTTCTTCCACATTTAAGTCAGACATTAAACTGCCAAAATGAAGGCACCTTTTGATGAGCTCATTCTGCCGTTTCTTTTGCCTGACCCCTCTGCAAAACAGCTTGATTGTAGCATTTCCTTCCTTCCCTCTTGTTTTGTTGGCACTTTGTGATAAATAAGTGGGTTTTGGGTTGCAGTTTGGGCACTCGATCTCTAAAAGGTTCACCATCACTCCCTTAGGATTCTTGTCTATTTGATTTGACTAGTAAGTTGTAAACCCACTCCGTTTTCCTTTGGTATGTTTCTACTAGTACTGTAATTGGATACTTCTGCATCCTTTTAGAGAGCTACTGTTGCATTTGATGATTGGTACTGGACTGTATATGCTTTTGGCCCTGGTTGGCAGGGGTCAGCTGAGGACTTTGCTGATTATCTTGTGGAGAAAATCGCTCAGATTTGCTCAAAGTTTGACCCTGGTGTGGACGCTATGGGTCTGGAATTGACCGGATCGCACTCTTGCCATGTTATCTGGGATCGGTTTGATCCAGTTGTCTCTGAGGAAGTGGACAGGCTCCTTGCATCTGTTCGTGCCACTGTTTGCCCATTAGATCCATGTCCAGGCTGGTTGGTCAAGGTGTCCAAGGAAGTGACAGGCAGTTGGGTTGGAGCAATAGTCAACGCATCTTTGCAGGAGGGGGTGTTTCCTGCACCATTAAAACATGCTTTAGTGCGTCCCCTCCTTAAGACCCAACAATAATGGCCAACTATTGTCTGGTATCCAACCTCCCCTTTTCAGGAAAGGTTTTGGAGAAGGCATTTGACTCTAAAAAGCAATAAAGAAAAGTGAAATAATATAACAGAAAGACACAATACCTTTTAATAATCCTGGAGGAATTAGTTTCCATGTAAGTTGACTTTTGCCTGTTTTCTCTCTACAGGAAAATCGGCCAATACCCGAGCCAGGCCCCAATGGTAGGTATACAATATTGGCTAGTGACAATTATTACAGGATTCTACTTTTTACGGCGATCCCATATACACTGTTTCCAGCATCTGTGGATGCAGAGAACAGAGTATAAAGGAGGTTTGCATCTGTCAAGGGCTGCTTCCAGGATAAACATCTGGTATCCTGAAGTGGCTATTGAGCCCCTTCAGCATATTCAATGTGTGAATTAAACACTTTCCCTGCTCCTCTGCAGATGAACAGGGATCATTTCATTTTCTCTTTCTCCTACCAATTGTTGAATCACTGGATTGTTAGAAGGGTAAAAATATTTTGTCTTCATTTTTCCTTTTATTGTCAATCAAAAAAACTGATCACAGCCCTGGTTTCAATTGGCAACCAAAAGGGGGAAAAAAAGGGGGGAACCTTCCTAACTGATCTATGACAATTAGCAAATACAGTGGTGGGAAACCTATGGCACATGTGCCAGAAGGGGCACTCAGAGCCCTCTCTGTGGGAATACACACAGTTGCCCCAGCACAGAATTCACCCCGCCCCTCTGCCCAGCAGCCCAAAGGGAGCGCTTCCTCCCTCCCCCAGCACAAAGTTTTCCCCGCTCTTCTGCGGCATGGATGGCAGCCTTTTGATTTTGGGGACTTGGTCTCTAAAAGGTTCACCATCACTGAGCTAGGAGGGGGAGAAAAATAATTACACTTTCCCTGTCCCGCTGCAGAGGAGCAAGGGAAATGTTTCATTTGCCCTCATGGAGAAATTGCTAATCAGCCACTTCACTGTATAGGCAAAGTTTGTGTGGGGTGTTTGGAAGTGTGGGGGGGAATGGGCTAAATATTACGAACTCTTTCCCCATTCTACAGTGATGTGAAAAATCAGTGAGACCAGACCTCCCTACAAAAAGCATATTCTTACTTCATGTTCCCCAACTTTTGCTTCTTGGACTTCAATTCCCAGAAGCCTAAGTCAGTACATTGGCTTATCAGTGCTTTTGGGAATTGAATTTCAAGGACCAAAGGTTGGGAACCACTGTCTTAGTTAAGTAACCTACCTCCCATTGGCCAGAAGCCTATTGGAGATAAGCTTCTGGCCCAAGAGTTGCATAAAGTTTGTGTAACTTCCTATGGCTAATGGCAGCTAACTGATGAGCCTATATTGCTTATATGTGTGTCTGTTCACATGCTCATTTACATAACAGATTACTGCAGCAGATTATGAAAATTGTATGCATACCTCAGTAGAATCCTGGCCATTGCTTTTGAGAGGTCTACTGTAAATGTAACTGTGTTTAGCTCCAAGATGTGTCAGCCGTAGTATACAGGTATTACTGTTGATACCTTAATACGCGTCTTCTACAGCCGGCACATCTTTCCTGTGGAGTTCTCAGGATATGTTTGTTTGATTCCCACTTTGTTAGAGGTGCTTTTGAAGATGCATTCGGTTGGGATTTGCGGTTCGGACGTCCATTACTGGCAGCACGGGCGAATTGGGGATTTTGTGGTGAAGGTGCCGATGGTCCTGGGCCACGAGGCTTCAGGAACGGTAGTCAAAGTGGGGTCTTCAGTAACCCACCTTAAAAAAGGTAATCAAAGACCATTCCCAAGTCATGAGCTATTTTTCTTCCCAAAATTTGGCAGCATTGCCTTCTAGATCAGTGTTTCCAAGCCTTTGGGTTTTGGACTTCAATTCCCTGAAGCCTAAGTCAATTCCCTAAAGCACTGATCAGCCAATGTACTGGCTTAGGCTTCTGGGAATTGAAGCCCCCCTGTGGGGTGTGGGCCCCACGTTGGGAACCACTGCCCTAAATCGAAAGAGTCCTCGAGGAGCTACAGAGTGCACAGAAACCTGTTCAAATCTCACCGGTCCTCTACTGTGAACTCATATCATATATTTTATCACATGGTTCTTATCTCACCTACATTATCTACCATTTGCGTATGGTAATTACCATATCTTAGCTACTTGTGGAAATGAATACTGTACAAATATAAAATGCTTGTGTACGTGTAAAATGCCTGTAGTCTGTGAGACATGAGTAATTCTTTTAATCCACAGCCTGTATATGCAGTAGTAGGCTGCACGTACACACATGCATGCGCATAGAAGTGTTGGGCAAACCATTGTGGTGAAAGAACTTGGGAGATCCAGATTCAAATGCCTTCTTGACTCAACAAAGAAAAGGCAAGTGGTACCTGTATTAAGGTAAAGGTCACTCTTGTTTGAAAGCCAACTCTAGGGGGTGGTGATCATCTCTGTTTACAGCTCTGTCTGTGTCTGCATACGTTTCGTTGGTCATGTGACAGGCATGATTAGATGCTGGAGTGCATGGAATGTTGTTACCTTTCCCACCGAAGTGGTCCCTATTTATCTACTTGCAATTTCTTGCTTTCGAACTGTTAGGTTGACAGGAGCTGGGACAGAGACAGAAGGTCACTCCAATGGTTAGCACTCAGATCTCGAACTCCTGACCTGCTACATGACCACGCAAACATCTGCAGAGGCAGACAAGGGCTGGCTCTTTGGCTGTAAATGGAGATGAGCACTGGCTTCTAGGGTTGGACATGACTGGCTTTCGAGAAAGGGAGACCTTTAATTTTACTATTAATGAGTCCAAACAAACAAACAAACAAGCAAGCAAACAATTAATTAATTCAGCCTACAGCTTCCCTTTCTTTCCTCTTTTCCTTCTTCTGCAATGTTTTTATAGTATGTTTCTTTAAAAAAAAACGATGCAGAGGTGATCTAACACTAAACTAGTACATTAATAGTATATTAATACGTTGACTCAGTGCTGAACTCAGGAAATATAAAAAAAAACTGGGGACACTTGAGAGACGGAACATGGGAGCAGGTATTCCCACGATCTCTAAACATCATGCCCCAGTCGCCTACAACATCATCACTACACAGTGGTGGGCTGCTGCCGGTTTGGACCGGTTTGGCTGAACCGGTAGCAAAAATCTGGAGGGGATCACCAGAGGGGTAGTAAACCCCCGGGTGACCGGTTCGGTGGCCTCTCCGGCCGCCCTCCGGATTGCATTCCTGGTTCCTTATTTCTCTGCACTGTTGTATGACCTTCTCCAGGTGACAGAGTGGCTATTGAACCCGGGGTTCCCCGAGAAACAGACGAATTCTGCAAAACTGGGCGCTACAACCTTTCTCCGACTATCTTCTTCTGTGCCACTCCGCCTGACGATGGCAACCTCTGCCGCTATTACAAGCACAATGCCAACTTTTGCTACAAGTAAGTGGCAAATATCTGTGTGGTATTGAGTGAGGCTACCAAAACTGAATGTCTTCCCCCCCCCCCTTGAGTTTGCTTCTTAATTGTTACTCTTCTGCATCTAGACCAGCGATTCTCAACGTTTTCAGGCCGCGGGCCTGACCTGGGCAGCTGATCGGACTGGTCATGTGGTTTCTCCCACCTGGAAGCAGAAGTAAAATGCACACTGCTCATGTGCAGAACACATTTAGTGCCTCCTGCACATGTGTGGCATGCATTTTTCTACTTCCTGGTTTGGCGAGGGCACCGGGGCCTGATGAAATGACTTCAGAGGCCATTTCTGGCCTGTGAGCCGTAGGTTGTGAATGCCTGATCTAGACTTCTTCTTTCATGTCCTGATCAAACCTTGGACTGCCAAAATGAAACCACTTTTTTGGCTTTGTGTGTCTCTGTAAAACCATGTTAAAGCGATTGATTGCAGATTACTGGCAATTGGGATTATTTTTCAAATGCTAACATTCTTCTAAATCAAATGTGCTCAAAGGCAGGTGAGGCAACCTGTTTTAATAACATGGCAGAGATCATAAATGAGATTAACGGCAAGTTTTAAAACAAAGGAGGGTAATTTTGTCATTGCACACAATAGACTGGCAGATTTGATTGTGGCCCAGAGTCTTGAGAAGTAATTGGATATGTATGCTCAAAAAGGATTAGAGAAAAGAGGAGCAATTTATCCTCGTTCCCCAATGTGTCACTGAATCTTTAATAGCTGGTAATGAATAACAGGATTATGGACTTTTGCCCAGTATCTTTCTAGATGTCTTGCTTATGGAAGCCAAGCGTTAGCTAAGACTGAAAGGGCAAAAAGGAAGAAACCTAGATGAATGATTAGACTGATTTAGAAATATGGAGGATTTTTGTTTAACTATGTGGACAGTGAGCAGCAAACTGTATAAGAGCTTATAGCAAAAACTCACACCTTTTCTTTTTCACACTTAATGGTGATGGTTTAGTGATTTACAGTCACTTTCAATTATTGGGTTTATCCCTCTGAGTTAATAGATATAAATATTGGACTGCACATTAGAACAGGGGTTGGGACTTTGTCCAGCTGTAAGAAAACAGTAAATAAATAACTGTGTGGCATAAAGAAAGGCGTGAAAGGAAAAGCGGTTAAAAAGCGAACCATGGTTTTTGCAAGACATGTGCCTAGTTCTGATCTGCTGCCACGTGACTTTGTGACATGAGCTAGGAAATAGATGGGTGTGGAGACAAGATGTCGGGAGTTCGATTCCCTGCTGTGCCTCCTAGGAGATGCGCCAGCCTGTGTAGCCTTCTGTAGAGCCCTAAAGTGCCCCAAGAAGAAGAGTAAAGTGCTTCTAAGTACCCGATACAAAAGAAAACCTGGCAAGACTCACCCAGTCAGCTTGGTAAAAGGTTGCCCTTGCTCGAATGCCAGTCGTATCCAACTCAAGGGTTCAGTGCTCATCTCCATTTATAGCCAAATAGCTGGTACTATTTGCATCTGCAGACATTTCCGTGGACTTGGGGCAGGCATGACTAGACACTGGAATGCATGGAACTCTGTTACCTTTCCCACTGAAGTGGTACCTATTTATCTTGTTTTCAAACTGTCATGTGGCACTCCGGTCTCGATCTGCTAATGTCACGATCCAGCCGGCCCCCTCACTTCTGGAAAACCCCTGGAAACCAAAATCAAAACAACCGAGGCGGGCTGGACGGCTAATTAGAACAGAGATACCACTCTCAACTGCTTATCAGCTCTTAAGGGGTTTTAATTGGGTAGCGTGTTCAAAGATTTGTGTGTGTGAAAGGCAGCTCTTACCCTTTTTAGTCCAATGAAGACACGTTGTTCAGAAAAATGATGAAGATTTATTGATCAGGTTCATAAAGCATAAAAGTCAGTAGCACAGGTCAGTCCAATAAAGTCCACAGGCAAATCTAGGTAACCATTTTTAAGGAGCAAAAATGCATAGCTCCTAGGCTAAAGATTTCTAGCCCATTGAGATGCAGAAACAAAAGCTCTCTAATCAAAAACAGGTCTTAATCCATCAAGAATCAGAGACGAACTCTTTCTTCTCTCCAAAATGGAGAATTTGCAGTCAGGTGGGACTGCTTCAGCCAATCAGGTAACAGTGAAAAATTTCTCAAAACAACAGTACATTGTTTATACACGTGCACACAGGATGCACTGGGGCTAGTCATAACATTGCTCTGCTAGCTTACAAAAGATAAGAAATACTGAAAACAT